>OW386289.2:79860035-81285035 GCA_936432065.2 Rutpela maculata | reverse complement strand
GCACAGTGGGTTACCTTGAGTAGTATGAATGCATAGTAGGTTTCCTCAAAGAAAGTAGTAGAGGCTTTACTTCTATCGTGTAGTTTACGGCACACAACGATTTTTTATATCTTTGTCTTGCCATTTTCTGCGATTAGTTCGACATTCAGTTGAAGTATATTAACGCAAAAAAAAATTTTGGAAATTTTCATTGTTTAAATAGGCTTAGAATATCAGGATACGTCAATATTTTAAGTCTGAGCAAAATGAATTTGTCTGTTGCGTCAGTCTGTCTGTTTGTCTTGTATCATTTTGGTGCCCACGATTACTCTGGAACCGTTTAAGATATTCACTTAAAATATGGCACACGTATGTTTTTTAACGAGATCTGGAACTAGATTATATATATCTTATCCCGTTGCAGAGTTGAAGGGTAAATTGGGGTAAATGGGGGTAAATAGGTAAATCAAGCAAGTAAGAGTCCATGAAATTTGTATTTAGTAAATATAAGAGGAGCTAAGGCCTCAAAAAAAAGGCATTAGCCATTCATATTACCACCCCCACCCTATTATTAAATTATTAAAGGTGGTGAAAAAATAGCGTGATTTAGTGTGTATACAAGAGCCAAAGTCATCAAGAATTTTTTCACTTCTTTCACCCCCACCTCTATTACAGATGTGGCATATAATTTTATGGGGTTTTTGGGGTACATGATTTCAAATATTATACCATTAAAGTTCCATAAACAATTATTTTCACATAGTGGAGTGCAAATATAGTATTTTGTTGTAAGAGACTTGGATGTGGAAGTAGTGATTCCTTGGGCAGCGGTTTTTAGAATACCCTCTACAAATTATCTTAAGTTTGACAACTGTCTATGATTTCCTAAGATAAGCAAAACTTTTTATAAAGGACTTTTTTCTCGACAAATCAAAAATAAGAAAGTTTATATGAGTGCGGTACCCCATCCAAAGACACACTGTATATCTCAAATTCGAAAGAAATTTTTCTGTCTAACAGAAGTTATCGTATTATATACAAGAAAGGATTTCAACATACACATATACAGTTTTTTTATACTTGAGTTAAAACTGATTTCCATACAATCTTTTACGATCATTAAGAATTTCTGTAGGGGTAAAATATATTTATTTGATTAAACCAAATAGTTACATATAATAAACAGTATTGTTTATACGTAAAATGTATTTTATAATCTTCTCCAATAGTCCTAAGAATCTCAAGACAAGTATCTTAGGCCATGAAAAATTTTTTGTTTGTTTATTCCATTAGCCTACTCATATTAGAGTTCCTTATATAAATTTTCTAGTACGAATCAATAAGAAAAGTTCAGATTTCTGCTCTCGAAGTATTCCATTATTGAATATTTTCAATGTGAACCTGTCTGCCGAAATAACAAGTAGATGAAAGTTACTTGTATTGGCCCTCTTCTTAAACTGGACAGGTCTTTAAAAACGTCAACCTCAATTAATATTAGTACTTGTAGTGCGAAGCGATAAATAATCAGATGTAAAAAAAACTGATTCTTGTTATAAAATGTAATTAATTTAAGAGTAAGTAGATAATCTAAATTTTTAAGTTTGTAAATTTTATTAATTATCGTTACATTTTTGAAAAAGTAATAAGGCTCATTACTCATGGCCCTGGCTAATAATAAATTACTCAGTGGACTAGGACAGCACATAAAATATTTTATAGCAAAGCTTTACCCAAATACCGAAATTTTGATATTTTTGTTCTTGTCAAAAATACCCGTCACTTTCACGTAAAGCTCATAGGCTCAGAGGCTATTTTCCAGTAATGTACTGGAATAAACCAAACTTATTTGTTATGCATACGTTCAAAAATATGTATTGTTATGATTTTCTTCACATTTTGGGGTCATGTACTTTGAAAAACAGGAAGAGATAGACAGTCAACTTTCATAAATTTTCTTCCACCATTAGTGCATTTTTCAAATTTTAAATTTATTGTTCAAATATTTTTTCACATTTCTCGAGTTGCCAATATTTTAAGAATAAATTATTATCCTGAACATACAGTTTGACGTTACTAATGACCCTCAGAGCCTATTTCCCAGTAATGTACTGGAATAAACCAAAATTATTTGTTATGCATAAGTTCAAAAATATGTATTGTTATGATTTTCTTCACATTTTGGGGTCATGTACTTCAGAAAATAGAAGTGGAGAGGAAGGGGTAGACAGTCAACTTTCATGAATTCTCTTCTAGAGCGGGAGCTAGGAGGCTTTATGAACTTTGAGATATTTTTATGGTTTAATGGATGATAACGATTCATAAAATCGACTTCTGGCGGGGCACCTCCTGTCAGGAGCGTCACGAACACTATTTAAAAATCAGTGAAATCATGTCATCGTTACAAGGCTCATTTTTTTTGTGTGTACACATTTTATATTTAGAATGAATAAAATAAGATCGCCAGAAAGTGTGGGCCGTCAGGAGGCGTAGTCAGAAAGGTAATAATGATACAATACATCTGAGGCACGGTACGGAGTCAAGTTAGCCGAAAGTGTTAAATTCCTGTATATTTAAGAGCCTATGGTACTTTTGTTGACATTAAGAACTTTACGGGGAGGCTATTCTATTGTCGAAGGAGCTTATATTTACGTTTTAAAAAGGAGCCAGAACTTGTAACGATGAGTTTAGAGTTCTGAGATGAAATATGCGAAAAAAAATCCAATTTTCTTCAAAAATCTTAAACATTTTCTTTCTGGCTAGCCTTACTGACGGGAGTTTCTTTCTGGGAATTTTTTTCTATGTTCAAAACATTTAAATAAACATGCTCAACTTTAAAAAGTTTGTAACGATGATGTTATATAACTCCGTTTTTTACCTCTTTGACCTTTCTGGTTGCGCCCCTGATGGCCCACACTTTCTGGCGATCTTATTTTATTCATTCTAAACATAAAATGTGTACACACAAAAAAAATTGGCTTTGTAACGATGATATAATTTCACTGATTTTTATATCTTGAACCATGGCCAACTCGACGGGCTGACATATGCCAGAAGTCTATTTTGTCGTTATTTAAGTTCGATAGAATTAATCAGCGCATAGAAAATGCTTGTAACGATGAGTGTCCTAAAAAGCCACTTAGCTCCCGTACCATTCCACCATAAGTGCATTTTTCAAATTTTAAATTTATTGTTCAAACATTTTTTTCTCATATTTTTCGAATTGCCAAGGTTTTAAGAATAAATTATTATCCCTGACATACAGTTTGACGTAATTAATGACCCTCGGTATAACGACAGAGTAGTTTCTGATGTGCACCACTGTTCAGGCTTCTAAAACATTGTCTGATAGTTTAAGATTTGCAGCTTTGTTAAAATATTGATTTTGATTTTCTGCGATTACATTACCTACTTTTCTGGCTAAGGTGATACAAAGTACAAACAAGAATTGAATTCTCTCAAATGACGCAAGAAAAAATATTTATTTATCATAATTATTAGGAATTTATTTGTTAAATACCAACGAGGGTTTATCGTTTTATGAGATATCATTATAACAATGTAAATAGAGTAACTAGGACTGATTTTAGAAATCTTTAATACTGACCGTCGTCAAAGATGGTTCTTAGTAAGAATTTAACACCTACCGAGTGCAGTGCGAGAAGAAAGTGCATCTAAACCACGAAAGCAAGTTAAATTCTTGCTTATTTTCATTTCTCCTTAAGTAATTCATTATTAAAGGATTATTTAAATTATTATAATTTTGTGATTGTTGTTTAAAAGAGAAATAGTGCGTGGAAATTAAACATTTTAGAAGAAAAAATTAATAATGAAATTTTGGCGACAAGTTTAGAATGTAGGTAAAAATTGAAAACTAAAATTCCTCACACCTAAAGGGCGAGCTATAACCCCTACCCACTCAACAAATGTATATTTTTGCGGTTTCTCGATGTTTTTAGTAGAACGGTGTCCTACACAAAAATAGAGTAGAGAGAGGATTATATTGCTAATGTAATTTTCTGTTAAATGGTTCTTGCCATAGTTTTGATGGATTTGGAGTTATATGCTGTTGAAACTAGGGGGTGTTTCATCTCGCAACTAAAATTTGTAAATAACGCTTGGATTTCCACGAAAACGGTTTTTCCTGGGCTTACAAAGCTTTATAATTTACTGCGCAGTTTTTTTCTTTAAATTGTTTTATCCTTTCTTTGCATTTTCATTTTCAACTTACTTGCTGAATACCCAAAATAGTATTTTTCAAAAATATCAATTTTAGAAAATTAACTATTTTTTAAAAATTTTAGTGACATATTCACAAAATGATTTGATATTTTTTTGCATTTTTAAATGAAATAGTGTCCCACACCTCTCCTATTCTTTGAAAAAATAATTCTAAAGGAAAAATATTACTTAGGAAATGTCCTATACAAAATTTTTATCATATTCTCGATAAATATAATCCGCATTTCATCACCATCATTGAGATACACTTAGATTCTATGTATTTTATTTGAAAACACAACTAATCTCCAGCTAAGTCTGTGACTTCTGTGTTGCTTTAACTGCATCCGAGGCAATTTTTTCAGACCGGCTCTAACATACCCACATCTTCTACCACTTTGTTTGCAGGCTCAAGATATTAATTTTAAGATTGCAGATGAAACTGGCAAAAATATACAGCGAGAATCTGATGTTGGCGGTAGTTTGGAGAATAGTATGGCATTACTAGCTGAACCAATTAATTTATTGTGAAAAAGTCGCAGCTGGTTAAGATCTCTGATTTGGTTGAGTTTTGTGAAAAATTCTTTAGTGGAAGCATATACAGTGTGTCCCGCTTTTCATAAATCCGCCTTAATATCTCAGTTATTAATAATGCGATTTTCTTGAAATTTGGGTGGTAATTAGGAAAAATGAATTATTTGGCATAGTAAAAATTTTCATTCTTCATTGGCGTGCGGTTTTAGGGTGTAAAATAGGGTAGTTATTTTGGAAAAAGGATATTATGGCTTATTTTAGACAAATTTTTCTATCATATTTGGATTCATCATGTCCAAAAACCCTTTAATCCATATTCTCCATGATCTCAAAAACGGATTATGGCAGGAACGAAATATGAATTAATTTCTTAAAAAAAACTTTTTAAATTTTTTATAACTTTATTTAATTGCTATAACAAACCTAAAAACAACTTTTTTTTTAAATTCTGGTCTCTTCAACATAACCACCTTCTAATAAAATACACTTTTCAACAACCCTTCTTAACCGTTCAATTACTTTTCTTAAAGTTTGGGGAGTAATTTCTTGACACGCTTGCCTAATTCTACGGCAAAGCTCTTGTCTGTTACGCGGCCGAGTAGCAAACACTTTATTTTTTAAGTACCCCATAGAAAAAAGTCACAAGTCGACTTTCTGATCAAATGCTCTCGTGGGCCCAACTCGATCCTATGACTAGTTTCCGAGATACAACTATAAATTCTTCGAAAATCCTGTATCTTGTCGAAGTTTTAATTTATTGATGGGGTATCAGAGGTCAAAGGAGCAATTTCCGAAAGTTTTTCAAGTAGTTTTTTAAGCAAGAAGAAACATACTTTATGTAAAAAATGTTTTAGCCAATTTGACCGAATATTTTTTTCACTTGTTATTTTTATATACAGTGTGTCCCGCTTTTCATAAATCTATCTCAGTTATTAATAATGCGATTTTCTTCAAATTTGGGTGGTAATTATATGTTGGAAAAATGAATTACTTGGCATAATAAACATTTTCATTTTTCATTGGCGTGCGGTTTTAGGGGGTAAAAAGAGGTTATTTTTTCGGCAAAAGGATATTAGAGCTTATTTTAGACAAATTTTTCTATCATATTTGGATTCAGCATGTCCAAAAACCCCTTAATCCATATTCTCCATGGTCTCAAAAACGGATTATGGCAGAAACGAAAAATTAATTAATTTCTTAATATATCAGTTATTAATAATGCGAATTTGGGTGGTAATTATACGTTGGAAAAATGAATTATTTGGCATAGTAAACATTTTCATTTTTCATTGGCGTGCGGTTTTAGGTTTTAGAAAAAAGTCACAGGGGGTAATATCAGGCGATCTAGGGGGCCACGGTTTTAAAGGGCTATTTCTACCTATCCATTTCATAGGGTAATTTGCATTTAAAAAATTGAGAATTGTGCGCCGGGGCACCATCTAACTGAAAGTATACATTTTCTCTCTGTGCTAAAGGCATTTCCATAAAAAAATCATCTAAATCATTTTGTAAAAATTTTCTGCGTTGAGGTTATCCAGGAAAAAGAGGCCAACAATTTGTTCGTTTAATATGCCACACCACACGTTAACTTTTGGTTTTTACAGTTATTTACAAAGTTGGGATTTTCGGCTGCCCAATATCTACAATTTTGACTAGATACCACACCGTTTGTCGTAAATGTTGTCTCGTCACTAAACAGTATGTTCTTTAAAAAAAATCTGTCGTTAAGATAGTTACCTTGAAACCACAGGCAAAATTCAAACCGCCGTTCAAAATCACCTTCTAAGAGAGTATGCAAAAATTTTGGTTTAAATGCCCTAATCCTACTGCGTTTTTAAACACCTCCATATTTTATTTTTGGTTAAATTTAGTGTTCTCGCAACTGCCCTTATACTACCATTTGGATTGTTCCGAAATTCTGTTAAAATGCGTTCGTCGTCTGGATATTGTAAATTTAAATTATACCTTGTTCGTCTTGTCTTGAAAATGGCTCCGGTTCTTGCAAACAGTTTGTTGGTGTCACCAACGGTTTTGTGCCAAATTAGTGCTCAATCACGATGACGTTGATTAAATATTCGAGCAACCTGACGCGTAGATCTTTCATTATCACCAATTAAGCGGATAATTTCAACTTTTTCTTCAGTTGTAAGAACTACTCTCCGATTTTCTGCCATTATCAGTAAGATTGATAAATTAAATAACACTATTTAACTTTTGACAATTCTTATGAATCGCCAAATATCAAATAAAAACTTGTTTTTCAAACCACTTTTGATTAATGCCTTTGGTTGCAAGGTAACTATCTTAACGACAGATTTTTTTAAAGAACATAATGTTTAGTGACGAGGCAACATTTACGACAAACGGTGTGGTATCATTAGAAGGTGGTTATGTTGACTATAAAAAAAATTGTTTTTCGGTTTGTTATGGCAAAAAATTAAAAAGTGTTTTTTAAGAAATTAATTAATATTTCGTTTCTGCCATAATTCGTTTTTGAGATCATGAAGAACATGGATTGAGGGTTTTTTGGACATGCTGAATCCAAATATGATAGAAAAATTTGTCTAAAATAAACCTTAATATCCATTTGTCAAAAAACCTACCCTATTTTACCCCCTAAAACCGCACGCCAATGAAGAATGAAAATTTTTACAATGCCAAATAATTCATTTTTCCAAAATATAATTACCACCCAAATTTGAGGAATATCGCATTATTAATAACTGATATACTTATTAAGAAATTAATTAATTTTTCGTTTTTGCCATAATCCGTTTTTGAGATCATGAAGAATTTGGATTAAAGGGTTTTTGGACATGCTGAATCCAAATATGATAGAAAAATTTGTCTAAAATAAGCCCCAATATGCTTTTGTCGAAAAATCGACCTCTTTTTAACCCCCAAAACCGCACGCCAATGAAAAATGAAAATGTTTGCTATGCCAAATAATTTATTTTTCTAAGATATAGTTACCACCCAAATTTGAAGAAAATCGCATTGTTAATAACTGAGATATTAGGGTGGATTTATGAAAAGCGGGACACGCTGTATAGAAAAATTTTGATTTTTTTTTATTTAAGTAGGCTTAGAATGTCAATATACGTCGAGATTTTAAGTTTTAGCAAATTTCTGTGTGTCGGTATTCCTGTCTGTCGAGCTGTCTGTCTATAACTTTTTTTGTGCACACGATTACTTTGGAACCAGTTATAATATTGTCTATTTGTTACGCCTATGTATTATAACAAGATCTGGGCCTAGATTATATTTTGATCTTATTCCGTTGAAAGGTTGGGGAGTAAAATGGGGTTCATAGGTAAGGCAAGGAAGTAAGAGTCCACAAAATTGGGATTTTGTGTACAAGAAGCCAAGGTCTCAATGTTTTTTGGCATTGTCCACCTCCATGCCGCCCTCACTTCATTATTAAAGGGAGAGAAAAAAAATTGTATTTTTTATGTGAGTAAAAGAACCAACAGCCTCAAATATTTTTTGGCACCCTATTCTCGCTACCGATGTAGTATATTGTTTTATAGGTTTTTGGGGTTGATTATTGTTGCTCTCTCTCTTTAGGGGAAGGCACTTTTTTGTTTTCAATTTTTTTCTACATTGTGATCATGTCAGCAAAATTTCAAAACATTATTTATTTTTTCTTTTATTCCCCATTTTTCAGCCTAATTTCAATACATTAAAGATCAAAGCACAAGGACCAAAACTGGTTTTAATCACATTTGTTAAAAACATGATGTGTTGCAGATTTTGATATTTTGATTATGATTCTGATGATATTCTCCATGGACACGACATTAAAAAATGAAGGATTTTTGAGATACAGCTTATTAAAACTAAATAATTTGGGTAGTTCTAGACATTCAAGAATTTTTTACCCTTAAGACATTACCTTTATGGAAAAGTGCAAGAGTTGAAAAGGGTTTATTCAAATCTAGCAATGATATCGGATTTTTTTATCAATTTTTTCATTTCAGTAAAAAATATATGACATACAATCATGTGGTCACCTTCACAAAAAAGAGGAAACTCAATATGGGAAAATTATTTCTCCCGGGAAATGAATTGCAGGAATATTGACTCTAGATACTAAATGAAACTTCAAAGCATATCTAGAGTGACTACGAAAGCCATGCGGTCCTTATGGATGTGCAGAAGAATGGTAGGCAAGAACTGGGGACTACAACCAAAAATCGTACACTGGTTGTACCGAACGTATGTCTTTCTGACCTGGTGGTACAAAGCCGGAAAAGGGGAGGCAATGAAAAACCAAAGGCTTGCCCGTTTAGGAATAACGAGAGTAATGTCAACAACGCCTATCGCAGCCATGGAACCCCTACTTTGCCTACCTCCTCTACACTTAATCGTGGAGAGTGAGGCACTTCTAGTAGCGTGCAAGCTGAAATCAAACGGATACGGGACCATTTTAAGAATAGGATACCATACCGAAATATTTCAACAAATAGAAAAGGATCGTCTCTTAGACATGCAGTCCGAATCAGAACAAACCACAACTTCACAAAAACCTTCAGGATACGCATACCTGACAAGGTAGAAGAGGAAATAAGGCAACTGTGAAGACATTCAAGTGATACCATTTATACTGATGAATCAAAACGTACCGGAGCAGAAGTTACGGGGGATCAACCAGGAACAGACATTAGTCTGAACCTGAGTAGTGCCGCAACAGTGTTTCAAGCAGAAGTCACAGCTATAGAAATCTGTGCTCGCGGAATGATACGGCGGTCATACACTGGCAAAAGAATCCGTATCATCTCTGACAGCCAAGCAGCTCTCAAGTAAAATATTACCTTAATTCCCTGGCAAAATTGGCGGAACACAACTGTGTACAACTAGAGTGAACGCGAGGACACCAGGGTAATGAAGGTAATGAAAAAGCAGATAAGCAATAGGGGTGAGGGATAATTCATAGTTCCGGATGTGTGGATGGTGAGGATGTGGAAACTCCTCACCACATACTTTGTGAATGCTCAGCTTTGGTGGTTGGAAGGCTTTAATACTTATAGTCTAAGAGCTGACAGCTTGAGCGGGGAGGGGCACGGGTGAGAGCAGTGAAGTTGACCTTTTTTTTTTAACGAAAATCATCGCGGTTACGCTTAAAAATTTATAGAATAAGACATTGTGAATTACGTAATCGAAATGTGAAGTTGCTGACAGGTAAGTACAGGAAAAGTAGGTTGCTGACGGGTATCAACTTGCCAAAAATTCATTTTTTTGACCGTCCTTTTTTTCACCCAATTTTCATCGAAACAAATGATGTTTAATATAGAAAATCTCGTATAACTTCAAAAATTAAACAAACTATACAAATATATAGTCTGCCTTATTCCCAAAATTGTACGTTCTCTGTTTCAAATTAGTTGAAAAGTTGTCTAATTTGCATCAATATTATGAAGTTTTATGTAATATTAAAGATGGATGATACCATATTCTTTAACTCAAGATGAATTGATTTGCATTATTTTTCAGTAAATATTAGTAATATAATAATAATCAAATCGTTTACGTGTCTTTCATATTTTATTGCATTATTGTAAAAAACCAAAAAAAAATTAGTAAATATGATGTAATAAGTTTTCCTTTAATCAAATTTTAAAAATTATGAAAGTTAAAGTAAAGGTAAAAAATAAAAGTTAACTTAAAATAAAAGTAAATATATATCCCTGCTTGTTTGAGGTTGAGAGGCTAGCAAACTCCCGGTCATGGCATTGGGGTTTATTTTGAAGAAGGAATTAATCCCAGTATATTCGGATATTTGGTATGTTTTTGTTTCTAAATGTGATCCACCCGCACAAGGCTCCAGAGCCTTCAAAGATAAAGGGGGTGTATTAATTTAGGTGTTTATTATTATATTATTAATATGGCTGATTCCATAATATACTAGTTGAGTCATTATAACGAAAAGGTCAATATCTTCACCACTTGATTGTCTTTGGTTTTCAATTCAATAGCAGCTTTAACGATTGTAGTATCAGCGTCTTCTCTGCATATTTTAGCGTTAAAATCATTATATCTTAACTCTTTGCGCAATAATTTTATAAAGCTATACTCATTTTTATTATTAGCTAGAATTTTTTTTCGACTTCCCGAGAATTTCATGTCACTTGTGATTGAAATATCTACATGTATTCATGTATTATTATTATTATTACCATGGGTATTGCGTATGTGTAATAAATTTCCTTTTCAGATTAATGAAGTTTAATTTTGTATCAAATTTTTGAAGTTATACGAGACTTTCTATGGTAAATAAATTGGGTGAAAAAAAGAAGGGTCAAGAAAATGAATTTTTAAAAATTGTAAAAATGCACTTTTTTGATAATTAAAAAAAAACTGTATTACCTAAAAGTATAAAAAATAACGTACAATCAAAAAAGAAAAAAGTGACGTACAATGCCTCCTTGATAATTGACAAAGCATTAAAAATTCCATCTCGTCCGCCATCTTTGACCGTTCTATTTGACATACGGCGTCCGCGATTGGTGCATTACATTTGACCATAAATGAGTTTTATTTTTGACAACTTTGGTGAAATTACTCCTTTTTATAGAAAAGATATTCAATTTTGATTTTTACGGCCATTTTTGGCCGTAAGATGATGGATTGACCAATACATATCGGACAGGTCTATATTTTTTAAGAGTTTTATTTCAAATAAGCCAGTATTTTTAATATTCCCATTCGATTACACAGCCCCACAAAAAAAATGAATGTTCAGAGCAGCGAACCAGACCCATGTATCCCTATGTATTTTCGGTCGCTGAATTCGTATCCGAGGTCAAGATCATTAGCTAGAGCCAAAAAACACTCCTGGATTGGGGTAAAAAGAAGATTAAACTACGAGAATAGTTGTTACATCTTAATCAATCGAATTATACAAATTAAGGTTAAACAGCAGCGTACATACAATAGATATGCAACACACCCCCCAGGGAGGGGCGAAAACTAGCCCCCATATATAAAAAATCGATCCAAAACAGCAATGCCTGCTGAAAAAGCTCTAAATGTCTAAGTTTTCTTAAACCAATAAGAAACTGCATCAGGTCAAACGTAATCTTCATAAACTGCCCCTATAGGGTTGAGAACAACCACCCCCAAGTTTAAAGGACACGAGAAGAACAAGAAAAAACGTAAAATCCAACAGGATTTCTATTTTAATGGATGCTATGGTTGGCTGAAATTATGTAGTACTCTAAAATAGATCTAAAAACTTACGTACCATCAACGTCTTACAGTGTGAAAACTACCCCCTATGTAAGATTTAACTATAAAAAGTTATAGTGATTTCTATAAAAATTCGAAATATCTGCGTTGTGTGGAAGTGAGAAGAAACTAGATTATGTTCGACGCTGTGCTTGAAAACCACCCTCAAGGGGTTGCGAGATTGCACCTCATCCGTAGGATGCTGGAAAAACAAAACGCAGTTTGCAGTTTTTCAGATGTCACTGTAATTTCTTATAGTTGTTTCTCACACAGGGGGTAGTTTTCACACCCTAGGGGAGTGGAATTGAATAACAACAGTGGTACGTAACTAAATCTAACTCTGAGTATTACGCAATTTTAACCAATCATAGCATATATAAAAATGGAAATATTTAGATTTTCTTGTTTATCTGTATCATTTAAGACAAGGAGTGACTGAGTCAAAACTACTGCCAACTCATGATACTATGAAATATAAGATACGCTCGGTACGAGTACCAACTTTTGACCGGCTGTGCGCATAGCGTCACCCTCTAGTCAACTTCAAATCGAGCCCTCGTCGGCGACAGTCGCGTGTCCAATATCTACCTAAAAATACATCGAAAACCATAATATAAGACCTAGAAGGCTGATTGCAGGCAATTTTACTTTTTAATATCATAGAATTCTATGACTGCTTTTGTCAGCACTTTTCATTTTGCATAAGGCCGTTGTGGGTTTAAATAATTGGTGCATATGATCTTTTGCACCGTTGATTTTTCAACTTGTAAGCTACTTATTTTGTTTTTATTTAATATCAAATTTTAATTCATTTAATTAAACACAATAAATAGTAATAGTAAATAACATACTACTTTAATTAGTTTAATTATGAAACAGTGCATTTAGCTAACGTTATTCAGGAAAATAGACAAACAATCAAGAATGAGAAATATTTATTCTGTTATTTCGAGATAAATTGCCGGATTCTTTAATGTTTTTATTATGAAAAACATTTTGCATCTGCAAAATAGCATTTTCGAAGTATGACTTAATTAATCGCGCGGGACATATCAATGTGTTCTCTCAATGTAATTATTACAAATATTAAATAACTCTCCATTGATTTGCTGAAAAATCTGAATTCGATTTCATTAAACAACACTAACGTACATTAGTTCTCACACCGCATTCTCTGCACTGTATAGTTCGCGAGGGCGTTCTGTATACGTAATTGCAATTTTCTCGAAAATTGTTAATCCTAGAAAAAAAAGTTTCAAATAAAAAAGTTAGCTCCATCCTTTATCTTCATATGCCCTCGATACACTTGGTATCTATTTCGAAAGACAAAAAAGTTTCTCGTTTGTTGTATTCCCACCTTTAAATTTTCACAGTTTGTCGACATAGCCTTAGAAAAAAAATCATATTTTCTACACTTATTTAATTCGTTGTCCCGTTTTTTAGTTAGAGCGAGTTAAATAAAAAAATAATTGTATCTATTATTTTACAATTTTCTCACATTTTTGGCTCTATCTTTTGTCTCGAACAACCAAAAGAGTCGTAGTTTTTTACTTTATAGAAGAATAAGCTTCTAAACACTTCGGTTAAGGTAATTACTTCCACGTCCAGTGGAAGTATAGTAACGACAAAAAAATTTTTAAAAATTTTTATTGTTCAAATAGGCTTAAAATGTCATGAAACGTCGAGATTTTAAGTTTGAGCAAAAAAAAAAATTTCTGTCTGTCTGTCGGTCTGTCGGTCTGTCGGTCTGTCGGTCTGTCTGTCGGTCTGTCGGTCTGTCTGTAACTTTTTTTGTGCGCACGTTTACTCTGAAACCGTTTAAGACATTGACTTGAAATTTGGTACACATATGTACTTTAACGAGATCTAGAACTAGATTATATTTTCATCTTGTTCCGTCGAAGGGTTGGGGGGTAAATTGGGGTAAATTTGGGGTAAATTGGTAAATCAAGCAGGTAAGAGTCCGTGAAATTAGTATTTAGTATATACAAGAGAAGCTGAGGTCTGAAAAAAATTTTTGGCATTAGCCACCCCCATTACCACCCCCACCTCCTTATTAAAGGGGATGAAAAAAAAATGTGATTTAGTGCATGTACAGGGACCAGAAACCTCAAAATATTTTTTTACTTCATCCACCCCCCACTACCACCCCCCTATCACCACCCCCACCCCACTACCGATGTGGGGTATCGTTATATGGGTTTTTGGGGTAGAGGATTTCAAATATTATATTATTAAAGTTCCATAAACAAATATTTTCACATACAAAGTTTTTTCGTTGTGAGTGACTTGGATAGAGAATCTGGATGTGGAAGTAGTGATTCCTTGGGCAGCGGTTTTTTAGTTTACATCTAAACTAAAAATTGACCGCTGAACTAGTTGACTTTTACGTGACGTAACAGCGGGAACTGCAGTAAGGGGAGGTATGCGTGAGAGCGTATCTCTATTTCTTAGTATCATGCTGCCAACTCTTCTCACTTTTACAAACCTAGTTTCGAGCTTTTCCGAGGGTCACTACAGCTTTTTTCAAATTGAATCTTGAATGGGGCTAGTTTTCTCACCCTCTGAAGGTTGACACTGTAGGACGTTGATGGTGCGTAAGTTTCTAGTTCTATTTTAGAGTACTACGCAATTTCCTGTTGGATTTTACGTGTTTTCTTGTTTTTCTCGTGTCTTAAACTTGGGGATGGTTGTTCTCAACCCTATAGGAGCAGTTTATGAAGATTGCGTCGAACCTGATGCAGTTTCTTATCACTTTAACAAAACTTGGACATTTGGAGCTTTTTCAGTAGTCATTGCTGTTTTGGATCGATTTTTTTATATATAGGGGCTAATTTTCGCCCCTCCCTGGGGGTGTGTTTTATATGTATTGTATGTACGCTGCTGTTTAACCTTAATTTGTATAATTCGATTGATTAAGATGTAACAACTTAAGCTCGTAGCTTAATCTTCTTTTTACCCTATTTCAGGGGTGTTTTTTGGCTCTAGCTAATGATTTTTGGGTACGATTTTTTTTTACCTCGGATTCGGATTCAGCGACCGAAAATACATAGAGATAAATGGGTCTAGTTTGCTGCTTTGAACATTTTTTTTTGTGGGGCTGTGTTATCAGTACAAGATAAGTTGAAAATCCGCGAAAGCGCGTCAAAAAGTGTGTATAACTTTTGGCGCACGTGGAATTTTTGGGCGGAAATATTTTTTTCGTAATCAGGAGGTAGTAATACATAAGAATCAACAATAAAATTTCAGGTGGAATGTTGTCGCCGAAGAAAATTAAATTAAATTAATTCGATTAACAAAATATATAAGTTGCTGAGATAACACCAGTATTTTCTTTTTCTAATTTTTGGCAAGTTGACACCCGTCAGCAACCTACTTATCTCTTACCTACCTTTCAGCAACATCACATTTCGATTACGTAATTCACAATGTCACAGTGGGAAAAATATGCCCTTTTTTGGACAAAAATCTACCGACAGTAGATTTCAATAAAGTTGAATTAAAAAAATGGCAAATACCCTTAAGACATTGTACTTTAGAGTACTGCTGCGGCAATGTGGCTTTGGGTTAACCTTACCTAAAAATTATTCCTCGTTGTCCTCCTTGGTCGAGAGACACAAACAAACGAAGTAGTGTTCATGTATATTGGGTACCAAATTCATTTTTATGGGATCATAAGTTAATTGACAATGCAACATAGGCCATACTACATCATCAAAAATTCAAAATGGCGGCTATCGCCAAGATGGCGGACTACTTTTTTCTTCATAACCTCCTTGATATGGGTATCAGATGAAAGGGCTTGGCGAGTAGAATACAATAAGCTATGTAGCGTCGCAGATATTACTTCCACATCCAGTCGAAGTATAGAAACGACAAAAATTTTTTAAAATTTTTTATTGTTCAAATAGACTTAGAATGTCATGAAACGACGAGATTTTAAGTTTGAGCAAAAAAAATGTCTATCTGTCTGTTGGTCTGTCTGTAACTTTTTTTTGTGTGCACGATTACTATGAAACCGTTTAAGATATTTACTTGAAATTTGGTACACGTATGTATTTTAACGAGATCTGGAACTAGATTATATTTTCATGTTATTCTGTTGAAGTGTTGGGGGTAAATTGGGGTAAATGGGGGTAAATAGGTAAATCAAGCAGATTAAGAGTCCATAAAATTGGTATTTAATATATACAAGAGAAGTCTCAAAAAAAAAATTGGCATTGGCCACCTCCATTACTACCCCCTTTCTATTATGAAAAGGGTGAAAAAAAATTTAGTATGTGTACAAGAACCAAAGGCTTAATTTTTTTTTGACTTCATCCACTGGTAAAAATGAGGATAGTTTTTTATTCCCATGCATTCAGACTAACTTAATTAACAGCTTTAAACCTAATATAACCTATAAGTAAAAAATTGTATGTATTAAATAACAGTCATAAACCTAAAAGTTTTAACAAGGGGTCATGAATGTTATTGGGCAGCTGAGGGTCATTTCCGAAGTAATTTTTCCCGTGGATGCGAATCTGGCCTCAGAATTGGCCCATCATGCCAACAATAAAAGCGTGTTTTTTAGTTTTTTAAACTATTAATTTTATTTTGTAACTTTCTGATCTTAAATAAACTTAGAGTTTTACCCATACCAAGGAGGTTATAAAAAAAAATAGTCCGCCATCTTGACGACAGACTCCATTTTGAATTTTTGATGATGTAATATAGCCTATGTTGCATTGTCACCTGATTTACAGGCGTATGCAAAATTTCAAATCTCTAACTTACCAAGAAGTGGGTATGTGCGTTTTAGATGAAACGCCCTGTATAGCAACGCTACATACCTTATTGCATTTTACTCGCCAAGCTCTTTTATCTGATACCCATATTAAAGTGGTGATAACGAAAAAGTAATCCACCATTTTGGCGACAGACGCCAATTTGAATTTTTGATGATGTAATAAATCCTATGTTGCATTGTCACCTGACTTACAGGCGTATAGAAAATTTCAAACCTCTAACTTACCAAGAAGTGGGTATATGCGTTTTAGATGAAACACCCTGTATATATAGCAACGCTACATAGCTTATTGTATTCTACTCGCCAAGCCCTTTCATCTGATACCCATATCAAGGAGGTTATGAAGAAAAAAGTAGTCCGCCATCTTGGCGATAGCCGCCATTTTGAATTTTTGATGATGTAGTATGGCCTATGTTGCATTGTCAATTAACTTATGATCCCATAAAAATGAATTTGGTACCCAATATACATGAACAATACTTCGTTTGTCTCTCGACCAAGGAGGAAAACGAGGAATAATTTTTAGGTTAGGTTAACCCAAAGCCACTTTGCCGCAGCACTACTTTAAAGTACAATGTCTTAAGGGTATTTGCCATTTTTTTTATTTAATTTGATTGAAATCTCTACTGTCGGCAGATTTTTGTCCAAAAAAGGGCATATTTTTCCCACTGTGCGGCGGGTTTCTAACACCGTACATCATTAGGAAAAAAACATGTCGATCTAAAAGTTAATGAAAAATTCTGAAAAAATTTCTGTCATTAATGAACTTAAATAAACACTTTATAATTCTTGCACTGTTCCCATAAAGTTGACGGTTTTAGTGTAAAAAAATTCTTGAATGTCTAAAGTGAATCATCTTAATGTGGCACCAAGTAGATTTTCAGAAGGTGAAAATCGCGTCAAAATTCTAACAAATTTGACCGAAACTTTTCCATAAGAAATGTGAGATCCTCATTCATCTAATTTAATTCATTTGATGTTTGAAATCTTAAAAAAATTAGAAGAAATTGTAACATCCGGCAAATATATTGTGTTGACCGTGAAAATAATTGTTTATAATCAAATAGCGTGTTTAATAAAACAACCTGCAAATGGTTTATAGGAAAGTTATTATGCAATCATTTAGTTAACTTTAAAACAAAAATAATAAAATTTCTACTTGCGATCACGTTCGTCAACAACTTTTACCTTTAACATATGGTCTATTTTATTAAATTTAATAAATAAACTTTAAACAAAACATTACAAAGTTATTTATAGCAGACAAAGAAATATCATTACACTATGTGTCAGACACTTTAGAAGATTTTTAATCTGTGCCGGAAAATAATACATATCAAATCATTATCTAGTGAATGTGTGTATCCATCAACTGAAGGACTGACAAGGGAAAATAACTAGACTGCAAAATTTAAACACTTATACTTTTAATGATAATACAATTAAAGTATATCGATACAAGGTTTTACAGTGAATCTTGATCAAGCTGTTAGCACGGATTAGTTATTTGTACTCAGTGCGTCGGTTTGTGCAAGATGGCCCAAATAATATACGTTCCAGCTACAGAAGCAGGTATGTAAACATTTTAAATTTCTCCTTCTACAGGTTGGTAAACCTGTACGGTTGTGTTTCGCGCACAAATCCGACTTTAGACGAAAACCAGTTTCTTATGTAAAATATCCTACCGGATTCAAATTTCGAGTTCGCTAATTCATTCGTAATTGAAAAATTGGAGAAAAAAGTATTTAGGTATTTGCAAAAATTACAAAAAACATGGAAATATGTATTTTATTATTTCTCAAGCAATATCCCGGTTACTATTAAAAAAAATTGAACTTAAATTTTAACAAGGTATCCTTTCAATCTTTTCCTTAGCAATAGTCAAATGAAAAGTTCTTTTCGCACGATATATTCTTACAAAAAATATAAAAGCCGAACATGTCGAACAAAAGTTGTAAAGTGCATCGTAAAATATAACATTTTTTATCATTAAAATTAGAAGGGTGGTGCATCGAAGTAAAGTAAGTGGCGTTTAAAGTTCCACGAAATCTTTTTATTTGAATTTTTTTATGTGATTGTTAGTTTTTTCACACTAGATCTGGTTACAGAGCGTACGCTGTAACAGTCGTAGTAACGTAGTTTTTGGTGTAAGATATTTTCTCCGGTTTTTATTAACTTATTTTGTTAATTTGTTTTATATAGTAAATATTTTGAGTCCTTTAAATAATTGGAGTTTAAAATAACTTTATATAATAAGTGTTATTGTGTACCTATTATTTGATTGGAAAACATATTTCTTGTAGAGTCAGGAATAGATTAAAGACAATGCATTGTGTGTTAACAGACGAAGTGTTAAAAGTGGCGTCTAATATAATAACGGATTTTTATTCAATAACATTGGGCACATAATTACAAAATAAACTTTTATTTTGTAGTGCCGGGGGTCTGCAAGCGAGTGTTTTATAAAAAAAGAGAGATACGCCTCTAAGATCAAAAATCAGTATAAAGATATTGTTTTGTGCGACAAACACAAGGATTCAAAGGGAAATAGGAAATTCATCCTAGTTATCACTTCTAACAGACTAGCGCAAAGTTTATATAAACTAAAGAGACACAACATAATTTATTATTAGATCAAATTCAAGGCCATGGTGATACCTGTTTAGATATGATAGCCGTCTAAAATAAAATAACCATTGTATGACCAATTTTGCCAATTTTATTTTTTATGTCAATCAAACTTTGGCACAGGAGAATCTTTAAACATTATATAAATATGATATATTTGGAGCATGTAATTTATATGCTTATATAAACATTACGCATAATGAAAATTATTATAACTGACAGTTTCAATAATCTTATGCAAAATTAATATAGCAAAATATCAAACATTCAATATGAAAAACTAGAAAATACGGTTATTTTCTTGTTTTTCATATTGAATATTAGATATTAATTGTATAAAAGAAGTTGACAATATGCCTCGGGTGACCTCTGGTAGATATACTAAGGTGATGAGTCTTAAATCAATAGTATACGAAAAGAACAAATGGTTTCTTTAAAAGTTATCTGCTAACTACCCAAAATAGTGTTTTTTGATAATAATATAAAAATAAATGAAAGATTTAGTTTTAGAATATGTTGTGCTTTTTTTTATTAAACACACAAAAATACGAAGATGTACAACATATTGAAACTACAATATACAGTGTATGAGGTTCGAATGAATATTACGTAGATCGGATGATT
Source organism: Rutpela maculata (assembly GCA_936432065.2). Lineage (NCBI taxonomy): Eukaryota > Metazoa > Arthropoda > Insecta > Coleoptera > Cerambycidae > Rutpela > Rutpela maculata. The sequence continues at coordinate 81,265,036 of OW386289.2, read as the reverse complement.
TATCACTTTTCCTATATGAATTTGAGAGAACTGATTGGTTGTTTGGCCATTTTTAAAGAAAATGATTGTTTGTGTGTGATGCTTTCTATATATTAGTAGTTCAAAATTAACACAGTTTTAATTTTACTCAATTCGATAATGGAAGGCAATTTTATTCCATGCCGTATAATATTTTTTCAGTTTTAAAAATTTACTTCATATTTCTTTGCGTAGAATTCTGGAAAAAAAAACATTTTTTTGGGCACATAAATACATTTTTTTATATTCATCATTCGTTTCTTGTTTCCTTATGCATGAAATTTCATCCTGAATTTGCACTCGCGATTTAAAAAAAAATAAAATTTCTGATGGAAAGGGTTGAACTATCAGGCACTTATTTTTTTGCAAGTACTTTTGGTAGGATAGCTTATGCAAAAAAAGCTCTGGCACTTCTCCCCTTTTTGTTACAGTGCCATACGAATTTGCTCATTTTCCGTTTTTTATTTATCAAAAGGGCTAAATATGTCGGGTGGGTACCTGATAAAAATACAATTTCTTCTCGCAATATAATACAATAATAATGTGGTAGTAAACTGTAGTTTATAAATGCCTACAAATTTAACAAGAGTTGGCTTGCCAAAAACTGACAGACATATATATACACAGAAACTTGTTTTCTATATTTGACTTCCTCGATTTTTTTCTATACATAATAAGCTCTTGAAATATTTCAACAATCCAAATTAATTTTTGAACATAAGTTTATTTAATAATTCTGTTTGCATTCGCGGTGTTGAAGTGAAAAATAAATAATCCACAAAACAAGTTTCTAAAAAACTGCAAGAACAAGTTGACATCTGCATGTGTAAATATTTTATTCTCCATTTCTACGTTGGAGTTAAAGTACAACTAGTATTTAGTCGCTTAATAAAACTCAGTAGATTTTAATACCGTAAATATTATATATTACATACATTTTCGCCAATTACTATATTTATTTCATTGAAATATAAATTATTACCAGTTTATAGAGAGTACCTATGTGTTAATAAAAGTAATTTGCACTCATTCTGTTACATTTTAATATAAAATTAAGTAATATTTTTCCTCTTTCTGTAATACTTCAACGGGATTTCCAGATGACCCGGTTTGGACCGGATGGTTATATTTGTTTGGAACCATGTTTACTATACAGAGTGTTAAATTTTGCCATTTCTCAAAGATACGTTGTTGTGACACCAAATCTAGTAAATATAATGACTTTTTTTTGAATACTGCTCAGTATTTGAGTCTCTAACAATATCGGTAAAATTAGACGTTATAGTAAAATAATAATTTAGAGGCACTTGCACCTTATGTGGTTCTGACACTGCAAGGAACAACTTTATCATTAAAAAAATTGAACCGCCTTCAAAAAAGTTAATTGTTACCTAATACCGATATTGAACTCTGTTAAAAATACGTTTGATTTCGTTATTTGTTCATTTTTATACCTACCTCAATATCGATACTTGGTAATAAGGTTCAATTAACTGGGCGACGAAGACGACGACGGCTTAAATTTATTTCATATTTTTTAGCGATCTTTTTGAAGGCGGTTCTTTTTCCAAAAATTTTTTTTCGCTCCTTTTATTGGCCTCTTTATTTACCTTCTACAAGGTAAGATATCCGTCGTTGTGATTTTTTAAGCTTTAACATTAGGCTCGTTATCACAGAATACTGAAATCACGGTATATCAAATTTCATGTAAAGAAAAAATATTGCAATTATCGCAGCCATATTGGATTAGCCTCTTTGAATGCTTAACTTTTGGCATCAGATTCGTTTTCAGCTATTCCTAATATACCTAATTACCAATTTTAATGCAATTCCAACGGAATTTGATTTTTTTTATCACAAAATTAAATTAAATGAAATTATCACTGGCGACTTCGCCGAATTGTCAAATAGTAAATTTTTGCTCTCCTTATACTAGATGCAGCTAAAGCTAATCTCGAATCATGCCAATAAAAATAACATGCGAGTCGAACTGAGAACCTCCTCTTTTTTAATTTTATGAAGTCTATTAAAAATATAATGTTACAATTTAAACAAAAACATAGCTAGGAGGTCAATGTCACAAAATCTGTCACTTCCTTAATAAAAATTTCATTTATTTTTTTAAAACAATTCTCTGGAAAACTGATATCGGGTGGCTCAGCCGATAGACACACTTTGGATCCTGCTCGCCAAAATACATATGATCTTACCCTCAAATATCATTTTGAGTGTCAAAAGTTATAGGTTTTTTTCTTTTTTTTTTCTTTTTATAAATTTAATACAAAGAGAAGGTAGATATTATGCGCATCAGTGTCGTGTCGAGTATGCTGACAAAGAACTTAGCTGGCGCGTACAAATGGTCGGCAATAAAACAATTATCTTATATCTATTTCGCGTACTATACATAATCGTATATTTTATGAATGTACATTACATATCTTGTAAGTATATCTAATGAAGTTTACATACACTTTTGTAGCCTAATCCCACGAAAGCACCAACATAAATACTTACACTCTGTTTTAATTCAATTTTCATCGAGCTAAGCAAAATTTGTTACTACATAAAAAAGGATAATTACTGGCAACTACCGATTTCTAATTGTTGGCTATCGTTTAACCTAACAATTTTGTTGAAAATAACTTCTATAATGCATTCTGAAAACACACAATGTGAATAAATCTTTATAAATCCATTGTGGAATCATAGAAAATATATGAATTTTGTATCATCAAATTTTCTCATTCCAAGGTGCCCTAAAATTAGTTGCCTTCAATTTTTTAAATATAATATAAAATAATATATATCTTAACGGACATATTACATTATATTGTTTTCTTAACCGCTTCTCAAGTCACCGAAGTAACTCCTTGAAAATCTAGAATGAATTTGAATTGAATTATTAATTCCACATCTACATCAAGTGTAATAACGCAAAATTTTATTGTTCAAATAGGCTTAGAATGTCATAAAACGTTAAAATTTTAAGTTTAAGTAAAAAAAATCGGTAGTCTGCAAGTTTTTTGTGCGTACGATTATTCTGGAACAGTTTAAGATATTGACTTGAAATTCGGTATACGTGTATTTGAACGAGATCTGGAACTAAATTATATTTCGACCTTATTCGGTTTAGGGGTTGGGGGTAAATAGGTAAATCAAGCAAGTAAGAGTCCATAAAATTAGTATTTAGCATATATAAAAAGAAATTTCGCATTAGCCCACCCCCACTCTATTATTAAAGGAAAAAATATAAAACTATGATTCAGTGAACTAATGTCCTCGAAAATTTTTTGTTACTTCTAACATCTTATATGTTCATGCTCTGCATGTACATATCCACGAGATATGTGGGATATTCTAAAATTCCTTACTACAATTTAGAACACGACAAAACAGCATGAGCTGAATCGTAATAGGTAATATACTTATTAATGTGTCAATTAACTTTTCCACAATACAGAATGCTTGCAATCGAAAAAGACCAATACGCTTACGGCGCAACAATCTCGCTGGGCCGAACGCTTATAAGAAATAAATAAGCTAAAAACGTACTCTTCGCCGGTTTACTAAACTTTTTATATAATTGTTACACATTCTATAGGATACTCTTCGCAATTTTTTGTAAATAACGTTTGTTTTAGACATTTTTAATTGTATAGTACGAACTTAGTTGGTGAAAGACTCAGTGTAAAATAAAGTAAAAATAAAAAAACTATACCATACCCCATGTGGTTTTCGAACCTGGAACCCTTGGATTCCGAGTCAAAAGCGTAAGAACTACCTAACACGTAAAAAAATGTAAAAAATGTAAATTTTTACAAAAACATAAAAATCAAAAAAAAAATTATCAAATTTACATCATTAATAACATTTTTATTTACTGATCGATTTTGTTAAAAAACAATAGGGTTCTTCCCCTAGCTAACACTAACTTACGTTCCAAATTTCAATACAATATTTCTTAAGTTATCGTGCTTACAAGAAACGTGACGGACGGACAGACGGACATTTTGAAAGTTGTTCAGAATTCGTTCACTAACACAATGATATGAAAATTTTTTCTCTACGAGCGATACTTCCGGTTTTAGAAATGTGCCGATCAACAACTCTTCGTTTGCGTAGTTGCGAAGAGTATAATAATAGACTGAGCAGTACTCTTAGGGCCGGTTTTTCGATGCGAGGTTAAGCACTTTATCATGCAGATAAACTAACTAGAAGTTCAAATTGTGCTTCTATTAAAACATTTTAATATTGCAACTTCACATTCTAAACTTCTAGTTAGTTTATCTGTATGATAAAGTGCTTAACCTCACATTGAAAAACTGACCCTTAGTCGATCAAATGTGACGAATGTATGAAAGTGTCGCTTTAATATCTTGTATTATCTTCGACTGCGGGGCATTATTAATAGCCGTCAGCTAGATTGCCGGCGTTAAGCAGTGGCGCCCCGCTGCATGATTTTGTATAATAATATCATTTTTTATATGAAAGATGAATACTAATCCAAGTTTTTTAAAATAAGCATAATTAAATCAATTTTGCGCTCATCTCACTCAAAAACAAAGATTGGCGTTCGTTCAAGAAAACTTTTAATATAATAGGCTTATTTGTTTAATAGTGGAATACGAAATCTGACATAAAAATTGCAGAGTACAGACATTTGCAAAAATTTGCATGAACTTCCATGCTACATCTTGTTATTGACTAGATTATTAATTAGGGAGGAACGGGTTAAATTAAATTAAAAAGAATTATTAGACTTGCATTTTTAAGTAAATAGGATAATATACTTTTTACCTCACTGAGGAGGTAGTAAAGGGTGGTAGGGGTTGAATGATTCAATCTTCGGTATTGTCGACACTATCATATAAGTACTCACAACTTTACAGTATAAATAAAATAAAGTTGGCCGTTTACTGTCGATTGATACAGGAAAATGCAATTTTTGCCTCCCTAGAGAAATAGCGAGAGGTGGTAGGGGGTGGAAGATTCAAACCTTGGTAATGCTGACAGCATCATGTACTAATAACTTTAAAAAATAATAAAAAAATTGTCTGTCGATATATGAAGGATAATCTCATTTTTTTGCCTTTTATAGGGGATTAAAGGGGGTGGTAGAGGGAAACTGATACCATAGAAATTTATTTTGTGACCAAAATTATCTTTAGCGTGTCAAAATACTTCAGAAAAGTTAGATGAGAACCTTAGAACAAGATCTTTTTTGTAGACTTGTGTTATTAATAACGGATGTCTAGTAAAAACGACATCAGGGCCCATCGTTATTAGCAAAAAAAAAAATAATTACGAGTTAGAAAAACCGGAGGTCGAATATATTCTTATCGCAGTAGTTAGAATTTAGCGTAAATAATTAATACGTTTTACAAACGAATAATTAACATACAATATACCTCACAACAAGTAGAATTGTCATTTTATTACAGTTTTAAAGTAGGTGAATGACGCGACGGTTAGTGACAAAAGCAAGAACAAAATGTTTGGTTCACGCAAAGCAAAAGATAAATCAAAAACTAAGGAAAAAACATTAGCAGTAATAGAGTTTAAGAAAATAACAGAAACACGTAAGTTTAATTACTGTAACTTACCAATAAGAATTTTTAAGTAATTTGTCAAGTCATTATCGTTATTAACTCGGATTGAGATATTAGTACAGGGTAAAAAATATGTAAAATTTAGGAATAATCTAATATTTAATGATATTTTTTATGGGTTATTACTGTAGTAAAAGGTATCATTTTCAGTTTCCATATGATCGGGACACCTGCTCTTATCCTCAAGGGGTGAAAATCACCCCTATATTTATAGATATGTAATATTCAAAGAAGTTTTACTGAATAATTTTTTAAACAAGGATAATTATGTTTTTGGGTTCGCTGATTATGAATCTGAAGTAGAAATTAAAAATGGCGGCTCCAGTAAGGATGGAAATTGTTTCTAATGCAAGTATTTTAAACAGACAAAAAATGGAGCATCTAGGTATGATATATATCAACGAAAAATATCATTTTTTAAAACAAAAATTAATTACCGGACAATTACAATAACAAAGTGGCAACATTTTATTTAAAAAATTGTGAGAACACGCATTGTTTCGGCCATAATTTCTTTATTTTTTATGATACAGAAACAAACAAAAATCATTTTAAAGATTGATTAATTATTGTGTTTAATTATTATATTTCTTAGAATTTTTGACGGAAGAGCCACAGTAAGATATTCAACATTTAAACTAAATACTTCATCCTATAAACATTCGGTTGCCTTCTATAAACTTAAATATCACCAAAAACTATTAATCCTACAAAAATGAGATAAATTCAGTCTTGGTTTATAAGCCTTATTTTTGATATCCACCATTTTTTCCCTAAAACTAATATTTATTAAGATATTTGCAAAGAAATAAGTTTTTTCGAAAATACTCTCATACCCTTCATATAGCAAGCAAGTGCTGTAAGCGGTCGAAAAAATTTGAGAATCTAAGTCATATTATATGTCAACGAAAAACAGTATATGAGAATATATTTTTTTGCGACGTTCTTATTAAAAAAGTGTAAAGAAGCACATTATTTCTGTTATAACTTCTTTGTTTTGTATGCTATAGAAATTGTCGAAAAACTCATTTGAAAGCCTAGTTAATAGTCTTTCATTTTGTTCGTTAACATTTTTGACGTAAGTGCCATAGTTTCTGAGATATTTAATATACAGTATCGGAAAGTTTTGCTTTTGGGATTACATAGTTTCAACGACTTAACCGACCGCCCACAATAAAGGCATCTACCAGCACCCTAGCAGAGGCAAAGTGTGACGCGCCCCTTAATGTACAGCATTGCTTGCTTCGCTCTCACTTGCTCTTATTGCCGTACCAAATTGAACACTTTCCGATACTGTATAAACTAAATACTTCGTGTTATAAACGTTCGGATGCCATTTTTATACTTCCAGATCTCCGAAACCATTAATTCTACAGAAACTAGGAAAGACGGAATTCACCTTCAATTTAGTAGTTTTCTCATTTGTCTCTAGCATGTTTTCGCTCAGTGTAATACTTTTCGAGCTATTTGACGAAAATCGTTTTCAAATACCTCTTTTTCCAAGCTAAAATCGCAATTTTCAAGTCGTTATAACTTAAAGGCTATCAATTTATATGAAGAGTTCCATAGAACTTTTTCTTCTCAAAATTTGATTCTCTTTCAGCACCATTGGTTTTCGTGTTTTTTTTTAAGTGCCACTTCCTGAATAGGTGTGGCATCTACCCATTATAAATTGGCAATCCCCGCATAATATGGGCATTTCCTATTAAGTTGACAAAAATGAACGAAATCTAACTCATATGACATTATTCTGAAGTTAAAACCTCTAGTTACTGTACTATATTACTCTGCCAACTTATTTTTTAGTATGAATTTAAACTAATAAAATCCGCAGATTTTCTATTCAAGTCTCTCTCAACGAAACAATTTTTTATGTGGAAATAATTGTTTATGGAACTTTAATAATATAATATTTGAAATCGTCTACCCCTAAAACGTATAAAACGATATCCCACATGGGTGGAGGTGGTGATAGGAGGTGGTAGTGGATGTGGATGAAGTAGAAAAATATTTTGAGGTTTTTAGTTCTTGTACACATGCTAAATCACAATTTTTTTCATCCTCTTTAATAATGAGGTGGGGATGGTAATGGGAGTGACTAATGCCAAAAAAATTTTTGAGACCTTAGCTTCTCTTGTATATACTAAATGCCAATTTTATGAACTTGCTTGATTTACCCATTTACCCCCCATTTACCCCAATTTACCCCCCAACCCTTCGACGGAATAAGATGAAAATATATATAGTTCCAGATCCCATTAAAGTACATACGTGTACCAAACTTCAAGTCAATATCTTAAACGGTTTCAGAGTACCTAATCGTACGCACAAAAAAGTTACAGACAGATAGATAGACGGACAGACATTTTTTTTCGCTCAAACTTGAAATCTCGATGTTTTATGACATTCTAAGCCTATTTGAACAATAAAAATTTTCAAAATTTGGAAGTGGAAGTAACGCTTTTTATTTTCATTAATTAATAATTTTCCAAATATCTTATGGTCAGTTAATCGGCGAATTATGAATCAGATTCCACAAAAATAATTGTTTAATTGTTTATTTGATTTATGATTAAAGTTGAGTCACTGTGGATTAAATTGACAAACATGCTTGATAGTCCATTGATATAGTCGAATTAATTTAGTTTTGAACGGATGTCACTAACACGGGAAGCAAGCAAAGACTATCGTTTGTATGTTGGCTTATATAATATAAAACTTCTTATAATCGAACTGCCTGAAATGGAAGTGAGGGTGTGTGTCTTGCACACTGCACAGTCTACGACCTACGTATGCTTATCCTGCGCGTTAGATTTGAGAGTAGCTAGAAAGAAAATTAAACTATTGTGAAAAGATAATACAAATGTATGTAAAGTTTTTATACCTTTTTAGATTTTATGTGTTTGAATTTTTACATTTTCTCATTGAACCTACTGACAATGCCCAATACTGTAGTCTTGTCCAATTTACAATTATTAATATTATTATTACTTAATAATTTCCAATACTCATCTTATAAAAAATTTACTACGCCTATGGTGCGAAATCATTGTCATTCTTCAATGAATTAATTCAGGCAAATGAAAATGATGACGTCAGTTCAAAGATCCATTGCTTCAACTATATTAGACCTAGAATCGGTAAATAGAGGAAATAAATTATAATGTTTTCCCTTTGGGTATTATATGCGCCAGAGGGCTACTTTTAAGAAACGAGTTCCCAATTCACCCTCAAAAACCATCCCTAACAAGTACTGTCGCGGTTTTTGACTCGTCTCCGCGATATAGTTAGTCCCCCAGACAATTTTATACTCATTAATAATATTCTATATAAAATTATTACATTTCTGAAAGGTTTTAAAAATGATCAAATTAACGTAGCTAGAGCGCTAAAGGGTTTTCCTTGATAAATTTTCAGTCACTTCTCTTAAAAATCGTAGAATTGTATTTGAATTGATAATATTTATAAATCAATTCAAGATCTAACTGACTGCATCCAAATCTTGCACTTAAATAAACCCGATGAAACAATTTTATATTTAATTTATATTTGCATAGAACAAATTATCTAAAATTCTCATTTCCTTCATGCAATAACAAATATGATAATAAAATTAGAAGTATAATTTTATTATTATTAAGTAAATTATATATTTCTTTCTATATTTCGTTATTACTACACGCTGCTTATATTTATTTATATTTGGTTAAATAAAATTAGTAATTCCAATCTGTTATGGAACTTGTTTGAGTTGGGTAGTGTATAATAAAATTAGACAAAGAAAATTGAAGTTCTTGTTAATTTGTTAATTTGACTAACTGAATAATCAGTCATATCGGGTTTCAAATATTAGTGGGCGTTTTGTTTACGAGCGATATGGTTATTAGTTCATTATTATAACAACATAGTTTAATGCACTCTTGTTTGTAAATATTTAAATATGCAATATTACAGTTTCAGTTTAAACAGATTCAATTAAATTAGCTAACAATTAAAGCAAACAGAATAGAAGACGTTAATTTCTATATCGTAATTTTTGAGGAAAGACATTGGTTATGTTATTGGTAAGATTCAATATTTTGAAAATGAATGTCACTAGTCTACTATTTTATTACAAAATATTATTTAAATATGTCAATATTACATTACAGGCAGGCAATCCATTAATTTGATGTTTCGGTTTAGGTTTAGGAATAGTTAGCAGTCATTTTGAAGCCGTGAAATTTTGAAAGTGGCAACAAGGCTAGTGATGGGCGATATATCACGAACTGTGATTTAATCACTGATATTAAGAAATCACAGGTAACGACTGTTAGTAAAGTTGGAAGAAAAGCGTGACGTGATCACGACTTTCCGTATTTCGTTCCCTTGCCGTGCTCTTGCCAATATATCTTTCACGATATTTACTTTGAGTCGATTATTGTCTGCGGCCATATGTATTAACACGTAAAGCAAGCGATCCCGTGCCTTAGCGTCGTTAGATACGCATTTCACACTATTTAGGTATTTATGTAAATATCTTTATGCATGTCTTTTATTGACTGGCGATGCGATGTGGCGATTGGGGGCAGGGTCGTGACGGAATATTTTTGTTATAATACCAGAAGTAACTAACTACCAAAACCATGCGTAAAAATATTTTATATGAATAAATATACTAGCAATTTTATTGCAAATATTGAGCATTTACGTTTCGGCATGAAATATGAATAAAAATATGGAATTCGACATAAAGCAAATGCAAATATTTTTAAAAAACATCCTTATATATTATAAAACAACAACAAAAAATACCATTAAAAAATAAAATTACCATTTTAAATTAACAAAAATTCGTGTAAAATAAACATAAACATAAATATAAACAAGAAATTTATTGATGCTTCCGAAATGTTAATGTTTGTACAACTTTACAAAAATATCCTATTATCAAGTTCCATTCAAAACCTAGTGCTTTTTAGTGAAGGGATCACTCGAGTGAAAAATAACCGGTTATTCGGTTATTGAAATAACCTGCATTACTCGGTTATTGTCAACGATTACTCGAGTGAAAAATAACCGAATGTTAAACAGTTATTGAAGTAGTCATATCACTCATCATTCTTACAAATAAATTGAATGTTAACTCGTATATTATAATAAACGAGTGAACTTCATTATTAACCTACGTTTCTAAAATAAATATTAGGTATATGAATTCGAACCGATTGATGTAGTAATGGTAGTAACCACTTACCTCTTATTTATAATTATTTTATTTCTATTTCTATTTATTATGTCAAGAATAATCAAACTATGTGCGATTTTATAAAGAATAATTTTTTCCTTTTCACAAAAATTGATTGATTTTCACATGAAAATATTGAAAAATTTTTTATAAAGTGGAATTTGAAACAAAAATTGTTAAATAGCCTTGTAAGTTATGCGTAGCATTCAAGTGACCATCACTCGAATGATTATCCGGTTATTGAAATTAATCGGTTATGCTCATCACTAGTGCTTTTGCTTTATTACCAATCCATACATTAGGTTATTTGGATAAAGAAATCATAATATATATATTATACATATTATGCATATCTGTGGCAGCACGGATTACCAAAGTAGCTAATTCACCATTCACCATCTATCGGCGCTTAGGGAACGATTAACAATTTCTCCCGTACGTCGTATTATGAAAGTCGTGATCACATCACGTTTTAAATTCACTGATAGTAGAGTAAAATCCGGAAGTAAAGTCGCTTAGTTTTCGAGAAAAAAAAAACCGGCGTAGAACCAAACCAGACTTAGTGGGATTCTTTAGTAAGATAATCGTGTACACGAAATCGCTTGTTAATTTATTTACATTTTAAGAAGAAAAGGTTCTATGCAATTTTTCACATAAATTAATAGTTTTTAAGTTATAACGACTTCAAAATTGCGATTTTAGCTTAAAAAAAGGTATTTCTAAACGGCTTTCGTCAAGTATCTCAAAAAGTATTACTTTATCGAATAAATGTTATAGGCCAATTACAGAAAGTACAAACTGGGAATTAATTATATTTTTTGTTTATTGATGTAGGATTAATAATTTCGGAGATATTTAAGTTTACATTTGGCATCCAAGTGTTCGTAAGATAACTATTTAGAGTGAGAGTTAAATATCTCAGAAACTGTGACACCTACGCCAAGGATACTAATAGATATAATAATAGGTACAATTAATTAAGCTCTTAACTATTTTTTTATTTGTTTATGTAGCATAAAAAACAAAGAAGTTATGACCGAAGCAATGTCCGTCTACACATTATTTTAATAACAACGTCGCCATTTTGTTACTGTAATTAGCCAGTAATTTAAAAAAAATTAATTTCAAACACGGTTTCTCATTAATATACAGCATGACGTAGATGCTCAAATTTTTTGGTTCGTATACAGCACTTGCTTTAGAAAAAATACAGTTTAAACTATAAAGGTATTTTCGATAAAATGTATTTTTTTTCCTATTCCAAATATCTCAATAAATATTAGTTTTGTTCAAAAATGTGTAGAGACCAAAAATAAGCTCAAAATGAATTTCGCTTGTTTATTTATTTACATAGATTTAATAGTTTCGGAGATATGAGTTTACAAATGGCATCCGAACGTTCATAAGACGAAAAATGCAGTTTAAATGTTAAATATCTCAGAAATTGTGACGCATGCTAAGAAAGGAAATTAAAGACAATTAATTGCGCTTTCAAATTATTTTTTACTCGTTTTGTTACTCTAATTAGTCAATAATTTAAAAAAATTATCTCAAATACAGTTTTTCGTTAAAATGTAGCATTACCTAAATGCTCAAATTCTTTTTTGCTCATTTAAAGTACTTGCTTTAGAAAAAAAATTATTTTAAACTTTAAAGGTAATTTCGAAACCCTTGGATACCAAATATAAACTTAAATATTTCCGAAATTATTAATCCCCTACATCAATAAACAAAAAATATAATTAATTCCCAGTTTGTAGGGTGCTTTCTCTAATTGGTCTATAACATTTTTTCGATAAAGTAATACTTTTCAAGATACTTGACGAAAGCCGTTTGAAAATACCTTTTTAAAAGCTTTCATTTTAAGCTAAAATCTCAATTTTGAAGTCGTTATAGCTTAAAAACTATCAATTTATGTGAAAAATTGCATGGAACATTTTCTTCTTAAAATTTGATTCTATTTCAGCTCCAATAAATATATATATTTTTTAAGCGCCACCCCCTCAGAGGGGGTGGCACATTTTTTATGAATGATATCTAATTTTTTAGATGACAGTAAGCAACTCCACCCCAACTTCGAATGCCATATATTAATCTAGATTCAACTAACGCTCCGTCTATGCGACTAATCTGACCAACCATGCATGCGAGGTGTATTAATTGCGTCCCTATGTCGCGTTTAGCGCTGATAAAAAAAATCGCTGTTGCCAAACGGTACACTTTAGGAAAAAACATATTGTTTCAAAAACTTTTGTGATTATTAGGCTTTATTTTCTTCGCTGCATGTATGTAAATATTTTCAAAAATAAAAAAGTTTATCGATTGGTGAAGATTTCAATACACAAAATATGTATTTTTAGTTTATTTGATTTTTAGAGAAATGAAAGTGCGAATTGTGCCCAAACCGTTTATATTGGTAAAAGCGCTACAGTGTGTGCTTTAATTTGACACAAAACAAATTTCGGTACCTTTAATAGTCTTAAAGATATGGCGGTGGAAACAAAAAAAAAACAATTTTCTTTAAAAATACATTTTTTTCACTTTATATCGATTTAAAAAGTTCGAGACCACAAAAAAATGTCGTAAAATATGATTTCATATGCCCGGTGACATACTCAAAGGAACCTAATATGTTTGAACTGGTTCTACGCCAAAAAAAAAAACGACACGATAGACTTAAGAAATCGCTGCTCTATGATATAAGAAAATCACAGTAACGATTTACGTTGTGATTGAAAAATCACGATATCGCCCATCACTAAACAAGGCATTTTTAAGTAACTTCACACTACGTCTTTCTTCTTCTTCTTCTCAGTCTTAGTCTCATAATTGGTCTCCGGTTGCCTCACGTGTATAGAAACAAGAAAAAAAGTCTTACTTTCTTTAGGAGGAAATATATGAGATGCCCATTGGTCCCTGACTATTACCTATTTCATTAACTCAACGTGCAATGGGCAACGGACAACACTCAACTGCAATATTGTTAATTTCTCGTACAGAATACCTTTTTAAAGTAAAATTAATATATTACCTAATTTACATAAAGTACGTTTGAATCTGAGATGCACACTATATATTTCGATGTCTTGTTCATATTTGTATTATTTATGCTTAAGTAATTAAAATCGTTAGTAACATTTTACTCTAAAATTATAATAAAAGATAATTTATATAGAATATGACAGTTTACGTGCCTGTAGCGATCACCTTGTATAACGGATAAGCCCCTATTACAACAGTAACAACAAACTTTGGTGGGTTTGTGTTCTAAAGTATTTATAAAATATTGCTTACCTCTAAAACAAAAGATTGCTGATCTCACACTTTAGAATTATTACGCTCAATATCCATAGAACATATTATTATCTGTTTTCTTTTTACGTATAAGTAGCTACCTTTGAGTAATAATTTTAATTTAACAAAGGCTACTGTGCTTTCGGGAGTCTGTCAACAAATATAATTACTAACAGGCAAGTACGCAGACTTTGAACGTCATCAGAGACATTAACTATAATATAAACCTAATTAGTTTTAAATGAGCAAATCAATAGAAAAGCTATAATCGGTGAATACTTTTTTTTATTAATTATAAATAAGCAACGAAGTATTAAAAGATACTTTTGCTTTGTGGGAATGTTTCCATATTTATTTCTCTATTTCGATTTGAAATATTAATTCAGTCTTGGTTAATCAATTATGATGCTTTATTAGTCCAATCAATACGTAAAAATTAAATGCAAAAAAAAAACTTTTTCAAAATAAGCTCTTATACTCTTCACAAAAACGAAGAGTATATTGCATTTCATCGGCACATTTCTAAAACTAGAAATATCGCTCGTAGAGAAAAAAATTTCATATCATTGTGTTAGTGAACGAATTCTGAACAACTTTCAAAATGTCCGTCTGTCTGTTCGTCCGTCACGTTTCTTGTAAGCACGATAACTTAAGAAAGAAAAGTTCGATTGTATTGAAATTTGGAAAGTAAGTTAGTGTTAGCTAGAGGGAGAACCCTATTGTTTTGAAGAAAATCAATCAGTAAATAAGAAAGTTATTAATATTTAATATTTAATTTAAAGAAAATATATTTTCTTAATTTCTGTCACTTGCACTTAAATATAAATCTTGCGAAATGTTATCTCTATAATATATTTTTTTTTTGTTTATGCATTTTACTAATATATATTTCATGATAATAATCTAATGCGTTGAAATATGATAATCGAAAGATATGTATATTACAGACATTAAACTTTTCTAGCAATGTGTGATGGTCCAGACAGGTTGGGTGTTTTTTTTTCAATTTTTTTTCATATATTTTTTTTCACAACAAAGTTGTTATCACAAAATTTAGGATGTCCAAAAACTAACATTTATTATTTACAAGAAAACTGCGAAGGGTATCCATAGAATGTGTAACAATTATATAAAAAGCTCAGTAAATTGGCGAATAGTACCTACGTTTTTAGCTTGTTATTATTTAGGTGCACTAAAACGAAAAAAATAAAAATTAAAAAAATATATTAATTGTCTTAAAAGCTTGTCAGAGAAAAATCAAACGCAAATATCTCGCAGACCATAGATGCTATGACAAAATAGTAAGAGCACTAAAGCACTAAATTCTCTACAAATCTCTTCGTAAGATTATTTTCGTAAAACGTTTATGAGTCACAGCGCATCAAAATGTTCAAAAAGTAGTTTTTGCGGATAATTTCGTAAACTATTGATGGTCAATTAAAATGTCAAATAGAAATATTAAAGAGCACTAATATCTGTACAATTTCTGTCGGGGGTACTATTACTTCCACGTCCAGTGGTCTAGTAACGACAAAAAAATTTTTAAAAATTTTTATTGCCCAAATAGGCTTAAAATGTCATGAAACGTCGAGATTTTAAGTTTGAGCGAAAAAAAATTTCTGTCTGTCGGTCTGTCTGTCTGTCTGCCTGTAACTTTTTTTTTGTGCGCACGTTTACTCTGGAACCGTTTGAGATATTGACTTGAAATTTGGTACACATATGTACTTTAACGAGATCTAGAACTAGATTATATTTTCATCTTGTTCCGTCGAAGGGTTGGGGGGTAAATTGTGGTAAATTTGGGGTTAATAGGTAAATCAAGCAGGTGAGAGTCAATGAAATCGGTATTTAGTATATACAAGAGAAGCTGAGGTCTCAAAAAAATTTTTGGCATTAGCCACCCCCATTACCACCCCCATTACCACCCCCACCTCCTTATTAAAGGGGATGAAAAAAAATGTGATTTAGTGCATGTACAGGAACCAGAAACGTCAAAATATTTTTTTACTTCATCCACCCCCCACTACCACCCCCCTATCACCACCCCCACCCCACTACCGATGTGGGATATCGTTTTATGGGTTTTTGGGGTAGAGGATTTCAAATATTATATTATTAAAGTTCCATAAACAATGATTTTCACATACAAAGTTTTTTCGTTGTGAGTGACTTGGATAGAGAATCTGGATGTGGAAGTAGTGATTCCTTGGGCAGCGGTTTTTTGTAGAACTAAAGGTTAAGGAAAAGTTTATAAAACAACAGTTTTTTCAAAATATTTTTTCTCGTCAACTATTGATCGGATATAAAAATATGTAATTGCAAACTTGATCACTAGATTGTAGAGAATTGAGTGCTCTACAAAACTGATACTAGCATTTTTGGATGTACGATGAATAGTTTGGGAAATATTTTCAAAAAACTATTTATTTACAACTTTTTTTACTCGTAAAATATTAGTCCTACAAAATAGTATCTGGCATATAATACAGTAACTTTATACATCCTACCTGACATTAAATCAGATATCTATGCTATTTTAATATGTTGTATAGGATTACAAATTAATGTTAACTCCAAGTTTACGACTTCGGCAGGCCTCCGGGTCTTGGTCAAAAATCAAAAAAACTGCGAGATTTTTCTTTTCTTTTCAGTTTTTGTCGATTTTGGCACCTAAGACCTACTTTTTTTGGTAAAAACAGTTTAGTATTTTTTTAAAGTAGACTAAATTTGCTACAAATTGGTACCAGAGCGTACTCTGTAGATGAAATAGTATCCGAGATACAGCTGTTCAAAGTTTTGCGAAGTTTCCATATTTTTACATTTTTAACGATCTTTAACTTAAAAATCTACTACTACTATAACTAGGTTTAGAAATTTCATTTTACCCCGAGCCCAAGCCCCAAAGGGGGGCAAAAAATGTCCCCCTCCCCATATGTAGTGCTATTATATTGAATGGATCGGTAAAGAAAAAGGAATATTATTTAAAAAAAAATTTTTTTTTAATCAGTTATAAACAGATCTTATATTTTTCAAACTAGTTCTAGTTCTTTTGGACGGTCCGGGAGTGTCGTCCGTGCCGTGTGTGTCGCTGTTCTCTCTTATCTCCTTTTCTTCTTCTCCTTGAGCCCAGAAGAGATTATCCAACGCCTCGTCGCCTGATTCTTTTTCGAGGTCTGGGAAGTGTATATTTATACTTAAATCCGAAGCATTGTAGCATGACTGTCCACTGCAATGCGTGCAAACCGTCGAATATTTTTATCCAGATTTTTTGCAACTACACGCATTGCTACAGCCCCTCTTGCAGCTGCATGATATCAACTGCAAGAGTGTTGCGGTGCTGCATCCCTGGACATTATTTTGGGAGTGAGGTCTTGGGACGTGCGCACCCAGCCTTAATCAACAGGATTCTTTTCCACATCCAGCCACTTCTGCACCTGAAAGGCATAGTAAAAACTGTAGTTTTAAAGAAGTAATAATTATAAGAGTTATTTTCACATGTTCGCAGGGGGTGAAATCGTGCAGCATCTTAGGTTGGAGGCAATCTAGGAATATTGATATAAATTTTTTCTGCAGCTCTCACAAACAGCTGGAAACATAAATCATTTAGATATTAGCTGAATGGTTGCCTCCATAGGGCGCAACGATGATAACGGCCATTTGCTCAGGTGTGGCATTTGATTTATGAAATACAGCGATCTTCTCCTCGAGGTTTGGATGTTTTTTTTTTTCTATAGCAAGTAATTTAATTTTTCCTTGCTCGAACAGTGCCGATGTAGAGTCACATCCACCGAAGGCATGCAGAAATAAAAAGAGTTCAGGAGACTTGTATTTCGAGGAGGCGTTTGAATAAGTCGCGCCCGATTTTTTTCCTGTCCCACATTTTTGAAAAAAGGTTGTGTGTTTCTTTGTAATTCCAGAGAGAATGACTAGAAGATTTATGTTTTCACCAGCGATCACCACAATATCGTTTGTAGAAGCCATAGAAATGGCTATGGTGACAATCAGCCTGTCCGCATCTTCTTCTGCTTGGATTAAAATAACTTCCTCTTTTTCAAATGTGGTTTTTAATAAGTCGATAAAACGAGTTTTATTGTTTTCATTACATAAAAACATTTCTTATGAAATATGATACCTACTCGTTTCGTCAAATATGACGTCGGGCGATATATTTGCCTTAACTCGGCGAGCACGCTCCGAGCTCTTCGTACTCCTTTGTGTAGCGTCTATTGGGTAGCCGTCATAAATTACAGCTACTTTTTGACTATAATGTGAAACGAGGTACTTGATGTACCTGGCAGATATCGACCCAAATGAAGAGCTTGGAGCGTGGCCTACGTAAATGATTCCATCAGGCCACCGCATTGCACTCGAATCCGACTGTGACGTCACGAAAGGAGTCCTTCGGTTTTACAAAGCTACTGGGCTGCGGGTGGATTTCGCGCGATTTTGCAAGATTAATATTTTATTTTTTCGTATAATTTGTTTAGTATGAAGTTGAGTATGGATTAGTGTCAACTAATTGGGTTTCAATTTGTATTGGAGTCGAATGAAAAGTGAGTTACTTAAATATTGAATGTGCCTAACATAGTAATAATTCAAATAGATGGAGAGAAATACTATAAATAAATGATTCAACCTCCTAATACTTAATAATCATAACAGTTATTGAAATTTGATCTTGATTTATTAATGTATATTTATACTGTGAACATTATGAAAGTGCCCTTAATTAATGAATGTCAATTAAACTCAGGTAAGAATGCCCCGTCGATGTTGTGTGCCAGGATTCAAATCAAATTACAATAAACAACGATATACTACAGTATTTCGCGTTCCGTCGGACAAGAACCTGGCAAAAAATGGTCTCACAGCATTCACCGAAAACATTTTATCCAGAATAAAAATTCATTAATCTGTGTTAATCATTTTAGTAAGCAATTTTTAATTACTGAAGATTCTGTCAAAAGAGATGATGGAACTCTTCTAACACTTCCTCGAAAAATCCATAAACTTTGTGAAGATGCTGTTCCTACAATTTTAAATGAACGACCCAAATCCAGAGTTTGATATCTGAAAGATTGAAAATGACTTTCTAAACATAAAGTCCAAAAAAAAAAATTAGAAACGAAATAGACAGAAACCTGCGATAGTTGTGATATGCAAAGACTGCAAGTAATTCTTATTTGTTTGATATACTTTTCTAATATATTGTTGAACAATTATTTTGAAGTGACAAATAATCATATAAGGGAAGAAAAACAAATGAGGTGTAATAAAAAAAAAAGGTCATTGTTAAGAACGCCGACTTCTTGAATTTCTCCAATTTTTTTGTATAGATGTGTTCACAGACGTTATAGTAATCGTTTCTGATAGTTGAAATGTTGTGCTCATTTTGGAAAACTACCTCCTACAATGGGGGTAGTTTCGAAAAAAAATGCGAAATATCGGAAGTAGTAAGTAGGTGTATTGTCCTCTAAATAATTTTATTTAGGGTAAGGACAATAATTTTTTTTATTAAAAATACTTACCAATATTGTAGGGGGTAGTTTTCCAAAATAAGCGGGACATTCCAACTATCAGAAACGTTTATATAACATCTGTGAACACATTTATGCAAAAAAATTGGAGATATTCCAGAAGTCGGTGTTCTTAACAATTACCGGAAAAAAAAATACTGGCAATAAAGAGATTAAAATAAACTGTGATAAAAAAAGAAAAGTTGATAAGTTGCAATCTCTGTAATAGGAATTAAATTTAAAATAAATATGTTGTACATACTTGTGTATGTACTGATCTTTTAATATTTATAACAATAACTGTTGTGACTTATTATTATAGAGGCATTTTAAATTTTTGTTACCCACAATTTATTGCTGTTAGAGTTTAAAGAAATAATTATTTTTTGTTTTGTTTTAACTATTATTAAAAGTGTTTATTTTATTTTGAATCAATAATCAATCAAGTGTGTATTTTAGTTTTATAGATATATTTAATTTTATAGTATAATACTGATTGGTAATCATTTACAAATTGTTTATTTATTTATTTTTAGAAAACTATTTGTGTTTTTATAATATATTTTATTATTAATTATATAAAGTAAATCATTTTTAAGCATACATTTACATTTTTTGTTCATATAATTTCATTAGAAACGTTCAAGAAAGCGTTAAAGGTTTCGGTATGTACCGTAATGTTAGGACTCCGACGGCCGCCATTAAATTTAATGCGGTGGCCTGAAGGAATCATTTACGTAGGCCACGCTTGGAGGCCACACAACATTGTGAAGTAAATGACCACACCACCATCTACTACAACAAATTTAGTTTTTCCTTGCATCTCATCCATCTTTATAGTGTTGCCACACAACCAGGTTTAGCTTAAGCTTGAGATCATTTGTAGACAACCGGCCTCAGTTGACCGTTAGTGAATAAAAAAAAAAACGGAAAAATCGCTAAAAATGTCAAAATATGAAAACTTTGCAAAACTTTGAACAGCTGTATCTCGGATACTATTTGATCTACAGATTCCGCTCTGGTACTAAATTGTTTTTACTAAAAAAGTAGGTCTTAGGAGCCAAAATCAACAAAAACTGAAAAAAAAAACAAAATTCTCTGTTTTTTGGATTTTTGGCCAAGACTCGGAGGTCTGCCGAGGTCGTAAACTTGGATTTACCATTAATTTTTAATCCTATACAACGTATTAAAAAAGCCTGATTTGACGTCAGGTAACCCACCTTTTTGATGACAAGGTTACTGGATTAATATAAATTGTAGAGAATTTAATGTTCTATAAGATTGCTATTTGACATTTTAGTGGGCGATGAACAGTTTACGAAATATTTCAAAAAAACTGCTCTTTACAAACATTGACGTGCTGTAACTCGTGAATGGTTAATTCTACGAAAATATATAAAAATGGTGCTTACCGTTTTTGTCGTAGCATCAGTGATTTGCGAGATGTTTGCGTTTAACTTTTCGCGAAGATTGCTGCTAACCCCAACCACCGCCGACTCCGCCAACTTGAAAAAATACTCAGAATGAACCTTCGAACACTTTAAAAAAGAAAAAACTGGCTTACGCTATTTTTGCATGAAAAAGGTACCTATTGATTGTACCACACACAAACTTATTGAAAGTTGGTACGAACTTTTTCATTTCATTTAAATTATTGGATACTCGTAAGTGAAGATTTAATGTCGGAGAGTAGACTAAACATAAATGGTCTCTTCGCTATTTGGTAATTTGTGCTTTTTCTGTTGGAAGCTGTTCTGTTCTCAGATTGAACGTTCTATCTGTGCTATAATGATATCATATATTAGATTGGAAGAGGATGTTCCTGCATATTTCCTTAATAATAATAATAATAATAATAATATTTATTTTAAAATGTATTTTACATGTTACAATATTTTTTTAATAGTATATACTAGAGCTAAATATGCATTCACATGGTTTTTACATTTGGGATAAATATTAAGTAAGCCCCGGGTAAGTTGTTAAAACTTGAGTGCGGGTGTTGTTTGAATTGTCCATACATATATATACGTATGTATTCATATATGTTCAAATGTATGGTTAATTAATTAAGTTTATATCTGTATATGTAATAGTAATTTTAGGTATATTGAATAAAAGTTAAGTAGGGTCAGGTGGCACAGCAATGTAAATTTTTACCTGAAAATACTAGTTTCCATAGTTTTGATTTTGGTTAGTAATGGTTCTTTTTTATCGTGCTATAATTTGTCCAGTGTCAATGAAGTTTTCTAGGTAGTTTTCTGGTAAATCTATTATCCATGCCTTTATAAGTGTTTTTAGGGTTGATTTGTTTTCAGTTTGTTTTAGTTGCTCTTGGGCTATCGTATATAATCTAGGAGCTAGATATGAGAATGATTTTGTTCCAATCGTTTTATGTGCCCTCGGGATATGTGTCGTGTTCTTATGTCGAGTTTCGTAGTCATGTCTCTGTTCGGTAATTGGAGAGTTATATTTTATTTGGTATTTTAGCAAGTTTTGGCAATATAGTTGACGAATATTTAGTATTTTATACTGTTTGAATAGTTGTTTACTCGGAAAGGTTATGGGTTTTTTAAACATTATTTTTATTATTCTTTTATGGCATTTTATTAATGGATCTAAATTTGTTTTATTTACTCCACCCCATCCGATTATGCCGTATTTAAGTATTGATTCTATAAGGCCGTAGTATATTATTAACCGTTGTTTATCGTCAAGGATTGTACTGACTTGTTTAAATGTATAATAGAGCCACCTCAGTTTTTTACATAAGTATTCTATTTGGTAGTTCCACTTTAGATGTGCATCAAGTATAATACCTAAGTATTTCACTTGTGTTGCCTGTTCAATTTCAGTATTAGTGTTTTCAATTTTTATCTTGGTGTATGGTGGAAGACTGTTTTTATATGAGCAAAAGGGTAGATATTTGGTTTTTGTTATGTTCATGGTGAGCAGATGTTGGTCAAACCAATTTTTTATAATTTTAATGTTTTTGGATACTTTTGACCTAACCTCGTCCCACGTTTCTCCATCAAAGAGGACGACAGTGTCGTCCGCAAAAGAAATTATTTCTCCGTCAATTTTTAATTTCAGCAAGTCGTTCATATATATATTGAATAGGACCGGAGCGAGGACTGTTCCCTGTGGTAGACCGTATGTGACAATTCTCGAGGTGCTCTCATGATTGTCTATGTTGACTTTCTGTGTCCTGTTACTAAGGTAATCTTTTAGAACTGCATATATCTTTCCTCTGAAACCTAGGTCATAGAGTTTCTTTAGCATTAAAGGGTGGCTAATAGTGTCGAATGCCTTCGCTAGGTCTATAAAGACACATAGCGATGGTCTTCCTTTATCTACCAAGTTATAGATTCTTCCTGTTACGTGCGCAATTGCATCGTCTGTTGATGTTTTTTCTCTAAAACCATATTGTCTTTTTGACAGAATATTGAATTTATTTAAAAAGCTATTGATCCTTTTTTTTAATGCTTTCTCAAATAGTTTTGATAAATTGGATAGTAACGAGATAGGACGATAGTTTTTTGTTTCTAATTTATTTCCACCTTTGTATAGAGGTTTTATTTTCGCGATTTTAAAGTGTTGTGGGCAGTTACCGGTTTCGAAGATTACATTTATTTGATGTGCCATTAACGGAGCGATAATTTCACTTGCACTTTTGATTAGTTCAACGGTTACTTCATCAAAGCCCGGGGCTTTTTTGTTTTTTAACTCCGATATATATATTTTTATTTCGTCGCTATTTACATTGCTTAAGAAAAAGCTTCTCTCTGACGTTGTATTTTCATATTGAGTATCAGGTGGTATTATATCTTTTGCCAGTTTCTCTCCCACTTCGGAGAAAAAGTTTACAAATTCATTGCAAATTTTTGTTTTGTCGTTTGTTCTATGTCCAGTTTTTTGGATATTAATTTCTGTAATGTTTGTGCTGTTTTTTTGTGGTTTTACTATATTATTTATTGTATTCCAAATTACTTTAGAATTATTTGGGCATGATTTTGTTTGATTTTGAAAGTATGCTCTCTTTTCTTTTTTAATTAGATAATTTATGTTATTTCTGCTATTTATATATTGTTGTTTTATTTGTGTGTTGTTTGGATTGTTTATTGTTTTTTGATATAATTCATCTCGTTGTTTTATTGTATTTGCTAGTCTTGCAGAGATCCATTCCTTTCTTTTTTTATTATAATTTGTTCTAATTTTTTTTGAGGCTTTTTCTTTTGCTGTATTGATACTTCTTATTAATATATTACTTAAAATTTCAGGATCGTTACATGTATAGTAACTATCCCAATTTTGTAGTTTTAAGTTGTTTGTAAAAAGTTTTTTGTCTATAATTATTTTATGTTTACTTCTCTTTATGTAGTCAAATTTGTTGACGTCTGTAAGGAGTAATTTTAGGATTATGCTGTAATGGTCAGTATAGTTTGTTTTTAGTACTATTGGGGTTAGATGATCATCTGTTGCACTTCCTTTATAAAAAATGTGGTCTATACAAGACTCGTTTTCATTTGTTACCCTTGTGGGGCAGTTTATGAGTGATTTATAGCCATAGTGGTATAAGATGTCTTTATATTCATTTGTTATTTCATCGCTATCTAGAATATTTATGTTAAAGTCTCCGAGTAAAATATTATGGTCATAAAATTTCATGTTTTGTAAGTGATGGTAAAGGCCTAGGTTAAAATTGTTTACGTCCATATTTGTGAAAGGTTTGTATAGGGCCGTAATTGAGATTTTTTTATTCGAAATTTCTATGACGGCTTTTAGTGCTTTAATTTCATTTATTTGTACAATGTCTACTTTTTGTTTTATATTTTTTTTTATGTACATTACTGTGCCATCGTTCCTATTCAACGTAGCTTCATTATAATATAGGTTAAAACCATGTATGTTGAAATTATTTATGTTTGTTATGTAGAAGAAGAAGAAAGCTAATAACTGAAATTTCCATTTTATTCACCCTTGGCAGACGTTTTGTGTTCTGCTTTATTCTAGTCGGCATCCCTTTGCTGTATAGCACGTCTGACAGAACCGCTCCTTCTGTTGTGGTTATTTGTTAGGTGCACGTTCTCACCAAAATTGTCTTTCATCAGCTTCTTGATGACATCAGCCTAATGTTTTCTCTTCAGCTCTTGTGATTTGTCTTTCCCTAACCTATTTTTTCCTATCTTCGGTTGATGTGGCCACAAGATGAAATGATTTCGGAAAGTATGAAACTGTAGAATCATTTGGGGGAAGGGGGCGTATCTTCGAACTCACAGTGGTCGATTTGCCATAGTTAGAAGGAAAATACTATTAACAGTTCATTCCAAAATATTTGAAAAAATTGTTAAAAAAAGACTGTGTGAATATCTCAATAAATACAAAAGTTTATGAGCTAATCAATATGGTTTCCGAGAAGGCATTTCAACACAAGCTGCCATTCTTCAACTCACTTCTAAAGTGTGCTCTGCTCTGAACAACAATAAACCATCACTCTGTGTATTTATTGATCTGGCTGAAGCCTTCCACACGGTTAGCCATACTCTTCTTCGAGAGTCACTTAATAATACAGGTATTAGAGGAACTCCATTGGATCTTTTTAATAGTTATCTTTTAGACGGACGCCATGCCAGCGTGTCAAAATAAATAACTGTGTTAATGACCTCAAAGAAGTGGATCGCGTGGACCGCAAGGGGCCGTGTTAGAACCAATTCTGTTCAACAATTATTTAAATGATTTATTTTCTGTACAAACCAGAGGAACTGTAATAACATATTCAGATGATTCTGCAATCTTTTACACAAGTGATAATTGAGCAACATTAAAGCGGGTAGTTGAAGATGATATAAATAACATTAAAGATCGGTTCGCAGTCAAATTGCTCATAGTGAATTTCAAAGAAACCTACTTCTTACCGATATGCACCAATAAAAATAGTTTGCTAACATTTCAGAATATCTCCATCTCTAATAACACAGGACCACAAAATATTTTTGTGAGGTGCGCCGGATCAGACCCAGTGTAGCAAATGTTCTTGGGGTCGCTGAAGCCGAACCTGAAATATATTTTGCGCCATCTCGTCAGAATTTTTTTAAATTTCCAACCAACTTCATATTACGAGAATATTCGAAGATTTGGTGGAGTCGCCGGTAATATCAATTAATTTACAAACAGGGTATTATTCTTGTAGTAACATTCACACGATGTCCAACATAGAAAAAAATTCACAATAGTTTTCTTCACTATGTAGAAGTTAAATACATAAAAGAAGCTACTAAAATGGTTGAAAAATTTTTTTTTAAAAAATCTTCGAAAAATATCTCTAAAAAGTAAGAAATAAAATTTCACTCAGTTTTACAAAAATATCGTCTACCTATTAGTGGAAAGTAGCAAGGAACTGTATCTTATTACCTAATATCAATTTGAAATCGGTGCAAAAATATCTAATTTCAAAACTGGCTGCAGTTTTTATCAACAGATTTAAGGTTCCCTTAACGTAAAAAATATCCTGACGTGATGGGGCAAAATAAGTTTCAGATTCGGTTTCAGCGGGGTCTGGTCCGGCGCACCTCCCAAAAATATTTTGTGGTCCTGTGTAATTTTTCAGTAGCCCGTACAACTGAAGTTAAGTTTGATATTATCATCAACTCCCACCTAAGAATGTGATAAACACATAGATTATGTGATTAAAAAAATACTGTCACTCTTTTAAAAATTAAAAATTTTGAAGAACATTGTGGACATAGACTCCCAAAAAACTATAAATTTATTATTCATTAGTGAAATGATATATAAATTATGGGATATTAGCATGGGGGGAGTTGGAAAGACAATTTTGAATAATTTAATAATTGTTGAGGAAAAAATTTTGATAACAATTTTCTCTAAGGATATTACTTATCCCTCAGATAGTCTTTTCAAAGATGGATCCACGTGGAACGACGTGGATCCATTCATGGATCCACGTCAACTATTTTTTCCAAGCCGTCCTCAGAAAACACAAAACTAAAGCTGATTTAATAAAAAACTATCATAAATAAAATACAAGAAATAGATACATAGAAAGAGAGAATAAAACTTTAGGACAACAGTCCTACATATATCTGAGCTCTAGACTTTATAATCACCTACCGTTAGATTTACGAATTATAAACAACATAGGTACTAGTTTTTAAAAAATAACTTAAATAATTCATATTTTGTACTCCTAGATGCACCATTCATAACATGACTGATTTAAAAATTTGGAAAACTTCCATCGAATTCCATCTAAATAGTACTGCTACTACTTCTGATATAATAATTACTATTTAAACTGCCAAGTTCCTGTATCTCATTACATTGTAATTTATCACACCTCACACAATAATACAAATATTTGTTTATTTTGATATTTTTACTATTGTTTTCATTATGTGTTATAATGTTCTATGTTTTAACATAATTGTTTCATCTTATAGTATGACTCTATAATTATTGTACTCTATTTTTATTGTTTAGTTGTATAGTTCTAAAAATGTCACTTTCTATTTTTTATTTTTGGGTTATATAATTTTATTGATATATGTTCCATCCACACGCAGGCTCGCCTTTAGTGGATTCATCTAGTTTATTTACAATATTTATATGTATATAGTATTCAATCTGTAATATTTTTATAAATATATAAACAAATTCATTCATTAATTCATTCATTTTTAACTATATTTTTGTTGAGATAAGTATTTTTGTTTAAAGTTGGTAAATTTACGATATGGTGCATAAAAATACACACATACATATACACAGGATGAGTCAGTAGTGTGTGGACGGTCAATATATCATCAACCGTTTGAAATTTGATAAAATGTCTCAGATAAAAATTGTGAGAGATGAAATGTAATAAAATTATTGTCAAATCTACAGAATATTTGACGGAGTAGTGGCAAGCTAATAGCTGAATTTTTTAATGGAACATTCATTAGTAAAATCTGCAAAAGACGTATTTTCGTAATGGGCATAACAGGATAAGCATATGTATGCTGCCCCTCACAACTCTGGTCGAGATATTGAGTACAAGTTATTAGTAGTATTAGATGTTTCCCCAAAATATTATTTTTGGAAAACTATTTTTGCGGGTAAAAAGAAAAATTGATTTTTTTTTTCAAGAACGGATAAACCGATTTTCATGAAAAAAAATGTTATGGTTTTTGATGGCACAAACCTACAAAAAAAATATTGAGTTCATTTGTCGGAAAAAAGTGTTTCCATTTTTCGTTTTACCCCATAACTTCCGTAAAAATGGTTTTCCAAAAATAATCTTTTGGGAAAGAACTCCGCACAAAACAAATGGAAAGTGGGTCCCAGTCGATTTGTCTGAAAATTCAGAATGTTATAGTTCTCAACTTTCTGAATGAAAGTTCTCATGGCCCCAACTCGATCCTATGTCTAGTTCCCGAGATACAGATCAAGAAATGTACAAGAATGATCTCTTGTACAATTAAAAAAATTTCGAATTCATGATTTTTTTTTTCATATATTTTATATTGTGATGCGTTCTAGTAGCCCTTTTTAATATTTTGCACTAAAAACATTTGTTTTAATAAAAATAGCGTAAAAAATTAAAGTTTGAAAAATGTGGCGAAGGCGCCAGGAAATCTATTTAAAAATAACAAGTGAAAAAAATATTCGGTCAAATTGGCTAAAACATTTTTTACATAAAGTATGTGTTTTCCTGATCAAAAAACTTTAATTGAAAAACTTTTCGAAATTGCTTCTTTGACCTCTAATACCCCATCAATAAATTAAAAGTTCGATAAGATACAGAATTTTACAAGAATATGTAGTTGTATCTCGGAAACTAGAGATAGGATCGAGTTGGGCCCATGAGAACTATTGTTTAGAAAGTCGAGAACTATAACATACTGAATTTTCAGACAAATCGACTGGGACCCAATTTCCATTTGTTTTGTGCGGGGTTCTTTCATCCAACTCTATCACTTCTGCTCAAAATCTCGACCAGATTGGTGCGGGGGCAGCATACACATGCTTGTCCTCCTATACCCTTTGAATCATTTTATTTTGAATGTTAGTCAATACCATATATCAATTTACAGGACTCTCAAAATTGAACCCAATTCTACAGGGTGTTCTCCACGGTGATTCAAATTTTTACATATTTAATTTTTTAAACAGAACACCCTGTATATTTCTGTTTAAAATGTTTCGTCGATTTTAAGTGGAGAAAGTTATATTATATAGGGTGCATCACGGTTAGTGGCCTATTAGAGGTTTTAGAAAAACTACAAATAACGTGAAGCTGAAAATTTAGAAAGTTGGGTTTTCAGTTTCAGTTTTCATTTAATGAATATAACGTCACGTATGTGACACTTCCGGTTATACCGGAAGTTGTCATCAACTTCCTTATTTTAAATGGCATGCCCTATTTTTTATGCCGGATTCGAATTCTATGACTTTCAATATCAGATTATAGACAAAAAACAATTTGTCCAAACGGATATCAGTAACCAACTGAAAGTTGAAAGTCAACATTTCTTCTATACAATACTCTAGCATTTATCATGTGCGGCGTAAACAGAAAATTTATTTTTGTTTATGATGCTCAATTATCCAACTATCGATATGTATATTAATTTTGGTTGAAAAAGAGTTTTTATTTTTTTATATTTTCTTCTTAATATTGGAAAATAGACCACTGTGCGCCGTCTGTCTGTCTCTCTAACAGTCTATGTCTCAAAGGTGTGAAAAAAAATGGGGAAAACGAGTACATCAGCAAATCTGATATCTTTGTGCTTTCGTGAATTTTTGTCACGTCAAATTTTGCACAACTGGTGAGTTTTTGATCTTGCCATCTATATTACTTGCCGAATTTTATACTTACAGTTACTGGTATTGATCACAAGAACTCCAAGGTATACCATTGTAGCGAACTCATCTTTAGATACTGTACATGATGTGTTGATGTGATGTAAAATGATGTTTGTAAACATTAATGAGGTGGCGGTGGTTTTTGATTATGATGGATTGATTGCATTGAAAAAGAATAAGTAATAATGAGTATTAAAGGAAAGTCGACTAAACGAAGATTGTTGAAAGAGGGCAGACGAAATAGTATAAGCTGTTTAAGAAGATTAGAAGATATTTAAATTTCACGAAAAGCTATATATAAAAAAACAAGGTCATAATCATCTTAATCTTAATCTTAATCATCTTAATTATTGTTATTGTTAAAATCATAAAAAAGTGTTTCAAAAAGTGATTCATTTCTAAAGTCTTATTGAAAGGGAGTTGGGTGCAACCATCCTGTTTACTAGCTTACAAAGAAAGTAAAGCTTAACTGTAGGTTTCTGAGGTCAAATGGAGCCGATTAAACTAAACATACCATAGTCCAAAAGTGCTTCCTTAAGGAGTTACAGGGCCTTAAAACAATTTTTTGTTAAATTTTATAATGGGTATATTTCAGAAAACAAACGACTAATCAAACTGAAAATTGGTACACGTATAATTTAGGGGAGTCCAAATATTGTGAGTGTATAAGTATATCTGCATATCATAGATGGCGCTGTCGGCATATTTTTTTGACACATTTTTGATCATACCTTTTTATTATTATTATTTTGGGTTCGTATGACTTAACATTATGATATAATAACCAATTTTACAAAAATAAGGTCTACTTGTTTCATGTCGATAAAATGCACCGTTGTCAGTACAATCGCACTTATGTATTTCAGCGTATTCCAAGAGCTACCCATGCAACATGATATTCAATCAAGTTAGCATCTGTCAAAATATTATTGAACCAGTTTAGTGACTAAATCAAACGTACCTTAGTCCTAAAGTGCTTCTTTATGCGTTTTCAAATAAAAACATATTTTGTATTTATACCTAAAACAATACAAAATATTTTTTTTATTTAAAAACGGATAATTTCGCAAGCAAACACTTTAGGACTAAAGTACGTTTGGTTTAGTCACTAAACTGGTGCAATAATATAAATTTGACAAACGCTAACTTGATCGAATATCATGTTGCATGGTAGCTCTTGGAATGCGCTGAAATACATAAGTGCGACTGTACTGAAAACGATGCATTTTATCGACAAGAAGCAAGTAGACCTTATTTTTGTAAAATTAGTTATTATATCATAATATTAAGTCATGCGAACCCAAAATAATATTAATAAAAAGGTATGATAAAAAATGTGTCAAAAAAATATGCCGACAGCGTCATCTATGATATGCAGATATACTTACCCTCACAATATTTGGACTCCCCTAAATTATATGTGTACCAATTTTCAGCTTGTTTAGTCATTTGTTTTCTGAAATATACCCATTATAAAATTTAAAAAAATTGTTTTAAGGCCTTATATCTCCTTAACGAAGCACTTTTGGACTAAGGTATGTTTAGTTTAATTGGCTCCATTTGACCTAAGAAAGCTACAGTTAAGCTGGGTCCCTTTACTTTCCTGTATTTTAGTACCACATCCTTTAAAAAGTCTGTTTGCTCAGAATATATTCGTCAAGTCAGATAATGTTGATTGAAGAATAAGCAACATTATTTTACTACCGCGTGATATTCTCTAGCAATCTGAAATTTAGCCCCATGATAGAACGTTTACGTTATTCATAATACCCATGTTACCGTAATCTGTCTCTCTCACTCTCATATATTTTCTAGTAAGCACTCAATATAACAGGTGTATGTTAAATAACGTAAACGTTCTCTCATAGGCCTGATTATCAGAGATCTGTCGTGCTCTTCTTGTGTAGTAGGACGAAGACTGAGGTTTGCCAATCATCAATCCAGATTCATGCCTTCTATATTTGTTGGCGTATTCTGTAAAGGATTTTCACTTCATCTTTACCAACTAAGGCGAATCGAAAATAATATCTATATACAATTGTGACTGTTTTGTGATTGAAGTAAATAGACTCATTATAAATTAGATTGAATTAAATATAATTGAATAATGACGAGATACAAATAAATATCTGGTTGATCTTCAGTTTTCCTGATCGCGAGCTTGATAAAAAACGGGAAAAAACCTGAATTGAAATGAAGATTTTACTGACGTCATAATTTACATTTGTAAATACGCTTGTGTAAAAAAACACTTACGTCTGTATAAAGTTTTGAAATATTTAAGAATAAATTAAGTAAGGTAATTTATCAATTATCATATCAAATGGTATTATTCTAAGATAAGATGGATAACCTTGGCAACAAGAATAACATAATTTGAAGGAGATTATTCCAAATCTATAAACCAAGTGACAAATTTAATGATACTATCAGTGGAGTAAAATTATTTTCTTTCAAGTACCTCTAGTAGAATTTAGAAAACTTCACCCTTTGGATAGCGATACTACTTCTTTATATAAAACCCAGAACTGACAAGAAATCTAGACAATACTACTAATAATATAGAATAAGTAAATATATTACCAAAAAAATACTAGTAATTATTTTAAATTTTACAAAAATCTTATTTTAGATAATAAACATAGATCCTTTTATTAAAAGATAAACAATATGCACATTGTGTACAGTACAACTGCCACAATAATGTAATTTTTTGAAATTATTCTGTTCAATAAAACCAAAAATAAATAAAACAAAAGCGCTTACCAAAATAGCAGTTACACGAAAATTTATAGATGTTTATATTTTTTAATTTCGGCTGCCTTTTGGTCGAAATTTTTTGAAAAATCCTATTATTTCTCAGAGCGTCTTTTAACACAATGAAGAAGTAATCTACCGGTAGCATTATAATAGCACAGCAATTTTGACTGTGCCAAATTAGTACTACAAGTACAGTTGATTTTTTAAACGACAAAGAAATAACAATTTCTGCACATGACATAAATGTGGCGTCTCTTCAAAAGTTCACATACCGGGTGGCTCAGTCGATAGGGACACTCTTGAAACTTTTGAACGGGCGAATGAATTTTTTTCGAATTTGGGTGTACCGATATGGGATGAAATTTCCAGTTATATGATGTATAGAACAAAAATGGACGACTTCCGGTTTCGATGCAATTTACATAAAAATCAATTTTTTAAATGAGACAACCTGTATATTTTTGCATATTTCAATCCTGCTGGCCAAAATACGTATGATCTGGCCCACAAATATTTCTATTTTTAAATAATATTAAAAAGAAAATTATCAAAACTTTTTTATTATAATACATTATACACATCATTTTCTTCGTAATTTAAAGATTTAATTAAATAACAGGTTGTCCCATAGGAGTTCCATTTTAAAAAAAATAATTTTCGTTGAAAAACCAACATCGTTGGCATTGAACTTAATGAAGAATAAATTGTGTTTAATGTTAGTATCTGAAGAGATAATATTTTAAAGGTGCTTGCAGACCGATATTTTACGATTTTTGCAAAATCGCGGCCTTCTATGATTAAAACTAAAAATTAATAAACCTATATTTTGTGGAATGAGTAGGGATCGAACCGCCGACCCTCGATTTGTAAGTCAACGCTTTAACTCACTCGGCCACTGATCTCTATTTTTTGAAAATAAAAATCATATTTGTGGGTCAGATCATATGTATTTTGGCCAGCAGGATCCAAATATGCAAAAATATACAGGTTGTCCCATTTAAAGATTTGATTTTCATGTCAATTGTATCGAAAGCAAAAGTCGGCCATTTTGGTCCTTTACATTATGTAATTGAAAATTTCATCCCATATCACCACACCAAATTTGAAAAAAACCATTCGCCCATTCAAAAGTTGCAAGTATCCCTGTTGGATGAACCACCTGGAATTTTAAGTATATCTACTAATTATACATCTGTCGACGTTGAATGTTGTTTTTCACAGTAAAGATGGATTTTTAATGAATGACGCTAAAATTTGACTGTAAAGCATTTAGAACAAATATTGCTAATATACCTATTTTACACTTATGATTGATAGTTAAAAATTCATGTATGCATGTTACTGTTACATCTAGCAATACTTCCAGCCCTTTTTGAGAAAGTGTTACAATAATTGTATCGTATTAACTTTGTGTGGTAAAGAACTCGCTAAACATACTGTAAAGTAATATATTGGGTCATACATGCACGAAAATTTGTACTCGATTACACATCACTTAAAACCAAGTCTGGTTCTGATGCCCCTCATAGCTGCGATCCAGGGTCTACGTTGCCAAATGGAGATTTTGAATTAAACACCGGAGGTCAAATTTCTCAAGGAAGATTTCTGACTGAGATTGCTCAGAGTGCTGGGTGTTCCTTATGTCAGGGTGTGATTCCTTAGGCCATTTTATAAAGACATATGTCCGCAACGGCTTTAATTTTTTACTGCAGGGTGTTTTCAATTGTGTTTTCAATTTTGACATGTGTTAATAGGATATAAAACCACATATTTTAGTTAGAAAAGTTATTTTATCGCTCCTCCAATGGCGTCCCTGCAAATATGTTCTCTGATATTTTTCCATGTGGATGTTTTTCTGATTGGCCTGGTCAATTCTACAAAAACGGTCTCATGCTCCGATTAAAGAACTTATATCTAGATACATAATTGTACTGATTTGTATGTTGCTGAGATAGTTACAATATAAGGCTTTTTCGATCAAAATGTGGCGAAGAAGTATTTTTATTTTAAGTTGTGATTTGCTTAATACCTAAATAATATTCTCTATTCATACTTACACAGTTTAGTGATAATATATTTAGTGCAAAATGGTTAAGTGCTGTGCCGTTTAGAAAAGTTTAGAAACGAAGAAAATCGATCGTTCCATAGACGTAACATGATGAAGTTCAGTTTACAGTTATAAAGTGAATAGCAATTTAATTTTAATATCCTTTCAATACATATTTATCTTACTGTATTATCTTACTGTAATCTCGTATGCCTACATCATGTTGTATAAAGAGCCGGTAATGCAGGAATTTCAATAATTCATTTTAATGAAAATATTTACCATTCTACACATTTTCTACACACACAACGCCACTGTTGCCTATGGGATGCGATGTTCATCTATTCTTTTTAATGGACATATAATGGGACTATGTTAGGAGCAAACAAGGTATCTAGTGAAAAGATAGCCTGTTATGTATCTAGATATAAGTGCTTTAATCGGAGGTCTCATGCATTTTCCTCGTCAAATTGAAACTAATTATTATTAACATTAATACTGATAAATTTTGTTTTTAAAAATTGTTGGAAATGGCCACTTTCACTTAATAGGCATGCTTCCGTCTGTCTTCGCATCGAATTGCGCACTCGTTCAAATATTCCTGGCGTATTCCGTATTGTTTCGCACGAGGTAACTATTCGCTTTCTTAAATCTTCTAAAGTGTTAATGGGAGTTTTATACACAGGGGTTTTAAGATGGCCGCACAAAATGAAATCTAAAGTATTGAAATCGGGAAATCTTGCTGGCCATTGCTGAGATGGTCCATTAAGTCGTCTTGGCAGAAAAAACATCCAATAAGATTATTACTAATAATTCCTACCCTTACATTAACCGAAAATTGCTCTTGGAAATGGGTTTCGGTTATGGCATGGGGGTTTTCTTTCGTCCACACCGCCCATGATTATTAAGGAAATATTGAATAGCATTCCTAGAAAAATTTGGTTCGTCGGTGAAGATCGTTTGTGACTCAAACTGCGGATTTAGTGTAATATTCTGAAGGTACCACTGACAGTTCACATGCTGTGGAAAATCGCTGAGAAGTAATGCCTGTACCCTTAGAATATGGTACGGATACAACAAGAAATCAACCAAAATTCTCCAAACAATCTGACAAATAATCAGAGCTCTAGCTCTAGCAGTCTTTCTCGTACTCGTCTCAGGATGGTCGTCGATTTCCTGCAGCAAGCTTCTTCAATTTCAGATGTTCTGATAGTTCGAGATCTCTAAAAATAGCAAAGAAATGAAATAAATTCAATGAAACACTAAAAATCGAAGAAATAATACGATGAAATGGTTTTGAACACCAACAACTTACTTTAAATCAAGAAATATTATTTTGAAAATAATGTTTGTAAAAATGTCATTTATTCCAGAATAACTAGATTTATGCCGGCTCGGTGGCGCAGTGCTTAAGGTGTTAAGCTTGCGACCACGGGGTCCCAGGTTCGAATCCTGGCTAGGGTATGGATGTGCAGTGGCGTTTTTCATGTGTTGCCGAGATGGTAGTAGTGAACTAGATTGCTGTTGTGTGAGAGACAACACAATCGAGTCGCTCCCCTCTCCTGAGTTCGAGTCTCAGCTGCGGCAGATGGCAATGTCGCAGGGAATGGGTGTTGTGATATTGTCTATGTGTGTGTGTCCGTCCTGGTTGAGTGGTAGAATAGCCTACGGCTAAACTCCGCCAGGACATTAATATAAATAAGGCGATTAAATAAAAAAATAAATAAATAAAAAATGCGTTCAAAAATAATTAGTCAGTACTGCTAAATGAAACAATTTGAATTGAATTGTTTAATAAAGAACTGTGCGTCTGGCGAGAAAAAACGGATGAGACCGTTTTCATGTAGATTTAACCAGGTTAATCAGAAAATATCTCATGGAAAAATGTCAGTGGCGTATCACTTTTGCGGTAAAAAATATCAGAGGATATGCTTGCAGGGACGCCACTGGTGTAGTGATAAAATAACTTTTCTAACTAAAATATCCTATTAACACATACCAACATTGAAAATAATATATAAAGTACTTTCTGAGATTCTAAAATATAACGATTTAAAAAAATTCAACACCCTGTAGCAAAAAATTAAAGCCGTTGCGGACCTACGTTTAAATGATTTTTCTTCATAAAATGACCTAAGGAACACACGCTGAAATATCAGCACGTTATTAAGGAATACCCTGTGTACTATGCATTAGTCCTTGCCCCAGAACAGGACGAACACACATTCTGAAATCAAGACTGTTCTGGGTAATTTGGGACACATTTTATCCTATTTTATCCCTACTCTTGGAGTAATTGATCATAATTGTATACCCTTGACAAGTTGGTGTCTTCTATGAACAACGAGAAAATTAGATAAAAATGAAATTAACTTTATTAGGTAATCTTAATACTTGTTTACATTATAATCACAACAATTTATGTAATCACTTAGCAAAATACAATGTTAACTATCTAAAAATAACATGTATCACCATGTACATTGCATAATAAAGACACCGGCAATTAATTACAAAAAATATAATGAGGAATAATTTATAAGGAGAAAATAAAACGTTAAAATGTTCTATGTGAATGTACCTACTTTTGGTTTCAAGATCATAATACCATAATAAATTAAATTTATACACGTCAATTTAAGTACATTTGTAAAATATAAATTAAAAGTGTGCACATGGACAGTAGTTACTGTGCAACAGCTCAATAATTCAACGAACTCTAATGATGTATTAAAAATCCATTACTTATATTGCAAGTCACATTTTAACATTTCCATTAACGGACAAGTCCTGGAAGATCTTAAGGTTAGCGTTGCCGTGCTTGACAAAATGATTTCGTAATTCGAAAATTTCTCCTAGATCCCTGAATCGATTGAAAAAATTCTTTCATAGGCTTGAAATCAACAAAAAAATTGTTTTTGATTTTCACACGAGAAAAAAGAATCCTTTTTTAGTTTTCAATACACTACCATTATATAAAGTTGTCTCTAAAAAAAACATCAAAATTTTTTTTGAATTCGTTCAGGAATGTAGGAGAAATTGTCGAATTACCTTACGGCACCATTCACCTTAAATAGGAAATCTTTGGTAACTGGAGTGTATCTGCATATTTGGGCGTATTTCGACGTAATTTTTTTATATTTACGTCCTGCCGGAGTTTAGCCGCTGGCTATTCCACCACTCAACCAGGACAAGTGTACTTAGAATTGCAAAAACTAATTCGAATTAAAAAAGTTTGAGATTTACTTGAAATAGTAGTTTGTCGAGAAGGCTTTTAGCAAGAATTATTATTCTCACGTAACTCTAATATTTCAACCGACATCGATGTGGTGTTTTGATATGATTAGATGATCATAGGACATGCTCGTGGAATTCTACAGAATTTTAGTTTGTGCTTGTCTTTTAATTATTATTAATGCTATCTCAGATGATATTTTAAATCCTGTCAGCAGGGCCGTACTCAGACCGGTTTTCTCGGGTCATTTGTCCGGGGCCCGGCCATATAAGGTGCCCCGCCCGGGCAGTGCCGGTTTTAGATATAAATTTCCCCTAGGGCCAGGTCAATTTTGCTCCCCTCCCCCCATCATCTCGGAATAGGAACAAGTTAAACATCTTATGCTGTAATCTCTATGCTTGCTATCAGTTTATGAGCACTAACTACTAAGATGAAAGGCAAAGGCACCCCCCGCAGAGTGGCGCCCCTAGGCCCGGGCCTATGAGGCCTAGGCAGAAACCGGCCTTGCGCCCAGGCCTACAAAAAAATTTAATATCCGGACGGGCCCCTGTCAGGATTTGTAATTATTTTTAGGACGTTTATTTTTTAATCCTTTCCAAAATAAGGGGGCTCGGAAGATTTTACTTTGTCCGGGGCCCGCCAAAGCTGGGTTCGACCCTGCCTGTCAGTATTATTTAACCCGCCATCTATCAGTAACATTTAATATAAATTAACTAACTGACAGGAAGACCACCAGGGTAGAATTGCTTCGAACGGGTTTTTTCGTTGAGTTTTGTTTTGGCGTGCCAGCAACCAAAATTTTTAGTGTTCGCGCTCGTGTTGTGCGCGAAATCGATAATTTTATTGTGCTATTTTAATTATTTTTAGATATTTTCATGTATCATGTTTTTTAAAAGTTATTGGTAGCTTTAAGTTTATGCCTTTTAAACAGGAGCTCTAACCCCCTCATTAACTATTGTTTAGACGAACCCACCCACCACGGCGCTGCGCGTCGTGTTTGTCTGGCTGGCTCCGGGACAGTTTCCGGGGAGATACATATTTATAATTTAATATAAATAAAGTATTGTTTGATTTTGATTTTTGCTTTGTCTGGCAATCCAAAGGTCTTGTGTTCGAATTCCTGGCAGGGTGTTTTTTCTTCATTTTTTTTTTTCATATTTTTTTTTTTACCACAAAGTTGGTATCACAAAATTTAGAATGTTCAAAAACTAACATTATTTACAAGAAAACTGCGAAGAGTATCCTATAGAATGTGTAACAATTATATAAAAAGCTCAGTAAATCGGCGAAGAGTATAATGCTGCCACTAGTTATATATTACAATATATTCCAGGCACCTGTATCCGGATACTGTCAGACATTCACGGCGCGCAGCTCCGTGACAGTTG
This sequence comes from Rutpela maculata, assembly GCA_936432065.2. Taxonomy (NCBI): domain Eukaryota; kingdom Metazoa; phylum Arthropoda; class Insecta; order Coleoptera; family Cerambycidae; genus Rutpela; species Rutpela maculata. Next base: position 81,226,075 of record OW386289.2, on the reverse strand, counting down.
AATGACAGGACGGAGCGGGTCTGGTCAACTTCAAGAAATAAAACGTTGACCTGAACTCCTTTCACCACAGGGCAAATTAAAAAAGGTATTAAAAGACGAATACAAATATACAAATGGATAGTAAAACTTAACATTAACTGGAAGTAAAGCGCACTGTTTTAAATTATGATTTGCTAATACGAGAAAAAGAACCAAGCCAAAAAACCCGTTTCAGAAAATGGTGGTTACTGAACGAAACGAATGCCAAGCCGTTTAATGTATAGTTTAAAATGTTATCAAATGTGGAAGTTAAGATAAAATAAAGGTTATAATTAGGAAGGATAATTTAGGACAATGAAAAAGAAACGAAAATAGGACAGAACAGAAAATAAGGAATGAATGTTATCGTTAATGAAGAGTTAGAGAGAGAATGTAGGGCTAGATAGGTTGCCTAAAAATAAGAACGCCTGGTATGGCAAGGTGTGTTTTATTCTAGAGGGTGCATTATTTTCTCTGATCTGGGTAATGTTGTTTGTTAGCGGACCATCACCCAGTTCAAATGCATAGAATTTTTGAGAGATTTGTTGGATGTAATCCGCTAATGGTGTTATGTCGTGGCAACGTTCATATAATTCTCTCAGGAAGGTATATCTTGAAGAATTTCAAATGAGGCGCATAAACTTGTGCTCCAACACTTTAGTTTCTGTAGAGTCGTGATCGCTGCGCTGCACCACACCGATGCCACGTATGTGAGGGCCGGCCTCACTACAACAGTGTACAATTTTTTATTTTGTCGACTAAGGGCCAGTTGTACGAACTAAGTTGAGTCAAGTTCAGCTTGAACCAAGATCAAAAGCCAAGGTTATGATTGTTACAATAATCGTAACCATGGTTTTTAATCTTGGTTCAAGCTGAATTTGGCTCAACTTTGTTCGTACAACTGGCCCTAAGGGCGAGGTTGTACCGACTAAGTGCAGGCCAAATTCAGCTTGATCTAAGATCAAAAGCCTAAGTTACGATTGTTACAATAATGGTAACCATGTATTTTGATCTTGGATCAAACTGAATTTAGCTGATACAACTCGCGCTTAGTTTGCTATTTTTGGCTTGGGGGTTTTTACAACATTTTAGTTTAACTTGTGTTTTAATTTATTATTAATGCTATCTCTGATGATATTTTAAATCTTGTTAGTCAGTACTATTTACCCCGCCATCTATTAGTAACATTTAATATAAATTTACTAACTGGATATGTGGAAATTCCAATCCAGTATGAAAACAAATAAAATTACTAATGGATTTCCTGAGTTGAGTAACCTTCGTAAAAAGGCTTTGTAGCTATGACAAACGTGATCATATAATTTAAAGGATTTCCAAATTTTTAAACGAACCTGTCTCACTCACTTTTTTCTTGAAAATTGGACTTTTATTGATACATATAACATAAAGTGCTCTTAGTTAACCATGTGGACAATAATTCCTTGCTATCGCTTCAGAAACATGGTTTCTTATAAATTATAAAGCAAGCCGGATCTTATATGTGGTATGATCTTTCACATAAATATTCTGGCCAATGGATTAATTTCATTTTTAACTTCTTCTCGCTTATAAATTGTCCATAATGCTCGTTCTCTAGTCTAACTAATTGAATTATTCTTATTCTTTTCTTAATTCATTTTAATCAATGTTGTGCAGCCACTTGTTGAAAAAAATTTACATTCCCATATAGCATTCGACATGATATTTATATATACCCTTCCATAATATGAAAAATATATACCGTATTAGAATGGTACACCTATAAAATATACATGGAGGGTATATTCTGCTCTGTATGTACTTAAGTATAATATACACATATGTATTTTTATTTTGTTGAATGTACCTACAATATACTAGTATATGAATATATTTTTATGTATATTAGATTAGATTAGATTGAAAAAGGAGCTGGCTGATTCGCCTTGGCCACCGCGACCCCTGTGGATCTATTGTGGCTCTCCTTGTCTAATTTTACTTAGAGCTCCTTATCCAGCTTTTTCTTTTGTATCAGACTCCACAGCCTTGATAAGGGCTCCTTGGTATAGCTATCTGCCCTTGGTTTCTCTTCGCCAAGTAGTTGGAACCTCAGCCTGGCTAGGCCTCCGCAATGACACAACACATGTACTGAGGTTTCCTCTTCCTCTTGACAGAATCTGCATGTTGCATCCTCTGCCAGGCCCATTAGACTCATATGTCTATTAAGCCTATAATGTCCAGTTAGAAGACCTACTATTATCCTAATGGCCTTTCTATTTTGGCGTAGCAGGTCTTCCGTGAATTTAGCCGATCGTTCTTTAATGAACTTTTTGGCCTGTCTCTGTTGTGGGAAATTCTTCCACCACTCTAGAGATTTATTTTGTACCCATTCGTTAATGGATGTTCGTATGCGTGGCTTAGCAACACCGCAAAAGGGTTCGGGTCCTACTAGGGCCTTAGATGCGCCTTCTCGGGCCAGTTCGCCAGCCTTCTCATTTCCCCTGTGTCCCTCGTGTCCTGGTACCCATGCCACGGTCACTTTGTTGTGACTTCCTAGGTCTGTAAGGGCATTTATACAATCCCATACTACTCTTGAATCGACCTGCATGGAATCGAGTGCCTTTAGCGCTGCTTGGCTATCGGAAAAAATGGCAATTGACTGGTTTACAGTTCCTTGCCTCATTATTTCCTTTGCACACCACTGTATAGCGGCCACTTCAGACTGAAATATTGTGGCGTGTATTCCTAGACTTATCGGGATTTTCTCCTTGTTCTGTCTTGGAGCCGTCCGTATACCAGATCATTTGCGCCGATATTGGAGGACCGTTTTTCCAGTCCTCTCTGCCTGGTATTTTGATTTGAAAATTTTTGTAGAAGTTATACTTTGGGACCATAGTGTCCTTGGGCATCCCCAGAATGGGATCTGCCTTCAGCTCTGAGTATAACTTTTGGTGTTCTGTTCCGTGTTGTTGCCTTATGGCCTTGCATTAGCCTATGTATGACTGAACGAGCTTCTCCTTGGATAAATATGTGTAGTGGTGTCAGGTCTAAAAGGACTTCCAATGCAGCGTGGGAGCAGTTTTTATGGCCCCAGTGGCGTACAGGCAAGCAAGCCTTTGTACGCCACTTAATACCCTTACTGCTCCAAGCTGCAGTGTCTTGGTCCACCATACCACCGATCCATAGGTTATCATGGGTCTTACAACCCTAGTGTATAACCATAGGGTCATCCATACCACCGATCCATAGGTTATCATGGGTCTTACAACCCTAGTGTATAACCATAGGGTCATCTTGGGGTTTAACCCCCAGTTTTTTCCACACATCTGCCTGCACCTTCCCAGGGCAATTGTTGCTTTCTGTGTGACTTTTTGGATGTGGGAATTCCATGTCAGCTTTTGGTCAAAAATGACTCCTAGGTATTTAACCTGGCAAATGGAATTTCCACTCCATTGAGCCTCAGGGGTTTTAGGCCTCCCAAGGCTCTTTTCCGTGTAAAGGTGACGACTGTAGTTTTGTGAGGATTTATGGAAAGTCCTTCCTCACTACACCACCTGTCGACAATATTTAGGACTCTTTGTGAACGCTCTGATATCGTGTTCGCAAATCGCCCCTTGACTACTATCGCTAGATCGTCAGCATATCCTAGGCAGTAAAGCCTTCTGCGGAAATTTTTCGGAGGAGTTCGTCAACAAGGGTTGCCCACAGCAGTGGAGATAATACCCCTCCTTGAGGGCAGTCTGTACTCACTTTTGCCTCAATGGTAGCTTCGCCTAGATTGGATACTATTATCCTCTTTTCTAGGCTGGCTTTAATCCACTGGCGGAGTACTGTTGGAACTCCTCTATTTAACAATGCATTCGTTAAAGATTGCGTTGTCGCGTTATTGAACGCTGCTTCTATATCTAGAAATGTTGCCACTTCCATTTCTTTGTCATCTAATGACTTTGTTAGTAGCCTATTTAAATCATCCAGCGCGAGGTCTGTTGACTTTCCCGGCTGGTATGCATATTGACGCTCACTAAGGGGGTTTTCCCTTAGTATTTCGTCTCTAATGTACCTGTCCAGTAGTCTTTCCAACGTTTTAAGTAGGAAAGAGGACAGGCTTATGGGTCTATACAACTTGGGCGTTTGGTCTGATATCCTACCTATCTTTGGTAGGTAGGTGACCTTCACCTTCCGCCATATGTGTGGTATGTACTTCCAGGCCAGACAGGCTCTGAATATTTTACACAAGTATGGTATTAGTATATTCTGCCCTTTTTGGAGCAGAATTCGGTAAATTCCATCCATTCCAGGAGACTTGAATGGTTGGAACTTGCTAATTGCCCATCTGATTTTGTCGGGTTTTACTACCTTATTGGCCAGCCTCCAATCCGCAGATCTGGGCCGCTCCGGCCTTTGATCTGGGAATTGCACGGCCTCCGAACCCCCCAATATCAGTTAGCCGGGAAAGTGTGCCTCCATGAGCAATTTGATGCTTTCCGTTAGTGTTTCTGTGTAGGTTTCATCCTCTTTCTTGAGGAAGCCTACTTCATTTGCAGTACAACATCATTGGCCAAGACCCCATGGATTATGGAGGCTGCAGGGCCATCATTGACCGCTTCGCAAAACCTCCTCCATGAGTCTCTTTTGGCCGTGCGGATTTCGTTGTTGTATTGCTTGAATTTTATTTTGTAGGTATCATCTTGATTGGATCTGGCCTTATTGAACAGTTTTCTCACTTCTGTTCTGAGGCCTTCTAGATGTTTGTTCCACCAGATTGTTTTACCCCTGCTTTTCCTTGTTTTCTCTGGGCAGTTTTCCTGGTAAGCGGCTATTATCGCCTCGCTTACCTGTTCCACTGCCAACTCAAGGCTCTCTACATCTCTTCCGGATGCTGTTCCTTCCTCCAGGTGCCTTCTGAGGGACTCTGAATAGCCTTCCCAGTTGGTTTCTCGGGGATTTCTGAACTTTGTCTCCGTCAGAGATGGAGTCGTGATATCAAATTTTATGTGCCTGTGATCGGAGCCTGATGGCTCTTCTGACACATGCCAATTTATAATGTTATCGCTTATGTTACTCGTGCATAAGGTTATGTCCAAGACTTCTTTACGCACTGAAGTAACAAAAGTGGGGTTCTTGCCTATGTTGGCTATTAGTAACCCTTCACTTAGAATGAATTGTAATAAAGATTCACCCCTTACGTTGATGTTGGTGCTTCCCCACACCACGTGATGTGCGTTGGCATCACATCCTGTTATCATTGGAAGGTTCCTTCTTCCGCAATAAGCAACTATGTCGCTTAGTAATTGCGGAGGACAGGATCTTTCCTCGCCTGGAAAGTAGGCGGAGCATATAACCCAGCTCTTCGTCCCTTCTTCCGTTGACGCTGTTAAGGTAGCTGTAACAAAATCATCGGTGCAAAGCACCGGAATTAATGTACAACTTACCCTATTACTGTATACTATACACGCCCTTGGTTTACTTGAGAATGTATTGTACAGCAACTTATTTTGTAAAGGCTTTAGGCCTGCGGGCCTTCCCTTTACAAGCCAGCGTTCCTGCAGAAGGGCAATATCTATGCCTTCTTCTTCGAATCTCCTACACAAAATGGCCGAAGCAGCCTTTGCGTGATGGAGATTCACCTGCAGGACTTTGATCTCTTTTTTCTTGCTCCCCATGTGGTTCCCACGAGCAGCTAGGGAAATGTGAGGCCGCTCGGTCAGAGCCCCGCATGACCGAGTAACGCATAGAATACAAGGTGTCCCCAGGGAAATGTTCGCGACCGCATTTGATCCTGCGGCCATTCAGCCCTCGGCACGTTGTCTTCCACCTTGGCTTGGGTTGAGTCGTCCTTAATTTTTCGCCGCTCATCTTTGACCTTACCGGCATGGGTGACCCTGCCAGAAGTACAAGACTCCCGCCGACATCGCTCTCAGAATCATTGCAGTTACTTAAGCCCCTCCACCACGACAAGGTCTCACGACTCCTCGGAGGGTATATACACACGACCTTCCATTGTGTATATGTTTCATATGTACATACCCAGTACATACCAACAAGTATTTATTTTGTATATGCCTAAAACATATATACCTAAGACTTGCGTGTATATATTTAATTTTTCTATAGCTACTACATACAAATATGCATATATTCCGCATATGCCTACCACCGACATAATTAGGAGTATATATTTTGTATGTATATAATGGCTGTTAATTTGAACTATTGGAAGTTACATTTATAATCCGCTAGATGCCACATCGATTTAATTTGCAAGCTGCAGCTTTACATCAAACTAACTTTATCGAATAGACAACATTGGCAAATAGAAAGCATACTTACCTGGCCTAGGGGTTACCGTGATCAACAAGGCGGTTCCTCCAGGGTGAGGCCCCTCCACTGCACTACGGTTGGGCTGACTCCTGCGATTATTCCTAATGTGAATAACTCGGGAGCACTGTCCCGGTGTTTATTTTACACAAGCAAAACATAATATTTCTTTGATTGTGTGCGACAGTGCGGCATTTCTCAGAGCTGCCTAATGGCGACTGATTACTCGTAATATATCTTATATATCCACCGGCTCGGTGGAGCAGTGCTTAAGGTGTTAAGCTTGCGACCACGGGGTCCCAGGTTCGAATCCTGGCTAGGGTATGGATGTGTAGTGGCGTTTTTTATGTGATGCCGAGATGGTAGCAGTGAACTAGATTGCCGTTGTGTGAGAGACAACACAATCTAGTCGCTCTCCTCTCCTGAGTTCGAGTCTCAGCTGCGGCAGATGGCAATGTCGCAGGGAATGGGTGTTGTTTGTCTATGTGTGTGTGTCCGTCCTGGTTGAGTGGTAGAATAGCCTACGGCTAAACTCCGCCAGGACACTAATATAAATAAGGCGATTAAAATAAAAAAAAAAATAAAATAAAAAAAATATGTACTTGTCAAGTATGTCCTTAGTCCTTATGCTGTATATACCTCCAAATATAAATCCGGGATACATTTATATCTGTATGTTTTATGTATGTACATGCGCGTATATACATATAATAGTTTAAAAACTTGCGTATATATTGTAATATGTTGCACCCCTTAAAATTTAAGGTTATGTTACTAAAAAGTAGGCAGACTTCAACAGATCGAATGTCTGAATGAATGTAGTGTATTTGCACCTACTCGAAAAAGAACCTACCAGAAGATTCCAAAGCGACATCTGGAATTCTCTAGAGAATGGTGGCGTCATCACAGAACAATCGAGATCTGTCATTTTTAGGTATAAGAGACCAACCGCATTCTCGGCGAGTAGTTCAGAAAGTTCAGAAAGTTCAAAAAGTATAGAAAGTGAGGTTAAGACTTCAAGGATAAACAAAGTGATAAACATTGTGATTTTAGTCAGTAAAGTGTATTTAAATTAATAATAGTATTGTGAAGTATCCAGTAAATATTTAATAAAGTGTGTTAGTGGACATCTCTTGTTATAATTTTTGGAACCCACGGAATTTGCAAGGGGTAGTTTCCTAAGGGTGGAAACACGTTACAATATTTTGGACATACACAATACATAGGTAATGTACCCAATATAATATATTTTATTTAGGTATCTGCTAAGTACGTATATAGGATCCGCAGAGGTGAAACAAATGACATCTGTTTTGCAGAAAATTTGAACCTTATTTGCATATACTAAGTACATCCCATATACTTAGAGGAATGTGATAATATACTTGTTAAGAATCTCCTTTTGCTGTGTGGGTTATACTTTTATTCAGTACTGTTGAATTATAATTAGGTTATACTTAACAACAAACTGTATTTCTTTGATTGTCGTATTGATCGTTGTGACATCAGCATAGACATCCTCGAGTGTACAAATACAAATTCAATTAGGGTAGGTGATGCATGTCAAAACGCTTCAGCTGCGAATTATTGATAAATGCAGTAACTTGAACAACTCATCACAAATTTTAATCAGTATCAACAGTAATAGTCAAAAACGGTCAGAAAATACGTTGAAGCAGGAGGTGCTTCTTTTCTTTTTCTTTTGCAAATAAATTCTTTAATATTCGCCTATTAAAATATTATGTAGAGTGTTCGCCAATAAGCCTGCAACACGAGAAACTCTGTTGTTATTGACTTTCTGAAAAATTTTAAAGTTTTATAGTAGCGCTAAAAGTTTTTCAAAGTGGATTTTGATCCATTATTTAGGCTGAAACTATTAAATAGAGAGAATTATTATTATATAGTTCAGGAATTATGCGAAATAAAGTGGAAAATGTTTATTTTTAAAATAGAACAGCCAAATTTTATATCTAGATAACTTCGCATCATAAGCAACTTCTTTAAATAACATTTTTCGATATCTCCAAAAATAAAGGTAGTTTACTCTTGAGACAATTTAAAAAAAATTAATTTCTCGACCTGCGCGAGGACTAACACATATTTGTGCAGCCCCTTTTTCGTTTGAGAACACACACTAACTTTTATCAAAAATTAATTTTTTCAAGCAAGTCAATATTTATTTTTTTTATTTATTTATTTATTTATTTATTTATTACTGCAACAAAATTAATAAAACAAAGTGTTTTAATCTAGTTTAGAATGAAAAAAAAATGACGCCTGAGGAGACCTCGTATTGTGTCGAGCAGTATATACATTATCTTAATTCTATATCTATGTTGCATCATTAATATAACAATACTAACAAAAAGAATGGCTGTAGTAAGTTTGTCATGATTATCTCATTTGTAATATACTAAGAAACTATACCTAATACCTATGTAATTTCTGATATAATAAATCTATGGATATAAAAATGCGAGTGAACATGTTGAGAAAAACAATTTGATTTATACATCGAGGTAAAAATCATGAAGATACCATATTTAAGAAAAAAAAAGAAATGTGTCGGAGGGCGGTAAAATAATATGATACATTATTAATACGGTATATTGTTACCTGTACAAATATGAATTTCTAAACTATAGTAAGAGAATATGTGGTGCTTTTGTGTCAGGTCACGCTAAAATGGGTAGAAGTGTAGTGTAGTTGTCGATCAGATATTTTTTTGTTTCTAGTCTGAATCGCTTTTTCCTCATTGTTTTTATGTGTGGGGGAAGTTCATTAAATAACTTGATTCCGTTGTATTTAATGCATTTTTGAGACACATTTTTGCTATAAAATGGTACCTTATACGCGTTGGTTGTCCTAGCCCTCGTTTCATATTTATGTTCAACGATGGAACCAATGGTCTCTTTTTTGCTGTATGCATAGGCTACAGCCGCATGCATGTATAAACCCATCACATCGAGTAACTGGTTCTCAGTAAAAATGTTTCTGCAGCTTTCTCTGATTTTTTTGTTAAAAATTATTCTCAAGATATAATTCTGTGTTATCTGTAGCGGTCGTAAAGTTACTTTATAAGCGGAACCCCATACTGTGATACCATATCTAATAATAGATTCAACTAAGCTATTGTACGTAATTAGGAGAGTTTTATTGTTCAGTATACCTTTTAGTCTATAAAATTTATAGATCAGTTTTCGTATTCTTCCATTTAAGTATTCGATGTGATTTCCCCATTTCAAGTGCGGGTCTAGTACCAGTCCTAAATATTTTATGGTAGCGGCATTATGTACACAACTGTTAACCGATTCGTTTATGAGTATAGGCTCTAGCCCATTGGGCATTCCAAATTTTGTTGGGGAAAAGGCCATAAACTTAGTTTTTGTAATATTTAGTTTTAGGAGATTGTTATCTAGCCAAGTTTTTACTTTGCTAATTGCAGCGGTAGCTTTTTGCTTTGTGGATTCCCAGGTCTCCTCCGCACAAATTAGTACCGTATCATCTGCATATGAAATAATATTGCATCCGTAGTTTTTCTGTAAGAGTTCATTTATGTATATAAGGAATAAGCTGGGACCTAAGATAGTTCCTTGAGGAACCCCAGTTTTTATAATTTTTGTTGCACTATAAGCATTAGCTATTTTAACTTGCTGTATTAATAACAACAAAGTTTTATATATGGTGCAGACTTTTTGGCGGACACTGTATAATCGACTGGACAGAATGTTTATATGAAAGATCATATCAAAAATAAGATCCGTTTTGCTTTATAGATAATGAGAAACCATGTTTCTGAAATGACAGCAACCCGAAAGAATTATTGTTAACATTGGTAACTAAAAGCATTTTATGTTATATGTATTAGTGAAGGTCTAATTTTCAACAAATTATATCACTTATTCAGTAAATCAAGTTCATTTAACAATTTGGGAATTCTATAAATTATCTGATCACGTTCATCAATGCAGACTTTAAACCATTGTATTGCCATATCTACAAAATGTTTTTAGGAAGATTACTAAACTCAGGAAATTCAAAGTAATTTTAATTTGTTTCCATATTGGGTTGGAATTTAGATGTGTTCAGTTAGTTTAACAAAAATTTTACTGTTAATGCGTATTAAATGTCACAAATATAAGGCGGGAAAAACAATGCTGTTGAAATTAAATTATCATCACAGACAGGATTAATAATAAAAATATAGATACAAGAAAGTCATCCAGTTACTGAGCTGATAATACATTTTTTACGTTTATTAGTTTCATTTCTTCTGTAGTTTCAATGATGTCTCATTTTTCGATGCGGCGTTATTAACTGACCACTGATGTCGCTGGACCTCACTCCAGATGTGTATTTATGGTTTTTTTTGTAAAGTTTTTTTGTTTTGAAACCATGTGAGAAAATAATATCGTAATTACACGAGAAATAAGGCTTATTAAATTAGTAAAGGGCCTTTAACATAAACGCGAGACAGCGACAGTCTATTTTGAAAAATCTGCTTAAAATTATTTCCTCATTTTTTGTGTTGTATTTAGGCTGTTTTCACAGAATCGACTTCTGCACGTCACCAGCGCACAGTGTGGCATTTACGAGTTTTCTAGGTCAAAATTCGACTCCTGCTTTGTAATTCAACCAAAATCAATCTATTTCCCAGTAAACACACACACGTTAAAAAAAACGTTTGAAAATGACGATAACCGACCGTTACATAAACGTAACTAATATTCGTTGAATAAACGCAAAAATGTCGCCGAGATCCACTGAGTTTTCCACTATTAAATAGACTACTAATCAACGTTAGTTAATTACGTGTTTTCCACCAATAATAAAAACGGTAAAACGGTAAGTGTTGCATTTTTCACTTACTCCGCGTCATATCTCCAAAACGGTTAGGCGAACGAAGAAAATGTATAGCACCTTTAAGGTAGAGAAGTTACAGATGTACAACTTTTATAATAGGTGTTGTTCCCGTTGAGTCACAAAAACTTAGTTAATCGCGAATCAGCGGTTTCCGCGACCTTCCGACGCGATTTTCAAGAAATCCTCCAGATATACCTTGGCGTAACTACCACGTGTTATTAACTTCAACAGTCAATCGGATATTCATCATTATTCTACTAGATCTGGTAGTTTATTAAGAACTCGTTGTTTTAGATTAACTAAATCACAAAAAAATTCATTAAATTTAAATATATATAATAAATTGCCGACGAATAGTAAATTGTTGAATTACCGCTGTTTTAAACGTAAAATAAAATATTTTATTTTAAGAAACTGTTTTTATTCGGTAGCTGATTATTTAGATGCAACCCTGATTTTTTAAGTTTATAAATTAATAACCTTTTCATAGTGTGGTATGTATATTTGTGTGGAATACGTTTACGTATCTGCGTTTGCATTTCTATTTGTGTTTGTATGTGTTATATTTTATTATTTTAATAGCATTTGACTGAAATTTTTATATTTTTAAAAAGTTTTTATATTTATCTTTATCTGTAGATGATTGTATTTTGACATGCTGCAAATGTATCTGACATGTATGTAATGTAGTCAAATAAAATGAGTATAAGTGTGAGTATGAGTATTATTTTATAGAATAATATTTAGTTTAGCTTCTTACAAAAAAAGTGACACGCGTACCAATAAAAACATTTTAAAAAGTCTATAATACAAATAACATAAATTATTAGATCATAACTTTTAAAAAAATTAACATAGAACAAAGATGGTCTTTACACAAAAAACTGGAAAATAAAAGACCTATTCAATAATGTAATAAAACTACTGGGAGGCAGTGAGAATGTAACATCTTATACATAATATAATTTTTTTTAGTGGTTCATAAAAAAACGCATTACCCTTGATTAAAGAATTGCCCTGTATATGACCGAATTCGGCATTCGAGTGCAGTATACATTTGTTATATCTCTGTTTCAAATAATAAGCTCATAATAATGCTTTAAAATATATCAGTACTGATTACCTCACCGTTTATATAGCAAAAGTCTCATACCTTGTGTAACGTAATGTTCCCACATTGCGGCCTTTTAGCAATATATTATTTATATTTTTGACATTTACTTCTATAATTCAATATCAATGTTAAAAGAAACTTGTTTTTATTGGGAATTTTTTAAACCACGATTCAAAAATATAGATAATTAGCCCATTAACCTTCATCACTATAATTTACAAATGTTTTCAAGGGAAATTTTATACAAACTTCATTTAAAGCCTATCCCTAAAAACATGTTCCACTCTTGTCACGTGATTTTTGAATGCCAAGTAGTGATGGGTTCCAGCCTGCCAGTTAGTCTACTGAACCTCACATGACTGGCTAGTGATTATTATTATTTTGATTTTTTGCCACTCCCTGTATATTTTATATTTAAGTCTGATAGCACTCTTGGATTGACGGCAATATATTAAAAAAAAAGAGGCAAAAATACGCTTATACTATAATGATATTTGTATTGTTCATTAAGATGTGTCTGTTTTGCAAAATTTTACGTAATCGGAATATTTCTGTATTTGATGAGTCAAATGGATATAAGAAATGTGCTAAATGTCGATATTATATTGACTACTTAATGACAATAAACTGTTTTGACAATAATTTGTTTTTAATATAATATATAAATAATATGCACAAATATTTTACACTAAAAATAAAATTGGATATTGTATGTTTAGTTGGCCAAGTTCAAGTTCAAGTAATGAACTAATGAATCATAAGCGTAGAATCAAGATGATTTATATTTATCACAAATAAAGAAATCAAATGATCTGTTAGTTAAAATTATTAAGTTCAAGTTCAAGTAATGAACTAATTAATCATAAGCGTAGAATCAAGATGATTAATATTTATCACAAATAAAGAAATCAAATGATTTGTTAGTTAAAATTATTTACTGTGATAACTGATAACCTGTTTCATTAATTTAGATTTCTTGTCAATGAATGAAAAAACGCAACAAGTAGATATGTAGCATTATATGAAAAAACCGCTGCCCAAGGAATCACTACTTCCACATCCACATTTTTTATCTAAGTCACTCAAAACGAAAAAATTTTGTATGTGGAAATTTAATAATATAATATTTGAAATCCTCTACCCCAAAAACCCATAAAACAATACCCCACATCGGTAGCGGGGTGGGGGTGGTGATAGGGGGTGGTAGTGGGGGTGGATGAAATAAAAAAACGTTTTGAGGTGTCTGGTTCTTGTACACACATTAAATCACATTTTTTTTCATCCCCTTTAATAATGGGGTTGGGGTGGTAATGGGGGGTGGCTAATGCCAAATTTTTTTTTGAGACCTTAGCTTCTCTTGTATATACTATATACCAATTTTATGGACTCTTACCTGCTTGATTTACCTATTTACCCCAAATTTATCCCCATTTACCCCCCAACCCTTCGACGGAACAAGATGAAAATATAATCTAGTTCTAGATCTCATTAAAGTACATATGTGTACCAAATTTCAAGTTAATATCTCAAACGGTTCCAGAGTAAACGTGCGCACAAAAAAAAGTTACAGACCGACAGACAGACCGACAGAGCGACAGACAGAAATTTTATTTCCGCTCAAACTTAAAATCTCGACGTTTCATGACATTCTAAGCCTATTTGAACAATAAAAATTTTTAAAAATTTTTTTGTCGTTACTATACTTCCACCGGATGTGGAAGTAAAATACCTCTCCATAATAAATTAGTTAATTATGGTTGTCTATGAACATTAACTGGATAAGAAGGAAAAGACCATGACAGACGTCGCGAGGAATATTGTCTGTTCTTTCGTTACCACGTCAAAAAGACGTCCTGGCCTCAAAATTGAGCATGGTCATTAGGGTGGAGTGAAAAAAGATGCTTTTTCACTTTTTTTGGAAATCAGAAATGCTTGGGGTTGCAAAAGTTGCTACACCAGATAAGCAATACCAGGATAAAATATTATTTTGAGGTGCCACAAAGATCTTAAAGTTTTGGAAAAACCCGCTCGCAAATAATTTTCATATCTTTTTATTTTTTTATGTAATAATTTAGCTTGGGTATACATTCAAATACTTTTGTCAGTCTCTAAAAAAAACTCAGTTTTATATTAAAAAAGTTGCCGCAAGTTTGCTAAATATTTAAATTTTTAGCAATTTAAATCTTTAATGCAACGCCTCTGGGTTTTGTTTTAGAAAGCAACCTGCGCCTGCGCCGTGGGCATCAGTGTGTCAGTACAGTGTGCTGTGCAGTTTATGTACAGTAGCGACCAAAAAATGGCGTCATTCCTGAAAATTAAAAAAATGATGACCCTTGCGGCAGCTTAAAAAATAAATAAAATTTAAAAAATAAATTATGGTGTGTTTACGTATGCTAAGTGGCAACTTTTGCACACCCAAGCTTTTTGAAAATAATAAACTCCACCCTAATGGTCATATCTTATTTATCGCGTAGAGAATAAAATTATCTACAACAAAATTTTTTGACGTAGCGTCGACCAAACAATAGTTTTCACGAATATTTCAGGGGTTGTGGAAAAGGTCCGTAAAAATTATAAAATTATAAAATGAAATTTCACCGTCGTCCACTTTGTTGAACCAAATATTCTTGCCACTGAACTCAGTCAAAAATACGTTTGAATTCGTTATATGTATAGGCTCCTGCTGGAGCCATGGTTGTCTAAACGACGTGTCGGCAGAATCCCATCTGCCATCTTCAGGTTCTCACTGAAAGCTGTCTACTGCTGCTCCTTATTGCTCGACTGCAACTGCTCAGTTCAAGCAATTTTTAGCGATCTTTTGTGAAGGCGATTCAATTTTTTTTTCAACATTTTTTTCCACCCGTTTTACATACCTCTTGATTTAGCTTCTACACAGTAAACTAACATATTCATTATTTCGAATTTTTAAGCTTTAACGTCAGGCTCGTTATCAGAGAATCTTGAAATTTCCATATATCAAATTTCATACAAATCTACAATAATGTTGCTTTATGGCCGTATTGGATTTCCTGTTTTGAATTCTTTATTTTTGAAATCAGATTTGGTATCAGCTGCTTATAGGATATGGTAGGTATTCTACCAATTTGAATGTAATTCCGACGAAATTTATATTACCCCTTCGCCAAATATTGTAAAATTTTCAACTGGAATAATCTTTTTTCCAATTTTTGCTCACCTTGCTTTAGATATACCTTTATATAATTAATATAGGACCTACCACCGAGCCATGTCTTGCAGTTTGAGAAAGGTTTCATAGAAATTCAGAGTAATGATTGAGTAAACATAAAAAATACATTCATGTGGGTCGAACTGAGAAACTTCCCTTTGTTTTTAATTTTTTGAAGGTTAAAACTGAAACATTCTGCATATATTTGAAAAAAATCAAACCAAGACGTTAAAAATATTTTCAGTGCGGTTTGTAGAAAAGTCGTAACATTTCCTAATGTGAATTTTTCACACGTTTTAAAAAAGCAAAATTTAGTATTTGGTACGTCACTGTCAAATGCGTCAATGAAGCAACTAAGATGCCAAAACACGTTCACCACATTCATCTCATATTTCTACCTGTTCTGTTGTTCTTCAATTAAGAATGTAGGAAATATTTGAAATTAGTTATCCTTAGCATTTGTACTTTATTCATCCTTGAGTGTCAATGTGAGAAAATACATTAGTCTTTTAAAAAATGCAAAAACAAATGTTATTATATCACTTATATTTGCCATTTTTGCTATTTAAATGATTTTCATTTGCATTAAAAACAAAATATTTGTTTAAAATATTGCATCTACTTAATATTCCATTTAATAGCAGTTTTCAGAAATGCAGAGGTTAAAATAAACGCAAGTTATAATTACGTTGTTAAACCTTAAACCTTGTCAGATTTTATATGTATATTTGTCATTACTTTAAAATTTAATAGACTCTTTAGACATGTAAATACCATTTATTACATGTAAGATTTAATGCCTATATTAAAAATGCTTCAAAATTAAAAACAAGTTTACACACATGTAGTGTGTTCGTAGAAATAATAATTAAGGTAATTTAAAAGTTATTAATAAATAACATTAAATTTACAGTCCAAAAAATAATAATAAATGACCCTGAAAAATAAAGTTTTACTGTATTCATAAGAGCCACAGCCATATGACAAGAACTCTGTGAAAAATTTTCAGTCAAATTTTGTGTAAATTTGGTGCTGACTGTTAGTTCAGTATAACTGTAGTTTGATATAGCGAAAATAGATAACCACGATTTTATTGGACATCGAAAAATAATGCTGATATTGATCTGAAATTTTTACCAGATATTCCCTCCTATATAACACGTACTTTAGTATTTTTCTAAAATTGTACTGAAGTTAAAAATTTCATTCAAAATTTCCGTTTTTTTTAATTTACTCCTGCCCTAATAAAGCTATCTTAACGTTCGGGAGTTCATTTTATAGGTTTTTTCTTAACACCTATAACTTTCTCATTTGAATTTTCTTCTCAGATTATTAGCCTTCTATTGAAATGCGAAAAACCGATTTTTCAACTTCCCTAGTTGGATCATGTGCCAATGTACTCCAGTCAACAAAGGAGTTGTAGAGGAGTTTGGGGAGGGCGGGATTTTCCTCTTCAGGAATGTGTTGGGGGTAGTTAGGAGGTAAACATACTAAGCCTTGCCGCTTCAGGGGGAGGTCCATTTTTCGATTCTTCGCTTATAACTCGGAAACGATGCGTCGCGTCGTACGGGAATTATTCTATGCAAAATTAAATTAAATTTCCTACAAGAATGCCTATATTCATTTTCTTCCTGTGTTATAGTTTCCAAGGTATTCGCCAGCCAAAATCGATAATTAATAAATTAATTAATCAGGTATCTGAAATATTTCTATCAAAGCGGTGTACCGTGGTCTGCTAATAAATCACAATCACAAAACAATCTTTATTTTAAAACACTCGACGTATTTATTAATGTAATATTTTGTCGAAATCTACACATTTCTTTAAATATACGGTGTGAAGACACCCTTATAAGTTTTTCATTTTGTTTCCGATTTGAATCAAATTTTACTCAAGTATAGAACAAATTAGGATCTACTTATGACCAGAAAGACAGTCGCCTGTTACAAATGCAAAGCCACCTGCGGTACCAAAATATGCGGAAAAAATAAAATATCATATTAGGCATTTTCTTACCGGAAAATTTTGTTAATGACACTTGTTCAGAATTGTTCAAAAATCTTATGTCCAAAATTTAATCAAAATAAAAATATTGTAATTTTGATTAAAACATCATTTTTTTAACTAAAAACATTTTCAATGTTAAAAATTCTAAAAAATGCATCGGATTGGCGCCAAAAACTATACAGCAAATTCACACTGTAAAGAAGGAAACCCATTGACGTTCGTCAGTACAAAAGAAAAAGACACCAAGTGTTTTTTTTTTCCGAATGTCTGATGGCTTTTGTTCAGGTGTTTGGTCGGATATGACAATGGGCTCATTTAATGAATTTCATTTAGTAGTTGCTACTTCTTGTGGATAAAGTATTACTTAATATTAGACGATATTGAAAATTTCAGATTAATCCGATATGTGGTTTTCGAAATATACGTGTCAACATCGTGTCGTCAGAGAATAGTAATATAAATCGGTGAAAATAGTTGATAAACTGAAATTCTTCACAAACACGCATAAGTTTCAAAACATACTGCTTGAGTTAACGATTTGTGATATTGTGAAACTATAATAACGCGCTGCAGCTAGCCGCTTCGGCTAGCGGGTTCCTATCAAGTGACGTCACGGCCGATACTCGACCGCGGGTGCGGTCCATTTTTATGATTTTTTTAAGACGATTTATAGGTCTCACAAAATTCTAGTTTTTTGCACAGTGCTTAAAATGATAAGATCTTTCCGACTATCAAATAAAAAAAGTGCTAAATAAGCCCATTGAGACCAATTTGATGCGAAACTTCAGTGCCCAAGGTGGCGTAAACCGAGGGCGGGGTGTCACGATAGTGTAATCAACAAGTGGGCTGTGGGGATGAGTGCAACCTCATGACGTCTTCACTTCATTGGAAGAGTTTTTTTGAGTTTTCTTCACTTCGAGTGAGCAGCACAGGGATTTTGGAGAAGCACGCATAACAAAAGATATGGCTGATATTGCTAAATTCACAACGTGGCTAGAAAATCATCCTCCCTTTCCTGAAATCATTGACATCATGTTGATAGCCACAGGGGTGGGGGAAGATATTACAATAAACTGCTATGATGCCATTACGTGGCAAACAAACAATGAATAAAATGGTAACATTGCTATTTTCAGATGTCAAGTTGTCACGCAAAGACAGGTCACTCCCTATTTCCTCTGTTAGCTCATCCATCACGCTCCATGATGAAAAAGTTGCAGTAGATCCTTTCCTACTCTTCCAAAGGATCTCAAATTTGTAAAAAAGTGATGAAGACTTGAAGGATTATTTACAGTATGAATTGGCCCCATTTTCCCTTAGCCTTATTAAATGAAGGTGGCATGAGAAGAACCAAAAAATCTATCCTATTCAAGCTGTTCGAACCAACCAACGAGAGCGTACATATACTAAAATTTAATTTGTTTATAGAAAGGGGATCGTCAGTTTCCGCAATTTGTGGTGGGTACGTGAAATTGATCAAGACCCAGGGAGGAGATGCATAGTTGTTTTTTATGGCTACAGTAACTCAGCAAATAGCATGAAGGTGGCAGAACAGGGAAGATGCTACCGAATGAAAAAGCCGGTTGATATCCATTTCAATGTGGACACCGAAATAACAGTGAATTAAGATTTATTCCTCTCCGATCAGCACAATAAAGATAGACTGATCAAACTACTGAGGTCTAAACTACACGAAAACGGCATCACGACGCAACAAGCATTAAACGATGCTGATGTGCTGATCGTAAGCACAGCTACTGCACAGTCCATAAGAGAAACATCCAATGTGGCTGTCATTAGGGAAGACGTAGACCTCGCAGTGATACTTACTGCAAGGACTCCACCAGACCGCAATATTTTATTCATAAAACCTGGCAGAGAAAAAGTTCAATGCAATGTTTACTCCACCTTCCAAAAGCAACAGCTGGGACTGACAGATATTCTGTTTCTCCATGCTTTTACTGGCTGCGACTCAACATCTGCAAGCAATTTGCCGCTTTTTTAAATAATTTAAAAAAATGTTTTTTCCGCATATTTTGGTACCGCAGGTAACTTTGCATTTCTAACAGGCGAATGTTTTTCTGGTCACAAGTAGATGCTAATTTGTTCTATAATTGAGTAAAATTTGATTCAAATCGGAAACAAAATAAAAAACTTACAATCTTCTTTTGGACATTCATTGATTGAAGCTGAGAAAGTGTCGAAAATTCAGATGATTCCATGCAAAACATACGTATGCCAGGAAAAACCTGAAGGCTCAAGGTACCAACATTGCCTTAAAACGGGAAAAGTAAAACAGACTGATGCGACGACGTGAAGAATTCAGACTCTTTGTCGAAGAGAAAGGAATTCTTATCTACAAGTGATGGAAAAATGATAACATGAATGTAATAAATTTATTACATCTTTCGCGTACGGTTTTAGAAAGAACCGGTGGGATTTATCTGTGTCCGGCGGCTTCTTACCCTACGTGATTAGTGTAATAAATGTACCTACTACACCAATCACGTACGGTTTTAGAAAAAATTGGTAGGATTTGTCTGCGTCTGGCGGTTTCTTCATAATTGGCGATTACAGTACTATTGCTTCATCTTTGCAGAACCTACCCAATTTGGATTTGATTATTCCCATTTTCAAAATTGATTATTTCCAAATTGAACTTAATTATTATTTACAATTTTAATGTGGATGATTATCTCAATTTGAAATGGTAGAGTGTTGTCAACATTAGAAAATGCATTTATTTCCTATTTACTCTATTTGTTTTGAAAATAATTTTGTTTTTTGATACAATCGCTAATCGCTTCCGAAAATCGAGCACGAAAAAGACTTTAAAAAACCACCGGACAATAAAACTACAGAACTGGAGAATCCTATTTAAATCATACCGTAATGATAAATACTATAATAAACACAGTAATTACAGATTAATTAGTTTTAGTTCGACGATAACGCATTGCGACACTATTACATACAATTATAGTCAAATTGCTTTTTAATTTCTATTAAAATGGTACTGAGGTGAACAGCATAATGTAACAGAATTCGTATTAACATGCATTATCATGTGCGTCTTTGTTAGTCATTTATTAATTGTTGTACTCACTTCTGGCCGTGAACTTTGATTCATGAGTTTATGTTGTGAAATACTTTGGAAACTCATCTTACCTAAACACGTCCAAAGGAACTTAAAATAATATAAAATATAGAAATTTCATAAAAAGAACCTTCTGAATTTCCATGTGAATGTATACCGCTATATTTTTTCAATAACTGGAGAAGCTTAGTTGGTGGTTAAGTGGGAAAGTTGTTATGTCATCATATTTATTGATTTAATCTTGACATTGCCTAGCCTAGGTCTAATCGAATTGATCAAGCAATGGAAAAGTACCATTAATGAGTACCTACATAGGGTGGCAGTCCTTCTAGTCTTTTAATCTTTGGATATATTATTAAACACATGAAGATATTGTCCATTCGTATTGGTTAGATAAAAATCATGCCAGAAATGTGTTACAAACTTGTCACTAGACCACTGAAAACAAAAAAAATACATAATATAAGCTCGACGCGTATGTTTGCTTATGGTTTTTTAACTGAAAGAAAAGACTACCAGCAAGATCGTATACCTTCAGAAAACTGCACGCATACTCAATAAAGAGTTAATTATTGCTTCCAGACTATTGGCTTTGGTGATTTAAATTAAAAACTTAGTTTTCGCTTCGTTTGAAAGAGTAGTTTCTCAAGAAGGTTTTTAGGAAGGTTTCATCAAGGTAGACATGTACATCATCAATGAAGACACAATTCATCTCATGTAGATTTCTAATGTTTCAATCGATATTGATGCGGTTTTCTTTATACAGTGTGTCTCACTTTTCACGGTAAAACATTCGTAGCCCAATTATTATTCATCTAATTTCAACCAAATTTGTATCAGTATCAAAGACTTTTACTATGTCTGTTTCGAATAAAACGAAACATATTTCTGTCAATGACGTACATTTTTATTTAAAAGAAAGGTCGATTTTTCGAGAGGTCATATCAGGCATTTCTTTATTGAAAAACATTTTGATTTATGTTCTTCGAATTACGGTCCCCTTAAAATTAAATTTTTAATTAATAACTTGGAAATGAAATATATTTAAAAAGTCATTCTTTATTTTCTGTTTAAATTCGCTTTTTCTAAAACTTAATGTCATCAATATTTTCAAATTTCCATTTTCATTATAAAATTATCTAAAAATTTGAACTAGCAGCTCTGTAAATTATTCGGGTATTAAGAATTGCCGAATTTAAAAATATTGACGACGGGCGGTAGAAAAGTGATTGTAAACAGTAAATTTATATACTCATTTAAACTCACTTGATTGGACATTTTTATCTGAGATTCAGGACTGTAACTTAGCATGTGAGAAATTTTATGAGCTGCTGATGTATGTTTTTGAATTATATGTCCCCAAACATGTGTCACGCCCCAGAAAATACCCACCTTGGTATACAAACAGTATTATCTTGGACATCAAGAAAAAAGCGATTGTGTGGAGAGATTATAAAAAACATAACAATGCAAAATCTTATGACGAATTTAAACAGTTAAGAGCAAAAATAAAAATCGATGTTAATAACTCCTACAAAGATTATCTGAATGGATTACAAAATAATATTAAATCAAACACGAAACAGTTCTGGTCCCATGTGAATTCCAAAAGAAACAGTGGCTCTTTGCCTGATCATGTAATATATAACTACCGTGAATACAGAAATCCCTTAGACATTGTCAACGCTTTTGCCTCGTTTTTTCAAACTGCATATACTCCGAATAACGCTAATTGGAACCCTGGTGATGTACTTAGCACAACAAATTTCACGCATATAAATATGTTTAATGAAGTCAATGTTTTAGAAGCTTTACTAAAACTGAAGCCTAAGTTCACTAAGGAACCGGATGACATACCGGCTTTTATTATTAGAGACTGTGCGTACGCTTTTGTTTACCCACTAACGATTATTTTTAATTTATGTTTAAAATCCGGTGTATTCCCAGATCGGTGGAAATTATCCAGAGTGTGTCCAGTTTTTTAAAAAGGGAGATAAAAGTTACGGTGCAAATTATCGTCCTATTACGATAATTTGTAATTTCTCTAAAGTCTTTGAAATTTCTTTATATGACCAAATTTATAATAATGTGCGAGGGCAGATCAGTATATCTCAACATGGCTTTGTAAAGGGTAGGTCAACAGTTACGAATTTATTCACTGTCACACAATTTATTTCTGAAGCTATCGATGCGGGCAAACAAGTTGACGTTATATATAGTGATTTTTCCAAAGCTTTTGACAGACTTGACCACGGCATTCTCCTACATAAACTTAAAGTATTCGGTTTTTCAGACTTGCTAACTTCCCTGCTATCATCTTTTTTAACTGGAAGGAGCCAATATGTAGAATACCGAGGCTTTAAGTCTGATCAATTTCTAGCTACTTCCGGAGTACCCCAAGGCTCAGTGCTGGGGCCTCTATTATTTATTTTATTTATTAACGATTTAGTGACTTGTGTTGATGTCAACTGCCTGCTATATGCTGATGACATGAAATTGTATTATACTGTTGATACTGACGAGGATTGTGCGTTACTCCAAAGTAATTTAAATTATGTTAATGACTGGTGTCTTCTAAATAATCTGCCTTTAAACATCGCCAAATGTAACGTTCTGTCTTTCTGCAGAAAGAATAATCCACTGTTATTCGATTATGAGTTGAACGATACCGTATTAAATAGATCAGATGAGTTTAATGACTTGGGGGTTCTATTCGACTCGAAACTAAATTTTAACAAACATATAGAAAATATTGTTCTCCCTGCTTATAAAAGTTTGGGTTTTGTAATTAGAAATTCAAGTGGTTTTGATGACATTGAATTATTAAATCTTCTTTATCCTGCATTTGTTAAATCCAGACTTGAATATGCTTCACTTATTTGGAATCCAGGATATAATAAATATTGTAATAGCATAGAGAATATACAACGGCGCTATCTAAAATTCGTTTCGTACAAAATTGATCATGTATATCCCGCTGTTGGCTTCGAACATGGACAGTTGCTAAATAGATTTGGTTTTCTTAGTTTACACGACCGCAGGAAACTTTGTTCTCTTTTGTTTTTCCACAAGTTAATTTTTAATCTCATCGATTGCCCTAACATCTTGGATATGTTAAATTTTCATGCCCCCTCATTTGAGACGCGTAATCATAAAACATTTTATCTTCCCACTCCACGAACAAATGCTCTGATGTTCTCTCCCTTATTTTTTATGTGTAACACTTACATGTCTATTGAAGGACAGCTTGATATATTTTACTCGAGTACTTCAAGTATTAAGTGTATCTTTTCGTAGTAATCTGTAATTTTATTTTAATATTCGTTTAATCTGTTAGTGTATTATGCATGTATATAATCTGTTCGTTTTCCTTGTCTGTTCGTATTTTATTTACCATTAGGTATAAATTATTGTATTGTGTTTTTTTTCCCACCCCGTAATTGGTTTTTACTGTGGGGTGGTGTAACTATATAAATAAATAAATAAATAAATAAATAAAATGAGAAATTACTTTTTTTAATAAATCAATTCCTTTCCAAGTTATAAATTATTTAATATTTAGTATTTTTTGTAATTTTTCAATGGAAATTTTTAAACTACGAAATTTGAAAGTATAGATGACAGGTTGTAGAAAAAAATGAATTTAAATAGAAAATGAATAATACCTTTTTTTTTCGAAATAAAATTCGTTTCGAATTAAAATTAAATGTCATTGAATTTTGGATATAGGAGTTCTAAAGCATGCTGATTTTTCAAGAAAAATCATCTCGACATCTCGAAAAATCGACCTTTTCTTTCTTAATACTCAAAAAAAGATATAGTAAATGTCTTTGATACCGATCCAGAGTTAGTTGAAATTAGATGACTAATAACCGAGTTACGAACGTGTTACCGTGAAATGTGGAACACACTGTACATTATGAGATGATTATAGGACGTATTTAAAAATGTTCATTTTACTTGGGTAAACCCACAATATTCAAAAAATGTTTCCCTGCAAATTATTCGGGAATTAAAAATTACCGAATTTGAAACTATCGATGACATAGACTGGTAGAGAAAGTAAATTTAAAAGTGGGACATGCTGTATATTACGCACATTAACAATTTTGCTAATAACGTGAGTTGATCTAATGGTGAAAATTTTGGTTTGAAGTCCAAGGGTCGCGAGTTTGAAACACGGGTAGGTTGGATGTAGTGTTTTTTTATTTCTTTTAAAAAAAATTATACTGTCGAGTGTTTCACTGACTAAATTGGCATAGAATTTAAAATGCTCAAAAACTAACATTATTTACAAAAAAACTGCTAGAGTATTCTATAGAATGTTTCACAATTGTGTAAAATGTTCAATATACCGGTAAAGGGTATAATGTTTATTCTAGTTTAATTTTTGCAATTAGCACAGTGTCAGTGAATTTCAAATCAAAATGATTACCAAAACTCAAATATACAATTATTGCTAAAACTTTGCACCCTTGTGAAATCCTGCCATCAAGACCAAAAAATGTGTACGATGGCTCAAATTGTAGCATTCTATAAGTACTTTAAGACCACGGAGAAAAACATTTTTTTTCAAAATTTAAACTCGTATTATTGCAATTGTTCATAGTAGTCGAAATTTTAGTTATAAACAAATTCAAGTAACTCTCTGATTTTTTTATAAAATCAAAAACGGTAAACGAGTAATGAAAGTAGATTAAGAAAGCCAACTTTTTAAAAAAATTAATGCTCAGCTTGCATTTCTAGCTGAGTTACGTTAGTTTTTACATTTAGGTCACTTACAAATAAGCAAATCGATATTTCTTCTTGAAATTTGGGCTGGTTATTCTTTAACGCTTATTATTTTGTTTCTACTATTTGAAGATAATCCAAAGCTACAATTGTTAAAATAATATCGAATAAAGCGACTTTGAGAACATAATGCACATTTTCAATATTTTTATAACTTTTTTAATTTTTGTCACAAAAATGGTAAACCAACCTAACTTGATCAACTATCTTTATGTTCATGTATACAGCTTTGTAAAACTTTTAATATTACTGATACAATAAAAAAAATATATTTCGCGAGCAGGATTTGAACCCGAGGTGTCCGCATCCTAAATAAAAAGTGCTAGTCGCCTTACCCACCAGCTATCTAGCGACTAAAGTCCGGTTTGTAAAAACGTAACATAACATTTAGACATATTTGGTTATTTTCGGATCTCTAACAAAACCGCTACATTCGGGCCTCCAAACAGTATCTTTTAACAATTGTAGCTTTGTATTATTACTTCCACATCCAGTGGAAGTAGAGTAACGACAAAAAAATTTTTAAAAATTTTTATTTTTCAAATAGGCTTAGAATGTCATGAAACGTCGAGATTTCAAGTTTGAGCGAAAAAAAATTTTCTGTCTGTCTGTCGGTCTGTAACTTTTTTTGTGCGCACGTTTACTCTGGAACCGTTTGAGATATTGACTTGAAATTTGGTACACGTATGTACTTTAATGAGATCTAGAACTAGATTATATTTTCATCCTGTTCCGTCGAAGGGTTGGGGGGTAAATTGGGGTAAATTTGGAGTAAATAGGTAAATCAAGCAGGTAAGAGTTCATAAAATTGATATTTAGTATAGACAAGAGAAGCTAAGGTCTCAAAAAAAATTTTGGTATTAGCCACCCCCATTACCACCCCCATCCCCATTATTAAAGGGAATGAAAAAAAATGTGATTTAGTGTATGTACAAGAACCAGAAACCTCAAAACATTTTTTTACTTTATCTACCCCCTACTCCCACCCCCTGTCACCACCCCCACCCCACTA
Organism: Rutpela maculata; assembly: GCA_936432065.2. Lineage (NCBI taxonomy): Eukaryota > Metazoa > Arthropoda > Insecta > Coleoptera > Cerambycidae > Rutpela > Rutpela maculata. Next base: position 81,199,688 of record OW386289.2, on the reverse strand, counting down.
CCGATATGGGGTATCGTTTTATGGGTTTTTGGGGTAGAGGATTTCAAATATTATATTATTAAAGTTCCATAAACAATTATTTCCAGATACAAAATTTTTTTGTTGTGTGATTTGGATAGAATATCCGGATGTGGAAGTAGTGATTCCTTGGGCAGCGGTTTTTTTAAGTAGCAGAGACAAAATAATAGGCATTGGAAAATTACCAGTCCAAATTTCAACAAGAAAATCTAAACGTAAAGACCGCTACCCAAGGAATCACTACTTCCACATCCAAGTCTCTTACAACGAAAATACTATATTTGCACTCCACTTTGTGGAAATAATTGTTTATGGAACTTTAATAGTATAATATTTGAAATCATGTAGCCTAAAAACCCATAAAATTATATGCTACATCGGAGGTGGGGTTGAATGAAGTGAAAAAAATTCTTGATGACTTTGGCTCTTGTACACACACTAAATCACACTATTTTTTCTCCACATTTAATAATGGGGTGGGGGTGTTAATGGGGGTGGCTAATGCCAAATTTTTTTTTGAAACCTTAGCTCCTCTTATATTGACTAAATACCAATTTCATGGACTCTTACTTGCTTGATTTACCTATTTACCACCATTTACCCCAATTTATCCTTCAACTCTGCAACGAAATAAGATCAAAATATAATCTAGTTCCAGATCTCGTTAAAATACATACGTGTGCCATATTTTAAGACAATATCTTAAACGGTTCCAGAGTAATCGTGAGCATCAAAAAGATACAAGACTAACAGACAGACCGACGCAATAGACAAATTTATTTTGTTCAAACTTAAAATATTGACGTTTTATGACTTTCTAAGCCTATTTAAACAATGAAAATTTCCAATTTTTTTTTTGCGTTAATATACTTCAACTGGATATGGAAGTAATACGCAGAAAATGGCATGACAAATATATAAAAAAATCGTTGTGTGCCGTAAACTACACGATAGAAGTAAAGCCTCTACTTCAAGCATTTTCTTCGAGGAAACCTACTACGCATACATACTACTCAAAGTAACCCACTGTGCATCGAATTTACTCGAGGAAAGCCACTGCGCATTCATACTTCTTGAAGTAACCCACTGCGCATCCATACTACTTTAAGTAACCCACTGCGAATCCATACTACTTGAGGTAACCTACTGCGATCTATAATACTCGAGAAAAGTCACTGCGCATCCAAAATTCTCGAGGAAAGCCACCATAATACTCGGGGAAACCTACTGTGCATCCATAGTAGACGAGCAAAGCCACTGCGCATCCATACTGTTCGAAGTAACTTTAACAACATAATATTTGAAATCGTCTACCCCAAAAACCTATAAAACGATATGCCACATCGGTAGTGGGGGTGAATGAAGTAGAAAAAATTTTTGAGGCCTTAGATTCTTGTATACACGCTAAATTACAATTCCATTTTTTTCACCCTCTTTAATAATGGGGTGGGGGTAGTAATGGGTGTGCCTAATGCCAAAAAAATTTTTGAGACCTTAACTTCTTTTATATACAGCGTAATCTACCAAGAAATGCGGAAAATAAAATGGTGAACTAGTCTTCAATGTGGGAAAGCCCCTGCAAAATTTTAGAGGATTCTGAGGTAATTTAGTATATTAAATTATTAGTAAATTTGCGAAGATACACTACTGATGTTGAGTAAGTTCTGACCTACTCCTGAATAGGTCGACGAACTTACTTGTGAAAGAACGTATTCGAGTTGTTTACATTTCCTTAATTGACATAAAAAGTGAAGCCGGCCGGCGAGATCAAAAAAAGAGATCTACACACGATCCAGCAGCAGGGACTCAAGATTGTCGATACGCTTTGAAGATAATTGGAATTCCAGCGGACCAGTTCACTTTTACGAATGAGTTCAAAGCATGCCGACGTGGCTGGCTCCCTGCCGCTGCATCGTGTGTCGACCCCTCGCGCCGCGTTTTTTGTTTTCGGTCGAACAATAGGGACACCGCCGTGTCATTGACCGGTTTAACTAAATATCTGGTATATCTGCTTGTCGTTCAGCATGGGGTCAATGTCTTCGATTTATTTCGGTTTATTTCGATTTATTTCGCTATTTTTGTAGTGTGATTTGATTAAAACCAAAAAATCACTTCTATCTATCCAGCTTTGCTGTCAGTAGTGTCAGTCCCAAGTCTGATAAAGTGATATGGTTGTACCGCGTTACGTTAGATTAGTTAAAGTCATTGGCGGCGCATTTCTACAAAAAAATAAGGTCATTTTTTTGGTCATTTTTTTAATTTTTAATTTTTTTAACTCCTTTCGGTGGGGACAACCTACTGTTAAATTTTCCGCATGTCATGGTAGATCACGTTGTATAATAAATATCAATTTTATGGACTCTTACCTGCTTGATTTACCTATTTACCCCCATTTACCCACCAACCTTTCAACAGAATAAGATGAAAATATAATTTAGTTCCAGATCTCGTTAAAATACATACGTGTACCAAATTTCATGTCAATATCTTAAGCGGTTCCAGAGTAATCGTGCGCACAAAAAAAGTTACAGTCAGACCGACAGACAGACAGACATTTTTTTTGCCTCAAATTTAAAATCTCGATGTTTCATGACATTCTAAGCCTATTGGAGCAATAAAAATTTTTTTAAATTTTTTTGTCGTTACTATACTCCACTGGATGTGGAAGTAAAACTAACGTATCTCAGCTCCAAATGCAAGCAGAGCGTTATTTTTTTTTTGAAAGTTGGCTTTTTTAATCTACTTTCATTACTCCTTTACCGTTTTTGATTTCATAATTTGAATTTGTTTATAGCTACAATTTCGAAAACTATTAGCAACTGCAATAAAAAGGGTTTAAATTTTGAAAAACAAAAAATCAGTCTCCGTGATCTTAAAGTACTTATAAGAAGCTACAATTTGAGCCATCGTACACATTTCTTGGTTTTGATGACAGGATTTAAGGGTGCAAAGTTTTAGCAACAATTGTATATTTGAGCCGTTTTAATAATCATTTTGATTTGAAATTTTAAGTGGTGATTGCACTTTATAAGAGCTATATTTCTCCAAAGTTTCATTGAATATTATCCTTTATTTTTGAACAGTGATTTTTTTAAAAACGCATAATTTTGCAATATTCATTTTTTTTTTAAATACTAATAACAATTGGAATGAATTTATATTTATGTACAGCTCATAACGAACATTTTTCCTCTTTTTGTTGTTTTCCATAGGACTTATGGATTTCGAGGTATTCAAAGAAAACCGATGGGGAACACGGTCTAAAAAATTAAATTGTTTAAATAAACAATACGCCGACCTCGCAGAAACTGCAAAACTGAACTTAAGTTGATCCCTGAACACGTTAAAACAAAAAAACTGCCCTGACCAGACAATTCACATTACGAATTTTTTAGTCCTAATTTAACTCCACTATAAGGGCCATTTCACTACATCGGAATTTATAACAAGGAAAATTTCATCAATAACACAGCCCCACAAAAAAAAAAGTTCAGACCAGCGAACCAGACCCAAGTATCTCTATGTATTTTCGGTCGCTGAATCCGAATCCAAGGTCAAAAAAATTCGTACACCCCCAAAATCTTGAGCTAGAGCCAAAAAACACCCCTGGACTGGGGTAAAAAGAATATTAAGCTACGAGAATAGTTGTTACATCCTAATCTATCGAATTATACAAATTAAGGTTAAACAGCAGCGTACATACAATAGATATGATATGAGGGGTGAAAACTAGCCCCCATTTATAAAAAAATCGATCCAAAACAGCAGTGACTGTTGAAAAAGCTCAAAAGGTCTAAGTTTTGTTAAAGTGCATCAGATCCGACGTAATCTTCATAAACTGCCCGTATAGGGTTGAGAACAACCACCCTTAAGTTTAAAGGACACAAAACAAGAGAAAATGTAAAATCCGACAGGATTTCTATTTTGCGTAGTACTCTAAAATAGAACTAGAAACTTACGTACCATCAACGCCCTACAGTGTCAACCCTCAGATGGTGTGAAAACTACCCCCTATGTAAGATTTATCTATAAAAAGTTACAGTGACTTCTATAAAAATTCGAAACACCTACGTTGTGTGGAAGTGAGAAGAAACTAGACTATGTTCGGCGCTGTGCTTGAAAACCACCCCCCTGGGGTTGCGAGATGCTACCCCTATATCCGTAGGACACTGGAAGTGTGCATCACGATTTTTGCTAATCATAGCATAAAAATGTAAATCCGGTTAGTTTCTCTCTGTTTTTCCAGCATCCTACAGATATAGGGGTGGTATCTCGCAACCCCGTGGGGCTGGTTTTCAAGCATAGCGTCGAACATAGTCTCTTCTCACTTCCACACAACGCAGGTGTTTCGAATTTTTACACTACATTTTTATACTGTAACTTTTTAGTTTAGGGGGTAGTTTTCACACCCTCTGAGGGTTGACACTGTAGGGCGTTAATGATACGTAAGTTTCTAGTTCTATTTTAGAGTACTACGCAATTTCAGCCAATCATAGCATTCATGAAAATAGAAATCCTGTTGGATTTTACGTTTTTTCTTGTTTTTCTCGTGTCCTTTAAACTTGAAGGTGGTTGTTCTCAACCCTATAGGGGCAGTTTATGAAGATTACGTTGGACCTGATGAAGTTTGTTATTACTTTAACAAAATTTCGAGCTTTTTCAGTACTCATTGATGTTTTCGATCGATTTCTCACCCCTCCCTGGGGGTGTGTTTCATATCTGTTGTATGTACGCTGCTGCCTAACCTTAATTTGTATAATTCGATAGATTAGGATGTAACAACTATTCTCGTAGCTTAATATTCTTTTTACCCCAGTCCAGGGGTGTTTTTTGGCTCTAGCTCAAGATTTTGGGGGTGTACGAATTTTTTTGACCTCGGATTCGGATTCAGCGACCGAAAATACATAGGGATACATGGGTCTGGTTCGCTGGTCTGAACTTTTTTTTTTTTTGTGGGGCTGTGTAATTGATGATTTTTGCAAGACATGATCTATTTTCCCCGTGCATGGCACAATTGCCCTTGTTTACCTTACATTGTTTACAAAAATGTTGTTACGATACATTCTGAAAGGGCTTAAATCAATGATTTAGTTTGAATTAAGTCAGATCTTTTAATCTGTTCATGGAGATCTTATATACATGCGCTTTCCAACTACTTGTATAGACCAATTTCGTTTTCACATCTTTGAAATGTGATTATCGAAAAAAATTTGCGGTTAGAAACATCATTTGAAAGTTATATTTATTAAACCAGTTACTAAACTAAATTAGTTAATAAACTGAATATTGGTTTATGGCAATTTGACATTGACCAACGTTCCAAATGTATGTCGCCATTAAACTGCAATTAGGTTATTTATATTCCAAACAGGCTATTTACGTGTAAATTTGCATCTAAACTTATTGGTCAATATGCATATTTCTACCTTATTAACGTTTATTATGTATCCTTAGAGTCATTCACAGATTAAATGATAAATATAGATATACATAATATATACATAAGCCTGACAAACTAATTGTTTTTAAAAATCAAACAACAGAAGTAGGTGAGGGAGTTTTTTTAGTTAAACAACTATTCCAAACCACTTTATATTATATCGTCAAACATGAATTTTAAAAAAATTCTTTAATGATCCTAACTTTTGACTAAAATAAATCGTTGAATTTAATACCACTAGAGGTTCGATTTAGCCTGATGTTTTTTCGCTTTTCACAAGAACTTGGAGGTTGTGGTGTAATTTGACAAGAAGTTTGCCAAGCAAATTTCTTGGAGTTTGATTAGCAAACCTCGTAAGAATATTTCACGAAATAAAACATGATATATGTTAATAGGTACAACGCAAATTACTTCGATCATTCTGTCAATAAAAAATTACAGCGATAATCTTACATATTGGTACTGTCAAAATCGATCTAGGTTACTAAAATGACATAGTGCAGTTGTCAAAAAGGACGGACTTTCGTTGGCTGCCATGTTAATGAGTAAAATAGTCAGTATAAAAAACTTAGAAGATCACTTAAATATGGTCAAAACTAGCAATGATACTTACGTTATACTTCTCGCAGAAACGAAGAATCATTGAAAATGTCCGTCTGTCATCTTCTAAGCACAATAACTGAAGATGAAAAAGTTCGAACATATTTAAATTCAAACTGCAAATTAGTGTTAGCTACGGAAAGAGTCCTATTGTTTTTGAAATGAATAGGTCAGCAAATACAAAAGTTAATTGAAAAAGTGTTCATGAAGAATGCAACCTTATTTGATGTCTGAAAAATTGCTTTTTTAAAAAAATTGCGAAAAGCGTGCTATAGAATATACATCAGTTATATAAAAACTTCAACAAACTGGCGTCTAATGTTTACATGTAGTTTAAATGTATGTTATTCCATATTTTTATGACTGGAAACATATGAAAAATAGCTCTGGTAAATAAAAGGCCTCCCCGATATTCATTAACATGAAGTTAATGTAGGAAGCACTGGGATTTTTTTTAAAATCGAAACAGGAAATAAATTGAAATTTTAGTTTTATAAATTAGACTGAGGTATATAATTGTTCAAAATATACGTAGTTCATCTCCTGTAGCATTTCTAAAACTATTGAGCCACAGAATACTGTTTAATTTATATTGTGACATAGGCTCAAACTTTTGCATTTCCTCTTAGCTAGAATAAAACAAAATTTCTAGCAAAGTTTGTCAATAAATACTTGATGTAGCGTTTTTTATTCAAAGCAGTGTATATCCCATTTTCTACCAAACTTTGAGAAACTTTTGGGAATTTTTAACCTAGTAATTACATTAGTTTTGCAACAACAATGACTAGAAGTCTTGAACAAATAACCACGATAATACAATATCATAGAAATCATGTAATTTTAGTTTATAACCTTCACGTCTATCGTCTAATGTCCATAATTACCACGTGGATTTCAAAATTTCTTGCGGCAACCTCAGCTATCTGATATCGATATTATGGTCTGGTCATGTGGATGAAGCCATCTGCGCATGTCGCCCCGTAAATATTGGCCATAGTGTCTACTATGTATGCATACCTGGGCACCTTCTTCTAATAGTAGATTTCTAATTAGGTATTTCAGTGAGTTTGGCACTAGTAGTTGCCGATCGCATGCTCTCAGTCTCTGATATATATAGAAAGTATACGGTTCGGTTAGGTATCTACCGCTTCTATTAATTTTGTGTTTATTTTGATCCGCAACAGTGGTTACTTGTTACTCAACATGCCTAAGAGTAAGTTTCATTGTAAAAATAATTGCATGTTATTATTTTTATATAATTAATTAAGGTATCTTCTTCGGTCTTGATTTGCATTTATTTCTTGAAGTATTAAATAACAATATGATAATGATAAGCAAATATAGAATTGATAATAGGTGACAAATTTTTTTGTAATGTATTCACATTTGATTAATTGTTTACTTTTAAACACTTTGATACATACATTTTTTTCGTAATAGGTATACCTATACAAATATCATTATCATTAATAATTTTTTGTAACTATGTTGCCTCCTTCAACAAAATGAATTTACTATTAATTTTTTTAGCATTGAGAGGAATCCCAAACAATTATTCGGTAATGCGTTATTCATTTTCATTATAGTTAAGTTTCATTCAGTTGCAAATGAATGTAATGCATTACTTTATTTACAAAAATAAAAAGTATGTCATTGTCAACCTAAGAAACTACTAGCTAATTTATTATCCATTAATTAATCTTTTCATCAGTTACAGATATTATTTTTAAACTATATTATTTATACTTATCATTTCTTCTTCGGTCTATTGAAGAGTGTATATAATTGTTGAACATTCTGTACTGACTCTCTTACCAAAGGCCGCACTCTCCCTCATGTGTATTTTTCTATTATCATATTAAATAACTTTTATATCTATTGGTCGATTTCGACTTCATAAAATATATAAAATTCTTTCAATTCGACTTCACATATTTGTACAAACATTACTCCGGGATTGACTTAAGCGATTTCTATGAAATCTTTTTCAAATTGCAAAGTCTAGTATAAGATGTGTAAAAATTGGAAAAAGAAATTTTTTATTCGAGGATTTGACGAAGTCGCTAATGATAATTTAATTTCATTAAATTTAATTTTGTGATAAAAAATTCAAATTCTGTCAGAATTGCATTAAAATTGACCCTTAGGTATTTTAGGAGTATCTGATACCGAATCTGATGTGTAAAAAGTTGAAAATTCAAAATGGCGAATCCAATATGGCTACGATAATTGCAATATTTTGGAGATTTACGTGAAGATGCAGAAGGATTTTCAGGTTTTTCTGATAACGAGCGTGAATAGCGTGATGTTAAAGCTTAAAAACTCACAACGACGGATATTTTACTATGTAGAAACTAAATAAAGAGACCACTAAAGAGGGCGAAAAGAAAAGTTGAACTGGATGACAGTGACGCTTTGTTTCATAATTTTTGGCGACCTTTTTGAAGGCGGTTATAAATAAATACAAGCAAAACATATAAAAAAGTTAATATCTGTATTTTTTCCCAACAATATTACCTACTGCTAGCAGTTTTATTGTTCATAGTGTATTAGTTTTGCAGATAATACGTTCAGAGGAAACTCAGAACTGATTGTATTGTATTGGAAAAGAAAGTGAACACGCGTATTTGGAATGTTAATATGTTATATTTCACTTAACTATTAGAATGCACCTACCTTCAAGCTTTATTTTTTGATATTGACAATTAAACATATCTCAAATCCTTCTCATACCTTAAAATGACTTCTACCAATTTCGATATTTTGCTGATGATGAGCTTTTATAGACAAGTCGCTACCTAAAATATGGTTTTAAAAACTCAATAGTAACAAATAAAAAAAAAATGATTAAATGAAACACAAAAATCGAAAATATTTAAAGTGCCCGACCATATCCTAAAATCATCTATAAAGAAAACCACATCGATATCGGAGAAAACATTAAAGAGAATATTAAAAACCATTATTTTAGGTATTTAGCAGATAACTTTCAAAGAAACTATTCGTTCTTTTCATATACTATTGGTCTAAGTCTGATTACGTTAGTATATTAACAAGAAGTTCCCCCTATGAAACATCTTGTCAACTTCTTTCAATCACTTACTATCTAACATTCAGTATGAGAAACAAGAAAATAACCATTATTTCTATATACTGATAATCTAAGTCCGATCATACTAGCATATTACAAAAAGCTTCCCTTACGAGACATCCTCTCTAGTATCTTTAACAAACATGTGACATTACCGAAAATAATGTTATTTTAATAATGATGTAAGCAGAAATACAAAATATTTATTTCTAAATATTAGAGAGAGTAATTATCTTTTATAGACTACCTAGAATATGGTTTTAAAAACTCAACAGTAACAAATTAAAAAATGATTAAATGAAACACATTGGACTATATTAACAAAAATATAGAAAATATTTAAAATCCCCCGACCATATCCTAAAATCATCTATAAAGAAAACCACATCGATATCGGAGAAAACATTAAAGAGAATATTAAAAAGCATCATTTTAGGTATTTAGCGGATAACTTTCAAGGAAACTATTCGTTCTTTTCATATACTGTTGATCTGAGTCTGATTACGTTAGTATATTAACAAGAAGTTCTCCCTACGAAACATCTTGTCAACTTCTTTCAATCACTTACTATCTAACATTCAGTATGAAAACAAGAAAATAACCATTCTTTCTATATACTGATAATCTAAGTCCGATCATACGAGCATATTACAAAAAGCTTCCTTTACTAGACATCCTCTCTAGTATCTTTAACAAACATGTGACATTACCCAAAATAATGTTTTTTTAATAATGATGTAAGCAGAAATACAAAATATTTATTTCTAAATATTAGAGAGAGTAATTATCTTTTATAGACAAGTCGCTACCTAGAATATGGTTTTAAAAACTCAACAGTAACAAATAAAAAAATGATTAAATGAAACATATTGGACTATATCAATAAAAAAATCGAAAATATTTAAAATCCCCCGACCATATCCTAAAATCATCTATAAAGAAAACCACATCGATATCGGAGAAAACATTAAAGAGAATATTAAAAAGCATCATTTTAGGTATTTAGCGGATAACTTTCAAAGAAACTATTCGTTCTTTTCATATACTGTTGATCTGAGTCTGATTACGTTAGTATATTAATAAGAAGTTCCCCCTACGAAACATCTTGTCAACTGCTTTCAATCATTTACTATCTAACATTCAGTATGAAAACAAGAAAATAACCATTCTTTCTTTATACTGATGATCTAAGTCCGATCATATTAGCATATTACGAGAAGCTTCCCTTACGAGACATCCTCTCTAGTATCTCTAACAAATATGTGACACTACCCAAAATAATGTTTTTTTAATAATGATGTAAGCAGAATACAAAATATTTAAATATGAGAGAGAGTGATTATCTTTTTATTGTTGATGTGCTGCTCTCTGAAAGTCTACCGAGATGAAACCTTGCTAAAAGCCGTCTCGACAAACTGCTCTTTCGAATGAATGGCAAAGTAAGTTTATAATTTATGTTACCGGCTCCTCTGCCAAAACGAAATTTCGAATTTGTTGTGCAGTCTACCGAGATGAAATCCGATTAAGAACCTTCTCGACAAAATACTGTTTCAAATAGAGAAAAAATTGTATCATTTGTCGAGGAGATATGAAGTGACTGACAGACACACAGGCAGGCATACAAACATACTCATAAAATTTATACACCTCTCCTTTTTGTGTCAGGAATTAAAAAAAACAATTAGTTTCAAAACAAATGAACACAACTTTAAAATACTTACGAATAAAATTGATCGGAAGATCTTACTAAGTAGTACTAGTTCATTATGGTAGAAACGAGTGAAACATTACTATGTTTTTTATCAAAATATAGTGGTAATACACGTAGTGTTTTACTAATTAGGAATTGTTCAAATTTTCTGGTGAATATTTAATTTCTCAATGATAAAAAATACTTCTGAAAAATATTTTTCGTTTTACCAGTCAATTTTGAAAAACATTTTTGGAACAACTTGGTGCTCAGTAGACAAGTGTGTATATATTTTTTAAACTTTGATAAAACTATCATCAAATTTTCCACAGTTTCTCTGACGCATTTAAAATTAATTAATGATAGGTACTTAAAGTATAATATTTTTCTAAACTGGAGTTTTATAAGTGTTTAAAATCATATAAAAATTCCATACGCTTAAAAACACCTAAGACGACTCTTTTATTTAATTACTTGATTCGACCTTCACTGGATGAAATTAGTGTTGTAGCAGAACATGTTATATATTTACATTTTGTTGTTGTCTTTGCTGGCTTCACTAGGAATCAGTGGTTCATATATTTTGTAGTAGTCAACATACAAGAAGTACGTGTAACCAGTGTAAAGAGAGCTATATAGAACAATACTGTAATAGTTTCTAAGAATATTTCCTCTTATAAACGTTCGAATACCATGTTTAAATTTCAATGTCTCCTATACTATTAATTCTACATATACAAAAAAACCAAATTCATCCGTAGTGTATAGGCTTTGGTTTTAGTTTCCACCACCTCTTCGCTAAAACTAAAATTTATTGAGATATTTCTAAACAAAACAAAAATGTTATTTCACCTATAACTACTTTGCTTTTTGTGCCACAGAAGCAAAGAAAATAATTTGAAAGCTTAGTTACTAAAATTGAACTAAACTAAATATTTTGTCTTATAAATGTTCGGATGCTATCTGTAAACTTCCACATCTCAGAAACTGTTGATCCTTCATAAGTAAAAGAAAAGTAAAGTAATTTTCAGTTTATATTCTTTGTTATTGGCCTGCAGCATTTTTTTTAAATATGATGCTTTTCGAGTTATTCGATGAAAACCGCTTTGAGATACTTATTTTCTCAAGCTGAAATCACAATTTTCAAGTCGTGATAACTTAAAGAATATCAATTTATAGGCACTGGCGGACTGACAATTGTTGATCGTTGTGGCGATTTGTCCCAAGGGGCGGCGGGGGCACATGAAAGAGCACTTTTCGGGATCGAGTGGGGGCGTTGTGGCGATTGCCACCACACCACCATGGTCAGTCCGCCACTGTTTATAAGAAAAATTGCATTTATCCTTTTTTCTTAAAATTTAATTCTTTTATTTTTGGGCTCCACCCCCTGAAAATCCATCTTCTGTAGATTAGCAAGCCGAGCATTATATAGAACTGTTTCTTTGATGCACTTACTATTAAATTATCAAAGAGGAAAGAAATTCATACGACTATATTTCTAAATTAACACCTCTAGTTACTGTACTAGATCTGAACTTTTAATGAATTGGTGAATTTTTAAAAACAACTGTTATAGACATCTTCCTCCATATTAGCTTAATAATGTATAATATAGACAATTTAATAATCGTATTTACTTTACAATTTACTAATTTGCACCTTTTATATTAATAGAATCTGTTGCCATTTTTTTTTTCATTATCATTCTGAAACCGGTATATTGAAGGTTGCAGATATTTATTGACGTAATTTTATAATGTTTTGATATCCTGGTGGATCAATATTTAAATTACGTTCTACCCAAACTAAACAAAATTTAGTGATATGGAACAATAAACATTTATATTTTTAACCAATAAGCTCGGTAAGCGTTTCATTGTTGTGGCAGGTCTTATTAAAAGTTTTCTAATCTTAACATATTCAGCATAGAGAGATTAGATGAAAATTTTGGTCATAACTTTTTGATAATCTAAACTTTTCTCGTTTTAAATTTTCAGGATCTGTAGTCATTGTATTGGTCTTACTTTTGGTTTATAAAATCTTGAGGATCCTTTAATTTCACTTATTGTGCTAGTGAATTATATATATTCCCTCCACGTTATGAATAAATAGGTTTACGCAGCCACGCCTACATATTATGAGTATCTTGAGTACATTGTAACCAAGATATTTTATTTAACTCGAGTATACGTTCGTGTTAAAAATTACCCACAATGGGCTTTTCCCACGTAATTGAACTTGCTGTTTATTATGTCATAAATCATTTATTAACACCTAATAAATATTGTATATACACGTCATATCGTATAATATTTTAATTTTAAGTGGATATTTTAAAAATAAAAATATTGTCTACTTTTATTACCCCATACTTCAAACAAGTAAACGCGCTCAAAAGTGATAATCTTCCTATTATTAGCAGTGAAATTGTGAATGACTTTTATGTCTCAAACATGAATTTTTTGTCAGCAGAAGTGAAAAATGTAAAAACTAAGCAGTAAGTTATTAATTATCATCTAAACTTTCATTTAACTTAAAGGGAATACTGAGAAAGAGTCTTGTTTATTCAATAGTAAATGTACCTACACAGTAGAAGTATTAATAGATGAAAATTATGAAAAAGTGTTATCCTGTGAATGTCCTGTCAGGTCTGTCAATTCGGTAAAGGTAGAAAGAGACAAACATTTATACGTACAATCTCATTAGTGGAGAAATAATGCCGCCAGTTTTAAATTCATATAACAATATTTTTTTCTGTAGAAAAGAAGCAAATTTCGCCAAAAAGAAAAAATACGGGTGAGTTTTTTTAAAGAGAACATCTCAAATATTCAATAAAAAAACGTGGGAAAGGCCCATTAGCTGTAAATACATAAACACATATACCCTTATGCACAAAGCAGAAGAAATGTGTAGAAAATTCGACCTTGAAACATAAATATCTTTTCGGTTAAATTTAAGTAACAAGGTGAGTATAGTTTGGCCCATCGGTAATACAGCGACATAAAAAAGCTCGCAAAAAAACGTAAAGGGTATCGACCGCCTTTGATTAATGTACCGCCCGCCGCTCCACGTTGACTATTGCTAGTCCACGTTGACCACATAGTTTATTCCAAGCTATCATAATTCCGGTAGAGAAAATTTCAACCAATTGTATTCAGTGGGAGTGCCCTACATTGTTGTTAGGAAATATGTGACCATTTTTTTGTGATCATAATAAAAGAAGCCGAACACTTTTTATGGCCTTTTATGTAAAGAGACTGAAATTGATACATGGTCGGTACTCTTTACGTTTTTTTGAGAGCTTTTTCATATCGCTGTATTAAATGTGGGCCCTACTATACATACCTTTTCGACATTCTGGATACATTGTATCTAAACGGCGTCAACACGATGTACCTAAATTGTAACTAGTGTTCCAGAATAGACTCAAATTTTACTGATGACGCGACGCAATGCGTACTTACGATTTATTGTGCCCTGATTCATGCACATTTTGCTATTAAGGAGTCTAACACCGTAAGCAATTCGCTGATCTATCGATCTATCTAAAACCAGTGCTTTGTTCTTAATGTGAATGGACTTATTTAGTCTTCCCACGTCATCACCTAAGACAATTTTACTTTGCAATATCGTATTTTGTTTATTTTGTGTAGTCAAAGTAGATGCGTTTTCTCACTGATGCATCACCTTCATAGAAACTCGTTTTTTCTTAACATTGATAATAATTCCACATGAAAATTTAAAACTTACCAAACAACTGCCTCTACTAGAAGAAATACTTCAGCAGATAATTCTGTTAATTTATTGGTGATTGCCCTAAACAGATAAATGATATTGAGTAATTATGAAGTCCAAAATATCCAGCACTAACTTTTCGCTACAACCGAAATCTTCAGATAATTATTAGCCTTGAAATATTTTTGGAACACAAGAAACTACAACGCTAAAAATATATCAATGCGAACATGGATTCCGGGGACACATTCTATAGACATGTCCATATAATCAAGGAAATTATGTATACATATAAATTACGGTAATTACACGGTTAACAGAATGTACAAAATAGTAAATCTAATAACAATTATGCAAATTTTTTTACTCGTTATTACTTCCTTAATTTATTTCATTCTCTTATTTGGATAAGATTTAAAAGATATCTTTGTGATGGGTTAGTTAAGTCATTTTTTGTTTTTAATGACACTAGCAGAAGATTCTTATCACCGTTAAATGGAGATGCTGGAATAATTCGGAATTTGAAGAAAGATATTTAATGTTTATATGCAAATTTTTAAGTTTTCTGCTTGCTGAGATGGACACCTTTGTTGTGGGTTGTGAAAACTAAACTATTGTTTTTTTTTTCACGGACATTGTATAGAAGAAAATATATGTGGCAGAGCATCCCAATAAGAAACAGAAAAAAATAAGAAAATGCCACAACCAACATTTAGACCATATTTAAACTATTGTTTGTTTCAAGTGTTAATATTTTTACGCGCCGAAGCCAATTTTGAAAACACAACAATATTATATCTTGTCAGTTTCCCTCTGCCACCCCCTTTCGTACCCTAAAAGGGACAAACATGAGATCTTAGAGATAGAAAATTTTATTGTATCCAAAATTGACTTCACGTGTCAAAATACTTCAGAAAAGTTATATCAGAAACTCACGACAAGACCCTTTTTTGCCCTTTTTAAGGGATAAAAAGGATTCCCTTTTCCGAGCAGGGGAAACCTCCACGGACTGCCTATCGCTAGAATGAGTCTGAGTGTCAGACTCAAACTAACTAAAAACCCCTCGTCCCAGATCTCGTCTGTAAAAATACTCCGAGGGCATTGCAGCCTATTGGCCTTATTGTGCTCCCCCTGTCCATTTACACCGCCCATTTTAGTAAGCCACTACCGCTGACAAGGTGATACAAGTCTGAAAATGGGCGAGTTTTGCTGATTTCCGGGTCTATTTGTGTTTACCCGTAAGCGCCTCGCAGTCGTATATAATATGCTCCACAGTTTCTGTGAACCGCACAGTCTGCAGTTAAGGTTAGTAGCAAACTTTCCCACTGTGTACAGGTGCTTCTTATCAGGAAAGTGTCCAGTCGAAAGACTGTCTCCAGTCTCATCTGCATCCTGTTCCTTGTGAGCAGTTTGTTTTGGGCATGGTCCATCAATAAGTGTTTTCCCATGTCGATTTCCCGGAACATTCCTCCAGTGATCGTTTTGTTTACTTGGCTTAGTCTTTAATTACCATTCTGACTAGGTCTTTTGTGATGCCCGGCACGGGTTCTGGGCCATAGAATATATTAGCTGCTCCTTGTCTAGCAAGTTCATCAGGTTTTTCGTTGCTGGTATATCCCGGCACCCACTCTGTTCCATTCACCCAGAATTTTGAGCTCCTCGTGACAGTCCCAAACCAGTTTGGAAGATACCTTATTAGAGGTCAATACTTTTAGTGCCGCCTGACTGTCTGATGCAATGGAGATCTACTGGTTCATATATCGTCGTTTGATTTTCTCAAATACATTTGAGTATAGCCAGAATTTCTGTCTGAAACACCGTGGAATGCTGTCCAAGAGAGAGTGGCTTATACACATCCTTGGCCTTTCACCATGTATTCCTGCTTCAGCTGCTGTTTCCATCCTGGAACCTTCAGTGTACCAGAGCAGACCTTTGCGTAATGTATCAGGAGCTCCTGCCATCCTGTTTCCAATGGTGATAGAGAATGGCTTGAATGTGAATGTAATTTTTGTTACCATGTAGTCTTACCTCATGCTCAATAGAGGATCTACTACAATGTTAATTATCCTCATGTGTCCCGAATTACCTCCGAGAGGACCCGGGTTCTGAAAGTTTTGTAACTTATATGCTCCCATTCTGGCTTCCCCTTGAATCACCAGGTTGAGTGAATGGGAGTCTAATAGGATCACCATGGATGCTGTGATGGTGCTTTTCATAGCACCTGTAATTCCCAGGCCAGTCTGTGTAGCCTGTTTAGGCTGCTAACTCTCAAAAGGGGGTGGTAGAGAAAAACTGACATGATAGAAAATTTGTTTGTGTCCAGAATTGGCTTCAGCGCGTCAAAATACTTCAAAAAAGTAAGATCAAAGGACAAGATTTTTTTGCCCTTTTTGGGGATAAAAAGGGGTGGTAGAGGGAAACTGACACGATATAAAAATATTTTGCGACCAAAATTAGCTTCAGCGCGTCAAGATATTTCAGAAAAGGTAGATTAGAACCTAGGACAAGACTTTTTTGTCTTTTTTTAGGGGATAGGAAAATTGATACGACAGAAAAAAATTTTGTGTCTAAACTTGGCTACAGCGCGTCAAAATACTTCAGAAAAGTTAAATCATAAGACAAGGCTTTTTTTGTAGATTTGTGCAATTATTTATCTTTATTGGTAATCGTATTGTTAATTGTTCATCTTTTATTGAATATCCAATTGTCCAACTATCTTTCATCACTATTTGATGAAAAATATGTATTTCCTATTCCTCTTAGGTTCAATTTAATGATTTTCATGATTTTCTTTGTGTAGGATCTTATGACTCAGGCGGGCAAACTGTTAGTAGTTCCGTTATACAAACCACAATATTGATAAAGTAAATATGTCAACTAATCCATTGTAAGTCATAACCGGACGTTTATCTTATAAAAAATACGAATAAGCCAAGTGATATTGCTTTAACATTATACAAATACAGTAGGCGTATAAACGAGTAACGGCTGGTATGTTATCAGTACAGTACTAAATGTAGTTAAATGAGTAAGGAACGTAGTGGCGTATTTACAATCATTTGAATTCATTTGTATATACAGTATGTCTCAACTAAAAAGACAATTTGGTCGTTGCAATGCACGCAACTCTATATTTTAGTGTATTAACATTTTTTCTTAAAAAATCGCTAGAAATATGTAAAAGTTGAAAATAAAATTTTGTAATATTTGATTATCAATTAGTAAAGTACATATCAAACGCTGATCACATCATAAAGGTAGTCTGCAGATAAATTAATCATAAAACCATAAAGAATAGATAAAAGAAGTGATGCTGTACTTTAACTACGCCCGTAAAAGTGAAAACTTTACTTTTACGGCCATGCACAGCTAGCTAAACGTCCACTTAACTTTTGACGGATGTAGTTACTTTGTCAACTTGTTCTTCTTCTTCTATTTTGCATGTTCACAGTTAACTACTCTTATGACGTCACTGTCGTTTTCGTGATACATTCAAATAATCGAAGTTTAATAATTTTACTTCCACATCCGGTGGAAGTATAGTAACGACAAAAAAATGTTTGAACATTTTTATTGTTCAAATAGGCTTTTAATGTCATGAAACGTCGAGATTTTAAATTTGAGCGAAAAAAAATTTTCTGTCTGTCTGTCGGCCTGTCTCGGTCTGTAACTTTTTTTTGTGCACACATTTACTCTGGAACCGTTTAAGATATTGACTTGAAATTTGGTACACATATGTACTTTAACGGGATCTGGACCTAGATTATATTTTCATCTTAATCCGTCGAAGGGTTGGGAAGTTAAATGGAGTAAATCAAGCAGGTAAGAGTCCATAAAATTGGTATTTAGTGTATATAAGAGAAGCTAAAGTTTAAAAAAAAATTTTTAGCATTAGCCACCCCCCCATTACCACCCTTACCCCATTATTAAAGGGGATGAAAAAAAATTGTGATTTCGTGTGTGTACAAAAACCAAAAGCCTAAAAATATTTTTTTTACTTCATCCACCCCCACCTATAACATAAGTCAATATTATTCTTTTAATTTAACTCTGATAATATTTAAAAAATCAGAATGGGACGGAAAGGTTGTCATATATTTTGCTTCAATATTAAACTAGTCATATTCGCCAATATGAACCTCACTTCGCAGTTGGTTACAAATATAGTTAGATCCGAGCACATGGCATATATTTTATATCTATTATGAATAGTGTTTTAATAAAATGTTTTTAAGCCATTCCTGTATATATGGTCACGATAACGATAAAGTATGTACTAGCATGTACTTAACCATTCATCACAGTAGGTTTAGTTATGCGTTTTAGTAGGAAACTATCACTTTCCGTATAGGAAAGAAACATCCTTTCCAATTTGTATCATTGTAGAAGAACAAGTAGAGTTTCCCTAAACGTTGGTGAGTGGCATTTCTAAATATATGTCTAAGTACTATTAACAGCGTATAGGCAATAAAGTAGAAATTAAATTTTAGCTAGAATTTCTTTCAGTGGCAAAATGCATTACTTTCATAATATACTTTGCGTATTTAATTACTTCATAAAAAATTCGACCCGTATGTCTGTTTTTTTTTTATATTTGTTCAGTCATTACTCGGGATTAACTTAAGCGATTTCTATGAAACCTTTCTAAAATTGCGGGGGTAGTAGTTAATTTCATCAAGCTACGTCTAGTATAAGATAAAAATTGAAGCAACTTTTTTTGGTTGAATATTCTGCAATATTTGGCGATGGCGTTACGCAAATTTCGTCTGAATTACATTAAAATTAGTAGCTAGTGGATATTTTAAGAGCAGCCGATATCGAATCTGATTCAAAAAAATTAAAAATTCAGAACGGTGAATCCAATACGCTTGCCTTGATTCAAAATTTACATGAAAATGATTTATGAAGATTTCAGGATTCTCTGATAATGGGCCTAATATTGTAAAGCTTAGAAATTCAAAACGAATATTTTTCTTTTACTGTGTAGAAGCTAAATAAAGAGGCCACTAAAAATGCTGAAAAATACAAAAATTGAACCACCGGTCAATCGGTCTGTGATATTAAATTATAGTGTGTATATAAGTGTACCAAATTTAAAATTGTTTTAAACACCACTGAAAGAGGTTGTAGATTGTAGATTGTTTAAGGGGTCGCTTGGCCCTGGGTTGGCCTTTCTTCACCTCGACCTAAAAGGTCTTTTGTGAGTTACCCTGCATCTAGTTGTTACCCAGGATTCCAAGACTTTTTGCAAAGCTTGCGATTTTCCTAGGGGCTAGTTTCCCTATGTCTTCAGGCGTTAATTCCGCCTGTTCTAGGTACTTTAGCCTAATGCGGATTAACACCTTGCATTCACAAAGTATATGTTCCGCAGTTTCAGTTGCAGCTTCACAGTATCTGCATTTGTCATCTTCTGCCATGCCCATGTTCTTGAGATGGTATCTCACGGGGCAATGACCAGTTAGAAGGCCTGTGATCAGCCTTAAATCGGACTTTTCCAGTTCGAGAAGCCTTGTGGCATTCTTTGTAGAATAGGTTATAAACCTTTTTGCTTGTCTTTGTCCTGGAGTGTTCCTCCAGTAGGACCCTTTTTGTTCCTTTTCCCATTTTAGGACCTCCTCCGTTATGTGTACCCTGGATAGGCCACAGAACGGTTCGGGTCCAAAAAACGGGGCTTCAGCCCCTTTTCTTGCGAGGCTATCAGCTAATTCGTTGCCTTCTATCCCCTCATGCCCTGGCACCCACATCAAGGTAACCTTGTTGTTTTTTGCCAGTTGCTTCAGGGATTGTCTGCATTCCCAGGCAATTTTTGACTCAAAGGTATATGACCTGAGAGCCTTTAATGCTGCCTGACTGTCTGAAAGTATATAGATCTTTGCCCTTCGAGTGCCTCGATTTAGGCATTCCTGGGCGCATAGATCTATAGCATAAATTTCTGCTTGGAAGATGGTTGGGGTGTTACCAAGGGCTTTAGATAGCCTGCATTTAGGCCCTGCTACGGCCACACCAACCCCTTCATCCATCTTGGATCCGTCTGTGTACTAGACGTGTGACTCTTTCTCCAACCGCAATGCGGCTTTCAATCAGCACATCAAACGGGCAGTCAAAGTCATATTTGATTGGCATTGAGTCAGTGGGTTTGGTCATGGATTCGAATTGGATTAACTTCAGAATCCTTAAGTGACCAACCAGGTCGCCTGGTCCGAATTTAAGTGCCTGATGCAGCCTTAAGGCACTAAGTGCTGCCTCCTTCCTCACATGCAAATGCAGAGGAAGTAAGTCCAGCATTGCCTCCATAGCTGCTGTGGGACACGAGCGCATTGCTCCTGTAGTCCCTAGACAGGCAAGGCGTTGCAATTTCTGCAACTTTCCTTGTGCTACTTTTTCTTCTGTTTTTGGCCACCATATGCATGATGCGTAGGTAACCATAGGTCTCACAACCGATAGGTATGACCAATGTATCATTTTCGGCTTTAGACCCCAAGTCTTACCAAACAGCCTACGGCACGTCCAAATGGCCGTTGTTGCTTTGGTAAGTGTCCTTTCTAAATGTGAGTTCCAGGTGAGTTTTTGGTCCAGAATTACTCCTAGATACTTGACCTCACTGGAAAAGGTCAGTACTGTTCCATTCAACATAGGGGCTCTCAAGTTGAGTTTTCTCCTTTTGGTGAATGGAACAATAACTGTTTTGCTCGGATTGACACTAAGACCCTCTGACGAGCACCATTTGGATATTATGTTTAGGGCAATTTGCATGTGGTTTGAGATCATAACCTCATGCCTGCCCCTGACAGTAACGACCAGGTCATCAGCGTAGCCCTGAACGTTGAAGCCATAATTGCTCAGCTTATGGAGGAGATCGTCAACCACCATTGACCACAGCAAGGGCGATAAGACTCCACCTTGTGGACAGCCCCTAACTGCAGTCACGGTGGCCGACTCACCCCCCATATCTGTGGTAATTATTCTGCTTCTTAGCATGGATTGTATCCATTTGATTGTTGGGGATTGTATACCTCTTTTTTCCGCGGCTCTCTGTATGGATTCATAGGAGGTGTTATCAAAAGCACCCTCTATATCTATGAAAGCACACAGAGCCAGTTCCTTGGCAGTAAATGTCTTTTCGATGCCTTTAACCAGGCCATGTAGAGCATTTATTGTTGATTTGCTAGGTTGATAGGCAAATTGTTTCGAGTGAAGCGGTTTCACTGTAATGATTTCGCTTCTAATCTGTTGATCTAATATTTTCTCCATTGTCTTAAGGAGAAAAGAGGTTAAGCTGATGGGGCGATAAGATTTTGGCTCGTCTGGTGGACGTCTGCCTATCTTTGGGATAAACGCCACCTTAACTTCCCTCCAAGCTTGGGGAATATACCCAAGAGTGTAGCTTGCTATGAATATGCTTCTCAGGCATGGGATAAGTTCCTCAATTCCATGTTGAAGCAGGGCAGGAAAAATACCGTCCCTGCCCGGTGATTTAAAGGGCTTGAAGGTCGATACCGCCCATTTAATTCTACTAGGGGTAAATATTTTTCCAGCTAGCCTTTTCCCTTCCCTGGTAGGACGATGTGCATCCTCTTCCAGGGAGGCCTGTGGAAGTTCACCTTCGATTACATGGGAGCCAGGGAAGTGAGTACCTAAAAGTACTCTTATGTTTTCCTGCTGACTCTCTGTATGTTGGCCATCGGGCTTTTTGAGTAGCCCTATTCCATTTGAGTGGTCTTTTGCAAGGACTTTTTGGAGACGGACTGCTGGGGCTAATTCATCTATCCCCTCGCAGAACCGTCTCCATGATCTTCTTTTAGACCTTCTCAATTCTTTGTTGTACTCCGTGAGGGCTTTTTTATAGTCCTCCCAGTTTCCAGACTTTTTGGTTCTATTGAAAGCTTTTCTGGTCTCAGCCTTAAGGCGGCTGAGATCCCTATTCCACCAAGGCACGTCTCTTTGGACCGCCTTTTGTTTCACAGGGCAGCTATTTTCATAACACGAGGTCATGAGGTTTTGTAATTGATATGAGGTTATATCTAAATCCTCTATTGTGACGATGGAGTGTGCGACACCTTCAACTTCCGACTTTAGGAGCTCTTTATAAACACTCCAGTTGGTCAGTCTAGGTATTCTACACTCCTCGATGTTTGTTACAGACGCCTCCAAGTCGAACCGAATGTGCCTATGGTCCGACATTGAGGGCTCATCTGTAACATGCCAGTTTTTTATGGAGTCAGTTATAAATGGATCCGCCAGAGTTACATCTAGAACCTCTTTTCTAACCGCATTTATAAAGGTGGGTTCATTACCTTTATTGATAATGTCGATATTATTTGCAGACAAATATTCAAAAAGGTACTCACCTCTAGTGTTATTGTTTGTGCTGCCCCACATATGATGGTGCGCATTGGCGTCGCTACCGATGATGTAGTGTTTGTTTCTCCTTTTGCACCAGTTGATGAGGCTTTTAACTTCCTCTGGAGGTGGACTTCGGTCTTCACCTGGAAAGTAGGCCGAGGCCACTATGATCTGCCTTTTTCCTCTTTCCGTAGGCACATCCACCGCTGCTGCAACTAAGTCTCTTGTTATAAACTCTGGAAGGAGAACAAAATTAGTGTTTTTATCGAACAGCAAAGCTGCTCTAGGGTTTTCATGCAAAGTATAATAAATTAACTTACATGATTGTGTGGGGAGTCCTTTGATATGTCCTCTAAATACCCAGGGCTCTTGGATTAGCCCTATGTTGATTTTCCCCGTAATAAAACTCCTGCTAAGCACGCTCGAGGCTGCTTTTGCATGGTGGAGATTTATTTGGAGGAACTTCAAATTGTTGGGGGTCATTTTGGCGGCTTGGGGCCCTTTTGATGGCCCTTTTTGCCTGTCCCCTTGCCCTTACCTGTGTAAGGCTTAACATTAGACCCTGGTACACCTTCCGGCAAGGCACTGTTATTACCTTCATCCTCGGGCTTACCTGTGGGTCCGCTGGAATCTTCCCTAGGATCGTCCTGTTTTTCAGGTGTTTTCCTTTGGGAAGTGCCAGCTTGGTCTTGAAAGAGGTTATTTCAAAGGTCAATCGGATAAGTTACGCCGTATGCCTGCCGGGTGTATGACATATTCATAAATAAAAAACTATAAGTCCTAGAGGAAAATTTTTTTATCAAAAACTTCTCCTGTGTCTTGGCTTAAATTGCTTCGCTGCATGTATATGTAAATTTGCAAAAATAAAAAAGTTTATCGCTTAGTCAAAATATGAGTACATTCTTAGCGAAGTAATAGGTCGAGTAATAAGTTCATTGTTGTTTAAAGAAAATAATAAACAGTAATCGATAGAAAGACCATTGGAACGCTTATTTGTGTACTTGAATTAAAAAAGAATCAGATTGATAGCTCAATTAGATTTGAAGATATGGCAGTGCAAATGTTAAAAAACCCGATTTTTATAATCAATCAATTGCTCGTTTTTTTTCGAAATAAAAATATCTGCACCATAAAAAAATAATATCTTATGCAAAATTGTTCACTTTATAAAAACTATAAGGTCTAGTCTGGTTCTACTCTGATTTATTTTCTCGAGATTGTTTATTTCGCTTCACTATCCAGCTATTACATAAATGGAATTAATTTAAAAAGTACGCTAGCGCTCTGGCGTTATCTGTTTCAAGATGTCACGCGTTGTTTGCGCGCCTAACAAATTTATTCAAACTTTAATATTGAATACCGTTTGTAAGAGAAAAAAATAAGAAAAAAATCTTTACACACTGTGTTTTGTATTATGTAAAGATTCTAAAAATACGAAAATTGTGTTTTTTGCAACAAGCCTATTAATTCCACTCTATTTAGACAATCAGTAAAAAAATACTTATATTATAATCTTCAATATTGCATTTTAGACCGTAGGATAGTGACAGATTTTTTTAAACGTTTGGTTCCTATCTGGCCTTTTGGGAGCCTTTTGTGCCTGATTTGTACTAACCATTTTCGTGTTTATCAAACGGTTATCCAGGGCCCCTCAGCGGAAAACAGAAAAGAAAATTTCATGAAAATGAGCAATTTCAAACGTTTTGTTCCTATCTGGCGTCAAGTTAGACTTACGTTTTAAAGAAAAACATCCGACGGAAGCTTATCGCCAGACAAATTCCGTGGGCCGGAAGGCCCGAAATTTCAATCCGAAGTTGTAAGAAAAATGGTCAAAATCAAACGATTTGGTTCTTATCTGGGAACTGTATAGATTATAATTATCGCGATATAACAAACGCCAGACAAATTCCGAGGGCCCAACAGTGAAAAAATTATTGTTCAAGTTGTCAACTATTCCGCGAAAATCAAACGATTTACATTCGTCTGGCATTGGTTTTTTGGTTAATATTAGGCAATAAGTAGTTTCAATTTAAGATTCCCAGACGAATTGGCTGGGTCCCCTGGATAGCCAGAAAAAAAGAAAAGCGCGAAAAAAATGCCATTTTTCAAACGATTTATTCCTGTCTGGCATTTGTATTGTAAAAAGATATGTTAATACATAAGCCATATTTCTAGTCCCAGAGAAAAAGCTTGGGCCCAGACGTAGATATGTTGAGCGAAATTATCGAAAAATCAAAAAACAGTCGTGTAAAAATCGATGCATTTTCAAACGATTTACACTCGTCTGGGATTTGTTTTTTTAAAAGATATGTTAATAAACAAACCATATTTCAAGTGCCAGACAAAAATCTGGGGCACAGCTGTAGATATATCGCAAATTTTGAGGTTCTACAGTTGGCAACTTTCTAATCTTGGCTCCTACGCCAAAAGACTACTCTAGCTAATTTAAATAGAATAAAATTTGCTAAAACTCTTTTTTTGTTTTTTGAATTCCGACAAAAATGAAGGAATTAGAGGGGGGCGGGATTTGGGACTTTTTTTTTCGGTAAAATTTCTCCATTTTGTCACCGTAATTAATCGGTAATTAATTGAAATCGATCTCATATATGATGTTCACTTAATATCATGTACTACTTTGACGCTCTGTTAATCTCGGTCCTTCGAAACAAAGGTCTCCGAGAAAAATTATTTTTTTTTAGATTTACATACACTATAGGAAAACGTGTGATTTGCTACATTTCCTCGACAATTATTGTTTTTCTTCGAAAAATTTGTAGATAGCTTATATAAAGAGAAGTGATTGAGCTTTCCGACACTTTTTTTTATTTTTTCTCTAACTAACGCTTTTCTTCTGGGACTTGAAATATGGTTTATTTATTACCATATCTTTTTAAAATCCAAATGCCAGAAGGGAATGAATCGTTTGAAAAAATGGCTATTTTTCGTGCACTTCTTTTAAGATTTAAAATATGTTTGGCCCACTAAAAATGTCTGTGAATGATACAATACATTTTCGTTTTGGTTAATTTCTACAAAAAAATCATTTCACATGAGAATCAATCGTTTCATTTTCGCGGAATAGTTGACAACTTGAACAATAATTTTTTCATTGTTGGCCCTCGGAATTTGTCTAGCGTTTGTTATATCGCGATCATTATAATCTATTTACCTATATGTACAATTCCCAGATAAGAACCAAATCGTTTGATTTTGACCATTTTTCTTACAACTTCGGATTGAAATTTCGGGCCTTCCGGCCCACGGAATTTGTCTGGCGATAAGCTTCCGTCGGATGTTTTTCTTTAAAACGTAAGTCTAACTTGACGCCAGATAGGAACAAAACGTTTGAAATTGCTCATTTTCATTAAATTTTCATTTCTGTTTTCCGCTGAGGGGCCCTGGATAACCGTTTGATAAACACGAAAGTGGTTAGTACAAATCAGACACAAAAGGCTCCTAAAAGGCCAGATAGGAACCAAACGTTTAAAAAAATCTGTCACTATCCCACGGTCTATTTACGGACCCGATTTATGGAGTTTTCGATCATAGCAGCATGTATATATAAAAAAATATTCCAAGGTAAATATAAAAATTTTATATTTTTTATCTCAATAAAATATGGAGTAATAATCATTTAAAAAAAATTACATATGACTATTTTCCACAAATTATTTTAATAGTACTCAATGATATATAATGTGTCTGTACTAGTCATTTACAAAGTTTAACAGCGGCTTAATACCAGTCTACATAGTTTACGGCAGTAACATTAGGTTTAAATATGCAATAAAATTGAACCTGTTTTGCTGATGACGTTAGTGTTAATGTTACTTTCTATGGTATTTTCAATCTAACATCAATCTATCATAACAAGGAAAGCGAAAGTTATACTGGAAATATATTTTCAACTCGTTCTAATTAGAATCTTGTTCATGTTATTAATAATAATTTATTTTCAATTAAAATGGAGAAAACATTAATAAATGAATAAGACTCTTCAAAAAATCTCAAATCCTAAATTACTGATTCGTAATGAAGTAAGTTGGGTATATAGCATCAAATAGTTTTTTATTATATCTTCTGCAATAAAAATCGTCCATATACCGGATGTCACGAAATCATTTTCCGGCTGCCATTTTATTATTTTTTAACGGATCGAGATAAAACTAGGCATGTGTTACATGTTACGGAATCGGCATTTTTTATCCAGCTCCCAACTTTCTACGACGCTCTGTAAATTTTTATATTTTTGGAATGTATAGGTCATTCTGCATGTGACTGTGCTAATTTTATGACCCTTTCCGACATTTTGAAATTTTTTAGCCAATTTTAATCTTCAATCGAATGTTCCGTGACCAATCAGAAATTGACCTACCAGGATGTGTTGTGATGCATCGTTCAATTGGTACTGAACAATTACATTTAGCTGTAGTATGAAAGTGATATACTTTCATTTGAAAATTTCGAAAAAGTGATTTTAGCAACTTTCGATCTCTCTATGGCACAAATTAACAACAACGAAATTTAATACGTATTTTTCTTCAATCATTTATGAACATTAGAACAATTTTTGGTAGGTCACGGTACACTAAACTGAGAATTAAAATTGGCTGCAAAAAATTCAAAATGGTGGAAAATGTCACGAAATTAGCACAGTCATATGCAGAATGACCTCTGACCCGAAAATGCAAAAATATACAGGGTGTTCTATTTAAAAATCAAAAGTATGGGTCACTTCCAGTGAAAATGGAAGTCGTAAAAACTTGACAAATGAATCAAAAATTTTGTTTTTGTAACATATGACACGTATCTAGTTTCATCTCGATTCGTTAAAAAATATTTTGAAGAAATTGAACCACTCTCAAAAAAATGCATAAAATAAGTGAAATAAAATAATACTACTTGTGAGCCATATAAAGTAAAAATTACAAAAATCGATTATTTTTATTAAACAAAGCAGTATGTATATTTTTAATTCTAATAATAGTAATAGCTCTATGAATTATCTATAATAGTTATATATAGTACAGTAACTAGAGGTTTTAACTTCGGAATAATGTCATATTGAACGGATTTCGTTCATTTTTGGCAGTATAATAGCAAATGCTTCACAGAAAAGTTTCTGTATTGTGCGGGGACTTGCTAATTTGTAGGGGGTGGATGCCACCCCTTCTCAGGGGGTGGCACTTAAAAAAATATATATTTATTGGAGATGAAAAAGAATCAAATTTTAAGAAAAAGTGCAATTTTTCACATGAATTGATAGTTTTCAAATTATAACGACTTCAAAATTGCGATTTTAGCTTAAAAAAAGGTATTTCCAAATGGCATTCGTCAAGTATTTCCAAATGGCATTCGTCAAGTATCTCGAAAATTATTACTTTATCGAAAAAATGTTATAGACCAATTACAGAAAGAACAAACTGGGAATTAATTATATTTTTTGTTTATTGATGTAGGATTAATAATTTCGGAGATATTTAAGTTTATATTTGGGATCCAAATGTTCATAAGATAATTATTTAGAAACTGTGACACCTACGTCAAAAATGCTAATAGGTAGAGTAAAGTAATAGGTTATTAATTAAGCTTTCAACTGTTTTTTTATTTGTTTTTGTAGCATAAAAAAACAAAAAAGTTATGACCGAAGCGTCTTCACATTTTTTTAATAACAACATCGCCATTTTGTTAGTGTAATTAGCCAGTAATTAAAAAAAAAGGAATTTTAAACACTATTTTTCAATAATATATAACATGACGTAGATGCTCAAATTTTTTCGTTTGTAGAGAGCACTTGCTTTAGAAAATATTAAAGTTTAAACTATAAAGATATTTTCGATAAAACGTAATTTCTTTTTTCCTATTCCAAATATCTCAATAAATATTAGTTTTAGTGAAAAATGGATAGAGACCAAAAATAAAGCTGATAAACTGATAATGACACCTACGTCAAGCATTCTAAGAAACGAAATTAGAGACAATTAATTGCGCTTTCGAATTATTTTTACTCGTTTCTGTAGCATAAGAAATAAGTAGAGAATAAGATAAAACAAAAATATAAAACTTAAAAAAATATGTAATAAAAAATCCCACTGCACAAGTCTGTTAAGTTACATTTACTTCTCAAATTATCATAATTTACTATGTTGTAGAAAATGCTGTCGATTAAAAACTGTTTTGATCCGTTTTTAAATTTTTTATAATTAATCATATTTCTAATGTCATTTGAAAAAAAGCGTTAAATAATATTATATAGTTATAGGTTATAGACAATAAAATTGTATTGCAGTTGTGATGATCAGAACATATTTAAAAAAATAAATGACAAAATATTAAGTGAATGATCTATTTTATTCCTTTTTACTTACCAGAATTAAAACGAGAAATTATTATTAGCACCTTACCACATTTATTTCCTAAAATTTAAATTTTTAAAATATTACTTCAGATTCGTAATCAGCGACACCAAAAACCTATATCATAAATTAAAACGTGAAATCAAGAAATTTATTACTTTTGCCCCGTTTCCCTCCGCCATATCGGATCCGCTATTTTCAATTTTTAAATTTTGACTTCAGACTCATAATTAGCGACCCCAAAAATCTATATGCGTAAATTAAAACGATTCTCTCCGCCATATCGGAGCCACCATTTTCAATTTTGACTTCATATTCGTAATTAGCATAAGAAATAAACATCTTGCCTCATTTCCGTCCGCCATATTGAAGCCGCCATTTTGAATTTGTTTATTTTGATGTCGGATTCATAATCAGCACCTCAAAAACATAAATAAATTGCATTTCAAAAATTAATAATCAATACTTTTCCATATATTAATTTTTTTGATTTAGAGTTGGAAAACCATCCCTAAATCAAATCAGAGGTAAGAGCAAGCATCGGGACCATATAGAAACTGAAGATGATACCTTTTACTACAAGAGTCACCCATAAAAAAGAATTATCATTCAATATGAAATTATTATTATTGCATATTTTTTACCTCTAGGTGCTGGGTGCTGTACTAATAAATAATAATGTAATTACAAAATCGATCTTTTACTTATTACTAGTTGCTCTGCCCGGCATTCCCTCTTTGGCATTTAGACCGCCATATTGGAGCCGGCATTTTGATATTCTCAGTGTTCATAATTTTCTTGAGGATCTGAAATTAGTCGCTATCTATTTATCAAATTTCAAGTTAGAAGCACCCAAATAGCTCATGCGGATAAATATAAAAATATTACAATATAATAAAGTTCTAAAAAACCTTCCAGATTACAGCAGATGAAGTTGGCATTAAGACCATTCTTCAAAAATTGAATGATGTAAGAATTTTTTGTACCATCATATATTAAACCAACGTTTTCAAGATTACTTCGATAGCCATGGACTCCATACCAAATAAAATAATACATACATTAACGGATTAATGAGTGGGTTAGGCAATATAAACTTGCAATAACTAATTATGATTTTACTCACTTCTAAAGGTCATGCCTATTTGTAAGGCATTTTAAATTTAGGTTAAAAATTTTCTTCGATTAAAAATACTTTGATTCAAATTTTCTACATAATTACAATTACAAAAGTAATATTACTGGAAATAATTTTTTTTTCTACCGTGCGTAAAGTACATACTTTACGAACGCTATGTAGTGCGCAAAGTAAAAAAAAGTTAAAAATTGCCTATAATAATCATATCTTATCTTTAAAGGTCAAATACTAGTTGTTTAATTTTATATAGTCCATTTATTTACTATCACGGGGTATATTATTATAAAATATACATATTTTCAGTGTTCTTTAACAATTATGCTTGAATTATTTATAATATTCCGGGAGCAAGCGACAGAAATCTCGAAAAAATCCTGCCCACCATCATACCTGTGAGATAAAATGCGTCTGCCACTTCAGCAAGTATGTCATTAATATTGAAACTTCTTACATTAATAGTGTATGATATAAAATGCAAGAAAAACGTAATCTGCCAGTCTTCCAGTGATGCTATTTTTTCTACATAGTTGAGACGGTCCTGTCGAGCTTTGTCCCGCTACTTGTATGGCAGAGTCGTCATTCACCAATTAACAGGATATAACACTACGAAAAACGAATTTACAAAGTAAATAAAATGAGTCAACCAAAGCTGTCGTTAGCCCCCGGACCATAATATTGACGCTTCACTTACATTCTTAAGATTTTGATTAGTTTCCGTCTCGGTTTCCCTCATTTAAAATTAGGTTGGCCATGGTGATTTTGCGATTTTTAAATAACTAACTTGCTATTTTATTAATTCACTTTACGCACTAGGGCGTAAAGTAGATTGTTTATATTTTAATGCATATATTTTTTGGTAACGATTTCGGCACTAGAAAAAATATTGTATGCAATTCCTTTGTAAAGTGAATTTTTTCACTCATGGGATTATCGAACTCGCCTACGGCTTTTCGGACAAAATTCTCATTCGTGAGAAAAGTATCACTTTACACACTTGTTGCATAAATAACTATTTTCTACAAACTGACAAAAACATATATTTTTTCATTATTTCTTGTAAGTAAAACATATCTTTATGGTAATAATGAAAAAAAAATAAATAGTGCCGCACTCACCTACGGCTTGTGCGTCAAACTTCCCAATCGTGAGAAAAGTACCACTTTATGCACTTATCGCATAATAGCATTTTGTGCAACAAGTTAGGAAAAGTGTTTTTTTTTCGTATTAGGCGTAGGCTATACACCGCATATGGAAAAAACACTTTCTCCTACGTGTTGCACACTGACGTTTGGAAAAGTGATAAACCAATATATTTTTTAAATCTTTTATTTCACATTTATATAATTATTACTTTTTTTGACAATAAATTGATTGATCAAGAGAACATTGATTTACAACTTTTTTAGTGCGGAAATATCTTTTCCGCTCTAGTTAAGAAAAGTTCGACTTTTCTTATCTCAAATTAATACTGAAATATAAAACATTTCCAAACGTCATCGTCAGTAGAAAAATTACCATAATTTTATCAAAATAATCGGAATGAAAGAACCGGTTATGCACAGAAATAACATTCGAATACACCTTGAAATTAATTTATACATCCTCAAATATGCATTAAATAATTTGAAAGGACGTGCATTTCAAAAATACTAGAAGTAGGTATAATCATAGAAATGATAAGTAATGCCAGATCCACGTATGCAATCTTAAATGAAATACAAGGTCAGATAATAACATAATATATTGATATTAAAAATAATTATGTATTTACATATATAATTACATATTTTACATGTCTGTAAAGAACTGGAGACACTGTGTCGCCACAATAATAGCAAGAACTTGCAGGGATCAGATTAAAATAATAGTAATAATAATAATAATAATAATAATAATTATTATTATTATATTATTAAAAATATAGAAAACCTTGGCTTATCCGAAAGGCTGACCTTTGCCTTCTTAAGGTCAGCCGGGCTGAAGTCTGAGACCGAGGGATTCATAATGGCTTGCCAGGATGGTGTATTTAACACCCTCGTCTATCGTAGTCGTGTCATGGGTATGGAGGTCCCTGATGTCAGCTGCAGGGCCTGCCGCAGGGCGCCAGAGACTCTTATGCACTTGCTGTCGGCTTGCCCGACATATGCAGTCTTGGCCTATATCCAAAGGCACGACGGAGCATTACGAGTGCTTTATTACCATTTAAGGCACTCGTATGGGATAGACGAAACACCAGTGCTGCCTTACGCTCCGGGGGATATTGAGTCCGTTGTGGGAAATGAGAAGTGTCTAATTTATTGGAACTACTCTTTTCCCACCGTCAGGCAAATACAAGCCAACAAGCCTGACGTAGTACTCCTCGATCATCAACTCAAGAAAGACAATGTTCGTCGTGGAACATTGTCTTGAAGGAGGAGGAAAAACGGACAAAATATCGAGATCTGCTCTTCGAACTCCGCAGACTGTATCCAGACCATACTGTTAAGATAGTGGTACTGATTATAGGAGCCCTCGGTGGAACGAGACACACACTACTTTCAGAACTCAAGATCATACCGGCATGCCGAAATTCGGCAGAGATCTTAGCCGGCAGAATGCAGAAGGCCGTCATTCTCGGTTCATTACGTCTGCTCAGGGCACACGATTCCCGGACCCAGTAGTCACTTACCCCACGGGCGTGGGGAGTGGCTGCCGGTACTACCAGCTCCCCTCTGTGAGGGTCGGAGCCACAGAGAAGGGTGACTGGTTTTTAACAACAAAAAAATAATAATAAAAATAATAATAATGATGATCCGCTCCTGCTATTAGTGAGGGATCACGAAATCGCAGGGGTGGGCACAGGATTGTTTAAGGCAGCAAGAAGAGCCGCAGATGAACTCGGTTTCGTATTCGACGTCAGACGAGGCGGTCGGCGCGGTGCTGACCCAGAGTCAGTCACTGAGCTTCAGCCAACTCGTCTGAAAGCCCAAATAAAAGCTGCCGAACAGGAGAGCCTGTTTAGGCAGCATGTCGATAAACCCATGCACGGTGTATAGTACAAAAACATGGAAACACTGGGTTTATCGACTAAGCTGACATTCGCCTTTTTAAGGTCAGCTGGGCTTAAGTCGGAGACCGAGGGATTCATTGTGGCCTGTCAGGACGGTGTAATAAACACCTTGGTCTACCGGAGCCGCGTAATGGGTGTAGAAGTCCCTGATACCAACTGCAGGACCTGCCGTCAGGCGCCGGAGTCGCTGATGCATTTGCTTTCAGCATGCCTGGTATACGCGATTTCGGCCTACATCCACCGCCATAACGCGTCGTTCCCGATCGTCAGGCTAATTCAAGCCAACAAGCCTGACATAGTCCTCCTCGACCATCAGAACAAAGTGATGTTTGTAATCGAATTCTCAGCACCTGCTGTGACAAACATCGCTTTGAAGGAGGGGGAAAAACGGACCAAATATCGTGATCTCCGGTATGAGCTCCAAGTGCTGTACCCAGACTACTCGGTCATGATGGTCGTCCTAATAATCGGCGTACTCGGAGGGATGAAGCCTTCGCTGCTCTCAGAATTGAAGATCTACCGGCCTGTCAGAATTCGGCAGAATGGTTGGCAGGCCAGATGCAGAAGGCGGTTATCTTGGGGTCCCTTCGTCTACTTAGAGCACACGATTTAGGTATTTACAGTCACTAACTCCACAGGTCGTGGAGAATGGCCGTAAGGAATTTGCCGGCGCGGCTACCGTGAGGTGTCGAAGGCCACGGAAGTCCTGTCCGGCAGCGGGCTACCCGAAAAAATAATGATGATATCCCTTTGTCAAGTTGCAAAATATAACAATAGAAAAATATATGATGGGAGGTGGCGGTATCCAACAGAGCCGCTCATACAGCCACCCCATTGCAAGTTAATAGATAGAAACCACTATTTTAATAATAACAAATACGAACTCTTACTAAATAATATATATTATAACAACGACATTTCTTTACAGCATGCGTGGCCGTTTGTCGCATCCTTGGCGCCATTCCTTTCTATTTTCCCAAGAATTTTCTTCCAGCTCCCCTTTTTCCATTGCTACTTGTATGCCATCTTTCCATCGTGTTCACGGTCGGCCTCTTTTCCTTCTTCTGTGTGGTATCTTACTAAATAAACAAGTGAGTATTCCATTACGTCAGATCTTGTTTATTGTAAATTAATGTTCTAAATTTATTCCGGAAAGTAACAATGTTGGAAGCTGCCTTGGTGTTGTCCGGTATAGGATTAAACACTTTTACAGAGTTGTAAGAAAAGCTGTGTTGGAACATAGTCTAGTTGTCTCTAGGAACAGTGAATTGTTCTTGATGCTGTGTAAGACGCTTACGAGCGTCACTACCTTTGATAAGTCTATTGTGGAGGTTCTGAGATAACTTAAGATTATCTATTTTGTAGACTAAGCAGGCCATGTGAATTTGAACTTACCTTAGTCCAAGAGTTATTAACAGAGATACGGTGTTATATTTTAATTATCCTACATAACTTTTGAAGTTTTTCAAATATTGGTACGAAAATAGGTGGATATTAGTTTTTTGATATGAGAAATTCAGATATTCTCCTATTTTTGGTGTAAATCCTAGAGGGCGCCACATAAGCAATATTTAGGGTGTAAATGTACTCCTAACTTTTTCATCCGTAATATTAAGAAATCCTGAACCTACATCATTTTGACGGAGAAAAAGTATACTTGTCATTAGCCTTAGAAATTGACCGTTTTCGAGATAATCGCATTGTAACAGTCAGCCGCATAATTCATTATAAGAAATATTAACGTAGTAGGCACCGATGTCAACAATACTTTTGACAATTAAACTCGGCTAAATCTGATAGTTACTGTGTTGTAATTTATTGCGAAAAAATTGTATTTTTTGCACAATGCCGAGGCATAATTTTTTTTCAAATAGCGAAATGATTGATATGGTGGCTATGTATGCTCAAGAAAATTATAATGGACGTGCTGCAGCAAGAAAATATGCGAATACTTATCCAAATCGAAAGCAACCTGATCGAAAATTATTCTCAAGACTTTTTGTAAGATTAAAAGAAACTGGTTCTTGTCGTCCTAGACGTTCCCATGGACGCCCTGTAGTTCGTAGTGTCCAACAAGAGGAAGCAGTATTAAATCTTATTGAAGACGATCCTGAAATAATTATTCGCCGAATCTCTGCAAATACTGGACTTACCCGTGGCACAGTATCAAACATTCTACATGAGCAAAAATTACACCCATACCATTTCACATCAGTACAAAATTTGTTGCCAGGTGATTTTCCTCGTCGCATACAATTTTGCGAATTTATATTAAGAAAGCAAAGAAGAGATCCAACTTTTTTAAATAAGGTTCTTTTCACGGATGAGGCAACGTTTACTCGAAGGGGAATCTTTAACACAAAAAACAGTCATTTGTGGGCTGAAGAGAATCCAAGGACCGCAAGAATGAGACATTTTCAATATGAAGTTAAAATTAATATTTGGTGTGGAATAATTTGAGATTATCTTGTGGATCCTTTTGAACTTCCACCGCTAGTAAATGGAGAAAACTATCTATCTAAACTTTTTTCAAAATGATTTATAAAATATGTTGGATGAAGTGCCTTTAGATATCCGAGAAAATATGTGGTTTTTACTCGACGGAGCACCTGTTCACTATCCTCTTATTGTAAGAAATCATTTAGATAATATATTTCCCAGGCATTTAATTGGACGCGGAAGTGAACATCCATGGCCACCACGGAGTCCAGACCTAGTGGCAATGGACTTTTTCCTATGGGGTACCATGAAAAGCCTTTTATACTCTCAAACAAGTAACACAAGACAAGAACTCTGGCAGAAAATAGTGGCAGCTGCAAACCATATTCGTGACTTGCTTCCATCCTTTTTTTGTATTAGGCAAAATTTTCTTAAAAGATGCCGAAAGTGTATTGAGTTAAATGGAAAACAATTTGAAAATGAATTGCAGCAATTATTTTAATTATTATTTTGTTGTTTAATTTGACATTTCCATTGATATCGTTTTTGTTTACTTAACTGCTTAATTTGTAATAATAATAAAACCTCTCTTTTTCTACATAACTGCATTTTAAATATCATTATTAATTATTTAACTGTCAGATTTAACCGTGTGCCTACTAGATTAAAATTAATATTTCTTATAATGAATTATGCGGCTGATTGTTACAATGCGATTGTCTAGAAAACGGTCAATTTCAAAGGCTAATGAGAAGTATACTTTTTCTCCGTACAAATGATGTCGGTTCAGGATAATAAAAAAGGCTATAACATGACGGATGAAAAAGTTAGAAGTACATTTACACCCTAAATATTGCTTATGTGGCGCCCTCTAGGATTTACACCAGCAATAGGATAAGATTTGAATTTCTCATATCAAAAACTCTATCCACCAATTTTCGTACCAATATTGAAAAACTTCAAAAGTTATGTAGGAAAATTATCAATATAATATTGACTTTAACACCCTGTATCTCTGTTAATATCAACTTTTGGATTAAGGTAAGTTTGGTTAAATCGTAATATTTTAATGTCAGAAATCCACTGTTCCTCTATGGCCCATTCTTTAATGGACACCCTGTACATATTTTGTACTTTCTGAGGGCTGTTTTGTCTCTCTGCAGTAAAGCTGGCCAATATACAAAATTGTAATATTCAAAGTGTGGGAATATGAAAGAATTAGTTAATCTCAACTTGACCTCGGTCCGAAAAATATCCTTTTATACATTTTAACTTACTAATTGAAGTTTGAATTATATTTGATACATGAAAGGTAAATCTGAGGTCAACGTCCATGTTAAAACCGAGATTTTTGCAGTGTTTTACTGGTTCAAATTCAACATTGTTAAGAACAATTTTAAACAGCAGATAATTGAATATAGAGTCACGATTTCGACCAAACACCAAAACCTGCGACTTTCTCTCATTAAAGATTAATCCGTGTGCATTAGAACATCTATCAATCATATCCAAATCTGAATTGATATAACGAATGGCTGAACTAAGCTGATCATAAGCAAAAAAGTAATATACTTGTGTATCATCAGCGTATTGATGCAATTGGCAGAATTACAAATGCTTATATAGATCTGTAGTATAAGGGAAACAGTAAGGGGTCCTAATACACTGCCCTGAGGAACACCTTTATTTATAGATATAAATTCAGAAAACTTGTTATTTTGTGTTTGTTTCTAATTTTTTTTTCTCTTCAGTTGCAGAAACTATGTTGTCCGACATGGACGAGATGCCGACAATAAAGTTGGGCGACTACACATTACAAATGGAACTAGAAGAATTGAAACCTGAAGTAAAAGAAATTGCCAGGAAAGAACTGAGGGAAACTCCAGATGTCCGCAGAGATGCTGTTATAGCACTTCGGGATCTTTTAAAAGGTATCTCAGCATCCCATCATACTCACAAGCATTGCTGCTATTTTTTTTCAAAATGATGTTCCAAAAAATTCCAATATACAGAGGAATTTTTTCGTGGAATTTATTTCACAGCATACCGGCCTTCAGAAGAAGCTGATGAGGATTTTCTAACTTATATTTTTAACCAATAATCTGCCGAAAGCAGTGTTCAAAAAAAACTATTTTATGGGCATAGGGCATGTTTTTATATTTTATATTAAAGAAAATATCGGTACTATTCTATGCATTACTTTTTCTGTTGGATAACCAGTATTGTAATCGTGAAAAAATCGCAAGATTTCTTCGGATTTTCGGACTATGTAGATTACAAAAATTAAAGTTTCTCACTTTCGTCTGTCTATATGTCTGTCGGTCTGATGCCTGTCTGTCTGTTGGCGTAGTATTTTTTTTAGCTAAAATTAATTATTGAGTTCCCCTCCTGGCAGTAGTAGACAGGAGACAACTACATTTCAGATATTATTTTTCTCCATTGTTTTTTAATTAATTATTTTCTCTAAGAGACCACCCTCTCTATATTTTTCATTAAATGTACCTCAGGTTTCCTCTTCGGTAATGGCGTCAACTACATTCCAAATATTATTTTCCACCACAATTTCTTAATTATTTTTTAAGGCAATTATCCTGTATAATAGTATATTTCTCACTAAAAATAGAGTAGGTTTCTTCCTTGACCCATAACGAACATACCAAAAGTTATTGTCCCCTGTCATCTCTTCTCGTTGATTATTTTTTACCCATCCTGTATATTTTTCACTAAAAGTTTATCATATTTCTCCGTTGGCAATACCAAATTTTCTCCGTAAAGTGAATTTGAAGATGCAACGCCAACAGACCGACAGGCATCAAACCGACAGACAGATGGAAATGAGAAATTGTAATTCTGGTAATCTACATAGTCCGAAAATCCGAAGAAATCTTGCGATTTTTTCACGATTACAATACTTCCCATCGGTAAGCGACGGAAGTACAAATTAAAACTGAATTTAAAAAAATGTTTTACTGTATTACATGTCAGTATATTTACCCTGTGAAATCTCTGGTTTCAGGATTCCAAGTCCACTACATGACACTAAAAATAGTATCATGAGTCCATTATAATAAACCAGAATATGAAAATTCTTGATTGTTTGTGCTGCGTATTAAAATTAATTTTAATTCTTTATATGTGCTAATCTTTGGGACAAATTGCAAAAAAAAGTATTTCATTAAAAAGGGCGAATGAGCGATTTATTAATATCAGCTATAAATTCTTGTAAATTGTTTTAAAGAAAATCCCTTTAATACATTTTTTTTTGTTTATGAAAATTAACAGCTATTTAAATTGTATGCTAAATGATAATGTCTTTCTTAATTCCTATTTTCTTTTTTCAGAGGAAAAAGACTTATACGTACCTCTAGATAACGATATCTGGCTAACGAGGTTCCTAAGGCCTTGTAAATTTTATCCAGAAAGCGCAGTCGAATTGGTAAGTTTTGTACATAGATTTCAGTAGACGCAAAATTAAGCTGGAATATTCAAATCGAAGAAGTGTGCAAAAAACTTAACAAAGTATATTATATAGAGCTCGTGCACCATTTGACAGTCGACTAGTTTGGAGGGCACACAACCTCGATCATTAAATGTAATAAAGTTAAATTCACAGTTTCCTGTGCCTTTTTAACTTTTGTGCGCCAACAATTAGTAAAATATACACTTTTAAATTTAAATTTCATTATAAATAGACAATGACGTGAGTTGTGTAGTAATATTTCCCTTAATTCAGTGGGATGTAGATTGTTTACTTCTGTGATTTTAATTATTTATAATGAAATCTAAATTTACTTTATTAATTGTTGGTGCACACAAGTTAAAAAAATTGTAAGTAAACATTCTTTTAAAAGTTACAGATATTAACATTACCATCCATATATCTTTTTTCTTTGTTAAAGTATATTAAAAATATTAATCAATTTAAAACTAATGCAAGTTGTCATAATTACAATACTCGTCATGATGACCTACTAGCTCTGCTTCATCACAATACATCTCATTTTGAGAAGTCACCTTATTACTGTAGTTTAGTTTTTGCAGCAAATTACCTAATATGGTTAGAAACATGGATAATTTTAATAAATACAAATCAGGTCTTAAACAATTTTTGCTTGATAAATGTTTATATGTTAGATCACGGTTCACATGAGTGACTTTTTAAAAAGGATTTATTTATTTAATGGAGCCAACGTTGGCTCTTGGAGAAGGAATTAGAATAATAAATTAGAAGTGTTGCATTCTAACTGAGTTTAATAACTGATTCAACAAAGCGTGTTTAGTCATATTTATAACATACAGAACCTGAGTAAGCAAAATATATAACAAAGGAATTGCAGTTCTGCAGTCTGCACAAGTTATGAGAAACGAAGGTGTAATATGATATCTTGAAGATAAGCAATTAATAAGAGAAGCTGTTATCGTGAAATACGATATACCTGTGAAGGTTTATTATGGCTAAGTCGCAATAAGATAGCGTGTAATATTATATAACAACTTCCCCCTTAATAAAAAAGTTGATGTTATGCAGCAACTTTTGAAAATTGTTAAAACGTTAAATGAATATAATGCAAAAATAAATTGAAACAATGTTGAATGAATACAAAGCAAAATAATAAAATAATGTAAAAGTTAAAATTGGTAAGCGATAATAAAACATTACATAACGTAATAAGGATAAAATACAATAGTCTAAATTAATAGACAAGGGTAAAACTCCACATGAAAGTCTATGTTAACTCGATGTCCTCTTCTTCTTGAGGTCTAATACCGGGTCGCTTTCTTGGAGGGATCAGTCTAGGAAATTTGGTAAATACTCTGCTTCGCTCTGAAGGAGGTGAAGGAGGGTTATCCGTTGAGGGTTGGATTCGCAATGCTCCACATCTTCTTCTTCTGCATTTACAAGTTATGTAAAGTAGAACTAATAGGATGATGAGAGTGATTATGAAGTATGTGAACCAAGATACATGTTTGGTCACAAAAGGTTCGTTTATAAGGTCGTCTAGGTCTTTGGAATATTGCTCTAGTTTGTTTTTAGCAATATCTAAATCTTCTACGTCGAGACTGTTTAATTTAAGCGGTTTTAATTTTGGAATTTCGATTTTGTCGGGCATGTGATTGCAGCATTCAAAAGGAATTTGGATTGGATGTGAATTGTCCTTAATTTCGGAAAAGTCTTTAGCACTGGCTTGTATTCGAGTAATGCCTGCATAGGCGTAACATCCTGGTTGTAGTTTTATGATGGAATTTTTGTTAATTAGCTCTGTTATGGATTCTCTCTTCGGGCAGTTGATGGTAATGTGAAGTGGTTCGGAATTAATCACTAGCCATGTGTTGTCTTCAAGTTCTTGGACGTTGTATCCTTGACTAATGATGAAGGAAGTTTGACAATTTTCTGGGAGTTTCGGCAATGGTTTTAATATTCTAGCTTCACAAATGGCATTTTGGTCGATAGGATATGCAAACAGGTTCGAACATAGTTTGGTTCCAAAATAGAGTGGTTTGCATTCTTTCAAATTTTGTATAGGTATGTACATTAAAGAATCATCGTCTCTCGCGATAAACTTTTGTGAAATAGATAAAAAGTGATGTAGACCAGTTCTGTTATCAAGTATAGGTATAGGGTACAGACGAAAGGTGTTGTAATTTTGAGGTTCAATGAGAGGTATTGTTAAAACAAATATTAAGTTAGAATCTAGTTGAAAAGCTTTTAGTTCAATAATATCCAGATATTGAGCAACTGCTGATAGTTTAATTGGAAGAGGTAAATTGTTCCTTCGCAAACTCTGTGAAATCTCTTGTAACGCCGTTACTAAGTGATCAGGTGTTATGATTGATGAATGAATAATTCCTAATCTGGCGAATGTTATTGAATTTAAAATATCGTTTAGATTGTCTTCGATGTACAAATAGCTGGCCATTAGTTGTTCGGAAATGTATAAAA
Source organism: Rutpela maculata (assembly GCA_936432065.2). NCBI lineage: Eukaryota > Metazoa > Arthropoda > Insecta > Coleoptera > Cerambycidae > Rutpela > Rutpela maculata. The sequence goes on along the minus strand of OW386289.2, from coordinate 81,157,848 downwards.
ATTTTAGTTTTATTTCGGCAGCTTGGATCGTTTGAGTCATAGTTTGAATTGTGTGCTCGATTTCTTTGATATCTTTGTTAAATGTTTCCTCATCAATTTGTAATTTTTGTATAGTTGAGTTGAAATTTTTGATAACAGAAGTTGTAACTGAGATTTGATTTTTGATTAAGTTTTCTAATTGATGTTCGTCATTATTTAATTTATTTATACAGTTAGTGTAGTACTCGCCATCTTCGGCGTCTAAGTTTCCGGTAATTGATTTGAATATTGTTCCGAAACCGTTAAGTATTCCGCGTTTATATCTCTTTGTGTCTAAAAAGACTTCGTCAAATTTCGTTTTTATTGAACTAGCTATTTGCATTAAAAGGTTAAACTCTGTTTTAACTTCGCTTCTAAACAGGATTGATTTTTGATCAGCACCATCGAGGGTGTTCAAGATTCTGTCTAAATTATTTTGATTCTTGTCAAAAGCTAGTTTGAGGGATGAAATATTTTTATGCACTAGTAGAGTCCATTTGTCATTTGTCACCACGATGTCCGTGTCTTGGTGATAGTATACACCAACAGTGTTATTGATCGGGGTAATTTTGTATTGACAGAGTGCTGATCCGAACAGCAGGAGAAACCTGAAAATAAATTTAATTTTCAGTATATGGTTTCATTCTATCAAAATTTACTTTAGTCTCTTGTTTTGTTTCGAGATTTAATAGGATAGCAGAATTTTGGAAAATTTCTTTTATTTTAAAGGGACCGTTAAATTTGTTTTGTAGTTTGTTCTTAATTTGTGATTCTTTTACATAAACTAAGTCACCTATTTTGTATTCAGGTCGTTTTTGGGGAATATTCCTGTCGAAGCGAACTTTTGCTTTCTCTTTTTGAGATTGTGTTCGACTACGGGCTATTTTATAGTAGTGGGATATTCTATTGTTTAAATCTCTAACGTATTTAGTTATTAATTCTTTTTGGTTGTACAAAGTTTCGGGTGGTCTGTTAGATGTATGACCAAAGATAAGTTCATATGGGGTAAAACCGTGTGTTTTATTTACCGAATTGTTATAGCATATTACTGCATATGGTAAAATCGTGAAAGGATGTTCGTTTGGGTTTTCAGTTTTGTGGATTCTTATCATTTCGGCTAGAGTAGCATGAAATCTTTCTATGGATCCGTTCGATTGGGGATGTCCTACGCTTGAATAAGTTAATTTTATGTCGTAGAGGGTGCAGAGATCTTTGAGCAAGCGGTTGTCAAATTCGCCACCGTAATCGCAATGGATTCTTAGCGGGGTGCCGTAATGTTGAAAGTATAACAACAAGGTATTTACGACAGATTTTGCGGATTTGTCCGGGACTGCATAGGCTTGTGTAAATTTAGTTAACTCGTCGCGAATAGTTAAAGCGTAATTTCGAGTTGGGAATTCAAATAAATCGATATTAATTCTTTCGAATGGTGTTCTTGGGGTTTCTGTGACTACTAGAGGGTTGTTAAGGTTTTTCCGGCATACTTTAGTCTTTTGACAAGTTTCACAATTTTTTATAAAATTTTCAACGTCTTTAGTTAGACCTTGCCAAGTGTATTTTTCTCTAATTCTTCGAATCGTTTCATTTATTCCACGGTGTAGATTATTTTTACCAAAATGATTTTGCTCCAATATAATTGGAATTTCATCTTCGTCGGCAGTTCTGACGATATCTTGACAAATTACTACTTTTAAGTCTTTTTCCGCAAAAATGAATGATAGGATTTCAAGAATGGGGAGGTCTAAGTTATTTTCGACAAAGTATGTCTTAGAGAGATCTAGAACATCTTGGTTTTTAAATAATACCAAAAATAGATGTTCAATTACGGATTCGATATCAAATGGTAGGGGAATGATAAAATATCTCCTATGTCTGACTGTTTTGCTCGATACAATATTGATTTTATCGTTATGAAATTCGGGGTTTTCTTCGAATATATCCTCAATAATTTTGTGATGTAGGTCTTGTAAGTTATTTTGTTGGAAGAAGGTTATAATATCTTTATGTTCTCGATACAAAAGTTGTTTGTTCGAGGCTTTGATTTTCGAATAGTCAATTAAAGATGTTGTTTTATATAGGTTGGTGAAAGTTTCAAATTCTCGGGAAATTTGTTCGTTAGTGATTTCGTTGTTATCGTCTGGGTTTTCGTCGTCGTCTGACTCTTCGTCATTCGCGGCTAGAACTTTTGAATAGAATTTTGAACATTCGGAAAAATGATTAATTTTGATTCTGGAAAGTGCGTCCGCGTTCTTATTGATTTTACCGGGTTTATAAATTATTTCATAGTCGTACTCTTCTAATTTGAGTCGCCAACGGGCAAGTCTACTTCCTGGATCTTTTATAGAGAATAGCCAGGTGAGTGGTCTATGGTCGGTGACAAGCTTGAACTTTCTACCATACAGATATGGTCTAAAGTGCTTTACACTCCATACTATCGATAAAAGCTCGCGTTCAATCGTTGAATACTTAGTTTCTGCGCTGCACAAGGTTCTAGAAGCATAGGCAATGGGTAAATCTTTGCCAATGGGCCCCTGGCTCAGCACTGAGCCGACGGCAAATGCGCTCGCATCAGTGGTTAGAACGAAAGGTTCATCAAAGTTGGGGTAGATTAATATCGGAGTTGTCGTTAATGTTTGTTTCAAATTTTGAAAGGAATTTATACAATCATTGTTGAAGAGAAATGGTACGTCTTTTTGTAGTAGTTTTGTTAAAGGCTTGGTTATCTTGGAGAAGTTTGGGATAAAGCGCCTGTAATATCCGGCTAAGCCTAGAAATGATTTAATTTCTTTTGGATTTTTCGGTTGAGGAAAATTTAAAATAGCGTCAACTTTCGAAGGGTTCGGTTTTACGCCGTCTTTTGTAATGAGATGTCCTAAATAAGCGACTTCCTTGCGGAGAAACTCGCATTTGTCTGGTTGAATTTTGAGGTTGGCTTTTTGAAGGCGTTTAAAGACTTCAGTTAGACGGGAAATGTGTTCGTGAATTGTAGGAGAGTAAATAATAATATCGTCCATGTAGACGAGACATCGTTCATTTTGAATACCTAACAGGATGTTATCCATAACTCTTTGAAAAGTTGATGGAGCGTTTTTGAGTCCAAATGGCATTCGCACGAATTCATAATGACCGTTCTCAACTGTGAAAGCAGTCTTTTGAATATCTGCGGGATTAATTTCGATTTGGTGGAAACCGGAAGCCAAGTCTAAGGTTGTGAAATATTGGCATTTGCCAAGTTGGTCTAAAAGATCGGAAATGTTGGGCAGAGGATATTTGTCACCAATTGTAACCTCGTTGAGTTTGCGGTAGTCGACTACGACGCGCCATTTCTGTTTACCAGAAGCGTCCAGTTTTTTGGGAACTACCCAGACAGGAGAGGACCAAGGTGAGATTGAGGGTTGAATAATACCTTGACTTAACATTTTCGATACTTGGGACTTAACTTCTTCTTTATGGACCTGAGGATATCGATACGATTTAGCGAATATCGGTCGGGAATTTTCGGTGTCAATAGGGTGTTTGATTTCATTAGTAAAGGTCAAATTGTCTCCTTCTAAATAGAATATATCTTGAAAGTCTAAACAAAGCTGCGTTACTATTTCGGCCTCTTCTTCGTTTAGATGATCCAAGCGCAATTCGTTCCTGATTTCGAAGGATCTGTCCGTCATTAGTTGTTGGTCAGAGTTTTGCGCGTTTAAGTTAAAAATTGACTTGAATTTTTGTACTGGCTCTAGGTTAAGATTTGAAAAGTTTATGGTTTTTGGAATAGCGTTTGCGTTTATTATTGAAGTTAAAAATTCTCCATTGTGATCGATTTTGACAATTGCATTTGGTAAGCGTACTTTCTCATTTTCCTGGGCTAACAGTATAGCCTCGGTATTTCGCAGGTTACATTTTAGTTTACAAATTTTTTCCATACGAGGTTCAATAGAAATTAAATTTTTGATGTTGCTTAAATTTGAATTTTTTATATCAGAATTAATAGTTGGTTGTAAAGGTAAATTTACTGTAGTTTCTTCCGTAACTTTAAATAGTGGTACGGTTTTGAAATTTGTGACTAGTTGTTTATTTTTAAAGTCTACTTTGCATTCGTAATGTTCTAGGAAGTCTGCGCCTAATAATCCATCGAAATCTATATCTAGATTATAGATATAAACTTTGTGTGACTCATTTGAAAAGGGGATGAGAACAGATTCGTTGATATAAATTTTTTGATCAGTGATACCTTGTATGATTACGTTTTCAGGAGATCTACGTCTGTAATTTTCAGCTGTTTTAGGTTTAAAAATTGATATACCTGCGCCTGTGTCAATTAGAATTTTAAATTTGCCGGTTGCGTCTTTGATGTAGTAAAGATTTTTTGAATTTACGGTTAATAAGGTGTGAGAAAGCGTATTTACATGAACGTTTGTTCTGGGAAGTTCAGCATTGGATCGAAACTGTCGTTGAGATTCATTGTTTGTATTTGGTTTGATATTTGGTCGAATTGGTCTATTCGTTGTGTTGGAGTATCCGCGGGGTACTCCGGATCTAAGCGAAAATCCTGAGGATTAGCAGTATAATCCTCCTGTAGTGTTTGAGAATTAGCAGTATAATTCTCGTACTGCTCATATTGAGAATTAGCTGTATAATTATCTGAAAAGTTTTGAGCGTTGCTTGAATCGTAATTTTCATAACTATCACTTACGTTTTGATAATCGGGTGAGTAGTCATTATATTGATTATAGTTACATTGATTGTCATAATTGTCATAGGGTTCGTAATTCAAATGATGAGCTTTTTGCTGGTTAAAGCGATTAAAATTTGGGTTAGGTTGGATAGCTGATGGTCGCTGTTGCATAAAATTGGGGTTCGGCCTTATGGCTGAGGGCCTGTTTTGCTGTGATTGATTTGGCTGATTATTTTGAGGGAATGTCCTCTGGCTAAATTGATTATTACTCGGTTGTGCGAAGTTTTGATGAGAAAAATTTTGTGAGTTTGGGTTTCCTTGGAAACTTGGTCTCTGGAAGTTTTGAGACTGTTGCCTTGTGCGGCATTCGCTTATTACATGTCCATTCCGTTTACAGAAGGAACAAAACTTTTGTTGTAAATTGGGACCTTGTGGTCGCTTTTGTTGAATTACTGGATTTTTGACCGGACTATTTTTTGGGAATTTTTGTTGTTCAAAATATGAAAGTTGTAGTTCTCTCCGAATTCTAATAATTGCGTTCATCATAGTTGGAGGGTTACTGGCACGTATTATTCTGCCTAGATTTGGTTCTAGACCCGTTAACAAATTATTTAATGTCATAGTTTCGATCAGGTTTGTTTGCGCGGTTCTTTGCTCTGAAGATAGATTTTGTTTTTGCACTGCAGCGTGCATTTTCGCATTGTGCGTTTGTAGACGCGAAACAAATGTTAATGCAGATTCACCAGGCAATTGGTGAATTCTTTGTAGGTCTTGAATAAGAGCCGTTAAATCTCTAGAGTCACCGAAGTGGGTTTCTAGAAGTGCTTTAATTTCTGGCCATGTGGCAGGGTTGCGCGAATTTATAAGTTCGGCAGCTTTACCTTTTAGTTTATTTTTAATATGCACTGTTAACAAGATTTTCTGGTCATGAATTGCCATGCGTTGGGCACACTGACATGAGTTTAGGAAAGTTTGGAGGTTGATGGCGTTACCATCGAACTCCGGAATTAACGAGAAAATTTCTGAGAGTTTGTAAGGCTCTACCTCGTGCTCGACTTGCTCTGGTTGCTCGGCTGTCGTCGGCACTACTGGTTGAACTGGTTGAACCGGCTCTGGTTGAGCTCTGTCTGGCATTTTGCTTTTTTGTTTGGAAATTTTTGAACTAAAGTTGGTTGCGTATCAGCAGTATGATACGGAAATTAGATTGAAATAGTTTGTTATGTTGCGTACGTTAATAAATTGTGTATTAACTGTATAATACACAGTTGTTTCGTGAATACGAAAATAAATAACTTAAAATTAAAATTGTTGCGTTGTAGCTTGTATAGGATTTGTTTGATAACAGAATTGGCTTTGTTTGCCGAGTGTATTAGCGGTATAATACACGTAAATAATTGTGAGAAATAATAATTGTAAAAATGAAAAATAAAATAACGAGATGATTCTTAAAAATGACTTACATTAATTTCATCTCCATGAGTAGGTTCTTCGTCCGTCAAGGGATTGGGATCCGCCACCACCAGTGAGGAAGGTCTCCTTGTTCTAATAGATGTACACGCACTAGTTAGGCACCTTCTGCAGATGTTCTCCTTGTTCTCTTACGCTTCACTACCAGTTAGGCTTCTTGTTCTGATGATGTTTACGGATCCTACCGACTGCGCCAATGTTAGATCACGGTTCACATGAGTGACTTTTTAAAAAGGATTTATTTATTTAATGGAGCCAACGTTGGCTCTTGGAGAAGGAATTAGAATAATAAATTAGAAGTGTTGCATTCTAACTGAGTTTAATAACTGATTCAACAAAGCGTGTTTAGTCATATTTATAACATACAGAACCTGAGTAAGCAAAATATATAACAAAGGAATTGCAGTTCTGCAGTCTGCACAAGTTATGAGAAACGAAGGTGTAATATGATATCTTGAAGATAAGCAATTAATAAGAGAAGCTGTTATCGTGAAATACGATATACCTGTGAAGGTTTATTATGGCTAAGTCGCAATAAGATAGCGTGTAATATTATATAACATATATTCATACAATGAATTTCAATCTCTATTTGTTCATATTTTTTGTAAGTATTCTGTTTTATATTTACTTCGTTTTATTGTCTCATCATATAAATCAAATATATCTTTTTTCCTTATTAACGTTTACATTTGTATTACATATGTATTATATCTGTGATTATACATTTGTAGTAATGGTACAACACTTAACTGTATATAGTAGGAGTCAAAATTAAGATTTAGCCAATAATGCCTCAATGAAATGTATAGGTAAAAAGATACAGGGTGTTAGAGTTAAAATTAAATTTTTATCTTCCTTTGTAATTTAATGATTTTGTAACATTTTATTATGAAAATTGGTGGGTGGGGTTTATTTGTGATGGTAAATCATAAGACACCTTCAACTTTCGTCTAGCTCCTAGAGGGCGCTACGTACGCTATGTTTAATGTGTTAAAAGGGCCGTAACTTTTTCACCCGCACATTTATCGCAAATTTCGCAAAAAGTTTATATTCCTCTATCATTTCTTAATAAAAAATAAGGCACACTTGTTTCAAGTCTCTAAGTACAACAGGTTTTGAGAAAAGTGCAAATCAAGAGTTGCATGCAAATTCATTATATAATTTGAAAAATTATTTTGGCGGCAAAATTCGACACTCTTTAGTTAAATATTTTTTCTGTTTAGCTAATACCACTTATGTGGTAATTGTTTGTATGGCACAACTTCAAAATTTCAGACATTAGAACAAAACGAATAATGATACACTTTTAACTAGTAGACATAAATAATTTAATTCAAAATGGTAAACAATGTATCACGAATAATAAGAACTAGAACAATAATAAGAACAACTTTAAAATACCTACTGCAATAAATGATCAACATGACCACCATTAACCTCAATACATTTTTTTAAACGTTTATTTAGAGAATATCTAAATAACGATTCTCTATTATTCCTAATAGTTTCCACAGCTTCACAAATTTTTTTCCTTAAATTCTTCCCGGGTATTTATGTTATAATTATATACTAAATACTTACAGTAGCCCCAAAAGTAAAAATCCAAATAATTGAGGTCAGGACTACGAGGTGGCCAAGGAAATTCACTTCCTCGACCAATCCAATGATGTGGATAGTGCATATTTAAATGATTACGTACCAGTTGCTGCCGATAACCGCCGGATACTGATTTGCGGATTTTCTGCCACACGAAATAAAACGTCTTCTTCTTGATCCACAGATATTCTTTTTGAAGGACCAGCAATATCACGTTTTGGGCAGAATGCACTTGTTCCTCCCAAGTGATCACAAAGGTTTTTAATTAACCTATGATCAGGATGCCTTCTGTTTGGATACAGTTCTAAGTACCTTCGAGCTGCAGTACGAACACAAAAATTTACTTGCGAGTATACACAAACCATGTCTCTCATTTCAGAAGTCGAAAAAATGTATGGCGAGGCATTTTTTATAAAACAAAATTAGACATGAATAAAAAACACAACACTTAATTAAATAAAACTCTCCGCAACAACTAATTATTATGGTTTGAAAGATTAATTGTTTGACAGGTACTTTTTATCTTTATGCCTACTTGATAAATATGCTTCTTTGTTTACTGTGATAATGCTGTGTCACAACGCCTACTTTTAAAAATTATTATTTGAAAAGGCTTTTAAAAAATTTACATGCAACTCTTGATTTGCACTTTTCTCAAAACCTGTTATACTTAGAGACTTGAAACAAGTATACCTTTCTTATTAAGAAGTGATAGAGGAATACAAACTGTATGCGAAATTTGCGATAAATGTGCGGCCCTTATAACACATTAAACAGCCTACGTAGCGCCCTCTAGGAGCTAGGCGAAAGTTAAAGGTGTGTTATGATTTCCTACCACAAATAACCTTCACCCACCAATTTTCTTGATAAAATATTAAAAAATTAATTACAAAGGAAAATAAAAAATTTAATTTCAACTCTAACACCCTGTATCTTTTTACCTATAAACATTTCATTAAGGCATTATTGGCTAAATCTTAATGTTTTTACTCCTACTATCTACAGTTAAGTGTTTACCGTTACTTATGAATCACCCTGTATATACAAATAAAAAAAATAGCAAAATAACATTTCTTTTCTTCATTGTTCAGGTTTTCTTATCGTTATGTACTGTGAAAAACTTAAATTTTACATATCTGAATTTCCGTAAATGTAGCTGAAACTTCAATTTTATAGAAAATAACGGTTATGAAACTACAAACTTGAATTAATACATTTAGACAGTTTTTGGGTAAAAATAATATTTTATGTTTACTTATTTTTTTAGAAACGTGTATTCTACCCTTGAAGTTATTTCACCTTGCGTTTATTTTAATCTTATAATAGGTTGTAATATTGTTTTCGATATGATTGTCGTTGACTGAAAAAGGCCATGGGGCCTATTGGAATTTTTCCGTAGACACAGTGACACATTAATATGAAATAAGAAATAAAATTATAACAAAACGTGCATATTTTTTAGAAGAAAAAATAGAATACTCTCAAAATAAACTTGGTGGTGTATATGTGTGGGAATATTTTCACACAAAGTTTTTTTTGAAATTATTCAACGGCTTTGAGCAACTCTGTATCATTTTACCTAGTTGCAGATAAGTTTGGTTAAATTGACTATTTTAATTTCAGAAACCTGTGTCTATTCTGATTATCTTAAGCCTTAATTTGCTCTTTCACAGGAGATAGCATAATATAAGAGGAAAATTATTTTTACAAATTAGACTCATCATATCTTTTGTTCCTTCTATTCAACCTTCTCGTAGTGTATTGACTGCTTTTAAAGATCAGGGTCTATAAAATAAATCAATGCTCTTTTACATCTCAGTCAATCGTAAACAAAGAAAAGTGATATTTAAAATTTTTTACTTAATTGTTGTTTCCTTGATCAATAATAAGTTATTTAAAATCAACATACTTAGGTGAAGATATGTAATTACTAATTATCTCTTAAATTACCTCTCGATAACAAAAGACAGCGATACTATAGAAAATATTTATTTATATATTACACAAATTATTTAGGTATATTTAACACATCTTTAATTAAAGTATATATATTATTTAATGTCATGATAAAATTAAACAAGCACAGTGCAACCTAATGAAACAAATGATTAGTTGTTGACAATATGTTTAATGATCCAGAACAGATAAAAATAAATATATCTTTATTCTAATATTATTACTATACCTAATGTTCTCTTTTTCAGATAAAAAGATACTACGCCTTCAAAGTGAAACATGCGGACATGTACAATGGACTTTTGCCAAGTACGGAGCGAAATATTTTCCAGCAAAATATATTAACTGTACAACCAAACAGAGATCAGCTGGGTAGAAGAATTTTAATTATAGAATTAGGGAGTGAGTATGAAATATTTTATTATATTTTTCTCAGGAACGAAGAGTATATTATATTTGCCTCTGAAGTGGCTTCCACAAACTTGAACACTACATTCGACGCGCGTCTCGCCAACCATGTTGGCATCATCTGAAGACGATTAAAATTGAATAATTTTAATCATCTTCAGATGATGATGCCAACATCGTTGGCGAAATGGGCGTCAAGTGATAGTATTTGAGTGTTGTTCAAGTGTTATTGTGTTTGTGGAAACTACGTTAAAGGCATCGTCACACTGAAAGTTCCAACCCCCTGCGGGACTATATTGTATTTTCTAAAACCATAAATATCGCTCGCAGAGAAAATCTCTTCGTATCATTGTGCCAGTTATCAAATTCTAAATTAGTTTCAAAATGTCCGTATATCTGTCTGTTATCATGTTTCTTGTAAGCATGATAGCTTAAGAAACATGATAATAAGGCAGCTATCGATCCATTGGAATTTCGACCCTTAGTGTTGGTTGGAGGAAGAACCTTAATGTTTTCTGAAAAAATTAATCTGTAAATGTAAAAGTTATATTTTTAGTTTCCTTAAACACAATAAACAATGGGCTCATTTAGCACTTTTTTTTATTTGATTATCTGAAAGATCTTATCATGTTAAGACCCTGTGCAAAAAACTAGACCGCACCCACGGCCGAGTATCGGCCGTGACGTCACTTGATAGGAACCCGCTAGCCGAAGTGGCTAGCTGCGGCGCGTTATTATAGTTTCCCTATGTTACAAACCGTTAACTTAAGCAGTGTGTTTTGAAACTTATGCGTGTTTGTGAAGAATTTCAGTTTATCAACTATTTTCACCGATTTATATTATTATCCTCTGACGTCACGATGTTGGTCGCACCGTGCTCTTTAAAAGTCGTATATTTCGAAAACCACATATCGGATTCATCTGAATTTTTCAATATCGTCTAATTTTAAGTAATACTTTATCCACAAGAAGTAACAACTACTAAATTAAATTCATTAAATGAGCCCATTGTATACGAATAATTAATTGACAGCTATACTGCTAAAAGTAAAAAACACGTAATAAAAGTCAACTATTTTACATTAGGCGACTTAAGCTTGCTTTTAAGTAAATGTACGCTTTTACTAAACCTTATATATTAGGATACTTAAATAATTAAAAAGGCCATGGCAGGTTAAGATAAGTGTCCGTGCCTTTGCAACCTTTTTGGGTGTGGTTCCTTCCAGTGATGTATCTTTGCGTACGATACTACCACAAAAAGTTTTGACCTCAAAAACTTCTATTTTTTCGAAAATCCGAAAAAACTTTTCTTAATCAAGTGAACCAATTTGTTTGTATTTCACATATATTGTAGATCTACTGAAGACAATTTATTATTGATATTTTTAGGAAATCTTTTCATGAAGAAAACATAATTTACGTACTCGTAACGTAGTCAAATTGGCAAAGATAATGTTACGTGCTTACACCCCCCCTTAGTAAACACCCTGTATCGTGGGTTCAGAAATTATAACACCAGGGTAACATTAAACAATAATGTATTTACTTACGTACCTATTACAACAAATAAAGAAAAAGAGTATAAATTGGTTAGAGACTCGATATATTAATAAATATATAAATGAACAACTGCATGGATTACACGTATTGAACATTTTTTGGAGTAGCCTACGTATTTTTTGAAATAATGAGATGTATTTTTCACAATACATACCTATATTTTCTACAAAACTCCATCGAAACGGTAATACATAAAAAAATTATGTGTTTATTAATAAGAATACATAATAAAAAAACATGTTTGATAATATTAGTCGTCTTCATCACTGTCTTCATTTATTGTAAATTGTAACTCCGATATCTTCTGGGAATAATTTAGACAGTTTTACTGATGATTTCGAAATATCGCATCGTCGAGAAACCTTGCATGTGATAAATCCATCTATAAGTAACAGAAAACTGACTTAGTTTTCTGTTACTTATACTGTTACATAACATGTTTTTCTATTATGTATTCTTATTAATAAACACATAATTACTTCCACATCCAGTGGAAGTGTAGTAACGACAAAAAAATTTTTAAAATTTTTTATTGTTTTAATAGGCTTAGAATGTCATGAAACGTCGTGTCTGTCTGTCTGTAACTTTTTTGTGCGCACGTCTACTCTGAAACCGTTTGAGATATTGATTTGAAATTTTGGTACACATATGTACTTTAACGAGATTTAGAACTAGATTATATTTTCATCTTGTTCCGTCGAAGGGTTGGGGGGTAAATTGGGGTAAATTTGGGGTAAATAGGTAAATCAAGCAGGTAAGAGTCCATAAAATTGATATTTAGTATATACAAGTGAAGCTAAGATCTCAAAAAAAATTTGGCATTAGCCACCCCCATTACTACCCCCACCCCATTACTAAAGGGGATGAAAAGAAATTGTGATTTAGTATGTGTACAAAAACCAGAAACCTCAAAATATTTTTTTACTTCAGCCATCCCCATTACCACCCCCCACCCCATTATCAAAGGGGATGAAAAGAAATTGTGATTTAGTATGTGTACAAGAACCAGAAACCTCAAAATATTTTTTTACTTCAGCCACCCCCACTACCATCCCCTATCACCACCCACACCCCACTACCGATGTGGGGTACCGTTTTATGGGTTTTTGGGGTAGAGGATTTCAAATATTATATTATTAAAGTTCCATAAACAATTATTTCCACATACAAAATTTTTTCATTGTGGGTGACTTGGATAGAAAATCTAGATGCGGAAGTAGTGATTCCTTGGGCAGCGGTTTTTTTTATGTATTACCGTTTCGATGGATTTTGTAGAAAATATATGTATTGTGAAAAATACATCTCGTTATTTCAAAAAAATACGTAGGCTGCTCCAAAAAATTTTCAATACGTGTAATCCAAGCAGTTGTTGTTCATTTATATATTTATTAATATATCGAGTTTCTAACCAGTTTATACTTTTTTTCTTTATTTGTTGTAATTAATACGTAAATAAATACATTATTGTTCAGTGTTACCCAGGTGTTATAATTTCTGAACCCACGAAACAGGGTGTTTACTAAGGGGGCTGCAAGCACGTAACATTCATTATCTTTGCCAATTTGACTACGTTACCCCTTCGATAGAGTCTTGTCTTTAAAATATATGTTATAGCTTATTGTATGGTGTATAATTAGTAAAAAAATGGTGGTGGTCGCTAACACGTCAAAAAATTCAAAAACATCAATTTTTGTTTTCTTCAGCGTCAATAAAATTTATTTTTATACTTTTCCCTACATGGATCGTTTGGTTCAGTGTTAATCTCTAAATTGAAATATGCTGTACTTGGTACACTATCTTATTTTTTGTTTTAGAAAAATGGAAGACAAGTGAAGTGTGCTTAGATGAAGTATTTAAAGGCTGTGTACTTTTCCTGGAAGCCGCCATGTTGGAACCAGAGACACAAGTTTGCGGTGCAGTGGTGATCTTTGACATGGATGGACTGTCCTTAGCACAAACTACCAAATTTACGCCCTCCTTCGCCAAAAGAATTGTAGACTGGTTACAGGTAATTTATTTGCATATTTGTTAGTGTAAGATCAGGTACGGTTTTCCTGTCTTTCCTTATTTCTTAAATATGTAACAGAATCCGTGTTTTCTACAAAATGATTTTAAGATCACGAATCACGGACGTGACGCGGCCACTGTATGCTAAAACACTTGAACACTGCATTCGAATACTATCACTCGACGGGGGTTTCGCCAGCCATGTTGGCATCATTTGGAGATGATTAAGACTGGTCACCAGATTTAATTGATACACAGTCCCACAAAAAAAAGTGGTTTGCTCGGCGGACCAGACCAGTATATCCTTACATATTTTGACCCACTGAATCCAATTCCGAAGTCAGATTGGCTCGTTTTTCATTCCCAGCCTCAAAATACACTCGTAAAAGCCGATTTCTCGCGTTTCACTCTGAAATGAATACTTATTTTTTTATTTTAATATGTTTACTTTAAAACCTCGTAACTTCATAACTTCATATCACTGTAACCCCCTAACACTACATCTCCATAATCCTATAACTCCACTAATCGGGACGTGCAAGCTTCTGTAACCGCAAAACACCGACTAAGCAGAAATTTTACACATCTGACTTCAAAAACCATACAACTCGGAGTGTGTAGGCTTTTATAACCCCATAACCTCTAAATATTTACTTTTTATATCTAGTAATCAGCTCAAATTTGAACTTCTGCGCGTGAATAGGAAAATGGGTTGCTAAAATTGCATTTTTTGGATTCTCATGTTGACTACTTCCCAGAAAAGCTTGGTGATTTCAGTGAAGAGCACGACCTCAATGGCCACGATGACCACCAGGACTTCAAAGGTGTGGAATGTCGATAACAAGGAAGGTGGTATAAACATATGATGACTGAGCAAGAATGAAAATGTAAAAAATAGAAATTGCACAGATCTTAAAATAACAGAACTCAATATCACAAAAAAAAAGAGAGTAAATTGTAGACGCTATTGACGTGCAGAAGCTCAGATTTGAGCTGATAAGCACTAGATTTGAAAAGTAAATATTCCCTGATGGTGTAGTGGCAATAGCCTGCTTGCCCCGGAGCATGACGTTAAAGGATGCCTCGGGTTATGGTGTTATGGAGTTTGGAGTTATGAAGTTATAGAATTTAGAAGTTATGGTGTTATGAAAGCCTGCGCACTCCGAGTTATTTGGTTTTTGAAGTCAGATGTGTAAATTTTCTGTTTAATCAGAGTTTTGCGGTTATAGAAGCTTGCACTCCCCTATTAATGGGGTTATGGAGTCGTAGGGGGGTTACAGTCATATGAGATTATGATTTGCTATGGGTTGTCTAGGGAACTCGTAACAAACGTCTGCAGATCCACATATCGAAAACATCAATAAGCCATATGTCTGTCTCCCTAATGGTCCATGTCTCAGAGGCTTAAAGAAAGTTATAGAGAACTATAGCGTCAGTAAGTCTGATCTTTGTGTGTCCGTCGATATTTCTGTCACGCCAAATTTTGGTCAATTGGCATCTTCGCTGAATCTCATATTCGCAGGCTCCAGTATTGTTCACAAGAGCTGCAAGGTATACCATCGTGTTTACTACTTCACAGTCAGCTATCCTTAATGTATCTGGGTGGTTATCATTTGGTCGGTCTACAATCATAATTTTAATTTTGTTGTAGTTTACACTTAGACCATAATCAGAGCTTATTGTATGAAGCCTGTCCAACAGATGTATGAGCTCATCTTCGCTTGATGCAACTAAGGTTATCATCTGTAAGTCTTAAGTTAGAAATCTTGATTCTGCCTATAGCTACTTCACCGTGCCAGTCCTCCAGCACACATCGAATCACGAATTCACTATAGATGTTAAATAGGATTGGTGACATGGTGACAGAACACAGTCCTATCTAACGCCTTTGCCAACTTTACATTTATTGAAGTTACGAATTTACGTCGTAAATTCAGTATTTGCTCTCTGGTACCGTGTCCTTTAACAAAGTCTGCCTGCTCAGGGGTACTCGCCAAGACAGATAATTCTGAGGTCTGCATTCAAAACTGTAAATAGGCTCTCTATGAACTTCTCCCATCCAACTGAGTCAAGCTTCTCTGGGTGCCTGGACACCAGTGGCGGCCCGTGGTTTTTAGCTGCGGGTGGGCAGTGTGAAAATTTTTGAGACTTTAAGGTCATCGGTTTATTAGGTCGACCTGTATCTATGTATGTATAGTAGTCGAAGTCGCATTAGTAGATTGACGGTTGAGACGCAAGACGCAAAACCCTTTGTACGCGCCGGCTAATTCCTTTGTTGGCTTACCCGGCGCTTTCAATAATTCACCAACTATAATTATTATAGTTCAATTTGATATTTGATAAATAATAAAAAAGGAAGTAAGTGTGACACTATTTTAATTAATGTCACACTAACTTCCTTTTTTTTTATTATATATCAATTATCAAATTAGAAATTGCTCAATTAATATTCTAGGTATTTGATATTCTCAATATTCTCATACGATTAAAAAATTAGTTAATCATTTAATCAATCTTAACACATTTATTAATTAATCATTTTTTATTTTCCAGTTTTATTTTGATATCTTATCAAATGTAAAAATCTTTACGCGAAGTGTAAATCGCATGTAAATCGCCTAAAGACGCAAGGCCCACGTCCCGTTTTGATGCGTATTGCAGGCGTAAGATCGAACAGAATGACCAACATATGCGTAGACGTAATATAACACGATTCCAGTGTCCACTGCCTACCCTGTATACCAGTGGTTAGAGTCTAGGCGCATGCGCATGATTCTTCTAATCGAAATTTGAGAGTATTAGCGACAAGCGACTCAGTATTAAGATCAGAAAAGTTTTCCACTCACAAATGAAAAATCTCAACAAATTTTTCGTGCTCCGGCCTTTTTGCCAAAATAAACGACATGTGCAGTGCACATATATACATAGTTCAGTAACAATTAATATTGTTGTTCATAAATCACTATTATTTAATAAAAAAAATGAATACCAAAATAAACGACAGGTGGGGGGGAGGGGGACGTGCCCCTGTGCCCCCCTGGATCCGCCACTGGAGTGTTATTTTTTGTGAAAATTAAAGGAGTCTGAAATATGCCCTGCACCCTATACAAATAAGGATACAAATTAAATCCCAATCTTTGACCTCTATAAAATTTCAATATATTTTCCCCCAAAACATGTCAAGCCTCGTCTGAGTCAGAAGTGACTAAAATTTCAGATGGTCCTCGAATTTTCAACTGGAAAGTAGCAACGTTTTTTATTTCAAGGATGCTACTTCTGAGATAACTGAGATATCATCTGTCATCATCTTGTGGGTTTTTCTATTATACACTAAAGTAAAAATAACAAGCGTAAATATTTGTTTTGTTTGTTTTGTTATTAAAAATTGGCCTTGCTATTACCCATTAATTAATTTGCCATTTTAGATAATAGTTCCTGGCTCCGTTCATTAATAACAATAACTTACGTCTTAACCGTAATTTGGAATATAAATGCATTTTAAATGATATTTAAAATGGTTAATGATATACTTCAATATAAAAAATATTTTCGCATTAACAGTAATTAGGTATTATTGTATTATTAGGAATTATTAGGAATGACGTTCCGTGTGGTTTCTGGATGCCAAGCACGTGTTTTATGACTATACATTTATTCTGCGTCGATATTTGTCATATTTAATGATTTTTTTTCTTTGAATGTGCGTATTGACATGTATACAGGGTGTATCATGAATATGGTATACCCCAATTGTTTCTTTATTTTTGCAGATAAATGATTAAAACTT
The DNA here is from genome assembly GCA_936432065.2 of Rutpela maculata. Lineage (NCBI taxonomy): Eukaryota > Metazoa > Arthropoda > Insecta > Coleoptera > Cerambycidae > Rutpela > Rutpela maculata. The sequence goes on along the minus strand of OW386289.2, from coordinate 81,140,380 downwards.
GGTACATCATTTGTACTTGATAAACGGCACTTTCTGACACATAAATTGATTTTTAAATGGAACACTCGGTATATCGTTACATTTTTTATTTCAACGTGATTTTCTGTATGCAATGTTATCACACAAGTGACATTTCAAACGTCAAACTTTTTTAATTCAATTTTCATTTCTTAGTTTAAGTGTGCCATGACTGGTCGAATTTATTCCAATCAACCTATAGTACAGTACCTAGAGGTAAAATATATGTAACATTTCTGAATAATTTCATATGTAATGATAATTTTTCTTTATGGGTTGTTATTGTAGTAACAGGTTATAGTCTTCAGTTTCTATATAGTCCGGATACTTGCTCTTACCACCCCTAAATTTAAATATTCGATATTTGAAAAAGTGTTACTAATTTATTTTTGAAATGTGGGATAGTAATGTTTTTGGGATCACTGATTACGAATCTGAAGTCAAAATTAAAAAAATCAAAATGGCGACTCTAATATGGCGGATGGATTTTTTTTTTAAAACGAATGTTTTATGTTTTAAACTGACAAAAATAATTGAGCATCAAAATAACGATTCAAAACATTTTTTGATGTTCTTTTAGAGACAACTTTATAGAATGGTACTAGGCTATTGAAAACTAAAGAAGAAACATTTTCTTTTTACTCGTGCAAAAATTAAAAAAAAAACTTTTTTTCGTTGATTTCAATTATCGGGTATAATTCTATCTAGTTTTCTTTAATAACCTATCAAATAATTTTTTCAATCGGTTCAAGGATATAGGAGAAATTGTCGAATTACGAAATAATTTTTTTTAATCACGGCACCGCCACCGTTAAGGTACCAATATACAGAAAGTAGATAATTTCATATTAAATAAGAAAGTGTGAATGACTGAATTTAAATATTTTCAATATATTTTTTTGCATTAAAATGCTAGGAATCCTATCATGTAATTCAATGCTTCGTCAGTATATTACTGTGCCCAGATTAGGGCAACAATTTACAGAAAGTAGATGATTTCATAATAAATAAAAAAGTGTACGTTGTGGATTTGCTTAATACCTAAGTAGTATTCTCTAATCAAAATGATAGTTAAGAGAAAATGAAAAGATCGACTTTATTTCAATTTAATTATAATTACACATTAGGGTGGCTATAACCTACAAAATAAACAGAAATAATGATAATAATTGATTGTTCAAAATGTTGTCTATTGACGTCGATACACTTCTGCACTTGCTGTATTTTGAACAACTGAGACCAATTGTTAGGATGTTATACTATTTACTGTACGTGTTATTTTTACCTCTAGATTTTTGCGTAATAGGAGTTGCGTAAACAGTATTTTTTAAATAAGACCGAAAGAAAAAATCCAGAGGAGTTAGGTCAGGTGACCTTATCATACAAGACCATCCGTTGCAATGAAGTTTTCTCCGACATTCTCTTGAAGGTAATTAGTCACTATTCTAGAGTTATGGGGAGGAGCACCATCTTGCTGCAAATATATTTCCTGTTCTAAAATCAAACGTAGTTTCTCCAAAAAGCTCACAACCGTATTTTGTAAGAAGCCTAACCATCTAGCACTATTCAAGGATCCTTCAAATATCCGACCGATTACTGGTACCAGTTATTCTGAGTCAAACGATGAATCCAAAACGCTCTTGAAAATTACCCTCCCTCAATAAATGCTGATTTGTATGCCAACATGAAAGTTTGACAAACTAAATATTTCATTGTTTTCAAAGCCACCTTAATTACTTTTTATCATTTAATTAGAATAAAATTAAATATTTAAATGTTTGATGGTCTGTGATTTCAGTTGTATTCGTTCCAGATGCAAAGTGAGTATATTCAGAAGATCCCTTACCAATGTGCTTATATTTGATGAAATTGAGTTTCATCCAAAAAACTGTTTTAAAGATTATTATTTACTCATATATCACATAATTTAGTATTTTCGACATGATTTCCATTTTTCCAGCATTACGGGGGTTGATTGGAATAAATCGGAATAGTCATGGCACACTTAAACTAAAGTAAAATGTGAATTAAAAAATTTGACATTTGAAATGTCGCTTACTTATCTGATATCATTATATGCAGAAAATCGTGTAGAAATCAAAAATGTAATAATATACAGGGAGTTCCACTTGAAAATCAAGAGTATTCACATGTATACCGCTGAAACTACCACAGTAAAAACCAAATATATCATTAAGGTGGGCGGTGCGCCGTGAACGTAATTCGGCAATTTCTCCCACATCCCTGAACCGTTTAAAAAAAATTATAGATTCTTAGAGACAACTTTGTAGAATGGTACCAGGTTAATGAAAACTTGTTGTCTTCAATGCGCTGATTATGATTCTCTCAAGTTTTCTCTAGAAGCCTATCAAAATATTTTTTCAATCGGTTCAGGGATGTAAAAGAAATTGTCGGATTATGAAATCTTTTTTTAAGTACGGCACCGCCACCGAAAATTGCAGAACTAGTTTTACCGGTTAGGAGATTCTATGTATTAATAAACCACGCTTTGTTTTAAAAAATACAGGAGGGCCATTGTAAATGAAACAGATAAGTTTTTGGATAGTCAAAATTATTTTTTTTTTTAAACATTCAGGCACGTGAACTTCATTTTCAACGAGAACATATTTTGCAATATAACTCAACCTAACTGCCAATCGCTTCATCTCATTGCGCTGTAACCACAACTCCTAACACTGTAAGTGGCATGATAAGGCGTGATACCTCATTTGAAAAGTCTTCCTCACTGAATACCATACAATAAAACCGCTGCCCAAGAAATCACTACTTCCACATCCGGATTTTCTATCCAAGTCACACAACGAAAAAATTTTGTATCTGGAAATAATTGTTTATGGAACTTTAATAATATAATATTTGAAATCCTCTACCCCAAAAACCCATAAAACGATACCCCACATCGGTAGTGGGGTGGGGGTGGTGATAGGGGGTGGGAGTGTGGGGTGGATAAAGTAAAAAAATATTTTGAGGTTTCTGGTTCTTGCACTCACACTAAATCACATTTTTTTTCATCCCCTTTAATAATGGGGTGGTGGTGGTAATGGGGGAGGCTAATGCCAAAATTTTTTTTGAGATCTTAGCTTCTCTTGTCTATACTAAATATCAATTTTATGAACTCTTACCTGCTTGATTTACCTATTTACTCCAAATTTACCCCAATTTACCCCCCAACCCTTCGACGGAACAAGATGAAAATATAATCTAGTTCTAGATCTCGTTAAAGTACATATGTGTACCAAATTTCAAGTCAATATCTCAAACGGTTCCAGAGTAAACGTGCGCACAAAAAATGTTACAGACCGACAGACCGACAGACAGACAGAAATTTTTTTTTCGCTCAAACTTGAAATCTCGACGTTTCATGGCATTCTAAGCTTATTTGAACAATAAAAATTTTTTTAAATTTTTTTGTCGTTACTATACTTCCACTGGATGTGGAAGTAAAAATTTTCAAATTCTATCGACTCGGATATTAGTACAGTAACTAGAGGTTTTAACTTCGGAATAATGTCATATTGAACGGATTTCGTTCACTTTTGGCAGTATAATAGTAAATGCTTCACAGAAAAGTTTCTATACTGTGCGGGGGCTTGCTAATTTATAGGGGGTGGCACTTAAAAAAAATATATATTTATTGGAGCTGAAATAGAATCAAATTTTAAGAAGAAAAGGTTCTATGCAATTTTTCACATAAATTGATAGTTTTTAAGTTATAACGACTTCAAAATTGCGATTTTAGCTTAAAAAAAAAGGTATTTCCAAACAGCTTTCGTCAAGTATCTCGAAAAGTATTACTTTATCGAAAAAATGTTACAGACCAGTTACAGAACGTACAAACTGGGAATTAATTATATTTTGTGTTTATTGATGTAGGATTAATAATTTCGGAGATATTTAAGTTTATATTTGGTATCCAAGTGTTTCGAAATTACCTTTAAGGTTAAAAATGCATTTTTTTCTAAAGCAAGCGCTTCAAATGAGCAAAAAAAATTGAGCATCTAGGTAATGCTACATCTTAACGAAAAACTGTATTTAAGATAATTTTTTTAAAATACTGGCTAATTAGAGTAACAAAATGGCGACTTTTTCATATAAAAAAATATAAATACGCACATTTTTCCGTCATTACTTCTTTATTTCTTATACTATTGGAACGAGTAAAAAATAATTTGAAAGCACAATTAATTGTCTTTAATTCATTTCTTAGCATGCGTGACGTAGGTGTCACAATTTCTGAGATATTTAACATTTAAACTGCATTTTTCGTCTTATAAACGTTCGGACGCCATTTGTAAACTTTCATATCTCCGAAACTATTAAATCTATGTAAATAAATAAACAAGCGAAATCCATTATCAGTTTATGAGCTTTATTTTTGGTCTCTACCGATTTTTCAATAAAACTAATATTTATTGAGATATTTGGAAAAGGAAAAAAAATTACGTTTTATCGAAAATACCTTTATAGTTTAAACTGTATTTTTTCTAAAGCAAGTGCTGTATACAGACCAAAAAATTTGAGCATCTACGTCATGCTATACTGGGTGACACAGGAGATATGTAACACCCCGTAGCATGTTTATTTAAAAAGATATTCTTTTGAAATTTGATAGGCTTATATAATGCGTGCTTGTCCTTTTTATGGTACAAATAAGACATTTTTTCCACTTCCGGTGACATCTACTTCCTTATTTTAAATGGCACCCTGTATATATTTTCCTCCTGTCTTATTCTACTTAAATTCCTCTTTTCAACTATGTATAGCAAGACGGCATTCGTTTTTAAAATGGCTGCTGAAAACCATTTTATTGCACTAAGTCAAGTTGGCTATGGTATAAAATATGGAGGTAATTAATGCTTAATGTGCTGTGATATCAAAAGAACCCCTGGTACCCAATTTTGTGTTTCATATTTGTTTTGTTCTAATCAGTAGCCGAAGAGACTTTGTAGAATTTTTATATTAAATAAAAATCTCTAGACTAAATCCCCGAAATCATAAAAACTAAGATAGAAACACTAATTTTACCCATTTTTAAAATATTTATTCATCTGTCACTTTTATCTAATACAAGTCATTGTTATGTCTGATTTTGCTTGCTATTAAATAAAATTGTTTTCGAAGAATCTCAAAATGTTGGCCATTATTTTGCCTGCAGCGTCGAATTCTTGTAACAGTACCTCTAAGCACATTTTCTAACTGCAATTCAGTAATTTCATTTATTACTAACCTAACTCCTCATTTCCAAGTCTTCTCTATTTTCCAGTGGAGTTTTATAAACTATTTCCTTGAGATGGCCCCCATATGAAAAAATCAAGTGGCGTAAGATCCGGAGACTTCGGGGGCCATCTAATTGGTAAAAGTGAAATATGAATAAATATTTTACAAATGGATAACATTTAAAATTAATGTTTCTATCTTAGTTTTTATGATTTCGGGGACTTAGTCTAGAGATTTTTCTTTAATATAAAAATTGTACAAAGTCTCTTCGGCTACTGATTATAACAAAACAAATACGAAACACAAAATTGTGTACCATGGTCTTTTTGATATTGCAGCACACTAAGCATTAATTACTGCTACATTTCATACCATAGCCAACTTGACTTAATGCAATAAAATGGTTTTCAGTAGCCATTTTTAAAACAAATGCCATCTTGCTATACATAGTTAAAAAGAGGAATTTAAGGAGAATCAGATAGGAAAAAAATATATACAGGGTGCTATTTAAAATAACAAAGTAGATGTCATTTCCGGTGAAACCGGAAGTGAAAAAAATTTCTTGTTTATATTAAAAAAAGGACAATCACACATTATATAAATCCGCCAAATTTCAAAACAATATCTTTTTAAATAAACATGTTACGGGGTGTTACATATCTCCTGTGTCACCCGGTATATTAATGAGAAACAGTGTTTGAAATTCCTTTTTTCTTTAATTATTGGCTAATTGCAGTAACAAAATGGCGACGTTGTTATTAAAAAAATGTGTAGACGCACATTGCTTCGGTCATAACTTCTGTGTTTTTTATGCTACAGAAACAAATAAAAAACAGTTGAAAGCGTAATTAATAACCTATTATTCTACCTATTAGCATCCATGACGTAGGTGTCACAGTTTCTGAGATATTTAACTCTCACTCTAAACAATTATCTTATGAACACTTGGATGTCAAATGTAAACTTAAATATCTCCGAAATTATTAATCCTACATCAATAAACAAAAAACATAATTAATTCCCAGTTTGTACTTTCTGTAATTGGTCTGTAACATTTTTTCGATAAAGTAATACTTTTCGAGATACTTGGCGAAAGTCGTTTGGAAATACCTTTTTTCTACGATTGTGCTGAAAGTCAAATTTTCTAACTTCAAAATGAGTGCAGAAAATATCACTTTGCCGCACGCCGTGCGGCAAAGAATTTGCCACACGCCTTGATTACATCTTCACGCACCGGAATAAAATAGTGTGTTTACCTTAAAGAATTTTATATTACTTACTGGTAATAACAATTAAATTCTATAAATGTACATTAATTACACATGAATTGCAATTACAAAGTCAAATTTTCTTACTTCAGAATGACAGCGGAAAATGTCACTTTAAATAAAATCTGACAAGCAGCAAATTCAAAATTTTGGAAAGACTTTGAAAAGGGAAATAACTTCACAACCGTAGAAAAAATAGTAAGTAACACACGTGTGGCAAGCTTCATTGCAAAACTCGTATGATAGGAACACTCGCTGCGCTCGTGTTCCTACTTTCATACATCGTTTTGCAATGAAGCCCTTGCCACACTTGTATTACAATCTACTATTTTTTAAAGCTAAAATCGCAATTTTGAAGTTGTTATAACTTAAAAACTATCAATTTATGTGAAAAATTGCATAGAACCTTTTCTTCTTAAAATTTGATTCTACTTCAGCTCCAATAAATATATATATTTTTTAAGTGCCACTCCCTGAGAGGGGGTGACATCCACAGAAAGAATAACGTATGAAAATCAAAATCTACCTAAGAAAATATATTCATTTCAAATCCTTGCATTCTCTTGATAACTACTTCTGGTTATACTAGAAATTAAAAACTCTATTAGTTTTCATTTGCGAATGTTTGATAACTACCTGCAAAACTTTAATTTTTATGAAAAAATTATTAAATTTTTTTGATTCCGTAATTGAAACCGTAAAAGTTAAGTATACAGTTTGATTTTCGGAAACTGAAACTTACGAGACCCAGAAGGAAAGGTATCAAAGTTTATTTTCTGGTGAATCACTGAATTAGATATGCACTGCAATTAATAGCATATATTGTATAAAAAATTAAATGCCAAGAACTCAGTTTTGCTATATCATCATGGCGTCTAGTAATTTGTTGGTAATGTCACTCAATTATATTAGTACATCGGAAGAATGAAAATGGTCTGACCTTGAGAAAATTGCACCGCAAAGATTATTTTACTAGAATTTTACCAAGTATCCGATTATGTTGATGGACTACTATACCTTACATTAAAATACTATCGTTTCGACGACATATAGCTATTCAATTTTTCTTATTTAACAGTAGTCAATATATCCGCACTAATTTTGCATATAACAGCAGCAACTCTTGTATAAATTTAATCAGATGCAAGATGACATGTAGTAAGCAGGATACCTAAATGAAAAATTCTATAATTTTTTTACATTGCCATTTTGTAATTTTTTAAAAATCTCCATTTGTGTAATTATTATACACCAAGTTAGTTTAACTTTTGATATTCTGAAATATTTTTTTCTTTATCAGAAATAAATAAACATACATTTATAAAAAAAATTATAATGGTAACTTTAGGTGTCGAATTTCGAAGTCTTATAACATTTTTTTAAAAAGCCGTCTAGATGTTACAATTATTTTGAAACCTTCTGTTTTATCCTCTTTTATTGATATTATCACACATATCATCAAGTATTATCAATTACTAAAAAAGATAAAAGAATATCAATCTTTCAAAAACTTTATTCAAGAGGTTACAAAATTATTATTTCTTATGTTCGACGTCAACCATCCATTATTTGTAATGCATGTTCATGCTCGACTTCTTGTTTTACGCGTAGTCGTCCTTTTTTTGACTTATTTCTGTTTGTAATTGTGGGGCAGTTTGCTCAGTTCTTGTTATAAATTGGCCACAGCTTTGAATTCCCTCATTGTAGACAAATATTTTCATCCTAACCCACTTCAGTAGCATTAAATCTGGTGATTGTGCAGGTCACAGAATAGGTCCATTACGCGCGATTCACCGATCGAGATATGTTCGATCTAAGAATTGGCGGACACGGTGATGAATTGGCCATCCACCACTGGACTTTTACTTCACTTTATAATATAAAAATGGTTAATAGAATCGTTGTTAATCTAAAATATATAACAGCCCTACGAATATACATATATAAGGTTTAATCATATTCTTTATTATATTAAACAACTATTAATGTAGGTGGGTTTTAATCTTGATTTTTCTTGATAATTTATTTTAATTCTTATAATTCATATTTCTTATGCACCAGTTAAGTAAGCATGTCTCAAGCATGTTCAATAGAGTTTATTTCTGGGAAGTTATTTAACCACCTTCCTTTGGGTAGATAAAAGAGGCAAAAATGTATTAGGACAATTTTTTTTACCAGAAACATAGGGAGTACAAAACTTTAGCATATGTTTATATTTAGCCTATAACTGAAATTGAAACATGTACTAGGCATAATATTTGTACGTAGACGACTATTATATGTAATTTATTAATTAATTAATTTTGTTTCTGTGACATCAGTTATTATTGAGACAGGAAGTTACTTTTAGTTGTAAATGTTAATTATTTTGAAGGTCTCACATCAAATTATTATTAAGTTTTTCTGTAGCCTTGCTTTATTACTTTTTTTAACTTAAATAAAATTATTTAAACACAAAAAGCACTATTAGATATACAACTTATATGAGTATGATAATGTGATGGTGATTTTATTCGTTTTTTTTCTTATTTAATTTTAAAAGTTATGATTTAGGTATTTCGTCAATACATTTAATTCCTTGAAAACCAACAAAATACCTAAACGAGTCTTTATCGGTATCAAACTGAAAATACATCTACGTTCAATGTAGATGTAGGTGATGGTGTAACACCACAGCGGCTGCTCCAAGGAAGAACACAGTGACCAACATTTTCTTCAAAATTGAGATTTTCAGTCGTGTGCTAATACTGTGCTGTGCGGCGTCTTTTTATCCAACAGCTGTTGTTCTACCTGCAAAGGCTATGAATATATGAAATGCGTAACACAGTATCTGCACTAAAATTGTGGATTTTATAATACAAAACACAGTATATAACTAATAATAGGAAAGAACATAAGTATGTTATGATTGTATGCTGTAATTTTCAATAGGATTTAAGTTTAAGAAAGAAAATTAGTCATAAAACACAGTTTCTGCACATGTACTGGTACTGCGTTTTTCAATAAACTAATTATTGTCTGGTTAATATATTGTTTTCCCAAAATCTTTTAAATACAGGAGCAATTAGCGAGGACAATGGAAATGAAATTTAATTGTTATCTCTGTATCCGGGCTTTTAGTGATAATTTATAAAACTATCCTTTTATTTGAGGTACTGTGTTAAAAAGAAATAATAAATATTTTATGAAAACTCATTTTCAAACACAGTAACTGCCCAAAATAGTAAATAGTGAATGATAAAATTAATTCTTGATATTGTGACTAAAAAGTAGTTATTTATGTTAGTTAACTGTAAAGATATGTTCATCCATCTCCTTAGAGGCAATAAGCTAATGTAAATTGCTCTTTCTTAATTTACACATACTGTGTTTTCCGAAGAGCAGCCGACTGGATGAGCCTTGCGAGAGAGTGGGAGAGGCTACACATTCAAAGACAAGGGACACACACCCAATATCCGGATATACTAGGATTAATTTCTTCTTCTGAAAAATCCTAGTGGCACGGCCGGAAACAGAACCCGGAGCTTCTGTCCTCTCGACCACGTAGGCATATTATTGCAAATACCACATCGCATTTAGGGTTTCATTTCTAAGATATTTAATACTTTTAACAAGTAGGTTCTTTTCTAAAAACATTTCTTGTCATTTTAGGATAGTGTGCCACTTAGAATAAAGAACATCCACATCGTCAACCAACCCTACATCTTCAAGATGGTCTTCGCCCTCTTCAAACCTTTCTTAAGAGAGAAACTTAGGAATCGTATTATATTCCACGGCAGTGACCGCAAGTCCCTCCATCAACACATGAGCCCTAAATGTCTGCCTGAATGCTATGGAGGTACCTTAGATTTACCTAGGATCGACGGTAGCCAATGGTTAGAACTACTAGAAAAATGTGATAAAGAATTTGTGGGTAAGTTGTTATGTTTGATATTGCTAATTCTAGCCTGTTACAATTTTGATTAATAATAACCTCCGATGTTGGATCATTTCAATTTCAAAGTTGATTTAAATGAAGATTGGTGATAGTCCAGTTTGTCTCAAATAATTAGTCATAATGAAAATGAATTTAACTCCATGTAGTGTGGTGGCTTAGAGTAAATACTAGTCAGAATCGAGACCTGCTGGATTATAGCGCCAAATTTTGCAAAGTTCTTATATACCCTCAGTACTATTAATTCAGGGGGTATGTCCGATTTCAATGTCCGCCATCTTGAAATACGACGATATCTTTGGTTTCTTTGAACTCTAACTGTAAATTTTCGACTTTTATTTGGTTTTTACTAAGTATCTTCCCAATTCTGAGTTTGTATCAAAAAGGATTTAATTTAAACTGAATTTTCTACAATTTGAGACCAGAGCCGTTTTTGTAACTTTAATATTTTCGCGAGATACAAGCTTAAAAAAGTTTTAGACTTTTTTCAGGTTATTATGAAAATCTGTTGGATTTACAGCAACAGTATCCGAATCAGTTTTAATATAGTAGATAAAATTTGCTACAACTTTAGACTGGATCTGCTTTTGTAACTTTAATATTTTGCGAGATACAAGCATCCACACTTTCTAAATACCTACTTGGCCTCCGCCTTTGAGTAATCACGGGAATTTATGATTGACTGACGATAAATCAGATTTACTGTCCTGCATATTTTCAATTAAAGCCCACGATGTACCAAACTTTGATGCCAAAATATTTGATGGACCTGCCATTGTACATGCACTTCCTAAATATGACGCATGGAGAATATAGTGATATGGTCTTCTTACCATGGATCAAGAGACAACTTCAGGATTGCCTAAGAATCGATGTTGTATGGGACAAGCCAATCTGAAGGAAACTACATGTGTGAAGAGAGAGAGAAAGGAGAAAAGTCACAAGGGAAACCACATTCCCCAAAAACTTTGTTACATTCCTGAAGAATTCAGAGAACAAGACAGAACTGTTTACCCTACTAAGTAATGCAGTCACAGCTTATGACGTACAAGAAGGTAAAGAAATATACATCACCTATGGTAAATCTGTTATTTAAAAAAATAGCAGTGCACCGATGTCCGAAACTGACCACGAAGAAGCCGATACCAGAATGTATCTTCATATATTCGATGCATTACAAAAGGGTGCTACCAACATCCTCATAAGTATAGTTGACACAGATGTTATTGTGGTACTAGTAGGCATCTTTTTCGAGCTACAAACTTACAAACCTAATATTCAACTTTGGATTGAATTTGGTAAGGGTAAACACTTCCGATATTATAATTATCAGCGTCATCTGCCAAGAGCTCGGAGAAAATATGTCGCAAGAATTGCCCTTTTTCCATGCTTTCACGGGTTCAGATACTACACAGCAATTTTTTGGTAAGTGGAAAACGTCAGCATGGAAGACATGGAAAGCATACCCTCCAGACACTGAAGGATTTATTTTCTCTGCAAAACATCCATTTAAGCCAGTAGATGTTAAAACAAAGGCATTTGAACTTATAACGATTCATATGCATCCTGTACGATGGCACAACAGAACTTGACAGCATCAACAAGCTCAGAGAGGATTCCTTCACAAGAGGAAATAAAGTAAAGATGATGCAAAGTCTACCGCCCACACAGGATGCCCTCATTCAACACACTAATCGCTGCATCTATCAGTCTAGCATCTGGTTAACCAGTTTGAAATTATTCCAAAATGCACCTACTCCGGCTAACTTTGGATGGAAAAGAAACGAAGAGACATGGCAACCAATTTGGATGTCTATACTGGAAGCAAGCAAAAGCTGTAGGAAATTAATCAAGTGCGAATGTAAGGCTGAACCCATGTGCTCTAAGCACTTGCCTGCACAGCTCTTTGTCATTGCAAAGGCCATTGTGAAGAGTAAATAAAAACATTGTAAATGTAATAATAACTTCATTATAAACAAAATTTTTACGATTATTTTATTAATAGTTATTCTGTAATTTTTTTTATTCAGACATTTGTAACATGGTCAAACACATTATCTCAGCAAATTGTACTTGTATCGATGTCTTTCTTTACTCACATTGTAGCTTGTTTATTCTTCTTAAACATTAATAAAATAATGTTTGCTGTAAAACTGACAACTGACTCCATTGGAGATAATTACCAAAACCGACAAAAATATAGATTTTCGTAATAACCTGCAAAAAGTCCAAAACTTTGGAAGCTTGTATCTCGCAAAATATTAAAGTTATAAAGGCGGCTCTGGTTTCAAATTGTGGCAAATTTAGTTTAAATTAAATCCTTTTTGCTACAAACTCAGAAGTTGGGGAGATATTTAGTAAAAACTAAATAAAAGCCGAAAATTTACAGGTACAGTGCAAAGAAAAAAAAGATGGCGGACACTGAAATTGATAGTACTGAGGGTATATAAGAAGTGTGGAAAATTTGGAGCTTTAATCCAGCAGGTCACGATCTTTTCGCTAATCCACCACACTAATGTGGTTTTGAGTGTTTGTAGGGGGGCCTATCCTGAGTGTGGTGCAAACTTCTGTGTTGTCCCGGTGGAAACGCCACCATCGTCGAAAAGTGCTTGAGTTTCTTTTATTTTTATAAATGTCTCACTTCCTGTTAAAGTTATGAAAAAAAATACAGACACAGCTTTGTAGAGCTGGAAATTCTTTATAATATTGATCGTTTTATTTTTTTTTTTTGTAGGTACTATTTTACGATTTATAGCACGAGAAAGGTAGTAGTAGTAGTACTCGCAATATTTGCTTTGATTTATTAATAAATCATTATCCCACGAGAAAGGTAAAAATGAATTAGTTGAATAATGTTTTTCTTCTTTTTGTAGTCGTTGGAAAGTCTTGCGTTAAAAATAGGTATTATCATTATATAGAGCATGGAAAAATGTACAAATCGCTAGAACAATTTTTCAATATCTGTACTCAATATCAATATCAATATATGTACACTTTTATAGCACTACAAATGTCGTCAGGTAGGCGCGGAACTTGAAAAAGTTACTCGTGATGTTACGTCATGTCGTGCTGAAAATGAGTCCAATAAAACTCTTTTCCACACCACCACAGAGTTTAAGGCACATTTTTTATTACGTAGTGTCCCAAAGAAGCCTAATCATATTACCTATTATGTTTAATAATCTGTTGTATTCAGTGTTTTTTGGAAGGCCCTGGTTGAATCTAGTCGATTTCTTCTCGACACAATTTCATTGCAATTTCTTCCTGTTTAATATTCTCAGTATCATTTTTATGTTCTTTCCATCATCGAAGCACCCTCGTTGTGATTTTATTTTCTCTCAAGCACGTTCGGAACGTCTGGTATATTTTCACAAGTTTCTTCGCTACAGTCTTGGCATAGCATGAAACACTATGCCTGATGCTTTGCGACAACCACAAGCTGCTCCTTGTTTCGCCTTACATTCGCAAAACATTAAAAAACATTAATTTATGAAGTGCTGGTAGTGTGGGATCGGCTGTATCAGTAATTATTTCGAAGCCACAATCCGTTCTGCGTCAGCCCCATGTCTCAGAATCTTTGTCAAATCCGAGCCATATCTGCACCTGATAATGTGTTCTATAAGTGAGTTGTTGTGCTTTTTCTCTTCGTGGTAATGTCGAAATATTGGCTTTGTATCTTGTAATTGATTTCGTGATATACCTGTTTTTAAGGTAAGACTTACCAAAGACTGAAAAGAGAAGAACATTTTTCAACCCATTCATTCTTACTTTCCTCGCACCATAAATCATAAAATATAAATCCTACGAAGAAGAGCGAAAGGATTAAAATTATAGAGAATTTCAAGCTCTACAAAATACTGTCTATAATTTTTTCATAATGTTAACAGGAAACGAGTTATTAAAAAAAAATGAAAATCAACCACTTTTTCAAGATGGTGGCGTTTCCGCCGGGACAACAGAGGTCAAATTTGCATACACACTATAAGCCTTCAAAACGGCATGGTCTTAAATACATTTTCATTGAAAAAACTCCCAAAGGCTAGAGTAGGACGTTGACTTGTCAAAAGAAAACAAATTTGTCTCATTTGCCTTCATATTGTACAAGCAGTGTCCATATTAGGGAGATTCTTATCTTGCAAGCTTGGAATCTTTCCCGTCTTAACACCTAAATCGGATGACGTTAACCCGTGCCCCAAGGTTATTAAGATTCACCACCAAATGCAATTTTCATCTAGTTCCAACGGTATCTCATAAACGGTTGGTCATATAAAAAATTTATAATACATAATAGAAAGAAAATGTAATTTTCTAAATCATTTATATATACATTTCTTTGCATTTTTTCCTACATTTAATAGATTTCCAAATAATGGAGCTTTGGTTGGTATAAACCGACACTACAACATTTATGTTCTCGTTCACAATGCCTTGACAGACGTTTTGACCATAAATTATTCGAATTGGCTTCTCAATAATATCTTACAATCGAAATTTTCTACACAGCTGGTCATAAAAATAAGCCTTTCAAATTTTAATGTAATTCTGGCTTCAAATTGACACTTCATATTTGCTCCATTTTGTCGTCGTTTCTAATCGACTTCCGCTGATCTTTTCAAATTTATATTGCTTGTAGCCCATGCAAATTAGACATCTTAGAAGAAATAATTTGTAAAGTAATAATATTTTAGATGCGTACTCTAGATTAAAAATAGATACCCGAAAAGTTCCCCCCAAATTTAGAGGTGGAACGTCCCTTTTTGCAAAAAACCACCCCCAACGGGAACTTAAAGCTGGTTTCTCATTTTTATCTTGTAAACCGTTCGTCGGAAGAGAAAAAAGTATAGAAAATAAAAAATTTGTCGTTAAATTCTGCATAAAAAATGTCCTATTAACCTTGCAGTTTATCCTCACCTCTTTCGCGCTAACAGCTTCAGAACAGAGGGGTAGTTTGGAGCGCACAGGTAAAAATCGATCCTATTCGAAGTTTCACATCGAATATCTTAAAACCGGTTACTTTAACGAGAAAAATGCACAGGAATGAATTTTTTTTCTTTTATTTTTTTTATTTTTTTTTTTTTTTATTTATTTATTTTTTTATTTATTGAAAATATCATACAGAGATAAGATATTCGCCGTGAAACTTCGAATAGGATCGATTTTTACCTGGCCGCTCCAAACTACTACCCTCTGTTCGGACGCTGTTAGCAAGAAATAGGTGAGGATAAGTTAGAAGGTTCATACAACATTTTTTATGCAGAATTTAATGACAATTTTTTTATTTCCTATACTTCTTTCTCTTCCGACGAATGGTTTACAAGATAAAAGTGAAAAACCTGCTTTAAGTCTCCGTTAGGGGTGGTTTCTTTTACAAAAAAAGGGACGTTCCATCTCTAAATTGGGGAGAACTTTTCGGGTATCTATTTCTAACCCTATCTAGAGTACGCATCTCAAATATTATTACTTTTTACAATTGATTATTTTTTATTTATTTGCTTTTATCATGATTAGAGAATATTATTTAGGTATTATGCAAATCACAACTTACACACTTTTTATTTATTATGAAAATACCTACTTTCTGTATATTGTTACCCCCTAATCTGGGCACACTAATATACTAGTCAGGTAAATACTTTAAAACACTCATTATTGGAGAATCAATCAAAACAACTACTCTTCGTCAATATTAGCTAGAAGAGTAGTTGTTTTGATTGATTCTCCAATAATGAGTGTTTTAAAGTATTTACCTGACTAGTATATTAGCGTGCCCAGATTAGGGCAACAATATACAGAAAGTGGGTATTTTCATAATAAATAAAAAATGTGTAAGTTGTGATTTGCATAATACCTAAATAATATTCTCTAATTATTACTTTATAAATTACACAGCCCCACAAAAAAAAAGTGGTCTGTCCGGCGGACCAGACCAATATATCCGTATGTATTTGGACCCGCTGAAACCGAATCCGAAGTCGGAATTGTCAGATCAGCTCGTTTGGGGTTAGGGATGAAAAATGGGCCAATCTGACAATTCTGACTTCGGATTCGGTTTTAGCGGGTCCAAATACATACGGATACACTGGTCTAGTCTGCCGGACAGACCACTTTTTTTTGTGGGGCTGTGTTATTTCTCCTATTCAGTGTTTTTTAATCTAATTTGCATGCACTATTGGTGTTATACCACGTTGCAACCAGTATGAAATTTTCTTCGTTGATAAGAAAGTGTTTTCAGCTATCTATATTAAATCGAACTCTGAATCGTACCCAATATCAAGTAGTTTATCTAATTTTCCATAAAAGTTCTCTCCTTTTTTAGCTGCAGTTTCGATCTCCTCTTCAAGCGCTTTTCTTAAAGACCTCTCCATTTCGTGAATTGTCAATTTAACTTCTCTGACATTATAATGAAAACATTTAATACTTGTCTGCTTGGTAATGTACCGCAAATAATTTGATTAGTATAATTTCTATTTAGAAAGATTTTAGCAGCATCATCATGAAGATGCGTACTGGTAAATCCATTAATACGCGATCAAGAACAATAACTGCGAACGATTGGAGCCGAACGTAGGTCCGCCGCATCTCCCTACTGACGAAGTTCTTTTTTTTTTTTAACTATTTATTTAACGTCGGACTATTTCCGCTACCAGGGCCTATCACCGATGCCACCAGACGAGCTACCCCCAACCTGAAAATTTTGAGGAACCTCTTTTCTTGAGAAGAGTAGGGACCTTTTACTTGCCTAACGTTTAATAGACAAGGGACCGCCTGCTTTACATCCCTTCCGAGGGAAGGTATATCCACTACGTAATCCTCGTTTTGAAATTACCCACACAGCACAGGATGACCCCGGGACATCCTAAATTGATCCCATATATCCGATAAATGGATTGTTCATTAGGGATGCCGATAGGAAGTTCAATGGTTATCCTTCGATCCTAATAACAGTCAGAATAGGATAACCTATGCGGATATCTATAGGATAACCTTTGGGGTTGTTGATATCCTATATAAAACCTATAAAGAGATAACCAAAGGCTATCCCAAGGGCTAATGTAGGTTCCAAATACATGATAACTCATAATTCACTGAGGTACAAATAAGAAATTTTTTATTTAGTTTTTATTTACATTATATTTTCATCGTGACAGAATTAATTTTATTAGAGGAAGGCATTCCTTATAAAATATTGTCCTAATAACAGCCAGAATAGGGATATCCACTGGATAACCTATACAGATATCTATAGGTTAGCCCTTAGGGTTGTTGATGTCCTATATAAAACCTATATAGGGATAACCAAAGGCTATCCCAAGGGTCATCCATAGGTCAACCTGTTGGGCTAATGTAAGTTCCAAATACATGATAATTCATAATTCACGTAAGGTACAAATAAGAAAATTTTTATTTCATTTTTATTTACATTATATTTTCATCATGACATATATTTAGTTGATGTCCTATATTTTACATAGGACATCAACAACCTTAATATTTATATATTGGCTAGCTTGTTCTTAGTGCTAGTTTCAATAAGTCATGGTAGATGGCTCTCCTTGCAAGTTGCAAATTCCTTCTGTTGCGATACTCACCTAGTCAGCAGTGTTTACTGCTAAAAAGTCAGAAACTAAAGTGTAATCTATCCACTACACAAGAAAATTAACATATTGCAAATGCATATTTTATTATTTATTTTTTTTTGCAATATGAGATTTATTTATTACCCAAAGGAGGGTGAGTGAGTTGTCAACAGCAATCACAATATTTTTAATAATCGGATGCAACTTTTGTGGATGTCTAGGTTGTCCAGATTTTAACCTAAATTGGTCCATTTTTCTTCCTATTGACAACCATGGGCTATCCCATTGTGGATGTCTGTAGGATGTCCAGATTTTAACCCAAATTGGTCCCTATTTCTTCCTATGGACAACCATGGGCTATCCCATTGAAGACATCCATGGGCAAACCCGATTTGCACCAAAAGGATATCCACAGGAGGTCCGAAATCGGGATTAACCCAGTTTAGGACATCCCCAGGACGTCCCGCTTATCCTCGAAGTATGGCCAGTGGTTGTCCTAAGGCTATCGAGTACTGTCTGGGTACATAGCTTCCGCGTATACGCTGATGTACAAACCGCTAGAAGGTGGAATGAGATCACTGTGTTTCCCAAGATGGATTTCACCCATCCAAGTACTAACCGCCCTGAACGTTGCTTCACTGGAGTATCGAAATATACCACAGTCAAGACGCCTCTATACTCGCTCGCCCCACAAGGATCTTTTAAAGTACCGTTTTTTTTGTCCAAGCTGCGAGGTTAAAACAAGATGTATTCAATCTCCAAAGCGAAATTTAAAGATTTGTTGACATTTTTTTTTAATGTTTATTTTTCGACATATTTGCAAAATCATATTTCCTCCCTCCGGTTACTTTTCAAAATGTTATCCTCCACTCTAATGTAAACTTACTGGTTCTCGAAAGTGTAAAGAATAGTAAACATCTGTGCAGAGTTTCCTTGATTTTCTATTTTTTCCTTGATATGGCAAATTTAGGGCTATTTTTATTGCACTAATAAAAAATAAAATAAAACTAAAAGTTCTTTCTGTACAATTACTTATTACTATTATTTCTTTTCAGCTATAAACTCATATGGATACAAGAAAAGAGTAGAGTCGTAGAAGATGCCATACGGGCCATTGAA
The DNA here is from genome assembly GCA_936432065.2 of Rutpela maculata. Classification (NCBI taxonomy): domain Eukaryota; kingdom Metazoa; phylum Arthropoda; class Insecta; order Coleoptera; family Cerambycidae; genus Rutpela; species Rutpela maculata. The sequence continues at coordinate 81,121,226 of OW386289.2, read as the reverse complement.
TTTTGTTTGCAGTCACAAACATTCCTATTTTTATATTTTTTTAGTTGGGTGTGTCATGTCATAAGTTTACAATGTATAATTTATTTTTATATGTTAGTTATTACGTTGGTTACTTATATAATTTTATTGATTATTATTAGTAAGATATTTTTGTGATATTCTGTCATCACAACATGATAAAATGTATATAAATGTATTGATATTTTTATCTATATACTTACTTAATAAAATTTCCTACATTTTTGTTTAAGTGGCTTGTTTTGTTGAACTCCTCTTAGATTACATGTGTGTCGCTACCTAGAATCTATTACAGATTTCGCAGGGATTACAAAATCAATTTTATCACACTACACTGCCCTTTATAACTTAGAGACGCGCAGACGTCTGAAAGAGTCGAGGCATGGCTCATAGTTAATACCATATCCTTCTAGTCAAGGAACATTTTTTACGTGATATATAACAAGCACATGGCTGTTTTGTTCACTGATAGAGAATTGTAGACAGAGCAAAATTAGCCTTGCCTGTCTGTCCGGCGTGGTTGTATAAAGCGAGGGTGGCGGTTCGAAGTCGTCAAGAAAATCTGAAGCTTTACGAAATGTGCATTTGGCTGATTTTCTTTTACTCATAATTTAGTTGATATAAAACACACCAGAAATTACCTGCCAGTCATTTGGACGTTGCTAATACTTTAGCAGGCAAACATGAATATGTTACGAAAATAATCCAAATCGTTACGTGATGTGCACAAAGCTGAAAATTTGTGTATTAGTTGTTTACTTCATAAATAATAGATAATTCACAGACCTTACAGATATTAAAAATACCTGACACAGTTGCTAGTTTTCTGATTTGAAACTTAATACAAATTTTACAAAAAGTAGTAGGTACTCATCTCGATCTCCTAAGAACAATATTAAAATTACAAAAAAAAAGAATTTCTAAAGGAGGTGTGTCCATAAGCCCCTTATTTGGCTCCAGTTGAGCACAACTGAGTACAAGCCAGTACCACTTTGATTCTTACATATGTCAAAGATGACCTATGTACATCCTTTGTTTTGTTTCTGACAGTATGTCATGTAGTTTATTAGTTATTGTTTAGGTTAGATGTAGGTTTGTAATTTCTCTTCTATGGCTGGCTGTATGGCTTCGGCCTTTATGCAAAAAAAATATATATATATAAAATATGTCGAGATTTTACGTTTTCACAGATTTAAAAATCTTTGCCGTACTCTCTTACACTCAGTGTAAAACAACCAACCAAAAGCACAAAAAATTGTGATTTTGACATATTTTTGGATCTTTATCAATGGTAAAAAATCGAACTACGTGAAATGTATATTGTTTGTCGTATCTTCAAATGTTGAAGTTTGAAAAAATAGTAATTTTTTTTTTAATTTCGCCTCGAATTTAAAAAAAAGTGTTGTTGTTGGGGCCAAACAAGGGGCTTATGGGCACCCTTCCCTTTATTATACTAAACGAAGAGTATATTGTATTTGATCGGCACATTTCTAAAATCGTAAATATCGCTCGTAGAGAAAAAAATTTCATATCATTGTGTAAATGAACGAATTCTGAACAACTTTGAAAATGTCCGTCTGTCCGTCCGTCACGTTTCTTGTAAGCACGATAACTTAAGAAAGAAAAGTCCGATTGTATTGAAATTTAGAAAGTAAGTTGGCGTTAGCTAGAGGAAGAACACTATTGTTTTTGAAGAAAATCGATCGGTAAATAAAAAAGTTATTAATTATTTAATTAAAAAAATACATATTCTCTTAATTTTTGTCGCTTGTACTAAAATGGAAATCTTGCGAAATATTATTTCCATAATATATTTTTTTTTCGTTTATGGATTTTACTAATATATTTTATAGAAATAGGAGTTGAAATATGTATGATTGTTGAAAGATATATGTATCACAGACAGTCAATTTCCGTAGCAATATGTGGTGGCGCAGCGGCTAGAGCTTTGCGTTGCAATCCAAAGGTCCCGTGTTCGAATCCCGCACAGGTTGAATATTTTTTTTTTCATATAATTTTTTTCACAACAAAGATAGTATCAGAAAATTTAAGATGTCTAAAAACTAACATTATTTACAAGAAAACTGCGAAGAGTATCCTATAGAATGTGTTACAATTATATAAAAAGTTCTGTGAACAGGCGAAGAGTACGATTTTAGCTTGTTTTCTATGTATACATTCACCATTTTTATATTATTTGCCATTATAATACTTTTCGTAATTTTTCCTACTTTTTTTCTTTTTTTGTCCCTTTTTACCCTATAGTCTCTTCAACACTTCAATAAATACTCAGGTATTTTGTTCCACGTCTAAATCTAAATTGCTTGGGATTGTAATTGAATGTTTGAATGGTTTACAGTGTAAATTATTACTTAATTTTTACTAACTCTAGATAGTAATACTCAGTAATAGTGGAAGAAAGGAGTCGGAAGAGTATGAAAAATTGTGCTAAAGTTATGAAACCTATTCCATCCCGTTTTCGAGGGCGCTGAAAACAGAGTGAAAAAAGTTTTTAGTCAAACGCACCCCCGTTAACCTCCAAAAACCACCCCTTTTTACTTATTTCTCATGACAGCTTGGCATCGACTATTTTTGCAGGGATTCTTTGTATTTTCATGGGAATATAACAGATGGTGAAAGGTGATGTCAGGTAGTAGATCGCAATCGCCCTTGGGGGTGGAATCTACCCTGTCAGGGGGTGTAAAATTGTTTCTTTTTTTCTTCTTGTTAAGGATATTTACCTCCCGTTTTCGAGGATGCTGATCAAGGGCAATGGTAAGAGTGAATTTTGACAACATCGGGGGTCGGTCCCCCAAGGGGGGTGGAAAATTATTTTTTTTTATTCTCTAATTAGTATATTGAGTGGGAGTGGTTTCAAAGTCACCATTTGTCCATTTTACACCCTCATCAAAAATGAACCTATCCTCGCAGGGATTTGAAATGCATGTTCCTTAAAACGGAATATAAGGAAGAGAATACTGTTGGTAAAATTTATTTTTAATAAATTATATATACATGATACGATTTTGAGTACAATATAATATTTTTTACAAGACATTAATATATCCTAGGGTACTTACAAACAGAATTACATGGTTCATATTCCTCCAAATGAACATCACATTCGGTGCTATTGCCTCCTTCTTCATAGCACGTATCGTCCGTTTCCGTTTCCGATTCATGATCGGAAATATACATTCCGGGTACAAAATTTAGAAAGTTAGCATTATCATAACTATTATCATTGGATTCGTTTGTTTGTGTGCTTGGTTCATCATCTTCATCCTCTGGAGCACAATTCTCACAGAATTCATCTTGACAAATCGTTAATATCAGTCCCTAATATCAGCGGCATACGCACTGATCGCTCTCAGAGAAATGGGTTGGCTCCGGGGTTATCAGCGCGCTAACCCTATGACCACGATGTACCTCCAGAGAAATTGACGGACTACGAATACCTCGAGGACACAAGATTTACCTAGAAAACAGTAAAGGCGGCAAAAACAAATAAAATTATAATACGAATCCCTAACATCAGCCAAGTCTCTACATATTATTATTATTAAAAAGGGGGTGGTTTCCGACAATTTAAGGGTGAAGGAAGAGTCCAACCAGGGCTTGATCAGCATCCTCGAAAACGGGGGTAAACGTCTTTAACAAGAAAAAATAAGAAACGATTTTACACCCCCGACAGGGTAGATTCTACCCCCAAGGGCGGTCTACTACCTATCATTACCTTTCACCGTCTGTTATATCCCCATGAAAAAACAAAATAGTCGATGCCAAGCTGTCATATAGGAAATAAGTAAAAAGGGGTGGTTTTTGAACGTTAAAAGCGCATGAGTAAAAACTTTTTATTAGTTATTCGGTTTCAGCACCCTCGAAAACGGGGGGAATAGGTTTCATAACTTTAGCATGATTTTGCTTTTTTTTTTCGAGAAAAACCCGACTCCTTACTTCCACTGTAAAGTGGTCAATAAGTAAATAGAAAAATAAATAAGATTACCATTTGGAACCGGCCTAAACACTTGTCAGCACATATCGACCATTATAGACTATATAAAATATTCATAAGTTACTTAGTTGAAAGTCAGCTTAGGTCATATTTTGTTTATGTGTTATAAAGCGTCCAAACAGAACGGCTGGCCTACAAATTCTGTAGCGTATCGCAACATTTTTATGAAGACGGGCCCCATATACACGCACCCAGAAATATTTTCAATACCAAAAGTTATTACCTGCCATGCCAGTCCGAAAATGTTGCTAAAGCATTGGCAGGCAGATGTAAAGACTGAAATGTGCTTTTGCACGCTACACGCGCGTTGAGTCATCTGAATATAAATTTATCAGTATATAAATTATGTTCGTACTAAACAGATAAAATAATAATAAAAATATGAAGAACTAATATTTATGTTGTTAACATTTTTGTTTAAAAAAACAATAATATGAAACTTAATTACAATTTATAATTCAAAAGTTTCTAAAATAACTTCACCTTTACTGATTATATACTTTTGTTACATGTTTATGTTAGAAAAATTTATTAAAAAACAATTTAGAGCCTAACTAACCATAGTTATATCGCTGATGATTAGAGAGATATAAGCAAAAACTAAATCAGAGCGCCATGTTTCCAAGATGGCGGCTCGAGCGCAATAATTTTAGCTAGGGACTTTTAGTACGTTTAATAGTAAACTTTAATAAACATCTTTGCCAAGTTCCAAAACTTCATCAGTTTTTTCCGTCAAACATCGAAATTTGTTCTAATTTGACTGGGGTATATCGCCTACTAGTACCAAGAAGTATATATTGAATGTAATATAAAAATATATATTTGAATTTTATAAATATTGAAGCAGATAACATGAATATAATATAGTATTACTTCCACATCTAGTGGAAGTATAGTAACGACAAAAAAAAATTTAAAAATTTTTATTGTTCAGATAGGCTTAGAATGTTATGAAACGTCGAGATTTCAAGTTTGAGCGAAAAAAAAATTCTGTCTGTCTGTCGGTCTGTAACTTTTTTTGTGCGCACGTTTACTCTGGAACCGTTTGAGATATTGACTTGAAATTTGGTACACATATGTACTTTAATGAGATCTAGAACTAGATTATATTTTTATCTTGTTCCGTCGAAGGGTTGGGGGGTAAATTGGGGTAAATTGGAGTAAATTTGGAATAAATAGGTAAATCAAGCAGGTAAGAGTTCATAAAATTGATATTTAGTATAGACAAGAGAAGCTAAGGTCTCAAAAAAAATTTTGGCATTAGCCACCCCCATTACCACCCCCACTCCATTATTAAAGGGGATGAAAAAAAAATGTGATTGTGTGTGTACAAGAACCAGAAACCTCAAAATATTTTTTTACTTTAGCCACCCCCTCTCCCACCCCCTGTCACCACCCCCACCCCACTACCGATTTGGGGTAACGTTTTATGGGTTTTTGGGGTAGAGGATTTCAAATATTATATTATTAAAGTTCCATAAACAATTATTTCCAGATACCATATTTTTTCGTTGTGTGACTTGGATAAAAAATCCGGATGTGGAAGTAGTGATTCCTTGGGCAGCGGTTTTTTATATAACAAATGGCTACAATGGCGTTTTTTTTTTACAAGTGGCGCGTTTATAGTATGAGCCGAAGACGAGTGTTATAAACCACATGAGTAAAAATACACATTTTAGGAGTTATATACAAAATTTTTTGTATCGCCATTCGAAATTAGAAAACAATATAATTTTGTAAAAATAGACTAAATTCTGTTGCTGTTTCCACAGAAAACAAAAAATCAGCTTTGTAGATTAATATTACGCGGCGGAAAATGCAAAACTTCTCCGCGAACTGCAATAGCCCGGAGCGCATATTCGATTAAAAGTCTTGTTTTCTATATGTTAGAGAAGAAATTAAAAAATCGTCGGAAAGCTCAATCAATCCGAAAAAAAAACGATAATTATCGAGATAGTCGAGGAAATGTAAGAAATTACACGTTTTCCTATAGAGTGCATGTAAATCTTAAAAAACGATTTTTCTCAGAAACCTTTGTTTCGAAGGGCCAAGATTAACGGAACGTCAAAGTAGTACATGATATTAAGTGAACACCGTATATGAGATCTATTTCAGTTAATTTCCGATTAATTACGGTGACAAAATGGAGAAATTTTACCGAAAAAAAAAAAAGGTCCCAAATGCCGCCCCTTCTAATTCCTTAATTTTTGTCGGAATTCAAAAAATAAAAACAAAAACAATTTTAGCAAATTTAATCCTATTTAAGTTAACTAAAGTACACGGTGGAAAGGAAACACGGAGAAGTAGGGTATCATCTCACGCAGGCCCTGACAGGTCGCGGCTGTTTTGCCGACTACCTGTTGAGAATAGGAAAGCTGGACTCTCGAGAGTGCACATATTGTGGCGAAATAGACGATGCAGAGCACACAGTCTTCCACTGCAACAGATGGGTGGAGGAGAGACGGGGCATAAATCGTCTAGGGCCGGATGAGCTTGTGGAATTCATGCTACAATCTGAAGACAATTGGGCAAAGGCCGAAACAGCTATTACAAGGATCGTCGTGCATAAAGGAGAAGATGAGAGGAATCCCGACCTATACCCTTTGCACAACTAGAGGGAATACAGGGAACAAAGACACAGGAAAAAAAACAACATCTATACATTGAATAACTATTGACGTGTATCCTGAAGAGAAGCGAGAGCGGTTCCAGGATACATCATACACTGAAGAGAGGTGGTTTTAGTGGATATGCCTAGAGGTGAGTCCCACACTAGTAGGGATTGCATTACCGGTTAACCGGTTAACCGGTTATTAGGACAAAAAACACATGACGATAATTACCGGTTATTTTAATTTTTTACCGGTTATTTCGGTAAATTTTGAACTTGCGATATGTCACGTATTCAACGTTTCTATTTATGTCACTGACTAGTATTCACTAAATATAGAGTGACTGTCCCAACACCAAGCACTTTTAACAATAAATAAATAATATTATAAAAAGTAAACTCCAAACACCAAGCCCTAAGAAATACAAGAAAGACATTGACAATATCTTACGACAGAAAATTGAATATTTCACTGCCGTAAATATCCGTGGAATACATTTAGAAGTATGTTATTACCAATTTTTATTAACTTATCAACCCACCAATATCGATTGAGAAGGGCATCTTCAGCTGGTGGTATTCTATGCACAAATATCAGACGACTAACAGATATAGCTTTGAAAAACTAACCCTTTTAATAGGCTATTTTTAAAAAATATTGTATTTTTAGATCAGGTATTCAGTAAATGCCCTATTTGAGTTTATGTTCATAATTTTTGTTATTTAAGTGGTTATTTTTGTTATTTACAGAATAATTATTTATTTAAGTTTATTACATTTATATTTGTTCTTTTTGATAAATTAACTCATATATAAAAAGTCTATTTGACAGTCACATTTTTGTCACTTTGACAGCGATAAAAAAGGTGCATCGTTTTTTATCACCGATAAAAATGCCTATTCTTCAAAAGCAGAGTACACCTAGTAGTCGCACGTCACTCTGAAATCTGTACTGTCAGCTATAATTTTTAATTATTGTGGAAACTATTTTTCTCTATTCTTATTGGGATGCTCTGCCACATGTATTCTTCTAAACAATGTCTGAAATCTACAAAATAATACAATTAACTGGCAAAAATTTTAACAAAAGAGACAGATAGCAAGAAAAGAAAAATTAAAGAAGCGGCTATAATACTATTGAATGAGGATAAATGCGTGTCCAATTGTTCTGTAGATGTTTGCACAACCTGGCTGCCGATGTTAAAAGAAGAACTTAACAAACTCAACATTGTTTAAAATAAAACTATCAATTAGACATATCAACAGTTCTGTGTAAGCAGTAAGTATCTATGGATACTGAACATAACAAATATATTCTTAAAGCTGTGTATTTAATATACACAGCCCACAAACATTATAATACGCTTTGAGAAAGGAAACAGATTCGTTTTCCGAAACGTCAGCAAAATACGTCATTTTTATATTTTTGTTCTTATTCATTATTTGTCAAAACCACCCTCTAACTGATCCTTTGACGTAAAAGTCACAGGCGTAGAGGTTATTTTCCAGTAAAATACTGGTTAATTGTATTATTTTGTAGATTTCAGACATTGTTTAGAAGAATACATGTGGCAGAGCATCCCAATAAGAATAGAGAAAAATTAAGAAAATGCCACAACCAACGTTTAGACAATATGTGGAAACTATACTGTACGATATGAGTCGTTTTGAGAAAATTATAATAATTTTTAATAAATTATTGTTGTTGTTCGTTCACATTCATATTCTGTCGTTAATTTATCTTGCCAAAAAACACTCGAGCTTTTCTTTTATGGATAAATTTCTTTTTAACTCAAAATTTTGCCAATCAGTAATTTTGCTCGAAAAAATTACATTTGACAAAATCCCTCAACCTCCGGTCTCGTGATTTTTTCGTGTCAGTTTTTCCTATAAAATTGGCAAAATTATATCGTTACAAGGATAAATTTGTGCGATAAAAAAAAGGTCTTGTAATTTTACTGTTGATAAATTAACTCTTGTATAATAAAGTCTATTTGACAGTCACATTTTTGTCACTTTGACAGCAATAAAAAAGGTGCATCGTTTTTTATCACCGATAAAAATGCCTGTTCCTCAAAAGCAGAGCACATCTAGTAGCCGTACGGCACTTTAAAATCTGTACTGTCATCTATAATTTACGAGTATTCGACATGTGTGGAAACTAGAGAAGAAAATATTGAAATCAGTACACCAAACCAAACAATTTATAACAACTGTGTTTTTAATAACTGTTCCTTCAAATAATTGTATAAATAAAGATAATTATTGTTGTTGTTCGTTCACATATTCTGTCGTTAATTCATCTTGCCAAAAAACACTCGAGCTTTTCTTTTATGGATAAATTTCTTTTAACTCAAAATTTTGCCAATCAGTTATTTTGCTCGATAAACTGACATTTGACAAAATCGCTCAACCTCCGGTCTCACGATTTTTTCATGTCAGTTTTTCTTATAAAATCACTGATTGGCAAAATTATTTCGTTACAAAGAGAAATTTATCCGATAAAAAAAGCTCTTGTGATTTTACTGTTGATAAAAAACCTTTTGTTTATTCATTATATCAAATATACGTATATAAAAATGTTTTTTGTTAAATTTAGATAATTTTGTACATGGAAAAAGACAATTGCCATTTTCATCCATTCTAAAAATTACCGGTAAATACCGGTTAACCGGTTATTTACATTTTTATTTACCGATTTACCGGTTATTAAAATTTCCGGTAAATTGCAATCCCTACACACTACCGTTCAGGTGTCCATAAAGGATTTCCACCCCGGAAAAAAAAAGTTAACTAGAGTAGTCTTTTGGCGTAGGAGCCAAGATTAAAAAGTTGCCAACTGTAGAAGCTCAAAATTTGCGATTTTTTGCTATACATGGCCAACATTTCAGTAGTTATCTCCGAAACGAAAAAAAAATCAAAATTTTGATAGTAGAAAAAGATTCGTAATGGAAAATACTCGTTTGACCTTGTTTTTTATTTCGAGCTAACACCCACCGTTTCGGAGACGTCTGCGAAAAATAACAAAAATCAGCTTACATTTCGGAGTCGAAAAAATTGCAAGAATATGCAATCTTGACTATTGGGATGGCCGTACGATGTCGCGACGTAAAGAGGAAGTCTTCCAGATAAACCTAATCGTAAATTGCACGGTGAAATTCGAAAATTCGGCTCGGAACGAAGGAATCAAAAGTAGAATTTTGTGACATTTCAGAAAATCTTTATAGATATTAACGCTAATAATCTGTCACTACCTCCCTGACTCCACCCTCGTGTGCTGCGCGCGACGTCGATTGAACAGTCTAGGCATGAAGATAAAGGTGATTGGCTCTGTACCTAGTGAGTTATAATAGCTCACGCATTATAACTCACGTTGTTTGTTTATGGATACTATTAATTGATCAAAAGCAGTTCATTAATTAGTATACAACCTAATAAGAGTAGATAAATAACTATTATCCATCACCACTATATTAGGAAGGTATAATACGTCTATTTTACGTGGATTAAAGGCCCTTTAATACACTAGTGGATTAGAATTCATAATAGAGTGAAATTACTTAGAGAAGATAACATCAAGTCGCACATCGCGTATAAAAGTTGGCATAATATCAATGCCCCGTGCCATCCATTTTTTATTTAAATATTAATCAATGGTAGTAGGCAGTCTTAACGCCCATGCAGCTGTAAAAATAGCATCGTTACCTAGGTAACGAGCACATGGTAACGATATCGGTCTCTGCGTATTCTATGACGATGTTATCTTCTCTAAGTAATTTCACTCTACCACGCTTCGATTTTATAGAATTTTATTTAGAATTATTATTGATATTAACATTAACATTTATATCAAGAACGATCTTCTTGTCATTTTGACCGGTATTAACAAACTCATGTCATAGAACGACCTTCTATTTTTTTGCTCAAAATCAAAAGATTCTTAGTCAAAATAAACTTGTCAAACCTGACGTTTCTCAAAATCAGATTTTTTTCACCTGCTCTCATACGGCTTTCACGCTCCTAATTTGGCAGTGGTCGTGGATAAAACGTTGAATTACATTCGGGAATTAACAGCCTTTCAATCCACTCGAAAAAATGTCTCATAGATTAAAGGCTTGTTAATCCCCTTATATAATTAATAACTATTCAGTCTTTTTTCTTTATTTTACACTTGTCAATAATGACTGTCATAAATGTCATTTTCGGATATGGCGTTACAAAAACTATATTAACAACAAATCGGAAATCTAATAATTTACTCGTAATTCTGGTTTAATTATTTATTTACATTAAAAAGTCTTATAAATATAAAAACGTGATTAAAAATATTAATCTTTCTTCAGCCAAAAGTTGTGTGAGCCGTTCCTGACGAGTAATTATAATAATAAATTTAATTATCACTATTTTCAATACAAAATAAGTGTCTATGTCCGTATCAAACACCATCTTTGAAAATATTGGTTTACAAAGAAAGTTAGTGTTTCCCAATTTATAATCCTATAAGCATAAGCGATAGCGAGATCCGTAGATATTCATACAATACAACGAATGACTTTATGGCAGAGCACTTTCTTGTAGTAGTAGATACAATACCAAATCGCTAAATAAACCAACTTATGATAAATCAGTCATGCTCCGCTTTCTCTTTATCTGGTTTATATCCGTATGTGTTGAACACTGCAACAAAAAATAAAAATATTAACATCAACCTGGACTTGACACAGTTAATATGAAGTGCGTCTGATAACGTACCGGTAAAGACAATGCACGTGTATATATTAAAGTATTTTATATAGTATACCAAACGATATTTGTCTTTATAAAAAAATGTAGCAAACCATTATGTACCACAAGAACGTCCCAATGCAATTACTACTGAGGCTTTAATGAACAGGGCAGGGAAGTGTTAGGCATATTAGCAAATTTAACATTTTAATATATATACAGGGTGTCTCACCAGGAACTGCATTGATCGATATAGGGAAAAGCACGCACCAAAAAATTTTGAAAATTTAGGGACCTATCAATGGCAGTATCGCCAATCCAACTAAAATTACAAGCATCTGGCACTTCCGGTTATACCGGAAGTCGATACCAACTTGCTATATTTTAGGGTTTTCAAAAGAGCAGAAAATCGCAAATATTTCAAAAAGTTGTAACTTAAACCCTCACAATGCTTATATCAGAAAAAAAAGGAATTTAATTTTATATAATTTGATGTAAAAAAATATAGGGTGTTCCGTTTGACCTAAACAAGTTTTCGCGGTTTGAAGTTTACAAAATGTAATGTCAAAAATGGAACACTTGATATACTATTATTGAATGTATTTCAATTGTACAGTGTAGCTCTCCTTGTGTTCTTTTTACATGCCCAGAAGCAAATGAGTATCTTTTACACGAAAAAAGTTATAAAGGTTATTGTAAACCATTACACCTCAAATTCATTTTAAAATGTCAAATATCTCTGAAACGGCTGGGTTTAGGCGTAATGTATCCTATATGTTTTTTTGAAAACCCTAAAATATATAGGGTGTTCCATTTCAAATAAGCAAGTTGGTATCGACTTCTGGTATAACCGGAAGTGCCAGATGCTTGTAATTATTTTAGTTGGATTGGCCACACTGCCATTAGTAGCTCCCTAAATTTTCAAAATTTTCTGATGCGTACTTTTCCCTATATCGATCGATGCAGTTCCTGGTGAGACACTCTGTATAGTGTGTCCCACTTTGCGTGGAACCACCAATATAAAAAGTGCATTTTACGTCCAATTTAATTATAGCTTTCTTATGTATAGATCTTTGAAAAGTGCATTCTTTGGGCACATTAAATTTTATAAAACATAAAATCTTAACACACTGCATGCATTTGTTTTAGGAACATTGTGAAATTTTATTGTATGAAAATCCCCTATTGCATGGGATTATGTATTTAAATGGCTCAAATAACTTCAAATAAAAGTTTGACAATGTTGGGATGATTTACTTATTTAAATGTCTGTCTGTAATAATAACTAAGACCGTGCAAAGGTTGGGTATAAATAAAACACCAATTCTTCTATCGATGCTGTCACTAAGCTGAGGACGACTTAGGTTTCTTAATTAAATACGCAAGCTGCTTCTCTTGACAATCTCACATTATCACCAACAATTTTAAGGATATCTAGATAACTCAACTTGGAAATGAAGTCGTGTTAGATATAATCCATACCAAAGTTGCAAAAAAAGGGATAAACCCCAAAAGTGCAAGGGTAGCGACCAAACATGGCTATCCCCCCGTTCTCGAGGGAGACCAACACAATGATGATAGTCGCGCGGTCCCTACCACTCGAACTAACCCTAAACGCAACCCATTTTTCGTTGTCAGGCATGCAAGGACTTATTGGATCGTTTTTTTTTGAGGAAACTCAATATGTCTTGTAAAATTTTGCAACCAAACATCCTAACGTCCCCCGAGGGTTGAAACCAGACCCTCCCTCGATATCGAGGGATGCAAGAAACATCCAAACGTGCTGAAAATGTTTTCTACATGTTTTCAAGAGCGTGTAACACGATGCTAATATTATTTACCCTCCCATCCAACTACCCCTAAATCAGAGGTGCCAAACTACTTTTGAGAAAGTAGTTAATTACTAACTACAGAGTACTTATTAAAAATGCTTTGTAGTTGAAAAGTACTCGAGTACTTTTATTTTGAAAGAGTAGTTTAACTAACGTGTCTTCAATTACATTTACAACTACTTTTGTAGTAGACTTTACACTTACACAGCATGAAATTTTTTTCATGATGAACGAAATTGGGTCACTAGAACTGTGTACTTAAGATACTGAAACCTTTCTATGCGACATGTCATAACCGGAAGGAAAGTCTAATATATTTATATAATTTGTAAAATGATTGTTCCAATATTCTACAAAAAGTCACAAAATGCTCTTCTACGTCGGTGTGCAAGCAAAGTGTACGTGCGTAAAGCCCCGATAGCCTACCCTACAGTTTAATTGCATGTTCTATTGTTGCCATTTTCAACCTGGTTAGGTTATTTAATATCTATTTAATATTATCAACGTTTATTATTGAGGAATTAAAAAAAACACTACAAATTGGGCTTCTGAGATTACCATTCTTATTAATTAAAGAAAAACACTAAAACCCATTTACAAATTGCCATTCGCTTTTAACATTACTAATATTTCAAAATTAGAATCGGATAATTAACTTCTTTTTGGGGCATTTATCATGCCCGCAAAACACACGTTCCATAGGAGCTGATGAAAGCAAAGGTGTATTATAATATACAAATAATTTCTTAATAATTGGATAATAATTCAGCATTTCAAAGTTGCTCTGAGAATCATCCAAGTATGTTAGAAGTTGCAACATTATTGTATTGCTCAATTCAGTATTTTCATCCTTTTGGTCGTAATTGGTGATTTCTGTATTAGTTGTGGCCGTGATGAGTTCGGTAGATTCGTCAAAACCGAATTTATATTTCTCGAGTTTTTCCTCGATTCTAGTGCTCTCAGATGTATTAACCTCTGCATCATTTTTAAAAATTTTTAAAGCAGAATTTACCAATAACTTTTCAATTTATCTCTTGTCAAGGTAACATTAATACAATCTTTAATTGACTGTAGCCATCTCAACTTAATACCAGGGCTGTATGCTGCTCAGACTCTTTCTGTCACTAAGCAACTGGGCTGGATATTTATTAAGCATATTTCTGGGAAAAATATATAAAAACAGATTCTATCAAAACACATAAACAGTAGTTGCAACTACTTTAGTAGTTGATATTGCATTAGTAGTTTTAACCACTTTTAAGAAGTAATTTGAGTAGTGGATACTCAATATAATACCAATGTACTCACAACTACCTATAAGTACTTGTAGTTAGTAGTTAAATTGTAGTTAAACTACAATTGTAGTTAACTACTAGGCAACTATGCCCTAAATGTATATAATCATCCCTTTTTCCCATTTTTCATTATATATATGCATATAATCCGTACTCCTCTTAAGCTGCAATAAAAAAAATTATCTCCTTAGAAAGCCTGATCCAATGAGCGCTTGATATCTGACTATAAGAAAAACCCATGGGCATCCAAGCGTAGTTTTTGAGGACTAAGCGAGAAAGTGATGCCACGATCATCTTCTCCACTCTTGAAAATGGGGGATACCTTCTTTAAAACCTTCTCTTTAAGGGACAGTTCAAAAGTGAGGGAGGAGGTGGCTTCAACTCCCCGGGGGTTGTTAGGATGTCTGGTTGCTAAATTTTATAGGATATATTAAGTTTCCTCAAAACCCGATTCAACAATTCCTCGCTTGCCTGATAACAATAAATGGGAAAATGGGTGGTTTTATGCATTCAGGTGCAGCTAGTTGGGGGTGGGAGGCTAAATAATATCAGCATCGTGTTCCCCGCCCTTGAAAACGTGTAAAAGGCAATTTTCACCACGTTTGGATGCTTTTTGCAGATTTCGGCATTGCAGGCGGTGGTTTCAACCCCTGGATGTCTGGTTACGAAATTTCACAGGACCTACCGAGTTTCCTCAAAAAAAACCCGATCCAACAAGTCCTCACACGCCTGACAACGAAAAATGGGAAAAAGATTGTTTTCTTGCGTTTAGAGGTAGTTCGAGGGGGGTAGCCATGTTTAGTCACTACCCTTGCACTTTTGGGGTTTTGCAACTTTGGTATGGACTATTATGTACACTTAAAATATAAATCATTTTAATGTCAATTTTCCAACAAAATCAAAATTACTCTTTCCAATTTTGTTCGGGAATAAGTTACAAATTTCTTCATAATGTTTTTTTTAGCAGATTCAGGGATGTATAATATAATAAAATAAGGGTATAAGGGGCCATTGTAATAGTTGAAAAATCATTTTAAAAATATTTAAACCTCAGTCAAAAAAATATATTTACTGGAACAAGCTGGCAAGGAAATTTACTTCATTAATTACACAGACACACAAAAAAAATAGTTTTTCCAGAGATCAGAATACCATATTCTCCTGTATTTTGAACCTCTGAACAAATTCCCATTTACTATTATAATTTTTTTTAATCTCGGAAAACATATTTAGACATTTTTTAAAATTTGTCCGAAATAAGAGTTTAAACGTCTCAACAAATGTCATAAGTACTTCTTTTTAACCGACTTCATGTGGCTCGGTGGTGGTCCCATAAAAATACATTTGAATTCGTCATTTGTTCATTTTTGCACCGACCCCAATATCGACATTAGGATAAATAAGGTTTTTTTTTATCTATTTATTTAACGTCGGTCTATTTCCGCTACCAGAGCCTATCACCGACGCCAGGAGATGAGCTACCTTCAACATGGAAATTTTGCTGAACCTCTTCTCGTAAGAAGAGTAGGGATCTTTTACTTGCCTAACATTTAATAGACAAGGGACCGCCTGTTTTACATCCCCTTCGAAGGATGGTATATCCACTACGTAATACTCGTCTTGAAATTACATAGCTTATACGCTGATATACAAGCTGCTAGAAGGTGGGATGAAATCGCTGTGTTTCCCAAGATGGATTTCACCCATCCCAGTACTAACCGGAGTCTCGTGATACATACAAGGTGATGGCGCATCTACGCTCGCCCCATTAATAAGGTTCAATTGGCTGGGTAACGGTGAAATTTTGTTTTATAATTTTTAGCGGCTATTTTGAAGACGGTTCAGTTTTTTTCAGCTTTTTTAATGGTCTCTTTATTTAGTGTCCACACAGTAAAATATCCGTCGTTGTGACCTTTTAATCTTTAATATCAGCCTCGTTCTCAGAGGAACCGGTAATTACTATGTATCAAATTTCATCTAAATCTGCAAACATATTACAGTTATCGCAGCCATATTGGATTTGCCATTTTAAATTCTTTAGTGTGGTGGCTTAGAGCAAATACTAGGCAGAATCGTGACCTTCTGGATTAAAACGCCAAATTTTGTAGAGTTCTTATATACCCTCAGTACTATCAATTCAGGGGGGGGGGGGGGGGTGCCCGATTTCAGTGCCCGCCATCTTGAAATACGACACTATCTTTGTTTTCTTTGGACTGTAACTGTAAATTTTCGACTTTTTTTTAGTTTTTACTAAATATCTCTCCAACTTCTGGGTTTATAGCAAAAAAGATTTAATATAAATTAAATTTGCTACAATTTGAGACTAGAGCCGCTTTTGTAACTTTAATATTTTGTGAGATACAAGCTTCCAAATTTTTGGACTTTATTCAGGTTATTACGAAAATCGATTGGCTTTACAGCAACACTATTCGAATCAATTTAACTCTAGACTAAATTTGCTACAACTTTAGACTAGATCTGCTTTTGTAACTTTAATATTTTGCCAGATACAAGTATTCAAAAGACAACTTCAGGATTGCAAAAGAATCGATGTTGTATGGGACCCTAATATACAAGCCAGACAGTCTGAAGGAACTACACTCCTCAAAAACTTTGTTACATTCCTGAAGAATTCAGAGAACAAGACAGAACTGTTTATCCTACTAAATGATGCAGTTGCAGCTTATGACATACAAGAAGGTAAAGAAATATACATCACCTATTTTGTTATTTCAAAAAATACCAGTGCACCGATGTCCGAAACTGACCACGAAGAATCTAATACCAAAATGTGTCTTCATATACTGGATGCATTACAAAAAGGTGCCACCAACATCCTCATAAGTACAGTTGACACAGATGTTATTGTGGTACTAGTAGGCATCTTTGTCGAGCTACAAACTTACAAACCTAATATTCAACTTTTGATTGCATTTGGTAAACACTTCCGATATTATCATATCAACGCCATTTGCTAAGAGCTCGGAGAAAATATGTCCCAAGCATCGCCCTTTTTCCATGCTTTCACGGGTTGAGACACTACATCACAATTTTTTGGTAAGGGGAGAAAGTCAGCATGGAAGACATGGAAAGCATACTCTCCAGGCACTGAAAGATTTATCTTCTCTACAAAACATACATTTCAACCAGTAGGTGCTAAAACAAAGGCATTTGAACTTATAGAACGATTTACATGCATCCTGTACGATGGCACAATGGAACTTGACAGCATCAACAAACTCAGAGAGTATCTTTTCACACAAGGAAAAAAAGATGATGGAAAGTGTACCGCCCACAGAGGATGCCCTCATTCAACACACTAATCGCTGCATCTATCAATCTAGCATATGGTTAACCAGTTTGAAATCACTCCAAAATGCACCTACTCCAGCTAACTTTGGATAGAAAAGAAACGAAGAGACATGGCAGCCAATTTGAATGTCTTGTCTATACCGGAAGCAAGCAAAAGCTGTAGGGAATTAATCAAGTGTGAATGTACGGCCCCGTGTTCTAAGAGTTGCGTTTGTAACAAGGCTGCACTTGCCTGCACAGCTCTTTGTCATTGCAAAGGCCATTGTGAACAGTAAACAACAACATTATAAATATAATAATAAAAACATTATATGTAAATATAATTCTTATGGTTATTTTCTTAATACTTATTCTGTAATTTTTTTACTGAAACGTTTGTAACATGGTCAAATACATTATCTCAGCAAATTGTAATTGTATCGGTGTCTTTCTTTACTCACATTGTAGCCTATGTATGTATGTATATTATTCTATTAATGTTCAAGAAGAATACTTATTAAACATTAATAGAATAATGTTTGCTGTAGAGCTGACTGCATTAGAGGTATTTAGCAAAACCGACAAAAAATAGATTTTCGTAATAATCTGAAGAAAATCCAAAACTTTGGAAGATTGTATCTCGCAAAATATTAAAGTGGCTCTGGTCTCAAATTGTAGCAAATTTAGTTTGAATTAAATCCTTTTTACTATAAACCCAGAAGTTGGGTAGATATTAATAAAAACCAAATAAAAGTAGAAAATTTACAGGTACTGTAAAAAAGAAAACAAAGATGGCGTCATATTTCAAGATAGCGGACACTGATATTGAATTGATAGTACTGAGGGTATATAAGAAGTGCGCGAAATTTGGAGCTTTAATCCAGCAGGTCACGATCTTTTCGCTAAGCCACCACACTACTTAACTTTTGACGTCAGATTCGTTATAAGCAGGGCTCATGAATTATATTTCGGCGCCAGAGGAGGCTCTCATATAGACATAATATTATATTGCAAACACTTACTGAAACATTCAGATAAACGACGAAATGGTGAAATTATCTATGTATTTTTGGTAATAGATTTAACCTAAAAACGGTAATGGTTCTTACAAAAACATGTAATGCATATCTAGTAAATAAAAAAACAATTTTAAATCAAATACATACTTTCCTGTTTTGTTTAATATTTGTGGCATGTTTATTATGTTTACTTTCATATTGATTAAATATAAAACCCAATAAGCTGCAGGCAACATAAACAGATTTTTTTTATATATAATATTAAATCATACATAACAAATAAAGTTGAGGATTAATGGCATAAAACTGCCATGTGCCGTATGCATAACAAATGTGCACAATGTGATAAAGTGAACTTTATTTAATTTTAAAATGTTAATATGTAACCTACTTTTATAGGAAATCTACAGTTGTGAAACGTACTGACAATTACCTAAAGACGTAGTTGAGTCTTTTACAATTGCAGTGTTGAAGGCATTCGATCCTGATCGAGTGTCAACATTAGATTCCAGTGTACGGTGGTACTTTTATATGTCTTTTTACTAATGCGGTTATCTCCTTTAATAATAAATTAAGTGAAAGATGGCGCCTGAAGTAGTGTCTTCTTTAAACACAGAGCTGTTAAAGTTAAAAAAAGAAGTGTTAATAGACATAATTTTGAGTGGAAACATATCTAGTGATATAATTAAAAATGTGAATATTACCGTAATTCAGAAATATTTAAACGAAAGGCAATGTATTCGTTGTAAAAATAAGGAATGTGATGTCTACTGTGACGCGCAGGATGTTATCAACAACGTCGACCCGAACGAGAAAATCGTACTGGAACATAAGCTTGACCTCTCTAATAACCAAAATAACTACCTAAATAGGCTTTTATTTCATTTGGAGAAGAGGGTAAGTGAACAGGAAGAACTTATATCATTATTAAAAAATAATAACAAAGAACCTCATAGAGATATAGTAAATAATCCAAGTCACAAACCAAAATTCTCGACCGAGAAGGTTCCTAATTTAATTTCAAGCAGAAACAAAAATCCTGTTGAAAAACTGCAGGAGAAACCTGAAAGCTACTCTACAGCGGCATCTAGCAATCTAGGAAATAACTTGACTCAACACAAATCCGACAGAAATAATACAGGTACCATTACAAAAAGTGCCCCACAAAAACAAATTATAACAAGTGAACAAGTAAAGATAGCTGTAAATGAAGCAAAAAGATCAACATTTTTTGTTACTGGCTCGAATAAATTAAGTCAGAAAATAAAAACTGTACCTAAACAAGGCTACCTAAGCGTATATCGCCTACATCCCGACACCACAGCAGATGACTTGGACGCCTGTTTGAAGGAAACGGCACCAGAAATTCCTTTTCGCTGTACTCTAGTAAAAAGCAGCTTATATCAATCTAGCTTTAAAGTTTCTTTCCCCGAAGAATTTGTAGATCATGTGTACAACCCTAAAATTTGGCCTGATGGTGCCGCCGTACGTACATTTACGTTCCCAAATCAAAATTTTCATAGGAGAAGCCTGCCACATCACCGATATCGTTAACAAGCAAATCGACGAGTGACAAATTTTCAATATTTCACCAAAACATTCAGTCTATTAGAAATAAACGAAATGAAATTGAGTGTTATTTACTGAATCTGTATAATTCTTTTAAAACCAGTTATAATGTTTTATGTTTTAGCGAGCACTGGCTCTCAATTAACGAGATTGAATTTTTTCAAATTCAAGGATATGTTTTAGCATCTTCATTCAGCAGAACACAAAGGACACATGGAGGTACCATGATTCTTATAAAAAATAATATTGATTTTCAGCCCCTTGAGAAAGTGGTACAACTTTCTCAAGAAATGATATGTGAACTTTCTGCCATAAAGATTGTCCAATACGACATTATTATAATTACATTGTATAGGTCACCTGATGGTGACTTTAATCTATTCTTAAATATATTGCATGAGGTTTTTGAACTAATTAGAGTTTTAAATAAAAAAGTAGTAATTACTGGCGACTTTAACATACATTTTAATTCGGACACTTTAAGAAATTTAAAATTTTCAGACTTTATCAACTCTTTTGATTTTACTTGTCTAGTTAATGAACCAACACGAAAAAGCAACTGTTTAGATAATTTTTTTCTAAACTTTCATTCCTTTCATAACACGTCCTATGCAGTTGACACAAACCTATCAGATCATAAAGCCATTGTTTTAGAGCTGGATATAATTAATGAACCACCAAAATTGAATAAAATAAGGTACAGGCCTGTAACTCAGGTAGGTCTTAACATTTTGTATAATAATTTAAATACTGTAGATTGGAATTTCGTTAATGACAAAAAACTGAATATTGATGAAAAATTTCAAATTTTTCTAAATATTCTTGTCGAACAAATTGATGTTGCTTTCCCAATTAAAGTAAAGAATGTAGTTCCTGAAAAAACAAAGATAGAATGGTATAATGACGAGCTTCGAGGTATGCGCGAACATCTAAATTTTCTTTACTATTTAAAAAAACAATATCCAAATCTAACAGGCATATGTGATAGAGTGAATCAATATAGACAGTTTTATAGGAGGAAAATTGAATATTACAAAAAAAATGCCAACGAGTCTTTCATTTCTCGTAGTACAAACATGGCAAAAGCATCTTGGGATATAGTCAATTCTAAACGTGTAAATAAAAAGTGTACCATTAATGACTGTAATTTAAATGCAAATGACTTTAATAATTTTTTTATAAATATCGCTTTCGAGACTACAAAAAACATATCAAGTACTGTTGATCCTATCAGCCTAGTCACAAGTATGGCAAATAAAAATGATTTTATTTTTTCAGAGATTTCTTTTATTGAAATGCGCGATCTTTTAAAAAACATCAAAAATAATCCCAGTAAAGACATATATGACGTAAATATTAACATTATAAAATATGTACAGGATGTTATTATTATTCCTCTTACAAAGTTGGTAAATTTATGTATAAATAGTGGAACTTTTCCGCAGTGTCTAAAAATTTCAAAAGTAATTCCACTTTTTAAGAAAGGCGATGTAAATGACATGAACAATTATCGACCCATTTCAATCATACCTACGCTGGGAAAAATAATAGAGAAAGTCCTGTTTCGACAACTCGTTACTTTTTTTGAATCAAATAATATTCTGTCAAATTGTCAATTTGGTTTTCGCTCTGGAAAATCTACGACTGATGCACTTAACAAAATGGTGGAAAGCATAATAGTGGCATTTGAAAATAAAAACTTTGCTGGAAGTATCTTCTGCGATTTGTCGAAAGCATTCGACTGTGTGCAGCACGATATCCTGGTTAATAAACTTAAAAAATATGGGCTAAACACTTCTGCCGTAAATTTCATAAAATCATATCTAACAGGCAGAGATCAAATAACTATATATAATGGAATATCATCGTCATCAGGAAAAGTAAAATTCGGAGTTCCTCAAGGTTCCGTACTTGGGCCCCTATTATTTATAATATATGTCAACGATCTACCTAATCATATAAATGACACTTCACTCGTATTGTTCGCTGATGACACCACCATGATTAATATAAATAGCAATCCAAACAATTTATTGCAGGATATGCAGCTCTCACAGTTGAAAGCTTCTGACTGGTTCAGATCAAATAAATTATATCTTAATAATTCAAAGACACAAACTATGTTTTTTTCAACCCGGTGCTTAGATCATTTCGACAATCCCGAAAATGTAAAATCTTTAGGAGTAATCATGGATCCCCATCTACGTTGGGATCAACACGTTGATTACCTATGTGTTAAACTTTCTAAAGTTGTATAACTTATAAGAAATTTAATGACAGAATTGCCTGAAAATGTTGTAAAAACAGTTTATTTCTCTTTATTTCAAAGTGTATTCTCTTATGCTATTCTTACCTGGGGACACTCCTCTCATTTATACAGAATATTTTCACTGCAAAGACGTGTTATGAGGATAATAACACGATTGACATTTAGGCAAGATGTAAAGCAGAAATTTATAGGGATGAATATTCTAACAGTTCCTAGTTATTATATTCTTACCGCGCTTATGTATGTTAAACAAAATCTAGACAAATATGTTTCGCACAGTGATATACACGAACATGATACCAGACACAGAGATCAAGTTTGTTTAAACTACACCAGATTGGTTAAAAGCCAGAATGCAATAAATTATTATGGTCCGAAATTTTTTAATAAGTTACCGCCAGACATCAAGCAGTTACCGGAAAAAAAATTTAATTTTAGAATAAAAGAGATTCTGCTGAATGGAGCATACTACTCATTTGACGAGTTTTTGTCTGATGTTTTATATTAAATTACTTTTCAGTGTTTTTACTATTGTTTGTCTTTATATAATGCATATCATGTGATGTAATTTACAATATCTGTATTGACTTGTGTAAACCCACTGGGTATTGACATCAATAAATTATTTGTATTTGTATTTGTATTTGTATAATTAGGCCACGCTGCCGAAATTGTGAAACATTGCTTTGACAAAATCCCTTTTACTATTCTCACACTGTGGCAATTCTGCGCATTTACGTCAACATTTAATAAAGGGAAAGGGTAGACCATCCGAGATTGCAGTTTCGCAATCCGTAGTACAAATCCAGCCAGATGTATGTATGTATCTACAACCTAGCATGAAATTATACGGAGTCGACGCTATACAAAAATGTGACCGTGTTACTTTAAAGTAGTGAAAAATACATGTGTGTGTGCATGTGTGTTAGTTCAATGTTAAATTCTCCAATAACCTCCTCTTCGAGTGATTGTTTATAATAAACTGACCATATTAACTTTGGATATTACAGAATTCTCTAAAAAAGTACTCGCATAAAAAATCTTTCGGCGCTGACCTAGAGCCAACCCTGATTTTGACGCCACAGAGATAAAATTCCCGAGCTCTGGTTATAAGCTACTCCCAACATACCTAACTTTCAATTTTAATGCACTTCCGACGGATTCTCAATATTTTATGACAAAATTAAATTATCACTAGCCAAATGGGCTTGTTACCAATACTTTTTTTTTTCGTTATTTTTTTATGGTATTCAATAAAATTAGATCATGTAGATAAGCTGTCAAAATTTCAGCTTCATAAGTATATCCAATCCTTAGACATTCAATGTTTCAGTACAAAGCGCTTCGCCGATTCGTGACGTCATTTTGCATAAACAAAAATTGAAAAAGTACATTGTTTTCGCCATAACTTCTTTGTTTTTTATGCTATAGAAATAGAGAAAAAGCCATTTGAAAGCCTAATTAATAGTCTTTCATTTTTGTTCTTACTGCTTTTGATGTAAGTGCCATAGTTTCTGAGATACTTGACATTTAAACTAAATACTTCATCTTATAGACATTCGGGCGCCACCTTTATACTTCCAGATCTCCGAAACCATTAACTCTACAGAAATTAGAAAAAAACAAAATTCATCCTCAATTTAGTATTTTTCTTATTTGTCTCTAGCATGTTTTCGCTCAATGTAATACTTTTCGAGTTATTTGACGAATATTGTTTTGAATTACCTTTTTTTAAGCTAAAATCCCAATTTTCAAGTCATTATAACTTAAAGACTATCAATTTTTATGAAAAGTTTCAAAGAACTTTTTCTTCTTAAAATTCTATTTTATTTCACCTCCAATTTTTTTTATTATTAAATCTCGACTGTCGCTTGATCAGAATCTACAAAGTGA
Source organism: Rutpela maculata (assembly GCA_936432065.2). Classification (NCBI taxonomy): domain Eukaryota; kingdom Metazoa; phylum Arthropoda; class Insecta; order Coleoptera; family Cerambycidae; genus Rutpela; species Rutpela maculata. Next base: position 81,096,689 of record OW386289.2, on the reverse strand, counting down.
CGTCGCTCGAAACTCCGCCCCGTTTTCGCGCGGTCCAACTTTGCTAATTTATTTAAGAGCTTAAACGTCCGAATAAAAACCTAAACATTTGAAAATTGCCTTAAAAAGTGTTCTACTTTCGATTTATAAAATGTAAAAAAATGCTGAACAGGCCTGTTCTCGAAAACAATCTTGCTTCCAATTTTTGCTCTCCTTATACTAGACGTAGCTCTATGAAATTAATATGGGAACATCGCCGAGCCAAGGGAAGTCGGTTAAAAAGAAGTACTCATGACACTTGAGAGGTTTAAATCTTCAGATGTATACTTTTTATTTCGGATAAATTGCAAAAAAAATGCCTCAATATGATGTTTTTCGCAATTTCAAAAAAATATGATACGCAATTTGGCACTTTGGACCTCAAATTCGCGTTCAGCGGTTCAACATACATGGGAATATAGTATTTTGATCTCTGGAAAAAACTTTTTTGTGTGTGCCTGTGTGACTTATTTACTATTGATTTGAGGTAAGTACTTTTTGACGGTCTTTATTACGTTTTAAGACCCGTATAATTGACTCGACAATAGAAGAAATATAACTTACGCTTACCTGCAAAATCATTTTCGTAAAAAAATAACAAATCGGAAAATAAACTTCCTGGGAATTCGGGAATATCTGCAGTACCTCCATAGTATTCTGGCAAACTTTCCACGGAAATTTTTTCAGTTAGTGACTTCCTATTCGAGCCGTGGAAAAATAACTAAAAGAAAAGTTTAAATCTTCTTAATACGTCAAAATCAAACTCAAACTAAACACAAATTACATTACTAACTGTGAAGCTGTAAAAATAAGTAATTTAAAAAAACAGAAAACCTTGTCGATTCACGAACAGTACCATATGTATAGGGTGCAATATACAGGGTGTTTCTTAATCACGTGCGAATATTTCAGGGTGTGATTCCTTAGGTCATTTTTTTGAAGAAAAGTTCATATGAATGCAACGGCTTAAATTTTTTGCTACAGGGTATTGATTTTTTTTTAATCGTTATTTTTTAATATCTCAGAAAGTACTTTAGATATTGCTTTCAATTTTGGCATGTGTTAATACGCAGTAAACACACACGTTAAAAGAACGTTTGAAAATGACGATAACCGACCGTTACATAAACGTAACTAATATTCGTTGAATAAACGAAAATCTCGCCGAGATCCACGGAGCTTTCCACTATTAAATAGACTACTAATCAACGTTAGTTAATTACCTGTTTTACACGAATAATAAAAACGGTAAAATACCTAATTAACGATTTTATTATTGGTGGAAAACACATAATATTATTTACTTGTTTTATAGTAAACCAACATACGTCAAAAAGACATTTTAAAATCACTTTATATAAACGTGAATAATATTCGTTGAATAAACGCAAAAATGTCGTCGAGATCCACGGGGTTTTCCACTATTTAATAGACCACTAATCAACGTTAATTAATTAAGCTGTTTTAACGTTTTCATTATTGGTAAGAAACACGTAATATCATTTACCTGTTTTATAGTAAACCAATATACGTTGTAACAACATTTTAAAATCACTTTAAATAAACGTGAATAATAATCGTCGAATAAATGCAAAAATGTCTCCGAGATCCACGGAGTTTTCCACTACCCAGTGGGCACACATTTTGGTCGCCATTTTCCAACATATGATGGGTTACAGGATGAGCCATCTAGACGATTAATAGGTTAAACACCCACTGGTTTTATCATAAAACCAGTAGGTGATTAAAACCTATTAAACAGATAGCATAAAATATTTATGCTATCTCGGCCCAGCCACAGAATAATGATCTTTAACCTGATTGTTATAAGATCCATCCAAGTAAACTTGACTGCCTTTGTGTGGAACGGGTTACTTTGTATTTTGACCTTTGTTTCTCCAACTTTTTTACATTTCCTTTCTCCAACCAAATTAAAATTTGTTACTAAAGTTTCTGAAAATGTATTGCGTAGACGAAACCATCGAGGAGCAAATTTGCCTTGGTGCAGTTACTTCAAGTTGGGTAGTAAATACCTAACTGCACTGGTCAAATACAAAAGCATACATATATTTTTTACTAATCCGCAATCAAAACCAGACATAAAATATTCCCAGCGACCGTGTACAATAAAAAGGAATAATAGTAAAATGTTAATGATGGCTAGAGCCATAGAAAATGGAATATATCAGTATTTATGCAGATTTCACTTTAATAATCTAAATATTTATACCTATTAATACATAAGCTTTTGTAGACGTCAACGAACACACCCCGTGAAAAGTGTTAAGCCGCTATGTAAGTACTTATATAGTACTCTTTGAACTTACTTCTAGGCGACATTCCTTTTTCAATAATATGTGGAACTCTGCCTATATTTTCTTTTACATTTCATTTTTATTTTTCTGTTGATATAAAACTTATTTTCGTATGTATAAAGTTTTCAACATTATCAATACCTACTTGTTTTTAGGTTATATTTTTATCTTGCCGTTTGGCCTCGATTTAGATTTTAATGTGTACAAAATTAGTTCTAAAATAGTCATTTAATAAGGATATTTTTTCATTATTGATTCAGTCATGATTCGGTAATAACAGCTAAGAAAACCGCCGGAATAAAGCCTAACTAATATAGTCATGTTTAGGCTAATTTCTTAGTAATATTAATACACTATATTAATAACAAAAACCATGTCAACATATTCTAGCCTTTTTTTATAGCTAGAATGGCAGTATTGCGACTTAACGTTATTGCTATTTAATTATTTGCTCATATATGACCAGTATATAGCTAAAAAGAGATCATCATTACTATTTCGTTTTTAAATTTTACGCTCAACTACGACTAAAATAATATGACCAAAATATAACTAAACAAAGCCGTTGAAACGTTTTAGTGGCTGCAATTTGGTTATTTCAGCTGAATAGCACAATTAAATTCAAATTGAAACTAATTATTATTAACAATGATAATGATAAATTTTGTTTTATAAAAATTGTTGGAAATTGCCTCTTTACTTAATATGCATGCTTCCACCCATCTTCGCATCGAACTACGCACTCGTTCAAATATTCCCGGCATATTCCGTATTGTTTTACACGAGCCAACTATTCGCTCTCTTGTATCTTCTAAACTGTTAATCGAAGTTTTATACACCAAGGTTTTTAAATGACCTCACAAAAAGAAATCCAAACCATTGAGATCGGGGGATTTTGCTGGCCATTGCTGAAGTCCTCCGCGACTTATCCAACGATCAGAATAAACCACATGTAAATGGACGCGAACAATTACACTGAAATGAACAGCATGAACAGTGCATGCACCACATTTGATTCCTGAACGTAATTGGTACATCTTCAAGCAACACAGGTAGTTCTTTTTAACCTATTAACACATACCAACATTGAAAATAATATCTAGAGTACTTTCTGAGATATTAAAAAATAACTATTTAAAAAAAACAACACCCTGTAGTACAAAATTTAAGCCGTTGCGGACATATGTTCATATGAAGTTTTCTTCATAAAATGACCTAAGGAATCACATCCTGAAATATTAGCACGTCATTAAGGTATATCGCGTCGGTGAAAGTTAAAATGAAATTGATCAAAAATATATCTTGCTCTCAACATTTATTGGTAATCGTAAGAGTATGCATGGACAGAATTTAAGATGTCATGGTGCATGTAACAAAATTTATTTGGCTTGCCTTTCATTTCAAAATGGAGATATAACAAACCATGTATGAAAATTAAGAATGGCATCATGGCATCAGTGCCGAAATCAGGGAAAATAAGCATTTTTTTCTTCGAAATTTTTGTGAGTAACGCAGTGATTCGAATGACTAATCTGGAAGGACAAAATTATTCTTTGTCAATTATGGTTGAAATTAGTCAATACACTCATTAAAGAGTAATTTTTGTGTATTTTTTTCCATACTGACTTTTTTTGCCCAATATTATTAGGAAAAAATATTTTAAGGCAAATAAAATACCTTTTTTATTGACATCACGTTTGGAAATATTCTATATTATATCCCAATACTAATTTAAGTTAGAAAGAGCCGGACTTTTCCTAATTAGAGCGGAAAAGATATTTCCGCACTAAAAAAGTTGTAAATCAACGTTCTTAGAACAAAATGATAATTTATTTTTTTTAAAAATAGTAAGTATATACATGTCAAATATAAATTTTAAAAAACATCTTGGTTTAATCATTTTTTCAAACGTTGCTTTAATATAAAAAACCGCTGCCCAAGGAATCACTAATTCCACATCCAGATTTTCTATCCAAGTCATTCACAACGAAAAAATTTTGTATGTGGAAATAATTGTTTATGGAACTTTAATAATATAATATTTGAAATCCTCTACCCCAAAAAAAAAACATAAAACGATGCCCCGCATCGTTAGTGTGGTGGGGGCGGTGATAGAGTGTGGTAGTGGGGGGCGGAGAAGTAAAAAATATTTTGAGGTTTCTGATTCTTGTACATACACTAAATCACAATTTGTTTCATCCCCTTTAATAATGGGGTGGGGGTGGTAATGGGGGTGGCTCATGCCAAAATTTTTTTTGAGACCTTAGCTTTTCTTGTATTATACTAAATACCAATTTTATGGACTCTTATCTGCTTGGTTTACCTATTTACCCCAAATTTACCCCAATTCACCCCCAACCCTTCGACGGAACAAGATGAAAATATAATCTAGTTCTAGATCTCGTTAAAGTACATATGTGTACCAAATTTCAAGTCAATATCTCAAACGGTTCCAGACTAAACATGCGCACAAAAAAGTTACAGACAGACCGACAGACAGACAGACCGACAGACAGACAGACAGACAGACAGACAGACAGATAGATCGACAGACCGATAGACAGACAGAACTTTTTTTCGCTCAAACTTAAAATCTCGACATTTCATGACATTCTAAACCTATTTGAACATTAAAAATTATGGAAATTTCTTTTTGTCGTTACTATATTTCCACTAGATGTGGAAGTAAAATCATGTGTGCAATACGTAGGAAAAGTGTCTCTTCATTTTTGATCACGGCTATCGCCTGGATCAAAGAGCTTACGTCTAATACGCAGGGCCGGACTAAAGGGGGGGCTTTAGGGGCTTAAGCCCAGGGCCCCGGATAGTGAAGGGTCCCCCGAACGCTGAAAACGGACTTAAATATCAAATATGATATGATTATGACTATGCTCTATGATCTCATTGACGGTATAAATATTAAATCAGAGATGGGGGCCAGGAAGCTTTCCATATTTGATAAAAGTCACCATAAAATAGGCTATCAATATACCCAATGGAAAGTTTTCCTTCTAACTTTCCATTGGGTATATTGATAGGCTATTTTATGGTGAAATCTGATTCGTGGTGATGCAAGCTTCATTGTGATACACCAAATAAGTGCATACAATAAGTACATAAGTGCATACATGACTTTTACAAATAAGTGCATACAATAAGTACATAAGTGCATACATGACTTTTACAAATATGGAAAGTTTCCCCTGTAATAAATATAAAAATATAACATTTTTTGCTCTTGTCTGCTTCCGCATCGCAATCCACAGTCTTTGCGCCACTGTATGCATCTGGATTTGACCAGTCGCAACCAAGGCCCAGTGTAATGCAGCTACTCGCTATTATTATTATAGTTTTGTTCAGTATTTAGCCAAAACAAAGTGAAACGTGTCTTAGTGGTGCATAATCTGACCTGATCTCAAAAAAATGTTATCTTATGAGGTGGGAGGGGCCCCAAAGCATTAATAGCCCCGCACCCGGTTAGTCCGCCCCTGCTAATACGGCAAGAAACTCTTTTCCTGACTCGTTGCACAAATAGTTATTTTCTTTAAAAAAAAAACTGTACTTTTTCCATTATTTTTATTGCGTAAAACAAATGTTCATAGTAACACGGAAAAAAAAGTAAAAAACGTGAAAAAGATAACATTATTTCACACATGTACAGGCGGATCCATGAGTGCACTGAAAACAATTTAAGTTGTTTCATTTTCTTTGCTATAGAGAGGTCAAATTATGAATTTGTTTCTTGAAGTTTAAGCTAATTTTGAAATGTATTTGTCTAAATATGAATTGTCGTAGAAAAAAATATTGTATGAAAATCATGCATAAAGTGTCTTTTTTTCACTTCCCATTCGTAAAAAAAGTAAAACTTATGCACTTGTTGCAGTATGGTAATTTTTTTAATTTTCATTTATTTATTTATTTATTTATTTATTCTAAATTGTGGTTGTTATAAGTATACGGCAGCCTTTCACAACCTTCGCTTTTTCTTGCCTTCAAAGTTGGACGAAAACTGAAATAATATCTATTATTCACTAAACCTAAATAACCTTACAACGAGCTAAAATATGCATATAAAAAAAACTACATAAAATAATTACATACTAGTTTCGCCATTTTTCAACTTGATTAACAAATTACACATACCTTTAAATAGCTCGGAGTATCTGAAACGATTGCGAGTATTTGTAAGATATAAAGCGAGCGCAAAACTTCTACCTGCTCCAGGAACGAGTAGGGACCTTATTTACCAAAACCTGTTTCGGCTCATGGCTAAACAGGTATTAGGCAATTATTATTATAAACGATTTATTTCCTATGGCGCATTCAAAAATGTATACCTTTTGGGCAAGCAGATTATTCATCCGAACCACTGTGTAACGTGAACAAATATAAAAAAACGCTCAGTGAATGTGGAAGTTTGAAAGGCAACAATTTTACACAAGATTCTGCAATATTGCACAAGAAATAAATAAAAGTACTTACACATGCTTTCAATTTTTCTCCAAGGAAAGGTTTGAATATTTGGAAAAGCATATTAAATATATATGGCTGGTTTATTATATGTATACCTCTTAGTTTCACTGGTGCACATTCCTAAAAAAATTCAAATTGAGGTAAAGCGCAAATCTAGTTGTGCGTTGTTAGGAAAGGTGAGATTTTTCCATTGTAGACCCTCTTTTAACACGTCGTGAACGGAAAAATCTTACCATTTTAATGAAATGCACACTAAACTTTCTCTAATAGAGAATATCGAATACTGCTAATTCGAAAATTCTAATTCTGTAAAAAACAAGTTGTAAGGGTCCTCAAAAATATTAGAAAATGAACAAATAATAATCAATAAAAGCAGTCCTACAAAATGTCCCCAGAATATTTAAGAAATGCCACAATTTTGTAGTAAAGGTTTATAATAAATACTTTTATTCATGATATTTATTTGTATCACTTCTCACCACTAGTTAGGAGAAGCAGTACTTTTCCTCACCCAAATGAGTTAGGAAAGTAATAGTTTTCGACACAGTAGCATAGAGGACAACGAAGAAATAGACTGAAGGGGCGAAAAGATCTTTTCCTGGTCCGGAGCCTTCGGTCTGTCAGCTGCGAAACTGAGTTATGGAACAGTTTAACAACTATTTGTGCTCAGGCCCCCGGCATGAGGCAGTCAATTCTCCATATAAAGGGGTTTCGACTGACCACCGTAAAATGACTGCTTGGGGTTGATAGAAAACGATTGACGTGGATGGTAGGCCTGATCACAGGACACTATCCTCCGAACAAGCGCCTGCTTACAATGAGGTTGAAAGACGATCCTACTTGTCGGACGTGTGGAATGGAGCATGAAACCATCACTTATATCCTATGCAATTGTGAACCACTAGAAGCGTCAAGGTATAGGTATTTAGAAAAGTATTTTCTAAGCCTGAGAAACTACGGGCTCTACTCTGGAAAGGACTGCTCTCCTTCGTGGAGAGCACTGGTTTTTCTATAGAATGTCGTGAATGTACAATTTGTCGATAGGCCGGAGTACTGCGAATCTTCGGATCTGCTCTCTAACAATAATAATTTTCGATACTGAACTAACAGATAATATAAATCATGAAAAGATTGCACAGTTGCAGATTATCTTTTCTTCACAGTTGTTTATTTTATGTTATAAATGTTTGCAAAGTAAACAATGTATTAGTGACAAATAAACATTTATCTATTTGTTTATTTACTTATTTTCAAGGTTCAATAAACGAACACAGCAACACAATGAAGGTGTCAAAAGACGAATACTGTTATTATCATGATTTGGTGACTTATTAGGAGCATTAATAGAAGTGCCGATATAAAGGAAAATGCAGAGCTTAATTGGTTTATAATAAAGTTCTGATGAAATTATTATTCTTATATGTCATTGCACAAATTAACAAAATTTCATTAAACAACATTTATTTTCTAATTACAACAAATATTTACACGAGATGCTGAAAGTGTCCACCTTGCTTCAATTACTTCTAAGTTCTCTTTTCTTAACGGAATAAAAAAATTCAGAGGAATGGGATTGCTGTTGATTCCTTTTATATCTTCTTCTCTACAAAACTGGCTTGAAGATGTTCAGTGTTAGAAATAGGGATTTGGACGATTGAATTAAAAAAAAGACTACAAAAAGAAATCGCATAGAGTAATGCCACGTGATTTTGAAACAAGTTCATGTGCTGTATTAAGGCTAATTAAACAATGTTGAACAACAAGTAACAACATAAGTTGTATGCTTGAGCTCTTACTGGAGATAACCAAAAGCCGATTAATAGAAGGGATTAGAATCTCTTCACGATGTCTTTGCGCCATTCAAAAATAAGACCAATAACACAGGACTACAAAAAAGGTCTTGTCCTAAGATTCTCATCTAACTTTTCTGAAGTATTTTGATGTGCTGAAGCCAATTTTGGACAAAAAAAAATTTCTACCTTGTCACTTTTTCTCTACCACCCATCACCTAAAAAGGGCCAAAAAAAAAGGTCTTGTCCTAAGGTTCTAATCTAACTTTTCTGAAGTATTTTGATGCGCTGAAGCCAATTATGGACAAAAAAAATTTTCTATCTTGTCAGTTTACCTGTACCACCTCCTTTTATCCCCATAAAAAGGCAAAAATGAGGTCTTGCTTGTCCTAAGATTTTGATCTAACTTTTCTAAAGTATTTTGATGCGCTGAAGCCAATTTTGGGCAAAAACATTTTTTCTACCATATCAGTTTCCCTCTACCACCCCTTTTATCCCCCCAAAAAGGGCAAAAAACAGGTTTTGTCTGAAGGTTCCGACCTATCTTTTTTTTAAGTATTTTGACGCGCTGAAGCTAATTTTGGACAAAAATGTTTCTATCAGTCAGTTTTCCTCTACCATCCCCTTCATCCCCTAATTTGTTTTGTCCAAAATTGGCTTCAGCCCATCAAAATACTTCAGAAAAGTTAGATTAGAACCTTAATACAAGACCTTTTTTTTTGTAGACCTGTGTAATTCTTCTCTTATTTAATGGCCTCGTTAATGGCACTCTAAACACTGACTTTCTATGGGGCTTCCACATAAACATTTTTTGTTTTGCCAATTCTTATAATCTGAGAATTAACATACCACTAAGATAAATTCAGCCAGAGGTGCTCATTGCAGAAAAAATGTTCAAAAGCCAGAAAACAGAATGCCATTCTACGTAGATAGTCGACTTCTTGGACGTAATACTGGAGCGAAATTTTAACAATTGGGTGCTTATATAAGGAGAAAAATACGAAATTATAATTACCTGCACCCAATCTAGAATGAGTTTTGCTGTTTGCGGAGAAAACTGGTAAATATGAACTAACGATAAACCAGCCAAGTCTATGATTACGTGGACGCCTCCTAACTGAGTTTTTGGTTCTAGCATTGCAATCTCTATGGCTACCATTACAGCTCGAAACATACCTTCAAGTTTCACTTCCTTCGGGTTCCACTTAGCTACAATGACAAATTAAATCAGCAACATTATTTTGAAATGTGATAACTGTAGTTTACCCAATGAACAATTTTTGTTTCATGAAACTTCTCGAAATATTACTATCAAAAAATTATAAAACCTTTGATGATTGTTGATGACAATCTTTAAGTTACCTCTATAATACTTAAGGAACTTAAATGGCGGGCTCTACAAGAGTTACCGTTACCACTGTTTGATAACCTTATATAAAGTTTTATAAGTGATATATATATAACTGTTATATTTATATAACTTCTTATAGGCCTTATACGCCTCCTGATCAAGTAAGAAAAATATTTCCACAACCTTTATAAACTTTCTTTCCATGTTTTTCTGTTTGTGTACGCTACTAAAGGTTTTTTACAAGTAACCGTGGTTACAAACTTGAAAATTAACATATATATGGATTGAAATTTTATTGCATTGTTTTTAAACACAAATAATCCATGGATTTTATAAAGGTAGCTGCCATTACTAGGGGGGCAGTAAGTTTTATATTTATGACAGCAAACACCTGTAGTAACGACAACCGAACACTATTGTTTTATAAGTTAGCAACTGTAACTATTATAAAAACTCATTATATAACATGTAGTAACCGTTACTATAAGTGATACAATTATAATGAAGTAGTGGAAACGGTTCTGGTACCACTTTATAAAGTCTTCGGTCTTTTAGTAATTTTACATACCCACTACAAAATATTTCGCAACCAATTAGTAACCTTATAAACATCCAACATAAACTCACAATCTTAATAAAACCCTTATAAAACTAGCAGTTACTTAAGGTGATAAAAATTGTTCATTGGGACAGTGTCTGGTTCCCCTCCACTTACTGATACGAATGAAAAAATATTAAGCAACTTAAAATTTATTGATAGACAATAAATATACTTTATAAAGATCACGGGGTTAATTTTCAACAGGTGCAAAATTATTAACGAGTACAAGTTGCAGCCAGGTGTAGTCAACTACGAATTAGAAGGGAAAACCTCAGCCCAAAATTTGTACACAAGATGATGGTTACCAGTAGCACCCCAGGTTTTGGTAATTTAAAATTTACGTTTTTTCAAACTTTAAGTAAAATGTCTTTTTTGTATAATAACAACTTATTTGTTACTTACTTCCACAGTTGATGATCATTATTCTGGCTCCATTTGGACTCCTGGTTGGAAGAAAACAAAAAACTTCATTGTCGAAAACCTTTCTAACGCAATGCGGTGTTATATTAATTCCATATTTAGGGTGCTTAATTTTAAATTTGTAAAATCTTCTCATTATTTTAAATGCATTCTCTGGGTGAAATCTACATGGCCTTAAAAATTTTGTTAGAAATGCATCGTCATCCAGGGGTACGTTTAGATTTTTTTCAGCTGAAAATAACAAGAAGTACGTAAAATATATTTATATATTACAATATTTGAATAATAAATTCACCGAAACAACAACGAATAAGACTCTATACATTGCATATGAATCCTAAAATGATGACTGAATATTTGTAGCTCCAGATTTTATAATTAAGTTTTGAAAATTTGTTTTATGTGTTTAAGAATTTGTGTACTTGTATACTTGTACTTATAAGCTGGGAAAATAAATTTGGTCTAATTTAATTTCATGCAAGCCCGGGAATTTTTTGTCTCTATCTTTCCAGTTCTGTAAATAACACCTATTATGGATAAGGGTGATTGAAGCCTTTCGGTAATTTCTGCTAAGTGGTAGACAGGATGAATTTTGGTTACAATACCGAGTCAGAAATTATACCGTTAGCAAGAAGAATAACTGCAGCTGATTCTGAATTATGCGTTATATGTCAAAAAGGAGTTCAGAAAACGATCGAAAACGAGTCTGCAAAGCTACGGGTACTCGTGAATATGAAACTTTCAACAGACTCACGTAAATGAATCGAGATAGCTTATTTAAGTACCATAGAACTAATGTATACTATAAAAACTACACTCACAAGAAATTTAATCGGGGCACCATCTTTTCAAGATGACGGCTTGAGCGCAAGATATAGAATTAGGAACGTCTTGCAGTGAACAACACTGAGTGCACATCGCACGACATATACTTCATGAATTTTACAGTAGTGACTCTATACCTCAAGCATAAATTATTGACAGTGAAGTAATACAAGTTAGGATCTAAAAAGTGGAGCGACACGCACTTTAGAATGCGTATGACAGTGTGCGCAGCTATCAAGCGGGTGCAGGCGTGCCGCTACACTATTGGTAGCCCCAACTCTCAATTTTTCACTGTAAATACTTTATGCTCGAGGTATAGTGACATAGTGCCACTGACACATTGGAACGTAAATTAGGTACCACATTACCCATAAAATTCTATATTATTGGTACGCTAACCTTTTCATTCATTGTGTTGGTCACTATAATCTAGACCTACTATTCGAGGAACTCTTCAAAAATTCATCGATTATAGTAAATTGTTTTATTCTTTCTAAATTAATCATATAGCCATATTACACTCCATGATTGCACGAGCTGCCAGAGCTCATGTCAAAAATCTGCACACTGCGCGAAAATGATGTTTCCAGTGTTTCCATAAGAAACGGCCAAGCCAAAGTGCGAATTGAGTTTCGTAGAGTGCAGTCACATTAATTTTTCCGTCAAACGTCGAAATTCTACCTAAATAGCTTAATGTTGATTAGGAGATATTTTCTTACGTCTTTATTATTTAATTCATTATTAATATATTTATATTGTTATTTAAAATCGTTTTCTTTGTAGCCCATTTTAAGCCCTTGTTGATTAAACCGTTTTATTCCTGGTCTATTTCATGCACATATATTTAATAGTAATCAAGACTCACCTCTTGATGTGAAATGAGTGTCCTCTGTCTCATTTCTTGTTTCATTTATTAGGAGGTAAAGGTAAATTAAATTTTTACTCATAATTTGATATTTGTTAGAGTCTCTTGGCAAAAGGAGTATATCCAGTGCCAAAATTGGAGAAAATAATGGTATTTTATTTAATTTTTATTCTAACTATTATTATTCAAGCTTTCGTACACTCTCGTAATTGGGTTTCTTCATTTACAGAACTATGCTGATAATAAATAAAACCCAGTAAATATTATTATATTATCTAATTGGTGACGTACATTGGAAATTTCTTGCTACTGACTGTCATACTTTAAAAATGTCTTAACCAGTAAAACCGGATACAAAGTTTTCTTCTATAGCAAGTTATCTTTTTTACTTTCTCTACTTCTCTGCAAACGTATACCTAAATTAGACATAAAACATTAATTTATTTGCTTTTGTTTATGTAATTTCACACAATTCCTTTAATTGATGAAGTAATAACAATAATAATTATAACACGCAACGATGTGATTCTACGACAGGTGCCATTATACTTTCTTATATAATTATCATAACTTGAGAAAGATCTGCTACTGCTACCGACTATATAGTCCGGAAGACAGCTGCAGAAGTTTTAGGTCGATTTCGTTACCATTTTCTTTAATATTATTCTACTATTTCTGTGCCAAAAATAAGTGAAGAGAGCTGGCTGCCAAGGTATGCACGAAACAAGGCTCGACAAAAGCACCTGAACTATGTAAAAAAAATAGTGTCGTTGACTGAAATCATTAACGATGAAATTTTTTTACCAAATATGAAATGCTCAAAAAAGCCTGTGTGCCATCAGAACACAATGCGTCTACCACTTGAACGAGTTAAGGAAATGAGTCAACCAAAAGTGATAACACAGGTCTACAAAAAAAAAAAATCTGCTAAAGGACTAAACCTATCATGCCTTAAGTATTTTTGTGTGCTGAATCCGAATTTTCAATTTAAAAAATTTTCTACCGCGTAGATTTCGAATAAATATCGGTTTTTATTGTCAAAAAACCGTATTTTGACGACAAAAACTGGGATTTACTCGAAATCTACGCGGTAGAAATTTTTTTTAATTGAAACGGATTCAGTACACAAAAATACTTAAGGCATGATAGGTTCAGTCCTTGGAGCAGAATTTTTTTTTGTAGACCTGTGTAATAGTTTTAGTCAAAATGAAATTAGGTACACCGTAGTGTTTTGCCATATCAAATAAAAGAATATAAACAAATATAAATAAAAAACACACGAGATTAATATAATGTTATTTGTAATGTCAGCAACATTACTGCCAGTATCTTTTAACTGTCTAGTCAAGACCTATTTGAGTATCGTTTGTATAGTCCTAGTACCAAAGGGTGTCAGTATTCTATAAGGAGGTTCACAAAATGCAGTTTTGGAATCATTATTGTTTAGTTTATGCAGTATGACCAACTGTAGAAAATTATTATTTTCCTATTTGGATCGGATTTCTTAAAGATAATTCATCAAAAACATCAGGCCCGCGTGCAAGTCTTCATTCGGCGCTGCTTACCCCACGAACTACGCGTTCAGTAATTTTTATTGTGCAGTAATTTTGCGCCCCCAGAAGCATGCGCCCGCGTGCGGTGCACACATCGCACGCCCGTTAGGCGCGGGCCTGAAAAACATTACTTTGATGCAAAGTTTTGATATTTAGTTTTAATTAGTCGCGGCACAATCTGTTTGGACCTAGACATTTTAGGTACCCAGCTGAATTTTTCAGAATATGTAGCCTACGATACGTACAATAACATACTGAAAGTCCCGAAGAATCTGAATTGAGCGTTAGCCGCCATGTTGAAAAAATGGCGCGCGCACGTAGACGAAGAAAACAGTTTTTCCTTGCCTTATTTATTAGCCGATTTTAATATTCTAAACAGATAATTATAGCAAAAGAATGTAGCTTTAACATATATTTTACACATTTTACTAAACTTTGTCTGTGTGGTAAAAAACTGACTTAAACTGAAAATTAAAATTTTGGAAATTTTATTTATATGATTAAAAAGAAAATTGTAGGGTTTATGAAAATATGTTTTGAGTTTAAAGTTGTAGGCCATCAATAAATAAACAGAGCATTTTTTTGATCTCTTTTATAGCTTTAAAAATAACGGAGATAGAACATTTTAATTATTATAAAACCGTATATGTTAGTAGCATTAAAATCAAAATTGAAAAGTTAAAATATGCAATTTTAGTCACAGCACAATTAACCCCGAACAAAAATGATTACCAGGCTCAGTTTTCAGAATTAGATGGTTTATAATAATAATAATGATAATAAATAATAATAATAAGGAGGTAAAAGGAAAAAATTAATAATTAATTTTCATCTTCAATATCGCTATCGGTTATAATTAGAGTGTCTGAATTGACACAACTTATGCCACGGTAATTACTGCACAGATCAGAACACTTTGTGTAATTGCAAGGACAATTTTTATTGCAGTCATTTTTACAGTTGCAATATGTAGAAGTTTTAATATATTGTCGGGTACAATTGACAAAGATGTTGGTACGGGTTTGGTTATATCGTTTTTCAATTCCCAGCCCCACTCAGCAGGCCTGTAGCTAGAAAGTGCTTTCAGGGTGGGCAAACAATTTTTCAGGACGGGCCCGTAAAAAAAGTCCGAAAAACTTTTTGATGAGCGGCGGGGAGAAATCCAAAAAAAACTTTTTAATCCGAAAAATTGAAAAATTTAGACAATTTTTACCCAATCTCTTTCAAAATATTAAAAAGACAGTTAAAATTGCCCTCATTACGATCACCGTAGGTCGGGCGAAACTTATTCCAGGACGGGCAGTGCCCGTCCTGCCCCCCCCCCCCCCTAGCTACAGGCCTGCCACTCAGATGAATTAATTTCCTTATTAAGCCATGTTTGCACCTGAAAATATACACTATGAACATGCTGTTCAATAAAACCTACAGAACCCACAAAAGACATTACCAAATGAAAACCGCCTAATCGAAATACAACAGAAGATAGTTCCTCACATGAATTTACAATTTCTAAAGCTTTTCGATACAACGGCTGACCAAACGTTACAAAACAAGTATTATAATTTTGCTTTCATTGTTTGCAAAACTTAAGGCCGTATAAATGGTTGACATATCGCTGGGATTAAGATTGATAAATGGCAAAAACGTTATAAAACTGACTTCAGTTGGTTTCTTCTTTTTTAATACTGTTAACATATAACAACTCCAATTCATTATTTTAAACTGTTTCAATAATGGCTCAGTTGCCCACAATATATTTTGATAAAAGGATTTACCGCTTATTGATAAAATGTCCTCCATAACGAAGTCCTGTAGTTTATTTACAGCAGGTTTTTTGTAATATTTTTAGGAATATTGCCATAGTGACCTATATCAGCAGAGTTTTTAATTCGTGGAATTTTTTTTTCAAGGAGTACATTACGTTTAGGAGTTATACAAATGATTCCCCCCGTTGCGTGAAATGAGCAATGTCCGTCTAACGATCTAATATTGTAATCAGCGTTATCAAACATAAATTGTCTAAAGGTACCATTCATTATATCGGGTTGAGGATAATTTAGTATAGATTCTTCATATCTTTGAACTTTTCTATAACTAGCACAAAATCCCTAATTGGAAAGCATTTGTACCAAATTTCTAGAACCAAAATGTCTATGTACGTAAACTGCTAAAGATATTTGAAGTGGTGAAAGATAAGAATTTGGTCTAGCTGCAGAAATAATTGCCTCTACAAGAGACAGACTTTTCCTTTTAACAACATTATTGTCAACTTTTCTAAATTTTATTACAGTGTCCAGTAATAACATTCAAGATTCTGGAATCTGATCATTATGAGAAAGATCTTCAGTTACAGGGTAATTATCTAAGTCAACCACTTTTTTAAATATCATTTAAAATCATTTTTCCTGCCGTTTCAACCTCTCTTAGGTTTTCTTCATGGTCATTTTCAAATTTTTTTTGTACCATGTCTCGGTTAATATTTTACCGAAAAATTCTTTTAGTGTAACAATATCGCTATGGCCTGGTCTTAACGTAAAGAGAATCTTAGTTTTGTAATGATCTTCAAGCTTTTTAAATGTTTTCTACTAAACTTTAGGCCACCAAACTGGCACTCACTGTTTGAATTTAAAAATTCGATAAGTTGCTGAAATGCATCGCACTTTTGCGAATCAGTCTGTTTAGTTTTTTCCAATTTCTTCAAGTAAAACTTGGATAGACAATTTTTGGGATACCTTGCTTCAGCTGCAACCAAATCAATTACATTCTTAATTCTCTCTAAAACATTTTCAGAGATAATATCATTACGCTCTCGGCAGCGAGAAATCAGATATTCTTTAAATTCAAGAGTTCGCACTAACTGAATACGGCGTCGTAAATTTGTTGGTTTTTTGTTTTCATTTTTTACATCGGCTATTTCTCCACAAATAACACAATTTTTGTTAAAGTCAAATGTGTGCCCTTATCTTTTTTGCTGTGAAATCATTTTTACTAGTAGAGGCGGCTCTTTTGGTTTTATTACGAGTGTAATTTTTTCTACATTTTTTGTGAACTGTTAGTTCTTCAGAAATAATTTTTTTATGAATATCGTCATTAAGTTGTATACTTTTTGAAATTATCGTGTCTAATCCTCTTTTCACGACTACCGTTTCTTCCGCGGATAATGGAATTTGACAAAAAATACAAATACCTTCTATAATGGGTAAAATGTGGAAATAAAATGGCTTGATTAACCTTGACCAATAATAAACCTAAACCTAAACAATAATACAAGTAACACAATCCTTGTACGAAACAAAATACTAATAGAAAAATCAAACAATTCGTAAAAGAATAACGAAATCAAAAAGAAAACATGAATTCGATATAAAAAGAAAACAATATCCTGAAAAAAACCTATGAGAATACCAAATATATTTCAATGCAGCGCAAATGTACGTGTAGAAATATATCTAAGCATAACAGCGTGTGGCAGTCGATAGGTATATGAACATTTCTGTAAACATATTTATAGCTTTCACTCTCTTTGCGTGTGCCCCTAAATATTACAAATTTCATATCTCAGCTATTTTTTAAGCTAGAAAAAAAATCTCAAAAAAGTATTGTTTATCCTTTCCCGGCCTACAACATTTATTTAAAAAATATTTTTATAGGATGAGCGAGTATTTTTTTAAGACTAGGATTTTGCAGAGTGAGAGGGAAATATGCGTTTATTTCCGATTTATTGTAAATATTTAAAAAACTACACATAGTATAATCTTAAAACTGCTTTAGATACTTGCTATTGATCTAACGAATACAACTATATATATTTTTTATTATAAATTTCTATATTTAAATATCGTAGTTTATCAATGAAAATAGTGCCTAATTTCATTATTAAAGTATGGCATTTGCCTATATACAAAATTAATGATAAAAACTATATATGGTTGTATTCCTTAGAGCAATGGGAAGTATCTGAAATTATTTTAAAGATTATACCATTTATAATTTTTTAAATATTTATAATAAACCGAAAATAAACGCATATTTCCCTCTCACTCTGCGAAATCCTAACCTTAAATGAAAAAATACAAATCCTCAAAAAGTAATTTTTACTATTAACTATAATTGTTACACTACTAATAAACAATTTATTATAGCTTCTTAAATTCGTATCACATTCTTTGGCTTTAATTTGTTTTTTAAAATATTAAAATCGATTAATAGATAAGGCAAGAAAAAAATGTTTTCTTCAGTGGCGCGCGCAAGCCATTTTTTCAATATGGTGGCTAACGCTCAACTCGGACTCTTCGAGACTTTTAGTGTGTTATTATACGTATCAAAAACTACATATTCTGAAAAATTCAGCTAAGTATCTAAAATGTTTAGGTTAGGCCTATTTTTTACAGATTGTGCCGCCACTATAATGTAATGGAGGTGGTTGATACCATTCTCTTATAAACACTAAATCATAATTTTGTTTTTTTACCACCTTTATAATGAGCTGGGGTAGTAATGTGGATGGTAGTGCGGATAATTAATGTAAAAACAATTGTATTTTCGTCACTCCATTTAATAATGGAGTGGGGGTGGTAATGAATTGATAATGGGGGTGACTGCCGTCAAAAAAAAAATTAAGCCTTTGGGTCTTGTACATACAATAAATCGAAATTTTATGGACTACCAATCCTTTCCTCGGAATGAGATCAAAATATAATCGAGTTCCAGATCTCGTTATAGTGCATAGGTGCACCAAATTTCAAAGCAATATCATAAACCATTTCAAAGTAATCGTGCGCTTAAAGAAAGTTACAGGCAGACAGACCGACACAATATACATATGAATAGAAGCTTTATTGCAGTCCATTTGAACCTAAATAATTCTCTTTCTCTACCGTGTGGCACTGAGGAGCCTGGGAAGGCGAAACGCGTCTGCCACTGTTGAGAAATGAATGGCTTTACAATAGGCTTCAATCAGCTCTCCTAACATTTACAGATTTTATAAAGGTAACTGCTATTACTATGGGGACAGTAAATTTTATATTAAGAGTCAAATGTTTACATCTAGTTTACTACTTTATTAATTATGATGCGGTGCATTTTATTACACTTATAGAGTACAAATTATTATTACCACGTTATAATACAATGAAAATGTCAATGAAACAAAAACTTAACGACTAATAATGCCCGTTTCATTATAATTTCAATTGAAATTTACCACAACTCTTTATTTTTCTTTTCTTCTCTGCGATATCCCAATAAACTTACGTAATAATAGAAAACAGTTGACTATCAATAATTGAAACTAAATTTCAATTATCATTAGCATTAACTTTATTCAAAACTTGGTTCATTTAATTCTTTTCCTAAATTAATTCGAATCTTCCACCTTGAAATTACGATTGTATGCAAACAAGAAATGGTAATTTTTATACATATCTATCCTTAAAAATAGTTACGTGTTGTAAATTTTTAATTTGTCATTAAGTACCATGTGCAACACTACAACATATGGATGTATATTATAAGAACCTTTTCCAAATATCAGGCTCAATATTCGTCGCAATACTCGTAGACTAAAATGACATTCAGTCTATTTTTTGGTGGCCACAATTATGTCTGGAAACTAAAATTTTAGAACTAGGTACGCTAACTTCCTGAGTCATTATAAAAAAACCTGTAAAGGTACTTACAATGTCAGGTATCTTTCGTTATCATTAATAACAACCTTGACGTATGCTATTTACTTTACGCTGACGACCTCAAATTATATATTTGCATTAAATCCGAAGACGACTGTTTAAGGCTCCAGAATAGTCTAGACTCGCTTAACGCCTGGTGTGTTCATAACCAACTCCCTTTAAACGCTGCCAAATGTAACGTGATGTCCTTTTCGCGCAAGTCTGACCCGATTATTTTTAATTACAATTTGGATAATTGCGTCTTGGATAGACCTGAGTTCGTGAAGGACTTAGGAGTTGTCTTTGACTCAAAACTTACTTTCTCCAAACATATTGAGGAATGCGTTGCTGGAGCTTATAGATCCCTAGGTTTTATTCTTCGAAATAGTAAAGACTTTAAAAATTTGTCTACTCTTCGTCTATTATTTATAACATTTGTTAGATCCTAGCTGGAATACGCCTCTATTGTTTGGAGTTCTAGTTATAATATCTATATCACTTCACTTGAGAAAGTACAGAGACGTTTCTTCAAATCGGCAACATTTATTCTGGATGGTCACTATCCAACTAGGGGTACACCTCAGGAGTTATTTTTGGACAGATTTGATATGTGTAGTCTACTTAGAAGACGGGTAATGTGTACTATAATTTTCTTATATAAAATTATCAACAATGAAATCAACTGTCCCTCTATTACCTCACATATTAAATATCGAGTTCCTAGATTGTCCGCTAGAACAAATAACATACTTGTCACACCTGCACCTCGAACTAACATCTTAAGCTCATCTCCGTTGCATCAAATCTGTTTAAACTACAGTAACGTTGAGCAAAGATTGGATATTTTCAACTGCAATATTTCTGACAAAACGAACTTACGCAAGTGTTTAACAATTATTTCTCCCTTCTTATATTGCTTATTTCTCTATGTATATTATATGCTAACGTTGTATTATGTATATTTTTATGTTGTATGAATTGTCATTTACACATTTATTTGTCCTGAACGTTTTATATTGATTGTTTTTTCTGATAACCTACTTTTCACTTTGGTGTTTTTACTATATTCATTTGTTATTTTGTTTTTAATCTTGTAATTGTGTTGTTATTTATCCTGTAACTGGGTTTTACCCGTTGGATAAATTATTGAAATAAATAAATAAATAAATAAATAAATAAATAAATAAATAAATAAATAAATAAATAAATAAATAAATAAATAAATAAATAAATAAATAAATAAATAAATAAGAACGATAATTTATTCATTTGGATTAACATTATCTCAATCCATTGTTTCTTATCTAATTATTTTTTTAGGGTGATCACCCGGTATATCTTTTAATAAAAGTATAACAAGTAATTCGTTTCTTTCCTCGAAAGTTTCCGAATTAATTATTATTTATTAGGGTGACCATCCTGCATATTTTTACTAAAAGTATATATAGCATGTTTCTTTCTTGACACTTCTTGGAAGATGACCATGAAAAACGTTTTTCTGTAATGGCTTTCATTTTACACTTTACATTGTCTAAATATATTAGTCATACAAAGAGTAATCAGACACAACATTCTTCTAACTCGAATTCAATGTCAACATAAAGCAAATATAAGCATATATAATCTGATGAGTCACACAAATATTTGTATAAGTGTTACAATTTCAATTTAAAAATAAATCAACAATAACAAAAGAGTATTTCTATATACAGGGTGTTTCATTAATAATTAGTCATACGCTAACTGAAGAATCCTTAGCCCAAAATATGAAGATTTAACCACCAACACTTAATCAACTTTTTCAAATGGTAACATCTTTTAGACAGCCAGTAGTTGAATACTAATTTTCATGACACATCCATTGATACCATTATACCATTGATTACCTTTAAATCGAAAATCTGTCCTGAACTGGGATTTGTCAGAATGGCGTACTTGGTTTTGAAAAATCCACTTTGCTGGCGAATCTCCCTGTATAAACTATTAAGAAAAACTTTAAGAAAAGAGAATTGAAATTAACACAAATATCTTTTTATTTTCTTTAATAAGAGGAAACTAAATTTTGCTCTATTTCACTGCCCTTGATTTGGCCCCATCTGATCCTCAAGGTCCCATCAACTCTAAATCCAGTCCCGATAATAAGCACAGTATGTAGATATGATATAATTTCTTGATGGGATGTGGGTCAATTAAATTCGAAATGATTAGTCTGCAAATTATTTGAATTCAGAATCAGCAGACAACAATTAAGTATTCTGATGCTGAATAAAAATCAATTATCTATCCACTTAATTGTCGAATTCAAAAGGTTAATTGATGTAATAGGACAAGAACTGTCTCGGCTTGGTATTGCTACAAAACCTATGAAGACAGGTAGTTTTAATTTCTAAAAGTAATTTGTAAATAAATATAATTCACATTTAAGATATTTTCTTAAACAGCAGTTATAGTACAGTAATAGAGTAACTAGAGGTTTTAACTTCGGAATAATGTCATCAGGGGCGGCTCAAGGTAAACTTTCCACTTGGGCTGGAACACTATTTGGCGCCCCTCCCTAAGATAATCACGGAAATTTCACAGACGTCCTACGTACTAAAGTCCAAGGATATCCCTTTGGACCCCCGATCACGACTTTTTATAAAATTGTCTCTCGATATTTATGTGGCTGATAGTGCATCCAAAAATAAAGGTACTCTCAATGGATAATAAGGAAATTGTACCCCATATAAGAGGAACAATAAATGTCAGTTCTTGTGCAATATCTTCCAACCGCCTTAAAATATAAAATTCATATTTTAAATTAGATATAGCCTGTCTGGACAGTTTACATAGTATTAGTCAAACCCCTTCATTTACTAAAGGGGTAGTTTTAGGGGGTGGTTGTTGGTATTTTACCTCTAATTTTTTAATTTTTACATACTTCTAAAATTCTTTAAAAAAATAATTTTCAGATTATTAAAAATAAAAAAAGATATTCTTATTGCATTTCGATAAACCATTCTCAAGTAATTTACATTTACACATCAATGTGCATTTACAACATTTTATTAATAATAACACATGTCTACAAAAAAAAGTCTTGTTCTAAGGTTCTCATCTAACTTTTCTGACGTATTTTGATGCGCTGAAACCAATTTAGGACAATAATTTTTGTATCGTGCCAGTTTCCCTGTACCACCATCTTTTATCCCCTAAAAGATGGCCAAGAAAAGGTTTTGTTTGTCCTAAGGTTCTGATCCAAATTTTGTGAAGCATTTTGATGCACTGAAGCCAATTTTGAAGAAAAAAAAAATTTTCTTTCATGTCAGTTTTTCTCTACCACCCCTTTTATCCCCTAAAAAGGGGGACGAAAAAGGTCTTGTCGTAAGGTTCTGACCTAACATCTCTGAAGTGTTTTGCGATCCTAAAGGCCATTTTGGACACAACATTTTTTTTCTATCTTGTCAGTTTCCCTTTACTTCCCTTTTAGTCCCTAAAAAAATATAAAAATAGGCCTTATCCCAAAGGTTCTGACTTAACATTTCTGAAGTATTTTGACATACTGAAACCAATTTTTCACAAAAACAAATTAGGGGGTGAAAGGGGGTGATGGTATACGGAAACTGACCCGACAGAAAAAAAAAATGTGTCCAAAATTGGCTTCAGCGTGTCAAAATACTTAGAAAAGTTGGATGAAAACTTCAGGACGAGACCAAAATTTTGCCCTTTTTTGCCCTCAGTTTGGTGCCCTCTGTGTCGGCGCGGAGAAAATATCTAGTTTTCATATCCAAAAGCTAACCTTTGGTGGAAATTGTTAAATAAAAAGTGTATATTTACATTTGCAAACTTTTTTTGTTAGTCGAATCCCTCCTCCGAAACAAAATCCTGAGTATGGCCTTGGTTGACACCCGGTATATGCATGATTAATAGTATCTGAGATAGCTATGACCGAAACAATATGTAGTCATTTTACTTCCACATCCAGTGGAAGTAAAGTAACGACAAAAAAATTTTTAAAAATTTTTATTGTTCAAATGGGCTTAGAATGTCACGAAACGTCGAGATTTTAAGTTTGAGCAAAAAAAAATTTCTGTCTGTCGGTCTGTCTGTCTGTCGGTCTGTCTGTCTGTAACTTTTTTGTGCGCACGTTTACTCTGGAACCGTTTGAGATATTGACTTGAAATTTGGTACACATATGTACATTAACGAGATCTAGAACTAAATTATATTTTCATCTTGTTCCGTCAAAGGGTTGGGGGGTAAATTGGGGTAAAATTGGGGAAAACAGGTAAATCAAGCAGGTAAGAGTCCATAAAATTGGTATTTAGTCTACACAAGAGAAGCTGAGGTCTCAAAAAAATTTTGACATTAGCCACCCCCATTACCACCCCCACCCCTTTATTAAAGGGGATGAAAAAAAAAATTGTGATTTAGGGTGTGTACAAGAACCAGAAACCTCTAAATGTTCTTTTACTTCATCCACCCCCACTACCACCCCCTATCACCACCCCCACCCCGCTACCGATGTGGGGTATCGTTTTATGGGTTTCTGAGGTAGAGGATTTCAAATATTATATTATTAAAGTTCCATAAACAATTATTTCCACATTTTTCGTTGCGAGTGACTTAGATAAAAAAATCTGGATGCGGAAGTAGTGATTCCTTGGGCAGCGGTTTTTTTTAACAATATGTAGTCATTTTGTTATTGTAATTGTTCAACAAATAAATTTTTTTTCAAAAATACTATTTTTCGTTAATATACAGTAGTGGCATTTTAAAATATTGGGTCGATGCCAATGTAAGGTAGAAGAGAAGAGAAATGAACATGTTGAAAAGAAACAGATTTAACCTACGCTGTTGCCACTTTTCTCTTTGGCTACTTTTAGTTGTCGACGGAACTCTTAATATGCTGAAATGCCCGGCATCAATGTTAATATATCGCTTTCTTCCACGTACATTATTTTGCTATTTATATTTCACTTTATCTTATTATAGCAATCGACCCAAAATTGGTTCTTTTATGTTTTTTGGGGTGCTGATTACGAATTTCCACTTTGCCACCTCAAAAAATTTCGGGAAATATCAAAAAAAGCAAAAAAAAATAGAAAAAATGTATTTTTTTGTTTTTTTAAACCATGCACTTTTTGATTAAAGTACTATGAAGAAAATCAATAGGCAAAATTCCTACCAATTTGATCCCCCCTTCACGCTCACATTTTACTCCCCCTGTGTTTAATTTGTGATAGTGTATTAGAAGATGGAAGTAAAGTGACTGTAGTTAAACAAAAGCGGTTTAATACATTTAGTGAAGCAAGTATGCAAAGGAAGGATGGAAAAGGAGTCCATTTGAATGGAAAAAGGTCAATTGAAGTTCACAAAAAATGCAGAAAACCGTACGTCAATAAAAAAATAATTGCTGCCCATGTGAAGAGAGCACAACAGAGTGGTCAAACGCTTCAATTACGCTTGTCTGTACCTGGCCTTAGCTTCAAAGATCACTGTTTTTTGTGTGGAATACTGATAACACCAGAGTTTATACAGGAACAAAAAAGGCTTCCTGCTTCTAAGCGAAATCCTGTGTATAGTGTTAGGCAGTTAAAAGTTAGAGAAAACGTTATACAACTCGCTGAAAACGTAATGATGAATATGGACGAGCCATACTACGACGTGTTGGGCCAGTTTCTAAATTAATAACAGCTGATGGAGGGTATCATCTCATGTGTATGAAAAGAATCCCGAGGAATGTGGGTGGAAAACGCTCCAGAAGCTTTATTAAATCACATTTCATGCAAATGTAAGAAAGGCTGCCGAGGGAATTGTGGCTGTAGAAAGGCAGGTCTATATTGTTCGCAAATTTGTTTAAACTGTGAAGGAAACCGCGACAACTTGGAGAAAGCTGATATGGACGAGGATGAGATCAAAAACTTGAAGCAGAATAATCCAAAATTATTTTGGATTACGAACTCAACTTTGCATTCTTCAATATCCTACTTCCGATTGATTTATATCTTAGTCAAACCTTGATAGAATGACATTGAATTAACAAAACTGTTCTACATATTTTTTTCTTTTTCAGGCAAAACAATCAGAAGGTATTTTTATTGATACATTTATTTGCAAACACAACTATACATATCTTCTTTAATATTCCAGCAATATTAGCTTTTATACAGTCAGGTTGACTTAGCATTACATTTGTTTACGTCTTTTCTAGGAGAACGAAATTCTTGGGATGAAGAGAACAAGGACTTCGGACAGCACGGACCTTCTGCGACGATTCTAATAATCTGTTTAATTATTACATAGTACATATTTCTCTTGTATATGATATTCCTACACATTTAAGAAAATTATTAATAATAATGTTCTCTGCTTACTCTCTGTATTTTGTATTTGCAGGTACTAATTTTTCTCGAAAAGTACATAAGTTTTCTTATCATAAGGAAAAAATCAAAAAAGAACTTTTTGGGTTTCTTTGAGATTATTTTATATTTTCCGGAAATTATCGAATTGGCAAAGTACAAATTCGTAATCAGCACCCCAAAAAACATACATTTATTTATTTCCCGAAATTTTTCGAGGTGGCAAAGTAGAAATTCGTAATCAGCACACCAAAAAACATAAAAGAGCCAAAAATCAGAACTTCTCCAAAACTTTCCAGGAAAAACTACCAAATGATTGGACTATAATGTATAGCATAACCTAGAGGCCCAATTTTTTGTCAATTTAAAACACTTGGCTTTAGAAAAACATCCCATCCACCATATTGGAGCCGCCATTTTGAATTTTTTAATTTTGACTACGGATTCGTAATCAGTGATGCCAAAAATAAATATCCCACGTTTCAAAAATAAATCCGTTATACTTTTGAAAATATTAAATATATATGTTTAGGGGTGAGAGCAAGTGTCCGAACCATATAGAAACTACAGTAATAACCCATAAAGAAAATTTATCATTACATATGATATTATTCTGAAATTTTTCATAATTTTTACCTCTAGGTACTGGGCTATTAATAATTTCCACATTGCGTGGTGATTTTTAATAAAAATAAATAATTTAGTTAATTTCTGAAATGTGGGTGGTGTTTAAGTCTTTAAGTTGACATACATATAGTGGCAACATATATACTTGTTTTTAGAAAGTCGTACAGTTTTCTCCTTGTGAGTATGTCGGTTTATATTTATTATTTTCTCCTTTTTGTAGAAAATTATTACATAATAACAACTCGGATCGTTCCTAAGAGATCGCAAATGTGTATAGTGTACACTCCTCCAGTACTGCTTATGTGTTTACCGTCAAACCCCAAGGAGTGAGAGAGAAATATGCGTTTATTTTCGATTTATTCTAAATATTTAAAAAAAGAAACATAATATAATCTTTAAAACTGTTTTAAATAATTGCTATTGTTCTAATGAATACAACTGTATATATTTTTTATTGTAAATTCCTGTTGTACTTGAATATCGTAGTTTGCCAATGAAAATAATTCCTAATTTCATTATTAGAGTATGGCATTTAACTATATACAAAATTTATGATAAAAACTGTATATGGTTGTATTCCTTAGAGCAACGGGAAGTATCTGAAACTATTTTAAAGAATATATCGTTTATGGTTTTTTAAATACTTATAATAAACCGAAAATAAACGCATATTTCCCTCTCACTCTGCAAAATCCTAGCCTTAGAATCAGTTTCGCTCTTTTGAAAGATACCATATATTTGTTTGTACATTTAGCGTAAGATTTGTACAATATACCTAATGGTTTTCGTATTCTTTCTGGATGGTTTCGTTTTGGATATCTAACTGCATATAACTTTTCTGCAATAAAAGAACATTTTTCTTTACTTCTACATGAATCAGCAACAATTCTGCCTTTTGACTATGTGTAAACATTTTGTCACTATTTTCTTTACTCTTATTGAATAACTACAAAACTTAAATTCTTTAAAACAACAAGCATTAATTATTTTGTTCAAAGCTTACTTTATTTTATAGAACCATATTTAGTTTAGCTTCTTATAAGAAAAGCGATGCCTATCAATAAAAATATTTTAAAAATTAGATTGGATTTGAGGTTTTCTCTAAAACTATGGCAGATAGCCAAAAACCAATATACGTGTCCTGAGCTCGATTTTCGAGAAACAAACAATGGTTCAGACCGCGATGGTCTTTTTCCACTACCGAGCTACAGAGCGTTTTTGGAAAAATTGGCATTTTGAATGATCTCTATATCCCAATTATCAAGTGTCGAATCAAATATCGAGTAACACATTCTTAAAGCACTTTTTTGAGTAGAATCCGTTGCTGATAAGAAGAAAATTATGCATGCCTTAGTTTTCGAGATACAGACATAACTTATGTTTTTTTTTTAATTCAACACCCTGTAAATTATTCCATTATTCGATTACAACTTAAATTATTTATCCAACGATATATCATATGTCATACTTATCTCTAGAAAAAGTGGTTAATTTTCGAAAAATTTAATATATTTGTGAGGAGGCCATGGAAAATGATTAACACTTCTTATAATTTAAAATAATGTTGCCAAAATATGAAAACTGAACTACAGTAAATGTTCGAATTGTCTTTCATTGATATCTATGCATATTTATCGCATTTCTAATATTTATTGAGAAGGCCATGGTAAAAAAAAGAAAATCGAAATAATCGTAAATATCAAAAATTAATTTGTGAGTTAATTGTGAGTGGGCATTGTTAAAAATGGTTCAATTTAGTAATGGAGAAAAATATGATACGATTAAGTGTTTTATAGAATACGGAGACGATTTAAATTTAGCTTCCGAACATTATTTTAATAGGTAAGTTATAGACAGCAAAACTTTGTGCCAAAAGTGCCGCCTAAATAATATTTTTAGATATCCAGAAAAGAGACAGCCAGGCATAAAAATATTCAAAAGGCTATAACAAAATTTAAAAGAGTTTGGATCCTTTCTAAAACCTCAAGCAAAAATATATAATAAAGCAGGTAGAGAAGCTGTAGAAAATATTGTTTCAGAAACTGTAAGAGTAAATTCTAATATATCGTCTCGCGAAATACAGGAAAATTTAGGAACCCCAAAAACAACTGGGTTGCGTTGCTTAAATAAAATAAATTCAAACCCTATACCCAAACGACTTTCAAAGGCGTCTCGATTTTGCCAGTGGTTTTTGCGTCAGTGCAATGAAGTGCCAGGATTTGAAGGAACAATTATATGGACAGGCGAGGCCCATATAAGCAGTGCCAGAATTTTTAATCGGCACAATAACCACCATTGGGCTCATGAAAATCCGCACGTAATCGCTTCAGTTAATCGTCAAGAATGATTTGGATTTGGTGTATGGTGTGGTTTTATTGGATACCAAATAATAGGTCCTCATTTTTTTCACGGTAATTTACATACCGAAAATTTTATTAACATTCTACGACAAGAATTAGAGCCCTTTGTAGACAATATGCCCTGTAGACAATTTCAAAGGTTAATTTACCAACGTGATGGCGCCCCAGGTCATACGTCAAATGAAACACGAAATTATTTATATGCTCAATTTGGGGAGGATTGGATAGGCATCTATATATCACTCAGGACTAGTTTATCAATGTCTAGTTAGCTAAATTAACTAAATTGGTAATTTTAATTAATTTAGCTAACTGAACATTAATAAACAACAAGGTAGTTTAGATATTGTTTAATTTTTAGGAAATAAAAGTCCTATTTTGTGGCAAGATAGATCTCCCGATATAACCCTTGCTGACTTTTGGTTTTGGGGTTATTTAAAAAATATTATATATAGAGAACGTTCTAATAGCATAGAAGAATTGTAAAACAAAACATTAGCCGCGTTTCGGACAATAACTCCTGTCATGATTGGAAATGCAACAAATGCTGTAAGGAGGTGTCAAAAATGCATAGATGTCAATAGAAGACAATTTGAACGTTTATTGTAGTTTAGTTTTCCTATTTTTGGCCAAATTATTTTATGTTATAAGAAATGTTGTTGCTGTTAAGAGTTTTCCATGGCCTCCTCACAAATATATTAAATTTTTCGAAAATTAACCACTTTTTCTAGAGATAAATCTGACATATGATATATTGTTCGACAGCTAATTTAAGTTGTGATCGAACAATGAAATAATGCACATTGTGTTTCATTTAAAAACATAAGTTATGTCTATATCTCAAAAACTAACGCATGCATAATTTTCTTCTTATCAGCACTGGACTGTACTCAAAAAAATGCCTCAAGGATGTGTTACTGGATTTTCGATTCGACACTTGGTGATTGAGATATAAAGGTCATCCAAAAATGCCAATTTTCCAAAAACGCTCTGTAGCTCAATAGTCGAAAAAGATGCCATAGTTTTAGAGAAAACCCCAAATCCCATCTAATTTGGTCCACCCTGTACATATAACATAAATTAGATCGTAAATTTTTAAAAAGTAAACAGAGAAAAATAGTATATACTAAAATGACTGAAAATAAAAACTCTTTTCAATGATGTAATAAACCAGGTATGTTGCTCTGTAAAAAATGTCTGAAACGTCACGACGCTCAGCGTCATGCATATTTTTTTAATTTTTCTACCTTATTTTGAGTGACAAGCAGTAGAAATATAACTCCTTATACAGGATATAACTTTCTTCGGAAAAACAAGAAAGAGCCACAAGAAAAACGCCTTTCCTTTGCTGAAAGAATCACCCTGTATACAAACTGCATAAAAAAAAATTCCTAGGCGTAACATTCAGGAAAATAATATAGATATTTGGGTTCTGCAAAAGCCAATTGCTAGAATGTGTAAATTGTTTCAGAGCCCAGACGACAGAAAACATTTTATAGGGAAACCCACGAAAATTTGCAAACTGAATAATTTTTTTTTAATGAGTTCGTGAAAGTGTATAGAGTAATATCCTGAAAATTTACATTTCGGATGCAGAACATAAAAAAAAGTGAGAAAAAAAATGTTATCCATTTTTTCAAAATTTTGAAATTAAGGTAGGAAAAAATAAAAAATTCAGGTGGATAGACCACGTGTTTCTGAACAAAAAATGTTCTAATAAAATTTATCGCTAAAGCCACGGTATTTCTGGAAAAAAATAGTGAAGTAACTTTGTCACTCTGCGCGGCCAGCGCACGGTTAAATGTATATACTATGGAACCTCTAAAAATTCTTAGCTGTTCTATCGAGTAAAATAAAGCTTTTTCTCTTTCTGATTACACATTTTTAACATTTTTCTTAGTGAACAGGAGGATAAATAGTGAGTATGGAGGGAAAATATATAATTATGAAAGCATACACAGACACCACACATAGCCGATGAATCGCTCGCATGAACTTTTACATGCTTTTACTGTATTGTATTTATTACATTATCCACATTTTAACTATATCCAATGGATTCCTTATACATTTGTTAATATGTTCCAGAATTTACATTCAAAACAATCAAAGATATTTTCGTAATTATAAGGTTAAGATCGTGAAAATCACAATTTCTTATCATGATCTGATTGATCATATTTTCGAAAAAATGCATACAAGTAAACGATTTTGTTTGAACATTCGAAAAGTATACATTTTTTCCGAAATAGTGATATTCTATATTTTTCAATGAGTCAATTTATCGACAAGTTACAGCCTCCAATATATATATTTATCAAAAAAAATCATCCAGCAAGGAAATTAAAATGATTTGAGATGTACTTTTTTTGAATCCTCGTTACTACAACTTAATAAACCATAATAATCATGAAGTGTACATACTTTTTAACAGTTCTCAATGAAGAAAGAATTGTTTTGAAGGGCTTTTATTTTTTTCTATGTTTTTCAATGCGACGATTGAGTTCGGGCGTGATAATATATATAAGTATATTTTTCCCATCCATCCTTTGCTTATATTGTTTAAATAAAAAAGCATCAGAAAGGTACAATTTCTATTTTTTAAATGAACCGACACTCGTGTAGATTGAACAAATTCTGATTTAGTGACATGTAATTCAGTGCGTCGGTGTCACAGTCATGCGTATTCAAGCGCGCGCACTCATGGATCTCGCTCCGAGTTATAACGTTGCACTTGACTATTTTTTTCCGCGAAAACCGTGGCTTTAACGATAAATTTTGTTAAAACATTTTTTGTTCATAAATACGTGATCTATCCATCTGTATTTTTTATTTTTTTCTAGCTTGATTTAATTTCAAAATTTTTAAAAAATGGATGAAAAAAATTTTTTTTCACTTTTTTTTTTTAGGTTCTACATCCGAGCGAAATGTAAACTTTTCAGGATATTATTCCATACACTTTCACGAACTCATTAAATTTTTGTGGGTAAAACCTTCATCGACTGGACTATCAGATTTTGGATACAAATCGTTTTTAATATGGTGAGATGTAGATGGCGTCATGCTGCCGATGACAGGCATTTTGAAATGGAGGGCATTTAAAAAAGCTTTAATTTTCAATCAAATTTTGTTATACAAAATATTTTCAAAAATCCAATAGTTTTATTCAAGATATTTGAATTTAAGTATTGTAACGTTTTAAAAGCTATAAAACTATTTGTGTAACTATTTTAAAATAAATTTTAGACGACAGGTCCCTAGAAACTTTCTTCATGGAAAGTTAATGCGAATCCATGCTACAATAAAACAAAATTTACAAATTTCCGTTTAACCGAAAATGCTTTTGACTTTGGACATTATCACATTTGACATTTGATGTGTTAGATTCAACTTCACTGTTGTGAATGTAATTTTCATGACCTGTGTTGGTAATGTTGTTATAAGAAATGGGTTTGCATACAACCCTAGACATATTAAATATGGTTTTAATTTACGGAGAATGGGGGGCGAGCGTAGATGAGTATTCACTGTGTATGTATATCGATACTCCAGTGAAGCAACGTGCAGCGCGGTTAGTACTTGGATGGGTGACCCATCTTGGGAAACACAGCGATATCGTCCCACCTTCTACCGGCTTGTATATCAGTGTATACGCGGAAGCTATGTAATTTCAAGACGAGGATTACGTAGTGGATATACCATCCTTCGGAGGGGATGTATAGCTGTTGTGAATTAGAATTAAAACTAAGTAGATTTAGGTTTTGACAATAATGAAAAAAAATAAGCTTGTTGACAACTGAGATATAGTAATAACTATAATAAAATATAATTGTACCAAAATACGAATTGTTTTAATAAATATAAAGGAATAACAAAACATGGCGCAGTCGTAAAAGCATTAAATACAAAGATGGATGTGAGAATACCAGCGGAATTAAAGTTAACAGAAAATGTCGCTGACAATTTCAGAAAATTTAAGCAAAACTTTGAAATATATATGCTGGCAACTGGTAAAATTAAAAAGACCAGTGATGTAAAAGTAGCAATTCTTCTAAATGTGATAGGAGAGGAGGCTGTAGAGGTATTTAATACATTTAATCTGTCTGAGGCACAAAGGAATGATTATGATGTGGTAATTGAAGCTTTTGAAAAATATGCTAATCCTAAAAAAAATGTTGTATACGAAAGATTCAAGTTCTTTAGTAGAAAACAAGAAGTAGGAGAACCATTTGATCAATTTTTAACGGACCTAAAAAAGTTGTCTGCCTCATGTGAGTTTGAAAATCAAAAAGAATCATTAATCAGAGACAGGATAGTGCTAGGCATAAATGACAAAACACTGCAAGAAAGACTTTTGTCGAAAGACAAATTAGATTTGACAAAGGCAGAAATTGAATGTAGGTCAGCAGAAATAACTAAAAGACAAGTAAAGAACATTCACCAAGAAAGTAGTGTTCATGAAATAAAACGAGGAAATGAAAAATATAAAAGGTCAAATATGAATAATGAGCAGGGAAGAAAAGAAGAAAGAACAGAAAGGGAAAATACGTTCTTGTATTATAGGTGTCTCGAACAACATGGGCCAAGAAAATGTAAGGCGTATGGAAAGAAATGCAATAAGTGTGGATTTCTAAATCATTTTGCAAAGGCTTGTAGAGTTAGAAATGTTAAACAAGTAAATACAGAAGAAAGTCAAGAAAGAGAAAAAAATGATAATAATTATGAAGAATTAGACATTAGTATTATAAGTATCTGTACACTGAATGAAAGTGTCAAAAATGTAAATTCAATGACAGCTTGGTATGAAACCGTTAAGGTAAAAAATAAAAATATGATTAAGTTTAAGATTGACACGGGATCAGAGGTAAATATTTTACCAGTTAATTTATATGATAAGTATTTTGGAAATATTAAATTGTGTA
Organism: Rutpela maculata; assembly: GCA_936432065.2. NCBI lineage: Eukaryota > Metazoa > Arthropoda > Insecta > Coleoptera > Cerambycidae > Rutpela > Rutpela maculata. The sequence goes on along the minus strand of OW386289.2, from coordinate 81,062,562 downwards.
AAACAAATGTCACGTTACAGACATATGGTGGTTTTAAGCTGAAACCCATAAGTATCTTAGATCTTGAATGCAAGGTATCAAGATTTAAAAAAATATTAAAATTTTTAGTTGCCAATGTAGAGTCAAGTCCAATATTAGGACTACATGCTTGCACTGAGCTAGGTTTTATAAAAAGTGTAAATTAAATAGATAGAGACTTGAGTGTTGATAACGAAAAAATAAAATTTATAGAGGAAAATAGTGTACATTTTGAGGGTCTTGGAAAATTTAAAGAAAAATGTGAAATTAAATTAAAATCAAATTATGTATCGGTTGCTAAGCCTCCTAGACGCATACCACTAACTTTAAAAAATAGAGTAAAAGATAAATTAGATGAGTTAGAGTTCTTAAATATTATAAGTAAAGTGGAAAATCCAGGTGAGTGGGTCAACAGTTTGGTAATTATTGAAAAACCTGATGGTAGTTTGTGAATGTGTCTTGACCCACAAGACCTGAACAAGGCAATTCAAAGAAGCTACTATGAGATTCCTACCGTAGAGGATATTTGTTCAAAGTTGTCCGGTAAAAAATACTTTACAGTGTTAGATTTAAAGGATGGATTCTATCAAGTAGAATTGGAAAGCGCTGCAAGTAATTGCTGTACTTTTAGTACAATCTTTGGTTGTTACAAATTTAACAGAATGCCTTTTGGCATAACAAATGCTCCTGAATTGTTTAAAAAAAATAATAGAAAATAATTTTGGAGATATACAAGGTTTAGTAGTGTATTTTGATGATTTACTTATAGCGGCTGATAATGAAAGTGAGAAATGAAATATTAAAAAAAGTAATGGAAAGAGCTAAAATATTAAACATTAAATTTGATAAAAATAAACTACAGTTCAAGCAAAATAGTGTTAAATATGTTGGGTTAATATTCGGAGCTGATGGTATTAAACCTGATAGTGGCAAAGTTAAAGCAATAAAATGTCTTGAAAGTCCAAAAAGTGTTGTAGAGTTACAACGAATTTTAGGAATGGTAAATTATTTGCGAAGGTTTATACCTAATTTTGCAGAATTAACAACTCCTTTGAGTGAGTTACTGAAAATGTTTTGAATAAAATTAAGAATATATTAATTAGTAAACCAGTATTAGGGAATTTTGATTCAAGTAAAGAAATAACTACAACAGAATCGTCCTGTTTGTTATGCTTCGAGAAGTTTAACAAATGCTGAAAAAAATTACTCCCAGATAGAAAAAGAGCTCCTTGGTTTGGTATATCCGACGCAAAAATTTCATTTTTACATATACGGAAGTCCTGAAATAAAAATAATAACAGATCATAGACCCTTATTAGGAATTATAAATAAAGATATTGCACAAATATCTTCTCCTCGGTTGCAACGCCTTAAAATAAAATTACTTAAATATAACGTAAAACTGGAATTTTGTCCTGGAAAGAACATGTTTATAGCAGATTTGCTATCACGTTCGTTTATAAAAGATCCAGTTGAAGATGAATTACTTGAAATTGTACATTCAGTGGAACGACATTTGTCAATAACACCAGAAAAGAAATTACAATTTCAAAATGCAACCTCAGATGACCCAGACCTATGTCAAATTTTAAGTTTTATAAAAAAGGGTTGGCCTAATAGTTTTAAATCCCTAAAAAATTCATTAAAACCGTACTGGGCATTTAAAAATTATTTTTGTTTCGAAAATAACCTTTTATTTTTAAATGACAGATTGGTAGTTCCTAAAGTTTTGGTAAGTGACATGCTTAAATTATTGCATGAGAATCACATGGGTGTCACAAAAACCACATCAAGAGCCAAATTAAATTTGTATTGGCCTAATATGCATCACGATATTGAAAAAATGATTGCAGTATGTAAAATTTGTGAGAAGTTTAGAAATAATAACTGTAAAGAATCTATGATTCCGCATAGTGTACCGGGCAGACCTTTTGAAAAAATTGCTAGCGACATATTCAATTTTCGTGGTAAGTCATACGTGGTGGTTGCAGACTATTATTCAAGATGGTTGGAAGTTTTGTCATTACGAAATAAAACAGCTGGCAATGTAATTGAAAACTTAAAAAAAATATTTTCAACACATGGCATACCAAGCGAATTTGTCCCAGATAATATGCCATATAATTCTTATGCTTTTAAACAGTTTGCACAAGAATGGGGATTTACACTGACAACCAGTAGTCCTCATTATAAAAAATCTAATGGTTTTGCTGAAAAAATGGTAGGTATAGCAAAAAACTTCTTGAGAAAATCAGATGATATTCAGTTAAGCTTATTAGAATATAGAAATACGCCAGTTTCTGGGTTGAATTTAACACCCTCGCAAATTTTGATGGGTAGAATGCTGAAATCTAAGCTGCCTATGAGTAGCAACACAATGGTTCCTGAAAGTTACAATAACACCTTACTGAAACAAAAAATTGAGAATAAAAGAAAGTTAGATAAAATATTTTATGATAGAACTGCGAAAATTAGATTAGATTTTCAAGAAGGGGAGAATGTAATGTTACGAAAGAAATATGTATAGGTTCCAGCAAGAGTAGAGAGCAAGTTAGAAAGTCCTAGATCTTACATGGTTAGAGATGAACATAATAATTTATACAGACGTAACAGTGTATTCTTAAAAAAATCTTATAATAAGTATTTGTAAATTTAAAAGAAGGGAGATGTTCTGAATTAGAATTAAAACGAAGTAGCTTTAGGTTTTGACAATAATAAAAAAAATTAAGCTTGTTGACAACTGAGATATAGTAATAATTATAATAAAATATAATTGTACCAAAGTACGAATTGTTTTAATAAATATAAAGGAATAACAAAACAATAGCAGGCGGTCCCTTGTCTATTAAATGTTAGGCAAGTAAAAGATCCCTATTCTTCTTACGAGAAGAGGTTCGGCAAAATTTCCAGGTTGGGTAGCTCGTCTCCTGGCGTCGGTGATAAGCCCTGGTAGCGGAAATAGGCCGACGTTAAATAAATATAAAAAAAATTACGGAGAATGCTGGAAAAATGCTTCTGCAGCTGTGGCTTTCTATGGAAGACGTTTTTCTGAGAGGCCAAAGCTTGATCGTAAGACAATTGTAAAGGGCATAGCAGGATAAGCATATGTTAGCTGCCTCCGCACCATTTTTAGGGGAGTTATGGGAGTAAAAAGAAAAATGGAAATTTTTTTTTTTCAAAAAACGGATAAACCGATTTCCATAAAAAAAATATGTTATGGCTTTTGATGGAACAAACGTAGAAACAAATTATTGAGTCCATTTGGTGAAAAAATATTTTCAAAATATATTTTTTTTTTTTTAGGGGGATGTTCTCGAGGCACACCTATCATTTCGTTTCAAATAAATGCTTGTATCCTCCTTTAAAACATATCCAATTTTCAAAGCGCTTGGAAGGATACAACATATTCAAAATTGATAATCATGGGCATACTGCGGGCGGAGCGGTTCATTACTACGTCTTACTACCACGCTCACTGGCGACCATCGCACCCCAACCGTTTAAATCAGTATCAATCTTCAAGAAGTGTAGTGCAGATATTTCCAGATTCTCTGACGTCAACTGTTGTAGTGAGCTTACGAGAGAACTAGTTTTCAAAGTCCACTACGAGGAGGTTACAGTGCCTTTCACTAGTCGGGGTACCTGTGTATTGTGAATCTTCTTGCCTCTCACTAGTCGGGGCGCTTGTCTATTGTGAGTCCCCTTGCCTCTCACTAGTCGCATGCTCGGTTATTTTGAGTCCCCTTGCCTCTCTAGTAGAGTAAAATCTGGAAGTAAAGTCGCTTAGTTTTCGAGAAAAAAAACCGGCGTAGAACCAAACCAGATTTAGTGGAATTCTTTAGTAAGATAATCGTGTACACGAAATCATTTTTTACGACATTTTATGGTGGTCGAGAACTTTTTTATTTCGGAAAAACTCAAAAAAATAGATTTTTAATGAAATATGTTTTTTAACGTCTCCACCGCTATATCTCTGAAAATATTTGTGCTATCAAGCTATTTTTTTTTTAGATTAAAGTAGACACAATAGCGCTTCGAACAACGTCCCACGTGAACCCGATTTATTTTTTTTTAAGTTGGTAAAATAATAGGAATCTCAAACTTGTTATTTTCAGTAGCGTAATTTTAGACAATCGAGAAAAAAATTTGTTTATGAAAATTTGTATATACATGCTGCGTACAAATTGAAGCCAATAGTTGAAAAAAGTTTTTAGGATAAAAATTTTTCATGTCCCGTTCATAGTATTGAGTCAGCGATTTTTCTTTAACGGGCCAAAGTCAAATTCTTGCGCGCTCGGCTGTAGCAAGCCTGCCAATTGCAACGATCTGACGGTCCCGGTCGGGGTGTATGTAGTAGTTTAACTTATATCAATAGGTACAAAACCAGTAGTGATCAAAAGCATCTAGGGGATCAATATTATTGTTCAATATTTCATATATTGTACAGTAGTATTGATCATAAGTTGTTAATATTAAGAAATTGTACAATAAGTATTAAATAGTCTCCTTTTAATAATAAAAAGACAGAGATATTTTTCTCTGTCCTTCTGCTGATGGCCCCATAAATTTTCGAATCGAAATAAATATTATCAAAAATAGGTATCTCTAAGAATTATTCACGACTGACTTGCATTATCTAATGTTTGTAATAAACCAAAAGATCAATAACCTATTTTTCTTATTATTATCTAGCATTTTGTATAAATGTATCATTTTATTTGCATCTCATATCAATATTATTGTTCAATATTTCAGATATTGTACAGTAGTACTGATCATATGTTGTTAATATTAAGAAATTGTACAATAAATATTAAATAGTCTCCTTTTAATAATAAAAAGACAGGTAGGTAGATATAAATACCTAATCTATAAATAGCAATCAGTGTTACTAACTACCCACCTAATTAGTAAGTTTATTAGACATTTTTAAATGAATGAAAGTAAAAACGTACGCATAAAATGAGTTTTATTGTTGAAATAAATTTTCTATTTGGATAAATAAATATTGTAGTATGTAGTTTTTGTAGGCCCTACATTAATAGCATTCTAATTCGTTCCTATCTGCCTCGAAATCTTTAATAATGTTGTTACAGGAACGACATTTGCACTCGTTGCGACATTTTAGGCCTTTCTTAAAACAAGCACATTTTCGATTGTCACAATTTTTATCCGAACAATGAATAACTTAATGATTTTCGACAACCGCCACTTCTACGTGGCTAATCTGCATGCGCGGTGTATTAATTGCGTCCCAATGTCGCATTTAGCGCTGATAAAAAAAATCGCTGTTGCCAAACGGCACACTTTGGGAAAAAATATATTGTTTCAAAAACTTTTGTGATTATTAGGCTTTATTTTCTTCGCTGCATGTATGTAAATATTTTCAAAAATAAAAAAGTTTGTCGATTGGTGAAGATTTCAATACATAAAATATATATTTCTAGTTTATCTGATTTTTCGAGAAATGAAAGTGCGAATTGTGCCCAAAACGTTTATATTGGTAAAAGCGCTACAGTGTGTACTTTAATTTGACACAAAGCAAATTTCGGTATCTTTAATAGTTTTAAAGATATGGCGGTGGAACTAAAAAAAAACAATTTTCTTTGAAAATACATTTTTTTTTACTTTTTATTGATTTAAAAAGTTCGAGACCACAAAAAAATGTCGTAAAATATGATTTCATATGCCCGGTGACATACTCAAAGGAACCTAACATGTCTGACCTGGTTCTACGCCAAAAAAAAAAAAAACGACACGATAGACTTACGAAATCGCTGCTCTACTCACAATTCGGGTTGACTTTTTTGTGTGAGTTCTCTTGCCTCTCACGAATCAGGTTACTGTATATTGATGAGACTTCTCTTAGTCTTCATTCTTCGAGAACATCCCATAAAAAAAATTATTTTGAAAAAACTTTTTTGAAATATTTTGCAAAACATTTTGCAATGATGATGTTTGCAGTCAACCTACCAACGAACTGTAGTTTCCAAGATGGAGGTTACAGTACGATTTTGATCCACTTATTGTGGGGTGTTTGTTTATCGTGAGTCTCCTTGCCTTTCACGAGTCAGGATGCTTGTTTATCATGAGTCCCCTTGCCTTTCACTAGTCGGGATGCTTGTTTATCGTGAGTCCACTTGCTTCTCACTAGTCGGGAAGCTTATTTATTGTTAGTTCTCTTGCCTCTCACAATTCGTGGTAACTTTTTTGCGTGAGTCCTCTGGCCTCTCACGAATCTATATTGTGAGACACTTCTTAGCCTTCATTGCTATAGTCCTCAATTACAGGAATATTATTATTTCGAGTAAAAATATCGCTGATAATTTCAGCTGGCTTCAGAACTTTCGACAAATACCTTGCGTGGGACAGACAGTATAAAATTGCGCCAACGGAAACAGAGTTTTTGGCTGCAGTGAAGACTAAGAAGTAAGTGCCTCACCAATATAGAGTAACCTGATTCGTGAGAGGTCAGAGGACTCATGCAAAAAAGTCACCCCGAATTGTTAGAGGCAAGGGAACTAACAATAAACAAGCTCCCCGACTAGTGAAAGACAAGAGGACTCACGATAAACAAGCATCCCGACTCGTGAGAGGCAAGAAGACTCACGATAAACAAACACTCCGTAATAAGTGGACCAAAATCGTATTGTAACCTCCACGTGGTCGATCTTGGAAACTACAGATCTTTGGTAGGCTGACTACAAACGTCATCATTGCAAAATTTTTCAAAATAAAAAAAATGTATGGGACGTTCTCGATGAATAAAGACTAAGAGAAGTCTCATCAATATAGAGTAACCTGATTCATGAGAGGCAAGTGAACTCATAATAACCAAGCACCTCGACTAGTGAGAGGCACTGTAACCACCCCGTAGTGGACTTTGAAAGCTGATTCTTTCGTAGGCTGATTACAGACGTCATCATTGAAAAATGTTTAGATTTTCAAACTAGATTTTGTTTGACCCAATAGTTGACGTCAGAGAATTTGAAAATATCTGCATCTTGAAGTTCGATACTGATTTAAACGGTTGGGGTGTAATGGCCGCCAGTGAGCGCTTTAATAAGATGTAGTAATGAACTGCGCCGCCCGCAGTATGCCTATGATTATCAATTTTGAATATGTTGCACTCTTCCTATCGCTTTGAAAATTGGATATGTTTTAAGGGGACATATGAGCATTTATTTGAACGGTGTGCCTCGAGATCATCCCCTAAAAAAAAATGTTTTCTTTTATTTTGAAAATATTTTTTCACCACTTTTTTTTCGACAAATGGACTCAATAATTTATTTCTACGTTTGTGCCATCAAAAGCCACAACATATATTTTTTTCATGAAAATCGGGTTATCCGTTCTTGAGAAAAAATTTCTTTCCATTTTTTTTTACCCCCATAACTCTCCTAAAAATGGTTTTCGAAAAGTAATATTTTGAGAAATTCCATCTAACACTACTATCAACTTGTGCTCAAAATTTCGACCCGATTGGTGCGGGGATAGCTAACACATGCTTATCCTGCTATGCCCTTTATGTGATAATTTAGTTGATAATGGAAGTCTTAAAAAACCAAAAACTTTAAGGAGAAAAAGAGCTAGAAATGAAGAAAGCACAGCAGCAGTATTATAAAAAATAAGAAATAATCCCCACACGTCACTACGCCAATCAAATGTAGTAAGTAACGTTTCTGCAAATTCGTATAGAAGAATTTTCAAAAATAATAAGGTCCTCACATATAACCTTCATTTGCCGCCACACTTAAGACCAGGAGATAGTGAACGCAGGCTAAATTTTTTGGCACAATTTTCAAATCTTTTAGTGAGATAATTTATTGGGACAAATTATGTGGAGCGACGAATCTCGATTCCACGATAATGGAGTTATAACTAGACATAACTGTCGATACCGGTCTAAAGAAAATCCTAAGTGGTTGAGACAAACCAAATTCTAGGCACGATTTGCGGTAAATGTTTGGTGTGACATTGGAAATGGATTCATACTTGGACCATATCTGTATGTAGAGAAATTAAATGGCGATCACTACTTACAGTTTTTACAAAATGATTTACCTTTGTTATTAGATGATTTGCCAATTTAATTAGAGACAATGTGGTTTCATCAAGATTGTGCAGGTCCACATAATAGCAAGAATGTCAGTAATTATTTTCATCATATTTATCCAGGAAGATTGATAGATACAAACGAGTACTAAGGTGTCCAGCATGATTTAGAGCTGAAGGAGGTGTATGTAGTCAGCTGTTACTTCTCCCCAAATAGCACGATGGAAAAATTCGAGGAATCATTATCGGATCTGGAAGAAGTAGTTAGAGAAATGAGGAACAACACCCGGAAGGAAGTCATCGTGGCAGGAGACCTCAACGCCAGGGCCCCAGAATGGGGAATGAAGGAAACGAACGCAAGAGACAGGCTTGTGACCCAATGGATCTCTCAGCTTGATCTCCTCGTGATGAATGAAGGAGACGAACATACCTTCGTTAGAGAAGACAGCGGCTCTATACCCGTTATCACGATTGCCTCTGCAGGGATCGCGGCGAAAATCACAGGGTGGAAGGTGGCAGGCGACGAGGAGTCATTAAGTGACCACAGGCATATTTGCTTTGAGGTAGGGCAACAACACCCCCCACTCCCCCCCACCCCGGCGACTTCCAGGTCGACGGGACGGAAACTCAGCCGACTAGACAGACCAAGACTCCAAAGAGCTATAAGATAGCAGGTAGGAAACAACCCCAACCATACTGACACAACCCTGTCACAGGCCATCGCCAGAGCTTGTGACGAGGCCATGCCGAAGGAAAGGGCAGCAAGGGTACATAGAGGCATTTACTGGTGGAACGAAGATCTAGCAAGACTCAGAGATGTATGTATCGCTGCCAGGAGACAGTATTCCAGGAGAATCCGGAGACAGGGCAGGCAGGATGATAATGAAGCCTCCCGACCCTACAAAGAAGCAAAGAAGGCGCTTAGAGAGGCGATATCCGATTCAAAAAGAAAGAAGTGTCAGGAGCTGTGCGCAAGCATAGATGAAGATGTATAGGGTGACGATTACAAAATACATGTGCCGATTGAGAGCACCCCCTCCAGTGATTCCACTGGAGAGGATGAGGGAGACAGCTGACGCGCTCTTTCCCCACAGGGAGGAACAAAGGTGGGATGACATGGATGTAGTGGATGTCCCCCTATTCACAGAAAATTAACTGAAGATGGCAATCGAGAGGCTAAAGAGCGGCCGATCTCCGGGTCTGGATAACATCCCCTCGAAGGTAATCAAAATAGTCGTCGAAGAATCCCCCGAAGCGGTTTTAGGGGTCATGAATCGAGCGTTGGGGAGAGGAGACATTCCATCCAGATGGAGGAAAGCGAGGCTCGTCCTCATTATTAAATGGAACGGAAAACCTGAAGAACCATCCTCCTACAGGCCCATCTGCTTGTTGGATGCCTTGGGAAAGGTGCTGGAATACTTAATCCTGGGAAGGCTAGAGCTAGAAATTGACCGGAGGGATGGTTTATCGAACTACCAGTTCAGATTCCGCAGAGGAATGTCGACGGATGCTGTGACCCGCATCACGAGCAAGGCAAGAGAGGCCATGGAGGCAAAGAGAATGTGCTTAATCGTCACCCTTGATATCAGGAACGCGTTTAATACTGCAGGATGGGAAGCGACTATAAGCAAACTAGAGAGATTGGAAGTGGCACCTTATATCATTAATATCATTAAGAGTTACTTCAGGGATAGGCAAATCGGGATGGACGCAAATAATACCTTTGAATGCAGAATCTTGACCTGCGGTGTCCCACAGGGTTCGGTACTCGGGCCAACCCTGTGGAACATTATGTTCGACGACGTCCTACGGATTCCCCTCGCTATGCCAACGATCTTGCCCTAACCGTGACTGGAAACTGGACGGTGCTAATCGAGGAGAAGGCGAATGCCACTATTGAGAGAATAGAGGAATGGCTGCGGAGCGTAAAATTAAAACTTGCCCCGGAAAAAACCGAAGCAGTGATGATCACAAGGAAAAGAACTGTCCAGTCTGTCACCATCAGGGTTGGACAGATGGAAATTAGACCTTGGAATCTGGCTGGACCCGAAACTAACATTCAGGTGTCACATAACAAAAACGGCGGAAAAAGCGGAGAAATCAGAAACCGCTCTGGGAAGAGTGATGTGCAACATGAAGGGGCCAAAGGCCAGCAAAAGAAGAGTGCTTTGTGGAGTGGTGCATTCAGTCATATTATATGCCGCCCCGGTCTGGGGATACGCCTTAGAAGAAAGGGCTAAAGCCAAAGTAAGCCTGGCAAGGATTCAACGGCAGATGGCACTAAGGGTATGCAGCGCCTATCGGACAGTCTCGTACGAGGCAGTGCTGGTAGTAGCAGGGATCCCTCCAGTGAATTTACTGGTCAAGAAAAGGGCAGAAGTGTACGAAGGAGTCGAGAGAGGAACGCCAGGGAAAGACTATTCGAAAGATGGCAGAACAAATGGGAGAACGCCCATAAAGGAAGATGAACTCACCGCATAATCCATACAGTCAAAGAGTGGGTGGAAAGGAAACACGGAGAAGTAAGGTACCATCTCACGCAGGCCCTGACAGGTCATGGCTGCTTTGCCGACTACCTGTTGAGAATAGGAAAGCTGGACTTTCGAGAGTGCGCATATTGTGGCGAAATAGACGATGCAGAGCACACAGTCTTCCACTGCAACAGATGGGTGGAGGAGAGACGAGGCATAAATCCTCTAGGGCCGGATGAGCTTGTGGAATTCATGCTGCAATCTGAAGACAATTGGGTAGAGGCCGAAACAGCTATTAAGGAGAAGATGAGAGGAATCTCGACCTATACCCTTTGCACAACTAGAGGGAATACAGAAAACAAAGACAGGAAAAAAAAACAACATCTATACATCGAAGAACGATTGACGTGTATCCTGAAGAGAAGCGAGAGCGGTTCCAGGATATATCATGCACCGAAGAGGAGTGGTTTTAGAGGGGATGCCTAGAGGTGAGTCCACAATACCGTCTAAGTATCCATAAAGGATTTCCACCCCGGAAAAAAAAGATCACCTGATTTGACTGAGCTAAATTTTTATTTGAGGGGCATAAGGAACCAATAGAAGACATGGGCGATCCTCATAATAAAAAATATGCTAGTGTTGCAACCATCAACAGGAATACACTATTTAAAGCGTACAGAGTTAAACTGATTAATATGTCTTTATTGTGGGTAAATGAAAATGGCAATAATTTTGAACATCTTCCATAAATTTGTTTTTAGTTTTTTTTTGTTTTTCGTTTTTGCATTATTTTTTTTCCGTTTTATTTTATTGTTTAACTAATATTTCTATTATGACTAAATTTACCACCATAGTTATATTGAATCATTATTCTCGGAGTCATTTTCGGTTAAACCGAATGTTGTAAATTTTGTTTTATTGTAGAATGATTCACTTTCCGCAAAAAAAGTTTCCAGTGACCTATCGTCTAAATTTATCTTAAAACGTGAGTACGTGAGAAATGGTGGAGTGGCAATAAGTTATTGCAATGATAAACCTGTTGAGAATGTGTGTAGAGACATGAAAGAAAAGTTAGGTCAAGAATATGAGGTAAAACCAGCCGACAGAAAAAATCCCAAAATTAAAGTATTCAATGTTGATAAAAAACTTATAGATGATGAAGAAACGCTAGGTAGTTGAAAAAATAATATTACAAAATAATATACACATAGAAGAGGAAAAATGTCTTATAAAAGTAGTATACAAATATGAAACAAAAAAAAAGGTAATAATAATATAGTTTTAGAATTAGATCCAGATACATATAATCAGATAAGCCAGAAAAACGTTTTATGCATAGATTGGAGAACATGCAGGTACGTTGATCACGTGAATATAGTACAATATTTTAAATGCTGGAAATTTGGCCATACAGAGACGAACCCAGCTATTTTTTTTGGGGGGGGAAACCTACAACTAATTTGCCAACTGCCCATTTTTTTTACAACTTATATTTCCTTATGTTTTTTTTTATTTCGGACTTAATCTATAAGTAGCCTAGCGATACAAATATTATGCAAAAGAAGTTTAACTAAACTACATGATGTAGGCGCTAGACCTAAGTTGACCCCGCGCTCTCCTTCGTCTAAAAGCTACTGGATGAGGTAACCGTTATAGTTTAATGACCGTGGAGAAAAACAAGCTATAGTTTGTACCAACGATAATAGGGTCTACACACGATCCAGCGGCAGGGACCCGACATTGTCGGTACGCTTTGAAGATAATTGGAATTCTAGCGGACCAGTTCACTTTTACGAATGAGTTCAAAGCATGCCGACATGGCTGGGTCCCTGCCGCTGGATCGTGTGTAGACCCCTTAATCCAGCGATATAAAAAAGTTCGCAAAAAAACGTAAAGGGTACCGACCTGTATTAATTTCAGTCTATTTACATAAAAGGCCATAAAAGTGTTCGGCTTCTTTATTATCATCACAAAAAAAATGGTCACATATTTCCGAACAAAAATGTAGGCCACTCCCACTGAATATAATTGGTTTAAATTTTCTCTACCGGAATTATGATAAGTTGGTGGTCAACGTGGACTAGCATCGTCAAATTGGACCGGCGGGCGGTACACTAACTAGAAGCGGTCGGCATCCTTTATGCTTTTTTGCGAGCTTTTTTGTATCGATGAAATATTTGTGGAATACACTATACAATACGATTACGCGCAAGTCGGGGCGCAAGCTCGTGAACGTCCGCTCTAGTACGGCTACCGGCCACTTCCCACTTCACATTGTGATACGCAATAGGTAGCATTAAGGGGTCTACACACGATCCAGCGGCAGGGAGCTAGCCTTGTCGGCATGCTTTGAACTCATTCGTAAAAGTTAAGTGGTCCGCTGGAATTCCAATTATCTTCAAAGCGTACCAACAATGTCGGGTCCCAGCAGCTGGATCGTCTGTAGACCCCTTTAATAGTCCCAGATTCTGATTCAGTGTCCTCTAAGAATTTAATATTTTAACAATTTCTGACCGACAACAATTTTCTATTATTATTATCTCTCTTTGAGAGGTTGGTAACTGATATTAGTGATACTCAGTATAAACCAAGGTAGGACAAAGCATTGTATTGATAAAGGCAAAAATGAGTAATATTCTAATATTTGTAATGTAAGACAGTCTTTGAGAATTGTATGCTCTGGCCGTGCCGTCTACTGGGTCGAACGTCGAATTTCCGCGAGTTGACGAGTTTATTTTGTTGGCCCGTCGCGTAGGCCCGTCGGCGTTGTGCGTTGTCCGTCGACTATTCTGTGGCTCTCACATCAGTCACATCTAGTCATAAATAATATCAATTAAAATTATTTATAAAAAAAATGGTCATAGTGACAGTGTCATTTAATTTTTATTAACTCATTATTCGTTTTTTTGCAATTATACCCAATAAAGATTTTTTTACATTTTTGGTGATTTTCCCAACTCAATCAACATTGGGGGGGGAGCGTACCCCCCCATAACCCCCCGTGGGTTCGTCTCTGTGGCCATATGGCGGATAAATACAAATATAATAAGGACACTTATCCGAAATTCTCAGGTGAACATAAAGCAAATGAATGCACATCAGACAGGGAGGAATGAACTAATTGTAAAGGTGCAGTCGAAATCTTAAAAATTCCTAACATAGACTATAACCACCCGGCATATAGCTTACATGAGCATTCTCACACAGTTACAACAAAGAGTTAAATACTCGGGGTTATATACAGAACAAAATCACATAAAGTATCAATCAATAAATACATATATAATGTATTTAAACATACAAAGTTTAATTAAGCATAATACCAAAAGAAACCAGCAATTATTTGTCTATCAGAAACACATATTACCGAAGAAATTCAAGATAATGAAATATATATTGAAGGTTATAATGTTCTATGTTCATATTCAACTAGTCGCCATATGGAGGGATCCATCATATACATCAAACAGGAATATAAATATAAAATAGTGATAAATGACTCCATAAATATGAACATGTGGATAATCGGTGTAGAAATAACTACAAACAGGCATAAATATTTTATATTAGTCTTTATCACTCACCTAACTCTAACCACATAGATTTTGTGACCAAATTAGAAGAAGTTTTAATTGATTTTTCAACAAAAACTAGTAGATTGATTGTAATAGGAGACTTCAGCATAAATATTGCTACAAATTCTCACAATTCTAGAAAGTTAATAAACACTGTACAAATCTAGGACTGTATCAAATAATAGATCAATTCACTCGCATAACAGAAGACAGTTCGACAATCATAGACCTAATAATTACTAATTCCAAATACATTAAATTCGAGCTTCTACTAACACCAAAAATCGCAAACCACTCAATCATAACTGTACAATTAAATAATAATGCTATGGCAGAACCACAAAAAAAAGTAATCACAGGCTTCAACGACTTTAATGAAACACATTTTCAATTCAATTTAATGAACACACAATGGATACCAAATTGTACTGATGTAAACACATTAGCTAAAAAATGAGTAACTAATCTAACCCAAACATTAAACAAGCCTGTGCCAGTAAAAGAGATAAGAATTACAAACAAAGGGAAATAAAAAGTGGTGGACAAATGAGATAGATCAAAAAATCAAAGAAAGAGATCATTTGTATAAAACAGCTATAAGAACAGGTAACGAGCAACATTGGAATGAATTTAAAGTAAAAAGAAACACAGTAGTCACACTCAGTAGACAACAAAAACAAATATATTATCAGAGAAAAATTGATTAAGTCAAAGGAAACCCAAACGAATTGTGGAAGACACTAAAACTACTTTTAAAAAAGAAATGATAACGATAATGGAATAATTTTTAACAACGAACTAACTACAGATAATAAAGTAATCGCTGAGAAATTTAATAGGTTCTTTCTGGAAAGTATAGAACAAATTACGGTACATTTAAATCCAAATAAGCATTATGATACAATATTGAACAACATGGAGAAGACCAATTGTAAAATGGAAAAGTTCAAAGTACTGAAAATGAAAAATGTAAAAAACATTATAAATCAAATGAAAAATAAACCCAGTGGGATAGACGGCATAAATGGACACATTTTGAAATTATTATTTGAAGCAATAGGCAATCAATTTTTATAAGTTATAAACACCAGTTTAGAAACAGGAATATTCCCAGACACTTGGAAGACATCAACACTAATACCTATTGAAAAGAAAAATAAAACAATTCAATGTGCGGAGCATAGACCCATAAATATGGTACCAGTCTATGAAACATTACGGAAATTATCCGCTAATGAACAAATAATAGAATATATAGAAACAAACAACCCACTATCGAAATATCAAGCTGGATTTCTAAAACTAAATTCGTGCGATACTGCTTTACAAACAACATTATCAAGTTAGAAAAACACCTTAAATGAGAAACAGATCATTGTGGTAGTTTTTTTTAGATTTCCGCAGAGCTTTTGAGACAATAGATAGACTATTGAAGTTAAAAAATGACCGATTTGGACATAACATTGTGAAATGGATGACCAGTTATTTAGAAAATAGAACACAAGCTACCAAATATAAAAATGATACATCCTTACCAAAACAGACAATATTCGGTGTACTGCAAGGAACCGTTGTGGGGCCTAATCTGTTTGTTCTGTACATAAATGACATTATAAAATATGGTAATAAGTGCAACATACAACTATTGGTGACGACACATTAGTTGGTGATAATGTAGACTCGACTATAAACATAATAGGTAGTGAGCTTAGAGAAATAGAAAAATGATTGGACAAAATTGTTGCGATAGGTCCAGAACAAAATTGTTGCGATAGGTCCAGATTTTCCTTTTAGTAGCAGGATAGTTGATGAAAAGTTTCATAGCTTTTCTTTATTAAGTGCTGATGAATTGAAAAGTCTAATTTTTGCTCTGCCCAACAAAAACAGCCCTGACGATGTGAGCATAATATTAATTAAGAATTGTTATGAGAATTTATCAACTCCTTTGTTAAATATGATAAACTTGTCACTTTTGGAAGGTAAAGTACCGACGGATATTAAGGTTACTACTATTATACCTGTTCCAAAGATTCCAAATTCAATAAAAGCTAGGGATCTGCGACCAATTAACCTGATAAATGCAATGGGGAAAATTCTTGAAAAAGTAGTCTGTGAACAACTAGTAGCTTTCTTGGAAAAAAATAAAGTATTAACAAGCTTCCAATCTGGTTTTCGTAGCAAACACAGTTGTGAAACAGCCGTACAATGTGTGTTGCATGAATGGAAATTAAGTCTGGAAAAAAATCAAGTTACCCTTGCAGTATTTCTAGACTTGCAACGTGCGTTTGAGACGATAGATAGGGCAAGGCTGTTAATGAAATTAGAAAATATAGGTATTGATGGTATTGCATTACTATGGTTGACTGACTATTTGGATAATAGATGGCAGAAATTAAAATTAAATAATATAACATCTTCTGAAATAAGTAATAATACTGGAATACCGCAAGGCAGCGTATTGGGGCCGCTATTATTTTTGGTGTATATAAATGACATAGTGGAGGTTATAGATAATTGTAAAATACATTTATTTGCTGATGACACCCTAATCTATGTTAGCAGTGAAAATAGTAGTGATTGTTTCACAATAATAAATAACGCACTAGAAAACGTTAACAGGTACTGCTGTATTAATCTACTCAAGGTTAATTCACAAAAAACTAAGTGGATGCTTATTGGAACGGGAGTAAATTTAATAAATAGACGCGTAATTCATATTGGTACAGATGAAATTGAGAGAGTTACAAAAATTAAATATCTGGGAGTAATTATTGACAACCAATTATCATTTAAAGATCACACTAAATATATATGTAAGACGATAGGATTCAAAATGAATTTTTTAAGCAGATGCAGTGGTTATTTGAGCTACTGGACCAGACTTACAATATATAATACATGCATATTACCCCATTTTAACTATTGTTCTTCAATTCTATACCTCTTAAATAAAAATGAAATGGGTAGACTTCAAAAGCTTCAAAACAGAAGTATGAGAATAATTTTAGGTTGCTGTAGACTGACACCTATTAGATTTATGTTAAATACACTAGGATGGCTTTCTGTAAAAAATTATGTAACATTTTTCACTATGGTGTTTATATATAAAATTAAAAATGACTTAACTCCCGAATATCTGCAGGATAAGTTAGTTTATAATACAGATATTCATAGTTATAATACTAGAAACAATCTAAACTTTCACTTGCAAACATACAGGAAAAAATCAACCCAAAATAGTTTATTCTATAAGGGATTAAGTGAATATAATAATCTGCCACTAAGTATTAGTAACAGTCCCACATTAAATATATTCAAAAGTCGACTTAAAAAGTATTTGTTGGATGAGTAGCTGCTTGTATAGTTTGTCAAACCTCCCAATTAGAAACTGAATTAACTGTCTTAATCTTGATGGGATATCGGTTGCTGTACTATTATTGTTATTCTAGATGCTCAATGTGAAATTTTATAGTGTGACGTGTAAAATTTGTCTGTCTGACGATTTGTTTTATATATATATATTGTTTTATATCTATATGATGTTTCTGTGTATTCATGATGTATTAGTCTTTTGGCTAAATAAAGGATTTATATATATATATGAATAGCCTTAGCTTAAATACAGACAAAACTAAGTTTATGGTAATTAAAAGTAATTATATCCGAGTAAACACAGTAAATAACCAAGGAATAACCATAAATAGAACAAATATTGAGCAAGTTAATGAATTCAAGATTTGGGTGTAATTATTGATGATCGTTTAACATTATCCGGACATGCTCATTATATTACCAAAAATATAGCTAAAAAAGTTAATTCGTTGGGATATATAGGAGATATAGGATAGAGATATAGGCATATGGACGAAAATAACCATAATATAAAACAATTATTTTATCACATTTCAACTACTGTTCAACAATACTTTTTCTAAACTCAAATATCTCAAAAATGGTTGGATTTTCGAAAACATTTTGTACAACGAAATTTGATTGAAACTTAAAGACTTTTAAATGCCCTCCATTTCAAAGTGCCTGTCATCTAAAAATTTCTTTGCAGCACATTCTAGCAATTGGCCTTTGGAGAACTCAAATATCTATATTATTTCCCGAATTATTACGCCATTGAGTTTTTATTGGTGCACCCTGTATACGAAAAATATATTGCCATTTCAGTGTCACTTCGATCGACCTACACCTACAGCATCGACAGCGACGCGACGGCGCCGGCGCGGCGCTTACCTTTATCACAGCATATCTAGAAATGATAACAAAAAGCTTTTTAATTATGTAGTTCTTATTAACATGTCAAATAATTCATTTCTCCCGTATTTGCGATAGTGCTAATGTAATTTTTCAACGCTCACATTTTTTTTAGGAGCTGAAGTTATTAAATAAAAAAATATTATAGAAGAAAACTTGGAAAAGCAAACTGAAATATTCAGATTGGTTAAACCGAAATTAATTTTACTGATTAGTACTGTTACATACTCTTACCTTGAATTAACTGTCTTAACTTCGTTAAACTGAACTGCACGTTTTCCTCATTTTCCTTAAGTTCTTTCACTGCCCGTTCCTTGTCTTTCCCACTCAGTTCCTCGATATCCAACCGCATTTGGTGAGATCCCAATTGTATAAACGGTACGTTGTCTTCTCCTGTTTGTATACATAGAACCATTTTGTACGTCAAGGACGAGGCCGCGCAGCTTAATATTCAGGAAACGTGTGTTACGACGACGTTATCTGAAAAGAAATTTATGTTTTATTGTCAGTTGTTTATACTACACTGTGCCAAAGAATTACGCACAATTTTAAATGTTGAATAGCTTCTTCTCACTCAGTGGAATTTGAATACATTTACGCAATAGGCAGGCTCGATTTTTTTAATTATGAATGAAGTCGGCTGTATTTGTAAGGAAAAAAAGCCGTGCCAAATTTGAAATAAGAATTTTAAAAAATAATAGCGTTTTGTTAATGATTAATAATTGAAACAGGGGCGAGCGTAGAGGTGACTTCAATGTGAATGTCAATCGATATTCCGTTGAAGCAACGTCGAGCGCGGTTAGTACTTGGATGGGTGACCCATCTTGGGAAATACAGCGTTCTCGTCCCACCTCCTAGCGGCTTGTATATCAGTGTATACGCGGAAGCTAAAACGAGAATTACGTAGTAGATATACCATCCTTCGGAGGGGATGTAAAGCAGGCGGTCGGCGGTCCCTTGTCTATTAAATGTTAGGCAAGTAAAAGATCCCTACCCTTCTTAAGGGAAGAGGTTCGGTAAAATTTCCAGGTTGGAGGTAGCTCGTCTCCTGGCATCGGTGATAGGCCCTGGTAGCGGAAATAGGCCGACGTTAAATAAATAGATAAAAAATAAATAAAAATAATTGAAACGTGGCAATCGATGCGAGGCTACAAAACGTAAGTGTGCACATGGCTAGGCCGTGTGGTGTCAGCTATTAAGTAGACGCTTCGCTAGCTAACGTAAAATATACGTCTATTATAAATAATTATTTATGTGATGTTTAAGTTTGCCGGTGCATGCATGAAACAAAACGTCAACAAGAAAGTGGTATTTTATACCAAAATGTACCAATACATCCACCAAACCCCATTCAAAACTGTTCCGATAGCCCTGATTAGAAGAAAAACAATAGTTTGCAACAGCTCGAAGGAACGTTAAAGAAGTAACGCATTGCAAATGTTAGAATACAGTGACAGAACGAGTGACAAAACGTATTCGAGATTATATACTCCCATGAATTTTTGATCTCTGAACACGATTTCGATGTCAGTTTTACAAAATTAGGTCTGGATTTTTTGTTAACCACGAGAAACAGGTGAAAACAGGCCAGAATAGGGTTTGAAATATAAATTAAAGATTTTAAATAAGTTAACCATGTATTCGATGCATTTTTGACCGCTGAATATGATCCTGATATCAGTTATGCTCCATCAGGTCAGAAATTTTTGTTAATTACGAAAAACACGCTAAAACAGGCCAGAATAGGGTTTAAAACCAAAATTAAAAATTTTAAATAAGGAGACCATGTATTCGATATATTTTTTGCCGCTGAACCAATTTTCAACCAATCAGGTCATGGCTTCTTATTTATCCTGATTTATTCTTCTCTGTGGTACCATACTCTTTTGTCTTCAAATAATCTGCGTAATGGTTTTCTTTTTCGTTTTATTCCTTTCGTTTTCACATCCCTTTTCAATGTCCAACGGTACTCTGCCATCATATTAACATTCCATCTACCTTGATATCTACGCTACATTTTCTTTATGTCTTGGTAAAACGTTCACCATGCTCTTCACTATAATCACCTAAATTTTCTGAAAATGTATCTATATGAGAATGCAGGAATAGTATATTGTGTATTTAGGTGTGAAAGCAATACATTCCCGGACGACGATGCAAATTGTTGGCCGAGGCGCTAGCCGAGGCCAACAAGCATCGAAGTCCGGGAATGTGCTTTTACACCGAAGTACACATACTATTTTTTCTGAAATCACAATCAATATTATTATAAATTAAGGAATTTGTATTAATGCATAACATTTCTTCATCACAATCTAACTGCTTACTAATAAATGCAATCTTAATGTGAGTTGGTTTGTCTGCGTGTATTTATTTACTGTCTAAAATATACATAAAAAACCGTACGGGAATGTTACTTTCCCGGCCTAGGCCGGGAAAGTAACATTCCCGTACAGTTTTGTTGATTGTTGCTTGGCAACGGATCTTTTCCGGTCTGTTTTGTGATAGTTTCTTAGCAACGGACTAAAACACTGAAATTGTGCATTTTTCGATCTGAAATCGCGCCGAAAATGTAGACATTCCCGATCGATTTCAGAAAAATGTAGTTTTAAATCCATTAGTCAACCTAATTTTCTGAATTTTTCTAGCTTGTTGGATACTTTTTCTTTGCAGTCTTTGTTCTTATTGTTTCCTAAAAATTTATCAACTTCTTTAAAGCTCTGCCAAGCTCCCTTTTCCGCATCTAACATTGTACTGATGAATTTCCTATCTCTTAATATTTTCCTTATTTGTATTATTTTCCATGAAAAATGCCTTCCTTCAATTTGGCTTCGCTTATCTGTGGATTCAACTCCAAATTCTCAAAACATTTTCCCTCCTTGTTCAAAGGTTTCACGACTTACTTTATGAGACCAAACAATAAGAGCGAAAACTACAAAGAAATAGCACCCAACATGGTAGAAAAATTCGAGAAATTAGGTTATATAATGAATTTGAAACTACATTTTCTGCATTCTCATATAGATCAGTTTCCAGCATGGTGAACGTTTCCACCAAGATATAAAGGAAATGGAGCGTAGATATCAAGGTCAATGGGATCTTAATATGATGGCGGGCTATTGTTGGACATTGAAAGGGGATGTGAAAACGAAAGGAATAAAACGAAAAGGAAAACCATTACGCAGATCATTTGAAGACAAAAGAGTACAGTACCACAGAAAAAAATAAATCAGGATAAATATGAAGCCATGATCTGATTGGTTGAAACTGACATCGGCATCGTGTTCAACGGCAAAAAATACATGGATTACATGGTCTACTTACCTAAAATTTTTAAATGTTGTTTTAACCTGTTTTTCGTGGTTAACAAAAAATCCTGACCTGATGAAGCAAAACTGATATCGGGATCGTGTTCAGCGGTTAAAAATACATCGAATACATGGTCTATTTATTTAAAACCTTTAATTTATATTTTAAACCCCATTCTGGCCTGTTTTAACCGGTTCCTCATGGTTGACAAAAAATCCTGACCTGATGGAGAAAAACTGACAACGGTATCGTGTTCAGCGGTCAAAAATACATGGGAGTATATAGTGAAGCCTCAGAGAATTGACTTTTTTTGTGCGTGCTTGTGTAATTAATCAGTGAAATGAAATGTCTGTATAAGCTATATAAACAAATTATATATTTTCTTAAATAAGAATAATTAATAATGCTTAGTTACACAATTGACGCCTAGGTTTAGGTTCGTGTTGTTTGTCAGAAAATCAAACACAATTTGCACGTTTACATGTAGTAAATTACGCGAATTGACTTTCTGAACTACATTATATTTATCAAATTTTAATAAACATGACATACATTTGCAGTAAGTTAATTATATTTTACTTCCACATCAAGTGGAAGTGTAGTATCGCAAAAAAAAATAAATTTTTTTATTGTTCAAATAAGCTTAGAATGTTATGAAACGGTGAGATTTTAAGTTTGAGAAAACATATCTGTCTGTCTGTCTGTGTTGTTCTATCTATAACTTTTGTTGTGTGCACGATTACTCTGGAACCGTTTAAGATATTGACTTGAAATTTGGTACACGTATGTATTTTCACGAGATCTGGAAATAGATTATGTGTTCAAACTAAAATTTTCCACCAAAAAAATTTCATGTTTTCTATTAGTTATATAGCACACACCAATATAGAAGAATATAAATGCCCACGAAGATTTTGGAAACATGCATTGCAAAGAAAAAAACGGCTTTGCTTTGCTTTCGCATTTAAAAATCAGTCAGGGATCATTATAAAAATTTTACTCCTGCTGCGAACCGTTCACAACATTGGAGCACTACAAACATTGGTTACCTACACTATTATATATATTTAGCAGATAACTTTGAGAGAAGCCATTAGTTTTTTCCAAATACTATTGATCCAAATCTGACCACGCTAGGATATTAACAAGAAATCTCCCTTACGAAACATCTTATCAACTTCTCTCATATGCATAATATCTAACATTCAATATCAAAAACAAGAAAATAACCATTCTTTCTGCATACTGATGGATAATAATCTATGATCTAAATCAAATCAAGCTAATATAGTACTGAGAAACTTTCCTTACGAGATATCTTATCAAGTATCCCTACCTCCCACTAAACACGAAACATTTATGAAACGTTTCGAAAAAATTGTAATCTGGAAGAAATGAAACATTTCCTAGAAACATATCTGTTTATATTTTTGACACATTTCAGAAATTCATAATATTTGTTATTTTGCAGAAACATTTCATATATATCCCACTAAACACGAAACATTTATAAAACCTTTGTAAAAAAAATGTAATCTGGAAGAAATGAAACATTTCCTAGAAACATATCTGTTACATTTCTGACACATTTCAGAAATTCATAATATTTGTTATTTTGCAGAAATATTTCATATATATTGTTCCGTCGGTAAAATATATATGAAATCATGAATTCAAATGACATCGGTAAAAATATGTCCATTCTCCGCGATTTGTAAAATTACAACTATTCTCGACTTTATCCAAGTCACTCACAACGAAAAAATTTTGTATGTGAAAATAATTGTTTATGGAATTTTAATAATATAATATTTGAAATCCTCTACCCCAAAAACCCATAAAACGATACCCTACATCGGTAGTTGGGTGGGGGGTGGTGATAGGGAGTCGTTAGTGGGGGGTGGATGAAGTAAAACAATATTTTGAGGTTTCTGGTCCCTGTACATACACTAAATCACAATTTTTTTTTGTCTTCTTTAATAAGGGGGTGGGGGTGGTAATGGGGGTGACTAATGCCAAAAATTTTTTTGAGACCTTAGCTTCTCTTGCATATACTAAATACCGATGTTATGGACTCTTACCTGCTTGATTGACCTATTTACCCCAAATTTACCCCAATTTGCCCCCCAACCCTTCGACGGAACAAGATGAAAATATAATCTAGTTCTAGATCTCGTTAAAGTACATATGTGTACCAAATTTCAAGTCAATATCTTAAACGGTTCCAGAGTAAACGTGCGCACAAAAAAAAGTTACAGACAGACAGACCGACAGACAGACCGACAGACAGACAGAAAATTTTTTTCGCTCAAACTTAAAATCTCGACGTTTCATGACATTTTAAGCCTATTTGGACAATAAAAATTTTAAAAAATTTTTTTGTCGTTACTATACTTCCACTGGACGTGGAAGTAAAAGGAAATTAAAGACAATTAATTGCGCTTTCAAATTATTTTTTACTCGTTTTTTTACTCTAATTAGCCAATAATTTAAAAAAATTATCTCAAATAGCTTTTTCGTTAAAATGTAGCATTACCTAAATGCTCAAATTCTTTTTTGCTCATTTAAAGCACTTGCTTTAGAAAAAATGCATTTTAAACTTTAAAGGTAATTTGGATACCAAATATAGACTTAAATATTTCCGAAATTATTAATCCTACATCAATAAACAAAAAATATAATTAATTCCCAGTATGTAGGGTGCTTTCTGTAATTGGTCTATAACATTTTTTCGATAAAGTAATACTTTTCGAGATACTTGTCGAAAGCCGTTTGAAAATACCTTTTTTAAAAGCTTTTATTTTAAGCTAAAATCGCAATTTTGAAGTCGTTATAGCTTAAAAACTATCAATTTATGTGAAAAATTGCATGGAACATTTTCTTCTTAAAATTTGATTCTATTTCAGCTCCAATAAATATATATATTTTTTAAGTGCCACCCCTCGGAGGGGTTGGCACATTTTTTATGAATGATATCTAATTTTTTAGATGACAGTAAGCAACTCCACCTCAACTTAGAATGCCATATATTAATCTAGATTCAACTAACGCTACGTCTACGCGACTAATCTGAAAAACCCTGCATGCGAGGTGTATTAATTGCGTCCCAATGTCGCGTTTAGCGCTGATAAAAAAAATTACTGTTGCCAAAGGGTACACTTTAGGAAAAAACATATTGTTTCAAAAACTTTTGTGATTATTAGGCTTTATTTTCTTCGCTGCATGTATGCAAATATTTTCAAAAATAAAAAAGTTTATCGATTGGTGAAGATTTCAATACACAAAATATGTATTTTTAGTTTATTTGATTTTTAGAGAAATGAAAGTGCGAATTGTGCCCAAACCGTTTATATTGGTAAAAGCGCTACAGTGTGTGCTTTAATTTGATACAAAGCAAATTTCGGTACCTTTAATAGTTTTAAAGATATGGTGGTGGAAACAAAAAAAAACAATTTTCTTTAAAAATACATTTTTTTCACTTTTTATCGATTTAAAATGTTCGAGACCACAAAAAAATGTCGTAAAATATGATTTCATATGCCCGGTGACTTACTCAAAGGAACCTAATATGTTTGACCTGGTTCTACGCCAAAAAAAAAAACGACACGATAGACTTACGAAATCGCTCCTCTAGTTAAGTAAGTTTTATCTTTGTGCCTGGAAGGACACTGTGTGCATCAAAAATAAAAAAAATAGTGCGGGTGTCGGGTCAGTTAATTATTGTTAATACTTAAAGTGCTGTGGTTTTTGAAAGATATATTGTTTTTTCAGTAATGGACGAGAAGAAGGTTAAAAAATATTCATTTGTGTTCTGTACATTCAATTTGTGATTGTTTTTATGACTTTTTCAGCCCCTGGCGAAGGCTTAGTACCAGCATGAATAAAACATTCGAAACTTAGTATCGGCGTGGTTCACATCAGGCCCAGTAGCGGTTCATCAAATAGAAGACAAGATAATATACCTAATGGTTAACCACTTTTGAGGACAACTGCCAACTTGATTTTATGAAGCTGATATTTTATTTTATGGAGGAATAAGATATACTTTTGTTATATATTTTTATATTTATATACTACGTTTTTTTTTAGATATTTACAGTTTACAAATATTTAAAAGTGTTTCTAATACATGTTTTTTTTTTATAATTACTGGGTAATTTTATTTATTTGTAGACATCTAAATGCCAAGGAAAGATTGAACCCCCTTCCAAAAAGGTCGCTAAAAATAATGAAATAAAATTTTACGGTCACCCAGTTAACTGAACCTTAATATTGTTATTGAAGTCACCTAAAAATATATTTCAATTCATTATATGTTTATTTTTACACCAGCTTCAATTTCGACATTAAGTAATAAAGTTCAGTTAACTAGGTGATATTGAAATTTTATGTCTTATAATGTTTATAGAATAGATGTGCCGAGGATACTCCATATTTGATAAAATGTAAATAATATAACTGTATGCACTTATTTGGTATCAAAATGAAGCTTGCATCATCACGAATCAGATTTCACCATAAAATAGTTTATCAATATACCCAATGGAAAGTTAGAAGGAAAACTTCCTGGAAACTTTCCATTTTGAAAACTCCGAAAGTTTCAGGAAGTTTTCCTTCTAACTTTACATGGGGTATATTGATAGCCTATTTTATGGTGAAATCTGATTCATGATGATGTAAGCTTCATTTTGATACTAAATGAGTGCATACAATTATATTATTTACATGACTTTTACAGACTGTTATTAAATATGGAAAGTTTTCTCAGCACATCTCTGGTTTATAGCGACCTTTCCTGAAGGAAATGTTTCTTTGAAACATTTCTTGGGTAGGACATCTCCAGTATCTACAATATATCTGAACCATTTCTGTAACAGTTCCAGGAACGTTTTATATTTTTCATTATATGCATTTTTTGAGATGTCGGAAACATTTTTGTAAATATTCATAAATATGTCGGGCACGTGTCTTTTGAAATGTTTCATTGAAACGTTTCTTAAGTAGGACATCTTGAGTTTTTGCAATGAGTCTAGAACGTTTCTGTCGTACTTCTAGAAACGTTTCATGTTTCAGGACATGCATTTCAGAAACATTTCCGGAACAGAAAAATGTTTAGTGGGCTAGAGACTTAACATTTGTTACATTTCATAGCCAAGAATAATTAAATAGAACAATGACAAAAACTGATTCCTTTTTTTATATCTGTTAAATAAACAAATATTTCCTGTCAGTCTTTTGCATAAAAATTTTTTTCTTTTTATTTTGTAATAGCAATTTTGGTTCGAATGGATTATGTACCACACTGACGATTTCAGATGAGAATAAAAAAACTTGATCAATTTTTGTAAGGTTAGAATCGGCTCGAGAGTAGAAGGAAATGTTTTACTTAAGACATGCCTGCGGTGAGTGAAATTTTATATTTTTTTGGCTAAATAACAAAATGAAATTAGTAACTAGTTAATCTAAAATAGGTTTTTATTAAAATTTCATTAAAAAGAAAACAAATTTTTGTTAGTGTGATAGTAGAAAGAAGAGCGTGTTTTTAATTTGTCATGTCTCGCCTGGATCAAAAGGCATGTAAATAATATAACCTATTATTATTCAATTAAACGCAGAAGTACCAAATGCGACAGTAATTATAGAAATGGAACTTTCCATCCGACGTAGTTGGACATTCCTTCCTATGATACGAACAGATGCATGTACAGTGTACACTATACAGTTCTTTGAATGAAGGAAGGTCAGTTACATAACGTGACTCAGTGGAGGTCAACATTTCCTAGCGTATTTCTCACTGCCTTATTGAATTAATAAGATAAATATTCTCTTCAGAGAGCAACGTCCCACAAACCGAACCACAAAAATTATGTATTTCTTTATAAAAAGTAGGCATTTTAGCACCTGCGATAGAAATTCTGAGATCAAAATTTTAATAATTACAGTTTACTTTATATGAAGAAAAAATAATCGTGAGCCATTTTATACAAACTGCTGAAAATAAAACTCAATTTTTAGAAAATGTTTGATTGGAGGACTTTACACAAAGAAAGCATCCTGGCGTACATCTGGCATAAAATAAATATTTTTAAATAATCGGGCAAAATAACAAGTCATAACATAGTCCGATAACTACTTGGAATATTATGTAGCGGCGACAAAATCGCCGCAATTTTATCGCAGCAACTGAATTGCTTTGTCTGGTAGAGCCTTAAAATGTCCCATTCGCAACCATCACAGGCTACAGTAAACTTGTAGATTTACAATACTCCGGAATCCAGACTCTCTTTCTGATTACACATTTTTAACATTTTTCTTAGTGACTAAGAGGATAAATAGTGAGTCTGGAGAGAAAATATATAATTATGAATGCATACACAGACCCACACATAACCGCTGAATCGCTCGCATGAATTTTTACGTGCCTTTACTGTATTGTATTTATTACAGATACACCTATCCACATTTCAGCTACATCCATTGAATTCCTTATACATTTGTTAATGTTTTGGAAAAGTTCCAGAATTTATATTCAAAACAATCAAAGATATTTTCATAGTTATAAGGATAAGATCGTGACAATCGCAATTTCTTATCATGATATGATTAATCATATTTTCGAAAAAATGCATAAAAGTAAACGAATTTGTGTTTGAAAGTTCGAAAAGTATACATTTTTTCCGAAATAGTGATATTTTATTTTTTCCAAAGAGTCAATTTCTCGGCAAGTTACAGCCTACAATATATATATTTATCAAGAAAATCATTAAGCAATTAAATTAAAATGATTTGAGATGTATTTTTTTTAATCCACCTTACTACAACTTAATAAACCATAATAATCATGAAGTGTATGTACATACTTTTTAACAGTTCTAAATGAAGAAAGAATTTTTTTGAAGAGCTTTTATTTTTTTTCTATATTTTTTATTGCGACGATTGAGTTTAGGCGTAATAATATATATAAGCATATTTTTCCCATCCATCCTTTACTTGTATTGTTTGAAACAAAAAGGCATCAGAAAGATACGATTTTCATATCTTAAATGAACCAACACTCATATAGATTGAACAAATTCTGATTTAGTGCGTCGGTGTCACAGTCACGCGTATTCAAGCGCGTGCACGCATGGATCTCGCTCCAAATTTTAACGTTACACTTGACTATTTTTTTCCAGGAAAACCGTGGCTTTAACGATAAATTTTGTCAGGACATTTTTCGTTCATAAATATGTGATCTATCCATCTGTATTTTTTATTTTTTTTCTAGCTTGATTTAATTTCAAAATTTTGGAAAAATGGATGAAAAAAATTTTTTTTTCACTTTTTTTTTATGTTCTGCACTCGAGCGAAATGTAAACTTTTCAGGATATTATTCTACACACTTTCACGAACTCATTTAAAAAAAGTTTACACAGTTTGCAACTTTTTGTGGGTAAACACCTACGTCGAGTGGCCTACACTTACTACCTCGCTGAATTGTAAACGACAATCTCCATTATCACATGAGTCCAACTAATTTTAAAAGGTGAAATTTGTGGGTTTTCAAAATACGTTGAATACTAACTAGTTCATGATAAACCAAATTCAGTTGCCAATTTTCTTGTATTCAACGTAGGGTCAAGCGCAACATAGCCCAAAATTGCCACTTCTGCCACCTCATTTCTTATTAGTGGTTCGATGTTCCGTTTTTTTATTTGCTACAGATCCAGAGTCTTGAAATTTTTTAATCAATTCTGAAACATACTGTCTCGACACACTCATATTTTCATGTTGTTAATTGAATAGTTCAGCAGCCCTAATAGCACATCGATTGTTCCCATAATGAAGACCAATCACCTCAACCTTCTGTGCAATTATACAGAGATGAGTCGAGGAAACTTTCCATATTTGATAAAAGTCTGTAAAAGTCATGTAAATAATAAAATTATATGCACTTATTTGGTATCAAAATGAAGCTTACATCGTCGCATCACGAATCAAATTTCACCATAAAATAGGCTTGACTATATTACTGAATTTGCGCGGAAAAAGTCAAGAAAGGTGTCTCTTTAACTTTTATTTATTTTTGTATTGTTTCTTGTTTGATATAACAGCATAAGCCAAAGAAGTTTTATTTTCTTTTTCGTTTTTGATGTTTTGAGATTGTATCTGGCCATGTCCTATAATTATTTATAGTTCTCTGTAAACAATAAAATATAATATATATTTTGTTTACCCATTCATTTCAATCCGTTTCCACCATTTTTTATAACAAACGTCACGTCCCTAAATTAAATTTTTACGATGAATATGAAACTTAACAAAATCGAGTTGATTCCTGCCTGACCAAGTTGAATTTAACACTAATGAAAACTAAAAAGAAATGTATACCTCTTATGTTGTCACACATCATACATCCCAATGATTTTATAGAAAAACCTACGCAAAAATCTTTTATTTGATGTGTCATATGAAAATAACAAAATCGTAGGCCACGCCCCTTTTGCTTTTTTTCGCTCGCTATGGGCGCCGATCTTCGCTGCCGCTTGTAGCAAAATTTTACCTAGCGCCGGCACTGCTAAAGCGAAAACAAAAGTGGTGTGTCCGGCGGATCAGACCAATGTATTCTTATGTATTTTGACCCGCTGAATCCGAATCAGAAGGCAGAATTTTCAAATTCGCTCATTTTTCATCCCCAACCCCAAGAAACACCCGCTAAATAAAAAAAGTGCTCTGTCTGGCAGATCAGACCAATGTATCCCTATGTATTTTGACATGCTGAATCCGAATCCAAATCCGAATATGAAGTCGGAATTGTCAGATTTCGGTTTTCATGTCTAACCTCAAGAAACACCAGGTTTTTCGCCTTTCACATTGTTATGGAGTTGTAGGGTTATGAGGTTGCATGTGATATGAGGTTATGGTGTTTAAGGATATGAAATAAACATAATAATAAAAAAATTTCAACTACTCATCTGAGTGTGAAAGTCGAAAAACTGGATTTTTGGATTTATCTTAGGTTAGACATAAAAACCGAGTCAATCTGACAATTCTGACTTCGGATTTATATTCAGCGGATCAAAATACATAAGAACACATTGGTCTGATCCACCGGACAGAGCACTTTTTTTTATTTAGGTGTGTTTTTTTTGAGTTAGAGATGATAAATTTGAAAGTTGTAACTTCAAATTCGGATTCAGTGGGTCAAAATACATAAGGATACATTGGTCTGACCCACCGGACACACCACTTTCTTTTTTCGTTTTGGGGGTGCTTTTTGGAGTTAGTGATGAAAAACGAGCCAATCTGAAAATTCTGACTTCGGATTCAGATTCAGCGGGTCAAAAAACATAAGGATACACTGGTCTACTCCACCGGACAGACCACTTTTTTTGTGGGGCTATGTAATTAGAATATCTCGCGAAGGGGG
Organism: Rutpela maculata; assembly: GCA_936432065.2. NCBI lineage: Eukaryota > Metazoa > Arthropoda > Insecta > Coleoptera > Cerambycidae > Rutpela > Rutpela maculata. The sequence goes on along the minus strand of OW386289.2, from coordinate 81,031,462 downwards.
ACAGCTAGGATTTTCCAGTTTGCATTTTTTTACCCCTCAGATATGATGAAAATATTACGTGAAACCCGTGTTTGGATCCATTTTGGTCAAAATTTCTGCAGCTTGAAGACCACTGTGAATATTAAGCGGATAATCATAGTAATGTATTTCCTTGACCAATTATAATTTTTGCCTGAACTCGTACGGCAACTCGGGGTGAATTAGTGAAGTAGACGGTTGTGTGACTGCTGATTCTTTCCACATGTAGTCCCAATTATTTCTTAGTTTTGATCGAAATATATTTGTTGCATCCGTCATACATAATCTATAATAATTAGAAATATTTCCTGCATCAATACTGGCTAGATCACCCACGTGTTCGTTATCCTTCAATCTTATATATGCCTTTACCCATATAAAACATACCTCTCCCTTCGTCAATGATATCTTGTACTAGATGCTCAATTTTTTTGTCCGTTTAAAATACTTGCCGTGGAAAAATATTCCATCCGCCATATTGAAACAGCCATTTTGGCTTCAGATTCGTAATCAGCGATCTCAAAAATATAAATATCCTACTTTTCAAAAATAAATTAACATTACTCTTTCAAATATTAAATATCTAAATTTAGGGTGGTTTTCACCTTTTAGAGGTAAGAGCAAGTTTCGAGGTCATATAGACACTGAAGAAGATAACTTTTACTGCAACAATTATCAATAAAAAATGTTCATCATGTATGAGATTATTCCTAAATTTTACGTATTTTACTTCCACGTCCAGTAGAAGTATAGTAACGACAAAAAAATTTTTAAAAATTTTTATTGTCCAAATAGGCTTAAAATGTCATGAAACGTCGCGATTTTAAGTTTGAGCGAAAAAAAAAATGTCTGTCTGTCTGTCTCTCGGTCTGTCGGTGTGTCGGTCTGTCGGTCTGTCTGTAACTTTTTTTGTGCGCACGTTTACTCTGGAACCGTTTAAGATATTGACTTGAAATTTGGTACACATATGTACTTTAACGAGATCTAGAACTAGATTATATTTTCATCTTGTTCCGTCGAAGGGTTGGGGGGTAAATTGGGGTAAATTTGGGGTAAATGGGTAAATCAAGCAGGTAAGAGTCCATGAATTGGTATTTAGTATATACAAGAGAAGCTGAGGTCTCAAAAAATTTTTTTGCATTAGCCACCCCCATTACCACCCCCACCTCCTTATTAAAGGGAATGAAAAAAAAATGTGATTTAGTGCATGTACAGGAATCAGAAACCTCAAAATATTTTTTTACTTCATCCATCCCCACTACCACCCCCCTATCACCACCCCCACCCCACTACCGATGTGGGGTATCGTTTTATGGGTTTTTGGGGTAGAGGATTTCAAATATTATATTATTAAAGTTCCATAAACAATTATTTTCACATGCAAAGTTTTTTCGTTGTGAGTGACTTGGATAGAGAATCTGGATGTGGAAGTAGTGATTCCTTGGGCAGCGGTTTTTTACTTTTAGATAGTATACTAATTGTGTCCACATCTATATTGTGAATAGAAACCGCTGCCCAAGGAATCACTACTTCCACATCCAGATTTTTTATCCAAGTGTTTGAACTGTATTTTGTTTGTAAGTTTTGTTTTTTTTTTTATACATATTATATACATATACTTGTGTACATATTTTTAAAATGTTGTATCTACTTTGACCTGTTGACCTGTGTAAGCGCCCGCATAAAGACCAATAAATTATTATTTTTATTATTATACTCCTCGCAAAAACGAGGAGTGTATTGTATTTGATCGGCACATTTCTAAAATCATAAATATCGCTCGTAGAGAAAAAATTTTCGTATTATTGTGTTAGTGAACGAATTCTGAACAACTTTCAAAATGTCCGTCTGTCCGTCCGTCCGTCCGTCCGTCCGTCCGTCCGTCCGTCCGTCCGTCCGTCCGTCCGTTCGTCCGTCCATCCGTCCGTCCGTCTGTCCGTCCGTCACGTTTCTTGTAAGCACGATAACTTAAGAAAGAAAAGTCCGATTGTATTGAAATTTAGAAAGTAAGTTAATGTTAGCTAGAGGAAGAACCCTTGTTTTTGAAGAAAATCGATCAGTAAATAAAAAAGTTATTAATTATTTAATTAAAAAAAAAAAATCTCTTAATTTTTGTCGCTTGTACTAAAATGGAAATCTTACGAGATATTATTTCCATAATAATTTTTTTTGGTTTATGAAGTTTACTAATATATATTTCATAGAAGTGAAATATGTATGAATGTCGAAAGATATATCACAGACAATCAATTTTCCTAGCAATAGGTGGTGGAGCAGCGGCTTACCCCTACCCCCTTACTTTTATCTTTCCTCAACTTTACATATTTCCAATCCCTCTTTCTCCCCATTTATGTTTGTACAATTTTGTTCTTTTATCTTTTTTGTTGTTTTTATTCCCTTTTTGTCTCTCGAAATCCCCTCTAGGCCGAAAACTTACCTAAATCCTAATTTTTTAAACCACAATTTTATTTCCACCCTACCTTCCTTGTCGGCGATCAGACCACAAGGTCGTCATTTGTTCGAACGGGTTTTTTCGTTTAGTTGTGTTCCCCGTATCAACAATCAAAATTACGAAGTGCGCTTGCCTACGATTTTAGTGTTCTCAGTGTTGTATTTATTTTTAAGCTACTTTTAGGTCCATGTGGACACATAAAAATTGTAATCTAGATTCTACCCCCCCCCCCTCGAATTTACTTCCAAGCCGAACCGGACCTACTCCGCCCAGCGTCACACCCACCTCGGCGATGTTCGCCGTGGTTGTCTCCGGGCTAGGATCCGGTGAGGCACATAAATGTATAAAACTGTTAATAAACTGTTTATTGATTGATTGATTTGCGTTGCAATCCAAAGGTCCCATGTTCGAATCCCACAGGTTGGATATTTTTTTTAATTTCTTTTTTTATTCAAATTTTTTTCACAAGAAAGATGGTATCACAAAATTTAGGATGTCCAAAAACTAACATTATTTAGAAGAAAACTGCGAAGATTATCCTATAGAATGTGTAACAATTATATATAAAAAGCTCAGTAAATTGGCGAAGAGTACGTTTTTAGCTTGTTATCATTATTATTATTAAAATTTTTTTTTTGTTTTTTGTTAAAAACCAGTCACCCTTCTCTGTGACTCCGACCCTCACAGAGGGGAGCTGGTAGTACCGGCAGCCACTCCCCCCACCCGTGTGGTAAGTGACTACTGGGTCCGGGAATCGTGTGCCCCGAGCAGACGTAATGAACCGAGAATGACGGCCTTCTGCATTCTGCCGGCTTAGACCTCTGCCGAATTTCGGCATGCCGGTATGATCTTAAGTTCCAAAAGCAGTGTATGTCTCGTTCTCGTTATTATTATTGTTATTATTATTATTATTATTATTATTATTATTATTTTAAACCAGTCACCCTTCTCTGTGGCTCCGATTCTCACAGAGGGGAGCTGGTAGTACCGGCAGCCACTCCCCACACCCGTGGGGTAAGTGACTACTGAGTCCGAGAATCGTGTGCCCTGAGCAGACGTAATGAACCGAGGATGACGGCTTTCTGCATTCTGCCGGCTAAGACCTCTGCCGAATTGCGGCATGCCGGTATGATCTTAAGTTCCGAAAGCAGTGTGTGTCTCGTTCCACCGAGGGCTCCTATAATCAGTACCACTATTATTATTATTATTATTTTATTTTTTTTTTATTTTTTTTTTTTTTGTTGTTAAAAACCAGTCATCCTTCACTATGGCTCCGACCCTCACAGAGGGGAGCTGGTAGTACCGGCAGCCACTCCCCAACTCCGTAGGGTAAGTGACTACTGAGTCCGGGAATCGTGTGTCCTGAGTAGACGTAACGAACTGAGGATGACAGCCTTCTACATTCTGCCGGTTAAGATCTCTGCCGAATTTCGGCATGCCGGTATGATCTTCAGTTCCGAAAGCATTATTATTATGATTACTTTTTTTTGTGAAGCCAGTCGCCCTTCTCTCTGTCTTCGATGCCATAGAGGGTAAGCTGGTAATACCAAAGACCACTCTTACTCGCTTGATTTACCCATTTACCCCAATTTACCTCTCAATTCTTCAACGGAATAAGATGAAAATATAATCTAGTTCCAGATCTCGTTAAAATACATATGTGTACCAAATTTCAAGTCAATATCTTAAACGGTTCCGAAGTAATCGTGTGCACAAAAAAAAGTTACAGACAGAAAGACAGTCATACAGAACGACAGACCGAATTATTTTTTTTGCTCAAACTTAAAATCTGGACATTTCATGATATTCTAAGCCTATTTGAACCAAAAAATTTTCCAGTTTTTTTCTTGCGCTACTATACTTTCACTAGACGTGGAAGTAATTTTATTTAGAATAAACAATATTTCAAAATGAAAATATTTTTGAAGGAACAAGTCAATTCCAGAATATTGGGCGTATATGCCTCTGATCGAGTAATCCCTTGCCGCACAAGGTGTATCTAAGGATACAGGATGTCATATGGCGTATATCTAAAAGAATATTTAATCCAAAAATTTTGTCGTATTTTGAAGATATTTTTCCGCATAATGAAGCATTATTTTGAAACTAATTTATCATCCCCTCAAAAAATACAAATAAATAAATTAGAGAAAATCAGATAACGTACTTACTTTGTTTATCACTAACAGAGCGAGAATATTCAAATATGTAAACGAAATCAGCTAGGTACATTAACACAGACTACACAACACAACACCTAACAACTGAGAAACCACGCGGACTCTTTCACGGTTGGGTGGGTATTCTCTCAAACAGCGTTCGCGTGTAAATGAATGAGATTGGTAGTATTGGCACTGGTTGTAGGGAAAGTACTTTACATTTGGTTACAAGTTATTTTATAAGATGATTCTCCCTTCTTCTTTCACTAACGTGCTTAGGGTATTTTTGTGATGTGACATAAACAACGAACGCACTGAAACTAATGGAAAATTATGGTTTATTTCTGCTTGTTAAGTATAAACAATTGTCCATAAATAATAAATATTATTATGTGTGTAATATGAAATTTATGATTTGAACCTAAAAAAATTAAAAAGAAAATTGAACTGCTTTATAAAAGATCGCTAAAAATTGTGAATTGTGTTATTGAACCTTATTCCATAATATTGACACTGAAGTCGGTTAAAAATTCGTTTGAATTCGTTATTTGTTGATTTTTACACCGGCCTCAATATAGATATTAGGTAATAAGGTTCAATTAATTGGGCGAACGTGAAATTTTGTTTCACATTTTTTTTTTCAAAAATTTATTTCAATATTTTTAGTGACCTCTTTATTTAGCTTCTGCACACTAAACTAACATACCAATCATTTTGAATTTTTAAGCTTTAATCTTTATATATCAAATTTCAGGTAATATGGCAACCATATTGGATTTACCATTTTGAAGTTCTTAATTTTTGAGATCAGATTTATATCAGCTACTCCTAAAATACCTACATAAGCACTTTTAATGCAGTTCCGACGAAATATGCGCGGCGCCTTCGCCAAATATTAATAAATTTGAACTAAAAGATCTTATTTCCAATTTTTGCTCACTTTGCACCAGACAGCTTAATATGGTACAATCATCTCCGAGTCAAACTTTACAGCTTGAGAAAGATTTCATAGAAGTCGCTTAAGCCAATCTAGAGTAATTGTTGTACCCAGATAAAAAAAGTACGTCCTTTTGTACATTTTTTGAGGTCGATTAAAAAGATGTAGATGGGGTTATGATCTTTGATAAGATTCCACAGAAACAAGAATACTGTATAGTATACTGGCACGCGATTCGATAATCAAAATAACATCATTGGGAGATCCTTACAATTAAAAATATAGCAGTTATTCCTAGAATATCATTTTCAAAAAACTGCAAGAACCTATAACATGTTTAAAAATTATACAAATATTTCAATAAGTCGATAAAGAGTATAATGTACATTAGTATAGACTATTGTACATTGATCACCCATTTATTTCTGTTATTATTGGAAATTAAAACAAAGTTTCGTATAAAAGTTGTAGAATTGTTAAATGCAATTAAAAAAACAATTTCTTGAATAGGTCACGTGATATGACAATGAAGATTGTTTTATAAATGGAAAACCCTGTTTGTTTTTACATATTCTTTTAGATCTTTTTCCCTGATTTCAAATATATAATGGCTGATAGGTTTAGCTGTAATATTTCTTAACATACCGAATATGAAATATGCTCCAAACATGCATATAGGTATTTTATGGTTATTGAAGGAAGCGCAATAAAATACTCTTACGAGGTAGGTTGTGACTAATGATACTATGACAACATTGTTACTGTTTGACATTTCGTATTATTATTCCATCAAAATGCGTTACACAGAAGGAGACAAGTTTGATATATTTTAAGAGTAAAAATAAAATCTTAAGGTGAACAATATTTTATAATATAAAATAAAAACGAAAATTTTACAATAGCGTCAGCATTAGGTTCATCAACTATTAAAATTGTTCAAAATAGCCACCATTATTTAAAATACAAAGCCTTATACCTTTTTAGTAAATTATTTAAACAATTAGAAACAGAGCTATTAATGTCTTTGGTTAATTCGTAAATTGTTTCCCTAATTTTAGTTTTATTTCATCATTCAGATTAAAAACATAATTCTCTTTGCGCTTTAAATATCCCCACAAAAATATATCCAAAGGTATTAAATCAGGGCTGTTTGGTGACTACGACATTGGTCCGCCATTACCAATCCAAATGTCAAATTAGCCATTTAAATTCTCCCTTCAAAACACTGTGTGGGGTCGCTCAGTCCTGCTACCAAATTACTTCATTAAGTTCCTCATCAGAAAAGTGTTCCTCTAAAAGCTCTGCTACCTCTGGTAGAATTATTTCTAAATATGTTTCCCGTGTTAGGGTAAAATAAAAAAAAATGGCTCTACAATTTTATGTCTAAAAATTGCACAGCAAATTTTAACCGATTTTTTACCGGATTTTTTTATTTCAACAACTTTTTTTTGTCGTTGATTTTTTTCTCCCACGAACGTCTATTTTTCCTATTAAAAAACCCTGCTGTAGTAAACGACGATTCATTTGTCCATAATATATATTAGAAAATTAAGATTTGCACCCAATCTTTGGAGCATTTGCTAACATAATTCTAACCGTTTTCGCTTGTGATCTTCTGTAAGCTCCTGTACCGGTAATAATTTATATGGCCTTATAGACATTCTTTTTTAAAGTCCTTTGAATTTTTGACTATCTTTTTCCAAGTTCACGTGATTCATTCCATAAACTACTTTCGGGATTTTCTAAAATAAATTTTTTACATAGTCAAGCATCTCAAGAAGGCTATCAGAATACATGTTTTTAGTCATAGAGGCTTTGTTTTACAGTAAATTTAGTAGTAATAAGGACGCGGTAATAAAAACTTTATATTTATTTTTGACCTTTAATTTTGATAAAATAAATTATAGTAAAGTTGCCATTAAAAATTTTTAAAATATAACGTTCTTAATTTTCGTTTGCTCTATTGGTACATTTTTTTCTTTTAAAATTATAAGTTTCTGTCACATGACGGTAAGTATTTAAGAATGTGTTTTCACTAGGAGCCGGACGATTTGGATATAATATTATAAATTCTCTTCTTGCAGCTTTCTTATTTTTATTATTTTTATCATAAAGGCAAAATATATCAAACTTTTCTGCTTATTTTGATCAAATAATAATACGAAATGTCATTCAGTTACAATGTTGTCATAGTGTCTTCTAGATTGTAAATAAATTAGTTTTTATTTTAAAAAAACAATATTTGGAAATGAAAAAGTTTTTGAAGGAAAAAGTCAATTTCGGAATATTGAACGTATATGCCTCTGATTGTGTCATCGGGCCCAAGGCCCAGGCCCATGGAAAATTAAAAAATTATGACAAAATAAAAGTATCAATAAGTTAATACTTGTATTTTACACTTAAAGTATAACAGGCCTTCAGCAATTCATTATTTAGCATTCAGTAATTCATTAATTAGCATTAATTAGAAATAAGCCAGCCGCTTACTAACTCTAGAATCTACAAAATCATTCATAAACCATCACATCGCTCCGCGATGTTGACTTTGCCGCTGCCGCCGTCCAAATACCGAGTCCGCCAATATTCTTGGCTAGAGATGTCGGTCTCGGATGTCTGGGGCCGGGCAGGACTATTGCCCTTTACCCCAGTACATCGCTGTAGACCGGGGACCGGCCTCGTGCAGGGCGGGCGAACTTACTTTACGTCGGCCCCACTCACAAATGTGAGCGGTGCAGACGATTTCGGTCCACCTCCCTGGGTCCTGGCTCGTTGGACCTTGCTGGCTAAGGCCTCTACTGGCGTTCTTCTTTCTTCGTCTTCTGTTCTTCGCCAGCTTGTTTGCCCCCCGGGGGGTAGTCATCGGTCTGTTGGGTGTTTTTGGGTTTGTGGCGGGAGTGACTGCCGGTATACAAGATGCCAAGAGGCATCCTGTCATCCGGATCATCGGTAGGGTAAGGATGAGCTGTGTAGCTCGAGGAAGGGCAGACCTAACTGCTTTGGTAGCATTTTCGGTCTGCCCGGAGCTAGGGGGACTACAGGTACTGGACGGTTGTTTGTCCGGTACCCGCAGGGTCTTGGGTGGGTGGTTGGGTATCGTCATGTCTCTTCCGTGGGGGTGGATCGTCGGTTGGTGGTATATCTCTCATACTCACCCGTTATCCAGGAGCTGCACCTTCGGCCGCTTGTGCCTCGGAGCATTTGCTGGGTCATAGTCAGTTGCCTCCCTGACTAGTGGGTTCCCATGCTCCTCGGCAAGGGCGTACATCTTTCTGGCTCTCTGCTTGATGATCTCAGTGACCGGGGTGTAGTCCAGGTCCCTGTAGATGTCCTCGTTGCGGATGAACCAGGGTGCGTCGACTGCTGTTCTGAGGGCGACGTTCTCCACTCTCTGGATCTGATGGAGGTAGCTCTTTGCTTGGTAGCCCCAAGCTACCGAAGAGTACGTCAGCTGAGGCCGGATGAGGGACCTGATAAGCGTGAGCTTGTTCCTCAGGTTGAGTCTGCTCTGTCTACCCGTCATCGGGTAGATTAGGGCTCTCGTCCTCCTGGCCTTCTTGACGATGGCCTCCGTGTTCAGTCTCCATGTTACGCCTTTGTCCATGACCACGCCAAGGTAGTTGGCGGAGTCGTGCCATTGGATGTCCTCGCCAAACATGGAAACGTGACCTGTGGGGTTTTGTTTTCTTACCTTCTTGAAGAGGACCGCCTTGCTCTTCTCGGCGTTGACGGCTACCTTCCATCTGTTGCACCAGTCCTCTAGGAGGGTGGCCGCCTCCTGGAGGTTTCTGGTGGCTAGCCTGGCACACCGACGTCAGCAACAACAACGTTGACGTCAGTGCTCTGGGTGAAAGCGTGCCTCGACGGTGGTAAATTCGGTAAACGAGAGCGAGTTACCTCTGGACGACACTTTCGGTGTTGCGATCTAAGAGGTGCTCACTCAAGGTTACCTAGCACGGGTTTTGCGCGACAGACAAAAGTAGAATCAGACCGGCTTCACCACTCTTAGAAATTTCAATTAGGGACAGACAGACGGAGCGGACCTATTGTACAGCAACCTTCAGTTGCCGGGCCCTCCGTTTCGGACTGAGCTTTTGTATTGTTTTATTGTTGTTCTGCGAAAAGGGGGAATCATGAAAACCTGCACAAAAATGAATCAAACTAGCCCAAACCTGCACATACATCCGTGGGTGGACATCATCGACGGCGAGTTGGAAGCCTCTGATGACGCCCTCCCACTGCAGTCCCAGGTGCCTCACACCCAACCTGCTGACCACAGTGCAGCCCCCAACGAGACCAATCCGTTTCGTGGGGAGCACGGCTGCACTGCACCCTTGGCGCCCATACATGCAGATAGCTGCACTGAATTTTTGGCGCCCAACGGATACTACCGTGGGGCTGAAGTTCCAGCTCCCTACGGAAGCATCCAGTTGGCCGCACGACAATATCTGCCGCTCGGGCCTGGGCATCACTCGGGTCCGGGAGCATTACAGACAGCCGGTAGAGAACACTTCGGCGGGCCCCAAGGCCACCACGTCCCCCAGCCTCTGACGTCGCGTCACGACGTCACAGACCTCGGGGACGCTTTGGGCCTTGCAGGGCCCGTCCCTTGTGGACAGTGTGGCGAATTTTTTTTTTTTAAATCGTTTAGGCACTACTTGTCAAAAGTTGCTTTTTATACCAAGGATGAAATAAATATTTTACTTTTTTTGATAAAAGATCATCTTCAGGGTCCGCCCGACACTTAAAAAAATCATTTAACGTAAATTTCATCCTATTTAAAAAGTATATTTTTGCTTCTTACAACATGTATTTTGATTTTGCATTATCAATAATTAAGGAGTTCTACAGTATCTAAAACCTCCCTAAAAAATTCAACTTGAACGAGGGGGTCCGCCGCGTATCTGAAGAATCGTATTTTTTGGGAGATTATTACCATAATACTATTAAACATTGCACAATTATATGTGGAAACATGACCGTCTGGCCGCATCTGTTGTCGGCATATTTCCAGTTGTTTTGTATATTATGGTTTCTGATGATTGCTTGTTTATGACCTTGACCAGGCTAGGCGACCTATGCGATATGCGTCTTTTATTCCCTTAGTTTGCGAAGTGTTATGCGAGGTGGTAGTGCGACGCAAATAATATTAAGCGGTGTTTTTATAGTTAGTGAATTTTATTCTATATTAGTAGAAATAGTAGGCAGAAAATGGCAAGTGCAAGTACTGTAAAAACTAGAAAGAAAAGTGCCTGCCCCATATTTGGACTAGGAAATGATTTGGACAAAAGAGTTTTACCATATTATGATATTATGAAGTGTTACTTACATATTCGTGATAATCTAATGCCTGAAGTTAATTCCAAGGAAGCAACTTTTTTTGATATTTCTCAGATTCTTATACAGAAAATACAACAACAATGGGATACGGCTTCAATTCCGACCCTCAGTAAGCCAAGAATAGTAACAAAGTTAAAAGACTATCACAAAAAGTATATGAATATAAAAAAATCTTCACACAAAAAAGACTTTTTCAAAATAAAAGCAGAATCTTTTTTAAACCATGCAAAATCAATACTTTTTGATATATCTTACTGTAAGTGAGTAAGTAATTTTTTAAACTGTAGTTGTAGTAAAGATAAGAAAATCCCTAAATTGGAACGAGAATTTTTTGTCGACCAGAGGACAGTTCGGAAAATGGCTATTGGGAGAGATGATATTAAAACAACAAAACAAATGGTTAATAGTATAAATCGAAAATTAGGTTTGCAACAGAGGGTTACAAAATTGAAAGTAGACGCAAGTGTTACTCAAGAAGTTGTTGAAGTTGATGTTGACATCGAACAAGAAGACGAAGAATTAATCCCTGAACAAGAAACAGAAACAGAGTTTATCTGTAAAATACAAAATGAACCGTCTACTTCTTCAGGGATTAAGTCATCCCAGATGCGAAAATATATACCTACAGTGGCTCTAGAATGTGATAGAACTTCTATTTCTGATCGTGCAGCAGCAAGAATTGCTTCTGCTGTTTTAAAAAATTTTGACATCGTGTCGGAATTTGTAAAAAGTAATGTAATAGATAGATCGAAAATTCGAAGGGCAAGAAAGAGACAGAGGAACCTACTTCAAATTGCTGGAAAACGTGAAAGCTAATACCCTCAGTCAGTTTATTTTGATGGCAGAAAGGACAGGACGTTAAAAATGGAACGACATGGTAAAAAATATTATAGAGTAAATGTTGTGAAAGAGCATATTGTATTAATTGAAGAACACAATTTCAAATATATGGGCCACGTAAGTCCAGAATCCGGAAAGTCACGTAGTTGCTCAAAAAGTATACTAAATTACTTAAAGTCAAATGCTGACTTATCACAGCTCGTCGCATTGGGATGTGATGGAACTGTTACTAATACTGGTATAAAAGGGGGAATTTTGCGACTAATTGAGTTAGATTTGAAACGAAACTTACATTGGTTTGTATGCCAACTACATGGTAATGAGCTTCCTCTTCGTCACTTGTTTTACAATGTAGATGGTACAACGACTGGACCAAAACCTCCAAACTTGTGAGACACTACCTGTAGTGGAATTTGATCAAATTGAATCTGAAATACCATTGTTGGACGTAAAAGATCTAAGTTCTGATCAGAAATATTTACTAGAGATCAGGCAAACCGTAACAAGTGGAACTGTGTCTGGGGATCTAGAGAAAAGAAATCCAGGCAAGTTGGCTCACGCTCGTTGGGTTACTTTCGCCAATAGAGTATTACGACTATATGTTGTCACCAATGATCCTTGCGAGAAATTGAAGAAACTTGCGACATATGTGGTAAAAGTATATGCTCCTATTTGGTTCCGTATAAAAAAAAATAATTTGTGTACAGATGGTGCAAATAACCTGTTTCATCTAATAAAACTTACGCGATATTTAGATGATTGTGACAGAAAACACGTAGACTCTGCGATTTAAAGAAATGCATATTTCGCGCATCCAGAAAATGTACTTCTTTGTATGGTTAATGATCAACGGCAACATATTAGGGAGCTTGCCTTACGCCGTATTCTAAAAGCTAGAAGCGCTAAAGCGAAAAGCAACAGGACAGCGATAAGAATCTTCAAAATACCACTACTTAATTTTGAGGCTGAAAACTATACCGAAATGTTAGAATGGCAAAACATTGACGTAACCCTGTCAAAAAAATCTCATCAATCCATATTAAAAATTATCAAAAATTAATAAGTATCTATGAGAACCTATATGGTCAATAAGTTTCTATAAGAGTTAGGTAAAGTTGCTGTTGAAATTGTTATCAGTTTATATCCGCATTGACCAGCAAAATGAGTCAAGCCATATCCATTTGTTAATCCAAACATTTACTTATACCATATTAATGAGAATTTATGAGCACAGTATCTAATGTAATTCGTGCGGCTTTCCGTGATTAAAAGACAAGTGTTTCTTTAAGAAACGAGCTGCATTAGGTTAGAACAGTTTGGATTTGCAATTGAAGATTACAAATTATAATGTTTGAATAGGGATTTATGAGATCAGTTTCTATGAGTATTAATGTTTTTTTTTTCAGTAATATATTAAATGTGTTTTCATTTGTTTGAATGGGTAAAAAGAAAGGTCAGTTTTCAACTGCAATTACAAATACAAGTTTAATCGCTTCGAATGGGATTATATGCGATCAATTTCTAAAAGTATTTATGCTGTTTTCCGAATATAGTTATGATGAGGTTTAATCAATAACAAATTGTTAACTACCTGTTATGATATGGTCGGAAATTCCAAGTACACATTTAGTATTTCTTCAAGAGGATTGATGAGAGCAGTTTCTACGAGTATCTATTTGTTGTTCCTATAGTAAATTATATAAGTCTTTATCAGTACAGATTCGGATTTAATTTAAATATGAAAATTATATCAGAATAAAGCAACCAAATATTTTAAACAGTATCTATTTGTAAATCCAGACATTTACTTATCCCTGTCAAAAAAATCTCATCAATCCGTATTGAAAATTATCAAAAATTAATAAGTATCTATGAGAACCTACATGGTCAATAAGTTTCTATAAGAGTTAGGTAAAGTTGCTGTTGAAATTGTTATCAGTTTATATCCGAATTGACCAGCAAAATGAGTCAAGCCATATCCATTTGTAAATCCAAACATTTACTTATACCACATCAATGAGAATTTATGAGCACAGTATCTAATGTAATTCGTGCGGCTTTCCGTGATTAAAAGACAAGTGTTTCTTTAAGAAACGAGCTGCATTAGGTTAGAACAGTTTTGATTTGTAATTGAAGATTACAAATTATAATGTTTGAATAGGGATTTATGAGATCAGTTTCTATGAGTATTAATGTTTTTTTTCAGTAATATATTAAATGTGTTTTCATTTGTTTGAATGGGTAAAAAGAGTTTTCAACTGCAATTACAAATACAAGTTTAATCACTTCGAATGGGGTTATATGCGATCAATTTCTAAAAGTATTTATGCTGTTTTCCGGATATAATTGTGATGAGGTTTAATCAGTAACAAATTGTTCACTACATGTTATGATATGGTCGGAAATTCCAAGTACACATTTGGTATTCCTTCAAGAGGATTGATGAGAGCAGTTTCTACGAGTATCTATTTGTTGTTCCTCTAGTAAATTATATAAGTCTTTATCAGTAAAGATTCGGATCTAATTTAAATATGAAAATTATATCAGAATAAAGCAACCAAATATTTTAAACAGTATCTATTTGTAAATCCAGACATTTACTTATACTATCTCAATGAGAATTTATGAGAACAGTATCTAATGTAAAACATGCGGCTTTTCGTGGTTAAAGGGCAAGTGTTTCTATAAGAAACGAGATGCATTAGGTTAGAACAGTTTTGATTTGCAATTGCAGATTACAAATTATAATGTTTAAATAAGGATTTATGAGATCAGTTTCTATGAGTATTAATGTTTTTTTTCAGTAATATATTAAATGTGTTTGCATTTGTTTGAATGGGTAAAAAGGAAGGTCAGTTTTCAACTGCAATTACAAATACAAGTTTAATCACTTCGAATGGGGTTATATGCGATCAATTTCTAACAGTATTTATGCTGTTTTCCGAATATAATTGTGATGAGGTTTAATCCGTAACAAATTGTTCACTACATGTTACGATATGGTCGGAAATTCCAGGTACATATTTAGTATTCCTTAAAGAGGATTGATGAGAGCAGTTTCTACGAGTATTTATTTGTTGTTCCTACAGTAAATTATATAAGTCTTTATCACTATGCATTCGGATCTAATTTAAATACAAAAATCATATCAGAATGAAACCCCAAATATTTTAAACAGTGTCCACCTGTAAATCCAAACATTCAAAGATAATATTATAATGAGAATCCATCAGAACAGTATCTAATGTAACGTGTGCGGTTTTCCGTGGCTAAATTTTAAAATTATTTGCAATAAATAAGCTTTAACGGATTCGAACAGTTTTCATTTGCATTTCCAGATGAATAGTTTTAATTGTTAGGGATCTATGAGGTCAGTGTAACGTTTTTTTTTTCAATAAAATGTGTTTTTATTGGAAAAAAAACATTACACAAAGACACTGATCTCATAGGTCCCTATTTAACAATTAAAATTATTCATCTGGAATTGCAAATTAAAACTGTTCAAATCCGTTAAAGCTATTCATTAAAAATACTTTTAAAATTTAGCCACAGAAAGCCGCACGCGTTACATTAGATACTGTTCTGATTGGTTCTCATTAAAATATATCTTTAAACGTTTGGATTTACAAGTGGATACTGTTTAAAATATTTGGTTGTCTCATTCTGATATAATTTTGGTATTTAAAGTAGATCCGAAAGCATACTGATAAAGACAAATTTTCTATTGGAACAACAAATACATACCCATAGAAACTGCTATCATCAATCCTTTCGAAGGAATACTAAATATGTACCTGGAATTTCCAACCATATCGTAACATGTGGTGAACAATTTGTTACTGATCAAACCTCATCACAATTATATTCGGAAAACAGCATAAATACTGTTAGAAACTGATCGCATATAACCCCATTCGAAGTGATTAAACTTGTATTTGTAACTGCAGTTGAAAACTGACCTTTCTTTTTACCCATTCAAACAAATGAAAACATAATATATTTATTACTGAAAAAAAAACATTAATACTCATAGAAACTGATCTCATAAATCCCTATTCAAACATTATAATTTGTAATCTTTAATTGCAAATCAAAACTGTTCTAACCTAATGCAGCTCGTTTCTTATAGAAACTCTTGCCATTTAACCACGGAAAGCCGCACGTTTTACATTAGATAATGTCCTCATAAATTCTCATTGATGTGGTATAAGTAAATGTCTGGATTTACAAATAGATACTGTTTAAAATATTTAGTTGCTTTATTCTGATATAATTTTCATATTTAAATTAGATCCGAATGCATACTGATAAAGACTTATATAATTTACTATTGGCACAACAAATACATACTCGTAGAAACTGCTATTATCAATCCTTTCGAAGTAATACTAAATATGTACCTGGAATTTCCACACGTAACATGTAGTGAACAATTTGTTACTGATCAAACCTCATCACAATTATATTCGGAAAACAGCATAAATACTGTTAGAAATTGATCGTATATAATCCCATTCGAAGTGGTTAAACTTGTATTTGTAATTGCAGTTGAAAACTGACCTTTCTTTTTACCCATTCAAACAAATGAAAACACATTTAATATATTACTAAAAAAAACATTAATACTCATAGAAACTGATCTCATAAATCCCTATTCAAACATTATAATTTGTAATCTTTAATTGCAAATCAAAACTGTTCTAACCTAATGCAGCTCGTTTCTTATAGAAACTCTTGCCATTTAACCACGGAAAGCCGCACGTTTTACATTAGATAATGTCCTCATAAATTCTCATTGATGTGGTATAAGTAAATGTCTGGATTTACAAATAGATACTGTTTAAAATATTTAGTTGCTTTATTCTGATATAATTTTCATATTTAAATTAGATCCGAATGCATACTGATAAAGACTTATATAATTTACTATTGGCACAACAAATACATACTCGTAGAAACTGCTATTATCAATCCTTTCGAAGTAATACTAAATATGTACCTGGAATTTCCACACGTAACATGTAGTGAACAATTTGTTACTGATCAAACCTCATCACAATTATATTCGGAAAACAGCATAAATACTGTTAGAAATTGATCGTATATAATCCCATTCGAAGTGGTTAAACTTGTATTTGTAATTGCAGTTGAAAACTGACCTTTCTTTTTACCCATTCAAACAAATGAAAACACATTTAATATATTACTAAAAAAAACATTAATACTCATAGAAACTGATCTCATAAATCCCTATTCAAACATTATAATTTGTAATCTTCAATTGCAAATCAAAACTGTTCTAACCTAATGCAGCTCGTTTCTTATAGAAACTCTTGCCATTTAACCACAGAAAGCCGCACGTTTTACATTAGATACTGTCCTCATAAATTCTCTTTGAGATAGTATAAGTAAATGTCTGGATTTACAAATAGATACTCTTTAAAATATTTGGTTGCTTTATTCTGATATAATTTTCATATTTAAATTAGATCCGAATGCATACTGATAAAGACTTATATAATTTACTATTGGCACAACAAATACATACTCGTAGAAACTGCTATCATCAATCCCTTCAAAGTAATACTAAATATGTACCTGGAATTTCCGACCATATCGTAACATGTAGTGAACAATTTGTTACTGATCAAACCTCATCACAATTATATTCGGAAAACAGCATAAATACTGTTAGAAATTGATCGCATATAACCCCATTCGAACTGATTAAATTTGTATTTGTAATTTCAGTTGAAAACTGACCTTTCTTTTTACCCATTCAAACATATGAAAACACATTTAATATATTACTGAAAAAAAAACATTAATACTCATAGAAACTGATCTCATAAATCCCTATTCAAACATTATAATTTGTAATCTTCAATTGCAAATCAAAACTGTTCTAACCTAATGCAGCTCGTTTCTTATAGAAACACTTGCCATTTAACCACGGAAAGCCGTACGTTTTACATTAGATACTGTTCTCATAAATTCTCATTGAGATAGTATAAGTAAATGTAAAGACTTATATAATTTACTAGAGGAACAACAAATAGATACTTGTAGAAACTGCTCTCATCAATCCTTTTGAAGGAATACTAAATGTATACTTGGAATTTCCGACCATATCATAACAAGTAGTGAACAATTTGTTAGGGCGTATTCTTTATTTCAACAGTTGAGTTCCACCACAGTATGCTTCTCTTTCTTACAACACGAGTGATAAAGAGATAGCAACATGTCTGGTGCCACCTGATGGCCTCAACTGTTGAAATAAAGAACATACCCTTACTGATTAAACCTCATCACAATTATATTCGGAAAACAGCATAAATACTTTTAGAAATTAATCACATATAACCCCATTCAAAGTGATTAAACTTGTATTTGTAATTGCAGTTGAAAACTGACCTTTCTTTTTACCCATTCAAACAAATGAAAACACATTTAATATATTACTGAAAAAAAAACATTAAAAATACTCATAGAAACTGATCTCATAAATCCCTATTCAAACATTATAATTAGTAATCTTCAATTGCAAGTCAAAACTGTCCTAACCTAATGCAGCTCGTTTCTTATAGAAACACTTGCCATTTAACCACGGAAAGCCGCACGTTTTACCTTAGATACTGTTCTCATAAATTCTCATTGATGTAGTATAAGTAAATGTTTGCTGCTCCATTCTGGTAGAAACTGATAGAAATTTCAGCAGCAACTTTAACTCCAGGCTCCAGTAGAGGGAGCTGTATACGTGTCGCTAATTCATATCTAATCTAATGTGACCTAAGGAACTGACGTGTGTTTGTTAAATTAAAAGTAAAGCAGTCTCTTTCAGTGCCAACTCATTCATTGCTTCTAGGCTAGAACAAGAACACCCGAGGAAATAAGGACTTTGCAGTATTTTGTGTTTACCACAATATTAGTATTACTATTTGAAATATGCAATTTAAACTGTCGGCATGCATATCCAAATTAATACTAATAAAAAAGCAAAATGGAAGTTTACAATAAAAATACATCTGTAAAATATACAATTGAAACTGTACATTTGTTGACATGTATATCCACATTAATACTAATAAAAAGACAATGTTGAAATTTACAATAAAAACATGTTGATAAATGGTGTGTTACATACGATAGATACTGGAGAAAGGACGGACTGGAACTCTTATGATATTACTTATAGAAAAGTTTAGAATCTCTTTTAAGTTGTATCTGTAATTCCATATGTTTACAGATATAAGGGCAAGGGTGCATTTGCAGACACTAAACTGTAGATTTGTTGATGTATATTTCATATAAGTACTCATGAAAGGGCAACATGATAATTCCAAATAGCTCATTCGGAATTACTGTTTCATAACCGATTTAAAACTTAATAAAACAGATAAAATCCTGTCTGTATAATACTAATATAACTTATAGGAACGATAAAACCGCATCACTTTTTTTTTATACGTTTCTATGTGGAATTTTTGGCAGGGAACCGATCCACTAGCATTGGCAAAATACTCAGACGAAGAACTAAAAGGTTTTATAGAAACTGGAAAATCGCCAGAAATTCCGAAGTTTCCGTGTCATACACAAACTGTGGAAAGACATATTAAGCTTGTGACGCAGGCTTCGGCATCAGTGTGTGGCCACATTAGAAGAGACGGCTTTATTCGCTCCAAAATTCATTCCCAGAGTTTGCGGCCAAAATTTAAAACAAAAAAAGAATATAAATGCTAAGACTACACCAGCATTGGTGGGAGGTTGGGTGGTGTAGGGAGGAGCTTGATTAGCAGTCACCTCCACGTGGTGAGCTCTGGGTTATTTTGATGAATTAATCAGGATAACCGAGGAACTGCTAAGAATACCAATCAATTTTCTCAGACCTTCAAGACATTTTTTTATTTCAAAAAGTAAAACATAATAGTGATTTAGATCACAATAATCAACTTTTTTGCGCTAGTGCTAGTTTGATTTAAAAAAAAATAAAAGAGTCAAAGTTCAAGGGTGGGGCGGACATTCAGGACATTTTTTGAATTCAAAAAGTAAAACATAAAAGTAATGTAGACTAGAAAATGCAAGTTTTTGGCAGTAGTGCTAGGTCAATTTCCAAAAAAAAGAATTTTGTCTTTATTTCGCCCCACCCTATTGTGTAACCCCCTGCATCGTAAGGTGTGTTTTATGGCGTAACTTTGAGAATATTTGATCCAAATATTTTGCCGTATTTTGAAGATATTTTTGGTTTTCCGCATAATAAAACACGTTAGTGGTAGTAAGAAGAATTAGCAATGACTGTAGGCGAGCTCCAAGTTCTGTCTTGGGGACAGCATTATTCATAATCTTTATTATTGACTTGCCTTTATGAACTAACACAAAATTTGCTCTCTTCGCTGATGAAACCACCTTTAACAATTCTGACGAAAGCTTAACTGAAGTAATGACAAGATGTCATAAATAGGAGAGGATATTCAAAGGTTGGTTTGATGCAAGTAAATTGTGCCTAAATTCTACAAAAACAGTTTTTTTCTTTAAAGCACACTCATCCTCAACCAAGTCTTTGAAATTTCTATTTCCCACTTTAAGATGGGAGGTATACAACCAACTTGGCCTTAAAACTACGTAGTAATATTTATCTACTAAACACCTTATCCAATGTGGTGTCCACAAATGTGTTACAAACCGCATATTTTATATTAATTCACCGGTTCATATCTTATGCAGTAGTGACATGGGGTCATGCAGCTTCGAGTGATCGTATTTTTGATCTTGAGCCTAGATCACTCAGAATTATTTCTAGGCTAGATTCCTGAGATAATTTTAGGAGTGTTTCGGAGGTCTGCTAGAGTTGTTCTTAATTGTTCAATATTTTATGGTATGCTTAGTCATTTTTTAAATATCAATGCCATAGTTATTTTAAAATTTTAATCAATCCCCAATGAAGTTGGTTTGCGAAATGCTCGTCAATATATTATGCAGTATTTCTGTTTTTATCTTATTGAAGGTTGCAACCTCCTTCATAAACATTTTCTATATCAACATCTTTAACAGCTTTCATATTTACTGACCGCTTTTTTCCAAAAATCACAGAGTTCTTCCTCCGCTAACACCAAGTTACTGCCAAATGTCAATACGATCAAACTGTTAATTCATAAGTGATCGCGCGTACAAGAAACATGACATACGAACAGAATGGACGTTTTGAATGGCATTCACAATTTGAAGTGCTTAGCAAATATATCTTCATTTCTAGGAGGAGTAGAAAATATAAAGTATTTTTTGTAAAAATCGTAGAACTATGAGCTTTTTCAATGGTTTTATTATACTTGGAAATCTGTATGTATGTATACTCTAAAAAATTCTAAAAAATTTCCCATGTACTGATGCCTATAATCTAAATTAATATGATTTTAGGCCCCCTTACAGTTTTAATAAACAGATGCTTCAGCGAAGGAGCTTTCCCAGACGCATTTAAAATAACAAAGGTGCTTCCGCTTTATAAAAAGGGTGACATGAAGTTTCTAGACAACTACCGTCCAATCTCGATTATTCCCATTTTTGGGAAGCTAATTGAAATTCTTTTAAAATGGGCTCTGACTGTGCATCTTGATCATAATTCTGTAATTTCAGCGAATCAATTTGGTTTCCATCCCGAGTTAACGACAACGCAAGCAATACGGAGAGTGGTGAACGACATACTTCGTTGCTTTGAGGAGGGAAAGCACACAGGAATTGCCTTGTGTGATCTCTCTAAAGTTTTTGACTGTGTTATCTCTTTTCCCATCCTATTTAACAAATAGGAAGCTATTTGTCAGTGTTAATAATGTTAACTGATTTAAGTGATGTTAAACAGGGCGTACCTCAAGGATTTGTACTAGGGCCTATCCTATTCATATTATTTATCAACGATATTTAGCAATTTCTTCAGCATTATAATTGTATTCTCTTCGCAGACGATACAACATTGATTGCTTCAAATAAAGATTGTACATCTCTTAGTAATAACTTAGAGTAAATTGAGGAAATTCCTGACAAATGGTTTACTACAAATAAACTTAAACTAAACAGTAATAAATCTCAGAAACTTATTATATCATCTAACCACAGCATCGCAAATGGAGAAAGCGTTAAGCTGTTATGCGTTACAATAGATAATAAACTGAATGGACTCAATTAGTTGTGACGTTACGAATTATGCAACCTCTATATACTACTGTCATGACACACAGGTTGCCTGCCAAGCACACTGAAACTTTGACCCTTAACGCATATGTTTATGAGGTGACATTTTCGAAGATAGAAACAGAGCCTAGAATTTTATTTTATTTCTCTTGTCTAATAAATATTTAAGGACTCCTCCTAATACCTATTTCACATTTATACGTTAAAATGTATATATTCATATTTGATTTAAAAAAACTTTATTTTAGTTTCATAATACAGTTTTTGTAATTCTTTATACTTTTGTATATTTTCTTATACCTTTTGCATGATAAATGGTAACTGAAAGTTCTTAAACATTTCTTCCAAGGGAGAAATAAAATAAAATTCTACGCTGTTTCTATCCTCGAAAATGTCGCCTTATAAACATATGCGTTAAGGGTCAAGTTCTGTGTGCATGGCGGGCAACCCGTGTGTCATGACAGTAGTATGTAGAGGTTGCATAATTATGTGACGTCACACTAATGCGGTCCATTGGTGCGGTCATGTTGACGTTCTAGGCAAATCACTTTCAAGTACACCAGTTGAGGTTAGTATTGGGTGTTAACCCAATACTTTCAACATATTTTGCACTGTTTCATTCTCGCATTTCATATGCAGTAATCTTAAGGGAAAATTCAAGTAATGCCATAAAAATATTTCGGCTCCAAAAAAGAGAGGTTAGAACAATTGCTGGAATTAATAACAATAGCGAACACTGTCAGCCACTATTCTTAAAATTTGGCATAATGCCTCTTCCATTTTTATATTTTTTTTTTCTTTTCGAAATACATAAAAACATTAGTAGTTTTGACACTCCTTCTGATATCCACAGTTACAGAACAAGATCTGCAGATTTACTTAGGAACTGTCGTTTTACCCTAAAAAAATCAGAAAACAATTCACTAAACCTTAATCTGTATAATAAACTACCACCTAAAGTTAAATTATTAAATTTAAACCCCTTTAAAAACGCTAGTAAAAGAATTATACTAAAACACTGTTTTTATTCAGTTGATGATTATTTAAAGTCATCACTTCAATAAATATTAATTTATAAGTATCTGTTCATAAACGTATCTTATATTGATGTGGAACAGATTACTCTTACAGACTTTTTTTTATACTACTTGTTACTTTTTTCTTATTTATTACTATATGATTATTATCAATGTACTGTAAGATAGCATTCATTTTCTACAACGTACTGATTACAAAATCTGTGATACCTTTTTTCTTTTTTACTTCCACATCCAGTGGAAAAAACGACAAAAAAATTTTTGAAAATTTTTATTGTTCAAATAGGCTTAGAATATCATGTCGAGATTTTAAGTTTCAGGAAAAAAATTTTTGTCTGTTTGTCGGTCTGTCGGTCTATCGTCTGTAACTTTTTTTGTGCGCACGATTACTCTGGAACCGTTTAAGATATTGACTTGAAATTTGGTACACGTATGTACTTTAATGGGATCTAGAACTAGATTATATTTTCATCTTATTCCGTCGAAGGGTTGAGGGGTAAATAGGTAAATCAAGCAAATAGGAGTCCATATAACTGTTATTTAGTATATACAAGAGAAGTTAAGGTCTCAAATTTTTTTTTTCATACACCCCCCTATCACCACCCCCACCCCACTACCGATGTGGGCTATCGTTTTATGAGTTTTTGGGGTAGATGATTTCAAATATTATATTATTAATGTTCCATAAACAATTTATTATTTCCACATAAAAAATTTTTTAGTTGTGAGAGACTTGGATAGAAAAATCTTGATGTGGAAGTAGTGATTCCTTGGGCAGCGTTTTTTTTTGTTATTATTGTTTTTTGTTTAGTTGATTTGCTACAAATGTACAAACATGTATTTTATATCACTTAGAACTTGATTTGCTTTTTAAAAACTTTTATTTTAACTTTTACAAATTATTTATATGATTTTATATGGTTGAAAATATGTAGATATAATTAGTACAGAGATTAAATGAATACTGAACGCAAATGCGTCTGTTGGTCATATTTATAAGGTTTGATATCAACGTAGGCACAGCATTCTGGGAATTGTTGCCGTGCCAGCGTTTCACATGAGAAGTCTAGGAAGTTGTTATCGCTTAGGTGATAAATGTATCAAATTATATCACGTACCATGATAAGAATATAAAGTTACTTATTTAGATAAGATACTTAGATATTTGAATACATTGATGTGGTTTGTTTAGCATATAACAACTCCCTTTCTTTTTGAAAAGTCGGTGTTATTCACCGACTTTTTGGGGAAAATCGGTCATTTCTTCCTCTTCTGTAGGTAGATGAGGTCTTCTTCTCAGGAGGGTGCCAATTCTTTTCAGCATCTCATTAGGGGTGGCGTCCTTGGATTCCTTACAACCACAGCATCTTTTCCTGCATTTCCAGGCGATGAAGGCGGCTAGGAGGCATATGGACAGACCAATAACTGTATACATGCTTAAAGAAAAATGTTTAGTTATAAATGGCTCGTTTATTAGTTTGTCTAAGTCTCTAGAGTATTGCTCGAGTTTGTGGTTGGCTATGTCTAGATTTTCGACATTTAGATGATCGAACTGGAGAGGTTCCAACTTGGGTAGCTGGAGTTTTTCGGGAATGTCACTACAACAGTCATAGGGTATAACCACTGGATGTGAATTGTCCGTAATGTTGATGGTATTGCGGCTTTCTGCTTGCACTTTTGTTATACCGACAAACGCGTAACAGTCCGGGTGGAGTTTTAATATAGAGTTCTTATTAACACTGGTGATTTTTGTGTCCATTTTATTACAGTTTATGGTGATGTGAATGGGTTCAGAGACAATTATTAACCACACATTGCCTTGTAGTTTCTGAACGTTATAACCTTGTCCATAGACGAGGGAACTTACACAGTTTTCGGGGATTTTTCTGAAGTTTTTCAGTAGCTGGGCTTCGCATGCTGCACTGCTGTCGATCGGGTAGGCGTAGAGGTCTGAGCATAGTTTCTTATGGGAATCTAGTTGTTTGCATGTACTCAGGTCCTTGACGGGGATGTACATTAGTGAATCATCGTTACGCGCAATGAATTTTTGTGAGAATGACAAGACATGGTGAAGGCCAGTTCTGTTGTCTAGTATAGGGATAGGATACAAATGATACAGGGTATAGAGTTGTTGTTCTACTAGTGGTATTCTTAGAACGAAAACAAGATCTGATTTTGATTGAAAGGCTTCTAGTTCGATAATTTCTAAGTATTGGGGAATTTCTGAATATTTTACCGGTAGGGGTAAATTATTTTTTACTAAGTTTTGAGAGATTTCCTGAAGTGCAGTAATCAAACTTTCGGGTGAAATAATTGAAGAGTGTATTATTTTCAGACGAGCAAATGTGATCGCGTTCAAAATGTCATCAAGGTTGCTCTGGAGGTACAAGTAACTTTCAGTCAATTTTTCACATGTTTCGATAAATTTTAGTTCGGCTTGAACCAGTGCAACTCTATCATTTACTTTATGCAATCCGATTTGAATCTTTTTCATATCCTCGTTAAACGTTACTATATTAATTTGCATGTTTTGAACCGTTTCGTTAAAGGTTTTTATGACGGTAGAGGTAACGGATATTTGATTTTTCAGGAGGTTTTCTATTTGATGTTGATCTTTGTTTAATTTATTGATACTGTCTGTGAAGAATTGTCCATCTTCAGCATCTAGATTGCCGGTAATTGCTTTAAATATACTACCCGCTCCATTTAATATACCACGCTTGAATCGTTTGGTGTTAACAAAGATTTCTTCAAATTTTACTTTGAGGGAATTTGACACTTGATTTAAGAGTGTTACGTGTGTTTTGACTTTGACTAGGAATTCTTTTGTTTCGCGTGTATCGGGGGTGAATATATTGACAATTGATTCTAAGATTTTGTTGTTGTTGATAAAGGCTTCTTCGAGGCTTGATAGATTTTTATGGACTAGCAGAGTCCATTTATTATTGGAAATTATTATCCTCGTTTCGTCGTGGTAATAGACTCCGACGGTGTTATTGATGGGTGTTATTTGGTACTGGGACATGGCTGCTCCGATCAGCAAGGTGAACCTGTAAGGCAATTTAGGCTTCAATATATGGTTTTAACCTGTCAAAGTTAGCTTTAGTTTTTTGTTTTGTTTTTTTGTTAAGGAGGGTGGCTGAGTTTTTGTGAAGTTCCAAAATCTCAAATGGCCCGTTATATTTATTACGTAACTTATCGGTGATTTGGGATTCTTTTAAATACACCTTTTGACCAATCTGATATTCGGGGGTTTCCTTTGAAACGTGGGCGTCGAACCGAACTTTCGCTTTTTGTTTTTGTGTTTCAGTTCTGGCGCGCGCGACTTTATAATAATAAGACAGGCGATTATTTAAGTCTCTGACGTATTTCGTGACTAGTTCTTCCTGATTATATAGCGTCTCAGGTGGTCTACTGGACGTGTGTCCGAAAACTAACTCGTAGGGTGTAAATCCGTGAGTTTTATTAGTAGAGGTATTATAGCATATTATCGCGTAAGGTAATATGTTGAAGGGGTGTTCGTCAGGGTGTTCTGCCACGTGTGCTCGGATCATTTCCAACAAGGTAGCGTGGAACCTTTCTAAGGAACCATTAGATTGGGGGTGTCCGACACTAGACTGCGTTACTTTGATGTCATAGAGGAGACATAAATCTTTTAGGATGGCGTTATCGAATTCTCGGCCATAATCGCAATGAATTCGAAGGGGTGTTCCGAAGTGCTGGAAGTAAACGAGCAGAGTGTTTGCGATTGATTTTGCTGATTTATCTTTGATAGGATACGCTTGAGTGAATTTTGTAAGTTCGTCGCGTATAGTAAGTGCGTAATTTTTCGTTGGGACTTCTAGGACGTCTATGTTTATACGTTCAAAAGGGGATTTAGGCGTCTCCGTAATTACGAGAGGGTTATCTAAATTTTTGCGACAGATTTTTGTTTCTTGGCAGATTTTGCAGGTTTTTATGAAATTTTCGACGTCTTTTGTCAATCCTTTCCAATTGTATTTCTCTCGAATACGACGAATAGTCTCATTTATTCCGCGGTGGAGATGAGCTTTGCCAGTATGATGCTGGTCGATAATAATTGGGATTTCGTCGTCACTGGGTGTTCTAGTAACGTTTTGACATATTTTAAGTTTCACGTCTTTTTCCGATAAAAGAAATGACAAAATTTCGAGAATAGGAAGTTCGACATTGTTTTCGATACAATACGTTTTGGAGTCGTCGAACTCTTCACGACCTTTGTATAGCGAGATGAATAGATTTTGGATTACGGTTTCGGGGTCGTATGGTAGAGCCACGATAAAATAGTTTCTATGTCGCACCGACTTACTCGATAATTTATTTAATTCTAAATCTCGGAAGTCTGCGTTTTCTTCGAACAAGTCTTCAAGGATTTTATAATGAAAATCTTTGAGATTGTTTTGTTGGAAAAAGGTCACTATATTTTTGTTGGTTTTGTCCAAGAGTTGCCCGTTTGAAAATTCAATTTTAGAATAGTCGATAAGTGACTTGGTTTTATACAATTTTACGAAAGTTTCGAATTCGTTCAGGACATCTTCTTGTTCGTTTGTTTCCGTCGTGTCGCTTGTCGTGTCCTGACTATCAGGATCGGGTTCTATTGGAGTTGAGGGACTTTGAATGGGGTACGTTACTAGTTTTGATTCTGCTTGAAAGTTAGAGGAATCTTGAATGTGATTTATCTTTATGCGGGAAAGAGCGTCTGCATTTTTATTAATGCGGCCGGGTTTATATTCGATTTCGTATTCGTACTCTTCAAGCTTCAGTCGCCAGCGTGCTAGACGGCTTCCGGGGTCTTTTATCGAAAAGAGCCACGTTAGAGGCCTATGGTCGGTTATTAGTTTAAATTTCCGACCAAATATGTATGGACGGAAGTGTTTCACGGCCCATACTATAGCTAAAAGTTCACGCTCTATGGTTGAGTATTTGGTTTCGGCTTTACAGAGGGTCCTTGAGGCGAAAGCTATTGGTAAGTCTTTGCCAATGGGGCCTTGTGAGAGCACGGCGCCGATGGCGAACGCGCTTGCATCAGTGGTGAGTAGAAACGTTTCGTCGAAGTTTGGGTAGATAAGTACTGGGGTCGAAGTGAGGGCTTGTTTCAATTCCTCGAAGGATTTGTGACATTCTGAGTCGAAAGCAAAAGGGACATCCTTTTGTAACAATTTGGTGAGGGGCTTGGATAGTTTCGCGAAATTACTTATAAATCTGCGATAATAACCTGCCAACCCGAGGAAGGATTTGATTTCCTTCTGGTTAGTGGGTTGCGGAAAGTTTTGGATGCACTGTACCTTATCGGGGTTTGGTTTTACTCCTTCTTTAGTTATGAGGTGACCCAGGTATGCGACTTCTTTACGAAGGAACTCGCATTTATCAGGTTGGATTTTTAAGTTAGCATTTCGAAGGCGTTTGAACACTTCTGTGAGACGAGAAATGTGTTCGTGAACTGTCGGGGAATATATGATAATATCATCCATATATACCAGACATCTCTCGTTCTGAATGCCCATGAGGATGTTGTCCATAACCCTTTGGAAGGTGGAAGGGGCGTTTTTAAGGCCGAAGGGCATACGAACGAATTCATAGTGTCCGTTGTCTACGCTAAATGCACTTTTCGGGATGTCTTTCGGGTCTATCTCGATCTGGTGGAACCCAGAGGCCAAGTCCAATGTTGTGAAGTACTGGCACTTGCCTAATTGATCCAGGAGATCTGAGATGTTGGGTAGAGGGTATTTGTCTCCTACAGTTAACTCGTTGAGTTTTCTGTAGTCTACAACCACACGCCATTTCGGCTTACCCGAAGCATCAAGTTTCTTAGGGACAACCCACACTGGAGATGACCAGGGGGAGTTAGAGGGACGAATAATATTTTGTTCTAACATTTTGGATACTTGCGTTTTGACTTCTTCTTTGTGTATCTGAGGGTATCGGTACGATTTCGTGAATACTGCTTTCGCATCATTGGTATCTATCGCGTGTTTAATTTCATTGGTGAAAGTTAGTTGGTCACCTTCAAGATAAAAAATGTCCGCGTATTCTAGACAAAGTTGAGTTATTAGTTCATTTTCTTCCATGTTTAGGTGGTTTAGACGGAGTTGGTTTTTTATTTCATAATGTCTGTCTACGCACGTTTGGGAGGTTTCTTCGTCTATATTATTCAGTGAGAAATTTTGGATCGGCTCTAGTTTTAAATTTGAAAAATTAACGGTTTTGGGTACCGCATTTACATTTAATATAGAGGTAATAAATTCACCTTTATCGTCTATCTGAACTATCGCGTTAGGGAGTCTTACCTTGTCTACTTCGGTAGCTAGCAGTATAGCTTCCGTATTGAACAAGTGACATTTAAGTTTGGTAATTTGTTCTATACGTGGTTCAACTGAAATTATATTTGATATATTACGAGTGATATCATGATTATCTGGATTTGGGTAATTTTGTACCTTTGGCAGACCCTGGTCTGTGACTTTGTGGATCGGGATTGTTTTGAAATTTGTTACAAGTTTTTTATTTTTTATATCCACTATACAATTGTAGTGTTCTAAGAAATCAGACCCTAGGAGTCCATCGAATTCTATGTCAAGATCACATACATAAATTTTGAATGGTTCATTGTTGTCAAACGGGATAAAGACGGCTTCGTTAATATTTATTTTTTGGTCAGTTATGCCTTGGATCGTAATGTTTTC
Organism: Rutpela maculata; assembly: GCA_936432065.2. Classification (NCBI taxonomy): domain Eukaryota; kingdom Metazoa; phylum Arthropoda; class Insecta; order Coleoptera; family Cerambycidae; genus Rutpela; species Rutpela maculata. Next base: position 81,001,802 of record OW386289.2, on the reverse strand, counting down.
TGGACATCTCCTACTATAATTTTCACAAATTTTAGGTTTGAATATGGATAGTCCTGCGCCCGTGTCAATTAATAATCTATGCGTGTTAGTAATGTCATAGATATAATACAAATTTTTGGATTTGACAGACAATAAGGGGCTTATAGGAACTGTTGTTCCGGGAAGTTGAAATTTGGGTTGAAATTGTCCAAGTTCATTTTGCCAAATTGGGTTTGCAATACTGTCATCTCGGGGTCTCCGGTTTTGTGATAAGGCGGGTCCGACTGGGCATGTGGGCCTGATCGAAAATCCCGATTATATACAGGTGTTGTATCGAAAGTCGATTCGTCCGTGTAATAATTTTCGGAGGGACTATTAGCAGTATAATAGTCTTCGTTGCTGTTGTCGTATTCCAAAGTATTAGCTGTATAATAGTTCGGACTTGTGTAGGGGTTATTATCAGTATAATATCCCTCGTTAATATTTTCGTAAGGGTTATCGTGAACGTAATAACTTTGATTTTGTTGCTCTAGATTTTCGGGTTCAGTATTTTGATTGAGGTGAAGCGTTTTTCTATTTGAATTTGGTCTATAATAATTAGGGTTAGGTTGAATCGCAGGTGGTCTTGCATTATTGAAATTTGGGTTTGGTGCAATGACGGGTGGTCTTTGTTGCTGGAAGTTTTGTGAGCTTCCAGGATTTTGGTTATAGTAGTTGGGTCTTTGTTGTTGGAAATTTTGCGAATTTCCAGGATTTTGATTATAGTAATTAGGCCTAGGATAGATTTGGGGAGTACCAAAATTTGGGGGTCGAGAACTTTGTTGTCTCTGACGACATTCATTAGCGACGTGTCCCGTACGTTTGCAAAATGAACAATGTCTTGCAGGTAAGGGGAAGTTTTGGTTACGCGTGGGAGTGATTGCACTATTGTTGCGATTGGTTTTTTGTGTTTCAAAGTAATTTAGTTGGAGTTCTTTTCGAACTCTCGTTATTGCTTTTAGCATATTTTCAGGGTCGCTTGCCCTAACAACATGCGCAAGTTTGGGTTCTAGTCCCGTGAGTAGGGTGTTCAAAACCATGCCCTCAGTTAATTGCGTTTGGGCTTGTTTTTGTGCCGCTGTTAACCGCTGTTTATGAACAGAAGCATGCATTTTTGCTTCGTGGGTTTGTAAGCGCGCAATAAACGTGAGCGGAGATTCACCGGGAAGTTGTCGCATTCTTTGCAAGTCTTGTATCAAGGAGGTTAGGTCTCTACTATCACCAAAATGATTCTCTAAAAGAGTCTTAATTTCTTCCCAATGAGTGGGATTTCTAGAGTTCACTAGTTCAGCTGCACGACCTTTTAATTTGTTTTTTATATGAACAGTTAAAAGTACCACCTGGTTACCAATCGACATGCCATAAGCGGTTCTGCATGAATTTAGGAATGTATTTAAATTTATTTGATTACCGTCATATTCAGGAATAATTGAAAATATTTCGCTCAATTTATACGGTTCAACAGCGTCTGGTTGAGGTTGAGGTTGAGGTTGTGGCTCGTGCTGTTGTTGGTTTTGTTGTTGTTGTTGGTGAGCCATATTTCGAGTAGTTACTGGCATAAACTAATTTGAATTTGAAAACTTAGATTTATTTTACTTATAATAGCAATGGACAACAGAACTGTTCTTTCCACGGACAATACGCAAGAAATGATTATTATTTTAATTAAATTTGCACTAAAAACGAGGTGATTCAATAAGTACTTACACGTAATAAATATTCATTTGTAGGTTCTTTCTTGATTTAGGGATTGGAATCCGCCGCCCGTCGTCAAAGGTCTCCTTGTTCCGGCGATCCTTTCCTGAAGTTAGGCCCTTTTTGGGGTGTTCCTTGTTCTTCTGGGAGGTTTTCGTTGGTTAGGCTCTTCTTCCAGGCGTTATTACCAATCCTACCGACTGCGCCACTTTTATATCACTTAGAACTTGATTTGCTTTTTAAAAACTTTTATTTTAACTTTTACAAATTATTTATATGATTTTATATGGTTGAAAATATGTAGATATAATTAGTACAGAGATTAAATGAATACTGAACGCAAATGCGTCTGTTGGTCATATTTATAAGGTTTGATATCAACGTAGGCACAGCATTCTGGGAATTGTTGCCGTGCCAGCGTTTCACATGAGAAGTCTAGGAAGTTGTTATCGCTTAGGTGATAAATGTATCAAATTATATCACGTACCATGATAAGAATATAAAGTTACTTATTTAGATAAGATACTTAGATATTTGAATACATTGATGTGGTTTGTTTAGCATATAACATGTATATAATGTTAAATAAACGCTATCTATCTATCTGTCTATCTATGTATTATGTATGTATCAAATTTAGTGATTGAAATTTCACCCACTTCTGGTTATCCGATCGAGCCGAAATTTTTCTTTGGTTCTGATGACTGTACAATATAGTATAGTATCGTTCTAAATTCAATATGGCGGACGCCCCAAGATGTCGGCTTACCTTTTTCTTCATCACCCCCTTGACGTGGGCATCAAATAACAGGGTTTGACGAGTAGAATACGTTAAGCTTCGTTATGTCATTATAAATCAAACATGGCGGACCCTCTAAGATGGCGGATTACCTTTTCTTCACAATCCTTTTGACATATGTATCAAATGCAAGGGTTTGATAAGTAGAATACGGTAAGCTACGTGCGTCATTCAAAGCCCAAGATGGCGAATTAGTTTTTTTTTTTTCGGCATACATGGGTTTGATACCCATGTATGCCGAAAAAAAATAACGGGGTTTGACGAGTAGTATACAATAAGCAAAATGACGAAGATTAAAAAGTTAAAAATATATAGATTAAAAAAAAACTTTTTAAAAAACAATAGTTTCATTTTAAAACCAAATTGCACTAAAAAGTAGAAAATAATGTTTACACTTTGTAAATAGAAAACCATTGGGCGCTAATAAAATGTAAACGTATTTTATGAGCGCCCGATGGTTTTCTATTTACAAAGTTAAAAATTGTTTTCTACTTTGTAACGCAATTTGGTTTTAAAATAAAACTATTGTTTTATAAAAAGTATTTTTTATTTATTTTTTAATATTATTATTTGTAGTATACCTTAACCGGGAAAGGAGGATAGTGATGAATTGAACTGTCGATAGTATCAAGCGGCTCACATGTCTTTGAGCGACTTTGATTGATAAGACGTTTTGTTCGTCTGATTATTTTGGATTATTTTGATCACATATGCAAGTAATACTCACAAAATGTTGGCGAATTGCCGTTTCCAGTCAAAATTCAAATTCTTTTATGTTGGTAATTTTAAATGATTGCAGAAAAAAATCATGCGTGTAATTCGAACGCAAAGTGTCATTGTCACTCTCGAGTGTTTGACGTGGCACGATTCGTGTTGCGTGTTAACTTACTCTCTCGAGCGACAATGAGGCACTTTGCTCTCGTAATGCTCAAATATCTATTAGTAGTTGACAGCAAATAATAGAAGAACTAAAAAAGAGGCGTATAGAATAAAGCGTCGTCACAATACCAAAGACGATTAGATAGATGGAAGATTCGCATACATAAGCAATATCTCCACCTGTCGGATCGGATCCGAAAACACTCGATCACGTCACAGTTTATACTGTGGTTTGTCAGATCTCAGATCTTGGGAAAAGCAGACCGAAATATTCTTTGCGTGTTAAATTACGACTGATTTTTTCATAATATTAATGTTTTCATAATATTAATGTTTTCGTGAACATTACAAAATAACAAGTTTTTGCCGTGCTGTCAAATATGGAAGTGTGGTAATCCAGGACAAAGCCAAATTTTATAAAATGTCCACGATTTACAACCAAAAATGGCTAGGGCTAGGGTTAAAAGACGCCACAGATTAAAAGCAATTAAATTAAATGATTTTACAGGGCCGTTCCAGGCATATTATTAATAGCAAATTGTTACGTCGGGTTCTTGAGATTTTGTTTTAAATCGGAAAAATGCATATCTCTCATATTTCAAGACACACTTTTTTTTAAGGTGGGTAATTTTTTTATAGATTGAATTTTTTACTCGAATTCGATTCAGTAGACATGTCACTAACTGCCATAATATCCACAAGTTTTGTATCACTAAAAAAATGATGTATCAAAAAATTGCTAAAACGTTTTTTTTCCAATTTCTGATATTTCAAAATGATATTTCAAAATTGTAAGGGTGTGAATGTACACCTTGTATACAACATCTTCTGCCATAGTTAGACGCCATGGCTAAGCTAGTTTATTGAAGGTGATATTTGAAACCGCCTCCAAATATCCGTTCTCGTTTTAAAGATATCAAAATTTTCATAGTTTCAAGTGCCCTGTAGCTTATTTAGTGTTCGTAAAATTAAAGAAAATAATTCTTTAATTACTGTGCTAGTAATAGTTACGATTCTGCTTTTAAATGTACAGCAAACATTAATTAAAAAACCAAACCCTAGGAAATCCATATATTGGAACGAAACATCCTGCGTCCTTCAGATTATTATCATATTCCGGTTTACTTATACTGCAATTCTCTACGAAATAAAAATCAGCTGTTTAAAGAGGTATTAAATATTTACTCAATATACACAGAGGTATTACTTGTTAAACTGGAACTAGAAACTATACAAAATATTTTTTTAACGACTATTAGTACAGTACCTAGAAGTAAAAAACATGCAAAACTTCGGAATAATGTCATATTGAACGGATTTCGTTCATTTTTGGCAGAATAATAGTAAATGCTTCACAGAAAAGTTTCTATATTGTGCTGGGGCTTGCTAATTTATAGGGGGTGGATACCGCCCGCTCTCAGGGGGTGGCAATTAAAAAAATAATTTTATATAATAAATGTATTGGAGCTGAAGTAGAATCAAATTTTAAGAAGAAAAGGTTCTATGCAATTTTTCACATAAATTGACAGTTTTTAAGTTATAACAACTTCAAAATTGCGATTTTAGCTTAAAAAAATTGGTATTTCCAAACGGCTTTCGTCAAGTATCTCGAAAAGTATTACTTTATCGAAAAAATGTTACAGATCAATTACAGAAAGTACAAACTGGGAATTAATTATATTTTTTCTCTATTGATGTAGGATTAATAATTTCGGAGATATTTAAGTTTACATTTGGCATCCAAGTGTTCATAAGATAATTATTTAGAGTGAGAGTTAAATATCTCAGAAACTGTGACACCTACGTCAAGGATGCTAATAGGTAGAATAATAGGTTATTAATTAAGCTTTCAACTTTTTTTTATTTGTTTCTGTAGCATAATCGGCCAGTAATTAAAAAAAAAAAGGAATTTCAAACACTGTTTCTCATTAATATATAGCACGACGTAGATGCTCAAATTTTTTGGTTTGTATACAGCACTTGCTTTAGAAAAAAATACAGTTTAAACTATAACGGTATTTTCGATAAAACGTAATTTTTTTTTCCTTTTCCAAATATCTCAATAAATATTAGTTTTATTGGTAGAGACCAAAAATAAAGCTCATAAACTGATAATGAATTTCGCTTGTTTATTTATTCACATAGATTTGATTGTTTCGGAGATATGAAAGTTTACAAATGGCGTCCGAAAAATACAGTTTAAACGTTAAATATCTCAGAAATTGTGACACCTACGTCACGCAAGACAATTAATTGCGGTTTCAAATTATTTTTTACTCGTTCCTGTAGCATAAGAAATAAAGAAGTTATGACGGAAAAATATGCGTATCTATATTTTTTTATATAAAATGGTCGCCATTTTGTTACTCTAATTAGCCAGTAATTTAAAATAAATTATCTCAAATACAGTTTTTCATTAAGATGTAGCTTTACCTAGATGCTCAAATTTTTTTCTCATTTAAAGCACTTGCTTTAGAAAAAAATGCATTTTAAACTTTAAAGGTAATTTCGAAACACTTAGATACCAAATATAAACTTAAATATCTCCGAAATTATTAATCCTACATCAGTAAACAAAAAATATGATTAATTCCCAGTTTGTACTTTCTGTAATTGATCTGTAACATTTTTTCGATAAAGGAATACTTTTCGAGATACTTGACGAAATCCGTTTGGAAATACCATTTTTTTAAGCTAAAATCGCAATTTTGAAGTCGTTATAACTTAAAAACTATCAATTTATGTGAAAAATTGAATAGAACCTTTTCTTCTGATTCTATTTCAGCTCCAATAAATATATACATTTTTTAAGTGCCACCCCCTGTAAATTAGCAAGCCCCCGCACAATATAGGAACTTTTCTGTGAAGCATTTATTATTATACTGCCAAAAATGATCGAAATCCGTTCAATATGACATTATTCCGAAGTTAAAACCTCAAGTTACTGTGTACTATATTGAATAACTCATTGATTATTATCGATACGTTCTTGAAAAAGTAATAGGGCTCATTACTCACGACCGTAGGTAATAATTCATTACTTAATGGGCTAGGACCAATTACAAGAGTTCATATTTATTACTCGAGGGTTTTTGTGGAGCAATCACAAAAGACTCACACGTTGAACAGTTTTGACGCTCTGCTAAATAAGTTATATAGAAAAATATCCTACTTTTCAAAGAGATTTTAACCAACGGAATAAGCATCAAGCAACGTTCTTTGACCATTGCTCCGAATATTTAAAATAAAAAAATATGGAAACTTTGTTATATCGATGACTAAAATATTATTCACATAGAATATATATATTTTCCGAAATATACGGATTAGAAAAACCTGGCATGGTTAAAATATCCTTGAAAAGTGGCACATTTTTCAATATAACTTAACAGAAGTTCAAAACTGTTCAACATAAGTTAATTAAATTGAAGAGGTTGAATAAATGAACACATAATTTTTTTCAATATGATCAGGTTTTCCAGTTTTGATATATTGACGGGTAAAATGTGGGCTATTTTATAAATATGCTCTCAGAATATGACAACGAAATGTGCTTTCCTTAGATGGTAAGTCTCTTATATTTTTATTAAATTTACTAAATTATATTTATTTATTTTTATATGATATTCTTTATTATATATTTTAGCTTGGAAATAAATGGGCTGCTAAATGGTCTATACTTTCCGTGAATTCTGAACGAAAATATTAGTCCACAGTACAGCGCCCTTTTTTTAATGATTACTAACAGGCTGATAGTCGGGAATCAAGCTTCTCAAAAGACGCTCCTAAAATGTCAGGGTGGGCACTCGAAGATATAGTATTGAAAAATATGTACATTATCTGTAATGACCTTGCGCATCTAAATCCAGAGGGCGCCATTCTGTCCGCGATTGCAAAAAAGCGTAAAAAAATATTTTCCGAAAATTTTTGTATCACTAAAAATTGATTAATTTTATATTCCCACCTCATTTACAGGGTTATTTTTTAATATTTCTTAATAATTTTCAAACTAATGGAAAGCTTATTCTTTCTAGATTCTGATGCTGTCAAACAATTTTCGAAATTTTTGTTAACAAATGCTACAGAAATTGTTTAAACAAAGGATGCCTGAAGAGTACACGGTAAATTTCAGCATCGAGAGATTTTAAAAACTATTATAGATAGATGCATAATTCTATGATATGAAATCTGCGGAATAGAATGGAGGAGTTTTTAGTGAAAGAATCATCTGCATTGTTTTATCGTTCTAAAAGATATGACTATTTTTGTACAGCGCTCCGTTATTTCCGCTATCGTTTTGGCTTACACGTCCGCGTGCTGTGGCCGATCGGTAACTTGCTGACAATATACTGTGATTGCAAAAAATTTACAATGCGTATTACTTATACGTAAATATTATCATTTGTCATTATGAAAAAAAACGAAGGTATTTAAAGATTAGTTTACTAGAGAACCAAAAATTATGATATTTTAACTTAAAATATTGATTAGAGACAAAAACCGTACAGCTAATTAAATGAACTTAAATTTACTTTTTGTACTTGAGAAATAACAATACAAAAATAATAATAATAAAATGTATATACATTATACTTAAACTAAATTAACAGCTAATACATTTACCCTCACAGTAGCAATCTATTATGTATTCTAACCCAGCTTTGCTACAACTGCAGTTTCCGGTACATTTTTTAAATTTACATTTTGAGGACGAAAATTTATAGTCATTAATTTAGGAATAAGTATATTATTTTTCAAATCCCAACCACAAGTAAAATTGAAAATTTTTAAAAACCCCAGATCAATGTATCTAATCGTACCAGTTTCATATGACCGAATCAAAATGAGGGCTAAATCATGTTCGGCTACCATAATTGTCTGCATATTTTCAATGTTACTTCAATCGGACAATTTCTAGAGAAGTTCAACACGGCGAATTCAAGATGGCGACCAAACATCAAAATCTAATATCGTCTATAACCTTCTCGACAAAATACTCTTTCAAATAAAAAAAACTGCATCAAAATCAGATCACCCGTTGAAGAGATATGAAGCCACAGACAGACAGACAGGCAAACAAACATACAAACATACGCGTCAAACTTATAACACATCTCTTTTGGGGTCGGGGGTTAAAAATCAATTGGATTGGGAATTTCTGAGTTTATCACAGTTGAACTTTTTCACAGAATAATTTGATACGCAGCTTTCAAAATATGTTGGCAATAATACAAGTAAAATTGAAAATTTTTAAAAACTCCCGATCAATGTATCTAATCGTACCAGTTTCATATGACCGAATCAAAATGAGGCCTAAATCATGTTCGGCTACCATAATTGTCTGCACATTTTCAATTTTACTTCAATCGGACAAATTCTAGAGAAGTTCAACAGGGCGAATTCAAGATGGCGACCAAACATCAAAATCTAGTAAATACTCTTTCAAATAAAAAAAAACTATATCAAAATCGGATCACCCGTTGAAGAGATATGAAGCCACAGACAGACAGACAAACATACAAACATATGCGTCAAACTTATAATACCCTCTTTTGGGGTGAAGGTTTGGGGAGGTAAATTGGGATAAATGGGGGTAAATAGATAAATTAAGCAGGTAAGAGTTCATAAAATTGTTATTTAGTATTTACAAAAGAAGCTATAACATAATTAGCATTAGCCACCCCCATTACCACCCCCACTCCATTAAATATGAAAAATGTGATTTAGTGTGTGTACAAAAATCAAAAACCTCAGAATATTTTTTTACTTCATTCTTTGCTCGGTGTTTGTCGAATATTTTACATGAATTTATAAACAACACAGTTACTGTATACGCTACTCATGAGATTTTTGTTATTTTATTACACTACACCTCAGTGTCTAAGCAGGTAGTCAACAAGCCTAAAGAGAGCGAGGCAATGCGAGACATACATGTACACTGTATATCTATCAAAAGACGCCGCGGATCGCAACGCGTGCTGCACAAAAAAAATCGTATCTTTTACAACAGTAAAGCAATGCAGATAATTCTTTCACTAAAAACTGCTCCATTCTATTCTACAGATTTCATGTCATAGAAGCATGCACCTATCTATAATAGTTTTCAAAATGTCTCGATGCTGAAATTTACCGTGCATTCTTTGGGCTCGCTTTGTTTAAACAATTTTTGTAGCATTTGTTACCAACAATTTTGAGAATTATTTAGCAACACCTGAATCTAGAAAGAATAAGCTTTCCGTTGGTTTCAGAATCATTAAGAAATGTTAAAAAATAATCCTGTAAATGCGGTGGGAACATAAAATTAATCAATTTTCAGTGACACAAAAATTTTCAGAAAAAAAATTTGCACGCATTTTTGCAATCGCGGACAGAATGGCGCCCTCTGGATTCAGATCCGCAAGGTCATTTCGGATAATGTATTATTTTTTTTAAAACCATATCTTCGAGTGCACACCCTATGATCGAATTAGTGGCTCCTGATTCCTGACTATGAGTAGCTTCGTTTTAACGAGACGCCCCACTTTCTCTCTGCGAAAATTCTCGGTAGTGGTAGCTATATAAACCGTGCTTGGGTATATATGTCGATTGGGTGATTGTTCAAATTTTATTATTAACAGTTAGTTTTTTAGTTAAATCTTGAGATAATTTTATAAAAAACACGAAAAAACGTTTGCCCTACAAAATCGATGGGAAAGCGAAAGGTTTGAATATTGTAATACCAAAATATCAAGTTTGTCAAGTCAACTGTTGAACAGTCTCTTTTTGTATGTTCCAGAGTTGCATAGCATGTGTCGAATTTCAGAGGTTTCGCTCTTCGATTACGGAATTGGTTGAATACGTTGTATGATGACATTATTTTACTATACATACTTATAGGAACATTTTAACTTCCCCACAATAAAATTGTGGGAGGTTACTAAAATGAGTCCAAAATTGAAAATTGAGATAGCATCAAATCTTGACGTTTTGGGATCCAGGAACCAAAAAAAGTGGTTTTTGAAAAATGTCTGTGTGTATGTTTATGTGTATGTATGTTAGCACGATAGCGGCGAAACTACTAAACGGATTTGGAAAAAACTTTGCATGAGGGTTTCTTTAGTGCTCCAGAAGATCTGAAAAGGTTTTGGTTGAGATCGGATTACGTTTAGTGCCGTTTTGGCACAACAAGTTGTTTATTTTGTGATTACTTACAATTTGTAATCTAACCATTGAAAAGCAGTAAAAATTCCGATTTCAACGATATATCACGCTTGCACTCTTTCGATTCGGTTTCCGTGAAAAAAAATAAAAAACAAAATAACAATCCATATCACTTCTATATTATTATTTATAGTCTAACATAACATTCAGTAGACTAGTGTGTTAAAGGGTGCAGACTGTATACTGAGTATTTTTGACCTGTCAAGTACATCGAGAGATACAAGTTTTTTCGACGTTTACAAAGCCCACGGAAGGTGTGAGAGACCTTCGTGAACCACTCACAAACCCTACAGGCGTAGGCAGCCTCACCGGAACGCTTTCGGTGAGTTTTTTCCAATAAAACTTTAAAAGTGACAGTGATATTATATTTTAAAAACTATTTCCGCTACTTTCGGCATCTCACCGGAAATTATTCCGGCAGCATCACCTGGAAATAGTGCTACGTAACCTAAAAACAATTAGAGACATTGGTACCAACCTAAAAATTTGTTTCGAAAACTGTCAAAAACCAAATTCCTCAGAAAAACTTTGGAACCAAAAATTTGACAGCTATCACTTCCCCAACCGATTTAGTAAAAAATCGATCGAAGCCAGAAGATAAAACAAAATATATCAGCTCAAACTTAAACGATCCACCATGAACACTACCCCGGCCACAACTGGCAGAGAAGCTGTCCACCAAGAGTTACATGGTTTTTCCCAAAGATGGTCATCCCTACCACCCATCATCAACGAATGGGTTTTTTCGTTTAAGTGTTTCCTGTATCAATAATCAAAATTATTAAGTGCTTTTGCTTACGAACTTAGTTTTTATAGTGTTGTGTTTATTTTTTTATTAATTTTAGGTCCATGTGGACACATTATAATTTTAACCTAGTTTTTAAGCCTGCCTACCGAAGACAAGAGCTACTATCCCACATTTCTATTTTCCTCCAGGCCAAACCGGACCTACCCCGTCCAGCCTCACACCCGCCTCGGCGGTGTTCGCTGTGGTTGTCTGGCTGGCTCCGGGCTAGGATCCGATGAGGCATTTGTATTAAAACATTAAATAAAACATGTGCAGACTATAAATTTAACACTCAAGTTCGTAGGTCCAAATCCCACCGAACGCAAGACTTTTTCTTCTGTTTTAGTATGAAAAAAATATTTCAACTTAAGAAATATAATTAAATGAGATGATTCATATTTTTTAGTGTTCTCTTCGGCTTCAAAGATCCACCGGGTGGGAAGGTTCCAGCCGCTTCCAGTAGCTGCCGATTTTTATTAATACTTTAGTTTTAATCATCTTCAGATTATGCCAACATGGTTGACGAAACGCGTGTCGGGTGATATTATTCAAGCGTAGTGTTCAAGTAGATTAGTGTGGAAACTACTTCAGAACTAAATTCTTATTATATAATCTCTTTAAAAAAAATTTCATTGGAGCTGTTTCAACCACCTGCTGAGTTCATGCCCAGTGCTTATAGCAAATAAACTTATACTCCATAATAAAATTCGCGCAAGGTGTAATTTTTTTTAATTTTCAGATTTCTTTTCATAACTTTTTTATTTGATGTTCACTAGTTTTTTTATTCCTAATCCGGATTTTTCAGAAAATAGTACGTAAGTACAATTCTGGAATTTCTATTCCAGATGAAAATCAGGCAATGACATCGAATGAGATACTTAAAATATTCACCTTGTGCGCAAAAAAAATGTTCCACATAATTTTTCTCTGATGTTACAACGTAATGTATGAAAGGTACAGTTACAGTATATGATTTAAAAACCGCTGCTTAAGGAATCACTACTTCCACATCCATACTTGGATAGGAATCCAAGTCTCTTATAACGAAAATACTAAAAAAGTAAGGATGTGGAATATGAAAAATAATTAAAAAAAATTAAAAAACGTTGAAAAAAAAAATGAAGAAAGAAAATGAAAAAAGAATACCTCAACTGTTAATTAATTTAGTAGAAAAAAATATATACACATGTATGTCTATGGGTAGAGGTGTAAGAAGTGTATATAAGCATAGTGAGCTGCATAAAGTTTAGTTTTTTTTTTTTTAATTAAGTCTAGAAAGAATTATTTTTGTAATCACCTACATCTCCTTCAGAAATATATGTCGGCATTCACTGTGCTAATAGCTATCATTGCTCTAGCCATGCATTAGATGAAAAAAAAAACGAAAATACTATATTTGCACTCCAATATGTGGAAACAAACCCATAAAATGGTATCCCACATCGGTGGTGGTGGGGGTGAATGAAGTGAAAAATTCTTTGGTTCTTGTACACACTAAATCACAATATTTTTGACCTCCTTTAATAATGGGGATACCTTAGCTCCTCTTATATTTACTAAATATAAATTTCATGGACTTTTACTTGCTTGATTTACGATTTACCCCCATTTACCACAATTAACCCTTCAACTCTTCAACGGAATAAGATCAAAATATAATCTAGTTCCAGATCTCGTTAAAATACATACGTATGCCAAATTTTAAGTCAATATCTTAAACGGTTCCAGAGTAATCGTGAGCACCAAAAAGTTATTAGACCAACAGACAGACCGACGCGACAGACAGAAATTTTTTTGCTCAAACTTAAAATCTTGACGTTTCATGTCATTCTAAGCCTATCTGAACAATGAAAATTTTCAAATAAATTTTTTGCTTTAGTATACAGAGTGACTCATTTAAAAGCTGAACACCTCTCTAAAATTACTTCCACATCCAGTGGAAGTATAGTAACGACAAAAAAATGTATTGTTCAAATAGGCTTAGAATGTCATGAAACGTCCAGATTTTAAATTTGGGCGAAAAATTTCTGTCTGTCTGTCTGTCGGTCTGGTCTGTCTGTTTGTAACTTTTTTTTGTGCGCACGTTTACTCTGGAACCGTTTGAGATATTGACTTGAAATTTGGCACACATATGTACTTTAACGAGATCTAGAACTAGATTATATTTTCATTTTGTTCCGTCGAAGGGTTGGGGGTAAATTGGGGTAAATTTGGGGTAAATAGGTAAATCAAGCAGGTAAGAGTCCATAAAATTGATATTTAATATATACAAAAGAAGCTAAGGTCTCAAAAAAAATTTTGGCATTAGCCTCCCCCATTACCACCCTCACCTCATTATTAAAGTGGATGAAAAAAAAAAGTGAATTAGTGTGTGTACAAGAACCAGAAACCTCAAAATATTTTTTACTTCATCCACCCCCACTACCACCCCCTATCACCACCCCTACCCCACTACCGATGTGGGGTATCGTTTTATAGGTTTTTGGGGTAGAGGATTTCAAATATTATATTATTAAAGTTCCATAAACAATTATTTCCACATACAAAATTTTGGTGACTTGGATAGAAAATCTGGATGTGGAAGTAGGGATTCCTTGGGCAGCGGTTTTTTTATTTATTGTGCGATTTGAATCAAATTGTTTCAAGTCTAGAACAAATTAGGATCTAATTATGGCTAGAAAAACATTCGCCTCCTACAAATGCAAAGCCACCTGCGATACCAAAATATGCGGGAAAAACCAAAAAATCATATTAGGCATTTTTTTATCGTTTATTGTTCGGAATTGTCCAAAAACCGTAAATCCAAATGTTAATCAAAATAACAAAATATTGAAATTTTGATTAAAATAATGACAAAGTCCGAAAATATCATTTTGATAGGTTTTTTTATTTAGAAAACTGTACTATGACAATTTTGTTTGAAATTAAACCTAAGCTGCTGGATGATGGTCAAGTAATTTGCAGTTTTTTTTTAATAATTATTTAAATTTTTTTTAAAATTTCAATTTTTCGTTTTTTTTATTTTAATTAAATTTTGGGTTTACTGTTTTTGGACAATTCTGAACAAGTTTCAGTAACAAAATTTTTCGGTAAAAAGAATGCCTAATATGATTTTTTGATTTTTTCCGCATATTTAGGTTCCGCAGGTGGTTTTGCATTTGTAGGAAGCGAAAGTTTTCCCGGACACAATTAGATCCTAATTTGTTCTATACTTGAGACAAATTTGATTCAAATTGCACAATAAATAAAAATTTTAGAGAGGTGTCAGCTTTTAAATGGGTCATTCTGTATATACTTCCACTGGATGTGGAAGTAATACGCAGAAAATGGCATGATACAGATATAAAAAATCATTGTGTGCCGTGGATTACACGATAGAAGTAAAGCGTCTGCTTCAATCATTTTTTTGAGGAAACCTACTACGCATCCATACTACTTGAGGTAACTCACTGTGCAACCAATTTACTCGAGAAAACCCACTGTGTATTCATACTACTGAAAGTAACCCACTGCGCATCCATTTTACTCGAGGAAACCCACTGCGCATCCAAAATACTCGAGGACATCTTCTGCGCATCCTTACTACTCGTGGTAACCTACTGCGCATCAATGGTACTCGAGGATAACCACTGCACATCCATAATATTCGGGTTACAGACAGACAGACCGACAGACAGAATTTTTCTTTTGCTCAAACTTAAAATCTCGATGTTTCATGACATTCTAAGCTAATTTGAACAATAAAAATTTTCAAAATTTTTTTTAGCTTTACCATTGGATGTGGAAGTAAAAAGGCGCACTTTTAAAAGAATACTATGTACATACATTTTTGTCAATTAAATGAATAGAGGAGGTAATGATATGCACTTGATAAGCATATAATTAACTTAAATATATATTAAAAAAATAATTGATCACTCACTTTACAGTAAATATTTAAAATCTGACAGAAGAAACTGAAACTGTTTAAGAGATGTCAGTGACTCTTCAAGTTCGATGACTATTAAAATCTTATTACAAATGTAATTAAACAATGTCTGTTACTGCCACGGTTATTAAATTCGCCTGTCTTTGTTACAAGTAGGACACCCTTTGACCTGGACTAGCGTGAAAAGAATATATGAATAATAATTCTCGTTTAATATCTATTGCTTGTTACCTTAAGCTATACATAATGTTCTATTAATAAAAACTTCATTTACTTTCATGAATAACTGACGTTATCATTTTACTTCCACATAGTCTAATCATTTGGTAGTTTTTGCCTGGAAAGTTTTGAAGAAGTTCTGATTTTTGGTTCTTTTATGTTTTTTGGGGTGCCGATTACGTATTTACACTTTGCCGAAAAATTTCGGGAAATGTCAAATAAAGCAGAAAAACAAAAAAGCTTCTTTTTGTTTTTTCTTTCTTTTGAAAACTTTTTGAAAGTTCTGATTTTTGTTTTTTTTTATGTTTTTCGAAGTGCTGATTACGAATTTGTACTTACAAAACTCAACAATTTTCGAGAAACATAAAAAAATCTCAAAAAACACAAAAAAGCTCCTTTTTTAATTTTTTTCCTTATGAAATGAAAACTTATGCACTTTTCGAGAAAAATTAGTAGCTGCAGAAATAAAATACAGAGAGTAAGTAGAGAACATTATTCTTAAATGTGTAGGAATATAATATACAAGACAAATAATATGTACTATGTAATAATTAAACAGATTATTAGAATCGTCTTGGCCGCTTTATCGCAGAAAGTTCAGTTCAGGCTGCCCGATGCCCTTGTTCTCTTCATCCAAAGAATTTCGTTCTCCTAGAAAAGACGTAAACAAATGTAATGCTATTTCAACCTGACTGTATCAAAGCTAAGGTATAAAACCATGGCAATTGGAATATTAAAGTAGGTATGTATAGTTGTGTCCGCAAATTAACAACTGAGACGCCCCGTATCTAGGTCGTCTATTTGTGAAAGAATTCCCTAAGTTATTAATTAAATTTTACTTATTTTTGGATATTAAATAAAACTAAATTGCCGCATAAAAATTAGAAACCATTTCGCTTTATTATTTTTTGCTATAAAACTTCAGTTCTGTTAAATATGCTAATTACAGTTCCATAATATTTAAAATAATTTTATTCCTGTATAGAAATCGTTTTGAATATTTCTTTTAAACGCAGTTTCGTGCCTCGAAACTCACAGATTTTATGGTGTTAAAATAAACATATTAAAGTAATGGACTAGCCACGTTTGCATCAGGGTAACGAGAACAAAGAACGGGCCATATCAGCATCCGCGGAGATATTACCTAACTCACTTACTCTTTCATATCAAATAGATATGTTCTCTTAAACAACGCTGAGGAAATTTCGTATAAATAGGGACCACAAATTGGTCTCTTGGTCAGTTAGATCAAACCAAGCAACTATTTAGAACCATCTACTTATGCTTAACCTGGTCCTAACTGTCAAACATTTTGCACCCAACAAGAAACTTAGTCTTTATAGACCTATTTTTCTGTTGAGCGCTAGAAAATAGAAACTTAGTCTAGGAGCACACTTCGGCGTCTTCATGGACCTATTTTTCTCGAATACACCAGGACTTACTCTGATACTGGGGGAGAAGAAATACTGGTAGTATAACAATGTATCAAATAATATGTATTTAAATATCAGTAAAGTAAACGACTTTATATCCTGGGCTTCGCGATTGCGACAATGCTGTGGTACCTTTTGATTAGCTAATTTATTTGGAATTATACTATATTGGTTTATTTTACCGTATAGCTAATTATATTCAGAATTAACTTACTATTTTATTTGATTTACAAATGGGAAGTTTTCTTTGGTTTTTAAAATCTGATCACAACGATTGTTGTTATAGTCCGGGCAATATTCAGCTTAGCTATACAAACGCTATTTGCACAACCGCGATGTTGTAGCTTTAGACTTGGCAATTATTTACTTTTGCAGGATTCTGCTTTACAGAGTTCTTGATTGTCATCTCTGTGATTACAACTGGAACATGTCTGTTATTTACATATGATAAGATCTGAACACAGCTCTTTGTTATCAATTATATTTTCGAATATTTTCAAAAGACAATCACAAGATTTTGTTGGTTGTCATTTCATCTAGAAATACATCAGGTGTTAAATTTGAGATCCATTGATCTCGGCCAAGTACAATTGTAACTAGCCATACTACGAATCTTCGAAACACCGAAACAAACCTACGTCAGTTGACGTGACAGATAAACAGGATTTTGGTTGATTGTCTTTTTATCACAATATCACTACTGGAAGATTTCCCGAGTTTTGTGTCAGATTTTACGTATGTCCGACTCCAACTATAAATATTTCACGAGTAATGACTATTGTCATTGTAAACAATTTATTTTATTGTTTGCATAGCTGACCTGACTATTCTATGGAAGTAATAGTGATGATTCTTCACAAAGAATACTTTCCATTATTTTTCTATGTGGCTGTTGCCCCAACGAATACTTAATTTAAACTTATAGTAAATTATTGTGACTATTGTCCCAACTTATTTTTGTATTATTTTCATGTAAAATGTGGTAGTTGCCCAACAAATTTGTAATCTATACTAATGAATAGGACGATTGTCTTAAAATAAATGTATTAAAACACTTTCGGTATTTTCTTTCAATATTATACTTTTTCAGGAATAAGAACTTAAATAAAATTATAATTTTTTAGACAAATAAACCGATTCCAAAACAAATTGTAATCGCAGTGAAATCTTTATTAAGTAAAATACAAATAAATAAAAAGGTACCAAAAGTAAAGAGAATTATTAAATGAATGTTTCTAGAGTGAAGGTAAATAAATTAAATCAGTAAACAGAAACAAGTAATATCAAACTTTAAAAGGAACTGTTCAATAAAATTACTATCACAACGTAAATTTGGGTCCTAACTAAAAAAAAATAGACGATCACGTAAAAGCTGGAATTGTTATGTTTTTACTTTTTTTTATCAAAAAGGGGAAAGATATACAAGGCCTAGATGCAAACCTCTTCACAACCTTCCTTAAAAATGCCTTCTGATTGTTTCGCCTGAAGTTCTCGGCCCTGGTCTTGAATTTCTTGGATGTCATAATAGTGCACATCTTTATCCTCGTCCACACCAGCCTTTCGTCTACCTAAAAAGAAGAAAATATGTAAAACAGTTTTGTTAATTCAATGTAATTCTATCACGGTGTGACTAAGGTATAAATCAATCGAAAGTAGGATATGGAAGAATGCAAAGTTGCGATCGTAAAAGTAGTATTCAAAATACTTTCTGATTGTTCTGCTTCAAGTTCTTGATCTTGGTCTTTAATAACTTCGATGTCGGGTCCATACATATGTTAATCCTCGTCCACATCGGCTTTCTCCAAGTTGTCGCAGTTTCCTTCACAGTTCAAACAAATTGCGAATAATATAGACCTGCCTTTCTACAGCCACAATTCTCTCGGCAGCTTTCTTACATTTGCATGAAAGGTGATTTAATATAGTTTCTGGAGCGGGGAGCTGCAAGGTGGTGGCTGGGAAGAGGCCGTTCTTGGATATTTTCCGCCCCCATTCTTCGGGATATTTTCCATACACATGAGATGATACTGTCCGTCAGCTGCCATTAAGTCTGGAACTGGCCCAGCATGTCATAGTATGGCCCATCCATACTCAACATTATGTTTTTCAACGAGTTGTATAACGTTTTCTCTAACTTTCAGCTGCCTATATACATAAGATTTCGCTTAGAAGCAAGAAGCCATTTTTGTTCCTGTATAAACTCTGGTGTTATTGTAGAAGAACACTCTACCGGGCGTCAAATGACGCGACACCAATTTATTTGATTAGGGGCGCCAGCCGTGTTCTGCCCCGTTCTTCTACTCCCAGACGGGTTCGAGATAAGATGCACTTCGGTAGCCGAGTAATGGATCAAGACTGTACTACCTCAGACCATTAACGGTGCTCTCTCTGAACGTGATTTCCCTGTTTTAGGATTTTGGTACCTTTTGAATATTTAAATTTTCGCATAAAAAAATCCCAATCGAAGAATTTGTCTTCGACGGGATTAATTTTTGACGTGGGGGTCACGTTTTTATCTGCTAATAACGGACTCTACACCTTAGGATTTCTGAGAAAAACGCATAAAAAAAAATCCCTATCAAACCTCCGTAAGGCAACCATAAGGTCAAGTGTTAATGTTGAGTTAACTCGATATATCCGGTTTTCAATACGAAAGTTCCAGGGATAGTAGACTAGCAACAAGTCTCAAGATCAATTAAGATGCAATTAATTCAAAGAATCCGTTTATTTAACAGATATGATTATACACAAAAGGGTTATAGCAAAATTCTTATTTTTAAGAATGAGCAAAATGCATAAATTTTTTTGACATCACCGAATAATAGATCACTAAAAAGCGTTATTATTTATGTATTTTTTATTTTTTTTTATCGGAATTAAAGGATAAAAAAATAATTTAGTTTCGCTGAGAATTTAGACACGTTCAAACGAAGCAAGTTTCCCGCCATTTGCGTGTGACGTCATCCGGCATTTAGCATTGGCAATGTTTATTAGTATTATTTTCAACAGATATTTAATCTATGTACTTAGTGGTGGCAAACTATTTAATATAAAAAAGTTATGTAATCTGAGACGAAAAACAATAGTTAATGTTGATAAAAATATTAAAATAATGCATTATGTTTACATATTCTGAGGTTAGGTATCTAAATCTAACTGCAGTAAAAGGATAAAAGTGAGCGTAAACAAATTTATTGTTACGAACAATGAATGATGCATCCTTGACGCTTTTCCACCTCCAATTTCTGCACTGATATAATCGGTATTATTACCAAAAAATTGCTCATCATAAACACGTCGATTTTCGGCAAATTGTCACTTTGAGCTTGCACAAAGTCACTGTTCGTCATTTTTACCACTTAGATAAATTAATACACTAATAATTTTTACAAAAATAAACAAATCGATATTTAAAGGTCAGCAGACTAAAATTTAACATTTAATTAATACACAATTTAATATTTCAGCACTAGCAGATGTAAACTGTCAAAGCTATCAAACTTGTCACTTGTCTCCGTACTTTTCTAAATTTACCGCTGGGTGGATAAAATACGAAGCTGATTGGCTGTGTTTTTCAAATTAGTCAATCATATAATGTTATTTCTTACTGATGCGCTCCACCGGTGAATTTAGAAATCTGCGGTCTATGGATGAAACTAAAACGTTATGCCAGATTACATCAGTACCGTTTATAGTCACGTGGTTTTGTTCCGATAAAATTTGAATTTTAAAATGATTTTTTTTTACAAAATAACTTTTTTTATAGTTTCCTTTTATTATATACTCGGCTTATATAATATGTATAATGAAAAAATAATAAATTAATGCATTTTTAAAATTCATGCATCTTGCTCATTGCGCCTTCCCCAATTAAGGCAATGGTTTTCAGACCATACAAGCAAGAGCGCTTACGCTGACGATCGATTAGGTAAAAAAGATTCATGCAAACCTTCTCGGAATCAAAATGCGAGCTTTTTAGAGAAGTCTTAGACTCTATGTAATATCATAATTACTGATTTTAACTTAAAAAAGTTTTACTAAAAAATTTTAATTTCGCTAGAGACTACTTAGCTTTAAAGTTCTCGTATCGTGGCGGTTCACGTACTAAAACACATTCATGAGGTCTTATTACTGCATAAGTTTGATGGCGTTCGATCAGTCCACAACTTACTTGCCCCTATGCAGTTGTTCAATGTTAGCAAAATTACAACGATCCACCTCCGAGCGACTTTTAGGCAAAACTGAATTTCTGTTTTTTTATGCACAAGGCGTTTTCCTCTATAACTTTATTAATTGGAAAGCCCTGCTATTGGCTTTCCTACCATCACTTTGTATGAACTACTCAACGCGCTCGACCAAATTGCGAGCCGCTGGGTGAATCCAAACTCGTTTTATGCGAGAAACCGGCCTTGTGCATGTGCATTGATTTTTATCAAATTTTTGCGTATCGACGATACGCCGTCTTTGTCTCGATCGTCGGTTTCGCCTTTTAGATACATTGCATCGTTAAAATTTTATGTTCAATCTTTAGAACAGGACATTCAATGACCGTATCTAAATGGTCAATGTCTTTGGTGGAGGAATAAAAATGGAAAATATTTTAATATTTTTCAAAGTGCATTTTTGGAGTACTTTTTAAACTAGCTTCGGTGTACTTTTGAAAAATTAATCTTCCAGTCCAATTTTGGCGTAC
Source organism: Rutpela maculata (assembly GCA_936432065.2). Taxonomy (NCBI): domain Eukaryota; kingdom Metazoa; phylum Arthropoda; class Insecta; order Coleoptera; family Cerambycidae; genus Rutpela; species Rutpela maculata. The sequence continues at coordinate 80,980,154 of OW386289.2, read as the reverse complement.
TTTTGATAAAAATTATTCTCAAGTCCATTTTTGGCGTACTTTTAAAAAATATTATTTTCTTCATAGTCCAACTTTGTTGCACCTTTGAAAAAGTATATTATTCTTAAATCCTTGCCACTATATACTTTCGCTCTCATATCCAGAACCAAAACATATTTTCCTAAGTGAAAATTCGGTGTTTCTTCGAATTTTCACCTGGTCATTTCTAATGCCTTATAGAACTCATAACGTTTATGGACTGGTCTGTGGCTCTGTAGTCCCTCAGACTCTTAAAAAAATGTCCTTAAACGAAATTTTTGCCAAAGTCGAATTTTCATTCTGCCTTCGACTCAGGTTGATTCTGGAGGGTTCTACAACATTATCACCATTCCACACAAAAAACAGTGATCTTTGAAGCCAAAACCAGATACAGACGAGCGTAATAGAAGTGTTTGACCACTCTGTTGTGCTCTCTTCACATAGGCAGCAATTAATTTTTTATTGACGTACTGTTTTTTGCATTTTTCGTGAACCTCAATTAATCTTTTTCCAGTCAAATGGACTCCTTTTCCATCCTTCCTTTTCCATCCTTCCTTTGCTTACTTGCCTCACTAAATGTATTTAACCCCTTTTGTTTAACTACAATTACTTTATTGTCATCTTCTAATGCACAATCACAAACAAAACACACCCGAAGAGACATTACTGCAACGAAGTCTGATTTCGAACTAAATTCCACAATTAAACAGTAACAGTAAACAGCGTTGTGTGTACACCGACTCGCCCGTTTTAGAAGTTATAAAAGGGAAGGGGAAGAGAGGGGGAGTAAAATGTGGAAGGAGGGGGGTAAACTATAGGAAAGTTTGTCTATTGATTTTCTTCATAGTACTTTTAACAAAATTCATAGTTTTCAAAAAAAAACAAAAATATGCATTTTTCTTTTTGCTTTTTTTGATATTTCCAGAAATTTTTTGAGGTGGCAAAGTGGAAATTCGTAATCAGCACCCCGAAAAAGATAAAAGAACAAAAAATCAGAACTTCTCCAAAACTTTCCAGGCAGAACCGATCTCGACCACTGAATAATTAGACTAACATCCAGTGGAAGCGTAGTAATGCAAAAAAATTTTTTAAATTATTATTGTTCAAATAGGCTTAGAATGTCATGAATGAATGTCATATTGACTTGAGATTTGGTACGTGTATGTATTTTAAAGAGATCTGGAACTGAATTATATTTTGATCTTATTCAGTTGAAAGGTTGGGGAGTAAATTGGGGTAAAATAGGATAAACTGGTAAATCAAACAAGTAAGAGTATATAAAATTGGTATTTAGTATATATAGGAGAAGGTAAGGTCTCAAAAAAACTTTTTGGCATTAGCCACCCCCTTTGCCAACCCCACGCTACTATTAACTATTAAAGGGAGTGCAAAAACAGAAATTTTATTTGGTGTATGTACAAGACAATTTTTTTTACTTCATTTGCCCCACTTCCACCATCTCCACCCCCACTACTTATATGGCATATCGTTTTGTGGGTTTTTGGGGGAGGTCATATTAAATATTATATTATTAAAGTTCCATAAACAATATTTTCCACATACAAATTTTTTTTCGTTGTAAATCTGGGTGTGGAAGTAATAATTCCTTGGGTAGCGGTTTTTACATAAGTAAAATAAGTTCAACTGGAAATCAATATGTTCAAACACCGTCGACATTCTCGCAATTGATAACATTTATAAATAAGTTTACTTATCTTATTCACAAGGCTCGGGAGATGTATCTTTGCTCCAGAGACCGCATACACCTACTGAAACATTCAGAAAAACGACGAAATGGTAAAATATTCATCATTGCCAGCTACAATGTATTTTTGGTGATAATGGACACCGCACGTTTTATAGGTAAATTGGTGGAGTGTCAAATTTGATGAATTTTTGATATGTTATAGTTCAACTGATTCTGAATAATAAGTTCCTTTGGCAAAACTTAAAATTAGGGACAGCTTCTCCGATAGATGGCTCCAAAGGCTGGACCTACCCCCGTTACTGTATCAACAATTTCTTAAAACGTACTACAAGTATTGAAATGATAACTGCTGGAAATGAATAACTAGACTATTTATCATTATTTGTTCTTAGTAATTAAGTAAGTACTAGCTTGATACTGGACACATCATAATCTTGGTACAAAAAAAATTATTTTATTTTTACAGATATAAAATTACAGTTGTATCTAGTCAACGAAAACTAATTATTTGCGAAATCTTTAAGTAGAATAGGCAGTTTTTGTTTATTTATAAAACATTAAACTTTTAAACCTTATTCATGCAGAAAATAAATCCTACGTGCGGCATGTTAGGTTTTTTAATAAGAATGATTTACATTGAAACTTAGAAAAGCAATCGGAACTCATATACAGATAGCGGCAGGCAAGTACGTAAAGCGGGCCGGATTTGAGCAAGCGATACTCTTCTCGATAGAGCCCCCACCATTTAAATACCTTTGTATCGTTGCGCATTCAATCTGCTACGTGTACGTACTTGGCTGCGGTTATTTGTATATGTAATTCCTTTCTCAAGCTAGAGTAGCAGCGGAAAGGCTGATTAAGACATGGCAGATAAATATTATTGCAGGAGATTCATTTGCCTGATTTTCAGGTACTAGAATTAGATTATTTAAGAGATTTGACGTTTGGCACATTCCAAATTAAAATGACTCCATCATACGTTCAAGGCAACCAAGAAGGAGAAAGGGACAATGCTTTCGAATATGATGAAAGTGTGAATGAGCCGGGATGCATATACGTAATCTGAAGACGCATAAGGCATAGCTGACCACTTCGGGTTTTTAAGAATAATAGGACCAATGAAAACGAGAGTAAAGTGCAGACGTAGTTATCCTAGTACGTCTGCGGCTTACTACATTTGCAGGCCATTGGCTGTGTGTTTATTTTATTTTACAACAGTTTTAAACACCTCTAGATTTTTTACTTTTAGGGATATGAATTAAAATACTATTCTTATAAAATTTCATGTGTTTGTTATATTGACATAATTCGAGAAAAAATAAGCTATAAAACTACCAGTTAATTGCAGACGATTGAGGCTTTTCTGTGCACATTCTACGACCCCACTTTACCAATAAGCAGTGAGACATATAAGTCGGTGACGATTAAGTCCGAATATTACCAAATCATTTTGGCTATGCCTTATGCGTCTGCAGATTACGTTTATGCAGCCGGGATTAACACCTTAGCAACGGTTCGGTTGCTCGGGCGCCACCTTTACAATTTTTTTACGAGGGGCAAAGGTCCCACACTAGCCTCTTAACACAGCCTGTTACAGTAGGGCAGGGGCAAATACAGTGGAGAAAACAGTAACTTCCAGTGGATCAATTGGGAAAATTAGACTTTCACACAAACAGCAGTAAAATACAGAATTTCGAAATACCAGTTGTTTATTTCCTATAAATTACAGTGATAACGAAACTATTTACAGCTTAACTAATTAAATATGTACACTACACTCATAATTTACACAAGAGAGCAAATCCAGGCTGTGACGTAATGACAATTATGGTAAGTGTTATCATGCCATACGGTGACGTTATTAGAGCAGGCAGGAGCGAAGCAGCGGTATGGCGGTTAAAATAGCGGTGACGTACAGTTGACAGCAGGCAGTGATAGGCAGCGGTATGACGGTAAGAATAGCGGAGACGTACAGTGGACAGTAGGCAGTGACAAGTTAAAGGAGCGAATTGTCGAGTCAATCAGGTTACGGGTTGTCGTTAAATACCAGGAAGAAGCAAGCAGTTAACAAACAAAGCAGCAAAATGATTATTCTAAGGGTCAAACTTGGCTAATACCAGAAATCTCAAAGCTGGAAGAGAGGTGTAATTAGTCAAGCGGCATTCTGCAACTCCTGGCCTGAAGCAAGGTATGGTTAAAGTGGTATGCACACCAACGGTCTCTGGAAAGAGCGGCTAGACCCCAGAGTGGTTAGGGTGCGGATCCTATGCCCACGGTGTACCTTCAGGGAGGCGACTAGACCCGTACTCGAAAACACAGAACTCTACCTGACAAAACAAACGTAGCAGTGGCAACCCAGCAAATGCTCTCGCCCTCCTGGCCTGAAACAAGGTATGGTTAGAGTGGAAGACACACCAACATTCTCCGGGAGGGACGGCTAGATCTCGGAGTTATTAGAGTGCTGATCCTAAGCCCACGACGCACCTTCAGGGATACGACTAGACCCTTGGATGTCCCGAGAACAGAGGACTCTACCAGAAGATAGTGACGTAGGTAATAAAAAAAATGAATGTTCGAAGCGGTAAACACACCAACAGCCTCTGAAAAGAACGACTAGACCTCAGAGTCGTTAGAGTGCCCAACCTATGTCCACGACGTACCTTCAGGGAGACGACTAGATCCTCTGGTACCCCGAAAACACAGAAACAACTGAATAGATACAAGAAAGTGACAGATCCCTAATATTAGCCAAGTCGTTACCTTTACCTATTATTTTTGAACCTACTCACTTTTCGTCCTGGCTCACGTCCGGTCTGGTGACGGTCTCTAGCAGAACTGTCTGCGGTGCGGTCTTCTGAGAGGCGTCTAGAACAGAATGTTCATAGTTAGAGTGGGGGAAAGCTATATTCGCTGCGTGCGGTGATGACGTAGGAGTAATCTTCGAGAATCGGTACTTGCACAGTTGGCGGGGCTCCTTCTACTTACTGCTGGGTACGACTTGAGACGTGAGGCGGCCGATCACGACTGTTTTATTCTCCCGAGTTCCACGGTTAACTTCCTCTTTCAATATATCGGTAGAGTGGAGGGACATGTGCTGGTACGGTGCGTAGTGGCAAATGAAAACTTGTAATATTTGCAGGTGAAACGGTCAAAAATATGAAAAATATTTTATTAGTCAGAAATCGCGGACTTTGCCATTATTCTCTATCTCCCGGTCTTAGAAAAATTACACTTACTCTTATTTCCGGAGCTCGCTGTAGTACGTCTTGCTGCTGGTGTGGTTCGTGAGGTGAGGAACTCAACTGTCTGATTTCAGCGCGACGGGTATCTAGTTCACTATTCCCTCTATTCACGGTAATGACGGGGAGACGGTGCGCGTGGATGTTGATCGACCTAGGCGCAACTTAGTTCAAATATTGTAACTTACGTCTGCTGACTGGAGAAGGCTCACCGTCGTTCACTGACTGCTTTCGATAGGCGCAACTTAGTTTGACTTAGTTCAAATATTGTAACTTACGTCAGCTGGCTGGAGAAGGCTGCTCGCCGTCGTTCACTGGTAGCAACTGACTGCTTCATAGATTAAAGAGTTATATTTACTAATATAGATGCGTCACTCAGAGCTTATCTGTCACAACTGTTTTAGTTCGTGAATACGTTCCCCTGCAGCGCTGTATGCGCGGGCTTTTTAAATTCTCCTTTCTCTCAAGGTTCTTTATATATTTTAGGTGATGAGTTTTTTTATTGGGGAAACTAATTCAAATTTAGTTTTACTTTCAAGCAACTGGTTAAATGTATAGTATAAATTAACATTAAGTATAGGATTTTGCAAACTGAGAGTGAAATATGCGTTTATTTTCGGTTTATTATAAATAATTAAAAAATCATAAATGGTATAATCTTTAAAATAGTTTCGGGTATTTCCCATTGCTCTAAGGAACACAACCATATGCAGTTTTTATCATAAATTTTGTATATAGTTAAATGCCATGCTCTAATAATGAAATTAGGAACTATTTTCACTGACAAACTACAATATTCAAGTACAACAGAAATTTACATATATATAAAAAAAAACATACATACGGGTCGAATTGCGATCCTCCTTTTTTAAAATCTTATGAAGTCGGTAAAAAATATATATAGTTGTATTCGTTAGAACAATATCAAGTATATAAAACAATTTTAAAGAATATACTATGCTTGGTTTTTAAATATTTATAATAAATCGAAAATAAAATATTTCTTTAGAGAATATTATTTAGGTATTATGCAAATCACAACTTACACACTTTTTTATTTATTATGAAAATACCTACTTTCTGTATATTGTTGCCCTAATCTGGGCACGCTAATATACTAGTTAGGTAAATACTTTAAAACACTCATTATTGGAGAACCAATCAAAACAACTACTCTTCTAGCTAATACTGACGAAGTATTGAATTACATGATAGGATTCTTAGCATTTTAAAGAAAAAAATATATTGAAAATATTTCAATCATTTATTTACATTTAGTCATCACACTTTTTTATTTAATATGAAATTATCTACTTTCTGTATATTGGTACCTTAATTGGGTCACGCTAATATACTACTTAGGAAAACACTTTAAAACACTCATTATTGGAAAACCAATCAAAACAACTACTCTTCTACTACTCTATTGGTTTTCCAATAATGAGTGTTTTAAAGTGTTTTCCTAAGTAGTATATTAGCGTGACCCAATTAAGGTACCAATATACAGAAAGTAGATAATTTCATATTAAATAAAAAAGTGTGATGACTAAATGTAAATAAATGATTGAAATATTTTCAATATATTTTTTTCTTTAAAATGCTAAGAATCCTATCATGTAATTCAATACTTCGTCAGTATTAGCTAGAAGAGTAGTTGTTTTGATTGGTTCTCCAATAATGAGTGTTTTAAAGTATTTACCTAACTAGTATATTAGCGTGCCCAGATTAGGGCAACAATATACAGAAAGTAGGTATTTTCATAATAAATAAAAAAGTGTGTAAGTTGTGATTTGCATAATACCTAAATAATATTCTCTAAACATGATAAAAGCAAATAAATAAAAAATAATTAATTGTATAAAATATTTCTCTCTCACTCTACAAAATCCTATCCTTAAACAGTAACTTAATACAAAAACTAAATTTGAATGAGTTTGCATAATGTATAGTGATAAAAAAATAATAAATTAAAACATAATTTGGTAATCAATATTTTTATTTATAATTACTTATTTATTAACATTACTGTATGAAACCCGATTATCGAAACGCAAAGATCTAAAATTAATGATTATTATTTCTAATCAATACATGATATCATTAAAAGTTTTAATAAAAACTAAACTAAAATTCATATGGAAAACAATCTTTACTTTCCAAATTATTTCTTGTTCGCCAGGCTTTTTTAATTAATGAATTTTTATGTATTTAGTATTTAGTAAAAGTTTCGCTATAACTGCCATCTTCAATGGACTTATCTATAATAAATTTTTATTTACATTAAAATTCAACAATCATACTAATATAAATTGATAATCACTGCAAACAAGAAATAAATTAAAATATAAAGATCAATAAAAAAAATAGAAAAGAAACTTAACAGAATTCATGAAAATATGTTGGGAAACAGGTCCAGACAGCGAAGCAGATATTTCAGGCGATATTTTTTAAGGGCGGCATTTTGAGACTTGATTATTACCTTTTTATAAATTTCAGAAATTCAAAATTGCACAAAAATCTGAAAAAAAAATTTTTGACCCCGAATGGGTGTTTTATTGTGAAGAGTTATATATTCGAATCCATACTTATTCGTTTACTCGTACTAAACATGCGTGCTAGCCGTTGGCCGCTTCTGTCTCAAATTGTCTAAAATATTTTTTAATTTACTTTTGTCTATTTTGGAATGTTTATTTTTTATAAGTTTTTATTAATAAATTTGTTCTAACAGTAGTAACTTGTAAATGTTTTGTCTTAGCGGCAAGCAAATATTTGCTTCAGGTGCCAAATACCCTGGCATCAGCACTGTAAAATGTTAATGTAAAAGTGTATAAAAAATAAAAATGAGACGTGTAAAAAGTGTTTATACTGCTGATACAGTTTGCTGCTCAAATATAATCTGTATTGCCCTTCATATTAAAGTCTGTTCGCTGTGAATAAGTTAGTTCCAACTTTTTCATCAATTCAAGTTTCAAATTAAAAATCATAAAAAAAATAGGCTTAGAAGTTTAATGATTCAAGAAAAGTTGAAAGCATTTACGTTGATGTCTGTACAAGAACACTTTTAAACAAACTGAAAAATGTTACGATATTATTGAGGGCGTAGCAGTAATAGCTATATACTTTCTCCCATATATATCGAATGTTATAATCCAATTGAACACACTGAGAGAAACTACCTCTTGTTTTAAAACTTCACACTTCTTAAAACTGTTAAGGCTTCATAGTAAAATTTATGATGTGTTTGATTTTCTTTTATGGCTCACCTTAAGGTCTTGCCTTGTACTGAATCCACACTGGATCTATTACAGCTGTCAAACAATTTGTCAATGAATAACAATAAATCCGCTGTATCAGCTGCTGTACGCGGAAGGTAGGTGTCTAAAAAAGTGGTTTTATTAAAAACAATTAAATATCGATACTCAGTACATACCGCTTTTCTGAGGGGGATCCACCATGATAATTTCTAAAGAAGTCACTTGGCTTGGGCCAGCAACAGGCTCCATTTTATTAATCCTAACGGTGGAAGCAGAAGCAGTACCATCTTCTTCAACAAACATCGAGACATATTCTTCCTCTGTAAGCTTTACAATTAGACTACCATTCTCATCCACATACAAATACACTGGCTGTTCTTCGCTCAAGTGGGAAGTTGTTGAAGAAGCCGGTGGAAGATCTCGTTCTAATAAAGGACAAAACTGTTAAAAAAATGTATAAGTAATTAAGAAAAATAAATTGCATACCTCTCTTTGCCAGGAACCTCATTACTGAAGACAATTTGGGAAAAAACTTGTGCCGCATTTTTTACGATTACGTTAACTAAGAAAATATGACTATGTCAAATCACAGAATGTCAAAAATTTAAACAATCACGCACTTGGCAGATGACGAGCAACGGCGGAAATTGGCGATGTTAAACGAAATCTGACTACTAGCGCCACTCGGGAACGGAGTCAGTCATTAAAATCTCCCCGCACCCCACTTCCGATAGTAGAAACCGTTGATACCCTGAGTTGATATAGCATGGACTGCTTTCTGCAGAGATCACAGTTTAGTATACACTTTCAGAACGGTTGGGCCTGGTGGGGGCCTATCAGGGTTTGCGCTGCGGTGTGTTTTATACAGTGATATAATTGTTTTTTCACAGCCTGGTAATTACTTCCACATCCAGTGGAAGTATAGTAACGACAAAAAAATTTTTAAAAATTTTTATTGTTCAAATAAGCCTATTTTTGAATGTCATGAAATGTAGAGATTTTAAGTTTGAGCGAAAAAAAAAATTTCTGTCTGTCTATCGGTCTATCTGTCGGTCTGTCTGTAATTTTTTTGTGCGCACGTTTACTCTGGAACCGTTTAAGATATTGACTTGAAATTTGGTACACATATGTACTTTAATGAGATCTGGAACTAGATTATATTTTCATCTCGTTCCCTGGAAGAGTTGGGGGGTAAATTGGGGTAAATTTGAGGTAAATAGCTAAATCAAGCAAGTAAGAGTCCAGAAAATTGGTATTTAGTATATACAAGAGAAGCTAAGGTATCAAACAAATTTTTGGCATTAGCCGCCCCCATTACCTTACCATTATTAATGAAAAAAAATTGTGATTTAGTGTGTGTACAAGAACCAGAAACTTTAAAATATTGTTTTACTTCATCAACCAGCAATATTCAAAGCGTACCGACAAGGTTGGCTTTACCAAGTTGGATCGTCTGTACAGTGTATGACGGTACTTTTATATGTTTTTTACTAATGCGTGATTTTACTATCTCCTTAAGTAGGCGACGTCGCCAACATTGTGAAACATTGCTATGACAAAATCCCTTTTACTATACCTACACTGTGGCAATTCTGAACATTTACGTCAACATTTAATAAAGAGAGTAGTACAAACCTAGCCATAAGTGTGTATGTATCTAAGAACCCAGAGTGAAACTATACATAGTGGACGGTATACAACAATGTCTGGTGCTCTTCAGGCTGCGAAATATAAATAACATACGTGAAAAACTACATGTGTGTGTTACTTTATGGACATGGTAGTGAAAAATACACGTATGTGTGTGTGTGTTAGTTTAATGTTACATTACCCAACACCTCCTCTTCGAGTGAGTGTTGATTGATTGATTGATTGATTTACCAGCGTGCGGTAGGCATTGCTGCCACTCCCAGGGTTATACAGCTGGGCCTGCTACGTCCACGCTGGGTTGGACTAAGGTCATGCTTGTTGCCAGCAGCGAGAGCTACATGGCGCATGGTAAAGGAATATGGGATGGGAGGTGTAGGTATTTATGAGATGCGTTACCGCATTGTGTCGTGAGGGAGCGTTTAAGCTCCCTTTTTTGTGTTTTTGGTTCTGGGCATCTGCATCTTCTGAATCTTCGTGTGAAATATGTGTTGTGTCTTGGTATGGAGTGTTTATGCTCTTCTTTTTGTGTTTCTACTTCTTCAAATCTTCTTTTGTTGGGTCTTCTGATTCCTCGGTTTCCGATGCTGGGTTGGATTTGGGTCATGCTTGTTGTCAGCAGCGAGAGCCACATGACGCATGTTTTTTTTTATGATCCTCTCGATTGTTATTTTCCACGTGTAACATGGTCTCCCTATTTTTAGTTTGCTGCTGTTCAGTGTTAGCGCTTTCTTCTGCTGTCCTTTTTGTTTTAGCCTTCTTGATCCTTGCCCTTATCTCTCTGCTTACCAGGATATGTCTATTTGTGTGATTGAACTTCCATTACTCCAGGTGTCAATGCGGGTTTGACTTTTGCTCCATGCATTTCTTACTGTTTAAGTCAAACATGTCTGCCAGGTTTTTCAGCGCGTTTCCATTTTCGTTAGGCCATGTGTGGAGTATATGTGCATTGAAGTCTACTAATAGTATAATGGACATTTTTCTTAATTTTTCATATCGTTGGTGTTATAATAAACTGACCATATTAACTTTGGATATTACGGAATTCCCTAAAAACAAGTACAAGGTAAAATGTATTGTGTCGTACCTGCATATAAATCTTTCTGCGCTGACCCAGAGCCAACCCTGATTTTGACATCACAGAGATATATATCCCGAGCCTTGCTTATTCGTCAAATAATCTACATGATTTAATCTACATTTGTCTCCTTAATTTCGTCTTTCATACCAGTGATTTTTATACTAGTAAAGTCTGGTCTATTACATTTAATGTAAGGGCCAGGTAACGAGTCTTATTTGCATTTAATGATACATGATTAGTATTTAGCCAATTTTTAATTCTTTCTATACCTAATTGTCCATCTATGTTAGTTTCAGTCCATGAATTCTCACAAAAGATGGCAACCGTATCATCTGCATAGGATACAATTTTTGCTTGGGTTCTTTAAGTGCAATAGAGAATTTATATAAGCCAAGAGCTGTCCGCTAGGGTACCCCCATTTTTCTGAACTTAGCACGCAATGCACTTTCTCAGCTGTAGCTGGAAACTATTCACCGATCCATTGCTCGCATGAGATTCGAATCTCTTGGGGCCCGTTCCAAGTTATTGAACCCTTCAGGCGACGCTGGTGATATCCGCTCCAACAGATCAGTATGCAGAAACTCCTATCATCATTATTATTATCATTATTCAATATAATTACTACAATCAGCCCTAGAGTAGTAGAACCTTTTTAGCCTTTCAAACTCACCTCAAACGCGGTGTTGGTGTCTTCTAAAACGCAGCCTCGTGAGGCCTTCACAACATGGAGTGAATCCAGAAGAGCTGCCTTTTGCATTTTGGCCGCCATCAATGTGGAAACCGATCTACAGACATGTCTGTTGTTGAGTTCCTTAAAAAGACTGTCTGATATCTACAAGACTGCCAACTATCAAGACCGTCAATTTAATTGCAAAACCTGACTGTATGGAAAAATTCGTGGTCTCGGAGGCATATATTAATACTAACTGGTTTTGCTTAAATTTAGAGATTATATTTTTGAAATTTCGGTTAAAAGGGTGAGAAAAAAAATTTACTTAATTTTGCGTCCTTGCAAAATTGCAGAGTACTAAAACAGTTAAAACGTCTATCGCCATACCATTTCAAAGGTAAATTTTAATAACAATTTTAAATTTTTACCCGTATCAAAATAGTTATTTATGTATCTAGGCACTAAAGTTAAATTTTTTATCACGGTGTAGAATTTAGATGCCGAAGCCCTTAGGGCCGAGGCAAATAAACCACATAAGTGATAAAAAGAAATGTTTTGTATACCTTAACAGAGGCACTCGAAGGGCAAAGATCTATATACTTTCAGATAACCCGGCAGCACTAAAGTCTAAAATTGCCTGGGAATGTAGTAGACAATCCTTGAAGCCACTTGCAAATACCGACAAGGTTATCTTGATGTGGGTGCCAGGGCGTGAGGGAATAGAAGGCTGACAGTCTTGCAAGAGAGGGCTGAAGCCCCATTTTTCGGACCCGAACCGTTATGTGGTTTATCTAATAGCCAGTTTTCGTGAAATCATTTCTATAAAGGTAGATTTTTTTTCCCAAGAAAGATTAGATAGTATCTATGATGAAGGTGCAATTCTACCAATCTTGCAAAAATAAGTATAAAATTAAGCAACATGTTGCAAAACGAAATATCGATTTTCTGAAATGTCACAAAATGCTACTTTTGATTCGTTCGTGCCAAGCCTAATTTTCGAATTTTGCCATACAATTTACGTTCAGGTATATCTGGGAAACTTCCTCTTTACGTCGCGACAACGTACGGCCGTCCAAATGGTGTTTTTGTTGAAATGCCAAGATTAACGGAGTACATGATATTAAATGAACATCGTATATGAGATCGATTTCAGTTAATTACCGATTACCAAATTACGGTGACAAAATGGAGAAATTTTACCGAAAAAAAAAAAAGCCCCAAATCCCCTTCTAATTCCTTCATTTTTGTCGGAATTCAAAAAATAGAAAAAAGGCTTTAGCTTTAGCTTTAATTCTATTTAAATTAGCAAGAGTAGTCTTTTAGTATAGGAGCCAAGATTAAAAAGTTGCCAACTGTAGAAGCTCAAAATTTGCGATGTTTTGCCGTGCATGGCCGACATTTCAGTAGTTATCTCCGAAACGAAAAAAAAAATCAAAATTTTGATGATAGAAAAAGATTCACAGTGGAAAATACTCGTTTGACCTTATTTTTTATTTCGAGCTAACTCCCACCGTTCCGGAAATATCTGCGAAAAATAGCAAAAACAGCTTGCATTTCGGAGCAGAAAAAATTGCACAAACATGCAATCTTGACACGTTCATATTTTTCGAAAAACACCATTGGGACGGCCGTACATGTCGCGACGTAAAGAGGAAGTCTTCCAGATAAACCTGATCGTAAGTTGCACGGCGAAATTCGAAAATTCGGCTCGGCACGAACGAATCAAAAGTAGCATTTTGTGGCATTTCAGAAAATCGATATCTCTTTTTGCAACATGTTTAATTGTTTACTCATTTTTGCAACACTTATAGATTGGCACAATGTCACTTTCATCATTGATACTGTCTAAGCTATCATGGGAAAAAAGACAAGCGAAAAGGTTTATAACCTATTCGACAAAGAATGCCACAAGGCTTCTCAAACTCGAAAACTCCGACCTAAGGCTGATTACAGGCCTTCGAACTGGCCATTGCCCCTTGAGATATCATCTCAAGAACATGGGCATGGCAGAAAATGACAAATTCAGATATTGCGTTGCTGCAACTGAGACTGCGGGACATATACTTTGTGAATGCAAGGTACTAATCCGCATTAGGCTAAAGTGCCTAGAACAGGCTGAATTAATGTCAGGATAATCACAAGCTTTACAAAAAGTCTTGGAATTCTCGGCAACAACTAGTTGATTTTTTTAGGTCGAGGTGAAGAAAGGTCAACTCAGGGCCAAGCGATCCCTTAAACAATTTACAATCTACAAAACAAACTTTATAGTTGAGGAGCATAATGCTCATTTACCTACTCCGTGGGATTTTTTGTGAAGGGAAGGTGCGACTATGTGGAATCTCTTTATTATATGCTAGATAATAGTGTAGTACCGGGTGTTTACCTTAGAATTGCGCTATTTGGTTTTTATGGCATTATACATCCAAGATGGCCGCCATGCGAGACATTTATTCTTTACATCAAGAATAACTTCTTCCAGAATGCTCATGCGCAAAATCTGCATATAACACTTTCTGTTCTACATGAGCCAAAGAACAAATTTAGTTCTTATCATTTTTTTCGTATCTTTTACCAATTAAGAGTTATGATTCATTATACATGTCACTATCGGTTTAAAACATAATTTAGCCATCGGTTATTTATTAAGGGAAGAAAAATAATGATTCTGCTGCTATTTACTCACAAAAACTTTAATAATAACTAGTATTAATACATACAATTTATAGTAGGAGGTAGTAGTTGTATTATAAAATTGGTTCTTAAAATAAATTATGTAAACAAAAAACAATATTTAATAATACTATATTATTATTCTCTTCAAAACAATGTATCATCACCATCTAAGTCATCCGATGAATCTTCATGCCTTGTATGCTCATCACATTTGTCACACATATCTTCGTCTCCTCCACACACACATAGTTTTGTGCACTTCAGATCGTGAGAAAGACATTTACATGGTGGAGCACATTTTCTCTTAACACAAGAGCACCGAATAAGTTGAAGAATTGTCTCTGGAGCACATGGTAGCATACACATAACAGGAGCATAATGGTCGTTTTTTAGTTCCCAGCTGAAGTTTAATGGCGAAAGCAGATTAGGGTAGGGCTGGTCAGCACGGCACCATTCTATGGTTTGTTAACGAACTCTATCAATATATGGTATCAGTGATGCTCTTGTTGGTGGCAAGTTTTCTCCTTGAATTTCTTTTTTTGTGAACATCCACCACCTCAGTTCTCCAATGTCTGATATATTTGTGCCAGGAACATAGACTTGACATATGAACTTTTCTATTAATAGTCTATCTGTATCAAGAAAATTTTCCAAGCTTCCAAGTTTGTTTACAGCTTCGAGAATGTCATCATCTGCTTTACTGAAGACTTTGCAAAAGAAGGTTTTCGCTTTCTTTGTCAAAGTCCCTGTGGTGTCACTTCCGGATAATGCATGCAGACCTAATGATGCTGAAGTTTTCTTTAAGCCCAGGGAATCGGTTACTTTGCTGAGATTGATCATTCTTTGATTTTGGCCAACTCCAGTTACAAACATAGTGTTCAGTGGAAGGAACTTATACCACCATAAAGTAAGTATGAAGACATCTGTATCAGGTGAGTAAATATGAAGCTGTGTAGCACTGCGACGACAGGCGAACGTGGAATGCAAAATTATTTTTGTGTCTGCCTCCTCATGATTGTTTTTCAGTTCATCTGTTTCAATCCCCATTGACCACTTTGCTGTTTCCCTCCAAGATACAAATAAACACTTGTTTCTTCCAGTTGCTTATTGTATTGCTTTCTCGGACAAGTAAGCGGTTAACTCATCTTTACTCTCGACATGAGATAACAATGACTTCATAGATGTGTTCCCAATGTACGTTGTATCACTAATCTTGTAGTATCACTGGTTATGTGTTGACAGTTTTTTTCTTACGCACAGAAGGATTTTAGTGAATTTTATCTGTAGTGTCGAAGACTAAGTGGGTTTCATCGTAACGTGATAGTGTATGTATGTATGTATGTATGCATGGGCATCTTCAAGATCTGTGCAGTTACTCAAGCGCACTTTCAATATTTCACTCTTAGAGCGTTAGACAGCTAACTTAAGACGCTCGTCACTCTGGTTTGTTGCTATGCAATACAGTCTCTCTTTGCTTGTCTCTCCTTCATCACAAAAGGAAACAGTTTTTTTGTTATATGCGGGTGTTTTAGATCGTAATGTGTATGTTGCCTTGTAATTGCTGGTACTCGCTTCTAAATCATCCGTAGGCTCACAACGCTTTCCTTTTTCGAAAAGTTTTTTGCTTCTATCCATGTTTGTCATATGAGTCTGTTTTTTGTAACATTTTTTATGCCATTTTGCATTGGAGTCTTGTAGCTGTTGTACACTTAAATTCCCGATTCGACTACTAATATGCATATACTCTGGATCCAACCATTCTTCTCTTTGTTTCAAACACTGTAGAAGTTTTTCAACCTTCAATGGATTACTTTTACCTTGACATAAAATACACAGTTTATAATCTGTTGAAAGTCGAATAGGCTAGGCAATAAATGTATACTAATAAATTTGTGTTGTGTGGTAAAACTGGCGTAAATGGTAAAAGATACGAAAAAATTGATAAGAACTAAATTTGTTCTTTGGCTCATGTAGAACAGAAAATGTTTTATGAAAATTTTGCGTATGAGCACTCTGGAAGGAGTTATTCTTGATGTAAAGAATAAATGTCTCGCATGGCGGCCATCTTGGATGTATAACGCCATCAAAACCAAACAGCGCAATTCTAAGGTAAACACCCGGTACTACACCATTATCTAGCTTATAATAAAGAGATTCCACATAGTCGCACCTTCCCTTCACAAAAAATCCCACGGAATACATTATGCCCCAAGACTATTAGTGCCAAGGTGCATATTAGTTTTTTTTTTTGAAATCTAAAAATTGTGAAATTAAGATTAATCAACTTATATTTCTTAAACTGTTAAAAAAAGGCAATTTTTGGTGGTTTTTATTTTTTTACAAATTTACAAATTATCAAGAAGTTTCTTTATATGACTAGTCTTATTCATAATTTTATAGCGAACAGTTTGGTATTTTTATTTTTGCGATCGGATTACTATGACCTGAGATAATAGGGAAAATAGCAGAAAATTTCTGTGTTAAAAAATAAATTGTTAAAATTCTACAAGAAGCAATAGACGGATTTCACAAAAAATTGCTCAGAGCACTTGTTATCACACCTACAACAAATTAAAACAATAAAATTGCTGTAGCCAGAGAATTCCTTATTCACCTATTTTGATCCTTAATTTGATTCCACTAACTTAATTTTTTTAAATACCTACTTTAAATGACATTAAGAAATATCATAATTATTAATATGTCAAATCTAAATAATTTTTTATAAGAAAATCATTTATTTTTACCAACGAAAAATTATGCTGACGTTCATCTGTTACCTCCGCCAACTACAAGAAATCATGCAATACTGGATTACTTTACTATTTCTAGCACTTTAATGACGTTTTTGAGGTTCTTTAGTACCGATTTCAAAAAATACTTTTATTAGGCAAATCATTTGTAAAAGATTTTTTATGTTTGCAAATCCGTGGATATTTTGATATATTCTACTTTCACTGTACCACCGTTTATGTCTACGATTGGCGCCTCCACCACAATTTTAAATCCACTGAGTTGACCATAGGCAACTCTCAATGCAGTCGCTTGTGCAATAAGTGAATATGGAACTATTTATAATAGAAATTACCACAAATTTGCAAAGGTAATGATAAGATATATTATTTTTGTCGTCTTTTTATTTAAAAAAGGTTCATTTCATATAAATACATTATGCCCAGAAATGTCTCTTTTCAGAATTGCAAAATTAGTGTAAGAATATTCATAAATTTCTATATTGATAAACAGTAAATTTCGAACGTAACTTTATTTAATTATTACCAATATAGTCGAATAAAACTAAGCATTGAAAATACGATTTCAACGATTGTTTGATTGGGGGATTTTTGTCTGGAAATATAATCTGTATGTTATCAGGAAGTTACAGTAAAGTTTTGTTTATTTTTGGAGGTGAGCGTTTCTTGGAAATTAAGTTTTAACTTTGAAAAAAAATGTCTTTGTCCCGTTTTTTAAATATCTCTGGGTTCTGTTCATCGGATCATGCCAAACAAAAAATCAAAATCTTTATAATAAGTATTGTATATTACGATACTACAAAATAAAGTCTCTTTATAAAATGTTTGTAAATAAATTATAAATAAAATAACATAATAATCCAGTAGATAAGCCGGAAAAAAGTGTAAAATGTGGAAAAGTGGTGGAACAGAACCGATTTGAAAAATTCCTTTTTTCGCGTGTTTCCTAGACCCCCAGAAACATTCATCAGCATTGACTCCTGCATTAACTCCGAAAATGCGAAAGTTAGGGGGGGTATGAGGTGCCCCAAAAAGTAGCTGTCATAAAAAAATTTATAAAATTAATATTTCGCCTCGGAAATGGGCTCTAGGCGGTTTTTTGGCTCACTGATCACGAATCCGAGCTCCAAATTGAGGAATTCCATATTCCAGTATGAAATTCGTGCCATTTTTTGATGAAAATTCTACTTTTTCGAGCGAAAATTTAAATATGAATATTGTGCTGCGGAAGTGTGCTCTAGGAGGTTTTTGGGGTCGCTGATCACGATTCCGAGGTCCAAATTGAGCAATTCCATATTCCAGACTGGAATACGTGCCATGAAAAATTCCATTTTTTCAGAAAAAAATTAAATATTAACGTTCTTCCTCGAAAATGTGCTCTACGAGGTTTTTCTGATCGTTGATCATGATTTTGAGGTCCAAATTTAAGAATTCCATACTCCAGACTGGAATACTTGCCATGGAAAATTCCTCTTTTTCAGAAAAAAATTAAATATTAAAGTTTTTCCACGAAAAGTACTCTAGGAGGTTTTTTTGGTGGCTGATCATGATTTTGAGGTCCAAATTTAAGATTCCATATTTCAGAATTTATAGCGTTAATGCTATAAACAAAATTAAAATTGATGTAAATATACGCATATTTGTTTTCTTTAATACATCTTATATTTTATTTGATTTGGGTGTATTTCAAAGTATATTGTTATTATTTTTGTTGTCGAATCGAATGTTTTTTCTTTTGTTTTTTCTCGACTCCATAGGAACTTCTCGATTTTCAGTGAGTGAGTCGCTATAGTCGCTATATTATTTATGGCGTTAATGCTATAAATAAAATTAAAATTGATGTAAATATACGTATATTTGTTTTCTTTAATACGTCTTATATTTTATTTGATTTGGGTGTATTTCAAAGTATATTGTTATTATTTTTTGTTATCAAATCGAATGTTTTTTCTTTTTGTTTTTTTCTCGACTCCATAGGAACTTCTCGATTTCCAGTGAGTGTGTCGCTATAGTCGCTATATACACTTTCGAGAAAAAACAAAAAGAAAAAACATTCGATTTGATAACAAAAAATAATAACAATATACTTTGAAATACACCCAAATCAAATAAAATATAAGATGTATTAAAGAAAACAAATATACGTATATTTACATCAATTTTAATTTTATTTATAGCATTAACGCTATAAATTTGGTGACCCCGACGTGATCTATATATGCCCGACGTGATCATATGACCTTCATGATGAGATCTATGTTATCTGATTAATTGAAGAAGAGACAAAATTATTTCTACTCTCGAAGATAGAAGAAAATTCAGATATAGTTACCCGAAGATCAACACATTCCTGATTTAGAACCACTTTTATCAATGATTTCAAGAAGAGATTCAATATACTAACTACCACTATAAATTGATCCAGATGATGCTTATCGTTTAATGAAGAGAAAAATTTTCCTGATAAATTTTGAATAGATGTTCCTCTAATTTATGGTAATTCCCTATTTCCCAATTGAAGTTGAACATTACAAGTACTGTCATCTGCTGGTGAGTGAGTTAAAGTACATTTTCTTTTTATCTGAGAACTAGTCAATCAACCAATCATAATCAATTAATTATACCAACACAACCTTCAGACGAGGATTTTCCTCAAACCCACTATGTCACATCTGTCAAGCTACCACCGTTTTGGAAATAAAAACCTGAAATTTGGTTTACCCAAATCGAATCACAGTTTTCTGTTGCAAAAATTGTCAATGACAAGAAAAAGTATGATCAGGTTATAGCTAATTTGCCATTAGATGTGATAGATAATATATACGATATAATATCTAATCCCCCGGAAACAGATCTATATATCAATTTAAAGAAAATTTTAATTTCACGTTTATCATCGAGTGAGGAAAAACGCCTCAATGATTTGTTATCAGGTTCCCAAATGGGTGATCTGGAGCCGTCAGATTTCTATAGGTCCATGCTGAATATGGTTGGAGGTTTCAGCATGGTTAGTCAAGATTTATTGATAAAATTATGGAAAAGACGTTTGCCTCAAACTGTATCGCTATTACAGCTTCCGGGAAAACAGGCACAAAAGAGATTCTCGATATTACAGATCGGATATGGGAGTCTTGTCAAAATTCGATGGTTGCATCGTACTCCAAAAATCCTCTTGACTCTGAATCAACCCCGTTATCAGATTTAACTACCACTATCAAAAATTTTTCAATCACTTTCCATGATTCAATTAATCAAGTCTTACAAAGACAAGAGATTTTTAATTCTCGATTAAACTCCTTAGAATCTAAATTACCTGATTAATTTTTCGAGCGTCAACCTTCTACTTCATTCTGCAGTAATTGTAGGAGTAGAAACATTTCACAAACTCGTATTTCTAGTCGCAATCGTTCACCCAGCCGTAATAATTTTCCCAATAAGTTTGATAGTACAGATAATACTATTTGTTACTACCATCAACTTTATGGTGCCAATGCCTATCGTTCTGGAGGTGAATGGTGCAAATTCAGTAAGAGTTGTAAAAAATCTGATAATCCTCAAAGATGACTGAAGTTTGATAATTTTATGACGTCTGACTTTGACTTTTCTGGCAGCAAACGTCGACTTTTTACTTATGATAGATCTAACAACCTGAACTTCCTAATCGACACTGGCGCCGATTTATCTGTGGTGCCACGTAATGTTTTCACAGATTTTAAAAAGAATTTTGATACGATATTAACCGCGGCTAACGGTTCAACCATTTTTACATACGGTAAGAAATTGTTAAAAGTCAATCTAAACTTACGCAGATTGTTTCCTTTCGTTTTCAATATTGCAGACATTGACATTCCAATCATCGGAGCAGATTTTTTGTCTCATTTCGGTTTAGTTGTCGATCTTAAAGGAGCTCGAATAATTGATAACAAGACTAATTTGTCAATTAATTGTTTTATTAAAAATAGTCCTTTAGACAATTATAGATTAGACACACTTAAATTATTTCCTTTAACAGATAAATATAACAAATTACTTTTACAATTTCCTAATTTAATTAGTTCACCAAATTACAATTTACCACCATATAGTTACTAAAGGTCACTTACCTTTTTCACGACCTCGTAGATTAGACAAATTTAAAATAGCTCAAATAGAATTTAACAACATGGTGGAATTGGGCATCTGTAAACCAACATCTTCTCAAGTTTCTTCACCACTTCATTTACTAGCAAAAAAAGAGAAAAATGACTGGAGACCTTGTGGAGATTATCGACAACTAAATGCGATTACTATTCCAGACAGATATCCATTACCTCACGACTTTAGCCCTCAGTTGCACGGCTGCACTATTTTCTCCAAGATTGATTTAGTGCGAGCGTATCATCAGATACCTCTCACTGAAAATGACGTTTATAAGACAGCCATAACAACTCCTTTCGGACTGTGAATTTTCCCGCATGCCTTTTGGCCTACGCAATGCCGGTCAAACTTTCCAACGTTTTATGAATGAAGTACTTGTCAACTTACCTTTCGTTTTCGTCTATTTGGATGATATATTAATTGCAAGTCAATCAGATGTACAACATTTGGAACATTTGGAAATAGTTTTCAAAAGATTAGACACATACGGAATTAACATTAAACCATCTAAATGTTTCTTAGGAGTTAACAATTTAACCTTTTTAGGTCATCAAATCTCTTCATCAGGTATTTTACCATCAACTGAGAGAGTCGAAGTCATTAATAATTTCCCTTTACCGACAACTCTCAAACAACTACAACGTTTCATAGGTATGGTAAATTTTTATCATCGTTTCATACCTCATTTTGCTGAAATTTTACTTCCCCTATATTCTCTTTGTAGCAGTTTATCTCATGATAAAATTACAAAGATAAATAGTTGGCCTGATGAATGTTTAGATGGATTTTCGAAAGCCAAAGACGCTATAAGTAATGCAGTAGTTTTAGCTCATCCTTGCAATAACGACGATACTATCTTATCTCTCTCAGTCGATTGTTCTAACCTTGCCATGGGTGCAGTTTTAGAGCAAAAAGATAATAAGAGATTTCTTGCTCCATTAGCATTCTTTTCCCGTAAATTAACCACAGCACAAACCAATTATTCGGTTTTCGACAAAGAACTATTAGCATTATATACTGCAATTAAACATTTTAAATTTATACTTGAAGGTGGAAAGTTTAATTGTTTTACAGATCACAAACCTTTAATCAACGCTTTATTCACAAAAGCAGAAAGATCTCCTCGTCAAATACGTGATTTAGAATATATAGCTCAATTTTCTTGTAAAATACAACATGTTAAAGGAAAACATAACGTAATAGCTGATAGCTTGTCACATATTTACGACACTTCTTCTTTAAAACAAGATATTTTACCACTTCAACTTAAAAATTCTTCCTTCCTTAATGTTAACTTTGACCTAAAGTTGCTTAGTGAAGGTTAGGAGAAAGATTCAAATCTCAACTATTTATTGGCAGATAAATCATCACTAACTAAAACCAATTTCATTTTAAAAAAGATACAAATCCCCGATTCAAATGAATTTATTTGGTGTGATGTTTCTCGTACAAAAGTTAAACCTTTTGTTCCACTTGTTTACAGACGAACGATATTCGATATTTTTCACAACTTATCTCATCCTGGTATTAAAGCCACTAGACTGTTGATTTCGAACAACTATTTTTGGCCAAAAATGAACACAGATTGCAATTTATGGTCAAAATCATGCATTAACTGTCAAGCTGTTAAAGTCAGCCGACATACGAGAAGTCCTCTTGGAAACTTCACCATCCCGAAAAGCAGATTCGACCACATCCATATAGATTTGGTAGGACCATTACCTCCATCCAAAGGTAACTCCTACATTCTTACGTTGATTGAACGATTCACTAGGTGGCCGGAAGCGTACCCTCTTCGCGACATCACAGCAGAAACAGTTGCGCGTACTTTATTTCAAAATTTTGTTTGTCGATTCGGTGTTCCCTTGACCGTGACGACTGATCAAGGGGGTACAATTCGAGTCAAGATTATTTAATGAATTTGCAAAGTTTTTAGGTTTTCATAGAATACGTACAACTGCATATCACCCACAAGGGAACTCTGTTAATGTTAATTGAAAGATTTCATCGCTCACTTAAAACTTCCTTGTTAACTAGAGCCAATACATCACATTGGACAGATGAATTATTGATTGAACGATTCACTAGGTGGCCGGAAGCGTACCCTCTTCGCGACATCACAGCAGAAACAGTTGCGCGTACTTTATTTCAAAATTTTGTTTGTCGATTCGGTGTTCCCTTGACCGTGACGACTGATCAAGGGGGTACAATTCGAGTCAAGATTATTTAATGAATTTGCAAAGTTTTTAGGTTTTCATAGAATACGTACAACTGCATATCACCCACAAGGGAACTCTGTTAATGTTAATTGAAAGATTTCATCGCTCACTTAAAACTTCCTTGTTAACTAGAGCCAATACATCACATTGGACAGATGAATTACCCATCATTTTATTAGCATTTAGGACAACTCCCAAGGAAAATCTGCAATGTTCACCTGCTGAACTTATATATGGTCAAACCCTTCGTTTACCTGGAGAATTTTTCGTTGAATCGTATAATTCCCCAGATATTCCTTATTTCATTGACAAATTACGCATTTATTTTATTAATTTAAAATTTGTTCCTCCAATTTCGCACAGCAATTACAAAACTTTTGTTAGTTCAGATCTTGCTTCTTGCCTCATCGTTTTAAACGTTAATTTACTCCTTTATATGAAGGACCGTTTAAAGTTTTATCTCGTTCAGATAAGTTATTTACCTTTAAGAAAGGAATCAAAGTCATAACTGTCAATATTGATAGGGTTAAACCAGCTTTTGTATTAGTTGACAGATGTGACACTTTGCCTACCCCGATTAAAAAAGTGGGTAGTGGAGGGTGGATGAAGTAAAAAAATATTTTGAGGTTTCTGGTTTCTGTACATACACTAAATAACAATTTTTTTTCATCCCCTTTAATAAGGAGGTGGGGGTGGCTAATGCCAAAAATTTTTTTGAGACCTTAGCTTCTCTTGTATATACTAAATATCAATTTTATGGACTCTTACCTGCTTGATTGATCTATTTACCCCAAATTTACCCCAATTTACTCCCC
Organism: Rutpela maculata; assembly: GCA_936432065.2. NCBI lineage: Eukaryota > Metazoa > Arthropoda > Insecta > Coleoptera > Cerambycidae > Rutpela > Rutpela maculata. The sequence continues at coordinate 80,955,940 of OW386289.2, read as the reverse complement.
AACCCTTCGATGGAACAAGATGAAAATATAATCTAGTTCTAGATCTCGTTAAAGTACATATGTTTGCCAAATTTCAAGTCAATATCTTAAACGGTTCCAGAGTAAACGTGCGCACAAAAAAAAAGTTACATACAGACAGACAGACCAACAGACAGACCGACAGACAGACCGACAGACAGACCGACAGACAGACAGAAATTTTTTTTTTCGCTCAAACCTAAAATCTCGACGTTTCATGACATTTTAAGCCTATTTGGATAATAAAAATTTTTAATTTTTTTTTTGTCGTTACTATACTTCCACTGGACGTGGAAGTAAAATTACAAATGACAATATTTATTATTTTCCCTGAAGAACGAGATTTCTGAAAAATGTTTGAAGCTTCATAAAAAAACTGCCATTTGGTGACACTAAGACTTTTTCTTTCTTAAATTGTAGCTTTCTGAACGTGTTTTACAACAGTTAAAATAATCTTTTATATCATTTTAGAAAAAAAAAAAAATTTCGATGTTCAAGATTTGGATCGTAGATTTCGTATGGGAATCCTCACTTTAAATATTGCACTATAGCCGAAAAGGAAATGTACGTTAACTCAGTTTTCTATGTATTATTCTTTATATTCTTATTTATATTCTTCTTTAAGTGAAAAGGTTAACATCATCTGGACTCAATTTATAGTAGTATTATAATGGTTTCAAATCTGGGATGTTGATGTGTGTCAATTTATAGGCACCAAATTATAAAATAAGTTCTAACTTCTTTCAATGGTTTGGGAAAATTCCAGAATTCTCGGAGTTGGTTTATTGGTTATGCAGGTATGGGTATTCTTTTGTGTTAAATTTTAATGAGATCTTCTTTTTGAAATACCGTCTATATCTCTATTTGCTTGGGTTTTTGAAATAATTTATAATTTCTTCATATCGATCTTCGAGTATAGAAATGGTTTTTGCTTACCCATCAACTAATTTCATTAATTAATATGATCACGTCAGATCAGAAGATTGTGTGCTCGTCGGGGTTACCAATTTATAGCAAAAGCTATAATAAAATAAAATTTTGTTGGAATATACGTATATTACAGTTGTTTTTATAACACCGTTTTTATTTCATGTACATATAAAAATATTTTTGTTTTTTTTTCGTAGTAATAAGAAAGCGAGTGAGTGAGTCGCTATCGCTATACCGTGAAACATTTGCGTATACGTATATATACAGAGAAAGTAAAATATGTAATTTTTGAGCGATCAGATCTTCGTGAATACAAGAATGAGAAGAAGACCGTACGATATCGATATCTAAAGAACAAGAATGGCGTTTTAACCTCACTGTAAACTACATACTCCAAATTGAAAATTAGATCCAGCAGGAACGTACAAAAAAATGACATTTACTGATGTTTCGCAAAACGTGTTTGACTCTGAGCACTCTAGATGAGTAAGTAGACACGAATATCAACTCCACACGTTTTTCTAGAATCTCGAGGCCTTGGAACGGGAGTGTGGGGGAATATTCTCGTCGTAGCAGTCGCGGTTTTGATGAATGAGCCCTCGTATATCTGTGTAATTGTATGTGGTTTATCTTATAATACCGCAAGAGGATTAGTAAAGGAACTATTAAATCAGGAATATAACTTGTCTTGACTTGGGGCACTAGTGATGAGACAAACACGTATGTTCATCACCGATGGATCATCCAAGACAAAGACCAACGAATTGCTAAAGCTAAGCAGAAAACAGCTGAGATGCGCACTATGTAGTGGACATCCTAACATTGAATGACCATACGTAAGGAATTTCGCTGTATTTTCCAGAATTTTAATGGCATGTACAGCATGCTTGGATGTACAGCAAGACGTACAGTATTACGTTTGCCCATCATTTTTAAGTTGGAAAGTTTGTTTTTCTGAAAAATAATATTTTGCTTTGGGATGTATTGAACTTTGGATGATCGGTCAATTAAGGGTATCTCAGAGTATCCGATGAATGCTGAATGTGAATAGGTTTCGTATATGCGGTTATTGGTAGTGATTGTGCCTTGTTTGTAATTTTATGAGTGCCCTGACTCGAAAGCTTGAGACAAAAAGAGACTTGGAACGATGATTGAGCTGTGAAGATAGAGATAGGAATAACTTGGTGATCGCGACAGGTTTTCAGGAATGTCTACAGGGTCACATAGGAATCTGGTTTTAAGAAGGAGTGTACAATGCCATTTGGTCAGGTAATGAATTTCCTTCCATAGAGGCAAATGAAAGGTTCCGAGAGATTTTCGTAGTTGTCAGTATTAAAATTACTAGATTTACTGGTTGTGCTACATTTGAGATCGCTGGAGTATCGACGTTGCGGTTCCTGCTTTGGAATCGTTTTCAAAAGAAAAAATCATGATCGATCGTTTACGGATCCTTCATCTCCCTCCTCTCTTTCCACACAATGCCGCCACTATAAATAACTCATCACACATACATATTTCGCATTTCGCTACACAACGATCGGCATACAAAAAAAGGCCCCACTTCACCCCACAATCCAAGTGGACAGCATTCAAACTAGTCTGGCAGCCACGGAGAAAACCCAACAATTTCGTATTAAGTTTTTTTCAAAACGGACTTGGGGTCTAAGGGTCTCCTAGTTTTGATATCCAAGAGATGACAAAGCGTCATCCTTGAGCAACTCCAGATAAGTAAGTAGGTGAAATATCACTCTTCTTAATTTTTTTGTAAATTTTACGTAAATAAACGAGTTTTCTACAAATAATAAGATTTATATAAAATTTAAACAAAAAATTTTAAATACAGGGTGTTCCAAAAGTATATTATATTTATATATATTAGACCTCATCATTTTCTGAATCGATTTCATCATTGGAAAGTGAATATTCGTCTTCTTCGCCTTCATTGTCGTTCACAGTGGCAGTAAAGGTTAGTTCATTGTAGCAGTGTTCATGTGCTCTGCAAATGCAGAACATTGTACAGGGTAACCTAGAGCTTTTACAGCTACATCTGTTTGTACTGCATGGTTTGTTACTGCTACAGGAGCACCTAATTAATCGCAGGCCTACATGACTCATCGCTTTGACGAAAATGTCTAGTATTATATCCATTAAACTCTGGGCATTTATCTTTATAGAGAACATCCTTAAGAAAACAGCAATCCTTCTCCTTAGCTTTTTGATTAGACGAAATTTGACGGCATAAAATTGTTAGTGGTAGAACTGTTTTTTTTTAAATCTTTAAAGGCATTATCGGCGTTTCAGGACCATAGTATCTTACTACATTAGTTTCATAGTCCAGTTTTTTAGATAGGTCACCATTTGGGACACGTTTAATTTCTGATACATTATGGTTTTGTGGTACGTATAAAAATTCTCCTGCTGACGTAGTTTGAGCGGCAAGGACAGCCAGCGAATAAGTACTGATTTTGCCATTTGGGTGATATTTCTGTGTCAAAATTGCCAACAATAACCTGGGTTAGTGTAGCATCATTTCCTTTAGTAATTTATAGATTTAAGATGCTCCAGTAGCACCCAATTTTGTACGTTTAAAATTTCAATTTTTGGTGATATACCAAATTGTAAAATTTTTTCCATTTCCTGTAAAACTTTGTAAAATCAATAAATTCAATAAGTTAATGGACAATTAACCATACAATAATGAGAAAAACTGAAAACTAAGTAGTATTCAAGTTTAAAGCCAAAAACATATACAATCATTTTATTAATACGATTTTTAATTTTTTTCAGCATATTTTGGTACCAAGGTGGCTTTGCCTTTGTAGCAGGCGAATGTTTTTCTGGTCATAAGTAGATCCTAATTTTTTCTATATTTGAGTAAAATTTGATTCAAATCGAAAACAAAATAAAAAAGTTATAAGGGCGTCTTCATTTTAAGTGAGTCACACTGTATATTTAAGGAAATGTATAGATTTCGACAAAATATTACGTTAGTAAATACGTCGAGTGTTGTAAAATAAAGATTGTTTTGTGGCTGTGATTTATTAGCAGACCACGGTAAATCACTTTGATAGAAATATTCAAGGTACCTAATACTTTTGTTTTTAATTATCGATTTTGGCTGGCGAATATCTCGTAAACTATAGCACATAGGAAGAAAATGAATATAGACATTCTTGTAGGAAATTTAATTATGTTTTATTTTGCATAAATTACATTTTTCCGCACGACGCATCGTAAAGCCAAAAACATATACAATCATCTTATTGTTTTGAAATACTCTGTATATCTCAAGTTGCTCAAAGATGCCAGCAAGTCATCAGTCGGATATGGTAAATAGACATATAAATCTACGAGAATCCGCTAAAAAAAAAACGTAATACGAAAATTTTCACTTCAGGGAAAAAACACTGTTCCGCTGCCGGACTAAAGTGCAAATATCTGGTCACCCTATACTAACAGGATCTTGCAGACTAAATAAACATCTAACCAATATAGAGGTGAGGGCAGTCCAGAGTGCAGGATGTGTTGTGATGATGAGGAAACTTCTCACCACACACTATGTGAATGTCCAGCCTTGGTGGCTAGAAGACTTACTTATTTTGGGGGATAATTTGTGACCCCGAAAGAGGTAGCCAGAGCTCCAATCGACCACACTCGTTTTTTGGGGATGAATGGAACTAATGGGATAACGAGACTATGGGGGTACAATAAGCTTAAGTTCCAGTACAGCGAATATGTGCAGCATTCCCCACCTCAAAGCAATCTGACATGGTGAATTACAAAATTCAAATATAAAATTAATGCCTAACTGCTGTGTGGGAATCACTGGCTTTCAAATATGAGTTGAACATAAGTGCAAGATGCACACCACTCCACTGCACCAAGCCTACTGACTAATAGCCCCCTCTATGGTCTTTACGGAGATAGATGAAGATTTATCAATTGTCCAACTGGTCTGGTTCAAAAGTTATCTAAATTTAAAAAGTGAGTTCCTATTCTGAGACACACATCTGCACCGAAAGAGATATTTTGTATGACGTATTTAATAAAATTGAACAAGAAAATTAAATATGATTTATTAAAAAATATAATATTAGTATTGAACACAATTTTTCCTTAAATACTAATAAAGTTTACAATAATCTTCAATTTTGGTAAACACAACCAATAATAAAATAATTTACATTACAAAAACAATAAGAAAGTAAAATTGGAATGTTGAGTATGGAACAACATTTCAAGGGACAAAACAATATAAATAATAGTCATTTTCACAATTAAATGGCGTATAAAATTGTAAAATACTATCATTACAAATTAAAAGTCATGTACTTGGTCATGTTCAAATGCTGTACGCACCTCTCATGATTATTGTCAAGTATTAAATTATTAGGAAGAATTGAGTATTATTTTAAGCCTTCTTTTTCAATCCAAAGCTGTTCATCATTTTGATGTGGTCCAGGTGGCTTTCTATTGATGGATACCAATCTTTTCCAGAGTAGTCAATTTTTGGTAAGGCCCCGTTATAATCCTCTGGTAAATGAGAAGGATCCATATATTTGTGTAGAGATGCCATTTTGCTACCGTGGAAGAAAATCTGGAAAGAAAAGGCTGCTAAATAGAAATCAACGACAATGTTCTCAAAGTGGAAGTTTTATAACATAAAGATAAAGTGATGAGAAATGATAAAATTGTGCCCTGAGATAACCAAAATTTTGAATGTTTTCAAGTGCCCCTTTAAGATGTCAAAAGTGGGTGTTGGACGTTCCAGATTAGGGTTGTAAGTCTGCCATCTTGGATTATATGTCATAATAACAGAGCATAATGGTTAATCTGATCTTAATGTTTTGTTAATTCGATTCAATTGTCATTTTCAACAGAACGTGACATGTTTTTGAGAAAAATCAAATACAATTTGGTGTAATAACATATTATTATATATATCAGGCTAAAAATGTTGCAGCCCTGAATAAAAAAAACTTCTAGTCGGGCTTATAGACCACAAGCCCATGCTAAATTTTTAGGGGGTCATATGATACTGCTTGAAAAGGTATAATTTTTGTAGTCCTACAGAAATAAATCACTTTGAGACTTATGCCGTACATTTTAGATGGGACATGGGAAAGCTGCGGAAAAGTGAAAATCGTAACCCACGCGGGCGCGGGTTGCATTTTTTCTAACGATCCTGTACGGCTTACGTTTATTTGGACTGTATTTATATCTGTGACTCTTAAAAAGAGAATGCCGTACAAAAATAATGGGACAGAAGTACAGGAATAATTTTCGTTTTCCGAAAAGTGACCTCTATGCACTAAGGTGATACGATACCATACGGCTTTTATGAAATTCAGTTTTTATATTAACAAGGATTAACTTTTTTGCTATGCCGTACAAATCAGTTGGACCATGGGGTGGCAAACGCGAGATCAACTCCCTTCCTAAATAGAGGACTAGGAAGGGACTTAATAAAGGTGATTTGATACCACATAAAGCTTGATTATTTTAGTACTATTTTATATAATAATAATTTTTATTACCATGCCATGCCGTACATTTTAGTTGGTACATGTGTCTAGAACAGTGATTCCCAACAGGGGTCCGCGGACGATGTCTTGGGGGTCCGCGAAATGTCACTGAGATATTCAATTGTTTTGTTTTGTATTGTACTTGTATTAAACTTTTGTTAACATCAAATTTCATTTTCATATATATGAACAGTTTCCACCTTTAAGTAAATTAGTTTAGTAAGTAATTTATGGTAGATTCTACATAATCTTCATTTTAAGAATTTAAGCTTTTAAGCGACCGATGAGGGGGTCCTTGAAAAAATCTTGTTGGGAACCACTGGTCTAGAAAATTGAATTTTCCGTCCCAGAGTGAGCTTTTCTGAATAAAAAATTAGACTTTATTACATTCGAGCATGTATGTCTCGATTCCACCTGAAATGAACTATAGAAATGTATAATATATAGTATTTTATAATTTACTGTTTAAAAAACCATGACACAAAATTGAAAGTCTGTTAAATCCATTATAATAGATCAGTAATTAATTTATGCGTATTCTTTTATCATATGAATGATGAATTACTTTTTTTGCTTTCCAAATGTAGTATGTTGTAAAATTAAAAATGTTTGCCTAAAAATAAATTTATGAAACATACTAAAACTTTTTCCATTGCAAAGGCTGTAACACAAAATTTTTTCATAAAGTTTCCAAATAAGTTAACCCAAAAAAGGAAATTTTGGGTAATTTGTACACATATTTTTATAATTAATTACGTTACATTGTATTTTAAAGTTTAAAAGTGATATATACCAATTTCTTACTTTACTTCAAGAAAAATTCGTCTCTAAAATATATATTTGGTTCTGGTATTTCATTTCATTATATACTGCTATTAACTTATATACTGCCATTAATTTCCTATATATATTCTTTTTATATTTCTTTATAGTTCTCTTTCTATAGTTTTTTATTTTTATCTCTTTTATTTTTTTACATGCTGATAATGCTGAATATTAGTTTCTAAAGTATTTTATACCATTTACCTATATTAGTCACGGTCTGATGATCTTACATCATCTTGTGGCTGTATCTAGTTTATTTTACAAGTTATCATAGTTCTATAAGTGTATCATGTATTTCTTTTTTGTAAATAAACTTTATTATTATTATTATTATATATTATTGCGACCCATCTAAAATGTACGGTATTGTTTATCAACTTTTGCTATTTTCAATGATATTTTGCAAACGCCGTACGGTATCAAGATTTGTAGAGTATGGAATTCCTTAATACCACAGTAGAGAAAAGACCAGTAGTCCGACTCAGCCCGAAAAGTTGTATAAGATTTTCAGTGCGCATGCGATGCGCGTGGGCTTAAACTATTCGATGCGCAGTGGACGGCACGTCGACAGTGGACGGCAGTGATGATATAGGGTGGGGTGGATGTTTATATTTGTTTACGTTTACGTTTCTGAACAGTCGCCGCTGTCGACGAAATGCGCGTGGGATACAAACAGTAGATGCGCAGTGGATTAAAAAAAATAAAATCGAGCACAACAAATATCAAAGGGACCGCTGCGAGTGAAACTACTGGTCTTTTCTCTACTGTGTTAATACTAGCTTTTAGGCGAAGAAGTCAGTGCGGGGTGAAAAGTCAGACTATCCTTGTTCTTCGAACGCGCAGTAGCGACGCAGTTATCTCACTCTAGAAGAACCGTCCGTACTGGCCCGAAATATGGTCTGACGTATACTATGATCTGTAGTGTTACATTCTACAACTTATCCTCATTACCAACGTGCAGAACAGTGATTCAAAATGCGAGGATAATTACCCCCCGACCTCAAAAGCGGGCCATTGCGAGCCCGTTCCAGTTACGAGTTCTTTGCTTAATTAACATTACACAAATTCTTACAATATTTTGAATAAGGCCCTGCATCTGGTGTGATTTCACACCAGATGTTCATTGGCTAATGACATTTTTTGGTGGGGATCGTGAGTTATTAGGCCACCTCAAACTCTACCAATCTTGGTACGGTATCTAGTGACCATTAAGGGCCGTGTAAATCACACGAATAACGTAATCTAGTATCTAAAATCCCAACAATGAAAATGTGCGGCATTGACACATTTGTATTCTTTTATAGTTAAGGAAAGGAAAAACGATGCAAAGTTGAAAATCTATCAATTGTATTAAAAAATAGAGGATTTTTTAATTTGCATAATTCGTAATTAACGATCCCAAAAACTTATAAGCATAAATTAGAACGCGAAATTTTTAAAAATTTCGCTTGTTTTGCAATTTTCTAACTTTATTGTTGTCCATTATTTTTTGTACGGCTACTAAATAAAATAAAAATTCTAACCTATATATTAATCCAAAAAATAAATAGCCGTACAGTATCGAATAAACTTACCCTAGAAAACGTTAATTTTTCCCTTTCTCTTGGGTGATTTTTTAATTTACATTGATAATACCCATTCTTTTTAGACGGGTCATTTTTTTAAAAATTTTAAATGTCGTAAAATATTTTGGAATTGATGCCGTACAGGATCAAATCACCACCCATAATAGAGGTCTAGGAAGGGGGTTGATTACCCCCGACCTCAAAAGCCACCCCATGGTCCAACTGATTTGTACGGCATAGCAAAAAAGTTCATCCTTGTTAATATAAAAATTTAATTTCATAAAACCCGTGCGGTATCGTATCACCTTAGTACATGGTCACTTTTCGGAAACCGAAAATTATTCCTGTACTTCTGTCCCATTATTTTTGTACGGCATTCTCTTTTTAAGAGTCACAGATATAAATACAGTCCAAATAAACATAAGCCGTACCAGGATCGTTTGAAAAAATGCAACCCCCGTGGGTTACGATTTTCATTTTTCCGCGGCTTTCCCATGTCCCACCTAAAATGTACGGCATGGGGCTCAAAGTGATTTATTTCTGTAGGACTACAAAAATTATACCTTTTCAAGCGGTATCATATGACCCCCTAAAAATTTAGCATGGGCTTGTGGTCTATTACTTTGTTGCTTATTTCTAAAATGCTGTAAAATACACAGGGTGTTTCTTTAAAGTGGGACAGGTTAAATGCCGAATTCTTTAAATGGTACACCCTGTATATTTTTACATATTGATTTCAGCGTAAAATTTTACGTCCAATACAAATTTTCTTTTCAAAGTGCAGCGGCGTTGTTATTGCGAAAAATATGAACATTAAAAAAACTTTGTTAATGGCAGTTAAGTGAACAGTTGGTAAGTGTAAAGATAAGGGTTGGCTGAATTGTCTGAGAGGGGCGAAAGTTTATTTTTGTGTACACTGAATTTTGTACAGGGGCATCAACTTGCCAATCTTCCAACGTACAATAGTACAAAACTTCGTCTTTTCAAATAAAGCACCCAGTATATTATTCCACCTTTTTGTACAACCATTTTATCGCTTCAAATTAGCTATCATGGCGTTAGTCCTTAAAATTGATAGTTTTTGAGATACCTTAATTATTTCATATGTGTAAAAAACTTAAAAATACCTACTAATTTGAACAGTAAAATATACGAGAATAACGTAACAGCAATTAAAATCACTCTGATATTTGTTAATTATTCATAAATCCACATAAACTATACTACTCATTTTAAATTTTATTAACGCGTGACGTCAATGGTTAGAGGTAATTTTATGGTAATTTTATTGTTGTTAGATTACTGCCCTGTCAATACCAAATGTAACACTAATGTTTTAACCTCTTGTTTCCCAGTTTGCAAATAAATATTTTATGAATTTTAGGAGTTGTGAAGAGGCGCATATTTTCGGCCACATACTTTGTTGTTTTTTATGTTAGAGAAAAAATAAAAAAAGCTTCGGAAAGCTCGATCAATTTTCTTTAGAATTGGTGTCTACGGATATTTTGAAGAAACTGATAATTGGCGTGATTCTTGGGAAAATGGAAGAAATGTCAGGTTTTCCTAGAAAATGCATGTAAATTAAAAAAAATCATTTTTCCCAGAAAAGTTCGCTTTGAAGGGCCGTGATTAATGGAGCGTCTAGGTAACACACAATATTAAGAGTACATCGTAATTGAGATCAATTTCAGTTAATTACCGATTAATTATGGTAACAAAATGCGAAATTTTACCGAAAAAAAAAAGTTCTCACTTCCGCCCCTTTTATTTCTCGCATTTTTATCGCAAAACAAAAAATTGTGCGATTTTTGCTGGACATCGCCACACATTTCAGTAAATATCTCCGAAATGAAAAATAAAAGCAAAATTCTGACGGAACCAAAAGATTTGTTATGAAACGAACTCTTGTTACGGTATTTTTTATTTGGGCTAGCTCTTACCGTTTCAGAGATATCGGCGAAAAATAGTAAAATAAAACATGCATTTCGGAACCGAAAATAGCGCAAAAACATGCAATCTTAAAACGTTCATATTTTTCGAAAAACACCTGCGGGAGGATCAAACGATGCCGGGACGCAAAGAGGAAGAGTTCTAGTTGATCCGCATCGTAAATTGCACAAGGCAAATCGAAAAGTCGGCTTGGCACGAACGAATCAAAACTGGTGTTTTTTGACATTTAGCGAAAACGGCAAAACAAAATGTCAGTCACACATCAATATAGGTAATGGTGAAGTTTGCATTTCATGGCTGCTACAAATTTACTGCTTGAACTATACTGCGCATGCGTAACCACTGACGTCACGGCTTTTGGCGGGAACTACCATTTTCAAATTAAAAATTGAATTTAAAATTATTTAACGCCCATAAAAAATGCCATTACATATACTTAGTTATCACAGTCCTAGAATCCAAATTTAATGTAAATAAAAATTATGAAATAACCCCATTGAGAACTTAGAAATAATTGCGTTTTTTCACAAGTGAGCTACTTTGTCATTTAGTCATTGCACCTTAAAACACTCAGCACTGCGACTTAAGACACTCGGTTTTCAAATAATCAGTAAAAGATTTTTAGATTTCCTGTTCCTCATATTATGACAAAAGAGGTTTACCCTTAGCTCTATTAGAATTATATCTAAAAAGTAGGCAACAATATGTTTCTGTAAACAATGTAAACTCAGCTTTTGGTAATATTGCACATGGCGTCCCACGGGGATCTATCTTGGGACCGCTGTTGTTTATATTGTTTATAAATGATAATGAATATTTTCTTTATCCTTCGACACAAGCCTAATTGCTTCAGGCGCAAATTATTTTAATTTATTGCATTGTTTAGACGAAACTGAAAAAACTGCCAATGAATGGTTCATTGCAAATGGACTTAAACTAAACAGTGACAAATCATAGAAACTTGTTCTGTCATCAAATCATGCTATCGATAAGTGAGAAAATGTTAAGCTACTAGGTGATGTTGAGTTGGTTTGGTCATGTTGATTATTTTGGAAAATCACATTCAAGTATAATTTACTTAGTATATACGCCAATTGAGGTTAGTCATAGGTGACAATACTTTGCTCTCAGCATATTTTGCCTTATTTCATTCCCGTGTTTTTTACGGGTTCATTTTATGAGAAAACTCATCTTATGTTGATGAAATTTTTCGCCTTAAAAAGAGAGCTGCTGGAATTACTGATTATAGAGAAAATTGTAAACCACTATTTATAAAGTTTGGCATAATGACTTTACCATTTTTATATATTTTTTATTCTCTAATTGAAATTCAGAAAAATCTTCAATCTTCGCAAGATCTGTCCAGGCCCCCCACATCGAACCATGGGTCCAGGTACCAAATTCTCTGGCGGCCCCCCGAGCCCAATAATTAATGAATGGGGGGGGGGGGGTAGTAGAAATTTGAAAAAAAAATTGTCCAGGTCTCATAATTAGTGAGCAAGGGTTGCGTTTACTAGTCTAACCGAGCCCCTAAAGTGGCCGGGCGCCGGTACCACAGTACCTACTAACCCTCCCTTGTGGGGTTAGGTTAGGTTAGGTTGATATGTGAGTGGGCTAGTAACAGACCCTCCACCGCGACCATCTGGTCTATTGTGGCTCACTCCTAATTATATTTCACCCAATAGGTTCAGCTTTTTGATAAAGTCGACTACCTTATTGGGTGTGGGGACTCTGGATCTGTCAATTTATTAAGAAAGCCTCGTTTTAGGTTAAAAAATCTGAAAAAAACTGTTTGAATCTAAACATTTATAATATGTTACCGAATAATATAAAATTATAACTTCAAAAATACTATAAAGAACATTTTGATTCAACGCTGTTATTATTCTGTAGATCAATTTATGATACCAAACGAAAATAAACATAAATTGATGATATAATATGGAACAGAGCTTCTTTATGCCGCGAACTACTTAGTAGTTTTTTGATTTTCAGTGTATTATATTTTTTCCGTTTTATTTTGTGTCTTTTTTTAACTTGACGTAAAACAGCTTTGTGGTTATTATGTGATATTTTACTTATATATTTATTATACTTGTATCATCTTTTGCCATAATATTTTGCCTACCTAGTATCTGGTTTAATTGTCACTGTGAATTAGTCGGCAGAAGTATACACAAAAAATGTACTTTTCTTAAAATATGTGTTTGTTGGGCAACTAATGTTTTGCAAGAAGAATGCTTACTCTGTTCTTTAGTTTCTCTCTGATGAAGGGCTTGAAGATGGTCCAGACCATGTTGAAAATGAAGGGTTGCTTAACCATATGTACTTCCTTCAGCCTAAGTGGCATAGCATCTTGGATAAAACTGAGCAATTTCATACTGAAAGAAGGGCTTAAAGCTTTGACTTGTTTCATGCCTAAGTTATCGTAATCCATGATAACTACCGCACCTCTGATTTGCGTGGTTGGTTCTAGAACTGCTGCCTCGTGAATAAGGTAGAATAGACGGAAAAGCTGGTCAGCCGTTACTTTAGATGGATCCCAACTACCTAGAAAGGTAAAATATTTATAAATGAATCTGTAAAGGTAAGTATATTTGTAATTTGTTTTTAGTAGGTATTGAAAATACTTCTGGGCAGTGTATATGGGAGCCGTCTTCGTTAAAATGAAGCGACATGCGACACATCAATGTGCATTTACAATATTTTATTAATAATAACACGGGTTTGCAAAAAAAAGGTCTTGTCCTAAGGTTCTCATCTAACTTTTCTGAAGTATTTTGACGTGCTGAAACCAATTTTGGAATATAAAAATTTTCTATCGTGTCAGTTTCCTTGTACCGCCCCCTTTATCTCCTAAAAAAAGGCCAAAAAAAAAAAGATCTTGTTTGTCCTAAAGTTCTGAGCCAACTTTTCTGAAGTATTTCGACGTACTGAAACCAAACAATTTTTTTTTCTTTCATGTCAGTTTTTCTCTACCACCCCTTTTATCCCCTAAAAAGGTCTTGTCATAAGGTTCTGATCTAACTTCTCTGAATTGTTTTGAGACGCTGAAGGCAATTTTGGACACAAAAATTTTTTCTATCATGTCAGTTTTCCTCTACCGCCCCTTTTATCCCCTAAAAAAATAGCAAAAAAGGCCTTGTCCTAAAGGTTCTGACCTAACATTTCTGAAGTATTTTGACGTGCTGAAACCAATTTTGCACAAAGAAAAATTAGGGGATAAAAAGGTTGGTGGAATGGGGAAACTGACCCGACAGAAGAAAAAATTGTGTCCAAAATTGGCTTCAGCGTGTTAATACAATACTTAGAACGAGACTTTGTTTTGCCCTTTTTAGGGAATGAAAGAGATCATACAGGAAAACTGACACGATAGAATTTTTTTTTGTTCAAAATAGGTTTCAGCGCCTCAAAATACTTCAGAAGAGTTAGATGAGAAACTTAGAACAAGATATTTTATTTGCAGACCTATGTAATTAATTTGTAATATAAAATTTTTTTGTTCACACCATTTGAACGCTATTATAATGAGAGGACTACCAACACAAGCTTACTTAGAGGAAGGTTCCCTTTTATTGTTTAGATATTTCATACAAAACAAATTGCCATTTGTTTATTTTATTTATTTATAAACAGTAAATTACGTAATATATGAATACAACCAGCTAAGTTGGTATAACAATTTTCTGAGTATTCTGATTTTTTTCTGGATGAAAGTGCATGTTGCCGGCCTTTGTTTATGCAAAATCTTTAAGGATCGACTCCGTGTCAGTCAATAATAGGGCGGGAAGCTTGAGGTATGATTAGTGAGTTATCTTATAGCTAAACAAAAATGTTTGTGTTATATTTTTGAATTATTTAGGCGGTTTTAATGTTATTCAACTGTTTTGCATTATTACCATTTTAACTGACATAGATACTGATATTATTTGATATTATCTTCCAAAGAAAACTAATTAAAAGAGTACAAAAAAAATTTTTTTTTTGTTGATTCTTATGTATTTATGACCTCTTGATTACGAGAAAAAGATCTGTCTGATGTGTATTTGTCAATTCGCCATCTTGGAAAAAAATAGAAAACACCAAAAATGGCCGAAAGAATCAGAATTAAATATCTTTTCTATAAGAAGGAGCAATTTCACCAAAGTAGGCAAAAATAAAACTCATTTGTAGTCAAATATAATGCACCAATACTGGGCACCATATGTCAAATAGAACGGTCAAAGATGACGGACGAAATAAAATTTTTAATTCTTCGTCAATTATCAAGGAGGCATTGTACGTCACTTTTTTTTCTTTTCGATTGTACGTCATTTTATATAGTTTTAGGGGATAGAGTTCTTTTTTTTTTAATTTTCAAAAAAGGTGCGTTCTTTTTATTTTCAAAAAAGGTGCATCTTTACAATTTTCAAAAATGTATTTTCTTTGGCCCTTCTTTTTTTCACTCAATTTTCATCGGAACAAAATGAAATATACAATATCAGTTTCATTACCGTCATATGCCATAATTTCACCCCATTCTTCATCGATAGCCGATTCATCAAAGGTAGAAGAAGCAATTGGCACAATTATTTCCTTTTGCAATAGACACATTATATATTCAGTTTTCTACAGCTACACTGATTATTTTCACAGCGTTTCTTACATTTACAAAAAATATTACTTAGCAAATTTTTAGGAAAAGCATTACTTTCACTCATAACATCAGGCATTAAGCTATTCTCAATTTAAGCCACCCGAATTGTAACGGATCTTTCTCAGAACCTAATCATTTTTGAAATTGAAAATATACTTAAACAGCGTTTTTCTATTACCGCTTCGTAGGTGGATTCTATTTTCATCATAATGTTTGCCAATTGTGTTATTAATCTATTGAGGTTTGTAAAAATAGATTCTTTTATGATGATTTCATGCTAGTTGAGTCATTATAACCAAAAAGTCAATGTCTTCACCAACTGTTACAACTTGATTGTCTTTGGTTTTCAAATCAATAGCAATTTTAGCGATTGTAGTATCGTCATCTTCTCTGCATATTTTAACGTTAAAGTCAGTATCTATTAACTCTTTGCGCAATAATTTTATAAAGCTATCCTTATTTTCACTATTAGCTAGAATTTTTTTTTGACTAACCGAGAATTTCATAATGTGATTGAAATATTCACGCAAACATTTTTTTCTAAACGCGAATGCTCTCGTTATTCTTAGTGCTATTCTGTTCATCGGCATACCCATAAAAAATAATAATACTATAGTCTTTACTGCTTGGTTCTGATTATTGATCATATATTCATATATTATTATTATTACCATGCGTATGCTTAATAAATTTCCATTTCAAATTAATGGAGTTTCATTTCGTGTCAAACTTTTGAAGTTATACGAGACTTTTATTTATTTTAAAACCCAATTTCTATAATAACCTGAAAGTTAACTCTGACTGGCAGTTAACCAGCGATTGTAAAACCGGGTGTTAATATAGTTCATTTTATTTCGATGAAAATTGAGTGAAAAAAGGAAGGACAAAGAAAATACATTTTTAAAAATTTTTACAATGCATTTTTTTGAAAATAAAAAAACGCGCTTTTTTGAAAATTAAAAAAAAAATGAACTCTATCCCCATAAAATAACGTACAATTGAAAAGAAAAAAAAGTAACGTGCAATGCCTCTTTGATAATTGACGAAGAATTAAAAATTCTATTTCGTTCGCCATCTTTGACCGTTCTATTTGACATACGGGATTGGTGCATTATATTTAACCATAAATGAGTTTTATCTTTGCCAACTTTGGTGAAATTGCTTCTTCTTATAGAAAAGATATTCAATTTTGATTCTTTCGGCCATTTTTGGTGTTTTCTATTTTTTTCCAAGATGGCCGATTGACAAATACATATCGGACAGATCTATATTTTTTAAGAATTTTATTCCAAAGAAGAAAATAATTTTAAAATTTCCATCCGATTACTAGTACAAGATATATTAAGCAGGTAAGTTGACAATGCGTGAAAACACCTCAAAAAGTGTATATAACTTTTGACGCACAAGGAATTTTTGGGCACAAATATTTTTTTCGTAATCAGGAGGTCATAATACATAAGATTCAACAATAAAATTTCAGGTGGAATGTTGTCGCCGAAAAAAATCGATTCAACTGCACTATTTGACCTATCAACGAACTAAAATTCAAGTGATTTTGTTGTCGAAATCAGGGACACTGTCTATTGGGTAAAGCAATTTGCAGGGGTGTACTTTTAGTTTTATCAGCGATTCTAATTTTTTTTTTCTTGTAGTGACATTTTAATAAAATCTTTAGAATCTTCGGCTTATCTTACAGTACGTTTCAATTTTCGTTCTTTATTTTTTACAATATTTTTTATATTTGTTACTTACAAGTTTGTGTTATCTGTGATTTTATGTCATAATTCAAATAAAATATATTTATATATAACCTGTCGAGAAAGGCACAGTATAAATATGGATTTACAATATTATTCCAATTATCGCTCCAAAATGTTTTTAGCCAACTACTGTGAAGAGATTTGTAAAAAGACGCTTTTTGTTATCTGTAATATTATCAAATAAGTATTCACTTCATTGGTCGATAATTATTGCATTTCTTTATTAAAACAATTTCCTCCTGTTATATTTATTGTTTAAAATAACATATAATTGAATAAATGAATATCCACGTTTTAAAGCCTGTTGTTTATACGTTATCAAAATGTTATAATTACTTATTATCAATTCCTGATATCCTTGTTATCAAATCATTAAATGTATTTACTAAAACTGATTAAAATAGGAAAGATTAATGAACTTGACGTATTTGAAGATCATTTTATATAGTGTAAATTAATTGTTTCCTAATTTCTAAAGAAAAAAAACCATAACTCTAGTTGCTCCTATTTTATTAATTGATATCATTAATGACTCTACAAAATTTATATTAAACATAACGCGAGCTATACAGACCCTTGAACGGGAGAGTTAATGCTATTTATCTTTTATGTAATTTGATTGATTCGGTGGATAACACAGGTCCACATTTTTTTTTAATTTACATTGATTAGAGTATGTGACTTTATGTTTTTTTGTACGCCGAGTCACAACAGTAAATTTAATATTTAAAAATTCAATAGTTTTCTTACCCTTGAACGGGGGTGAGTGAAGTGAGAGGGTAGTTTTTTATCTTTTACTTGACTTTGTACCCTAGTATTGACGTAAAAACTGGCTTCTGGGATATAAATTTGCTATTGTGCCATTGCTTGTAATTATGTGTAATTTTAGAGTCGGCAAGTGTAGCTATAAAAAAAATTGAGGACCGTTAGAGCAAAGCAGACTTCAGATCATGACTCAGCGTACCAAAAAACTTAAAGTTCAGTAATCAATCGATTTGAAAAAAAAAATAATTTACCTCCAGCATTCACAATAAGTACCCTTCTCCCTTTGTGATCTCTGCCTTTAAGCACGTTAACTACGTTGTGTTCCGTAAAAGCAACTTTTTCATCTTCAGGTAATAAGTTTGCCAGAATGTCCTTATGCTTCTCTTTAAACTCTGCGATACGTTTCATCTGAAAAGAGACAGCAATGTAGTTACATATTATTTTAAAATATTTATTATATCTAGCCGAACACACATTTTTTTATTATGCAAAAATGTTTGAGCTCTTCGTGTATATCCACAAATTTAGTCTTCAATTTCCTATAAGCACATTTTGTTGTAGTTACAATTTTTGAACTCAATATAATATAATAAAACACAACACGAGACTCACAACATATTTTGAAAAAATATATATTTACTCTGGTTATATACTAGGTGACAGCTAAATCAGCCCGGTAAGAATTTTTTTTTAGATTATATGAAATTTTAGGATATTATTTGAGTCACAATAATTAAAAATATTTTGTTATGTTTTGAAATAAACTAAAATAACTCAAATTCAATTTCTGGAATGAGCAGAAAAAATAAATCGAGTTAAATATTTAATTTTAATTTTAAACGATGTTTTAATCTACCTATGTGACGATTTTGACTATTGGTACAGTATATAGAAATATGATACAAAAATAAATATATATTGTAAGAAATATAAAGTGCAAATTTTCGTATAAATTAAACAAGCTAAAAACGTACTCTTCGCCAATCTACTGAGCTTTTTATATATAATTGAAACACATTCTATGGGATACTCTTCGCAGTTTTCTTGTAAATAATGTTAGTTCTTGGACATCCTAAATTTTGTGATACCATCTTTGTTGTGAAAAAAATTATATAAAAAAAAATGAAAAAAAAATATCCAGCCTGTGTGGGATTCGAACACGGGACCTTTGGATTGCAACGCAAAGCTTCAGCCGCTGCGCCACCACATATTGCGACGAAAATCGATTGTCCGTGATATACCTAGGGGCTGTCCATAAATGATGTCACGCTTTTAGGGGGGGGGGGGGTTCTGAATGTTGTGACACTTTGTGACAAGGGGGGGGGTTGTTCAAGCAGTTGTGATGTCACAATACAAGAAAATCTGAGAAATAATTTTTCCTTGCAAAATATGTATCATAGTTCAAAATTTATAATTTTTATTAATTTACATAAAAGTTATAGTGTGACGTGACAGACGGGGTTGGGGGGGATCGGGCGAGCGTGACAATGTGTGACACAGGGGGGGGGGGGGGGTGCCAAAAATTGGAAAAAAAAGCCTGACATCATTTATGGACAGCCCCCTATATCTTTCGACAATCATACATATTTCATCTCATACTTCTATGAAATATATATTAGTAAAATTCATAAACAAAAAATATATATTATGGAAATAATATTTCGCAAGATTTCCATTTTAGTACAAGCGACAAAAATTAAGAGAATATTTTGTTTTTAAATTAAATAATTAATAACATTTTATTTATCGATCGATTTTCTTCAAATACAATAGGGTTCTTCCTCTAGCTAACACTAACTTACTTTCTAAATTCCAATACAATCGGACTTTTCTTTCTTAAGTTATCGTGCTTACAAGAAACGTGACGGACGGACAGACGGGCAAACGGACGGACAGACGGACATTTTGAAAGTTGTTCAGAATTTGTTCACTAACACAATGATGTGAAAATTTTTTCTCTACGAGCGATATTTACGATTTTAGAAATGTGCCGATCAAATACAATATACTCTTCGTTTTTTGCGAAGAGTATAATAATAACATATCGTTAATTAACTTTGAAATAATATAATTTTATTATCTTTTACATTCCTGAATCTTAGAAAATATGATCTAAGTGCATATTATTTGTTAATAACATTAACATAAATGTTCTAAAAATCTATTTTAATTTTGTTTATGTCAATCATAGCTGAACCATATTTAACCATAACATAAAGGACACGAGGAATCCTGATTTACAGTGGATTTTTATGAAATCTTTATGTACAACTGAAAGATCCAAACTTGCCATTAGCTGAGTTCTGGTATATTTTAAAAAATATATTTTCTTGTGGTCAATTGTACAAGGTTATTCATTATTTATTGACCCCTCCTTTATTTCTGTTATTATTGGAAATAAAAGAAAAAGTTTCGTACAAAAGTTGTAGGGTTGTATATATACATTTTTAAAATGCAATTAAAAAACAATTGCTTGCATAGGTCACGTGATATAACAATGTAGTTTTTTTTTTAATGGAAAACCCTGTATGTTTTTACATATTCTTTTAGGCCTTTTTCCCTGATTTCAAATATATAAAATAAAATTAAAAAGAATAAAAAATAAAAATATAATAATAATAAAATAATTTTAAAATCCGGTAGACCAATTCCATGTCCACCAAACAGCCCTGATTTAATACCTTTCGATGCATTTTTGTGGCGATATATAAAGGACAAAGTGAATTATATCCATAAAATTGTTATAAAATATTGTTCACCTCAGGATTTCATTTTTATTCTTGTAATATATCAAACTTTTAAAGTCCGATATGTCAAGAAATATTACAGCTAGACCTATCAACCCTTATATATCTGAATATGCAAAATTGTACAGGATTTTCCATTTACAAAACAACCTGCGTTGTTATATCACGTGATCTATGCAACCAATTGTTTTCTTAATTGCATTTAAAAAATATGTATATATATACAACTATATACCAATAAAGGGGGGGGGGGGGGAGGGTGGGTGGGGGTCAATATATAATGAATAACCCTGTACATAAATTTTCAGAAAAATCCACTGCCGTCTTTTTGATAGAAGTTGACATTGGAACTAAGTTTATTAGTAGATATAAACATTGATATTCAATTGTTTCTCTTAGAAATAATTAATCCACCTTAGATCATTATAAAATGTAATAACAAACAAGATAAAATAGACATACAGATAAAATGAATATTAGTTCATGTTTTTTATTACTTTAGTTGCCTTTTTTTAATTTTGATGTATTATGTTGTTTGTGCATTTAGTATAGTACCTAGCGGTGAAAAAGATACAAAACTTAGAAAAAATGTCATATGTAATGATAATTTTTTTATGGGTGATTTTTGTGGTGAAAGGTAAGAGGCGAAAACCACCCCTAAATCTAAAACATGGGCGGATTTTTTTGGGGGGGGGGGGAGATAATGGTAATTACCATAATTCTTGATCAGTTACTTAATTTGAAGAATTTCGGTGGCGCATAGTTAATTTATGGAATATCGTATCATATATCGACAGTAAAATTTCAATCACAAGTTAATTTTAGCTTTAGTAATCTCATAAAATTGAAATATCAATGTACATGTATTTAGCCACAAAACGAATAAATCCAAACAACGATTGAATGTTCCCATATTTTATAAGTTCGTAGATGCAATTGTTGTAAATCGGGAAAGCTCTTTAAGCTATTCATCCAAGAATAGTTATACAGTAATAATGCGTCGACAATGAAAACTTACAACAAAATTTCCAATGTGGGAACCCTTATAAACTAATTTTTTAAGATATCCTTAAGATATTTTATAAATGCTGTAAGGATGTTACTAAGGGGTTTAAATAGTTGCATAATTATTGCTTTCGTGGCCTTTAAACGATAAAAAGGCTTTATAAACCTGTACCTACTCTTGTTATATAGTGGTTGCATAGATGCTGAGAGAACGTTCTCAGAGCTTAATTATAAAGCTTTTAGTATTATCCAATGGTGATATAGGTGTTCTTACAGCTATTATGAAATAATCAGTGATAGTTGGGATTGTTTCGGTTATAATTTTTTATGCAACAGAAACAAACAGAAAACTATTTAAAAGTCCTGTTAATAATATCTATGTATTAATTGACAGTTTCGCCCTACTCTAGGACACAAGTCATTAAAATAAGTAGCATCATTTTTCCTTGATAGCGAAAACAATTTTTCTGAACAAGTATTTACAACATCAGCTAAATAAACGAACAACACGCAACTACACTTATCAAATTAGAACCCATAGCTTCCAATTTCATTTAAATCAGATATTTATAAATAATTACTTCTGTAATTGTCTCAAATTTAAATAATGATGTAAAATAGATTTTAAAATTGTTTTTATCATAAAATTGGGAAAGATTATCTAGCATAAAACAGCTACAGAGTGTTGCGATTGTCAATATTACTGGAATTACTAATGTCAGGTGGCTAATCATTAGTTTTACTTCCACGTCCAGTGGAAGTATAGTAACGACAAAAAAATTTTTAAAAATTTTTATTGCCCAAATAGGCTTAAAATGTCATGAAACGTCGAGATTTTAAGTTTGAGCGAAAAAAAAATTTCTGTCTGTCTGTCGGTAAGAGTCCATGAAATTGGTATTTAGTATATACAAGAGAAGCTGAGGTCTCAAAAAAAATTTTGGCATTAGCCACCCCCATTTCCACCCCCACCTCCTTACTAAAGGGGATGAAAAAAAAATGTGATTTAGTGCATGTACAGGAACCAGAAACCTCAAAATATTTTTTTACTTCATCCACCCCCCACTACCACCCCCCTATCACCACCCCCACCCCACTACCTATGTGGGGTCTCGTTTTATGGGTTTTTGGGGTAGAGGATTTCAAATATTATATTATTAAAGTTCCATAAATAATTATTTTCACATACAAAGTTTTTTCGTTGTGAGTGACTTGGACAGAGAATCTGGATGTGGAAGTAGTGATTCCTTGGGCAGCGGTTTTAGTCTTGTATTTATAACTTACCAATTCATAAGCACTTTTAGCATAAAATTTGCAAGGCCTCAAGAAGATTTTCAATACTTCGTCATCGTCGTCTTTGAAATAAATTGTGTCGTCATTTTTCAATAGCTCTCTAAGCTCCGCCAATGCTTGCTGGACAATTTCAGGAGTTTCCCGAAGTTCCTTTTCGGCAATAGCTATAGTTTCAGCATCGGGTGGAGACGTATCTAATGTGAAATCTGCCATCTACGAAAGAAATAAATATGAGACCTTTAGTACAAAAAGAGAAACGTGAATAATTCCTACAAAGTTTTATTTTATAATGTGGGGGGGGGACTAGTAGAGTCGAAATAAATTTTGAATAGAATTGTTTGGCTGCAGCAATTTTATTGTTTTAATTTGTTTTATGTATGATAATTTATTTTTCAACAGTGAAATTTTCAGATAATTCCCTTGGTATCTCCGGTTCTAGTAATCGTATCACAAAAATAAAAATACCAATTTGTTCACAATAAAATTTTTAATAATACTGGGCCTATGAAAAAAATTGATAATTTGTTAATTTGTAAAAAAATAAAAACCACAAAAAATAAGCTCTTTTTAATTTAAGAAATATAACGTAATAATGCATCAAACGAAACCTTCGTGCCAAATTTTAACACAAAATATTTATTCAAACGGCTAAAAACCAATTTAGAAAATTTAGAAAATTCTATCGCTTATTGTCTAAGTGTATCAACTCGTAGGACAATTTTTTTTTTTTTCAAAATGCAGTTTTTACATATATTCTACAATGGTATTAAGAGAAAAAAATTATAAACATTTTTTGGAAATTTGTTTATAATTTTCAAAATTAGTTATAAACAAATTCAAACAGCTCTATGGATTTCTTATCAAACCAAAAACGGCCAACGAATTATATAATTAGATGAAATATCTAACATTTGTCTAAAAATATGATCTATTTGCATTTCGGGCTGAGATACATCAATTTTTGCGTTTAGGTCATATAAATAAAATAATCGATATTTCTTTCTGAAATTTGGACTGGTTGTTCTCCAATGCTGATATTCTTGTATCTACCATTTAAAATAATTTCTACCAAAATAATCCAAAACAACAATTTTTAAAATTACATCGAATAAAGCGGCTTTAAGAACGTAAACATTTTCTTTATTTGTTGAGTCGACAACTGAATGTATACCTTCATGAAGCAGTCAGCCAATTACAAATATTTTATGAAATGTTGTTGCAGCCAACTTACTAACAAGTTATATAAACTAAAAGACGGCTGACTAACGGAAACCAATACCCTCGATAAACGATCTCAACTTTAACTATCTCTTTATCTGCCGAATATCTAAAACCGCCATATAACTAAATGCTAACGAATTAATAAACTGGTCTTAACTTCTAGGGCGAGTTGTACCAACTAAGTTCAAACCAAGTTCAGCTTGATCCAAGATCAAAAACCAAGGTTACGATTGTTACAACAATCGTAACCATAGATTTTGATCTCGGATCAAGCTGAACATAGTTGTCACAACTCGCCCTTTTAATCGTAACCGATGTTTCTGTAATAAGTAATAAATGATATCAGTACGTGACATATCAATACCTATAGTGCGTCTAATAATCTAAAAAATGACTTCAGACCATAGATTCCCGCAAGGTTCTGTATTGGGGCCTCTTTTGTTTATTCTTTTTATTAATGACTTAATATAAGTCAAACAACAGACAAATGTACAATAAAAGTGTTCGCTGATGATACCATAATATAGTGACATAAAGAAGTTGGTAGAAGTGTCATAAATGGAGTATTTGAGCTAGAGCAGGACTGGTTAAATGAAGATGGATTAAAACTGAACATAAAAAAAACAAAATGAATGTTAATTAGTAGTGCGTTTAATAAAGTTAATAAAATAAAATTTAAAATGAATGAACGAATTAATTATTTGCATTATTTGTATTTGTATTTGCACACAATTAATAAAATAGTAAACTATATAGGTAGAACAGATATGCTAGTGTAAGAAAAATGTTAAATTGAATACTTTCTCTGTTAAACAAATAATAATGTATAATACTCTTATATTAAGTCATCAGATGACCATATATTTAGTTTACATCTAACTGATGAGTCGACTAAAGTGAAAGAAACCAACATTTTACTCGATGTGGAGAAAACTATTTGAGTACAAAAGGACTTTGGCATTCTGTAAGAGTCTGAGCTGGTATAACCAACTAAATAGTCAAATGAAAAATTAAAATTTAAAAAAAGTTTAAAAAGGAAATGAAAAAAATTGCTATACCTTCCATCACTTGGAACACGGACAGGTGGTCCGCGGACCCCTAGGGGTCCACGGACGATGTCTTCGGGGTCCGCGAAATGTCACTGAGATATTCAATTGTTTTGTATTTTACTTGACTTGCAGTGGTAGATTCTACATAATCTTCATTTTAAGAAGAATTTAAGCTTTTAAGGGGTCCTTGTCAGTATAGCGACCGATGAGGGGGTCCTTGAAAAAATCTTGTTGGGAATCCCTGAATATATCAAGTAAATTGTTTGTTTTGTGATTATATTATGTCATATGTCATGTTACATTATTTCTAAATTATTTGTATTTTGTGATATAACATTATTTTTTTGCCAATAAAGATTCCTTACTTACTTAGGTATTAGCATTGATTAATTTCTAATTAATCAATGATATTAGTGATCAAAATATTTCCCAACTAATCTCTATAATATCAAACTAAATAGGGTAACTAAGAGACTAACAAATTCATTAATATGAAAAAAGCTTCTTTGTAGGACATCATGCATGAAAGTATTCTATTGCTTTTGTGATATTCAAACAGACAAAAAATTTTGTATATAAAATTGTTTTAATTCATTTTCAAACCGATACAATACAAAATTGAATGATTGAAGTACCAAATAATTTAACACATTCAGTATGATTTGTAATATCGTCTGTTAAAATTGGCACTTCTATATTTAAAGTTGATATAAATAAAGGATACACTAACATTGTAAATTGATATATGAAGAGAACTGTCGGGGACTATTTGCTTTCGTCAATAATAAGATAAAACAAATGATTACTTACTTTACTTGATACCAGTACCACACGTTCTCACCACGAAACTTTTTGAAGATGCACCGCACGGATGCAAATATAGAGTGTTTCTATATAGTGAGATGCCCCCGGTTTTAGTAGAATTTATCTTATCCCTATTATTTGTTTCGATTCAAAGTTCATAATTTAAACATAATTTTAAAGTATCGAGATATCACGTATGGACAGTCTGTAGATGATGAAACATAGACGTAGGTGCGATACAAAGGAGCAGGAGCATAGGTCGGTAATATTTGTCATATTCGTAATCTGTGAGTATTCGTTGGTAATGCGATAAAGGCATGTGAAAAGTAAATATTTTGCTATATTTTCATACATATTTTTGTAAAATGGACAATTCAGTATTAGTATCCTAGGTTTTAAGTGTTTAAGCTACGTTTTCTTCATACTGAAGGATAGATTCATATAAATTTTGCAAAAAAATGAGGCTTTATTTACCTTCCCACCTCTCATGTCGAACAATGAATCGCATAATATATGTGCGGTCTCTCGAGATACATTTTTTATTTATATCTTGTTGGTAATTGCCATTAAAAAACATGATTAGTTCTCTTATGTGTCTTACATTTTCCAAAAGAACACTTCCTCTTATTCACGGCGTCTTGACAGACGTCTTGTTATTCAAGAATTATTCTTGTGGGTCTATTTTTCCTGTATGGCACGTCTGACAGCATCACGCCATCCGTCACGGTTACCTGTTGGGTATATGGTCTCACTAAAGCACTTTCCTGTCAGCGCCTTGATCACACCAGCCCAATGTTTAGAAGGGCGTCCTCTTCGCATTTTGGTTTCTGGTTTTCCATGAATTATCAACCGTTCTAGGTTTTTTATTGTGCAGGGGAGGAAATCTTGCATAAGACTCCGACAGGGAGTGTTGGAAGTATCAGATTCCTTCTTCATCTCACTTCTCCCCCCGGAAACCGCTTTCGCATTACTTCAGTGGGAAGCCGCCCTTTTACTTTCTTTACTGGCTTTCTACGTCCTTCGTTTCTATTATTGTACGGACTGTTCCGTACGCTTTTTGCTATGATTTCTCGGATGCACTTAAGCTTGCCATCATGTTTATGTAGTTGAAGGTTGAACCAGTTTGTAGTGGTCTCTTTCCACCTAATAGACGTAAACAGGGTATGCTCTACGTCATTCACCTCGTCGCAGTAGCTGCATCTGTCTGTTTCTGCCGTACTACGATCGTAGAGATACTTCTTAAAAAACCCGTGTCCTGAGAGAGCTTGGGTTAAGTAGTAATCCACCTGTCCGTGCGTAGGGGCCATTTATCCATGTCTCAATTTACAGGTCCGTCGTCCATACGTTGCGGTTTCCCATTTTTGTTGCCATCTTGTGATAACGTTCTCTTTTGCTACTCTGGCCTCCACTCCATTGCATTTTCTGTCCTTTCTTGTATTATAAATTCTATGGGATTCCCACTATCACCACCACTTTCTCAGTTGAAATGGTGCGATATGCACTGCCGATTTTGATTGACATCAGCTTTTGGAGACTTGCCAGCTTTGCTGTTAATTGTTTATTTCGAGTTACCGTTCGCCAGACTGCTGTGGCATACAGTATCTGAGAGTGAACCACACTTGCCATTACTCTCCTTTTCGATGCTCTCGGCCCTCCTATATTGGGCAGAAGGCTTGTCAATGCCGCGACTGCTTTTTCCATTTTCTCGGTAGTTCTTTTGACGTGCTCCGCGAAGGTAAGTTTGGTATCAAGCCACACTCCTAGGTATTTTATTGTCTTGCTGAGCCCGATCGAAGTATTCAGAATGGTGAAACAGATCGGCGCTATTTTTCTTTTAGTGGTAAATAGTATTGCCTTCAATTTATCTGGTGCCAGCTTTAGTTTTCTTGCTTTTAACCATTCTCAATGGAGGGCAGAATCTGCTTTGTTCATCAGTATGTGCTCGGTTTCTGCAACTACTGTCATGGCTGCATCATCCGCAAAGCCGATTAATGTAACACCCGCTGGCAGGACGTTCCACAGGGTTGGACTTAGTACTGATATAGATATATTGGCTATAAGTAAAATAATATATTCGTCATAGTTAATATAATTATATTAATAGTTTTATACAAGTTAATACATTTTTATCCATACATATATATTTCAATCTTCATATATATATAAAAATATTTTTTTCTTGTTAGTCTTCTTTTTTTATTTCTTAACCTTGGTTACTTGAAAATAGTTTAGTCTGGAAGTGAGCAAGTTGCCACAACTGATCCCTGAGGCACGCCACTGCTGACTTCTACGGTCTTTGTCTCGCGTTCCAGGATTATTTTCCTCTGAGATAGATAGGATGCTATTACCCTGACTAGGCTCTCTTCTATTCCTTTTTTTCGCAGGTCTTCCAGGATTATTTGGCATGATGCGCTGTTGAAAGCATTTTGCACGTCTAGGGTTATTACAGCACACAGTCTTCGGTGCTGGTGTCCGTAAACAGCAGCTTCTCTGGCGATTTGGGTCATGTTGTTTATGGCATCTACTGTTTTTCGACCTTCCATGAAGCCGTACTGTCTCTCTGCCAGTCCACCACTGCGTACTAGTTCTTCTTTGAGCCTTATTAGGATGAGCTGCTCGTCCAGTTTCCCTCCTAAGTCTAAGAGGCATATGGGTCTATACGATGCCGGGTTGTCTAGAGGTTTATTTCCTTTTCTAAGTAGTGCAAGCTTAGCCTGCTTCCAGTCTTCTGGGAATATTCCTCTGCGCGCTAGTTCGTTGTAGAACTTTAGTGCGTATTCAGGTTTATTATGTACTACTTACTTCAGGACTTCCACTGGGATTGTACGCTGGTCCCGGTGCTTTGTTTGGTTTTAGCTTATTGCAAGTTATATGCAATTCTTCCACCGTAAAATCTAAGAATATCACTGTTCTATCGCAATCAAAGTTTACGGAGTCGTGCACGGAAAGGAAGAGGTTAACCACTTCCTCCGTCATTTGCATGGACATTTGGGGTCTTGGACACCGTTCTATGTTGGCCTCTCTACAGTTGATGTGACTAAAAAATTAATGTAATCGAGATAATATGACGCTGTAGTGTAGATTTTCTTGGAGAACCGAGCTGTATGCGTAACAAACATTTTCAGACCCACACCTACATCTCGAAAGCGTCAATGCGCCATCTGCCTGTTTCCGTAATGGTCCTTGTCTCAGAGGTGTGAAGAAAGATGGAGAAAATTAGGACGTTAACAAGTGTGATCGTTGTGCGTGTAGTGATATTTCTGTCACGCCAAATTTTGTTCAGCTAACAAGTTGTAGATCTTTCCAAAAAAATATAGTACCTATATCAATGTTAAATATTTTTATTTACTGATCAGAAAACTGTTTTTGTTTTTGCACGCAACAGACAAAAGAAAAACTAGATGTAAACATTAAACACTTCTCCCTCTATTGAATTTTTATATAATTATTATATACGATACCTTTGCATTTTTTTTTTTGAAAATGTAGTAAAGTAAGTTTATTTATGTCAATTACAATGTTTACATAGGTCAAAACAGTTTCTTAGTTTTAAATAGACACTTAGATGCGTAAATTTATGACACAACCAAAGACGAGACATCGTTCACTTGAGGCAGAGAATCCTTTAGGATAAAAACGTACTGTACAGTCTTCTAAAAATTCTTCTGTACTGTAATATGCTCTGTTTAACAGACCATTCTTTATGATATTTAGGAATTTATTTTTAGGCATGTTCCGAATTTGATCTGGGAGTTTGTTATAAAACATGTAGGTTGAAACTATCCTCACCCCCAATACCAAAATGCCACGAAAATAACGAAAATCAGCTGAAAACCGGTATACCCCCGTTTTCGAGAGCGAGGAACGCGATGGTGATAATATTTCCCTACCTACTCTTCACCCACTACCTAAACCTGAAAACTACTCCCTTTTTTGATTTTCCTGTACTAGGCTTGCGAAGGCTTGTCGCATCGGAGTTTGAATAAAATAGGTAAACATTGACCACAGGTGACCTAACCCACCCCAGGGGTTGAAACTACCCCCACCCCCAATAACTAAATGCCACGAAAACAACGATAATCAGCTTGAAACCGGTATGCTCCCGTTTTCGAGGGCGAAGAACACGATGGTGACAATATTTCCCGACATATCCTTCACCCACTACCCCCATTTTTTTTGTGCACACGATAACTCTGGAACCGTTTAAGATATTGAGTAGAAATAAGAGAAGCTAACGTCTCCAAAAATTGTATTAGACACCCCCTTACCACCCCCACCCCATTGTTAAAGGGGGTGAAAAAAATAAAATTGGTGATTTAGTGTGTGTACAAGAACCAAAGGCTTCAACAATTTTTTTTACTTCTCACCCCCTCCCCCCTACCACCCAACCCCCACTACCGATGTGACAGTTGTTGGGGTCGACGATGTCAAATATTAGATTACTAAAGTTCCCTAAACAATTATTTCCACATAGTTGAGGGCAAATATAGTACCAACATTTTTTTCGTTGTGAGAAACTTGGATAGACCACACACCCACAAATTTTATTTTATATCGTTAACCAAAATCACTTATTTGCATTTGTTTTGGTGCTGCGTCTAACATAGTCATAAAAAAAATTTGTTGGCTTTAAAAATTGTAATATCTGACCTAACTCACATATTATGGTATAATATTAATAAAAAAAGCAATTAATTACATCATGCGAAAAAATATTTGCCATTTTGATATATATTTCAAATACATGTTATATACTATATATTTAATTAGAATATAAGCTCTTTAATCAGAAAATTAATTATTCTTCTTGCGCTTCTTAGCCCGTCTCTTATAAGTTACTTCTGGAGCATCTCTTATACATGTCGAACAGTAGTCTGCCAACATCGCAGAAGTCCATTTGCCCTGATATCTTTTTTCCATATTTTGAATATCCTGGTGGAATCTCTCTCCATGCTTATCACTTGCTGCATCACAGTTTTCTGGGAAGTAATCTATGTGTGAATGTAGAAAGTGGACTAGCAAGAAAGAAGATTCCCAACAAGGTCTCTATAGTTTTCTGCTCTTTTGTTACCGAGAAAGTGTGTTGCTACCATTTTAAAGGAATTCCAAGCAGCTTTTTCATTACCTTCTGGAATGTTGTCAAATTTAGCATCTTTAAAAAGGTTCTTGATTTGAGGACCCACAAAAATTCCCTCTTTAATTTTCGCATTACTAAGTCTGGGAAATTTTTGTTTTAAATAACTGAAAGCAGTCCTTCTTTGTCCATAGCTTTTACCAAGTTTTTCATAAGCCCCAGTTTTATGTGGAGTGGTGGCAGTATTACCTTTTGTGAATCAACTAATGGAATGTTAGCAACATTTTTTTCTCCCGGTTCAAAACCCAGTCTTGGCGGCCAAATTTTTCTTTTGTAATGTTCTAATCGCACTCGACTGTCCCACTCACAAAGAAAACAGCAATATTTGGTATACCCTTGCTGCATACCAAGTAAGATAGCTATCACTTTGAAGTCTGCCACTTATACTTATTATATTCTATAGTTTGTAGCAATACATTCATGTTACTGTAATTTTCCTTCATGTGGACAGCATGGGCGATTGGAATTGATGGCAATTTATTTCCATTGTGGAGTAACACAGCTTTTAAACTAAGTTTCGAGGCGTTAATAAAAAGGCTCCAGTCACTAGGATCATGGGGAATGTGTAAAGCACTCATTAAACCGTCAATGTCCTTGCATAAGGTAGTGGTTGGATGGTAGGTCGGAAAATATTGTCACCATCGTGTTCCCCGCCCTCGAAAACGGGGGTTAATATCTTGTGGTCCGGTCGCAGAACTTTTGGGGTAAAAACTTTATCTCAAGGGACTAATGGGTCCATAACAATTTTCAGCATTTCTACTTCTGTTAAGCCGGAGATATTTTAATAAGTTTTATTTCAGGTATAATCTGATTTCTTTGCATGTACACAATTTAAGCATTTATAGATATACATAGATGGGACTGTTAATATTTTTAAATCAATAAATTTGTTTCTATCATTTTCTCTATATTTGAGCTTTAATATGAATCTGATTACTTTCCTTTGAATTGAGAAAAGTCTTTTTGTATGACACGAATGTTTCCAACATAGGATTGCATACGAATATGTTGATTGGAACAATGCAAAATATTCTGTTAAGAGTACATTTAACGATAAATATGTGGGTTAAGTTTCATAAGAGAGATGCGTATTTGCAGAGTTTTGGACATATATATTCTATATATGAGCCTGCCATGTTAAAGTTGAGTCCAGAGCCCTAGGAACTTTACCGATTTTTTGCTTTTCAGGTTATGCTCCCGCAAGGCAAATATGATGTTTTTGGTTTTCGTTTGATTCAAGCTCGACTTACTTGTATCAAACCAGTTTTTGGCTTTTAACTGAGTCTCACACAACTTTCTCTCAGAGGAAAATTGATCAGAATCAGTGTTTAATAATGTAGTATCATCTGCAAAGAGTGTGTCGGATGCACATGCCTTCAAATCGTTTATATAAATTTAAAATAGCAGTGGACCCAACGCAGCTCCTTGTGGTACTCCATGTCTAACCTTTCCTCGATTTGAAATGATATCGTTGTAATACGTTTGTTGCTGACAGTAGTTTACCGCGTACATTTTTAGTTTATCTAATAATATATTGCGTCAGATACACTCAAAAGCCTTTGTAAGGTCACATAGAGTGCATCCCATAAAAGCATGATTTTCTAGTCCCTCATTTATTATTGAAATGACTTTATTTATTGCCAGTATTGTAGAAACCAAATTGGGCTGCAGAAAAGAGGTTGTTTGCTTTACAATAATTACGTGACTTCTTTTTTAAAAGTTTTTCATACATTTGTAGAGTATCGGCAATAAAGAAATTGGCCGACAGTTTTCCGTTTCGTTTTTGTTTCATTTTTTAAATATTGGTATTACTTTTGAAATGTTCAAACACTGGATATATACCTGCTTTAAAGTTAATTACTTATACACCCACGTAGTGGAGTGGAAGTATAGTAACGGCAAAAAAAAATGTTGAAATTTTTTCTTGCTCAAAAAATTGTCTGTCGGTCTGTTTGCCTGTAACTTTTTTCAGACACACACACCGTTTATGATATTGGTACACCTGTATACCATGAGATCTGGAAGTAAATTATATTTTGATGTTATTCCGTTGAAGGGTTTGGGAGGGGGCCGAATAAATGGGAATAAATCTGAAAAGCAAGCAAATAAGAACTTATAAAAGTATATGTACGAGAAATAAAGATTTCAATTTTTTTGACACGAACCACCCCCACTATCATCTCCATTACCATTCCCACCTTATTATGAAATGGGTAAATAATAAAATTGTGATTTAATGTGTGTACAAGAACCAAAGGCCTTAACACAATTTTTGCCACCAGCCACCCTAATGCCACCCCAACCCCCACTACCGATGCGGCATATTGCTGTTTAGGTTTTTGGAGTAAACGATTTCAAATATTATATTACTAAACTTCTATGAACAATTATTTTCACCTAGTGGGGAGCAAATAAAGTATCGGTCTGTTTGCCTGTAACTTTTTTCAGACACACGATTACTTTGGAACCGTTTATGATATTGGTACACCTGTATATCATGAGATCTGGAAGTAGATTATATTTTGATCTTATTCCGTCGAAGGGTTTGGGAGGGGGCTGAATAAATGGGAATAAATCTGAAAAGCAAGCAAGTAAGAACTTATGAAACTATATATACGAGAAATCAGAGTTTCAATTTTTTTTCACACGAACCACCCCCACTATCATCCCTATTACCATTCCCGCCTTACTATGAAATGGGTAAATACTAAAATTGTGATTTAATGTGTGTATAAGAACCAAAGGCCTCAACACAATTTTTGCCATCAGCCACCCTAATGCCACCCCCACCCCCACTACCGATGTGGCATATCGCTGTTTAGGTTTTTGGAGTAAACGATTTCAAATATCATATTACTAAACTTCTATGAACAATTATTTTCACCTAGTGGGGAGCAAATAAAGTATCGGCATTTTTTTCGTTATAAGGAACTCAGATAGGAAATCTGGATGTGGAAGTAGTGATACCTCACAAAGCCGATTTTTTTATTTAGGTACAAGAACAGCCTTGACGAAAACTCAAAGTAGCCCCTGGATATTCTTTTGGTGTCTGTCTAGTGTAGGTATACTGATAATGAACCAAGAATTTATAATTATTACTTAACAATAGGATGTATTAAATACAAGTTGGTCTGAAAAAATTTATATATTTAGCAGGTATAATAAATTGCTAATTGTTTATTTAAAGTAGATTGCATAATGTCCACATATAAAAGACGTAATATAAATGGTCATTAATATTTTTTATATGTTAATGTACGTACAATATATTCGTCAGTATTGAACATATCTTATTGGATCAAAGTAAATTCTTCAATATATTGCACGTTGCTTAGGATGACAGCGCCAAGAAAATGATTTCGTAATTCGACAATTTCTCCTATATCCCCGAACTGATTGAAAAAATTATTTGATAGGATTTTAGAGAAAACTTGATAGAATGATACTAGACTATTGAAATCAACAATTTTTTTTATATATTTTCGCGCGAGAAAAAAATTGTTTTCCTTGTTGACTTTTCAATAGCCTAGTACCATTCTATGAAGTTGTCTCTAAAAGCCCATCAAAAAATTTTTTGAATCGGTTCAGTGATGTAGGAGAAATTGTCGAATTACATTCACCAAACCGCCCACCTTAACTAGTTCAAGTTTAGGACTTCATTTGAGACAATTTGTGGTAGTTGACGAAAACTAAAATCATAGCCTAATGTCCTTCTGACAGAAAGTTCCATAAAAAATTTAGACCGTGTTAGCGAATGTGGGGGGTCGTTGGTTGTGGTAAACTTTAACCTTGTTGACAGTATTAAAAATGGATATTTATATTAATAAATCAATAATCGTCTACTGCGTTTTATTTTATGGAGTACATAAATTTTAATGTGTAGTACGCCTCTGTGTTTGCAGATTCAATTAGGAAAATTATTTGATTATATATACGCAAGTTTCTATTCGATTTTTAAATATTTTAAGAAAAATACTTAGTTAGCTAATTGCTTTTGATGAGATCTATTAGATTTATTTAATTTAAAATTTACCACCTATTATCCTACCAGGATTCTTTGAATCTATTGACGAACGGTAGTAATTTGGGACGCAATGTTTTTTAATAAGTAGCTTGAACCAATGTCTATCGTGTTGTGCAAAAATAAGTGCAGTTGTTCACAGAGTAAAAGATGTCTCAGTTAGGTTCTGAAACTGATGTTAGTTTCCTGTTTCTATAACTCTTATATTGTGCCATATATACTGAAGTTAAGGACATTTGTTCCATGTAACATTTTTGTTAAATTGTTTTAAGAGAATTTGAAATTTCTGAAATATGCATTCAGTTTGCTGATAATATTTAACCGACTTAAAAAAATTTAAAATGGATGGATGTCCTCATCAACTCGATCGTATGTATGTTTTTTTATATATGTATAATCATTGCTATCGGCGGTTCTTCCGTAATAATTTCTTGAAGTTACATCTGGCGTAAGGTAAGCAAAAATTGTAAACAAGATTTATTTTTAAATTTGGCGCACTCGGTAGTGTAAAAATTAAAATTACGTTGGAATTGCATTAACATTGGTAGTTAGGTATTTCCGACGTCAAAAATTAAGTAAGTATTCAAAAATATGAATTCAGTAAGATTTGTATTAAATTTGAGACATGGTGATTTCAGGCCTCTTCGACAACCAATTTGACTTCAAAGCTTAAAATTTGAAATGACGTATATATTTTTTTAATTTATAGAAGCTAAATAAAGAGCCTACTAAAAAGGATAAAAGAAAATTGAGAAGAAATGTGAGTCGCCTTCAAAATGGCTGCTAAAAATTTTCATAATTCATAAAAATTTCACCATTGCCCAGTTAATTTAACCTTATAACCTAATATCGTTATTGAGGCCAATATAAAAATAAACAAAGAACGAATTCAAGCGTATTTCTAACCTACTTCAATATCGATATTAGGTTCAATTAACTGGGCGGCTTTTTTGAAGATGATTCAATTTTTTTCAATTTGTTTTAAGGAAATGAAGGTCATATTGTTTTTAAGAAGAGTCGAACAACTCAATGGCTTTATTGCCTTAAAGGGCATCTGATTTTCCCTAAGTAGAAGGTGATCTAATAAATCATGTGAGAAATCTTGTGTATTCACTACAAGAGAAAGAAGAAAGATTAAGCATAATAATGAGAAATAAATGGTGTGTTTTAATGAATCGCAGAAAATTAGGTATTATTGTCTCTTTTATTCTTAGACATTGTTCACGATAGTATATTTTTTCCAGTTTCTCAGATTGACGTAGACTTTTTTTGATGAAGCAAATAGCAGACCATATATTGTCAAAGCAGTCAGATAGCCGCCCCCTCCTCCCCCAGATATGAAACGGAAACTCTCACTTGACTGTGCCCCGCATATTTTACAAATCATAAATCTTGGAGGCTCAACATAATGTTGACATTTCACTGGGTATGTATTTTTTACATGATTATTTAATAATTTTCTCCGTTGCTATATTATCGTGTACAGGTTATTTGTGGAAAATTTATAACCTTTAGGACAAATGAATAATAGATAAATAAAATTTCACCGCCGGCGCTGCCCAGTTAACTGAATTTCATTACCTAATATCGATATTGAAGTCGGTTGAAAATACGTTTGAATTCATTTTTGTTTATTTTTACATCGACCTCAATATTGATATTATTATAAATTTAATTAACTAGGCGACGCGCGACGGTGAAATTTTTTTTCAAATTCCTCCCGGCCTCTATATTTAGCTTCTACACAGTAAAATAAAATATTTGTCATCTTGAATTTTCAAACTTTAACATCGTGCTCGTTGTCAGAGAATCCTGAAATCACCATGTATCACAAATCTCATGCAAATCAGCAAAAACATTTATTTACTTATTTATTTGACTCACTACCCAACAGGTACTTAACCTATATGTAGGACAGATTGCATTGTGGTTGTTGTATATATAATAGTCGAAGTCGCATTAGTAGATCGACGGGTGAGACGCAAGACGCAAAACCTTTTGTACGCGTCGGCTAATTCCTCTGTCGGTATACCCGGCGCTTTTGATATTTACTAAGAGGAAATATCTTATATCTTTTGAGACTAATTGGGATTTTCCATGGATGCCTTCAATGGGATAGCCTGTGGTTGTCCATAGGAAGGAAAAGGGGCCAATTTAGGTTAAAATCTGGACAACCTTCAGACATCCACAATGGGATAAGCCCATGGTTTTCCATAGGAAGAGAAAGGAATCAATTTATTTTAAAATCTGGACAACCTACAAATATCCACAAATAGTTACGTCCGGTTATAATTAGTATCTACACAGGATCAATTTTGGTTCCTTTTTCTTCCTAAAACATCGTCATTGCTGTAGATAACAATTTAAAATTCTGAATATACTCATCCTCCCTTGCGTAATAAATAAATCTCATATTTCAAAAAAACAAACTTTCATAAAATATTAATTTGCAAGATGTGCATTTTCTGTATAGTGGATAGACTACACAACTGTAGTTTCTGGATTTTTAGCAGTAGTCACTGCTGGCTAGATGAGTATCGCAACAGAGGTAATTTGCAACTTGCAAGGAAAGCCATCTATCATGACTTACTGAAACTAGCGCTAAGAATGAGCTAGATAATATATAAATATATACTCAAACTTGTATCTCAGTTTAAGGCTAGTCATTGCAAACTCGTAATTTGAAACTTGTACGTCTCTTTGTTTTTTTTTCTTGAGGCAGGACTTTTCCAAAAAATACCTGCATTAATAAGGAAATTAGACTGATAAGTAATATTTGGAAAACGATATTAATATTTCACGATAAAATTTAGCATATGTAAATCCCAAGGTATTGGTCACTTGTATTTTATTTATATTTACAATGAAGATATTTTGGCATTATTACTTTGTTTGTAGCCCTTCGTGCAGAGGTATATTTATTGGAAAAAGAGCGATATATATTATCATCCTATTTAAATATTTTTATGCCACATAAAGAGTTAACAGGTTGACCTACGGATGGCCCTTTACCCCTCGAGATAGCCTTTGGTTATCCTTATATAGGTTTTATATAGGACATCAACAACCCTAAAGGCTATTCTCTAGATATTCGTACAGGTTATCCAGTGGATATCCCTATTCTGGCTGTTATTAGGACCAAAAGACAACCATTGAATTTCCTATCGGCATCCCTATTGAACAATTCATTTATCGGATATACGGGATCATTTTAGGATGTCCCTGGGTCATCTTGTACTGTATGGGAAATGGGCAAAAACTTTAGGATATTTGTACGAGGCGTAGCTAGTTAAAATACACTGTGGCGGGATATTATTCTAGAATGTTAAAGGACAGTTTTGATTATAATATGGGTGCGTCAATAATGTTATTAATAATTTTAAAAATAAATATTTGAGATACGCATTCTCGCCTACAACTTAAACTAACTAATCTAATCCAGCAGGTCTCTTGAATCTGACATAACAACAATACAGCATCTTAAGATGGATTTGAAAAGTCATGAGAATTTCTAACAATGAACCCATACGTCTTGCTGGCTTCTGATACTATGGTGCTAATATGTATATTGAAAGAGAAGATTTTATCAAAGATAACGCCTAAGTCACACAGTGTTTCGGGCTGGCGAAGTATATTATTATCCATGTTATAATCGTAGAAAATAGGAATGGACTTACGTGTAATAGACATAACATTGCATTTCCGAAGATTTACTAGAAGATTGTATTTAGTACACCAGTTACTAATTTTATTTAAGTTTTCCTGCAAGTCAAGACAATTATCAATGGTATAAATTCTGGAAAAAGCTCCAAACCATCAGCATAAATTAAATAATTAACTTTGTTTGTTAAGCTATCCGCTATGTCATTGATAAATTTTATAAAAATCAATGATCCAAGAACCAACTCTTGTGGTAGCAACGTATTCGACAGATTTAAATCCATTGAAAGTAACATTATTACATATTGACAGGTAAGATCCGAATAGTGTTATCAAGTTTTCAGATCAAGTCAGACATTATTCAGATTTTTAAGCAACATAGTATGGTCAAGCCTGTTGAATGCCTTGGAGAAATCAGTATGAATTATGTCAGTTTAGGACTGATCGTCAATGGATTCCGAAATAAATTGCGGAACACATAACAGATTGGCGTCTTTCTATAAAACCCTGTTGATGTATAGTTTTGGTGCTAATTTTATAAATAACGTGTATTAGAAATTCAAATACTTTGGCAAAATTAATATTATTAAAATCACACGAAAGTTTAACATTTAAAACTTGTCGCCCTTTTTAAAAATTGGACAAACTTTAGAAAGTCTCCGCGTGTCCAGAAAATACATATTTTTTAAACTACTGCCCAAGGAATCAGTACTTCCAGATTTGCTACCCGAATCTCTCACAACTAAAACATTTTGTATGTGGAAATAATTGTTTATGGAACTTTAATAAAATATTTGAAATCGTCTACCCCAAAAATCCATAAAACGGTATCCCACATCGGTAGTGGGGTGGGGGTAGTGATAGGGGGTGGTAGTGGGAATGAATGAAGTAAAAACATATTTTGAAGCCACTGGTTCTTGTACAGTGTACAAACACTAAATCACAGTTTTTTTTTTCACCCCCTTTTATAATGGGTAGTAATGGGTGTGGCTAGTGCCAAAAATTTTTTCGAGACACTAGCTTCTCTTGTATATATTAAATATCAATTTTATGGACTCTTACCTCCTTGATTTACCTATTTACCCTCACATACCCCAACTTACCCCCCCCCCCCCCAACCATTCAACGGAATAGGATGAAAATATAATCTAGTTCCAAATCTCGTTAAAATACATACATGTACCAAATTTCAAGTCAATATCTTAAACGGTTCCAGAGTAATCGTTCGCACAAAAAAAGTTACAGACAGACAGACCGACAGAACGAGGAACAGAATTTTTTTTTTTGCTCAAACTTAAAATCTCGAAGATTCATGACATTCTAAGCCTATTTGGACAACAAAAATTTTTAATTTTTTTTTGTCGTTACTATACTTCCACTGGATGTGGAAGTAATTAAATTAAAAATTCTTAGTAAAGGTATGACAAAATGCATGCACAATCACAAATACATCGCAGCCACATTGGATTCGCCATTCTGAATTCTTAACTTTTACATCAACTACTCCTAATTAATTTTAATGCAATTCCGACGAAAGTTGAATTTTTATCACAAATTAAATCTTTTATCAAAAAAAGATTTGTTTTCAACTTTTGCTCTCCTTACACTAGATATAGAAATCGCTTAAACCAATCCGAAGTATGATTGAACAAATATAAGACATACATATGGGTCCATCGAGAATCTCCCCCTTTTTTAAAATTTTATGAAGACGGTTAAAAAGTCAAATAGTTTCTCCAATGTTAGTTATAAAAAATTCTAGATATTGAGATGTAATTTGACGAGTATGTTTTGTTGGTAGGTGAGAATGAAAGGTCGTCCGCAAAAAATATGGTATTCAGAAAACAAAGATTTTTGGATCTACTAAATTTGCTAAAAATTAATATTTTCAAATTTTTTACGTGATATATGCACTATTTAAGTCACCAGTGAATACTCGATAAGCTTTAACTTTGCTGATCGTTGTTTTTTTAATTTATAAATTA
The DNA here is from genome assembly GCA_936432065.2 of Rutpela maculata. Classification (NCBI taxonomy): domain Eukaryota; kingdom Metazoa; phylum Arthropoda; class Insecta; order Coleoptera; family Cerambycidae; genus Rutpela; species Rutpela maculata. The sequence goes on along the minus strand of OW386289.2, from coordinate 80,915,050 downwards.
ACTGCGACTTTTAATATACCAAGGAACCATTATTGAATGAACCATTATTGATTGAATTTAAAAAAGCCGGTTTATGGGAGCTTTTGTAACCACTGACATTGAAATAAAGATAATTTGGTTTTCTTTGTTACTTGGCCTACATAATCAACCATTTGGCACCATATTTTTAAAACATCCTTTATATAATTGATAAATAAACAATGAAATATATAAACAATTAAATTGATAATAGGGTATTATTCAGTTTTAATCTCTTTACTTAAACCATTTTTATAACATCTGTTTTATATAATTTATATAAATAATACCTGACAAAATCTTTATCAGGACTTCACATAGTTTTTCAATAACTTTAAAAATTCGGCAAGGTTATATTGCCAGATAATTCTCCTAACAAATAAAATACAGTACCCAGAGACGAAAATCTTGAAAACTACTGAGTAATAAAAATTAAAAATATGTTTGATTTAGTTGTTCGTTCATTTTTACACCGAAAATGGAGTCATTTAGTCATATTGCATAATTGTGCGAAATAGTTATTACACTGAAACTTTGAGGTCGATCCGATGAGTAGTTTCAAAAATATACTGCTTTAAAATCTAATTCTTCATAAACTGAGGCGCTCGAATCGCTGACGTCACTCACTCCCAATCTTTTACTAGGTGAGAAGCCGGCTATTTAAAAGTAGATTCGTCTAATCTGCCTACCGATGCGATAGGAGTGATTAATGTCATGCAGCACAAAAGCCACGCGTTGATGTTCTTGATTAATTTTAAAGCCTATAGAGAAAATTGGAAAATTCTTTTGTTTGCATTTCGCTCTAGAATTAAAAGATCTTTCAGAAAATGTAATAAAAAAATGATAAATGCGCCCATTTGAGACAGATTTGATAGAAAATACGAATTGAGAACCTCCTTCTTCTTTAAATAGGTCGGGAAATAATTTATCCTTACATTTCTTTACTTCTAGCTTTGTATCTTTGTTTTTAAATTCTACATTAAATTTTCTATAACTTAATATTTTCAAAATTTTCACGTGGTAAAAGTATCAGTTTCCCCTTTCTCTTCCCTTATATTTTCGGATGTATTTGGCAGAGATTATTCTAAGGATTTTTTTCCACTGCACATAAAGGAAATAAATCACTGTAGGTATTACATTGACACATTCACATAATATATTTATTAAATTATTTGATTAAAACCGTAAAGGCCAAACAACAAACATGGTACAAAGGTATTTTTGCTGAGGCCGATGATAATGAGGATAAGGCAAGTGGAGAGTTTGGAGATAATGCCGAGGGAAAAGCTAACATAAAAAAATTTTAGTGTAGATATTACCTACACGTAGGTATATGTGTTATTTTATCATCATATGTACCATAGTATAGTAACCTATGTATTTATTTTTAGTTCGTTTTGTTTCTGTTGGTTCTGTGTTCTGTCTAGTAACCTATATTTTAAGCTTAAGTTTGTTCTGTTTTTATGTTTTTTGTTCGTATTAGTCTAGGTGCCCATGTGCATAAATGCAATTTATACATATCCTCATATAACTTCTTGTACGTCATAATCATTTTTTTCCTCTGCGAAAAGTTTCGTAAACGCGGCGTTTCTCCTCGGCAAGAAAAAGACGATTTCCACTCGTCAGACTGGAAACTATTTTTATTAAGCAATTATTAAGCAATCTTGAAAAAATCAGCTGGTTATCAATAAATGTTTTAAATTTATGTTAGGGTGGTAGACACCTTTAACGTTCCAAAATTTTTGTCAGACCGTTTGTAGAAATATATAGAATATATATGTAGAATCCAATTCTCGAATTGTCCGACAAAATATATTTGCCGATTTTCCAGTCCGACGCGTGGAAATCGTCTTTTTCATACCGAGGAGGAACGCCGCATTCACGAAAATTTTCGCAGAGGAAAAAAGTGATTATGCCATACAAGAAGTTATAAATTGCATTTATGTACGCGGGCACCTAGACTATATTATTTGTAATAAATAAAAAAATAACTACACAGATTTAAATTTCCCACTGCACAATTTACTTTTCCTACTGCACATTTTGTGTCCAACTGCACGTTAGAATAACCCCTGGTATTTGGAAGTTAAAAACGTGCACTTAATATTGAAGAAACGAACCCACTGTATGCCAACATTAATAACGACAGTTTCATGTAAAAAACAACTTAAAGGATAAAAGATTCTATTACTCGTATTAACGAAAATTTTATAACAATTTTATGTAACATGCGAAGAAATACTTAATACTCCAAATTACTGGATAATGCTATTGTCGAATTTATATTTAATTTATGTTTGGTCATGGTATTATTTGTATTTTCATATTTGTTTACATTTTACTCTGTTTCATTAGAGGTCATAACACAAATTAATGTCAATATTTCTCTTATATGCTTTTTCTGATATATTTTTTATTCAAATCAAGTCATACAATGTTTCTCCTACACATAAGAACAATTTAGACATTTGATCCATTCAGGCTTGAAGAACGAAACAGAGAATATGCCACAGAAAGAGAGAAAGAACGAGAGAAAAATAAGGAACAGATTTAACAAATTCTTGGTAAAAAAATTTTAAATTCAAAGGAAATATTGCTCACATGATATTTCAATTCAAAAACGTAACTACTAGACAGGGTCATATCACGGCACATCTAAAATCCTCAGATTTATACATTAAATCTTATAAAGAAGTAGTGAACAAATTAAATAATTGGCCGTAATTATATAACCTCAACTTAAATATAATAACATAATTTACTAATGTCACCCAAGCCTACCGGACCTGAATACAATTGATCTCTGCTCGGTAATTGTATATATTTATATACAACGTACTTGTTATATTAAATACATAAATGTTATCCATACTTATTGTATAATACCTATTTACCTACGATCACTACTGTAAATAGTAAAAAACACACTACCTGCCATCTATGTAAGTTGAATTTTACACATTGTAAACAAAACGCACTGTAAACAAATCGCACGGTAAACAAAACGCACGGGACACGCACTTATAGATGGCTTATATCGCTGACGCCGGGTTTAAAAAAATGAATGCGCCTACTTAATTTTCAAACGCTGTCAAAACTGACATAATATTTGTTGAATAATATTGTTGACTAGTAAACTAAATCCAGATTTTACTAAATAACTAAATAAATATGATCGTAGGTAAAGTATAGTACATAATTCGAGTTGTAAGGCAATTACGCATTCATGGAAATACGCACTCGCCGCTACGCGGCGTTGTGCGTAACTTTTCGTGCGTAATATGCTTCTTACATCACTCATTACGTAATATACTATTATTACATTTCAAAGGAATACTACTCGAGAATTATAAAAACTTTGGTAGTTACCAAAGTATTCTCACGTGTAATCTTTTATTTATCTTCTAATTATTTGTTTTGTAGGTCCGCCACTGGTGAGAAATACGATCCTTTTCTGTTTACTCAGCCAGGGATAGAAATAAATATCCACTTTTATCTTTAACCGATAAGAAACAAGTGAGTCAAATATTATCTATCATAATTCTGATGGAAAGCGTTTGTGACCTATGACCGACATTGTATTTTATAATATAATACAGTTAATATAGATTGGAAATATGAATTATTTTTTACTTGAAAAATATTTCATGTTTATATACATGTACCTTCCTATACCCTTTGCATATACATACGAAAACGAAAAGTACGTGAAAGAATTAAAATTTTATGGAAACAAAAATTATAAATTACCATTGAAAATACTGAATAGTCCATGTAAAACGCGGGGTTTGATGCTCGGAATGCCCCCCTCATCGGAACTACTTTTATATCATGTTTTTTGGGTCGCTGATCACGAAAATCGGGGGTCTCGCGGCTCTAAAAATAGTACGTCACCCCTAAAAATGCCAAAAACCACCCCTTTTGGGAATAATACTGTAAAATAATGTTATGAATGTGCTAATTGTAATGATATTTTGCCAGTTCAGTATGTTCATCTAAAGAAAGAACACATTTTATCCTGACGGCTAATCAGAGGGGGTGAAACTACCTCTAAATTGAGGTAGAAGGGAAAAATGATTGAATTTTTTTTAATTCTCTTTTTGATTTAAATTTAGATGAATGGAGATTGTATAATGAAGAAAATTTTTTTCCAACCCTTCAGGGGTAAAAACTACCCCTGTATCGAAAAAATACCACCAAAGTTTATCAGAAATTACAAGCAAACTAAAAAGTATACATCTCTGCTTAATTTCTAAGCGTTGGTTAAATTTAAAGGCGATACAGGAATTTCTTCATTATACAATCCCCATTCATCTAAATTTAAATCAAAAAGTGAATAAAAATCATTTTCCATTTTACGTCAATTTAGGGGTAGTTTCACCCCCGCTGGTTAGCCCTCAGCATAAAATTTGTCCTTACTTTAGATAAACATACTGAACTGGCAAAATATCATTACAATTAGCACATTCATAACATTATTTTATAGTTTTATTCCCAAAAGGGGAATAAAATGGCATTTTTAGGGATGACGCACTATTTTTAGAGCCGCGGGACCCCGATTTTCGTGATCAGCGACCCAAAAAACATACAATAAAAGTAGTCCCGATGAGGGGGGGTACTCCGAGCGTCAAACTCTGCGTTTTACATGGACTAGTAAAGCTAAAACGACTCTAGCAAAATGGGTTAAATGTGGATTATTTGGAATATAAATTCGATGTACTTTTTTTTCATACATAGAAAGAAATCACTACTTCCACATCCATATTTCCTATTCAAACCCATTACCACTACCACCCCATTATCGAAGGGGGTGGCTGATGTCAAAAAAAAATTGGAGGCCTATGTTTCTTGTACGATCAATAAATGCGGGTGTGATGGGGGTGATAGAAGGGATGACTAATACCAAAAAAATTGTTTAGACCTTGACTTTGTTGTAGAACCTCTCAGAATTGACCTAAGTCTAAGCCAAAATAGAAATTCGATTTAGGTAAAAAATTCATTTAAGGGCATTTTAAACTATGACAAACAAGTCTGAAGGGCTTCAGAGCCACAAACTGACCCAAAAGGACCGTTATGAAGTCGTTAAGACATTAGGCACAACCATGTGACAATTCGAAGAAACGCTGAATTTTCACTTAGGAAAATATGTTTTGGTTCAGGATATGAGAGTGAAAGTATATGGTGGTCATGGTAAAATTAACCAAAAATAAAAGTATAATTTTTGATCAAAAATAAGCCATATACTTTTACAAAATTATTTTAATTTTTTTATTCCTCCGCCGAAGACATTGATCATGCACTCAAAGAAAATGATAGGTAAATTCAACCAAAAAGAGCATATGAAATCGGGCCTATCTAGTTTCATAGTTAAATCAATTAGAAAAGAATAGTCATACAACTTTATTTGTTTTCGTAAACAAATAGTAGTTTAATAATCATATCTTCTTGTAACAAATTAAATAGTAAAATGACATTTTTTTATGTTCACTAATCATTTTCAATTTGGTCTATAATTAAATAGTACAACGACTTTGTTCACCAACTAATTTTTAGGTTGATCTACACTTTATTGTATGATGAAGTTTTTTTTGGTTAGCCAAAATCTCAGTATTGAGACATCAGACCACCCAAACCAAAGATTAGAGATCGTTTATAAGATCCATCCAAATATATCGATGATCCCTGAGAGAATTTGAACATTGCAATCATGTTATTAATTTTCTATAAATTCATAAGAGTATAAGATAATGCATGATTGATTATTGTCAGTGATTTGTATGTGGAGTCATCTGGGAATAATTTCTGTAATAGACTACGTGGTAAGCAAGCAAATTTTATGGTAATTCTTTTAGAACTTCTAGAAGACGACAATAATATTGGTTTGTCTACCAAGTACAATAATACAGCGAACTATACTGGGTTAGAATTACAATTCGATAATAGTTAAAAATAAATATACTATTATCTAGTTTAATTTGACAGAATTCAACAAAATAATAGTCAGACGAAAAAAATAAGTCTTATTCACCTATTTTTTAAGTTAATGTTTGTTTTGTTGTACGACAACTTTTTATTAATTAAAATAACAATCACCTCTTGTTTAAAAATACCATCAATATAATTTAGTTTAACAAAATTAACGATATTGTTAGTTAACCATTTTTTTTTGTTGAATTTACCTATACTATTTCTTTGAGTGTGGAGGTACAGTCATTATAATATATCCTGTTCTAAAGACTAACTATAAAATTTTAACTATGTAATATACCAAAAAGGGTAAAACCAACAAATATGATAAAAGCGCGTAGCGCCTGTAAGCAATTATTGGCAAAAAATCAGTGAAAATGCACAAGGCCGGTTTCTCGCATAAAACAAGTTTGGATTCACCCAGCGACTCATAATTTGGAGTGCGTTGGATGATTAATACAAAGCGACGATAGGAAAGCCAAATGCAGAGCTTCCCAAATAACAAAGTTATAGAGAAAATCGCCTTGTGCACAAAGTACTCAAAAATCCATTTTGCCAAAAAATCGCTCGGAGGCGACTAGGTGTAATTTTTCCTATATTGAACCTGCATGAGCACAAAATACACAAAAATCCATTTTGCCAAAAAGTCGCTCGGAGGCGACTCGGTGTAATTTTTCCTATATTAAACCTGCATGAGGACAAGTAAGTCGTAAGACTGGCCGAACTTTATTAAACTCATGTATTAGTCCAACTCCGTCTGTGAATGATATAATCACGATATGGGACCTTTAAGCTACTTATAAGCGAATCAAAAATGTTTAAGCAAAATATTTTTATATTATTTTCAGTCAGCCATAATTACCAAAAATACAAAATTTATAAATTCCTTTTAAAAGGCTTGCATTAAATTCTGAGGAAGTTAAATGAATCTTTTCTACCAAATCGATTGTTAGCGTACGCTCTCATTTGTATGGTTAAAAAGTAATTTGCCTTAGTTGAGGAGGCGTGATTCTCTCACATTATATCATTTTGCAGAAAATAACTGTATCGTTTTAAATTTATTAAACAAATGGTATTCTTTGAACTAATTGCATTTTAGTTGATGTAAGGACTTGTTGCTAGTCTTAATCCCTGGAGTTTTCGTTTAGAAGACCTAAATAACTGAGTTAATCGGGATCTCATGATTCCCTAAGTCTGATACTCAGTATTCTGGTCACCTTACAGGAGCTTCATAGGGATTTTTTTATGCGATTTTTCCAGAAGTCATTAGGTGCAGAATCCATTATTAATAGGTAAACAGATACCAATTACGTCAAATTTTAATCCCGACGCGAAGGAGAGAAATCTTCGATAGGAGTCATTGTCAGTGAATAAATGAAGTCACGCCTTAAGAAAGAGTCATTATTGATCTGAGGTAGTGCAGCCTTGACCTATTACTTGTCTATCGACTTATATCTTATCTCGACCCCGCTTGGGAGTGGAAGAATGGAGCAGAACGCGACTGGCGCTCTTCTAAAAATAAATTGGTGTCGCGTCACCTAGACGCACGGTAGTGAGTTCATCTACAACTTGTCGTACATACACTAAATTCCAATTTCATGGACTCTTACTTGTTTTCTTACCTATTTATCCCCGTTCCTACCCCTCAACCATTAAGCGGAATAAGATCAAAATATAATTTAGCTCTAGATCTTGTTATAATACATGGGTGTACCAAATTTTAGATCAATATTATAAACCAGTTACAGACCGGCAGACCGCTTGAACTTAAAATCTCGACGTTTCATGAGATTCTAATCCTATTTGAACAACAAAATGTTTTTGTACCGTTATTATACTTCCACGACGCGACGTGGAAAAATAATTCAATAAGCTTTTTTACCTTCTTGATATTTTTCGCTAATTTCAATAGCTCTCGAGATATTCAATAGCTTTCGAGATATTCACAAAGAAATAGTTCTTTACCTTTTCCACCCTTAATTTGGGCTTCCCAAAAATTTAAAACTTTTTGGGTACAGAAAAATATCTCATTTGTGACTTATTTCAACAACAAAAAAAACTTTACACCCGAAATATTTCAATTTTCCACAAAAAAGCTAATTTTACGATGACATATGTATATATGTTTGTTTTGCTAGGGCTCATCAAAATAATAATTTGTTAATATTTATTAGGTCATTTTCAGCACAAAAAGTACAACTCTTAGCGTGCAGTTCAATACACTTAACTAAGCCTACTTGCTAATTCTCAGTTTTACATTTTTTTCCGAAGTTTTAATGTCATTTCATTCAATATTTCGGGACTATAATTTACCTACTTATCTAACATATTTGTCATTTTTTTAAATTCATTGATTTCATTTTGTGGCCCTTTTACTAACAAATTTATTGCGTGAAATAAACAAACCACTCGACTTTTGTCTATCAAATTAATTGTTCAAAAATATCAAATAAACTAAACAATATCTATGCAATTCAGTAAAACTATTTACAAGTGCAAGTTACTTAATTGTTCAACGAATTGAATTTTTTATCAGATAATAAACCAAATTTTATGTAATTTATATTTGCATTGAATCGAAAACCTCGAAGCTTATGAAGTGTTACCAACAATGGAAAATTTAAAAAAAATTAAAATATGATAAATATATCTATTACCTATATATGTACATGGTGATTCAAAAGAAAGTACATTAAATTCAACTGTGGATTGGGTGCCCCAGAGATGAAGATTTTATTAATAATTTTTTTTCCTACCGCGCCTTATAACCGAGTTACAGCACCTTAATGTGGGTGCCTGGTAACCAGTTCTCTCCTAATAATAGGAGACCGAGCAATGTCTAAGATGCATAGGGTTGCCATAAATGTCCGGAAACTATATCGGGACACTATGTATTTCCCTAATAAAAAGGCATATATGTTAAAGAAAAATATATCATTGTCTTTTTAACAAAATTAAAACTGCTCCTTATTTTAAGAAATTTCATTGTTTTTATCGTGACGTCAAGACTCAGAGGTCAATAACGGTGACTGTCCCGACGACCGTCCCGATATATACGGTTGGCAACCCTAAAGATGCACCCTCTATAACACTCGCGAACAACCACCTAAAAAAAAATGATTCTTATGTAAATCGAAGTTCGCCAGACAATCCGGAATTGCGAAACTGGTCAAAATCGGCAATTTTCGAAAAATCTCAAATTTTATGGAATTTTTTCAATTTTAGTTTAAGTCCGATTAAATTGAAATTTTTAGGAGAGCCAATTTAGACCTTTGTTATCATGACTAACATGACAGAAATGCAAAAGAATTTACGTGTCACCCGTAATATTTTTTAAAAAAGTTGGTGACACGAAATTTATTAAAAATGCAACAACAAATACTCGATAGAGAAAACTTTTTTGTTTTTAAAGATAGATGTATATAGTAAGCTACAAAGTTGTAGCCAAAGAACCAAAGAAACTTTTTTTATTTTGGTGATTTTTTTGATAACTGGCTTGGTTTTTAACATAACGGTGCCGCAATATAGAAAAAAAACTAAGCCGGCCGCGGCCGGTCACTTACTGCACAATCGGTAACACAATGCATAGCTTGAGAGCGCCAGGATTTGTATTGTACTAATTAATAATAACCTATTTAATAATCGTGAGTTTATTTCGAAGTTTATTCAATAAATTTTAATTTTTAAAAAGGAGAAAAATATAAAAAATAAAGTTTTATATTTTGATGAAGGTAGTTTAGACAAACTCATTTTATTTCCACATTTAACTTCTACTCGTATCATTAAGCAACAATATTTAAGAGATAGTTAACACATTTTTAAAAAGGGATGATGATACTTTACATTTATTAGGTACTTATCTACTACTATTGAGCTCCACATTTCCCTTGACATAAACAACTAATGTTGCAAGGCACATTCACTTTAAGACATTCACATTTATTTGTACAAGTAAATAACTTGCACTTGCACTTGGCTGTAATTTCTAAAAAGCTTGGCTTTGCTACTTTTAGTGCCATCAGTGTCGGATTGTGGGCGCAAGGGCCCACCGGGAAAAATATATAGGGGACCCCAGACCAGAGATGTGGAATGTGGAATGTCTGGAGGTGTACCCCCCAGCGCCTCAGGTACCATTTCAGAAAATTAATGTTAAATTGTAGGAGAAAATTATATAAATCTAAGACTTATTGGTAGCAGGAAAATAATTTTTATTTTTTCACTGAATATCAGTACAAGTTTTATTTGAAAATAAAGTTTATTTATATATAAAAATAAACGTACACAAAAAATAGCTTTTTATAAAATAGATAGAATAAAAAATTTAAAAACTCTTAAAGTTAATATTAAATAGAAAATATGAACATGAACAAACAAACCATTATGCGCACAAAAGGTAACATAAATATATTTCTTTTAAAAAATGTTAGACATCTCACTAAAATAAACTTAACTTTTCTTTATTTTCAAACTGAAAGTAGTGCAGAAAGTTTCTTTAATTTCTTTAATTTCTTTAGATTATTAATGCATAATCCAAATTTTCTAATAAATTCCGTTCAACACTCATAATTAAAAATGCTTCTAACCTCTCCAGACTCAATAACGATCTTAATCTAAATCTATATAATACAATTTTGAGCTTGCTAAAAACTCTTTCGCAAGACATTTGTGTGCAAGAGAGGATTAATAGTATATTATATTACTAGGAGTAGAACGCACTCTTTTTTTGTGTTGAGCTCAGGATTTGCGGCTGAGGCGAAGCCGAAGCCGCAAACTGGGCGAAACACAAGGTATAGCTATATAACACGAGGTATAGCTATCTACCCTTGGTTTCTCTTCGCCAAGTAGTTGGAACCTCAGTCTGGCTAGGCCTTCGCAATGGCACAGTACATGTACTGAGGTTTCCTCTTCCTCTTGACAGAATCTGCATGTTGCATCCTCTGCCAGGCCCATTAGACTCATATGTCTATTAAGCCTACAATGTCCAGTTAGAAGACCTACTATTATCCCAATGGTCTTTCTATTTTGGCGTAGTAGGTCTTCCATGAATTTGGCCGATCGTTCTTTAATGAACTTTTTGGCCTGTCTCTGTTGTGGGAAATTCTTCCACCACTCTAGAGATTTATTTTGTACCCATTCGTTAATGGATGTTCGTATGCGTGGCTTAGCCACACCGCAAAAGGGTTCGGGTCCTACTAGGGCCTAGATGTGCCTTCTCGGGCCAGTTCATCAGCCTTCTCATTTCCCGTGTCCCTCGTGTCCTGATACCCATGCCACGGTCACTATGTTCTGACTTCCTAGGCCTGTAAGGACATTTAGCGTTGCTTGGCTATCGGAAAAAATGGCAATTGACTGGTTTGCAGTTCCTTGTCTCAATATTTCCTTTGTACACCACTGTATAACGGCCACTTTAGCCTGAAGTATTGTGGCGTGTATTCCTAGACTTATCGGGATTTTCGTTTTCGACCTTTTCCCGTAAATCCCAGCTCCGACTCTTTGTTCTGTCTTGGAGCCGTCCGTATACCAGATCGTTTGCGCCGATATTGGGGGACCGTTTTTCCAGTCCTCTCTGTCTGGTATTTTGATTTGAAAATTTTTTTAGAAGTTATACTTTGGGACAATAGTGTCTTTGGGCATTTCCAAAATGGGATCTGCCTTCAGTTCTGAGTATAACTTTTGGTGCTCTGTTCCGTGTTGTTGCCTTATGGGCGTTGTGCCTTGCATTAGCCTATGTACCACTGAACGAGCTTCTCCTTGGATAAATATGTGTAGTGGTGTCAGGTCTAAAAGGACTTCCAATGCAGCCGTGGGAGCAGTTTTTATGGTCCCAGTGGCGCACAGGCAAGCAAGCCTTTGTACGCCACTTAATAGCTTTACTGCTCCAAGCTGCAGTGTCTTGTCCACCATACCACCGATCCATAGGTTATCATGAGTCTATAACCATAGGGTCATCTTGGGGTTTAACCCCCAGATAAAGATAAAAATCATATTGGTATAATCTTCGGCAGTATAGCGCACCATTTTCACATCAATAACTCTCAAAAAATTGCACTACTTTAATTAGACAATTCAAAATATGGCAACTCAGAATCTGACAAGCTCTGCCTTTGTTTTTGAATAAAATTGTCAATAAAATTGCTTCAGCATGGCTCTGGTTTTTTGCAATTTGTTCGAAACCGGCTGGAAACTAGATGAAAAATCACAAGAGCAAAAAAGATTCTAAACTTAGTAAGATATTCAATAAATAATCAAAATTCTTAATTTGACACAAGACAAAAAATATTTGACCTTGAACTTACTGGATCACCCCGTATGGACACATCTTGCATATCAGTACGAACTTGCTCTAATGAGCATGTAGTCCATCAAAATAAGGAGCCGGATCCACAATTTGATCATTGTACGTCAATCCGCTTGAAGGTTATTAGGAGAAAACTGGTTGCCAGGCACCCACTTTAAGGGCTGTAATTCGGTTATGAGGCGCGGTAGGAAAAATTTTTATTTGGAAAATCTTCATCTCTAGGGCACCCCAATCTACAACTGAATTTAATGTACTTTCTTTTGAATCACCCTGTATGTCTATTTTTGCGTGATAACTGTATTGTAAACCAAATGTGGATTACCACTACTGTTGTCAGTTGGCGTAAAAGTACGGGAGCCAGCGACACTCTTTTCTGAATTCAAGGGCTGCTTAAAATTATTTTCTTATTTTTTTGTGTTATATTTAAGCTCTGTTTTCACAAAATCGACTCCTGCAGGCACACTAGCACAACGGGCTAACGCCTGATAGAACTTTTCTATTCCTGCTTCGAATGGCCGGTAGTATAAATTTTTTAATCAAGTAATAAACTACTGGCAAAAAAATTTCAGGTTTCAACATTTCTGTCAATTGACTTTATTCTAATTACATATTTATAATACAGTAAAAGTAGACCTTCTCTATAGGGGGTGCTCACAAATAATTCCCGGCAAGCTGATTTTTTTCAGGGTCGATGGAGTATCCGACCAAAAAGTCACAGTCCGCACCTCTTGGGAGGGGGGGGGGGGGGGGTTGAAATAGGGTGGTTTCTTATTTATTCTTTTTTTGAAATTTTCTTTTTCCAGTTTGTACATAATAATATTCTCTACAACTTTGCCTAATAAAATTTTTTTGTAACTTTCATTTTTGACGGTCCAGCGCCCATTACATGGGAAAACATTCACCATATTTATTTATTATGGTTCAGGAAATATACAAACAACACTGACACTGCTTGACTCATCGCAATGATAGAAAAACATCCCAAACTACAAAAAATTTTTTCGTTCTTCTACAATAAACTCAATGATACTCAGACAGTGACTTTTGCAGGAGAACGCATTATGATCTCATTGTATGGTGGTGATGGTAAGGACGATTCCTTGAACGCTTTGCGTTACAAATGTTTCATCCGATCAACGGCTAAACTTAAAAGCAACCTTTCCACGCTCCCACCGACTACAGACGCAGCCAAACAACATTCCCTCAGAACGTACCACCAAGTGTAAATGTTGCTTGGCCAGTACCTAAATGCAGATGAATGGGGCTGGGAAAAGCAACCACGCGGTTGGATGCCGTGCATGACTACAAGAGACCCTGCTCCAGCAGCGCTTTTGAAGCTCATATCATGCAGTTGCACAGGACTATGCCGAGCAGCCTGCGGTTGTCGCAAAGCCGGTCTGAAGTGCACAGGAATCTGCAAACACTGTGCGGGTGAGACCTGTGAGAACGTGCAAGTTTTACCAACAATTTCATATGACGATAATGTCAGCGATGATGAAGATCTTTACGATTACAACAAGCAAACAAGTGCCCAGGAACCACCCGTCGACGAAGAGGACATTTTAAACCTCACTGACGATGATCATGCACAACCCATAAGCGAACCCGGCCCCTCCTCAAAGAGAGGACGGTTCGAATGATGGGAAAACTGTCTTTGTACAATTGGCGTCACCTTAAACTCACCACCCTTTGAGATGTTCCTTTTCTAATACGCCCCACTACAAATAAATTATACATTCCGACATTCCATATTTTAGGTCAGAGGGAGATTGATGTCATACTTTTATTAGTTTTATTAGAATGTGACCAGCTGTTAGCTTAGGGTTCTACATTTCAGAGATTTTGAATAATATTAATTTAATTTATAACTTTCTTCTCTACACTATTCATTTATCTGATTTACGGAGTCTGGACGCTAATATATTTTCATAAACTATTGTCTGCAATAAACAACAACTGCAACATTGTCTGCAATAAAATCTGGCAATGTAAATACATTAAGGAAACAAAACAATTCGAAAAGTTAAGGCAACCGGTTACCTCAAAAAAGATTCGTAGCCAGAAATGAAGGTATTAAGTTTAATATACCTAATAATTCATCAAAAACAAAGAAGACAAAAATATTCATATCACTTATAATGAAATTAACTGTGGTTAATTATATCATGCTAGTTTTGGAGTCTTGTGATTTTTCATTAAAAAGAAGCGGTTAATAATTCCGTGATTTTGTCTTCCTATTGGCGAAGTGCAAGAAAATGTAATGTTTTCATCCAACACATCGTTTTTAAAATGTACAGGGTTATTCATTATATTTAGGCCACCCTTTATTATCGTTATTACTGGACATAGAAAAAAGTTTCGAACGAAAGTTGTAGGGCTGTAACTGAACCCCTTTAATAAATTAATGAAAGCACAGTGGCGTGCAGAAATTAAGGGGTACAAGAAGCAATAATATATTTTTAAATTTAACACCCTGTGTATTTTTGAATTTTTGAATTATTATTTTTTTTCTAATTTCAAAAATATGATATATGATAGTCCTATCTTTAACCGTTTTCGAGTTATTGAACATTGAAAATCGTATTTAAGCTATTTATTATACGAACGGAAATTACAATTATTAATGTAGTCTATGAAAATGACAAGTATTCTGTTATTAAATCTGTCTATAATAACCTTTCGTGGGTAGATTTGGAATTTGACCATAAAATGAAAAAATATTCCCCTTCTAACAAACAAAAATTATTTAAATAACTAAATAATTTTTTACTATAAAAATCAAGCAACATTTTTAAAAGGGGATTATTGACACTCTACACCTCCTCCGGTAACAAATATTCAGGAGCGATTTGAATGGGCCAAGTCACCTTAATATGATAAAAAAACATCCGAATATTAGGTTTTTTTTTGTAATTCAAACCGATCAATATCGGTGAGACCCGTCCCTTTTGGGGGTGAGGAGGTGTATGAGTATACTCAGAAATAATCAGATTATTATACTCTGGTAGCAACCACCCAATGAGGAGTTCTGGTTTTTTTTAAAATATATAAATAATTAATAGTAGTTATAGTAACCTTCTTAGGTGAGGGAATGGCAAGGAGGGTTGAAGGGGTGAATTTGGTTTTTTACTTCTTTTACTTCTCTTTCTACTTAGTTATTGCAATCTAGTATTTTAAAAGAATTTCCCCTCTTGTAGTTCTAATTCTAGCGGCAAGTGTTTTTCGCCAAAACGGGTGACGGATTCGTATTCAGCACCCAAAAATTAGTAAAAAATAGTTGGCTTCCACACTTTACCATGGATGGGTCAAAATAGCCTTTTTTTAACATTGTTTTCTACTCACGAAAGAGGTGGGAGTAACTATTTTAGTATTTACCTAACGAAACTAAGTATTTTGAAAGAATTTCCTGCACTAAAGAATAACTTTTTGTTGCAAGTTATCATATCAATTTCAATGTCACCCCCAAATAAGGGTTATTTTTTACCGTCTTCCCGATGTTTTTAGCCAATTCGGATGACAGATTCGTATTCAGCACGCCAAAATCAGTAAAAAAAAATGGTTTCCACACTTTACTACGGATGGGCCAAAAAATACCTTTTTTAACATTGTTCTTTGTTATTTTAAATAGAATGCTCCCATTTTTTCTAGATTCTACAGAAAATTTAAACGACATTCCATTAAAGGTTCCTTATACCTAAAATTAATATTTTCTGAGATATTAATTTTTTTCCTAAATTTTGACAGAAAAGTTGTGTTATATAAAAATTATTACCTTAGTAATAATAATTGATAGCTCCTTGATTTTTTTAATGCGAGTAAGACAAGGCATTGGAGTTATCCATCATGTAAAAAAATGGCAGTTGACCATATAAAAATAGCAAAATGTCATTTTTTAACGTGACCTCAATTATTGTTACTGAGATAGTTAGAGGAACTTTTATAATCCACAATATTGATAATAACTAATTACTACGTAGGAGCAACAGGGGCAAAGAGAATTGCAAAAACTTGCAGAAATATTCGCTTTTCTGGCGGCTGGAAATCGTAAAATGTTAACTATAAAGAAAATTATTTAAATAAAAGTTCTTTTATTCCCTACAATATTAGTAATGCCCAATTTAGAGCAGAAGTAACAGGAAAGGAGATGATCTAGAAAAACCTATTTAAAGCACCATTTTTAAACATAGCGGCGGTAAGAGGAATCAAATTTTGAGAAGAAAAGGTTCTATGCAATTTTTCATATAAATTGAGGTTATAACGACTTGAAAATTTGGATTTTAACTAGAAAAGGAGGTATTTTAAAAGGTTTTTGTTAAATAACTCGAAAGGTATTACATTGAGCGTAAACATGCTAGAAGCAAATAAGAATGTTACTAAATTGAGGATGAATTTCCTTTTTTTTTCTAATTTCTGTAGAATTAATAGTTTCGGGGATCTGAAAGTATAAAGATGGCGTCCGAAAATATATAAGAAGTATTTAGTTTAAATGTTAAATATCTTAAAAATTATGGCACCTACCTTAAAAATGCTAATTATCAAACTGAAAGTCTATTAATTAGGCTTTCAAATTATTTTGATTATTTCTATACAACAAAAAACGAAAAAGTTATAACAGAAACAATGTACTTCTTCACACTTTTTTAAACAAAAGACGTCGTTTTTTTGTAAATATCTCAATAAATATTAGTTTTAGCGAAGAAATAGTGAACCTCAAAAATTGAGCTTATAAATTGAGAATGAATTTGATTTTGTTATATATTTGTGTAGGATTGACAGTTTCAAAGATATTTAAGTTTATAAAAGGCTTATAGGATGAAGTATTTAGTTTAAATGTTGAATATCTTAGAAACTGACACTTTTATAAAAAATTCTATGGGACAAAGTTAAAGATGTGATGTGCCATCTAATTTTAAAACAATTTTTTGCTTTTTACTACATCATAAAAAATAAAGAAGTTATGGCCGATACATTGAGGGTTGTCATATTTTCTTTCAACTAAATGTTGCCATTTTGTTATTGTAATGGCCCAGTAATTAAATTTTTTTTCTTCAAAAGAGTTTTAGAAAAAAATTCCATCCGCCATAGTGGAGCCGCCATTTTCAATTCTTAAATTTTGGCCTCAGATTCGTAATCAGCGATCCCAGAAACATAACTATGCTCTGTTTCAAAAATTAACCAGTAATACTTTTTGAAATATTGAATATTTAAATTTAGGGATGTTTTCACCCTTTGTGGGTAAGATCAATTTTCTGAAATTTTACATATTTTTTTTATTACCTCTAGGTACCGTACAGGGTGAACCAAATTAGATGGGATTTGGGGATTTTCTCTAAAACTACGGCAGATAGACAAAAACGAATGTAGGTGTCCTGAGTTCGATTTTCCACTATCGAGCTACAGAGCGTTTTGGGAAAATTAGCATTTTTGTAACACATTTTTGAGGAACTTTTTTGAGTAGAATCCGCTGCTGATATGAAGACAATTATGCATGCCTCAGTTTTCGAGATATAGACATAACTTGTATTTTTTTAACGGTCTTTAAAACGATGTAATACTTGACCGCCCTCATTTAAAGATTTAAGGGCCCACCCATCCTACCACCGCTTAAGGATTGAAGTGGCGAGATCAACAATACCCAATAAAAGTACCCCCCTTGATAATAAAATTGACGGATCCGAGCGTTTGTCGAAAAAATGATCATACAAAGAGAAAACACGCCAGTTTCGTTTTCGGTGGGCCACCGTGTATAATAGGTATGGTGAATTAGTGAATTTTACTGATGTTTGCTAGTGCATCCTTAGAGTATTTCAGCTTTCGAAAGTTGACCATTTGCATTAATTTTCTGAATCACCCTGTATTACTTACTTATAGCGTTAGTTATTTTATATGCATTGCCTTTTATACTGCAAACATAATCAGATCAATTTTATTTATTCTACTGAATATCCGATACGTCCCACAATCAGATAATTGAAGAATGAAAAGAGAAATGAAATGAAATGAAATAAAAAATGTTTACTTATCCATATTGCATAATTCCAGGCCATCGTGTATCCTACAATGTTAATTGCCACTCAGACCTAAAATACCTACCGAATTTAATTATTTGTAGTGGGGCGTGTTAGAAAAGGAGCATCTCAAAGGGTGGTGAGTTTAAGGTGACGCCAATTGTACGTGAATTATGCCTTCTGGGGAAATCATGTAAAAAAAATGCGCCCAGAATTGTACCTCGGGGGTGGTGCGGAAATGAATTCAATTGCCAATTAACATTTACATGTAAAGCACATCACTGAAAACACAAAGTTACTTGGACTTTACATCCTATTTGTTTCAATCGTCGTACCTCAAAATTTCATTTGAACATCCCTGTTATATATGCTTAAATGTTAAAAAAATAAACAATCTGGAAATAAAAAGCGGTGTGACTTTTATTAAGTATAAGTGGATATTTTTAAATTCCGAAGGGGTTGGACTGCGATTTACTGGTTGGAGACTCAGGAGATAGTTCTCAATCAACCCTGCAAAAACCAGCTATTCGGCCTTTTGTTTGTATATTTCCTGAACCATAATAAATAAATATGGTGAATGTTTTCCCATATAATGGACGCTGGACAGTCAAAAATCAAAGTTACCAAAAAATTTTATTAGGCAAAGTTGTAGAGAATATTATTATGTACAAGCTGGAAAAAGAAAATTTAAAAAAAAATAAATAAGAAACCACTCCTATTGCAACCTCCCCCAAGGGGTGCGGACTGTGACTTTTTGGTTGGATACTCGGAAGACACCCCTCCATCGACCCTGAAAAAATCAGCTTCTCGGGAAATTTTTTTTTGAAAAATGATATCTTTATTAGACTATAATGACAGGAGCACGCTGTCGGTCTACAATGAATGTGGCAGGAAATCATTTTCCACTGTAATATCAATAAAGAACAGAAACATTTTCATCTTTAAACACATTTGCATTTTATCTCCGTATGATTGTTTTGCAGAACTAAAAACAGGCGTATTAATAAACTAGGTTCATTTAAATTATATTGAATAAACAATACTCTATCTATATCAGTGTTCCATTTAAATTAAATGAAAGTTTAAGTGCTAATTAATAACTTACCGCTTAGTTTTTACATTTTTCACTTCTGCTGACAAAAAGTTCATGTTTGAGATATAAAAGTCATTCACCGTTTCATTGTCAATAATAGGAAGATTATCACTTGCTGCCTTCTCAAAACCTTTCTCCATTTTAATGTCTACACAGTACACACACACACACACTTAAATAATTAATAAGAAACAGTTATAAAGTCAAAATATTAGATACATACGATCACAACGTAAATAAGAGAACATAACCTATCTATTTATTTAATACCCATTTTATTTCCATCAGTATTGCCAAGTATCAGTTATTTGTTGAGAGCCGACATGTAAAGTGTGTTTCTTCTGTTAATTATTATCATTTTTATTATAGTAGGTTGTATTATTCAAAGGAAATTCATTATTTTCAAAAGCGGAGAGAAAAAGTAGACATTCTTTAGTGAGATAATTAAAGCATTTCCTCTAGAGCTAAATATTCATATACATTAGGCAACATAGAAATAGTCTCATCGGCAGGCTTTCAGACGAGATGTAAAATTCAGAAACGTCAACAGGTTCGGTTAATGTTCATATGAAGCTGGAAATTGTTTAATTTTGATTGGAGGATCCGCCGATGACGTATATTTGAGCGCGTTTAGTTTGAAGTATGGAATGAAGTAGACAATATTTTTATTTTTAAATATCTATTTGAAATTAGAATATTATACGATATGACGTGTATATACAATATTCATTAGGTGTTAATAAACGATTTATGACATAATAGACATCAAGTTCAATTACGTGGGAAAGGCCCATTGAAATGCTGCTGGGAAGCATTGTTTCGCTAACGAAGGGGCAAGTTATATTAATGTTAGCATAGTTGGGCATGAACGTCACGTGAACAGGACGGCCGAGCCTGTACTTAGTAGAGCATGCGCGAAAGCGCCAGTCATATACTGTAACTGAGTCGGAGAACGCGTATGTGTTGTATCATACTTTATCAAAATAATAAATGGATTGTGGTAGATTTAGACTTTTATTTAGGGTAGTTTACCCCTCGAGTTAACATCAGAAGTGGGATTAATCCGTGCGCTGTGCTAATTAAACTATAATAGACAATAAATAGAAAATAAGTGGACGTTAAAAATGGCGGACGGAATGCGCCTTCGTCGTGATAGTGAGTCATCTGAACAAGGTGTTGTATCAGAGCTTGAAGAAGAAGATGCATCAAGGGCTCCGTCAGATCCAAAGCGTCGAAAGGTGCAGTGGCAGGAGACACTAATTAAGTTGATTACAACACAACAACAACAACTTGCTGAATTAACGCGCCAAGCCAAGATGGCGCCGTCACCATTGCCAACGCCCAGTCCCAGTACATCCGGAGCAGAAAGTTTAAGTGCGCTTGCGCCTAGGCATATGCACTTGTCATTCAAGTTAGCAAGCTACGATCCAGACAAGAGCGCCTATTCAATTGAAGAATGACTGGACGACGCCACAAAGCTCAAGGACGAGTTAAACGTAAGCAATATTTTAATGATCTCAAAAGCTGGAGAAGCATTAAAAACCCGAGCCTATCGTTATTATAGCGATTGGAGGCCCCTTTGTCGAAGTTGGAACAACTTTTGTGCTGATCTCAGCATTGCTTTTCCCGACCGAGAAACACCTGGCGCTCGTGCATATCATGCCGCTACATTGCGAAGTCTCCGTTGTGAGTCACTATGTGACTATGCCAATCAGAAATTACGCAGCATTAACAGATTTCATGACAAACTGCCTTGGAATAAAATTCTAAGTATGCTTGAACATGGCATGGATTATGTGGAAGCACGCTCAGCTCTGCGTATACAAAAACCAGATTCAAAACGTGAGTTGTTGAAATTATTAAGCGAATTTGATGCACGTCGCGGTGAATCACACAAGATGCCTAAACACTCGGAAGTTTGGGGAACATCTAGGGGAAGGAATGAACGTTAGCTAAGAGAGCATCGAGACACAGGGTATGTCAAGCCAAACAAAAGCTTTAAAGGAGCCTGTTTTAAATGTGGCCGTCAGGGCCATCAACAGAATACTTGCCGTAGTTTACACAAAGGAGAGTCATCGAATAAGGAAGCTATTCCCGGCACATCAGAGTCTGCTAATGTTCCGTCGTGCAATTATTGCAAGAAAATGGGTCATACCGAACTTAATTATTGGAATAAACATGGAAAGCTGAAAAAAGCTTTTGTAATAAAGAAATGACGCCACCTAAATGACACACCAATAGCTACATTATTGTGTAAAGAACATACTCCCTCCTTTACCTATCTTATCGACAGTGGTGCTGACGTATCAATAATAAAACATTCTATAGTAAAAATATTAAATGGTATGATCAGACCGGACGAAAATGTACGTGCTTTTTCAGGACTCGGGGCTCGAGTTGTTTATACCATTGGTGTTTGTGATTTAATAATTGTTTTGCCGACATTGACCTTAGAAATAAGTTTCACAGTTGTACCCGATAGTGTTATTCCAGACGACGTTGATATTATTATTGGATGGGATATTATAAGTCGACCTTGCTTGCGTGTCGAGAAAAATGCTGATGGTCTTGAATTACACCATAACCTACTCAACATACCAAAAGTGCTTACTATAAATGGTAAAAATGATATCCAAATAAATCAAACCGGACTAGACGATAACTTGATGTTACAATTGAAAAGTTTATTGGTGAACACTGGACCATATCACTACCGGAAAAAATAAAATGTCGAATGTGGAAACATTGCGAGAGTTTCAAGACAATGACAGTTTTTGTCGCGAAGTAGTTAACAACCTAGAAAGCCATCCAGACTTTACCACAATAAACAATGTAGTTGTAACTAAAACTAAACCTCACAAGTGTTTCGTGCCCGTTGCTGCCCGTCTATTAACGATGCGACTGTACCACGATGAGTCATCACATATTGGTTGGGATAAATGCATTGCGAAAATGCGGGAAGATTTATACTGGCCCAGGATGGGGCAATGCTTAAAGAAGTACATCAGAAACTGTAGAGCATGTGTCTTAGGAAAATCGCACACTGGTCGTCGATCAGGATTGTGGCAACATGGAGAGAAACCCGATGATATACTAGACACATGGCACATCGATCATGCAGGGCCATTAGTGAAATCCAATGGCTGCACACACATTCTGGTAATAATTGATGCATTTTCAAAATTCTGTCGTTTACAACCAATACCAAAGAGGACTGAGTATTCAATTCGTGCATTATTGCCAGTATTTGAAGAATTAGGAAAACCAAGACGTATTATAGCCGACAGAGCAGCTGCCTTTACTTCGATAGTGTTCCGAAACTTTCTTAGTGAACATGATGTGCAGCTTCACCATATTGCAACTGGTATGCCTCGCGGAAATGGTCAAGTCGAGCGTGTAATGCGTACTGTATTTAATTTGATGCGAGCCACACTTACCGCCGACAAAGAAATTACTTGGACCGTTGCAATACCCGCAATTGAAGATAATATAAACTCAACGATTCATTCGATAACTGGACACACACCGACCGTGCTACAGCTTGGTACAAATCCAAGGCTAACCGCTACTCAGCAGTTTTTGGGAGACGCACCACAGACGGATAATTTTGTCGACCCAGACAAGGCCGTTGCGGAAGCTCGAGCTCGAATAACAAATAGTGCTATTAAGCAAGCTCAGCAATTCAACTCAACTCGTTATAGCACCAGCTTGTTTACTGTAGGAGACATTGTAGCTGTTGAAGATTCTCAACTCGCTGGCGGAGGAAAATTAAAGCCAAAATATAAAGGACCATGTACCGTCCACAAGGTACTTCAAAATGAGAGGTATGTGCTGCAAAAGAGAGGAGGGCGAACTACAGTAGCTGCTCATGAGCAATTGAGACGTTGGCCTTCCACAGATTAAAAACAAACAAAAATGTGAGTACTGATTCCATTTATACTGACTAATGCTGTGAGATTGTTTATGTTGTGTCAGGTTTGTTTAATTGATTAAATGATTATGTAGTAACTGACAAATGTATCAGAGATAAAAGTACATTACACAATAAATTTCATTTATCCATAAAGATTATGGTAATGATGTTGGAAAAGTTTAAACTTGTTTTTACCCTGACACAACAATTATTGGTTTTTTATTTAATGGGCAAATTTTGCTAGTAGGTTAGTTTGTTAAGTCAGAGTATCTAAAGTAAAGAAAGGATAGTGGCAACTCCACTATGCCTATAGAAGGTGGCATCCCCACCTTGAAAGAAGAAAGGGTAGTGGCAACTCCACTATGCCTAGGAAGGTGGCACCCCCACCTTGAGAGAAGAAAGGGTAGTGGCAACTCCACTATGCCTAGGAAGGTGGCACCCCCACCTTGAAAGAAGAAAGGGTAGTGGCAACCCCACTACGCCTAGGAAGGTGGCAACCCCACCTTGAAAGATGAAAGTGTAGTGGTAGTCCCACTAAAATGTGTTTTCGTTGCAATAGTTCTTTTTTCTCCTTTTTCCAGTTTCAGGTGGACAATCAGTACACGACGGTGCGAGGACGCTCCGATTGCAGGATGGCCGTGTTAGCGGACACCCCCTCACCCTACGTTTTAGCCTTAGCATAGTTGGGCATGAACGTCACGTGAACAGGACGGCCGAGCATGTACTAAGTAGAGCATGCGCGAAAGCGCCAGTCATATACTGTAACTGAGTCGGAGAACGCGTATGTGTTGTATTATACTTTATCAAAATAATAAATGGATTGTGGTGGATTTAGACTTTTATTTAGGGTAGTTTACCCCTCGAGTTACCATTAATATGATAGAAGAAAAGATAATCCAAGTTTAAGGATAGGATTTTGCAGAGTGAGAGAGAAATATGCGTTTATTTTCAGTTTATTTTAAATATTTAAAAACCCAAACATAGTATAATCTTTAAAACTGCTTTAACAAATTGCTATTATTCTAACGAATACAACTATATATTAATATATATTTTGTTGTAAATTTCCATTTTACCTGAATATCGTAGTTTATCAATGAAAATAGTTCTTAATTTCATTATTAGAGTATGGCATTTATCTATACACAAAATGTATGAGAAAAACTGTATATGGTTGTATTCTTTAGAGTCATGAGAAGTATATGAAACTATTTTAAAGATTATACCATTTATGATTTTTTAACTCTTTATAATAAACCGAAAATAAACGCATATTTCGCTCTGCAAAATCCTATCCTTAAACAAACATGGCAACTAAAAGTGTCGCTGGCTCCCGTACTATTACAGAAAACTGCTGATATGCAAACACCTGTAACACGATGGAGCAAAAATGTTACTTAGATTTTTGATCAAGCATGTAAGAAAACACGAACAAGATATCGAAACTGCCATATTACAGTGTGATTCTCGGGTTCGAACATACTTTTCGTAGATTAGGTGATAGGCATCCCAATTTTCTTTTAAAATCTTATTAAAGTATGTTTAATAAAACTATTACGAAACGAATGAAAGTTGAAGTCGGGAGTTGTCGGCTGCGAATAGCAATTGAACAATAAAAGTAAAAAATATATTAGCTGTGTACTTAGTTGCAGTAACACCATGTAAAAGTGAATTGTGTGCCGTGCAGAGGGCCAATTTTTATTTATTGCGCGTCAAAATTCGAAAAATCTTACATCTTAAAACTGTCTTCAATTAAAGTTAAAATAAAGGACTATATTCCGGATCACAGAACCACCCCACTAATCGTCGGTACTTCCTTGTAGCACATCAACAAACGAAGCTGCTGTTCAGTCATTTAATCATCATTTGATCCGGCCAAATCAGCTGTTCATGCACACACTTTAAATGGTTCTGTGTGTTATCTTCGTTTGTATAATAGCTCTTCTTTCAAATCGAATTGGAGGACTAAGGTATATATACTTAGTCCGATACAATTAGTGCCCTACCCGGAACAAATTAACATTCAAAAGAAACCAAGCCAGACTGTTAGCTTTATAGGTAATAATTAACATACTAAAAGTCCTCATGCCTCCATTTTGCATAAGACCTTTAAATTCGGTCCGCCATCTTGAATTTTGGAACTTATTCAATGAAATCCCTTATATTTCGAAAACTATTACTTTAAAAAAAAGCCAAGAGATAAAAATTAAGGTACCTACATGGAAAACTGCATTAAATGTTGGTGTTAATACATGTCTATCTTTATTTAGTAAAAAGTTGAGGCCGATTATATATTACTGATTTTAAAGTTTTAAGCTAAAATAGAGTAAAATATAGTAAAAATTATACATGTTTTTTTTATTTTAATGGAACATTTTGTACTTTACAATATTAATAAAAAAAGAGCAAAAACATTATTAAGAACCTTATTAAAAACTATCATCATCTGAATCACTATCACTATTGGTTATGGAATATTGTCATATGCATTGCCATTAAATTTGCCACAGAGATTTGAACAGAAGATATTGGCTTTTCTACAGCTGCATAATTTCCTACAATTGCAGAAAATTAACTTTAAAATAAATTATGGTGCCACTGATATCTAGCATATAAAAATTACATAGATAAAATTCAAAGTAACATAACATCAGATGTTAAATCGTTCTGGTCATATATCAATTCAAAAAAAGCAACTACCACTATTCCAAATACCGTTAATTTGAAAGACAAGATGTACGACAATCCACAGGACGCAGTAAATGGATTTTCGGAATACTTTGGGGAATCTTTTTCACCACCGTCCCCAACAAATACATATGATAATATAGAAAATGTATACACCTCAGATAAATAGATACACTGTGACAATCTAGACATTAGCACAGTACTCCAAGCATTAAAAAAACTGAAACCCAAACTTACGAAAGGACCCGATGGAATACCAGCTTTCATCATCAGAGACTGTGCTCATGTCTTTGCAGAGCCTCTCACCAAGCTATTTAATTTATCATTAAAGACTGGCAAATTTCCAGAAGCATAGAAAAATTCGCGTATTACCCCGATTCACAAAAAAGGTGAAAAATGTAACATCGAAAACTATCGGCCTATCACTATAATTTGCAACTTCGCTAAAGTTTTTGAATTTGCCTTACTTGAGACATTGTATACTCATATTGAGTGGCAGATTACGATGTATCAACATGGTTTTATACGCGGCAAATCTACTTCAACAAATCTGTTCCATATAACACAATTTATCTCGGAAAATTTAGATTCTAACATACAAGTTGATGTAATCTACACAGTGGCGGATGGTGAAATTTCAATAATTTTTTTCTCGTCTCTGGCGCATGGGACCCATACGAAATATGGGAACTAACATCTAGAGAAGCACTCCTTTAACGACCCGTAAAAAATTTTGAAAAAGCAGTTTGAGAAAAATTTTTTCAAAATTCGCTTGCCCCCCCCCCCTAGGTCTAGGGACTCCTGTTGAAAATTATTTTTTTTTGTCATATACATTTTACTTTTCATAAAAATACAATAATACGTTTTGGAGTTTATGAAAATATTTTCATTACTAACTGAAGTACAGCGAATTGAAATTTTATAATTTGTTAAATTGTAAATTACAAAATTTCAGTTCATTGTATTTCAGTTAATAATGAAAATATTTTCATAAACTCCAGAACCTATTGTCGCACTTTTATGAAAAGTAAAATGTATATGACAAAAAAAAATAATTTTCAACAGGAGTCCTAGACCTAGGGGGGGCAACCGAATTTTGAAAAAATTATTCGCAAACTGCTTTTTCAAATTTTTTTTACGGGTCGTTAGAGGAGTGCTTCTCTAGATGTTAGTTCCCATATTTCGTATGGGTCCCATGCGCCAGAGACGAGAAAAAAATTATTGAAATTTCACCAGCCGCCACTGAATCTACACCGACTTTTCCAAAGCCTTCGACAGACCTGACCACGGGATTTTACTTAGTAAACTTCGTATTGCAGGTCTCTCTCCCTTGTTACTTACATTTTTCCACAGTTATTTAAACGACAGAACACAATATGTAGAATTTCGTGGCTTCAAATCCGTTCAAATTCAGGCCATTTCTGGGGTTCCACAAGGTTCCATTCTGGGCGCTCTCCTGTTTGTTTTATTTATCAATGATATAGTGGATGATTTGGATGTTGACATCTTACTGTATGCTGACGATGCAAAAATCTTTACCGCAATAAATTCAGTTACCGACTGTAAAAAATTACAGAATAATTTATTAAAAATAAGAAAGTGGTGTGATGCAAATAGTCTCCCCCTCAATGTAGAGAAATGTAATGTAATGTCATATAACAGAAAAAAAGATCCCATCCTCTATGAATATAATTTAGATAATATTGCGCTAACTCGTCCCGAAGTTATCAAAGACCTCGGCGTCACTTTCGATAACAAACTGACATTTAACAAGCATATTGAGCAAATCGTGCAGTCTTCATATAAAAACTTGGGCTTTATTTTGAGGAACTCTAAAAATTTTACAGATGTTAATGTATTTTTGTTGTTTTTTAACACCTTCGTAAGATCAAAATTGGAATATGCATCGCTAATTTGGAATCCTGGGTATATAATCCATATAGACTCTCTGGAATATATTCAAAGGCGTTTTCTAAAATTTATGTCGTATCAAATTGATGGAGTTTACCCTGCAGTAGGGTTTCCACAACAAGAACTTCTTACTAGATTTGATATAGAAAGTCTTGAATTGCGTAGAAATAAACAAGCTTTGCTATTTTTATTCAAACTAATTAATAATATGTTAAATTATCCCCCACTTTTAGAAAAACTAGCATTTTCTGTACCACGTGTTAATTCTAGGAACACCAATACTTTCTATCTTCCCACGCCTCGAACAAATCTCCTAAAATTTTCCCCACTTCATTTTATTTGTAACACCTACAATCAGCAGGACAAATTTGATGTTTTTCATACGCAATTAAAAGCAATAAAAAACTTGAAATTGTAATATGATATATGTATATGTGATGTAATGTTATAATTTTATGTTGTAATCTCACTGTCATGTAACTTATTATGTATTTTTTGTATATGTACTATACTATTTGTTATTTCCCACCCTGTAATTGGTACTTGTACTGTTGGGTGGTGTATTTCTAAAATAAAATAAAAATAAAATAAGAATATCACTGTGGTCTCAAGCACAAGCACCCCACGCTTTTTTTCCCGTCCCCATTCCTTTGGGTTAAGAATGTTTCCAAGCCATTCTTGAACGTGTAAGTATACTCTTAAACAATGGAATTTAGCAGAATCCGTTGTCGGAGGTAATACAGCTAATTCAAAATTATTGTTTAGAGTTTGGCGCACCGTTAAATTATTAAATTTTGTAAATCGTAAATCATTTGAAGTTTTTGATACTTTTGTTTTACCATAAATGTGTATCAAAAATTCCTCTCCAACTTTAAAAAGATTGACCACTTTAGCCTGTTTATTCTTATTAACTATTTTCCCAATATTTTCATTACTTTTAGTTTCCCTTGTTTAAAAAGACATGAAGAGGTGTCACACCCCGTCATTGCATGTAGGAATAATACATTTTCTTTCGTTGGACCTAATAATTTTTGTATTTCGAAAATGTTGCTCACTCTATCTGCCTTACCCTGTCTACCAGGACGCAGCATAAATATACCGTCAGATTTTACAAAATGTATCAACAGCCAACAGGACTAACAGATCGGTATCTTCTCCAACAAGAGTTACACAATCATTCTCTTATCTCAAAGATGCAGCTCTTCTAACAATCTCACCAATTGTTTGGATAGCCGCGATTCCAGCATTTAGAAATTTCACTATTAAAGCTTTGATGAACTGCTTTTTGTTATTTACATTATTAAAAAACCTGATCAATTGCCAGTACGGCATCAGCGCTAGATGCCTTACCACTTCTTCTTAATTGTTCTTAGTCGTCACTGAATCATAGCCATCAAAAATGAAGCCATAATGATGTCGGACGTAGTTAATATGTTGATTATATATTTCACCATAAGAAGACGGAAACTGCCAAACAACTTTGTGGTAAATGTCCGCCATCTATTACAAACGTTGTACCTTCAGGAAAATTATTGGATGGAAGACACTTTTTATCTATATAATTAAATAAAACGGACTTACTTTTTTTATATTTTTCTAATGATAAAGACAATTTTATATAATATTTTCTGTCGATAAAATAGTTGAATTATACCCACCAACTGGAATTTTATTATTCAGTAAAATTAGCTGTATCTCTAAAAGTGTTAAAGGTATAAAAGTCTTTGTGGCACAAAAAGATTCATAAATTAATCTATAACAAATCATTGAATTACATACTTTTTTGAATACTTAATAGTTTTTAAGTTATTAGGATTTTTTAATACAAAAACACAAAATTCAAGATGCAATACGGAGGCATGGGGACTTTTAGTATATTAAACACTGCCTTTAAAGCTAACGATCTGCACTGGTCTTATTCGAATGTAAATTTGTTTCGGGTCACACATATAAATAATTTTAATTGTATTGGACTAATTTCATATTTTGTTTCACTCGGTTGATTACATAATTTAACCTGCAAGTAAATGCTATAGTTTCATAAACGTGTTAAATAGTTTGCCCTGCATTTTTTTTGTATGCATTTGGACGTTAATTTAGTGCACTGATAACAAGACGTGGTTCTTTGGGACTTCATGTGTGTGCTTGTAGAAGAACGCACTACCGGGCGTCAAAATGACGCGACACCAATTTATTTCTCAGGGGGCGCCAGTCGCGTATTACCCCGTTCTTCTACCTCCCAGGCGGGTTCGAGATAAGATGCACTTCGGTAGCCGAGTAATGGACCAAGGCTGCACTACCACAGATCGGAAACGACGCTCTCTCTGAACCTGAATTCCCTCGGTGGACAATCTTAATTTCCTGAAATTTCGCATAAAAAAATCCCAACCGAAGAATTTCTCTGCGGAGGGATTAATTTTTGTACGTGGAAACCACGTTTTGGTCTGTTAATGACGGAATCTATTTCTCAAAAAACGCATAAAAAAATCCCTATCAAACTTCCATAAAGCAACCAGAAGGTCGAACGTTAATGTGAATTAACTCGACACATCCGGCTTTCTATACGAAAGTTCCAGGGATTATAGACCGTCAACAGGCCTCAAGATCAATTAAGAAACAATAGTTCAAAGAATCCGTTTATTTAACAGAATTGGTTATACAAAATTCTCAAGATAAGAATCGCGCCTTCCCCAATCGACTTTCAGACCATACAAGCGAGAGCGCTCACGCTAACGATCGATTAGGTGGAAAAGAT
The DNA here is from genome assembly GCA_936432065.2 of Rutpela maculata. Lineage (NCBI taxonomy): Eukaryota > Metazoa > Arthropoda > Insecta > Coleoptera > Cerambycidae > Rutpela > Rutpela maculata. The sequence goes on along the minus strand of OW386289.2, from coordinate 80,884,399 downwards.
TCATGCATACCTTCTCAGAATCAAAATGCGAGCATTTTTAGTGTCGTTTCAGACTCTGGGTAAATGAATAATTATGGCTGACTGAAATAACTTAAAAAAGTTTTACTTAATGAATTTAGGTTCGCTAGAGACTACTTAGCTTTAAAGTTCTTGTATCGTGAAGAGCCACGTACTCGAACACATTCAGAGGACTTATTACTGCGTAAGTTGAATGGCGTTCGATCAGTCCACGACTTACTAGCCCTTATCACAGTCGTTCAATATTATCGATATGGCAGCGACCCACCTTCGAGCGACTTTTAGGCAAAATTGAATTTTTGGATTTTTATGCACAAGGCGTTTTCCTCTATAACTTTGTCATTTGAAAAGCCCTGTTATTGGCTTTTCTACCATTGCTTTGTCTGGACCACTCAACGCGCTCGACCAAATTGCGAGCCGCTGAGTCAATTCAAACTCTTTCTATGCGAGAAACCGGCCTTGTACATGTGCATTGATTTTTATCAATTTTTGCTTATCGGCACTACGCCGGCTTTGTCAAAATCTTCTATTGTGCCTTTTGGATGCAGTGCATCGCTAAAATTTTATGCTCATACTTTAGAATTGGGCTTTCAATGACCGTACCTCAATGTCTTTGGTGGAGGAATAAAAAATAAAAAATAATTCAAAGAATATTTTCGTGGTACTTTTTAAACTGACTTTGTGGTACTTTTGAAAAATCTATTTTCAAGCCAAATTTCAGGGTACTTTTGAAAAACTAATTGCGGGTGAAATTTTGGCGTACTTTTTAAAAATCGATTTTCAAGCCAAATTTCAAGGTACTTTTGAAAAACTAATCTGCGGGTGAAATTTTGGCGTACTTTTGAAAAATCGATTTTCAAGCCAAATTTCGACGCGGTTTTGAAAAATTAGTCTGCAAGTGAAATTTTGGCGTACTTTCGATAAATCGATTCTTGAGTCAAATTTTGACGCCCTTCCAAAAATATTATTTTTCAAAGTCCAATTTGTGGTACCTTTGAAAGAGTATATTATTCATAAATCTTTGTCATTATATACTTCTGCTCTCATATTCTGAACCAAAAACATTTTTCCTAAGTGAAAATTCGGTGTTTCTTCGAATTTTCACCTGGTCATTTCCAACGCCTTATAGAACCCAAAACGGTCCTTATGGACTGATCTGTGCCTCTGCAGACTCTTAAAAATGTCTTTAAATGAAATTTTTGCCTAAGTCGAATTTTGATTCTGTCTTCAACTTAGGACGATTTTGGAGAGTTCTACAACATGCTTATTGACTTAGAAATTTTATTTTTTTGCAGCTCATCAACTGATTCTATCAAAAGGCACCTTTTTTTTTTTTTGAAAAAATTAAAGCAAGTAATTCTTTAAAAAATACTGTGGGGATAAAACACAATAGTGTTAAAATTAAAATTAATTAAAACAAAATATTATTTCTCACAGATGATAAAGAAATAAAAAGAAAAATTCACTCAGTTTGGATAGGTGTAAATCAACGGTCGCTGAAATTTTGCTGCGAAAGCAAATGTTTTTATTCAAGAACGAGAACTGGCTAAATGAAGTGATCATTGAAAACTTGGATAGCTTGGAGAAAAAAGTCAACCTGCCAACATCTGCTGGATACTCTATAACTTTGTCAGACTTGGCAAAAGTTGGTAAGTTGGCAATTTTTATTGATTTTTTTTTAGATTTTCTCACCCCCGCTCATCAACTTTTATTTTGGTGGAACTTGGTAAAAGTTGAAAATTTGTTGGCAATTTTTAATAATTTTTTTTTAGATTTCTGCTCCCCCGCTTATCAACTTTTTTTTTGAGGAATTATTACTTAATTATTTACAATTGTTAAGTCTTATGAAGTTGGCAAATTTGAAAGATAACTCCCCAAAACAGTTCACTCGCTACGCCCCTGTGTAAATCTGACCAAAAATCAATACCATCTCAAGTGAAGCTGTATAGAAATTCGGCAAATATCGGTTTATATATTCTGAGATAAACGAGTGCGAGAAAGAGAACAAAGAAATTAGGAAAAGAATGCTTCACACATCGTGAAATCTTGTTTTTGTTATCTTGTTGATCTTGTCATGTATCAACGCAGGGCATTGGTGCCTATCGTTTCTAACCGCGTCAGTGTTGTAGTGGGGAGTATATCCATTTTTCTTTATCTAATTCTCCTATTTTCTTTCTTGCACTCATTTATCTCAGGACAGATACAGATTCAGCAAAAAACATAGCTTTAAAAATCCCGAGACAAACGAGTATGAGAAAGAGAACAGGAAAAGAATGACGTATATACTGCTTCAAGCACGCTCCAGACTTGCTGAAATCTTATCTTTGTCATCTCGTCGGTACCTATCGCTTCTAACCGAGTGCTCATGGTAGTGGAGTGGAGTATATACTTCTTTCTTCTACTTCCACATCCAGTGGAAGTATAGTAACGACAAAAAAAATTTTGAAAAGTTTTACCATTCAAATAAGCTTAAAATGTCATAAAATGTCGAGATTTTAAGTTTGAGCAAAAAAAATGTTTGTCTGTTGGTCTGCCGGTCTGTCTGTAACTTTTTTCGTGGAACCGTTTAAGATATTGACTTGAAATTTGGTACACATATGTATTTTAACGAGATCTGGACTTAGATTATATTTCCATCTTATTCCGTTGAAGGGTTTGGGGGTAAATGGGGGTAAATAGGTAAATCAACCAAGTAAGAGTCCATAAAATTGGTATTTAGTATATATAAAAGAAGCTAAGGTCTCAAAAATTTTTTTTGGCATTAGTCACCCCCATTATTAAAGGGGGTGAAAAAATAAAATTGTAATTTAGCGTGTATACAAGAAGGCCTTCATCCACCCATACTAGCACCCCTCTACTACCACCCCCCCACCCCCACTACCGATGTGGCATATCGTTTTATAGGTTTTTGTGGTAGACGATTTCAAATATTAAATCTAGTAGGTGTGGAATTTTAAGATTTATAAACACCCTACAGGTTGCATTGTAATTCGAATTCTATGATCAAACGAACATCAGCGTGCCTTCCTTTTAAGATTATTTTAGCAGGTTGCTAAATTGACACCAATGTTTCAATGGCAGATGAGGAGATAGCGTCAGAGAAGCGTCAAGGCTTCCCAAGCAGCAATTTTAGTAGTTTCTACATAGTAGTTACCATTAGTGGAACTTTAAAGGTTTCCACAACTAAGGATTGTTACGTAATGGGAACCATCCTTCTACTAAGCATTCACCAAAATGGGGAATAATAATTACGTAACAAGTGGCAAGTTACTATTCCGGTACTTCTACCGTTATCGTGTCAAGAACTAGGTTATTACGTAAACGGGATGTAACCAAGTAGTAGAAGTGACTAACTTTTGGAACAGCTCAGCTGACTGGAATCAGAGAGCAAACTATATATTTGGCTCTCTGTTATTCGAATAGCAAATTAATGACTTATTGAGTTTGAGCACATAATATGTCCAAGGTCCAAGTTAAGGTGATTATATACAACATGCATAAGCAAGCGTATATTATAAATCATGACATTTTGCATTTACCTTGTGTGTGGATATTAAAACCACCACTTGTTTTCTGTAAAATGTTATCATGATGCTTCAATAAAAAATACGCCCCCTCGAGAAAATGGTTTTTTCGGAAAGAAATTTTTTTGCAAAAATTATGTGTCCAAGCAAAACTGCAAATTTTTTTATGGAAAACGTTTTTGTTTTTTATTTTATATATTATAATGTAATAATCTATTTATAAAACATATTTGCAAATGACCATAATAAATTATATTTTTATCTGTGTCAATATGACGTCTTCATTCAACAACGGAAAAATGGCGATTTTAATTGCAGTCACTTTGTAGTGGTATATATGTCAGCAAAGTATTTGTCACATATTAGAAGTGGCAAAAACCAAAATTATTTCCCTACAAGTTACATTTTCCATAAAGTAGCAGATGCCACCAACGTTATAGTTGTTGCTACTTTAAAAGTGGTGACGGGAACTACAACAATTTCACTGTGTAGTTATATTTACCTAGATGTAGCAAATGGGACCAATGACGCTATAAGATCTTGGTAACCATTGCTACCAACTTACTTTCATGTTGGTACAATTGGCAGATACGAGATAGGTAATTTTTTTTTGAATTGGCAACACGGTAATAACTGTTAAGGTGTCACTGTGTGCGATGTGGATTAAAAATAACAATTATTATACTTTTACCAAGTAGGTACTTTTTATTATCTGATATTAATTAAGTTGTTAATAAACTTGTGCAAATAAAATATTTGTTTATTTACTGAAAACGATGTACAATGTATGTCCTGTAAATATATTTATTAACGTAAGGTGTGTAATAATGGAAAAAAATACATAAGAGTTTTCATATTTTAGTGATCAGTTTACATTCAAAAAATAGTACGTATTTATTTGAATAGGAAAATCCTAATAATCAAATTCACTTTTCTAATGTAATTACAAAGAATCATAATTTATACATAAATAAATAATACACGCACTTACACACTCAGACTAATACATATACAAATAAATTAAAAAAATAACGAGGAAAAAATATATAAAACAAGTGGAGTTAATCAATCGACTTTATATAGCTTACAATTTTACGTTTGAATACAGGTAGAGAGATAGATTCCTTTCATCCTCTGGTAACTTGTTATATTGATCGAGGCCTTTATTTAACAAAATTTTCATAGTTTGACTTAGATTTTGGCTTGGTATATAAAATTTGTTGTTATTTCTTGTGTAGTGTTGATGTATTTGGTTTGCATAAAATAAAAACTTATTTAAATACTCGGGTATTCTTTTCTGCAGTTTCTGAAAGGAAGTTATTTTATTTAAATCTAAGGAATATAATAGACTGGCACAGTAATCGAAATGAGGTTGGATAACGGTGTTGTAAACTGTTATTTTTGTCGTCACTGATAACTTTTGCGACATTCTAGAAAAAAATATAGTTTTTTTGCTATTTTTTTGTATATACAGTGTGTCCCAGGATATATGTAACAAGAGGTGTAATGGACCAAAAATTTTGGAATTTTGGAATGGTATTTGGGGATTGAGTCCTGCTTGTTGTAAAACTAAAGTATACCAAAAATGACTTGATTTGGTGTTCTACAGGGTGTTTTATAAGCAAAGTTGTAAAAATCACCACTAATAAAGTACCTTTATTTTTCAAAATATGAAAAAGTTCCACTAAGAAAAGTTATTTAGAATGCAATTTTATACCTTTATACCGAATTTCAGGAATATAAAATTATTTTTTTGAAACTTCCTATTTTTTGTAGATGCGTCAATAATAAATGATAAATGTGTATCCACTGCTTTTCTCATAGCCTACTTTTAGCTTCTACACATAAATTTAAACATTAATTCACAAAAAATAATTTCTATGCAGTTTTAATTGAATGAAGAAAATACTAATTTATTGAAAAAATGGGAAGTTTCAAAAAAATAATTTTATATTCCTGAAATTTGGTATAGTGGTATAAAATTGCATTCTAAATAACTTTTCTTAGTGGAATTCTTTCATATTTTGAAAAATAAAGGTACTTTATTAGTGGTGATTTTTACAACATTGCTTATAAAACACCCTGTAGAGCACCAAATCAAGTCATTTTTGGTATACTTTAGTTTTACAACAAGCAGGACTCAATCCCCAAATACCATTCCAAAATTCCAAAATGTTTGGTCCATTACACCTCTTGTTACATCTATCCTGGGACACACTGTATATTCATTTCAATTTATTGTACACAAACAATGTCTTATGCCGTTTATACCGATATTGTCCGTTCCCCATCGACACAATATTTATTAAATTTGGAGTTTTTTATCGGCAAATTCATTTAATATGCTCAGTGGATCACTAACTGAATTATGGGTCAATCTGTGTTAAGTTCTAACTTTCGCGCAGTACACAGTATCACTAATATCACTGCCAACTGTTATAGTTTTCGATTACTTTTCTCCTTGTGTTGATGGGAACACTTTTGCACTTGTTGCCAAAGATGATGGTTTTGCTGTGGCGAAATAATCCTTCATTGCATCATATTCTGAAGAATCACTATTTCTACTACTGTTTAACTGTTTCTTCAGTTTTCTATAAAACATGGATGAGTGCCGATAAACTTTATTTCGCTTTTACTGAGCATTTCAGATGCCGCCATTTTATTCAATAATTATATAAATTGTCTCAAAAGTTAATATTACCTTATAGTAGATTTTCAAGGTATATGTAACTTTGTAGTCATTTTCAATTAGTGGGGAGTAGTAAAAATAACTTCAGAGCCCCTATGTTCGTAGAAATAACCTCATTTTTACTCGAAATGTCACTAATAAGTTAGACAACTTTGAAGTTCCAGAAAATTTCCCAACAATGTACCGGGGGCTTAAAATTGCACACTTGAAGTTATCGTTACATTGAAGTGGTCCTTTGGTAACGCTGTGCGGTCGGCATTACTACCAATTTTCACTTTCCAATTGAGGATGCTTCAAAGTAATGCAGAGTAGTATCCGTGACGTTGCAGATTCTGCAGCAGTTACTTGAAAGCGTTATAACTATACAATGTCTGAATTCAGTGGAGTCTACATAATTGTCACTACAAATGCATACCACAAAGTGAATATTACCCTTAAGTCGCAAATTTAGTAACAGTTATGTCATTCCTACTATATTAAAGTTCCGATGCCTCAGATGCCAGTTCCCATCACTTTGAATGCTGCTTGGGTTGTGTGTCTAGCTTCTACGATTTCAAATTAGAATACCGTGCAACCTGTACGGTGTTTATAGATCTTCTATTATTTTCTTGATTTTATAATAAGTACCATCGATGCCCAGTAGGTTACCTCGAGTAGTATCGATGCGTAGTAGGTTACCTCAAGTAGTATGGATGCGCAATGAGTTACCTCAAGTACAATGGCTGCGTAGTAGGTTTCCCCAAGTATTATGGATGCGCAGTAGGTTACCACGAGTAATATGGATGCGCAGTAGGTTTCCTCGAGTATTTTTGATGCGCAGTGGCTCTTCTCGAGTATTATAGATGCGCAGTGGATTTCCTCGAGTAAAATGGATGCCCAGTGAGTTACTTCAAGTAGTATGAATGTGCAGTGGCTTTCCTCGAGTAAATCGGATGCTCGAATAGTATGGATGCGTAGTAGGTTTCCTCGAAGAAAATGCTTGAAGTGGAAGCTTTACTTCTATCGTGTCGTCCACGGCACACTATCATTTTTTATGTCTTTGGCATGCTATTCTTTGCGTATTACTTCCACATCCAGTGGAGATATACTAACGCAAGAAAAGTTTTTGAAAATTGTCATTATTCAGATATGCTTAGAATATCATGAAACGTCAAGATTTTAAGTTTGAGCAAAAAAATATCTGCCCATCGCGTAGATCTTGTTGGTCTTACAAATTTTTGGTGCTCACGATTACTCTGGAACCGTATAAGTATTGACTTAAAATTTGGCACACGTATGTATTTTAACGAGACCTGAACCGCGGATTTTGAAATTTCAATAATTTTTTTCTCGTCTATGGCGCATGGGACCCATACGAAATATGGGAAATAACATCTCGAGAAGCACTTTTCGAACAACCCCTAAAAATTTTGAATTTGCGAATTTTTTTTTCAAAATTCGGTTACCCCCCTACTAGATTTAGGGACTCCCGTTTAAAATTATTTTTTTTTGTCATATGCATTTTACTTTTCATAAAAGTACAACAATATGTTTTGAAGTTTATGAAAATATTTTCATTACTAACTGAGATACAACGAATTGAAATTTTGTGATTTACAATTTAACAAATCAAAAAATTTCAATTCGTTGTATCTCAGTTAGTAATGAAAATATTTTCATAAACTTCAAAACGTATTGTTGTATTTTTCTGAAAAGTAAAATGTATATGACAAAAAAAATAATTTTAAACAGGAGTCCCTAGGACCTAAGACCTAGAGGGGGTAACCGAATTTTGAAAAATTTTTCGCAAACTGCTTTTTCAAATTTTTTTAGGGGTCGTTAGAGAAGTGCTTCTTGAGATGTTATTTCCCATATTTCGTATGGGTTCCGTGCACCACAGACGAGAAAAAATCATTGAAATTTCTAGATCCGCGCTTGCGCTGAAACTAGATATTTTTATCTTATTCTATTGAAGAGTTGAGGGGTAAATTGGGATAAATGGAGGTAAATAGATAAAACCAAGCAAATAAGAGTCCATGAAATTGGTATTTAGTAAATATAAGAGGAGCTAAGGTCTCAAAAAATTTTTTGGCATTAGCCACCCCCATTACAATTCCAAGGGGGAGAAAAAATATCGTGATTTAGTGTGTGTACAAAACCAACCAACCAAGTCATCAAGAATTTTTTTCACTTCATTCACCCCCACCACCGATGTGGTATATAATTTTATGGGTTTTATGGGTTTTTGGGGTACACGATTTTAAACATTATATTATGAAAGTTCCATAAACAATTATTTCCACATAGTGGAGTGCAAATATAGTATTTTTCCTTGTAAGGGACTTGGATAGGAAGTCATTTGGATGTGGAAGTAGTGATTCCTTAGGCAGCGGTTGTTCTAATTTACCTGTTTTCTTTGTTGCACCCATTTATCTCAGAACACATATAAAACTACATTTTCCGAATCTGTATACAAAACTACATATTTCGAATCCGTATATCCTCCATATTATGAGGGTTCGGACATTTCAAACGACTGCGGAAATGTCTGATTTCAAACAAGAAGAATAAGAAGGTCTCTGGAGCAAAATAAAAATTATTAACACAGCGAAATTTTTATTATGACACTTTAGATATTTTTTTTGTCTGTTGACTGTGTTTTATTTTTTGCAATTTATAATAAATAATTAAATACACCTACTTTCATTTTTAAGAGTTAAATAATTTTGGCGTGCTAGAACCTATAGTTGCATGGCCCACTGTGTGCCGTATTAAACATGTCAATCTAACGGCCACGCCCGACGGCAACTTCTACTTCTTTTGTGGTAGCGCTAATTCTGAAGGTGTGATGTTATAAAATCTTCCACGAAAAGAGCCCAGTTCATATCAATAAATGTAATCTTACTTACTTTTTGTATTTAAAATATCACTATTTCTGTATCTTTTCGATTACTTCCTTTTGTTCACACACATTTAGTTAAATAATTAAAATCCTCACTATAAGTTAAAAATTGGTTAATTACATTGTAAAGTACTTTGCTTCTAGGTTTGCACTAATTTATTAATTCATTACTTTATTTACTTACTAGTCATGGACTTTTACATATTCCGAGTAAATTTTATTTAAATTTGAAATGGAAAAGTACATATTTAAATTATGAACGTATATTTAGGATGGATATCGTCGTACAGGTGAAAACATGATGTAGACAAATGAGTTGTTTCATAAAAGTGGCAAATTGTTAAAAAATATTCTTTTTTCAACAACATTGAATTCAAATTTGCATTGAACTAATACAAGATTTGCATTCCCTTATACAGGGTCTTAAGAGTATTATAATTATAATTTTAAAATGGATGTTCAAAAAACGTCTGCCTTACTAATATACGATTCAGAATGTATTAAGCTCTTGCGTTAACCGCAGTTAACTACTAACTACAGAGTACTCATTGAAACTGCATTGTAGTTGAAAAGTACTCGAGTACTTTTATTTTGAAAGAGTAGTTTAATTACGCGTCTTCAATTACATTTACAACTACTTTTGTAGGTACACTTTAGACTTACACAGCATAAAATTTTTTTCATGATGAAAGAAATTAGGTCATTAAACTGTGTACTTAAGACACTGAAACCTTTCTTTGTCACGTATGTCATAACGGGAAAGTCTAATATACTTATATAATTTGTAAAATGATTGCGCCAATATGCGACAAAAAGTCACAAAATGCTTTTCTACATCTGTGTGCAAGCAAAATGTACCTACGTAACGTAACGCCCCGACAAACTATCCTACAGTTTACTTACATGTTGTTCCATTATTACCATTTGAAACCTTTTTAATTTCTTTAATAAATATTTAATATTAAAGTTTATTAGTGGGGATATATCTGAAACTGTTTTTGTCACTGAGCAAATAGGCTGGATATTTATTAAGTACATTTATGAGAAAAACATATAAAAACAGATTCTATGAAAACACATAGACATAAACAGTAGTTGCAACTACTTTAGTAGTTAAAATTACATTAATAGTTTTAACTACTTTTAAAAAGTAGTTTGAGTAGTGAATACTCAATATAATACCAATGTATTCACAACTACCTATAAGTACTAGTAGTTAGTAGTTAAAATGTAGTTTAACTACAATTGTAGTTAACTACTAGGCAGCTCTGCAAATAGCAAAATATGTCTAAACCAAAGCACAGTGTATGAAGAATATACATTGTGTCGACACATGTAATACAATTTGAGTCAGGATGGAAACTGCGTCCAAGTAGTAACATTTTTTGGGCCATGTGTTGACACAGGAACAAAATATTTGATCAAAATAGACACCGCGTCCAAATTGCAACATTTTGGTTTTCGTGCAGGCAATATTTTTATGTTGAACCTATTTTGAAACAATAGATGCTATTTAGATACTTCCTGTAAACACTGCTTACACACAGTGCATCTAGAATGTGTTTAAAAGATATGTACCCATGCACCTTTTGTTACTAAAATTTAACTAAAAGGGTATTTATGTCTCCACATGTTTTCATTTTAGGCACAGATTTTCTCTCTTCTGCCTTAAATGTGCCGTACAAATGTTTTCACAAAGTTGAATTTCCAACACATTTCTTTTGCTTTTTTCATAAAGTGTATATGTGTCTGTGTACTTACAGCTAATTGTGGATAATTTTTGACACGAGCGTATACTTGATTTAAATAAAGTATATACCGTAAGCCTGGGTGACATTTGCCTTTAAGGCGACTTTGGCCAAAATTAGAAAAGAACTATTGTCAATATTTCAAATTATTTGAAGTGTTTACAAGCTGATAAAAAATCATGTATTACCATTAATGTATTTAGAGACTATACAGGGTGGGGTAATAGTGTGTCGGACTTCGATATCTTGAGTTCTACGATAACTAGAAACTAAAAAAAAAAAAAAAGAAACTACATAAAAAGTCTATAACCGGAAATTATTTTCAAATATACAATTTCCCTCTGTCTTCAGGCGTTAATTCCGCCTGTTCTAGGTACTTTAGCCTAATGCGGATTAGTACGTTGTATTCACAAAGTATATGTTTCCCAGCCTCAGTTGCAGCTTCACAGTATCTGCATTTGTCACCTTCTGCCATGCCCATGTTCTTGAGATCATATCTCAAGGGGCAATGGCCAGTTAGAAGGCCTGTGATTAGGTCGGTCTTTTCAAATTCCAGAAGCCTTGTGGCATTCTTTGCTGAATAGGTGATAAACCTTTTCGCTTGTCTTTGGCCTTCCCAGACAGCACTCGATAGACTTAGGACAACCACTGGCCATATTTGGAGGATAAGCGAGACGTCCTCGGGACATCCTAAACTGGGTTAATCCCGATTTCGGACCTCCTGTGGATATCCTTTTGGTGCAAATCGGGTTTGCCTATGGATGTCTTCAATGGGATAGCCCATGGTCGTCCATAGGAAGAAAAAGGGACCAATTTGGGTTAAAATCGGGATAACCTACAGATGTGCACAATAGGATAGCCCGTGGTTGTCCATTGGAAGAAAAAGGGACCAATTTAGGTTAAAATCTAGACAACCACAGACATCCACACATAGTTGCATCTGACTATATTATCTACACAGAATCAAAATTGATCTTGTGTAAAATCGTGATTACTGTAGACAATTTAAAATTTGGGGTATACTCACTCTCCTTGCGTAATAAATAAATCTCATATTGCAAAAAAAAATAACTTTCGTAAAAGAGGCATTTGCAAGATATGTGCATTTCCTGCGTAGTGGATAGATTACACAACCTGTAGTTTCAGGCTGACTAGGTGAGTATCGCAACAGAAGTAATTTGCACCTTGCAAGGAGAACCATCTAACATGAATTATTGAAACTAGCGCTAAGAACGAGCTAGCCAGTATCCCCAGTTTGGCTGTTATTAGGACCATATTTTATAAGTAATGTCTTCCGCCAATAAAATGCAATCGCCACAATGAAAATATAATGCAAATATAAACTAAATAAAAAAATTCTCATTTGTACCTTAGGTGAATTTATCAATTATCATGAATTTGGGACCTACGTTAGCTCAACAAGTTCACCTATGGATGGCCCTAGGGACAGCCTATGGTAATCCCTATATAGGTTTTAAATAGGACATCAATAACCCTAAAGGCTATCCTATAGATAGTCATGTAGGTTATCCAATGGATATCCCTATTTTGGCTGTTATTAGGACCAAAGGATAACCAGTGGAGTTCCTATCGACATCCCAAATGAACAATCCATTTATCGGATATACGGGATCATTTTAGGATATCCTGTGCTGTGTGGATGGAGTATTCCTCCAGTAGGACTTCTTTTGTTCCTTTTCCCATTTTAGGACCTCCTTCGTTATGTGTCCCTTAAATAAGCCACAGAACGGTTAGGGGTCCAAAAAATGGGACTTCAGCCCCTTTTCTTGAGAGGCTATCAGCCAATTCATTGCCTTCTATTCCCTCATGCCCTGGCACCCACGTCAAGGTAAACTTGTTGTTTTTTGCCAATTGCTTGAGGGATTGTCTGCATTCCGAGGCAATTTTTGGCTCGAACGTATAGGACCTGAGAGCCTTTAATGCTGCCTGGCTATCTGAAAGTAGTATTCATATTAATTTTTCTTAAAATCCATAATTATGACTTTGGTGATTTTTCCAATTTGCATCTGCAGTAGGGTGGTCCTTATTTTGCGACATTGGATTTTTTTTCGGTCTCACCCCCGAAAGCGGTTCCGATTATTTAAAAAATGAACTATACAAAATTTCAACGATCGAATAACGCTAACCCGTGCCTACAAGGCCATTAAAAGTCACTAAAATACGCAATTTTCACCTAGTTTCAAAAGTATCTCGTTACCAATTGATCATGTCGAAATATTCTACATTTTTAATCGAATGAAAATTTCATTTTCTAAAACTTCGTTTATTTGTATTTTTCTCGCACAATTAATACTTTTCGAAATAATGGAGTTTTGATTGGCAACAACAAGTACTAGAACATTCATATAATATTCTCGCTATTGACGTTGACGTCTTAGCAGATGTTTTAGATCCCATGAATTATTCGAATTGCCTTCTCAAAAATACCTTACAATCGAAATTTTGTACACTACTGGCCATATAAAATTGACCTTACATTATTTGCTCATTTTCTGCGTCGTTTCCAAACGACCTCAAACTGATCTTCTCAAATTTGTATTTCTTGATATAAAAAAGAATAAGTTTTCAGTTATCTACATAAAATCTAACTCTGAAGTAACATACTCAAACACGCACTCCATATATAACTAGACAACCTCCAAAACCAAGTCTGTCTGCAGACATACATCCAAACCCACTAGCATTATCAGTGCCACACAACGTTTCCAAAGCTTTTCCCATTAGCTCTTGCTGAAAAGCAACGTTCAGCAGATCGGTCTCTTCGCTTTTTGCTGTCTAGTTTTCCTGAAATATCAACTGTTTTATATTGTCCACCCTTCGGTTAACGTGACCAAAAAATGAGAGATGTAATTTTCCTCAAAAGTTCTCTTCTTTTTTAACTATACTTTCAAATGTTTTTTCTCTATCTCTGGAAAAAGTTGTTTATTACACGTTAATATCCAGACTTTTTGCCAAAATATTAATATTTCGCAAATAACATGCAAAACGCTTTTACAAATTGTCATTTTAACTTCTCTGAAATTGAAATAAAGTCACTTAAAACTTGTCTGCTAAATAGTCCAGTCAACGAATAACCTAAAGGATGGTGTAGAGTGCGTGAGCAGGGACCTAAGCGATTACTTTAGAAAGTTGTTCAGGGTGTTTAGGGAATGAACATACTGAAAGTCCTGACGTCTAGGAGGTGAGCCGGAGGGGGGGGGGGGCACAAATAAAGTCCCACTTTTGGTTTTTTCGCTTATATCTCTAAAATGGTACGGTTTTTTTACTTCCACATCCAGTGGAAGTAAAAAAAATTTCTGTCTGTCTGTCGGTCTGTCTGTAACTTTTTTTTGTGCGTACGTTTACTCTGCAACCGTTTAAGATATTGACTTGAAATTTGGTACACATATGTACTTTAATGAGATCCGGAACTAGATTATATTTTTATCTTGTTCCGTCGAAGGGTTGGGAGATAAATTTGTGGTAAATACGTAAATCAAGCAGGTAAGAGTCCATAAAATTAGTATTTAGTATATACAAGAGACGCTAAGGTCTCAAAAACATTTTTGGCATTAGCCACCCCCATTACCACCTCCACCCCATTATTAAAGGGGATGAAAAAAAAATTTTGATTTAGCGTGTGTACAAGAACCAGAAACCTCAAAATATTTTTTTACTTCATCCACATCCACTATCAACCCCCCACCCCACTACCAATGTGGGGTATCGTTTTATGGGTTTTTGGGGTAGAGGATTTCAAATATTATATTATTAAAGTTCCGTAAACAATTATTTCCACATACAAAATTTTTTCGTTGTGAGTGACTTAGATAGAAAATCTGAATGTGGAAGTAGTGATTCCTTGGGCAGCGGTGTCTCTTATTAACAAAGGACCCCACACAAATACATTGATTTTTGCTTTCGGTCAAATTTTTTTTGGAACTTTGGATTTTGTTAGTTGATTTGTTGCTGATTAAATCTTTATGTGACTAGAACCCTCGGAAACCCTTTCTTTTGAAGGTGCGGCCCTTTTAAGGGCTGAAACATGTATTACTTCCACATCCAGTGGAAGTATAGTAACGACAAAAAAAAAATTTTAAATTTTTATTGTTCAAATAGGCTTAGAATGTCATGAAACGTCGAGATTTCAAGTTTAAGCGAAAAAAAATTTCTGTCTGTCTGTCGGTCTGTCAGTCTATAACTTTTTTTGTGCGCACGTTTACTCTGGAACCGTTTGAGATAGTGACTTGAAATTTGGTATACATATGTACTTTAACGAGATCTAGAACTAGATTATATTTTCATCTTGTTCCGTCGAAGGGTTGGGGGGTAAATTGGGGTAAAATTGGAGTAAATAGGTAAATCAAGCAGGTAAGAGTTAATAAAATTGATATTTAGTATAGACAAGAGAAGCTAAGGTCTCAAAAAAAATTTTGGCATTAGCCACCCGCTGACTACGAAAAAATACATTAGTCGCTTCTTGCTTTTTCTGTTTATGAGGGACATTGTTAATGAAAAAATGAAGGGACTCTGGCGGATTAGGGGGTTCTCACTCCCCTATTTGAAGGTTCACGGTTGTCTCGAATCATCATTGCAACTTATTTTGTGTCTATTTCGCATTAGTACTATTCGGTGCAGAAATATAATATAATTATAATAATAATAATAACAATAATAATAATAATAATAATAATAATAATAATAATAATAATAATAATAATAATAATAATAATAATAATAATAATAATAATAATCAGGAGGGGCTAACCGTCATCCATCTAGCCTTTGGTGAGCCTAGCCTAGCCCAGCCTAGCCCTAGACCTAGCCCATTTTGCGACTACCGTCCCGGCAACGTGAAAAGTGCCACTAAATGTCCATACCCTAGTCAGGATTCGAACCCGGAATCAAGGGCGGATCTATTGGGAGGGGGTAATTACCCCCCAGGATTTCGTAAACCACCAACTTTCGTTTTAAAATTTCATAATTTTCATTATTGTATTTTATATTTTTGAATATACAGGGTGTTTCAGCTAAAAGTCCCCGGGTCATTATCTCGTAAAATAATAAAGATACTTAAAATTTGTAAATCGTGGATAATTGACACCAAAAAAGATCTTAAATAACTCCAGTTAGAATTGTTCCTTCGCAGTGTACAGAGATGGCGCTGAGGTGAGAAATTATTTTTCGATGGCTGGAACTTTGAAACACGATTCATACGATTAATGAATAATTTGTGAATAATTTTGACTATGTAAAAAATTTTGTAAACACCAGCCGTTTTGGAGCTACATAAATTTTTGTCTCCATTTTTTTGTCTCTGTAAATTTTGAAAACTTCTGTAACTTTTCTGTTTATCATTTTAGAACACCAATTATTTAGAACTTTTATCTTATTATATACCATACTTCTTATATTATTACATATTTTGAAAATTTTCATAATTTTCAGATTTTTCAAATGCAACTAATTTTTTAAATTTGAAATTAGTAAAAATGTTCAAAATATGTAATAATCTAAGAAGTATTGAATATAATAAGATAAAAATTCTAAATAATTGGTGTTCTAAAATGATAAACAGAAAAGTTACAGGAGTTTTCAAAATTTACAGAAACAAAAAAAAAATGGAGAAAAAAATTCATGTAGCTCCAAAACGGCTGGTATTTACAAAATTTTTTACATAGTCAAAATTATTCACAATTGATTCATTAATCGTACGAATCATGTTTAAAGGTTCCAGCCAGGGCATTTTTTAACATACATGTTATGTATCCAAGTGGATACGCAGTATTTTAAACTGGATTCGGTGTAAAACCAAAATGAATTAGTAAGCGTACAATAATAGCAAAGAAAATCAATCTAATCAACGTAAGCTAGGCTTAAAATTTACTTAAATTTCTAACTTTTATAATGCAACAAACAAGAATGAAAACAAATAAAATATAAAAGAAAAAAAACAAAATTTCACTCCAAATACAAATCTTACACACATCTAAGAACACAAATCAAAATTCAAGACATTCTGTGAGCAGTATTAATGTTGTTGCAGTGGGAAAAAATTTAATTTTCATATGAATATATATCGATATTGGTTCATTATTTACATTTTTAATATTTTTTTTTACATTAATAAAAGTTGACCGAGTCATTTAAAAATTTGCCTCGACAAATGTGTGGGGAATTTAATTACCTTTAATTTAAAAAAAAAATTATCCCGATCCGATGGATATTAGGGTCTCTAGAGATTTTTGAACAGTAAAATCCGGAATTTCCCCACAGTGAGGCGGTCTAAGTGGCGCGATGTGTAAATTGGATACAATTGGATATCCTTAAAAAATGCCCTGGTTCCAGCCCACGGTCATTAAACCATACGGTTGTTTCATTCGATTTCCCGCCCCCCGCGTCTCTCGTCCTAAAGCTGCTGATTGATGTAACCGTATCGTTTATTGACCGTGGTTCCAGCCATCGAAAAATAATTTCTCACCGCAGCGCCATCTCTGTGCACTGCGAAGGAACAATTCTAACTGCAGTTATTTAAGACCTTTTTTGGTGTCAACGTTGATTGGAGTCTATAAACTTTTCACTCAGCGGTGTCAATTATCCGTAATTTACAAATTTTAAGTATCTTTACCCACTAAACAAGATATTATTATATTATATTAATATAAATTCAACGTTGCCAGAAAGTAATTTGTCATACTATTAAATGTTATTTAATGTAACCAATATTACTTAAATATTTGCTTAATATTTCTAAATGTAACATTTATCAGTTACGTTGTTGTAATATAAATATCATATTGCAAGAGAATATTAAAAATGTTACTTCCATTTAACATTGCATAACATTACGGATACATTCTCTGTTTGCTGGGTATTATTTTACGAGATAATGACCCGGGGACTTTTAGGTGAAACACCCTGTATATCCATCCTATTTAGTTGTGTTTATAAATTTTTTTTGAGATTTTCTCCCCCCGCTCATCAATTTTAATTTTCGAGGAAAAACATTTTTGTTATTTTCAGCACGCCCCAACTCAAGGCCCAGATCCGCCTTTGCCCCGAATGTGGTCTCAAGCGTAATACGTAAGCCACTGCCGGTCACATTCATTTTCTTACTATTTTTGTTTGTAAAATAACTCCTAAACGGACGAGAGTTATTTTCTTAACAACCTGTAGAAACAAAGCGAGACAAAATGTAACATTTTTGGCCACGGTTTTAAATTTAAGTGTATTTTACTATGTGCGACACCTTTCATCTTTAAATTAAAATAATTCGCTGGAAATACGGAAAGTTACAGTTTTCTGGCAGTTTTTATTCGATACCCACTTAATCTTTCTAAAAACTAAAGTTAATAAAATTCTAGTTTGAAGCATTAAATTCTGCTATATAAGTTGGGCTAGTACCTACCAGATGGCCACATTTTGTTTACTAATTTCTTTTAGTTTTTTCTGATATCTATATTATCAACACAACAAACGCTCTAAGTTTACTAAATCCACCGTTTTGCTAAAAAGGAGGAGAAAAAAATATCAAAAACTGTCAAAACGAAATGTGAATGTGGTGGTGTTTAGATTTGCTATAATAATTTTTATTAAGAAATAAGTAATTATAACATGTTTGATCGTGATTTTGTGGAAATCAATCAAATAAATAGTTTTTTATCGTTTTTGTGGAGCGTAAGTACCTAGGGTTTATAATAATCGGATATCCAAAGAAATCGGTTTCAAGGTTTCACATTTTTGATTGTTATTTATTATGTTTTATCGTTGAAACCGGTTGTTGTCTTTTTTATAATGAGAACTTTGCATCTCGGCAAAAGCTATCTAAAATAACATCATCTTAATAATAATATTACTACTATTTCCCACCACAGCAATACAATATTTCCTAATTAATATTACTTATATAGGAACCTGTGCCTAATCAATTAGCTAGGTACTTATAATAATACTTAAATAATGTATCATTGTGATGAAATTACGTTTAGAAAAGGGAAGTTAACAATAAAATCTAAGTTCTCTGCTAGATTCTTATTATTTAGTTAATTTCTGGATAAGCAATAAGCTAGTAATAAATTTAAGCAAAGAAACTATATTTCTAAAATATAGCTTGCCGTAGACTTAAGCATTTTCAGTAATTTGTTTCGTTCATGTCATGTATGTTTTTTCTGTTTTTCTTGTTAGGATCCTCTGCCATATGTATTTTCTTCTAAAACAATGCCCATGAAATCTACAAAATAATACATTTATCCAATATTTTACTCAGGGGCGGCTCAAGGTAAATTTTCTACCCGGGCGGGAGCACTTTCCTTCCTGAGATCATCACGGACGTACTTCATACTAAAATACAAGGATATCGATTATCGCCTCATTGTACAAATAGAAATCCGAAAAAAAATTCGCCTTATAGACGGAATACAAATAAAAATCAAAAAAAAAAATTTTCTCGCCTCATGGGGAGGGGGTGCCATTAGAAATCTAAAAAAAAAATTATATCAATATCACCTCATGAAGTGGGTACTATTAGAAATCCGAAAAAATTTTTTGCCCTCTGACCTTTACCTTCAATTTGGCGCCCCTCCAAGCCGACGCCCCGGGCAGCCGCCCGGGTTGCCCGGCCCTTAAGCCACCCCCGATTTTACTGAAAGAAACCTCTACGCCTATGACTTTTATGTCAAAGGAACAGTTAGCAGGCGTTTTTGAAAAATGAAAAATATAAAAATAATGTACCCATATTGCTGACGTTTCCCCAAGCTTTATTATGAAAATGTTTGTGCTGTGTATATAGTAGTGGCATTTTAAAATATTGAGTCGATGCCAATGTAAGATAGAAGAGAAGAGAAATGGATAATTAATATGGTGAAAAGAAACAGATTTAACCTACGCTGTTGCCACTTTTCTCTTTAGCTACTTTTAGTCATTGGCGGAACTCTTAATGCCGAAGTGCCTGTCATCAATGTTAATATATCGCTTTCTTTCACGTACATTATTTTGCTATTTATATTTCACTCTATCTTACAGGGATCGACCCAAGATTTCTAGGTGCCACTAGTGTATATTAAATGCTCAGCTTAGGGAATATATTTGTTATATTTAATATCCATAAATATTTACTAGTGACACAGAACTGTAAATAAAGTTAATAGTTTTATTTTGAACAATGTTAAGTTTGTTAAATTCTTCTTTTAACATTGGTAACCAGGTTGTGCAAACATCTGTGGAACAATAGGCATGTCCACAAAATTTTAATTTCAATTGGAAATGATAGATTTATCCTTATGATAAACTAATGTAACAAAAAAAAATATATATATTTTTATTTTGCCAGTTATTCATAATAGAAATCACCCCAACTCAGCGAGGCTAAGACGTTCCCAAGGTACCTAGAAGCTAGTGACACATGATGTCACCTCCTTGCAGGCACGCCGGCTTATGTGTGTAATGGGTGCCCATTGTTCTTATTGAAATGCTAATATACTATTACTGATCAGCATGCTTTAAAACCCCCATATCCTAAATTTAAAGACATTTTGATATATGATTTTTGAATTACGGCCCCCTAAAAAAATTACATTTTTCAAATATTAAATAATTAATAACTTATAAACGAATTGTATTTCGAAAAAAGTCATACTTCAGTTTCTATTTAAATTCACTTTTTCTACAACCCAGCATCATCTATACTTAAAAATTTCATATTACCAAACATTTTGAACCAGCAGCCCTGTAAATTATTCGTGAATTAAAATTGCCGAATTTGAAAGCATGGATGACAGTGGGTGAGAGAAAAAGTGATTTTAAATAGAAAATTAGGAATGATTTAAAAAAAAAAATCGTTTCCAAGTTATAAATTATTTGATATTTAACATTTTTGCTAATTTTTCTATGAAAATTCTTGTCCTATAAAATTTGAAAGTACAGAGATGATGCTGGGTTGTAGAAAAAGTGAATTTAAATAGAAAATGTGGAATGACTTTTTGTAGAAATACAGTTCCTTTAAAAGTTATTAAAAAGTTATTAATTATTTAATTTAGGAGGCCGTAATTAGAAAACAATATATCAAAGTTTATAAATTTGGGATATATGGGTTCTAAAGCATGCTGGTCAATAATATTTTATTAGTCTTTCAATAAAAAACATTACACACACAGGCCAGTGTGCCTGCAAGGAGGTGACGTCATATTACTAGCCTCTACCTTGGGAACGTCTCTTAGTCTCGCTGCATTGGGGTGTTTTCTATTACGAATAAGTGACAAAATAAAAATATTTATTAATATGATTTTGGTACTAGGGGCTCTAATGTATGATTTTAACTAATATTTATGTAGGTATATTATTTTTTTTGTGGACATGCCTATTCGACAGTATTATTGCAAATTCTCTAATTTTTCTTTTCTTGCTACCTATGTGTCTCTTTTGTTAAAATTTTTGCCGAGTCTCAGTTTATTCTTCGTCCATTGTCCGTTCTCCCAAGCGTGTTCCCAAACCTTCTATTTCTGAATTTCATTCTTACTAATGTAACCCTTGTGCTCATCCAATCTTAAATAAATGGTCTGGTCTCATTATGTTTATTACACTCACACGGAATACTATAAATGAAGTTTTTTTTAAATTTTGCTCATCACTTGGCAATTTTGTTTTTATTAAAATAGTTAAAATAGATCTCAAAGTATTGTGTTGAAATACCGTCCTAATATCAAATCTATCATCTATATGGCTTCAGATAATCCGTATACATAATAAATTAACACTGTGTACCATTGTTAAGGTTTTTGTCTTACCTGATTGTTATTGTGTAAAAGTCTGTAAAAGTTCAGCAAAGGCTTCAGAATATTGATTATTTAAGAATCTCTCATAAAAGGTTTCTCATTGTCTAATATTTCATCATTAGAAGAAATTATTTTGACCCTATCATATCAACATTTAACATGCATTGACTGATTTGAGTTAAAATTCAAATATCTGTTGGTATGTGTTGGTTTTCTATAAACACTTGTTTCAGTTGTATTGTGACATTCCTACCCCCAGAGACATCGATGACTGTTCCCTCTAAGTTCAGTTTAGATAGCAAGTCAGTAAGATAAAAGCGAGGATAAAAGAAATAAGCAAAGTGATCAAGTGACTCAAGTAGTGAATTATAGTACACTGTAATATTAGTAAACTAATTATTTGTTGTAATTAGTACGTAAGTTAATAAATTAGTGTTTAGTGTTACCCTGTGCTATAATTTCCGGATCCACGATACAGGGTGTTATGTAAACACATAACAATTGATGTCAGAAGCGGGATTATAACAGAAGATTTCTGGATTATTCGAGAAGGTTCCTAGTGTTCTTCTCGGGAATTAGGTGTGACACGAAGAATTGACTTACGGGATAGAGACACTGAAAAAGACTCATTTGTGTTAGTTCGTAAAAATGTCTAGAACGTTCTATTCGGAAACTAGTGTAGATAATCGAATTATTTCAACTAGAAAGTGATAGAGACACTGAAAAAGACTTATTTGTGTTAGTTTAAGAAAATTTCTAGAACATTCTATTTGGAAATATCTGGATTTTCTTAACGCTATTGTGTAATAAACTGTTTAAAAGTGATTATATGCCCATAACAACAAGAAGCATGGCAGCAGAGAAACAAATACTGGACCTACTTGGGGAGTTTACGAGGATGATGGTGCAGCAATGCCAGGAAGACAGAGAAGAGCAGGAGAAGAGACGTCAAAAGGAAAAAGAACATAAAAAGCGGCGCCAGGAAGAAAAAGGCGAATTGAGAAAAAATATGGAAGACCTGGAAATAAGACGCCAGGAAGAAAAGAAAGAACAAGAAAAGCGACGTCAAGAAGAAAAAGCAGAGCAAGAAAGAAGACGTCAAGAGGAAGAAAAGCGGCATGAAGAAGAAATAGAGAAGCAAGAAAGACGTCAGGAAGAATTACTTAAGGAAAATTCTGAGCAATCAAATGAAAATACAATAGGACGCAATCGTTTCTGCCAACTAAAGAGTGAAGTCAAAGAAGAGATAAAGAAGATTGAAGATAAAGTAGGGGTAGTCGAGACTCCGCCACATGTATTTGTGGGCAAAATTGCTTTAGAAAAGCAATATGAAATTAGAGAAATTGAGTACAGAAGAAAAACATCATCCTGAAAAAGATTTTTGAAGATTTTGAAAATATCAAAATTTTGACAGCAGACAAAGGTAATGCAACAGTTATTATGGATAAAAATATATATGATACAAAAGTCACGACGTTGGTCAATGACGGGCTTTACTCAAAATTAAACAAGGATATGACAAAACCAACTGATTGCAAAATTTACTGAACTATATTCAAGTACAAAAATGAGGATTTTGGTATGGCACTGAGGTCTCCATTGACACCAATTTTAGCTAATATATTTACGGAGACATGTTCAATATTGTACAATTGTACATAAAATTGTACATACAAACCAGTTATCTGGTGAAGATATGTTGACGATATTTTTGCAATTTGGCCTCGTGGAGTCGACTTGCTAGATAATTCTTTAGAAAATTTAAATAATAAGGAACCTTCTATTAAATTTACATTAGAAGTAGAAAGTAGAAATGTCCGTCAGTCAAGTAAAAGGAAAAGTAAATCAGTTTGAAGAAAAGATAGCGAGTTCGAAGGAGAAGTAGAGCGACTTAAACGACAACTGAGAGAGAAAGGAGGCCAGCTAGTAGCATCGTTAGGTACTCGGGTAAAACCTCCCTCCTTTGACGGTCAAAGCACATGGACAACTTATAAGAGACAATTTAAAGCAGCTGCATCTGCGAATAACGAGGAAAAGGCTATGGCCTTAGTTCTAGCACTGAGGGGCCAAGCCTCAGAGTTACTTCAGACTATCCCAGTGGAGAAACAAAGGAACTTATTAAGAGTTCTGGAAGCTGCATTGAACTTGAGATATGGCGACCAGTACCTCGCCCAAGTATACCAGACTCAGCTAAAATCACGGACCCAAAAGGCTGGGAAAAGCTTGCAAGAATTCGAAACTGCGATAGATAGACTGGCACACCTGGCATATCCGAGTACTCCAAGAAGTGCATAACGGAACGTCCGACGGACACTTTGGCATAAACAAAACACTGAGTAAAGTGCGAGAACGATTCTACTGGGTTAATAGTCGTCAGGATGTGGAGGCTTGGTGTCGCAAATGTAAGAATTGTGCTGCCAATAAGGAACCACTTTCCGTAAGCGACAATGCGGATGAAAGTCGAAGACAGCCAAAGCGCCCGAGAACAGATCACCAAAGCTACTAGCCGAATGAAGCCTCGTTATGATCGTAATGCCAGTACAGGAGGATTCAAGGTGGTTTGGCTGTACAACCCACAGCAGAAGGAATGGAGATCCCGAAGCTTCAGCCACCTTGGGAAGGATCGTATTCAATCATCACCCGGATAAATGACGCCTATCGGATTCAAAGAAGTAAAAAGTCAAAGATGAAAATCGTACACTTAGACAGATAGACTGGCAAAGTATGTTGAAGAGACTAAATTGCCTGACCGGGACGTTTAGGCTTAAGGAGGGGACGTTGTGACATCCCTACCCCCAGAGACATCTATAAGTGCTCCCTCTAAGTTCAGTTTAGATAGCAAGTTAGCAAGATAAAAGAAGTAAGCAAAGTGGTCAAGTGATCCCAAGTAGTGAATTATAGTACACAGTGTAATATTAGTAATTATTTGTTGTAATTTGTATGTAAGTTAATAAATTAGTGTTACTCTGGTGTTATAATTTCCGGATCCACGATACAGGGTGTTTACAAAGGGGGTGTAAATATGTAACAGTATTATGGTAACAAAACAAATAACAGATTACCATCAGAAGATCCACTTGTTTTAGAAAATAAATTTAATTCATTCTATGTTGAGGCTATTCCTGAGCTAATAGCAAATTTAAACAATAATAATGTAAGTACAGATCACAACAAACCCATTAAAATGATCAAAAAGTCTATGTTTATACACCCTACATCATCAAAAGAAATATGCGAGATAGTAAAAAAATTTAAACCAAAAACTTCCAGTGGATTTGACGGTATTTCACCTAGTTTATTGAAAAAATGTATAGACCCTATAGTTGCACCACTTGAGAATATATTTAATGCGTCATTATGTCAAGGAGTATTTCCAGAATCTCTGAAACTAGCAATTGTACTGCCATTACACAAAAAAGGCAATACAAATGACTTAAGTAATTATCGCCCTATAAGTTTACTGTCAGTGTTTTCCAAAATATTGGAAACGCTTATGTACAACAGGCTAATTGGTTTTTTAAATAGCATTCAATTTTTCAATAACTTTCAGCATGGCTTTATGAAAGAAAAATCGACGACAACAGCTCTTTTCAATTTTGTAAATACAATATTAGAGGGTTTGAATGGCCAGGAAATTGTTTGTGAATTATTTCTTGACCTATCCAAGGCCTTTGATATGTTGAATCACAATCATCTCAATAAGTTGTGTGACGTGTTTCCACCCTTAGGAAACCACCCTCGCAAATTCCGTGGGTTCCAAAAATTATAACAAGAGATGTCCACTAACACACTTTATTAAATATTTACTGGATACTTCACAATACTATTATTAATTTAAATACACTTTACTGACTAAAATTACAATGTTTATCACTTTGTTTATCTTCGAAGTCTTAACCTCACTTTCTATACTTTCTGAACTTCTGAACTACTCGCCGAGAATGCGGTCGGTCTTTTATACCCAAAAATGACAGATCTCGATTGTTCTGTGATGACGCCACCATTCTCTAGATTATTCCAGATGTCACCAGAACTAACTTCTGGTAGGTTTCTCGAGTAGGTGCAAATACACTACATTCATTCTAAGGGTTGTAACACATTACACTGCCCCCTCCTTAAGCCTGAACGTCCCGGTCAGGCAATTCAGCCTCTTTCACATACTTCGCCAGTCTATCCAAGTGTACGATCTTCATCTTGGACTTTTTGTTTCGTTGAATCCGATAAACGACATCATTTATTCGGGTAATAACAGTATACGGTCCATCCCAAGGAGGTTGAAGTTTCGGGGGGTCTCCATACCTTCCGCTGTGGGTTGTACGGCCAAACCAGATATCCCACCTTGAATCCCCCTGTACTGGCGTTCTGATCATAACGAGCCTTCAAGCGGTTACTAGTTCTGTTCATCTGCTCTCGATCATTCTTTGGCTGTTCTCGACTTCCATTTCTGTAGTTGCTCATCGAAAATGGTTCTCCACGGGCAGCACAATTTTTACACTTGTGACACCAGGCCTCCACATCCTGGCGACTATTAACCCAATAGAATTGTTCCCGTGCTCTACTCAATGTCTTGTTTATGTCGAAGTGTCTGCTGGACGTTTCATTGTGCGCTTTCTGGAGTACTTCTGGTACACGACACCTGGGAATCACTAAACGCATGGCAACCTGCTTCCCATCTGGGCTTTCCCATGCTCTCCTCAAAAGCCCATCTACGACCGTAAGTGAATCCCATTGTGACCATAAAGCCTTCAGCCCCACTTCTTTGTCGGAAACATCCTTCCATGCTGGACGCGTTCCCTCTTCTTTTGCTCTCAACATGGGTCCGATTTCTACATCGCGCAATTGCTCTTGCCTCAGAGTTTTCTTTGGCCAACTCTCTGGAAGATCGACCTTGACAGTGTTGACTTCAACCATGATCGACAATCTTTCCACCTGAGGGTAGCGCTTGCAATCTTCCTTGTCTGGTTTTTTGGATAATGCAGGAATTTTGACAGCCTGCGTTGTCAACAGCCTGGTTTTCTCACATTGGTTGTTCACTTTTGACAGAATAAATTGTTCGTTCCCAATCCTTAAGACTCGCTTTCCTACGTCAACAATAAATCCGTATTGTTCCATGATGTCCAGTCCCAAAATGAAGTCATCCGTGATGTCAGCCACGATGACCCTGTGGTCGAATCTTAATTGTCCAATCTGCAAACCCAGGTCTACTTCTCCATGAACCGTAGCCCTGTCCCCCGTAGCTGTCCGGACGATCACTTCATTTTGCCTCTTGGTAATCTTTATGCCCGATATAAATCCTGGCCGTACTATTGATGACGTAGTACCTGTGTCGATGGTAAACAAACATTTTCTTCCATTCACATGGCCTTGTAACAGCAGACTATTCGAAATTTCTCGAAGCTGGGAAATCTTTACTTCTCTGGGGGCACCGCATTCCCTAGCCAGCACAGCCCCCTTGGTGCTGGCTATCTCTAGTTTTCCTGCTTCTCTTCAACATTAACAGCATTTACTCGACTCTCCGAGTTCTGCTGTCGACAGTCTCGTTTCATATGTCCCACCTTGCCGCAGTTGAAACATTTAATACCTCCGCTCGGCTTTCCTTTATTTTGTTGTTTTTCCTGCTTTCCGAGGCCATCCAATTTATCACATAATTTGGTGAATATTTTCTGCATCTCAGTCAGCAAGGGGTTCTGGTTCATTTCTGGTTGCGATTCTTCGAGAGTCACAGCTCGCACTCTCGACCTTGGAGTATCCCTGTAAGCGGCTTCTACTTCGAGTGCACGCACCAAAGCTTCGCTACTACTTTGGTGTCTCGTCAGTCTCAGAACTCGCCTGACCTCTTCGTCCCTTATACCATCTAAAAAGGCCCCTACGGATAATTGTTCCTGAAATTCTCTAGGTGCACTTGGATACGCCAGGTGTGCCAGTCTTTCTATCGCAGCTTCGAATTCCTGTAAACTTTCTCCAGCCTTTTGTGTTCGTGATTTTAGCTGGGCTTGGTATACTTGGGCGAGATGTTGGTCGCCATATCTCAAGTCCAATGCATCTTCCAAGACTTTGAAGTCCCTTTGTTTATCCACTGGGATAGTCTGAAGCAACTCTGAGGCCTGGCTCCTTAATGCCAGAACTAATGCCATGGCCTTTTCCTCGTTATCCCAGTTGTTCGCACATGCTGCTGCCTCAAACTGCCTCTTGTACGTCGTCCAGGAACTTTGGCCGTCAAAAGAAGGAGGTTTTAGTCGCTGACCTGCTGCTGGCCACCTGCTGGCTTCCTCTATCTCTCAACTGTCGTTTAAGCCGGTCTATTTCTCCCTTGACTTCTTCTTCGAACTCACTCATCTTTTCTTCAAACTGATTTACTTTTCCTTTTACTTGACCGACTTCGGTCTTGACTTCACCTACTTTATCTTCGACCTTATCTACTTTTTCTTCTACCTTGCTTATATCTTCTTTGACTTCACTTTTGACAGAAATGATTGCGTCCTGTTGTATTTTTATTTGATCGCTCAGGATTTTCCTTAATTCCTCCTGGCGTCTTTCTTCCAAGTCTTCCATTATTTTTCTCAGTGCGTCTTTTTCCTCTTGACCTTGTCTTTCTTGCTCTTCTTTCTCCTCTTGCTGTCTTATCTTCAGGTCCTCCATCATTTCTCTCAATTCGGCTTTTTCTTCTTGGCGTCTTGTTTCTTCATCCTCTTTTTCTTTCTTACGTCTTATTTCCTGATCTTCCATTATTTTCTTTAATTCGTTCCTTTCTTCTTGACGCCGTTTTTCTTCCTCCTGGCGTTTTCTTTCTTGCTCTTCTTTATCTACTTGACGTCGCTTTTCTTGTTCTTCTTTCTCCTCTTGACGTTTTTTCTCCTGTTCTTCTTTATCTTCCTGCCGTTGCTGCGCCATCATTTTTTGGAATTGTTCAAATAAGTCCTGTATTTGTTTATCGGATGCCATACTTCTTGTTGTTACGGGCATACGATGAAATTAAAATAAAATAAATTTAACTGTCACGTCAATATCGGTAATGGAACTTCCCAGACAAATCTCGAAATAGCACGAAAAAAAGTCTTATCCAGAGTCTTTTGTCACTATCCAGTTCAGAGAATTTAATAATCTCCACTAATGTCCAAATAGAAAAGTTCTAGAAATTTTCACGCACTAAATGAGTCTTTTTCAGTGTCTCTATCACTTCTCAGTTCAAAGGATTTAATTATCACACTAATGTCCTAATAAAATGTTCTACAATGTCTCAAAAATGCACTTAACACTATTTTCCTGTTCGAAAATAACCCTCGAACAATGTCCAGTAAATGAGTCCTCCGTGTTAGCACTAACCCTCAAGAATACTTCTCGAACACTCCAGCACAACTTCAGAGCTCCTCTTGTCATAAAATTCCGCTTTCTGACACCAATTTGTGACGTGTTTCCACCCTTAGGAAACCACCCTCGCAAATTCCGTGGGTTCCAAAAATTATAACAAGAGATGTCCACTAACACACTTTATTAAATATTTACTGGATACTTCACAATACTATTATTAATTTAAATACACTTTACTGACTAAAATTACAATGTTTATCACTTTGTTTATCTTTGAAGTCTTAACCTCACTTTCTATACTTTCTGAACTTCTGAACTACTCGCCGAGAATGCGGTCGGTCTTTTATACCCAAAAATGACAGATCTCGGTTATTCTGTGATGACGCCACCATTCTCTAGATTATTCCAGATGTCACCAGAACTAACTTCTGGTAGGTTTCTCGAGTAGGTGCAAATACACTACATTCATTCTAAGGGTTGTAACACATTACAGTTGGAACAAATAGGCGTGAGAGGAACCAGTTTCCAATGGTTCAATTCATATTTGCAAAATAGAAAGCAAAGGACAGTGATATCATTTAATGGTAATAAATATGATTCTGACACTCTTAGTCAAAATTATGGAGTACCTCAAGGCAGTGTCCTTGGACCACTTCTGTTCATAATCTATATAAACGATCTCGTGAATCTTAGAGATAATAATATTAAAGCAACCATAATTAATTACGCCGACAACACCAATTTGCTAATGAGGGGTAAAACGTTGGAAGAGGTAGCCCAAGAGCTCTCCCAATTATGGCAAAATGTAAGAAATTGATTTTATGCTAATCAACTTATATTAAACGAGTCTAAATCGAGCTGTGTAATTTTTAAAACTGATAGATCAGGTCTCATATTACCGGATCAACTATCAAAAGAAGTACCAATCTTAAATGCAAATTCCACAAAATTACTAAGTGTAACTCTGGATAGGAATATGAAATGGTTTTTGCATATAGATGAAACCATTAATAAACTTAACAAATCATGTTACATGCTTAGGATATTATCACATCTGTTTGATGCATCAGCACTTAAAATATTTTACTATGCAAATTTTTACTCTATCGCTAAATATGCAATTGAAATTTGGGGTGGTTCCTCCAACCTTTACAAAATATTCAAAATACAAAAAAGAGCATTAGGAATAATTTATAAAATAAAATTTAACGGTTCATGCAGGGGTTATTTTAGGCAAAATGAATTACTTACAATACCAGGATTATATATATACTCATGTTTGTTGTATTTAAAAAATCATCAAGCTGAATTTAATATTTCAAACTTTGACACCTCTCATGATACAAGACATAAAAACAGTTATGTATTTCCTATACATATACTATACATTTCCTATACATTGTCTAACTATACATTTCCTATACATTGTCTAACTATTACTGAGAAAGGACCTTTTTACTCAGCAATTAAATTTTTTAACCTACTTCCTAATTCTCTTAAAGACATTACTTCTCCAAAGGTCTTCAAAAAACAAGCTTTTCAATACATTTGCAATATGGAACCATATTCTGTTCAAGAATTCTTAGTTTTTAATATTGATAGTTTTAGGTTTTAACCATCGAATAAGTTGTAATGTAAAAGTATACTTTAATGTTTTTTTTACAATAAGTGTTTACTTGTGCAGTTATTTTTTATTTTAGTTTGTGGTATCTAAAATGACCTGTTTTATACATATTATGTATTTTGTACTATGAAATGGAATAAATCTATTTATCTATCTATCTATTATTTACTATTTTAATTAAAACTAATTCATTTCTACTTCTAATGTAAATTTAATAGAAGGTTCCTTATTATTTAGATTTTCTAAAGAATTATCTAGCGAGTCGACTCCACGAGGCCAAATTGCAAAAATATCGTCAACATATCTCCACCAGATAACTGGTTTGTATCTACAACTGTACAATATTGAACATGTCTCCATAAATATATTAGCTAAATTTGGTGACAATGGAGGTCATATCAAAATCCTCATTTTTGTACTTGAATAAAGTTCAATAAATTTTGCCATCAGTTGGTTTTGTCATATCCTTGTTTAATTTTGAGTAAGATCCTTCATTGATCAACGTCGTGACTTTTGTATAATATATATTTTTATCTATAATAACTGTTGCATTACTTTTGTCTGCTGGCAAAATTTTAATATTTTCATCTCTTTTTAAGGATGATATTGATTGTTTTTCTTCTGTACTTAATTTCTCTAATTTCATATTGCTTTTCTAAAGCAATTTGGCCCATAAATACATGTGGCGGAGGATCGCAACAAGAAAAACAGAAAAATTAAGACCACCCCACAATCAGCATTTAGACAATATTTGATATGCTTGTTAACTAGACACTACCTAGTATTGTTATTTCTATTTAGATCTCATTAGATGACAAAAAAAATATGTTATAATTTTGTATAAATTACCAATCAACTTCAAGTAAGTGCTACTTAATATTTAACTCCCTGTTTGTTTATTGTTTCAGATTGAGTGGCGGGATCCATGGCTTATAGCTCTTTTCGCTTTTCATATTTCTATCTTTATGATGGCTATTTTAACTAGGAATTATGGAAATTTTCAAGCATTATTATTTTTTTGTTTATGTAAGTTAAATTTTTGAATAAGTAAACGTATATTTTATGTATTATTAATGATTCATTTTTCAGTGTTACTCGTATATTTCTCAGAAAGCATTAACAAATTAGCATCAACGAATTGGAAAATATTTTCTAGGCAACAGTATTTTGATAGCAATGGTCTCTTTATATCTGTTGTGTTTTCTATGCCAATTCTCATGAATTGCATTTTAATGGTGGTAAGTACAAAGCTTATACATTATTAATTAATCATATATTAAAGCATTAATCTACATACAATGATATGGAATGTACCTGGAAGTTTTTGATTGTTTTGTGTTTCATTTGTGAAACTTTAATTTTCCATGCAACACATGCAAAAATATACCTAAACCTGATAAAAGTTGTTGAAAAAAATATTTTATGTTCAAAAAATAGAATTGACGTTTCGGACAAATAATTTATTTGCATTATCTGAATCTCAAAATATTTGAAAGCATTTTGAAGGTTAGATAGCAGAAATAGATTACTTTACCACAACATCAACATGCTCATAATTCTAATTTTATTTTTTAGTAGATATTTTACTTAACAATTTCTTGTTAGATTTATATATTTTTAGGATTAAAGTGTGATAATTAGCAACATAAATAAAATCTAAGTTCTAATCTAAGTCCTTTGGACATACAAATTTTATAAAAAAATAATGCTATTTTGAAAGCCATTGGCTATCCCCAAATCATCAGATGTCATATAGAAATAATTATGGACAATATATTTGTTGTGATTAGTTGATAAGAATTAAAAATTTATGTACCTACTTATTGCGATTTAAAACGTGATAAAAAATACTTAGATTTATAGGCACTGAAATGTAGGAGGTATAACATACTAAACTTAATGATAGGTGCAAATATATAATAAATGAATGCTGAATGAATCTAAGAAATTAAAACAATAATAACCTATTATAATCTATTAATTTATTGTAGGTATTCATTATTTTAAATAATTATATAAAAAATATTGGTTCAAAATACTTTAATCAGCCTTGTTACTAAATATAAATTTATCTGAAAAACAAAAACATAATTACCTACTTATCTGTTGTTGACATAAACAGTATTTCTTTTTTATAGATGTATTCATACTTTTAGAATTGTAGAAAGGTAATTACTAGAGATACTTTTCCTATTTTTTTCCAAAATGATTAACTTTTGCAAAATTTGCTATTAGGAAAATCAAACCGAACGGGAGAATTAAAAATTTGCATCAGTTCCATATTGAACTTCAGTTTATCCCTGCATGGTCTAAGTATATTTTTTAAAGGCTTAGATATGGCAATTAATTGTACGTCCATTCGAATATGGATTACAGCTTTTAGACAGCCCAAATGATAAGATTAATTAAATGAAAGGTCCAGGATTTACAAAATCAGTTGTAAGGATTTTAATTTGAAGTATATTGGACTGATTTGATTTCTGATTTTTCTAGTGTACTGCTGATGTTTGTGAATGAATATACCTAGTTCTTGGTAAGCTCAGTGCCTTTTTTTAAATGCTTATTTAAAAAGGAAACAAGAAAGAACAAGAAACTAATAACTCTTCAAATGACAAAACGAAACCATTCTTAATTGTCAGCTGAAACAGTTGACCCTAATAAAGTTTTAAAATGGTCCATATTTTTCTTCTAATTTTTGAACCACTACAACTGCTACCGAGAAACTAATGCTGAACTGGAGAAAGAATTACTCGTCACTTCTAACTGGCCAGAAGAGATTCTAGTAAAAGAGACCCAGAACCTTCATATCAAAAAGAGCATTTAGCGGGAGATTTACAGGAAATCCGCATCGAAACTAAGTCGTAT
Organism: Rutpela maculata; assembly: GCA_936432065.2. NCBI lineage: Eukaryota > Metazoa > Arthropoda > Insecta > Coleoptera > Cerambycidae > Rutpela > Rutpela maculata. The sequence continues at coordinate 80,850,973 of OW386289.2, read as the reverse complement.
AATTTATCTTATGCCAATGCTAAATTCTGCCACATTAATGCTCGTTCTATATGTAAGTCTAAACAGATTGGTGTGTTTCACATTAATGTACAATGTCTTTCGAATAAGATCGATGCGTTAAGACTGTTTCTTGATAAACACAGTTTTGACGTATTATGTTTTTCAGAACATTGGTTAAATTATACTAATTTAGAATCAATTAATATACCAGGTTACAGTCTTGCAAGCTCCTATTGTAGACAAGTTCTTTACATGGTGGAGTAGCAATATCTGTAAAAAAATTGTCTAACCCTTGCTACTTAAACAATTTTTGTAATGAATTGGACATTGAAATTTGTGGAATCGAGTTTTCAAAAACGTTTATTATCACAATATACAGATCTTGTCTAGGTAATTTTAACGTTTTTATTGAGCGTTTTGAGCAATTTCTAATTAACTGCCTAAGTAGGAATGAAAGGGTCATACTGGTGGGTGATTTCAACATCAATTTTCTTAGCAATTCATCAAAACTAGCAGAACTAATTAGTCTAACAACTTCTTTTGGTTTAACTGTCACAATTTCTCAATTTACAAGAGTTAGTGCAACATCTTCAAGTTGCATTGACAACATTTTAACTAATTTAAATGAGGATAGTTATGACTCAGGTGTGTTAGATCCTTGCTTATCTGATCATCTTAGGCAACTCATTAAGGTCAAAACTGTAATGAATCATCCCCATAAGGTAGCATGGAGGAGACATTTTAATAAGGCTGGTATGGACGAGTTGAGGTCTTCTTTACAGAAGATTGATTGGGGCATTTTTGATGTGCCAAATTTAAATCCAAACCACTTAACAGATTTTTTGGTTTATACTTACCAACATTTGGTAAGTACTTGTTTTCCTTTAAAAAAATCGAATACTAATACTAATACCAAGAATTTTCCTGTTAACTGGTACACTAATTCCTTACGTAACATGAGAAATACACTAGCCTCTGTAAAGCATGTGTATAATGTTAGTAGAAGCTCAGAAGCTTTAGCTTCCTATAATATTTTACGCAAGGAGTATAAGTCTGCTATTAAGAACACTAAAAAAAGTGCCTATGATAATTATATTTTTAACTCTCAAAATAAAGCAAAAGACAGTTGGAAGCTGGTAAATTTTGAAAGAAATAAATCAAATTCTCAGAAAATCGAATCAAACTTATCACCAGAAATTCTGTCGTTACCAAATAGTAATTATAGTGTATCAGACATTCTAAAAAATACTTCAGCTTCTACTCACTCTTTTTTCCTTCATCTGGTAACACCACAAGAAGTGATTGGTGCTTTAGCAGCTTTAAATCATTCTCACTGCTCTGATATTTATGGGCTAAATAGTCAAATTATTAAAGAAACACTAACAGTTACAATTAATGAATGTTTTGTTCAAGGTGTATTTCTTGATGCATTAAAAATTTCGAAAGTTATACCATTGTTTAAACGTTTAGATAACTACAGGCCTGTATCTAGTATACCCATCTTTGCTAAAATAATTAAAATCATATTAAAGTCCAGACTTACCCAATACTTTGAATCAAATTCACTCTTATGCTCATTCCAGTTTGGCTTTAGGAGTAACTGTTCAACAACCAAAGCCGTAATGCAGATAGTGTCAGAAGTAGTTCGAGGTCTTGAAGAGGGCAAACATTCAGCTATCACGATGTGTGACCTTACCAAGGCATTTGATTGTGTCACACATGACTTGTTACCAGAGCTGCGGTACTGAATTACCTAAGTACTTAAAATTTGTACTTAAGTACAAAAAGTACTTAAATATTTTTACTTCAAGTCCCAACAAAAATGCAGGTACTGGTACTTAAACTTTTAAGTATTAGCCATGGTACTTGTACTTAATACTTAATTTTTTATTTTAAGTACTTTCTACTTATACCTACTCGAAGAAAAAGGACGTACTTAAGTATTTCTTAGGACTTAAAATTAACACCTGATAAATTTAAGTCTTTCAGTATCTACTACGCATGTATAAATTCATGTCTTGACAAATCTTTTCCAGCTTAGTGTTAGATTTTTATTTTAGTTTAGGAGAGGCCAGTGAATAATGTTATTTAGTGTCGTCTGATTGCTGAAAGTTATGTGTATTCTTTAGTTTTATTTGACTTTGTTCTGTCTATATATTGCATAATGTAATATAATGTTGCATGTTGTCTATTTATTATCATCGTTCCAACGAACAGTTCATATGTTAGAGCAGTGGCAATAAAAAATTTTGATCAGCATAGCTAGATATACAAATTAGCATCATTTCAACTAAATTTGCGAAATTCATTAAAAATAATCTATTGAAACACTCAGAGGGTGGTTTACCACCGGTATATGTTTTGAAATCCTCAAATCTACACTTTAAGCAAAAAAAAACGGTAGTATGGCAACATTTCGTTCTCAAAACAGCCATAATTTCCATAAAGGTTGTATTATTTTAGCCACCATATTTTTCAAAGATGTAAGGTTTTATATGTGACATCCATTGTGAGAGAAATTCGCATAAGAAAATTTAATATTCTATTTGCACACATTAAATAAATCCATTTTTTGATTGTGTTATTATATTTTAACTAATTAATTTATGAATATTAATAACAATTTTTGCTGTATAGGAGTAACCAATTTTTTCAGTCACAGTATGGATATTTCGAAATAATGATTGAATATGATTCCATAAGTTCATGTAATCCATAGATACAACTGGAATGGGAAAGCCCTTTAAATTATTCAACTAAGAACAGTTATACAATAATATGTCAAGAAACTTGGAGCAAAATTCTGGTTTGGGAACTTTTTAAAAAATATTTTTTTTCGAATCATAGTCTCTCTTATACAACAATTTTTTTTATTGAATTGAATTGGGAATTTAAACATTTCCATCACTATACATTTTTCATTGTCTAATTCAATGTAATTCAAGTAAGTAAGTAAAGTAAAGTACATAATTCAAAGTAGAGTAAATAATAAACTAACAAATTATAACAAAAATAAAACGGTATTATGTAAGTAATGCCTAAAATTCAGCAACCCAAAGTTGAAATGAAAACACCTAAGCATGAAATGCTTGTCTTGCGATATTCCAAATCAACTGTAAGTTGAGCACTTTTTACTAAAAATTATACAAAAGAATATGAACAGAGTGAGGTAAACTTTGTAGAATAACAGACCAAAAAGTAAACGATGAGGTATAACAAATAGTCCACTTAAATTAGGAAAAAAGCGGAAAAAAACTCTGAACAGCAGTTTCTTTGCATGGGAAGTAAGTATTCAACTTTTAGAACAAGGTTTCGCTTATGCGCAGAAAAAAAAATAAATGATTTTTGAGATATATACATATATATATATATATATATATATACGTTTTTTCTTGTTTTTTTCATTTAGACGTATATATATCTCGAAAAGTACGCGTTTTTCAAGCTAAACGAACATAGGTAAACGTGTTCAAAATACGACTTGCTACAAAAAAGGATCTATACACTTTTCCAATTATCCCATTAGCTTTTTTGGAAAAGCGACTTGAAAAATGCTACAAAAAAGGATCTATACACTTTTCCAATTATCCCATTAGCTTTTTTGGAAAAGCGACTTGAAAAATATATATATGTATATGTATTTTTTTCGTGTTTTTTTTTATTTTGAATGCAAATATGTCAAAAAGCACGCGATTTTAGGGCCAAATGAACATAAGTAAACTTGTTCAGAATAAGATTTCGTACAAAAAAGCTCCTATACATTTTTCCTATTATTGTTCTATTGCTCTATTCGTTAAGATAACTCTTCAAATGTTATTCCCTCGAAAAAGTCATGAGAGAAGAAGTTTTAGAGCATTAAATTTTTAAATTTTTTAACGTGAGGCGAAAAAAATTGTTTTCCACAATTTCCGAATTTCGAGGGCGGATATCTCGAGAACAGAACAACATACCGACAAATGTAAGTAGTCAAATTTTGTCAGCTTCAATTTTGTATAGAGTGGTCAAGCCGCTACGACGTATAGTTTTCGAGATATAAGCGAAAATCCAAAAAAATGGGACCTTTAAAGTGCCCCCCTCCCTCCCACTCACCACCTAGGAGTGGAGATATGTTCATCTCCAGACTAGTCCAAACAAAGTTCCGAAGTCAAATTTTCTGTCCCTAACATTTCCCTCTACACCCTTTTTTGAGCATTCGTTGCTTGGATTATTTCGTTTTACCAGCATGTTATATGGCTGATAAGTAAGTAAGTAATTTATTCAAAGACAGAATTAGAGTTACATTTTACATTATAGATTATTTAGTAAAATCAGTGGCACGCCTAAATCTGGTACAGATTTGTTTGCGGACCACCGATTTATTTCTTAACACAATTATGATATATTACTATTATATATTATATATTATATACTATATATATCAGGCATTAGTCACGATATTAAACTCATTAAATAATAATAATGAAACACTAACTCTTTGTTTAGACCTTTCAAAGGCTTTCGATAGTGTAGACCATGTGGTACTATGTAAGAAACTGGAACTTTATGGAATCAGAGGTGTGCCATTACGCTTACTGGAATCATACTTGCACAATAGAAAACAACGTATGGTAGAATTCGATGAAGATGGGTATCTAATAAAATCAGAAGAGAAAGTAATAAAGAAAGGTGTCCCACGAGGATCCATACTAGGACCTCTTCTATATATATTATATACAAATGAACTACCAAAGGTAGTTGAGCAAAGAATGATCCTGTATGCGGATGACACATCTCTGGTTTTCAGTGAACCAACATTAGAATCATGTATGCATCAGATGAAGGACTCTTTAAGTAAACTTGACAACTGGTTTTCCAACAACAACCTAACATTAAATATTGAAAAGACACAACTAATTAAATTTGATAGAAGGAAAGATGAAAACCTCACTTTAACATATAAAAATACTGAGATACGCTCAGAATCAACTTTGTCATTCCTAGGAGTAACGTTAGATCGTGGACTGAACTGGAACTGCCATATCGAGGAACTTTCCCAAGCTATGGCAAGATACAGCTATGCACTGAGAATATTATCTGTAAGCGTAGACATTAAAACAGCTCTAACTGCATACCATGCATACGTTAATTCCAAAATTAGTTATGGGATTATTTTTTGGGGCAATTCTAGTCATGTAGAAAGAATCCTGATATTACAGAAAAAGTGTCTGCGAAATATATTTAATCTAAAACAAAGAGATAGTTGCAAGAACATTTTTATTGAGAAAAAATACTTACTGTAATTAGTCTTTATATCTTAGAGGCTACAATCTTTATAAAAAATAACTATGAACTGTTCAACAGACATGATCAAGAGCATGATTACCATACAAGAAACAAAAATAATTTAACTTTAGATCTGACCAAATATAGTTTTATACAAAAAAATGTTCAACATTCTATAAAGAAAATATGGAACAAACTTCCACTATCCTTAAGGAATTTATCAATTAATAAATTGAAATATAAACTAAAAATCTTTCTTCTCGATAAAGCATACTACAAACTAAAGGATTTTTTTGATGACTCAATATCTGTGATATAATAGTTACTACTAGTATTTATATAAATTGTACATGAAAATGTATACTTTTTAATTTAAGCTTTATACATTTATAATGTTAATTAATTAAACCCACTGTGATATTTATTATATGGTAACTTTTAAACGTGTATGTTCACATATGATTTTACACTATAATCCGCTGTGAAATATTTCTATTTTTATTTTATCTAAATTGTAATTCATTTTTTTTTTTGACACGTTCTATACCCATATGGGTCACTTATGAGAACTAATAAAGAGTATCTATCTATCTATCTATCTATATTATATATCATATATATACATAAGTTTTTGAATTACATTATAATTAACTACTAAAACGGCCAGTTTCACAATCGTTGGTTATCTTTTTGGTTGACTAACCAGAACCTGAAAGTTATAATTATTAGTAAACGAAACTTTACCAGACGTTCTTGCCTTTATAGTAATAAACCATTGGTCAAATCCTAACTATTAATTAACCAACAATTGTAAAACTGGCTCGTTAAGTCACAGATTTTTATAATAAACTATTGGTTAATTCTTAATCATTAGTTAACCAACGATTGTGAAACTGGCTGTAAAAATTATTAATAAACAATACTGGAGGAAAAGGGAGAATTATTTATATGAATTAATTGAATAGGCTCATTTAACAATTTTTTATTATTACATATTCTGAAAGAGCTTGGTGAGTATAGTAAGTATGCCAAAAATTAGAATTTACTGACGCCGCCTTCATGTATAAAAAAATTATTAAAGTCGGCGCGCTTAAAAACGCTGGGAATAACCATGTAGTCGAGTTGTGACGTCAGTTGGCTGAACCGCCCAGTGAACACGGCTGTGAATGCCAGTTAGTAGAGTAAAATTTGGAAGTAAAGTCGCTTAGTTTTCGAGAACAAAAAACCGGCGTAGAACCAAACCAGTCTTAGTTCTTTATTAAGATAATCGTGTAAACGAAATCATTTTTTACGACATTTTTTGGTGGTCGAGAACTTTTTTATTTCGGAAAAACGCAAAAAATAGATCTTTAATGAAATATGTTTTTTAACGTCTCCACCGCTATATCTCTGAAAATATTTGTGCTATCAAGCTATTTTTTTTTAGATTAAAGTAGACACAACAGCAGTTCGAACAACGTCCCACGTGAACCCGATTTATTTTTTTTTTTAAGTTGGAAAAATAATAGGGAACTCAAACTTGTTATTTTCAGTAGCGTAATTTTAGACAATCGAGAAAAAAATTTATTTATGAAAATTTGTATATACATGCTGCGTACAAATTGAAGCCAATAATTGAAAAAGTTTTTATGATAAAAATTTTTCATGTTCCGTTCATAGTATTGAGTCAACGATTTTTTTTAACGGGCCAAAGTCATATTCTTGGCCGACTGCAATGATCTGACGGTCCCGGTCGATGTGTATCTAGTAGTTTAACTTATATCAATAGATACAAAACCAGTAGTGATTGATCAAAAGCATCTAGGGGATCAATATTATTGTTCAATATTTCATATATTGTACAGCAGTATTGATCATATGTTGTTAATATTAAGAAATTGTACAATAAATATAAAACAGTCTCCTTTTAATAATAAAAAGACAGATAGGTAGATATAAATACCTAATCTATAAATATCAATCAGTGTTACTAACTACCCACCTAATTAGTAAGTTTATTAGACATTTTTAAATGAATGAAAGTAAAAACGTACGCATAAAATGAGTTTTATTGTTGAAATAAATTTTCTATTTGGATAGATAAAAATGTAGTATGTAGTTTATGTAGGCCCTACATTAATAGTATTCTAATTCATTCATATCTGCCTCGAAATCTTTAATAATGTTGTTACAGGAACGACATTTGCACTCGTTGCAACATTTTAGCCCTTCCTTAAAACAAGCACATTTTCGATTGTCACAATTTTTATCCGAACAATGAATACTTAATGATTTTCGACAACCGCCACTTCTACGCGACTAATCTGACTAATCTTCTTGGGAGGTGTATTAATTGCGTCCCAAAGTCGCATTTAGCGCTGATAAAAAAAATCGCTGTTGCCACACGGTACATTTTAGGAAAAAATATATTGTTTCAAAAACTTTTGTGATTATTAGGCTTTATTTTCTTCGCTGCATGTATGTAAATATTTTCAAAAATAAAAAGTTTATTGATTGGTGAAGATTTCAATACATAAAATATATATTTTTAGTTTATCTGATTTTTAGAGAAATGAAAGTGCGAATTGTGCCCAAACCGTTTATATTGGTAAAAGCGCTACAGTGTGTGCTTTAATTTGACACAAAACAAATTTCGGTACCTTTAATAGTTTTAAAGATATGGCGGTGGAAACAAAAAAAACAATTTTATTTAAAAATACATTTTTTTCACTTTTTATTAATTTAAAAAGTTTGAGACCACAAAAAAATGTCGAAAAATATGATTTCATATGCCCGGTGACATACTCAAAGGAACCTAACATGTTTTACCTGGTTCTATGCCCAAAAAAAAAAAACCGACACGATAGACTTACGAAATCGTCTATCGTGTCGGTTTTTTTTTTTTTGGCCGATACCTCTAATATAGGTATCGGCGCACGCCAAGTGACGTCACTATTCGTCTATGACGTCTATTCAAATGTGAATATCTCTGTGGCTATTGATTTAATTGAGCTGAAATTTTTTTCTGAGGCTATTGGTTTGTTATACTTTAAAATGAGGAAGAAAAAGTAGGAAACTGCCATATCACTAAATGACCCTATTGTGAGGGTGCAGAGAACCTACAGCAAGTACAAGGGTTATTTTTTCACAATAAAGTGTCAAAAAAAGTGTGGTTATTTAGTATATACTTTATTGTTTCAATTTTATATTTCTCTATTTCTTTAATTTGTAAAGGAAGATAGTTGAATAATCTGTAGCCCTGGTAAATATAAAACTTTGTGAATGAGTTTTATTCATTTTAGGGGGGACAACTTTTTGTGTTCGTTAAATCTTGCCAAAAAATTTAGGGAATTACTATATTTTTCCTCGCCCTTAAATGCCCATAACATACAGTGATATGTGTAAATATTTCTTGTATTAAGCAAACCCGACTCATACAACTGCCCACTTGAAAATAAAAAAGGTTTTCTGAATATTATTTTGATTAGTGAATTTGAGAAACTTGTAGAATGTTTAATGCATTTTTATATAATCCACCCCAGGCTACTGTGCCATAATTTAATATATATCGACTAACGAGTTATATACGATAAGTAAGTTTTTCTTGTTCAAAATATCTTGATAGAATTTATGTTTAATTCTTGTTGCTATGTATGATACATGTTCCTTCCCTTTTAAACGGTGATCCACAGTTATACCCAGGACACTGACAATTTTGGGTACAACAATTACTATCTGTATGTAATTTTAGATTTTTATTATGTGGTTGGTCATCATCTGTGATACTAATTGCTAAATATTTTGTCTTATCTGTATTTAAACTTAACAAATTCGAATTTAACCAATCATAAACCACCCTTATATTAGTCTCTGCTTTTTCGTATAGTTTGTTCCATGATTCATCAACAAAGACACTGCCCTAGTGCCATCCGCATGTCTATCGATCATAAGAAATTATATGTCCTGTAAAGTTTTTTATAGAAGCTATGTCGTTTTTATAAACTAAGAACAATATTGAACCTAATATAGTGCCTTGGAATACGCCCATATTAATAGTTTCATAATCACTTAACACATAGTCCACTTTTGTTCTTTGTTTTCTATCTTTGAGGTAATTTTTAAGTATATTTAAAGCAGGACCTCACAGACCCGTATTTTCTAGTTTCTTTAGTAATAAAGTATGAGACACTGTGTCGAACGCCTTAGCTAGGTCTATTTTTATTTTCATCAAGATTTGTAACTATATTTTTTATGAGGTCTAAAATGGCATGCTCAGTACCTATCCCAGCCTGAAAACCGTACTGGCTAGTTGATATCATCCCCTGCCACTTGCTAAAAACTTTACAACTCTGTTTTTTAAGCATAATTCAAAAATTTTTGCGAAGTTATTAATTAAAGAGATTGGTCTATAATTGGTTAAATTTAATCTATCTCCAGATTTGTAAAATGGGACCACTATGGATTCTTTCCAATCTTGTATAACTTCTGTTTGAAATATTAAGTTTACAATATGTAAAAGTGGAATTAGTAGTTCTCGATGCACTGATTTTATTAAGCTGGTAGATATATCGTCTGGGCCAGTTGTAACTTTATTCTTTAATTTTGAAATTAACATAACTTTCGTTCTTAATAACAGGTTGTAGAAATATAGATTGTGGTTGTGTATTGTTTAGTTTCATGTGTTTATTATTTCTTCTGTTTATTTTATTTAACATTTTAGACCCAATATTTAAAAAAAAATGTATTAAACATGTTAGCCTTTTTTTTTACTATCTGTTACTAAATCATTTGTTTGAGGATCATTGATATTTGGAAATTTTTTAAAACTTTTCTTATTTTCCGAGTTTGATGCCTCATTTATTATTTTCCAGATTTGTTTGTAATTTTTGTTTGCCTCTAATATTTTGTTTGTATAAGTTATTTTTTGTTTTTTGATTAATTTATTTATTTAGCATATTCCTATATTGTGTATACTCTAATTTAAATTTGAAAAATTTCTAATTAACTTTTCTTAAGAGAGTCTATATGTTTTATGGAGTTGATAAGACCAGCTGTTATCCATGGTTTGATTTTATAGGCCCTGTTTTTTATTTTTATTTGATCAGGTGAGTTTTTAATTGCTGATTTAAATTTATTCATAAATTTCTCATAAGCCGCTTCTGTGTTATTTTTATTTAATACATCATGCCACATTTCACTTTGTAAGATATCTTTTAATTTAGTATAATTTATCTTACTTATTTCTTTTGTATTTTTGGATTCGATTGTTTGCAAATTGTATGGATAAGAATATTGTATAATGATCGGTAAGATCAGTTGCTGTTTGAGTTTTTATATGGGAAAAAAATTGCTTTAAATGTGGGTTACGGATTTTAATTTTAAAGCATCCATATTATACTGTCTGTAGAAGCTTCAATGTAATAACTTAGCAGGGACAGTGACGCAAATTGTATGGTGAATTATTATGAAACGATTTTTACTTACAAATTAGAAGGTGCATATAAAACTAAATTTGTTGTGCGAAGAAAACTTTTCTCTCGAAGTATGCTATTCTACTTCAAATAAATAAACACGCCTCAAAAATGTCTTGAATTTGATATTAAAAATTATTTTGAAAAAAATGTTTTTAATTTTTTTTATTAAATTGTCTTAAAAGCATCAATATTTTGAATACCCCATAAGTTATTGCTTTAATTATTTAGCAAAATTTTCCTAGAAAATGGACGAATTCGAAGAAGATCACTACAGAAATAGTTATAAATCTTTAACACAGTACTTCTGCCTATATAAGTGCTACTTACTTTATAAGAGATATTTGTTGAGAAAGCTCGCTTATAAAGTAAATTTCATATTTCACTTTTTAGTATGTTTATGCGAAGTAATCATCGACTAAGTATAAACACTGAAAATTTGAGGTCGATCCGATAAGTAGTTACAGAAATATACTGCTTTAAACATGAACCGACGCGCTCAAAGTGCTGACGTCATTCAATCCGAAGTTGTGTTTATGCTGTCTCAAAAGTGCGTTTACGATGTTAGAATCCAGCAATTTGTCTAATTTGCCAGAGATGTACTTGATTATGGTGATTTGGAGACTATCGAAGTATGTTAACAAGAGTATGCAGCATATAAGTACCGAAATGAAGGGAATGAAGATACAACTAGGATTGAATTCACGCTGTGTCGATGTTCTTTCAGTCACGGAAAATCATGCACAAAAATGCCCCGTTGCTGCACGGGATATTTTGTTATTGGGGATTGCTAAGCAATAAAATATACTTTAGTTGCATTTCTGGAGATTTATATTTTGTATATACTTAATATTTGTATATATTACTATCCTAGAAAATTCTGGTTTTTTGCATTTCGCTCTAAAATTAACAGATCTTTTGGAAAATGTAATAAAAAAATATGCCAAATGAGCCCATTACAAACTAACATAAGAGTACTCTGACCTTTGGCTTTATACAGCTTTTCTACAGCCTTTGTATAAAACTTGATGATTCTTTCTTGGCGGTGTTAATGCTATATTATAGCTTTGAGATTGCTACACTGCCACAGAAAATAAAAAAGGCCAGGTTGTTGCTTTAATAATTTAGCCGTCTTGTCATCCTCAGATTTACTCTATGATATTCTCAGTAACTGGTGTGTATGTTGTTTTTTTAATTCTTTCTGAGATTCTCACTTCGCTTTATCTTTTTCCAATACAATAACTGTATTTTTGTGTAACGCTTAACAACAAACAGCACATGAAATTCGTATGGAGCTTCGATCAAACCATCTTAGCGATCTTTTTAGAGGTTATGAGATGAAGAAAGTTTAGATGTAAGAGAGTTTTTGAAAAAATTTTTCGCAAACTGCTTTTTCGAAATTTTTTAGGGGTCGTTAGAGGAGTGCTTCTCTGGATGTTATTTCCCATATTTCGTATGGGTCCCATGCGCCACAGACGAGAAAAAAATTGTTGAAATTTCACCAGCCGCCCCTGTTTGTACATGTATAAGAGATCTTACTAATCCCTTTATGAAGTAAAAAAACTGTATAAATTGCGTTCATAGAGTAGTTTTATATTTTTACTGTGAGAGCATCTTACCAGCAGTTCTCAATCAACCCTGCAAAAACCAGCTATTCAGCCTTTTGTTTGTATATTTCCTGAACCATAATAAATAAATATGGTGAATGTTTTCCCATATAATGGACGCTGGACCATCAAAAATCAAAGTTACAAAAAAATTTTATTAGGCAAAGAGAATATTACTATGTATAAGCTGGAAAAAGAAAATTTCAAAAAAAACAAAAAATAAGAATCCTATTGCAACACCCTACAAGGGGTGTAAGGGGTGTGGACTGTGACTTTTTGGTCAGATACTCCATCAATCCTGAAAAAATCAGCTTGCCGGGAGAAATTTTTTTGAAAATGGATATCTTTATTGGACTAATACTGAGAGAACGTTATCAGATATTAATTATAAAGCTTTTATTCTTATACAATGGTGATTAAGTTGCTGTTATAACTATTATAAAATAATTAGTGTTAGTTGGTAAGCATACCGAATTTACGTGAAAAAAGCGATTTTCATGTCATGACAAGTTAAAATTCTGCTCCCGTGATGTTAAAGATTCGTACACATTTTGAGTGCTTACGAGCACTAAGTACTGATTTTAAAAAGTGCTTATGACTACATTGTTTAGGAAGAGCTCCGTTCAATAATGGCTTTTACGTTTAATTAATAGAATTTTTTATTTACAGGGTAGTTGGTTATACCAGTCCACACAACTAATGACGAACTTAAAAATGGCCCAACTTAAGGAACAACTAAAAAAAGAAAAAGAAATAAATGAGAGAAGAAAGTCAAAGGCAGACTAAAGTATAAAACTTACCAATTTCTGCTACTAAATAGTTTCTTAATTAATTTGTACACAGCACTAATGATTTAGAATAAGGTATTTTACACGAATTTTACTAATATTTTTGTTCTTTTTTTATACAATTACTTTAATTATAGTTACCACTTGTTATTGGGACACTTAAATTACAAGCAAACCTACCCTTTAATTCTCTAAATTCATCATTTTCAGGAATACATTTTTTTATAAAATTCAAATAGTTTCTCTAATATAATAAAATCACTAATGCATTTAATGTTCTCACGTTGTTATTGAATTAAATATTGGGGCAAAACTCATGAAGGAATGAGCCAACCTATCAGCTTAGTGACAAACAAAATGTTTTCTTTTTAATAGCATTTATCGATGATAAAATGATGATCTAACGTCAACAAATATGTGATTAAAATAAATAACTGAAATTTTGTATCGAACAGGTAGCCTAGCGTAAGTGCTATAATATTTGATTTTCTTTTTTTGTGTATCCTGATAGAATCTTTTTTTCTGTTGTATATTTTTATACTTTAAAAATTTCATGCGATCAACTAGTCAATTTAAAATCTAGGTATAACAAACGCCATTGAATATATTCTGTATGATTAATCTGTATGAACTATATTATAATACAGGTGAAATATTTTTATTGTGGTATAAGACTGAATGTGATGAATGATGTATGGAAAATAAAATGACGCTTTCTAAATATTTATTATTTTATTTATGATTCCTAAATCAACATAATTTATATTCAATAGGTCATGATAAATTTTCTATTTTGATGGTAAAAAAATGTAGACATATTTGTTTAAAAATACGATCCTTGTACCCAAGCTGCAGAATGTGCCTAAAGCAGGGCATAATATATGGTGAGTATACACCATTGTTGACACAGTAACCAAATATTGTGTCAAAATAAACACTGCGCCCAAATGATAACATTTTGGTTTTTGTGCAATGTTTCTATGTTGAGCCTATTCTGGAACACTAGATATAATTTACATACATTATGTTGACGCCATTTAGACAGTGTATCTAGAAAGTGTTTAAAAAGTGTGTACCCACCTTGTTACTGAAATTTAACCTAAAGGATATTTGTTTCCATGTTTTCAGTAGTAGTAGTAGTAGTAGTAGTACAAAGCTTTATTGGAAATTCCAGTTGGCTAATGACCTAAGTCTTCCAGCCTATGTACATTATATTATATTTACAATACTTATTAATTTAAAACAAATATAATACATCTTATGTTTATAAGGTTTTTGCAAAAGAAACTAGTAATAAAAAATAATATGTGGATTTTATACTATTGTTGATTACGTAATAACATGAGAGATTCGTATATTGTTTGGGTAGGGAATACTCTTTTTGGGTGGGATGTTGGGTAAATTAAAGGATTTATTAATTCGATGTTAGGTGAATTGCTGGAGAATTTTTTTGATAGTCTTTGGAATCGAGCGGTATAGGTTCGATTTTGTTTTTTTTTTTGGTAAAGGTTATTAGAGGGATTATGCAAGGGATTATTGGGATGCCTATTTTTCGTGATTTTCCTCAGGCTACTTCTTTCCCCTACTTCGATGTTATCGAATGAAACCATATTCCAGCATAGGTCGGCAAATCATTTTGTATATATTACATGCCGTCGACGTATTTATACCTTCATTTTTATATGTAAGGGATCTAAAGTGTTTAGTTCTTGATACAACACTTTGTTTACACCATTTGTGTGCGACTTAAAATTTAGCTGGCTGTCAATATTAGGTATTGAGTCACTTGAGCCTGTAGAATTTTGAAGGCCGTGGGAACTTATCGGTATCAAAGATAAGAGATGTCATCTCCATCATCTTGTCAGCCTCCACACACACACCTCGTGGACCACATCCCATCTTGTGATCAATCCCCTCTACCGCTAGAAAATAATTTCGGCTAATCGTCTGTACACATATTGTCAAATTTCGATATTAGAGTAAAGTTACGTTAATTAGTATGAATGTCGATAAGGAAATATGTATCGTCGACTTTCATTATGCTAACTGGTATGAATCTCGATTGGGGGAAAATTTTTATTTTCATGTCTTAATTAGTATGTGGAAATTTAAAAAAATATCGATATTAAAGTATCATATTTATATGTTAATCAGCACAGATGATTATTATGTGGAAATTTAAAAAAATATCGATATTAAAGTATCATTTATATGTTAATTACCACAGAAATTTTTTAAATCTCTGCCGGATGAATCTCGATTAGGGGAAATTTTTTATCTTAGATGAATCTCAGCTGGGCAACATTTTTTAATTTCCATTATGTTAGTACAGATGAATCTTGATATCTAATATTTGAATGTTATCTCAATTAGGAAATATTTGAAAAAAACGGAATTATATTTTCATTATGTTAATTAGTGCAGATTATGTTCGTGCCCATATTATTATTATTTTTTTAAATTTCGATATTAAAGTAAGTATTATTTTCAAATATCGATATTAAAGTAAGCATCATTAGACAAAATAATAAAATACATGAAATATTACACCTAATGATACCTGAAATATCAACAAAATCATAAAATATTAATTTTTAAAATATTGATGATGTTAAATTGCCAAATCTATGTAATTAGTACAGAAGTAAGCATCATTAGACAAAATAATAAAATACATGAAATATTACACCTAAATGATACCTGACTGAAATATCAACGAAACCATAATTACAGATAAATCTCAATTAGGGAATATTTAAAAAATAGAATTTTTAACTCCATTATGTTAATTAGTATAGTCCGGTAAACTCTAAGGTGGCGTATGTATGAGTTGGTAACATGACGTACGATTTGATATGCGATGCGCATAAAGCTATCGCAGTGCCATAAAGATGAACTAGTTGCGTATGTCTTATTCTCTTAGTTCTCTCCCCCCCTCTCTCTCTCTCTCCTCCCTCTCTCTCAGGTTGTTTAGTCTTGGAAATAGAAACTGGGATGGACTTTTATATTTCAAAAAAACAATTATGCATAATTAGAGAATTATTAGAGAAAATACGGGGTCGATGCTCTACACTACTACATTAGTTATGGTATTTAAAAGACAAAATAACAGCTTTAATATTACATAAAGGTATTCAAATTCAGATTTTTTTAAAAAAGCCTATATTTAATCAAAGGTAAAAAAAATTACAAAAAACGAAATGTGACGCAATTCTGTAATAAGAAATATTTTCTTACCATCCTGCGCGTACGCAAAACACAAAAACACACAATTGTCACAGACGACGAGCACCTCCCCACAGGCTGAAGTAAAAATTAAAAAAAAAAAAAAGTCGCGTGCATAATAAAGCATGGTGATAAAAAATAATTTATGCACGTTTCTTATTTAACTTAACAAAAATGTGTGGTAATTTATCAAGTTATTTGTTTAAATTCATGTAGATTTATTGAAATTAGGCTGATTCGCAATTATTAAATATATGCCAACGTTAAAAAACAATGTATCGAAGTACATGTTTATGGATCTAATAATATAACAAAAAAATTTTGTTCGTGCTGCCTTGACCACAGACGGACGGTTGTTATAGACGGTTCTGCAAGGAGCATATGGCCTACATAAAATGAAGTGACGCCTAGTATAATGTAAAATAGTGTATCAGAAAGCGATTTTCATCATCAGTGTTTTCATCACATTCCAATCTGCACTCATCTTCTGTGGGGATAGTCCTTGCTAATGGTAATATTTTTAATACATCGTGTTGATATTTCCAACTTGAATTTGCATTGACTAAGTTTTTATCAGTGTTTTCATTACGCGCCAATGTGCACTCATCTCCTGCGGTCTTTGGTAATGAACTCTGGTGGAAGCAATTTTGGTATAATGTTTCGATATTTCCAGCTTGAATTTGCGTTGACTGAATTTTCATCATTATATTCCCTTTTATGTCCACTAGTCAAAATTAATATCTGTTTATAGTCTAATAATTCTTTTATAGTATAGATCGGTGAGGGGCGTCGTTTAGTTATCAGCTCTCTTAGGCCCTCACTCAGTTGAAATTGTTTTGAACCAACTGTAATTGTGTTATGGGAGAAATGTACGGGCTTGTTTCCAATACTAAATCCATTATCAATATATCGAATACCATACACATCGTTTCCTATACTTGTCAACATGTTGAGTCTTCTGTATCTTAATTGACACCGTGACCATAAACTACTTTTTAACTTGTAAGCAGAGATGGGTAAACTCCCGGAGTTTTGATTACTCCGAAAGTTTCCAGGAAGCTTTCCTGGAAACTTTCCATTGGGAATATTCAGAGTCTATTTTATGGTGAAATCTGATTCGTAATGATCTAAGCTTCATTTTGATACCAAATAAGTGCATATAAATATATTATTTACATTACTTTTACAGACTTTTACCAAATAACTGATATTATATGACACCCTCTATATGTGCCCTGTGGTATATGGAGAATATGGAGCAATTGGGTGGTTACCCAGTAATTTGTTTTGTTTGAATTATTAAATAATTAAATATAAAGAAAATAATTTATAGAATGTGATAAATATGTGGATTATAAAATTAAAAATTTATGTAAATGTCATATGTAAGTCGTAACTCCTATTTTGTGCAGAAACGGAAATGTAGAAGGCAAGACAGAAATAACATCTAAATCTCATATTATAGTTATATTGAATTAAAAGTGTAAAACAAATAAATAAAATAATAAATAAATGTTTATTTAATTTTAAATTTTAACACTTAAAAAAATAATAACAAGAAAATAATATCAAAATAAATTAAACCATCCACTATAACACAACATATAACATTCATCATAATTTTATTAAAATAACACTAAAACTATTAAATATCTTATAATTTGTAAAAAAAAATAAAAGTATATTTCTTTTTGCTCATTTTCGTTTTTAATGTAACAAAAAAAAAATGCTGGATATTATTCATCGAGAAGCGATAGTGCGGGTAAACAAATAAACGTAACTTATCATATGTCTGTCAACTCATCCTTGATCATAGCCGATAGCACGAAATTAGAGAAATTCTGTGCCAATGCCAATAGTAATAATCTGAGCGGTGACCATTTGAAACCCTAGGTCATCAAACATCCGATTAATTTTTGATAATTTCGAAAGAATATCAACAACAATTTCAAATTTATGGGAACAACTGTAAATATTCGTGAAAAATTTGGAAACTTTCCCGGAATTTTGGAAACTTTCGGAATATGCAAATATTTTAAAGGAAACTTTAATTTTGATCAAAACTCCATTTCGGAAACTTCCGAAAATTTCCTGGAAACTTTCCAATAGAAAGTTTCCTTGACCCATCTCTGCTTGTAGGTACACTTTTTTACAGGTCTGAGTCTACAGTCTACAGCTTTTAGGTGTTCGGTATATCTCGGTCTGTTTTGGTATGTTAAGTCTGTACCTGTTGCTATGTCTCTGTCTGTTTCGTTGTGTTTCAGTCTGTACCTGTTCGGTATGTCTCGGTCTGTTCCGGTGTGCTCCAGTCTGTAGGTTTGTTTTGGTTCGCAAAACGGAAACAGTTTGGAAACTGCGCAGGACAGTATGCGTAGATGCAAAAAATCCCTAACAGTCCGAAACTATCTAGAACTCTTGATTGAACCAGAACGAATACTGGCGCGATTATCCCGCCATCTTTTGATATGTGTTCTTATTACAAACATTCAAGAAGTTTGAGTTGCCTTCCTTGAAAACGATTCATGTGTAATTTTAATTTTAGCAGCTTTGAAGAATATGTTTGTGTTCTATAATTTTTAAAACCTTTTAGAACTAGGTATGTCTAGGGGGACATATGCAATGAATATATGGTTTCAATGAAATGTATTCAAAAATAATTTTCAGAAGAGTGTTATTTGTCAGATTTTTTTATTGTTAATCGGTTAAATGGAAGAGCGCGAACTTCACCGAAACACATGAATTGTATAAATAATTGTACCTATAGTTTAATGTAAATAAAGGCATTTATTATTATTGTTATAGTAGAAATGAAATGAAGATGGAAATCAAAGTGATGAATTTTTTGTGTTTCACTATATTCATATTTTTTGGGCATTTTTTCAAAAACTCCCGTAGGTACCATTGACAATTTTTAATGTTGGTCCATCATCATCAGAAGACGAAATACCTATCAGTCATATTTAACAAATAACGTAAAGAAAAACATAATGCGATACCATCAGTCGCGAGAGGTTACGTGTTCATTAGGCAGAAGACGACTCCACATCCACATCCGCACTTCGCCAAACTAGCGGTAGCAGTGAATAAAACGCAAAAGCGCATGCTCAACAAAAACAGTCCAGATCTGTCCACACTCGAGGGTAGGTACAATTTCTGACGGTCCCTGACAATCTCAGATTATTGCTAACACAAAACCAGAACAAATGACTGAGAAATCCGAAATAGTCCAAGAGAAACCAGAACACGTTTTACTAACTGCGCATGTGCCTGACATCCGAGGACTGCTATTTCTCAAAACCAAAACAAACTTGTGTAAACACAAGGTAAAGTAGTTTATGGTCACGGTGTCAGTTAAGCTACAGAAGACTCAACATGTTGACAAGTATAGAAAACGATGTGTATGGTATTCGATATATTGATAATGGATTTAGTATTGGAAACAAGCCCGTACATTTCTCCCATAACACAATTACAGTTGGTTCAAAACAATTTCAACTGAGTGAGGGCCTAAGAAAGCTGATAACTAAACAACGCCCCTCAGTGATCTCTAATATAAAAGAATTATTAGACTATAAACAGATATTAATTACTTCCACATCCAGTGGAAGTATAGTAACGACAAAAAAATTTTTAAAAATTTTTATTGTTCAAATAGGCTTAAAATGTCAGAAAACGTCGAGATTTTAAGTTTGAGCGAAAAAAAAATTTCTGTCTCTCGGTCTGTCTGTCTGTAACTTTTTTTGTGCGCACGTTTACTCTGGAACCGTTTAAGATATTGACTTGAAATTTGGTACACGTATGTACTTTAACGAGATCTGGAACTGGATTATATTTTCATGTTGTTCCGACGAAGGGTTGAGGAGTAAATTGGGGTAAATGGGTAAATCAAGCAGGTAGGAGGCCATAAAATTGGTATTCAGTATATACAAGAGAAGGTAAGGTCTCAAAAAAATTTTTGGCATTAGCCACCCTCATTACCACCCCACCCCCTTATTAAAGGGGATGAAAAAAAAATGTGATTTAGTGTGTGTACAAGAACCAGAAACCTCAAAATATTTTTTTACTTCATCCACCCCCACTACCCACTACCACCCCCTATCACCACCCCCACCCCATTACCGATGTGGGGTATCGTTTTATGGGTTTTTGGGGTAGAGGATTTCAAATATTATATTATTAAAGTTCCATAAACAATTATTTCCACATACACAATTTTTTCGTTGTGAGTGACTTGGATAGAGAATCTGGATGTGGAAGTAGTGATTCCTTGGGCAGCGGTTTTTTGACTAGTGGACATAAAAGGGAATATAATGATGAGAACTCAGTCAACACAAATTCAAGCTGGAAATATCGGAACATTATATCAAAACTGTTTCCACCAAAGAGAAAATACCACAAGAGTTCATTACCAAAGACCATAGGAGACGAGTGCACATTGGCACGTAATGAAAACACTGATAAAAACTTACTCAATGCAAATTCAAGTTGGAAATATCAAAACACGATGTATTAAAAATATTATCATTAGCAAGGACTATCCCCACAGAAGATGAGTGCAGATTGGAAAGTGATGAAAACACTGATGATGAAAATTCAGTCAATGCAAATTCAAGCTGGAAATATCAAATTCCATTACCAAGGACCGCCCCCGCAGAAGATGCTGCAGATTAGAACAAGATGAAAACATTAATCCTAACATGATTGTTGACATGATACGCATTAATAAATTATTGGGGAGAGATTATCAGTACCTTATCAATATACTTGTTCATATGGGAATAATAGAATAATGGAATAATCGTTAGCATACATTTTATTTACCATCCAAATTGCAGTCTTCTTAACCACCCTCTGCAACTTATTATGTTCATAAGATAACCAAAAATCATTGTTAATACTTGTTAATATCCGATATTAATATAAATTTTTACAAAAACATTCATTTATCTCGTAAAAGTCAAAGCGATTAGCTAGTTTTTCTTTAGACCTTGTTAAAGCAGGTAATTGGATACTGTTTGGTTTCTAAGATTTTCATTTTTTAACATTTTATAGGTCGTTAGTAAATATGTTAGGTTAGGTTAAAAGTTCAAAAAATCATGAACGCTAGATATTAAGATTCATCTGTACCAACATAATGGAAATTAAAAAATGTTTCCTAGCTGAGATTCATCTAAGATAAAAAAATTTCCCCTAATCGAGATTCATCCGGCAGAGATTTAAAAAATTTCTATTTTTTTAAATATTCCCCCAATCAAGATTTTTACCAATTAGCATAATGAAAGTCGACGATACATATTTCCTTTTCGACGTTCATACTAATTAACATAATGGATATAAAAAATCTGATTTTTCAAATATTATCTAATTGAGATTCATCTGAACTAATTAACATAACCTTACTTTAATATCGAAATTTGACAATATGTGTACAATTAGCCGAAATTTTTTTCCAGCGGTTGAGGGGATTGGTCACAAGATGGGATGTAGTCCACGAGGTGTGTGTGGAGGCTGACAAGATGATGGAGATGACATCTCTTATCTTTGATGCCAATAATGATGCCACACCCTTTTTGAGATAAGTTCCCACCCCATGGCCTTCAAAATTTTCCCAGGCTCAAGTGACCCAATACCTATTAATATTGATACTTAGGTACTTGCAAGATTGAGAAGGTCGGAGTGTCTGTTGAAGTAGATTAATTGATGGAGAATTATCTGTAACTCTATGGTTAAATATAATCAGATGAGATTTATTTGGATTTGGAATAGTGCGCCATTTCTTCATCCAGAATATTGTATTATCTGAGAGTTGCTGTAGTTTTTCAATGGTTTCTCTCAAAGGTTTTCCATGGGAGACCAGGCAATTATCGTCAGCAAATTGTAGCATATATGCGTTAAGGTCAACATTCCACGGATGTTCCGGATTTTCATTATATGTCATAGCAGAAAATATTGTAGGGTGGTGGAGAAAGGGGTGAACCTTGTGGTAAACCTTGTTTAGGAGTAAATGGAGTGGACAATTTGTTTTTAACTTGGACTTGAAGAAGAGATCGGTTTGAAAAATAGTGTTTTAAAATCCATATGATATATAGTCTGGGCACCGAATTTGATGTAATCTATACAGAAGTCCGTGGTGCCAAACACTATCGAAGGCTTTGTTTATATCAAGAAATATGGCAGCCGACTTGTTTCCTAGTTTATTGTTGGTTTGGACATTATTGGTTAATACTATTGGGAGGTGCATTATGGATGATCCATGTCTAAAGCCAAACTGATATATGTAATTACCGACAGATGCTTCTATTCTTTTTTTTATGATCTTTTCAAAATTTTTCCCGATTATTGGTAACAAGGTAATGGGTCGGTAGTTGGCTACGTTAGAGTGATCAAGATTTGTCTTCGGTATTGTAATCACATTACCCTTTTTCCATTCTGGAGGAAAAAACGAGTTCATTAAGCAGTAGTTGTGTATTCGCATTATTTCTTCGTGTATATCTGCGTTTAGTTTTTTTAATATACCGTATGATATATTGTCATATCTGGGTGTAGTGTTCTTTTTTGTTACAGTTGCAGCATATGAAACTCATCTGTGTTTATAGGACGAATATCTTCAAAATACTAATTTTCACTAAATTAGAACGATTTTTTTAAATGATTTGCGAATGTGTCTGCAATTTCCTTATCTGCTATTAATGTTTTAATTTCTATTAGAAATTGACTACTAATATGTTTACAATATTTTGATATTTTTTTAATTTGGTTCCAGTACTTTTTTCCTTTTGACACATTTATTTCATGACACACTTCTAAGTATTGGGTAGTATCAGTTTGTGGTTGTCTTTGTTAAGGTCATTAAATTTTCTCTTTAGAACTGGTTCATTATTGTTTTTGATTTCACGGTATAGTTGTTTTTTAATCTTGATTAATTTAATTATGAATGGCGGTAGTCTATGTGAGAAGTATTTTATCGTGACTTTTGGTGTGGTTTGATTAAGTTTCTCCAGAAGGAATGTGATCTATTGAAGGGACATTGGAGTTGCATGATTTATATATTGTAACATTTGTGCATTTACACGTTCCGTATTACATTTGTTAAAATTATATTTCCTCATCATAGTCCATAGGAGGTTGATCAAGGTCGAGAGATAATTCTATGGCTAAGTGATTTTCATTTTAGGCACACATTTTCCCTTTTCTGCCTTAAATGTGTTAGAATGCACAAATGGTTCCACAAGGTTGAACTTTCAACACATTTCTTCTGTTTTGCGTATAGTGTATGTGTCTACTTACAGCTAACTGTGGGTAATTTTTGATACAAGCTGTAACGGTTTGTTGTCGGGTAGCTGGTTTGGAGATTAATCAGGGTCCAGATTAGTTAATAAGACAGCCCAATTAAAATATAAACAATTTATTTTCTTCTTCAAACAGGTAATACGTGGCAGTGTTACATAACATACAGGTTATACAGGTCCGTATCTTTTACGGTTCTTAGGATAAGATTTTCTATTATCAAAGGGAGAGAGAGAGAGAGAGTGTAACGATGCGATGCGATGTTAGTTGCTGCTACTGGAGTGACATCGGGCGTCAGGTGAATATCGTCAACTCAAGAAGTTTCCCAGCTCAACACGCTGTAGGAGGTCTCCAGGTCAGGCTCATCCGCTCTGGTTCTGACGGCGAAACGGCGTCGGGGAATGACTGACTCGAGGGGTCCAGCTCAGCACGCTGAAGGATTTCCAGGGTCAGATTGCATTCGTTCCGTCGTGTTTGCGTCGGGAGATGCACAAAACTGTAATATGTCCAGCTCAGCATGCTGAAGACAGATTGGCAGAATTGTCCACTCTGAATTAGTTGATTTGGGGCCGGGCTTTTATATCCGAGAATCCTCGCTTACTGGTGAAGTAGAACTGTGCGTATAGTTTAGTGTCGTGTGCAAATCCATGCCTCTAGACGGGAGCTGGGTAGATTTGAGTGCCGTGTGCATATTGGTGTCGTGTGTAAATCCAGAAACTTTAGTAGTGGAACATGAATTTATGAATGCTTCATTACACTCCCCTCTTTCTTTACAAAAAAAATTTTCAAAAAAATCCATCAATAAGATAATTTAACAACTTTAAACAAAATCAAGAATGGCCAATTCTTTCTACACCCAGTGAGGTATTGTATTTAAAAAGGAACAAATAAATGTATCTATCTATCTATACCTGGTGTATATAGAGAAAAACAAATTTTTAAATAACATAAGCAGTATGTAAAACATCTTAGAGCCATGGTACAGGTAAAATAGTGAAATAAATGAGCACAAAAAAATTACAAGAAACAAATACAAATGTGGTTCTTCTGGACATCTGCGGCAGGGGGCCGTGGCGGACAGGGGGACGGTGCCAGGGATCCTGGAAGCGGGGCCATCTTGGTTGTGGCGCCTGAACTGTCGCTTCCTTTGCGGAGCTGGGACCAGGAGGGCTGCGCCGTTGTCCTGGAAAAACATCTGGAGGCAGGCAATTGACCTACCAAGGGTCGGTGGCCTCGGGGCTGGGGCTGTCTCCGAACTGGGGACGGCATCGGGGACGGTTAACTTGCAATACCAAAAATACATTGGAATTAATATTTTTCTTGAAAATTACAATAAGATTATTTGTTAATTATGATCATTAATTAAATATTTAAAACAAAGGACCCCGCACATTTTTTATGGAAAATTGCTTTCTGTCAACTTGTCGGAAGCTTTGCAATTTGCTGCTCAGCATGATAGACATGCTGATCAAAAGTTGTTATGGACACAATCCGATTGTATGTGCTGTTTTTGCTGTGGCCTCAAGGATCGATTTTTGATTTTAGTTAAAAGTTAAATTAGTATGTGTACATATACAATGTAATACATACGTTTCTTATATAAGGTTATCCAATTGAATTTTCAACAAAAATCTAAAAAGTACTAATTTTTTTTAACAGAAGTTTGAAAAAATAATAGACCTCGGGCCCAGGCCTAAAATAAAAAATGATTACCTCACTGCTGAAACTTCGTGAATGTATTGTTCTCAGCAAGTCGGACAACTTTTTCCTCTACGAAAAATTTCGGTAGCTGGGCGTTTTTTCGTGGAAGCGCTTCAAATTTATGGATTTGGTGCAAAAAAAAATTATTTTAGTTTTTCATTGTAATCGCAAGTTTTTTTTATTTAAAAAAAGAAAAAGATTGTGTCGGAAAAATGCATTGGGTCGTTTGACACGTCCGACACCCTCAAATAAAAAAAATGTATTACCTCACGGCTGATTTTTTTCAGGATAGCTTATCAAAAATATTTTAAATCAAGTGGCAATATTGTCCGACAAAAATTTTTGGGCAATTTCGTTGTCCAACACCTTAAAGTTAAGAGTTTTATGCAACCTGTATAGTTACTACCTCATGTCGGACAAAAGTACAAGTGTATTACATGACTTGATTCTTGATCAATTAATAGTTGTCCGACAGAATTACTTGGTCTATTTAATAGTCGGATAAAAAAAGAAAATTTTCAAAAACTAGTATTCTTACGTTATTGCAATTTTAAACACGTAAGCATTATTATTACATGTGTAATTTTATTTGAAATAATTAAAAAAAATGTGACTACTATTATATTTATTAACATTATAACAATTATCATTATTATTAATAATTGTACTGACATTTTTAAGTTTTTTAAACGCTTTTATTTAACTCACTCGTGGTATGTTCGAGTACATAATTTTTTCGTTGGCCTTTTGTATCGCTTTTTTCTCATACTTCCCGACTAGCTAGGAGTTTGAAATTTTGGGAAAAAGTTGCCCGTATATGACAATATAACATAGTAAAAACTTGAGATTCTATTGCAAAATGAAGGCACTAAAAACAATAAAATTTAATTTTGCAAAAATAATTGGTATATTTTAATTGTTTAAACAAAATTTTTGTTCAATTTTATTGGACTCTTAAAAACTTGTAAAATTTTTAAGATCACAATGATTTCTATACAAAAACAAGTGCAGATGACTAAGATATATTTCATAAATCTTTTTTATTTTATTTTTTTTTTTTTGTACATACAATTGTTTCAATTTGGTTATTTTTTACATTATATTCAATCATCATCTTCATTATTTTCCGATTCACTTTCCACTTCCGCTTCATCTTCAGTTTCCGATTCAGTGCTCGGTTCCCAATCATCTTCGTTGTTGGAATCTAAAATCAGTATTTTATAAAAAAATATCAATAATAATAATTGCAACACAAGTCAAAAATACTGACAATGAACGTGCAACCTATTTGTAATATGAATTGAAAAATCGTTTAAAATCATGTAGTTTTAATAAATGTCACCTTTCAGAAAGAAGATTTTTTTTTTTACATTAAACTCTTTATAGCAGATAGAATGATATCCAATCTCATCACTTTCCTAATTCTCAGGTAATACATTTGGTTGTATTTGTGCTTGTGGTGTTGTCGCGCTTTTAGAAATTCTTTACACGAAAGCCACATTTCTTGAGTAAATTTTTTCACAACCTCATTTTTGTCTTTTAATTGAGGATTCTCATATTTTAGATGAAGACACAAAAAATAATTCATTTTGCAAAACACACACAATCACAAATTCAAAACGACTTTGCTTAATTCACTTTTGTTTCAATTTATTTTCTTCAGTTCAAGGTGAGAGAGACTGTTGAAGCAAGAAGTATTTAACAGCTCTTAGTTTTGAAGCATTGTAAAGTGTGAATATAACTTTATATATATGGAGGATGAAGAAGATATGGAGTGGTTGGTCCAAGAATATAAAAGGAGGAAACGTAAAGAGAAAACATCTTTAACTTCACAAGAGATAAATGAATTGATAGGAGTAACCCAGGCATCAACTAGTAAAAACATCACACAAAGACAAACACCATCTGATAACACGGAAAGCAATAAAAAACACACAAAAAACTTCTCATTAAAAATGAAAGAAGTAGTAAACAAACCATATAAACTCATGTTTTACATAAACACCACAAATGATTTATCCAGGATACAGATGGCAGACATATGGAATCAAGAATACCCTAACCCCCACAGATGATGTAATTTTAAAAACAAAAAAGAGTTTTCTCCTTAAATCAAACACTGATAAATATAAATTACTGACAGTTCTCTCTAAATTAGCGGCCACAAAAAAAAAATCAAATTATAAAGAAACTCAACAATCTACACCTTCTCAAGGTACTCCCACTCTATCATTTTCTGCAATTATTTCAGGTGTTGAAACCGAAATCAAAGATACAGAGGTTAGTGAATACCTTAACCAACAGAAGTTAACGCACCGATATTACAAGAGAATAACGTCTCGTGCTACAAACAAGGAAACCATGCTATTAAGAATTATAACAGGACGCTCTGCTACTTACCAAAATTTATTACATAACGGACTGTTCTACAAAAATAGGCACTACGCAATATACCCAAGTAATCCACCACACCCAACGCCACAACCGTGTCGAAGATGTACCTTATTTGACCCCACTACAGAAAATTGTACAACAAATGTGACAAATGCCTAGGAAATCACCACCCAAGCAATTGTACATCTTCTCTGCCACCCAAATGTATGTCATGTGGAGCAGTAGATCACAAAGCCTGGTCCTTTAAATGTCCGAACAGACCCACCGAAACCATTGAGGGTATTCCCAATACTACAATAAGATCACTGAGCTTAAAAAGCCAAGAGATAAAACCTGAAATAAAAAAGAACACCAAGATACACTCTTCTATAACAATTCACAATCATATTATCAACACCTAACTAAAAATGTTCTAATAAAATTTATCGCTAAAGCCACGGTTTTCCCGGAAAAAAATAGTGAAGTAACTTTGTCACTCTGCTCGTCCAAGCCCATGATTAAATGCATACTAAGGAACCTCTACAAATTCTTATCAGTTCTAACAAGTAAAATAAAGCTTTTTTCTCTTTCTGATTACACATTTTTAACATTTTTCTTAGTGACTAAGAGGATAAATAGTGAGTCTGGAGGGAAAATATATAATTATGAACGCATACACAGACACCACACATAGCCGCTGAAGCACTCGCATGAATTTTAACGTGCCTTTACTGTATTGTATTTATTACAGATACATTTGTTAATGTAATGTAAAACATACAAAAAACCTCAACAAAAAACTTCTCATTAAAAATGAAAGAAGTAGTAAACAAACCATATAAACTCATGTTTTACATAAACACCATAAATGATTTATCCGGGATACAGATGGCAGACATATGGAATCAAGAATATCCTAACCCCCCACAGATGATGTAATTTTATGATTAATCATATTTTCGAAAAAATGCATAAAAGTAAACGAATTTGTGTTTGAACATTCGAAAAGTATACATTTTTCCAAAATAGTGATATTTTATTTTTTCCAATGGGTCAATTTCTCGGCAAGTTACAGCCTCCAATATATATATTTATCAAGAAAAGCAATTAAAATGATTTGAGATGTGCTTTTTTTTTAATCCACGTTACTACAACTTAATAAACCATAACAATCATGAAGTGTACTTACAGTTCTCAACGAAGAAAGAATTTTTTTGAAAGGCTTTTATTTTTTTTTATATTTTTTATTGCGACGATTGAGTTCGGGCGTGATAATGTATATATAAGTATATTTTTCCCATCCTTTGCTTGTTTTGTTTAAAACAAAAAAGCATCAGAAAGCTGCAATATCCATCTTTTAAATGAACCAACACTCATATAGATTGAACAAATTCTGATTTAGGGACATGTAATGCAGTTTGCAACTTTTTGTGGGTAAATACCTTCATCGACTGGGCTTTTATGTTTGTTAAACATTTCTATGTAAGTAATTTAATTTATACTTTGTTAAATTTTTTATTAATAAATATAAAAAGCAGTTGAAATTGGCTTTTGAGTTATGAAAATTAATCAGGGAAAACTCCTGTTATTCTTGTTGCACATTAAACGATGTAGATTAATATACAGGGTATTAATAGAATGGTGGTCATAATTTTAACAAGAGATATATTTGGTCAAAGGGAACAAAAAAAAGTTTTTTTCAACATGATATGCAGGGTGTCCCAGAATTTCATTAACAAGCCATATCTCCATTATTTGAGAAGATAAGAACAAACTAAAAGGGATTGTAAAAGACATCAGAGTCCTTCCGATTATATCCTTGCTTTCTACAACCCTTAACTAACCGCCCCCAACGTTTGTCTTTCAAAAATGATATACCACATTGTTCACTATGAAGTGGGGATTCCATTGCAGTATAAAATTTTAGGGGCTGCAATTTGAAAAACAAGTTGGAGGCGATTTCTTAAGAGTTGTAAGAAGCAAGACGGTTTCAATGAGAAGGACTCCTTGATGTCTTCCACAGTCTCTTTTAATTCATTTTTTTCTTCTCAAATAATAGAGACATGGTGTACCAACGAAATTCTGGAACCCCCCATATGTCTACAGTTTGCAAAACTTTCGCAAATAGTAAAATATTTTATGAATGAATAAAAGATATTTTTTTAGCTGCCTATGCTGTTTACATAAGGAGTTCAATGCTTCCTTGTCTTAGGTTAGTTTACCACTCTTGCAGTGTGCTGTTGCCAGATACCTAAAGTTTATTTATTTAATGACTCGTTGACAATATAACAAAGTGAATTATTAAGATTTTTTTACATATGCCTTTAGGCCACCTATTAAAATATACTTCTAGCTCCCTGTATAATAGCAGTCCAGAGCGCTATGTTCATAATTATGTATGATACAGACGTAAACAGTGAAAGATTTCACTAATGGCGCTGCTATATTAGTGGGCCAACAATTCGTCTTCCTTACAGCTCAACATATTCACTATACCTATATAGTTATATAGGGATACTAAACAAACCACCACATAGTCATGTACATACATTATACCTCTATATTTCATTATATAGAGAGATGGGAGGTTTCTGCTATATTTGACTAATTGCTGATGTGGTGATGTAAAATAATAGAGTTTAAAGCCTTAATGATCTCTTATTGTATTTACGAATTAGAGACTGAATAATTAGTATTAAGTTGTCAACAATTAAACCAGGGAGAGGGAGATAAGGAACAGTGAACGAACTTCCGGGGCACTTGGCTTCCGACTCTCCTCATGTTTAAACACATACCGAGATTGTAACGTTACAATTATTGTAATAATCCATAGTTAGAGAATAAAGTTGTTTATAGTGGAAAGTCTGTTTTATTGAAGACATTAAAGTTAGGTAACATTTTTTTACAAGCAAAGTTTGTTCCTTCTGGACCTATGTTCTGGAACGACACATCCCACCTTTGGTTAAAGATTACCGAGCAGTCTGTTTGTGATATACGTAGTACCTGATGAAATAGACACCACTTTACCCCACCCCAGATTAAAGCATTCTGAGCCCCACTCTGCCAATTGGAACCTCCTAACAGATAAGCTATGTAGGAAAATAAAATTTCGCAATGTGTAAGTATTAAGAGTATAGACAATTAGCTGTCTCGGGTCTACAGACGATCCAACCAACCAACTAACCTTCTCGGTACACTTTGAAAATTACCATACCAACTCGTAAAAGTGAGCTGGTCTGCTGTAATTTCAGTAATCTTCAAAGCAATGTTGGCTCCAGTTGGCCCCTTTGCACAATACAAATGTGACCAATGATCTTTCAGTTACATTTAATACGTCATTAGCTGCAAAAACACTCAAAATGCCAAATTTTGCCAGACTTTACTGATCATAATGTTGGCTTCATTACGATAGAGGCCCATAATTGACGACAATATTTCTTGCAATTAAAATTTCATTCTGCGATTTTTGGTATTTAGAGTAGATACATCAACATTATTCATCACACAATGAGTAGTATCGCTAATAGTTTTAAATAATGTATAAATAAATTTAATACCTGAGGTATACTTTATAGTTGTTAAATTATTTCTTTGAATTTGTACACCTTTTGCGTATTTGTGTCTAACTTTTCCATCCACCAACATTTTATACCATATACAGGGTGTGCCACTTAAAACTCCCGTGACTTGTAACTTTTTATTTTTGGAGCGATGACCATGTTGGGCACATCAAATTGACATTTTTAAAGCCTTTAAACATGCATAAAGAGTGATTTTTAAAAAATGTTTTAAAAAAATTGTTAAGAAAGGAAACTTAATTTCCTTGAATATTTTTTTACCTCGCCCTGTACACGAACTGTGTTAATGTTTTCTTATAAAGGTTTTAATTAGCTTCAATTTATGTTATTGAAATAAAAAATTTTGCAATTTCCTATTTAGTACATTTTAATTTAAGTTTGTTTTTAAAAATATTTATTTCTTTTCTTTCTTGTTGCTGTTTTGTTACATTGAATATTGTTTGTGATATGTGTTTTACAAATAAAGCATAAAATTGTGAGGTGAGGTACGGTACCAGTTTCAGTGACTGGACATCGATCGGCGAAGTCAAGCACGCCGATGCGAGTCCGTCACTTAGATGGGTGACCGTAACTCATCTCACCGTCCTGGTTAAGTGGTAGAGTAGCATTAGCTAAACTTCGCCAGGACGTTAATCTAAATAAGGCAATAAAAAAAAAATTACATTTTCAAAGTTAGTTAAAAAAAAAATCAGTTTGGAATCGTAAAGAGTGTTTTTTATTTCTTTCTCTAAAATCAAAAGAATTTCGAATATGACGTAATAACACAAATTGAAGCTAATTAAAACCTTTATAAGAAAACATTAACGCAGTTCATGGTGATGTAAAAAAATATTCAAGGAAATTATAAGTTTTCTTAACAATTTTTTCAAAAAAATTTTTTTAACTCTAACACTCTGTATGCATGTTTAAAGGATTTAAAAATGTCTACAATTTGATGTGCCTAACATGGTCGTCGCTTAAAAAATAAGAAAGTCACAAGCCTGGGGAGTTTTAAGTGGCACACCCTGTGTATAAAATACGTATAATACAACTTTATTTTACATCTTCGCATTTCTAAAAACTGGTGTAAAAAAAATTGCAAAATAAAAATAATAATTATGAATAATAGGTGCAATACGCATAAAAAAATCGCATAAAAGAATTTTGGTTTTTTTAAATATTATGACTTTCTGACAATGGTTAATGACACGAAATGTATCAAAATATAATAATTTTCGTTTAAACTAACCGAAAAATTTCAGCATCCTCTTCAAATTAATAAATCATTTATAAATATATTTTGATCAGTGGAGGGGCAACGAAATAGGGTGCGAATATCTGTATTTCATATTTATGTTCACTTATTATTACTCATAATATTTGTAATGTAGTTAAATACGCGCAACACAAAATTTAAATTTCTTAAAATAAAGTAGTTTTTTCACATTTGCTTCTCCTTTCATTTCTAAGAAATCTAGTTGGCGTGAGTGCAATATTTCTGAAGATTTAAAGTAAGCGCGAAAGACTATTCGTCTGATTACCACTGAACTCTACTATTATAAATGGAATGCCAATATAGGTATATGCGCGTGAACAAAATACGGCAATTACGCCACAGAATAAAACTCAAAATATAAAGCCACGCGTCGACGCAGTAGAGAAATTGATGTCTGAGCATGAACCAAATGGCTGTCTACGGAAGTTATGCGCTGACGCTATTCTGTGCTTTATTCGTTTCTCATAGATTCCGTAGCGTAAGTCTTGGATTAGATGTAATTTCCAGAGTCAGTGTCACTCATTTTATTCTTTGTTTATTTCTGTCATTTATGTAAAGTTGTTTTAAATTGATTATTTAGTCGTGACTGTTATAAACAGTTAATTGAGACAACATGGTGCAATCTTGTATGGTACTGTGTTGCAAGAATCGTTGCAAAATCCCGTGTTTTAAACAGTTGCAGTAACAATAAGACCGGCTCTGGCGTATTTTTAGTGCGATTGCGCTCCGCTTTAAGGTCGCCATACTTGCGCGAGGTTCAATTTCACGTAAAAATTGGTATAGATATTGGCCTTCCATTTATATAGTAGAGTTCAGTGCTGATTACCGATATGGTTCCTGTTGGCTCCAATGAATATGATAGGCTGTAATGCCAGAGGCGCGCACTAGCATACAAATACCCAGGGACTGTTCTTGACAAATACTCTTCGGTGTAAGTGTCGCCTCTGACTCGCCAGTGGGCGCTGAAAACCTTACAAGGAAAATGTATTGTTGCCTTGTAGGACCTTGCACTCTATTCCATTCTCTTTGATTTTGTATTCTGTCAAAATTATTGGCGCCAATTACCAGTTCTTTTTTCACCAGATTAGTTTTAAAGGGTGCAAATTTTGAATTTATCGTTCGGATTGATTGATTAGGATTAAAAATGCACGCATTTTTAAAATCTGGGAAATTGGAAGAATCCCTAAATAAAGGAGCAAATACTTCAAAGACATTAAAGAAACCGAAAGTACTGCCCTGGGTTGAAAAATAGTGAGTACCTATGAAGATTAACCTCAAATTATCTGGTTTGTTTTTTAAACAAAATCATATTCGACAACCTTTAGGCCAGGATTAGAGAGTTAATTCTCTAATCTTTGCTTTAGGTATGTTACTTTTATAAACAAGTTATATCAAACTTTATAAAAGAATCTATTACTAAAATTACTATCGCAATGTAAATTTGGGTCCTATACTTGTAAAAATCTAGACAATGTCTTGGCAGAGGAGTTTTGTGACCGTGAATTATTCTAGTTGGCTTCTCTTTGCTGTGTGGCACGTCTGACAGCAACACGCCATCTGTAGCGGTTGTCTGCCAGGGTAAAACATTAATTTCTCTAAAGGTGCTGACACTAATCGGCGGATGATTTGGATATCTTATATTAAATTCAGGAGCTGATTCTCTTGATGGTCTCACATTATCACCAACAATTTTAATAATATATCTAGATAACGCAACCTTATTTGTATTTTTATTACAATTAGAAATTAAAAAGTAAAATCGACACAACTTGACAATTAAACACCGATGTTTCCCTCAGTTGTTTGAGTCAACCCCGTGCAACAGTGGATTTTTATTGGTAATTTCGGAAGTTTGATTTCTTTCAGCAAAAATCCAAAAAAAAAGGTATTTTTTCATGAAATTTGCTACAAACGCATGTGAGAGGTTGCCGAATCTAATGGTGTACTCAAATTTAAAATAAAAAAATTGCTAATAAAATTTCATCATGTTTCCCCTACAAAACCCAAAGCAGTAGGTCGGTTATGTTTTATAGAATTTAATGTATCACAAGAATGCCCTTTTAAAAAAAATTCAATCTTAAGTCGGACCAAAAACAAACTTTTTATGCTGGTGGTTCCAAGCAAAATGGTGCACACTATACACTCAGAGAAATTTGGCGTTTTAAAAAGCACAATAAATCACTTGAATATAAATATATTGATGTACTGAATTCGAGTCGTCAAAACTCAACATATCAAATTTGTATACAGGGTGTCCCGAAACTCCCGCCTTCCCCTTTAGGTGCTAATTCTCCATGCAAAAATAGTAAGAAAAGTTCCTATAAACATGTGTCCGGAAATGCTTCCTAAGGGAGCTACGGTCCTCTAAGAATGGCGCAAAAATAGGTGTTTTTACTAATTATCTCGGAAATTATTTGGGACAACTTTATGAAACTTTATTAACTTTTTTCGATTAGTAAAGGTTATTGTTGTACAATATTAGCCAAAATAAATTTTATCCAGGGACGGAGAAACGAGGGGTCGGTGTTCTTTGTTTCTACATATTAATTTTTCCATTTGACATTTGTAGTATTTTAATCCCTGATTATGATTCCCTGGTTAATTTTGCATAAAAAAAGGCCTCTTTACAATTAGCCATATGGCAAGCCGTTTTCGAGTAAAAGCGGTCTAAACGAAATATTGCGTATTCGTTTGCTGAATGCGCATTATTTATTTTTCAAAGTAGGCGTATAACAATAACCTTTATTAATCGAAAAAAGTTAACCAAGTTTCATAAAGTTGTCCCAAATCATTTCCGAGATAATTAGTAAAAACACCTATTTTTGCGCCATCCTTAGAGGGCCGTAGCTCCCTTAGGAAGCATTTCCGGACACATGTTTATAGAAACTTTTCTTACTATTTTTGCATGGAGAATTAGCACCTAAAGGGGAAGGCGGGAGTTTCGGGACACCCTGTATATTTTTACTTTTATATTGTTTATTGAACAAATTATTGCTATAGACCCTTCAAAATATAGGGAATTTCCTTTCCTTTAATATTTAAAATGACTGTTTTACTTGCCCGACTATATTAATAACTCATCCATATAAACAAAAGTTGAACATTTACATTTTAAAGAAACTCATTAGTTTTGTGTATACGATAGTTAACATTTTTAAAGAACAGCACAGTTGAAACAAAGTTATATTATTTTTTCTGATAAATTCAATTGAACATTATGCAGTTATTTTAAAAGGGTCAAATATTTAAATCATCATTAGGCACTTTTGTTTTGAAAACGCTTCACAAAACCATATGTTGTCGTTTTGAATTAACTATAAACACTAATGAGGAAAAAATATATTTGATTTATTTTCAATAATTAGTGATTTTTTTAATTTTACAATGTTTTTTCTCTGAGTGTATATATATGTATATATTACCCTTTTACAATTGACAGTTTCTATTCTTATGTATATAAGTCTAAAGAAATAATACTCCAGTCAAATTGTATTTTTACCAGGAAAGTTGTGTGGTAGTTTCGATTTCTTCCATTCTATACGTTTTTTGGAGCGCTGAATCCGAATCTGAGGTTTAGTCCCTTGAGATTAACCAGAAAAGGGCAAAAAACCCAAAAGTTCTGCGACCGGATCGCAAGATATTAACCCCCCGTTTTCGAGGGCGGGGAACACGACGGTGACATTTTCCGACTTCCCGTCCAACCTAAATCGAAAAAATCACCCCTTTTTTCGATTTTTCGACGCTAGGCTTGCAAGGGCTTGTCAGATCGGGTTTTTCTCGGTCAATTTGAATAAAATAGGTAAATATTGACCACAGGTGACCTAATTCATCTCCACTCTCAATACCAAGATGACACGAAAATAACGAAAACCAGCTGAAAAGTGGTATACCCCCGTTCTCGCGGGTGAGGAATACGATGGTGATAATATTTCCCTACCTACTCTCCACCCACTACCTCTAAACCTGAAAACTACCTCTTTTTTCGATTTTCCGGTGCTAGGCTTGCGAGGGCTTGTCGGATCGGATATTTTTGTCGATTTGAATGAAATAGGTAAATATTGACCACAGGAGTTGAAACTACGAAAACAACGAAAATCAGCTTGAAAGCAGTATGCTCCCGTTTTCGAGGGCGAAGAACACGATGATGACAATATTTCCCGACATATCCTTCACCCACTAGCCCCATTTTTTTTTGTGCACGCGATAACTCTGGAACCGTTTAAGATATTGAATAGAAATAAGAGATGCTAACGGCAAAAATTGTATTAGATACCCCCTTACCACCCCCACCCCATTGTTAAAGGGGGTGAAAAAAATATTGTGATTTAGTGTGTGTACAAGAACCAAAGGCCTCAACATTTTTTTTTTTTACTTTTGTCTACCCCAACCCCCACTACCGATGTGACATATCGTTTTATGGGTTGTTGGGGTCGACGATGTCAAATATTAGATTACTAAAGTTCCCTAAACAATTATTTCCACATAGTGGAGTGCAAATATAGTACCAAAATTTTTTTCGTTGTGAAAACTTGGATTGAAAATCTGGATGTGGAAGTAGCGATTCCTTGGGAGCGGTTTTTAATAAAATATAAGAGCATATTATCGTTGTTGTCGTGTATTTCGTTATTGGGGGTAGTTTCAACCGCCAGGGATGGATTAGGTCACCTGTGGTCAATCTTTACTTACTTTATTCGAATTGATAAAAGAAAAGCAATCCGACAAGCTCTTGCCAGCCTAGCACCGGAAAATCAGATTCAGGTTTAGGTAGTGAGTGAAGGAAAATATTGTCACCATCGTATTGTCCGCTCTCGAAAACGGGAGTATACCGCTTTACAGCTGATTTCCGTTGTTTTCGTGGAATTTCGTTGTTATAGGTGGGGGTAGTTTCAACCCCCGGGGTAGGTTAGATCACCTGTGATCAATATTTACCTATTTTATTCAAATTGACCAAAAAAATACCGACCCGACAAGATTTCGCAAGCCTAGCACCGGGAAATCGGAAAAGGGGTTGGTTCTCAGGTTTAGGAGTAGTGGGTGGAAGATAGGTCGGGAAATAGTATCACCATCGTATTCCTCGCCCTCGAAAACGGTATCCTTTTTCAGCTGATTTTCATTGTTTCCGTGGCACTTTGTTATTGGGGGTGGGGGTAGTTTCAACCCCTGGGGGTGGGTTAGGTCACCTGTGGTCAATATTTACCTATTTTATTCGAATTGACCAAAAAAAATACAATACGACAAGCCCTCGTAACCCTTGCACCGGAAAATCAGAAAAGGGTAGTTTTCAGTTTTGGGGGTAGTGGGTGAAGGGTAAGTCGTGAAACATTATCACTATCGTATTCCTCGCCCTCAAAAACGGTTTTCAGCTGAGTTAGGTCACCTGTGGTCAATATTTACTTATTTTATTCAAATTGACCAAGTAAAACCCGATCCGACAAGCCCTTGCAAGCCTAGCGTCGAAAAATCGGAAAAAGGGTGGTTTTTTCGATTTAGAGGTAGTGGTTGGACAGTAGGTCAGAAAATATTGTCACCATCGTGTTCCCCGCCCTCGAAAATGGGAGGGTTAATGTCTTGCGGTCCGGTCGCAGAACTTTTGGGGTAAAAACTTTATCTCAAGGGACTAGTTTGCTAACAAAATTTCGTGACGCAACATTGAAAAAAATGCAAAAAAACGTAAAAATCTCATTTTTTGGCGGTTTTTTGCTTATAACTCGAAAACTATCAACTTTTCGTAAATAACCTTTCTATTCGAAATGAAAATACATAAAATTTCCTACAAATTTCACTATTTAGGTTTTTTTCTCCGACGAACCGTTCGAGCTCAAGCGCTAGTTGAAAATTGGCATATTTCGGCTGTCTCCGCAAAAACCCACCTTTTCCATCCGAAGCTCTAATTTATTATTAGATTCTCTCCCGGCCTCCCAAAATAATTTTATAACTGCCCCGTCTGGTTTAAAAGCCCTCTATCTATGCTAATGGAAAAAATTTGATGATACAAAAATTGATTCAACAACAGCTCTTATGTTGGCCCTGTCAAATGAATTTGTGACAGTGAGGGAAGATATCGACCTTTTGGTGATTTTGATTGGTCTGTATAGCCTTGATATAAAGAATATCTTCTTTTTGAAACCAGGAAAAGGAAAGATGTCTCAAACCCTCTACAATCCTCATCTTGCCGCTGACAAAACCCTATAAGACCATATATTGTTCCTGCACGGGAGTGGTTGTGACACCACTTCTGCTTTGTTTAATCAGGGAAAACTGAAATTTCTCAAAGTCCTGCAGAAGAACAATGACTTGCAACCAGTCATTGAAGCTTTCAAAGACCATCTTGCACACCAGGACGAGATTGCCGAAGCAGGAAACATGTTTCTCATGGCTCTGTATGGGAAAGGACATGAGACTAGCCTGAAGATTTGATATACAGGCAATACGTATCTTCATCGTACAAAAGAAAAACATTGCGTCACTACCCCTCAATGAAGCTGCTACATGACAACATTCACTGAGAGTTTACTTTTAGGTGCAGCAGTGGTTATCGGGTCAAACCACACTCAACGAGTAACAAAGAGACCCGGACGTGTAAGGGTGGAAAAAACAAGGAGTGGTCTCGTGCCAGTGCCAACCACTTTGAACCCTGCACCAGACTCAGTACTTCGGCACATTTCATGTAATTGTAAAAAAGGCGAAAACGTCAAGCCCCGGAAGACAGCACTGACATAGATGAAGAGACCGAGAACAGGTTGAAGAAAGACACTTACACGATGCGAAAGGTATGTCTAATATCACAATCTATTTCGTAATCATTCATCTCTCCTTGAGATATGATGACAAGTTGTTGTTTTCTCACCACCTCTTTCATTTTCCAGATGAACAAGCTCCAATTTACAACTACCGCTTGAGTCCGAACGGTTCGTCGGAGAAAAAGAACCTAAATAATTAAATTTGTAGGAAATTTTATGTACTTTCATTTTGAATAGGGCGAAAAGTTGGTAGTTTTCGAGTTATAAGCAAAAAACCGCAAAAATTGAGATTCTCTACCTTTTTTTGCATTCTTCTCAATGTTGCATCACGAAATTTTGTTAGCAAACCTCAGATTCGGATTCAGCACCCAAAAAAATATATAGAATCGAAGAAATCAAAACTACCCTACAACTTTCCCGCTAAGGGTCCTTTTGAGCACAAATTGACTGCATTATAAAGATTATTATTTTTTTTTAGCCGTCCAAGAACAGTAGCAGACGTTGTTGAACAGAACGAAGCAGTTTCTGTCTTAGAGCAGTGTATCACAGGTGCAGATTTGCCAAATTTATTATTCTACGGCCCTCCCGGAACAGGAAAGACTAGTACTATTTTAGCGGCAGCAAGACAGCTTTTCGGTGACATTTACAAAGAAAGAATTCTCGAATTAAATGCTTCAGATGAACGTGGAATCCAAATCATCAGGGACAAAGTCAAGACTTTTGCGCAGTTAACTGCCAGTGGAACGAGACCAGAGTAATAAATAATAATTACCAAAGAGTGTGGTAGGGATAATAGTGACCACCGATCAGTCCCCATGTGAATTATGTTTTTTTTTTATTATTTTGATTTCTATCAATGACACTTACAATTTTACCGAATAGTAGACCTTGTTTAACCATTTAGGCACAGATTAGTAAGGGCATATGCGACACTCCCATCGGCACTTTTCATCTTTTGTATTCACTTCTGTTGACCTCGTCCCTTTAAAGGGAGTACTTAGATATTGCCAAATTCAATCTAAATACGCCAATTTTAAATAAATATGCTGTTGCCATTTCACACAATAGTCTATGTAATGAAGGCAGAAATAGTGTAAATATTTTGTACAAAGATCCCATGATCAGCGCCAGCGAAAAGGAGGAGGGCGTATTGACGATCCAAAGTGTAATTTTTACACCCC
Source organism: Rutpela maculata (assembly GCA_936432065.2). Taxonomy (NCBI): domain Eukaryota; kingdom Metazoa; phylum Arthropoda; class Insecta; order Coleoptera; family Cerambycidae; genus Rutpela; species Rutpela maculata. The sequence continues at coordinate 80,810,526 of OW386289.2, read as the reverse complement.
TTGGAAGGGTTAAAGCAACCCCGAGGTCGCTACCACCTTCTCTTCTGTGAAAAATGAAGGGATATGCACAGGAATAACGATCATGTGTCGAAAAACCTGTAAACCTTGGATAGCATGCTTTCTGGTGAGTTAGGGGTGGTTTCCGCCCGTTTGAGTTATGAGGAGGGGTTGGAGCTAAAAATGAATATTTTTCCCGTGATCAGCGACCCCGAAAACGGGGGATACGTGTTTGAACCGAATCATTTGAAAAAAATTGATTTTCCTCAGGAGGGTCAACCCGCTAGGCCTGCTGTATAGATTCCACTTACTCTATGACTCCCTTTCATGTTATTTCAAGTATAACCCATCGATAAATTACTCCCCAGACCTGTTTATATATTTGGCAATTTTAGGAGGTTGCAGAGGTCAAAAACTTCTCCCAACGGGGGAGGGGGGGGGAGGTAATCTCGTCTGTGCACGAGATATTATTTACAAAAAGTCGTGTTGTAATGCTTCATTACATAGACTACAAGTAATTGGGCTGAAGTCCACTTTTTTTAGAAACATTGATTTTTAGCTTTAAGAGGGGACAATGCCAATCACAAAGTTTCATCGGTAAAGCTAAAGCTGAAGTGGGGTGAGGGGTAAGCAGTGTGGCTATTATAGGGCATCTGCACGTGACATCACAAAACTAACCTCAAAAATATGTGTTTCTTACAACGAGGTCTAAAGTATAGAGGGGCAATCCCAATTCAGTATACGTACGGTTTGTTTGGACATACAATAAACGCTCGAGGGACGCAGTGGGGGTGCATTTGTTGGCCCTAGTTGCCAAGATTTGCAGTGGAGTACTGCTTTGAGGGATACAATTAATGAATGAATATTGTTTTGTATTACTGTTCTATTATTAGTTGAGCTTAAATCTATTAGTAAAATTGCTGTAGAAGTAGTAATAAATTATATTATATTTAAAAACGGAGTAAATGCTGCTCTATATATTTTTAAACTATTCGCAAATTCCATAACGTTCAGTTAAAGTGACGCCCATGCGGACTAGTTGCTTGAATATGTTCTGGCCATGTGCCACGCCTAGTTTTCCAGTCTCTCCTTATTATGTCGCTGGTTTCTTAAAATTTAAGAGTATTGCGCAGCTGTTATTAAAATTTCTGCCTGGTTCCCGTATTTTCAACTAAAATCTAGTTCAGTATAATGTTTATGAAGTTCTAAATACTTTGCCCTAATAAAATAGGATTCTTTTTGTAGGTTGGAAATCTAACCTGTAATTAGCAGTCGATTTTTATTAATTAACAATATTGAAAAATTATTTATGTGAATAAGAATAAACTTGAAAAACTTAAAATTTGAGGTTATGTTGGTTACATGATGCAGATGCCCTATTGTAGTGCTGTAGGTGGCACCATCTATTAAAAAGCACTGTACTAAAAATCTTGACTGGGAAAAAGCAATCTTTAGCCAAACGGCTGGCGTTATTAAACCGAAAAAAAAGGTATTCTTATAGGTAAATGAATACTACACTTCTATTGAAGAACATTTTTAGCTAAAACTTGTTTATTAGGAAGATCTCTCTTCACATTGGCTAATAAACAAGTTTTAGCTAAAAATGTTCTTCAATACAAGTGTAGTATTCATTTACCTAGTTCGCTAAAAAATGCTTTTTGCTGGAAATTTTTTTTAGTACAATGCTGTTTTAGTAGATAGAGTCACTTCGATATAATTAAAAATGATTGTAAAAATAATTACCTTTATAACCGATGCGCACTCATTTCGTGTATTTAAAGCTTGGTCTCGGTGTGTTCTTGACCTTTCAGGCGTGATTGTAAGTATAGAGCAACGATAAAGAAAGTACCAATGCCAAAACTAGACAACCAACACAACAGCTTTCTGTACTTTATTGGCTCATTTCCGCCCACTCCCCTCTGATTTGATCGCATTGCTCCCTCTTAATGAATATTTTAAGTTGGATATTAATTTAAATAGCATTGTGTGATAAAAGTGGACTTCAGTTTAACATACAGATTCTTAAAATTAAATAGTTTTTTATATTTTGAATATCAAGACATATATTTGTTTGCTTTAAAACTATATTCTTTAGTAAAAAGATTATACAACTAGTACACCACCATGCAGTGCCAGTATAAAGTAGAAGTTCGGTAACCTCAAAAACAATTTAAAAGTGTGTACTGCAGTCCCCACGAGTGTTGGCGAGCAAAGGGGAATAGAGAGTGGTATAGGTCCAGCGCACCCACCACTACATGATTGGTGTTGCACACTGATAAATTATTATAGGAATTGGACATGCAGTTTTCCGATAGGCCGCTACATTCGGACGGTCATGTTCTGCGAGACTTGATTGAACAGATCTCGATGAGCCAGCATTGCATATTCAGATTAGGACAGATCTACCCCTACATTCCCTACTGCTCGCCAAGATCTGTGAATTTGGCTTTTTATATTTCTGCCAATTGTTCGTAATTCCCCACGATATTTTATGTTTTTAATTTAATTTGATGTTATGACAGATATCAACTGTGTCGCAGTACTATGCCTAGTTCAAAAACCTTATTGTGTTTGTGGTAAAAGACTGCATTTCAATATATTCAAGGAGTTGGGTATGCACAATAATTTCCATTACTTTTGACATAGTGGGTAAAATACTGATAGGACGAAGGTCTGTAAAATACTCAGCTCTGTAAATTCTGTAAGTAAAGCTGTGTATTTAATATACACAACACATAAAAGATTTCGTAATAAATCTTTGAAAATGGCTACTTTCCTGATCAATTAAAATCAGCTTTAGTAATACCTGTTTACAAAAAAAATTATCCAAATGATATAAATAATTACAGACCGATTGCACTCTTATCTGTTTTCTCTAAAATATTTGAAAAATCATTTCAAATTAGATTAACATGTTTTCGTCATAAGCATAATGTATTAGTAACGAGGCAGTATGGGTTTTGTAGAAACTGATCTACACAGGATGCTGTTCTCTCCTTTTATGAAAAAATTCTCAACAACTTTAACAACAATCTAAAATCGATTGGTATATATTTTGACCTCTCAAAAGCATTTGATTGTATAAATCACAAATTATTATTAAAAAAACTTGAGATATTTGGTATTCGTGGTATGGCTTTAAGGATAAATTCATACTTGAAGGGGAGAACACAGACTGTAAAAATCATACAAGATGACACGACATGTTTTTCCGAAAATGTAAATGTGTTGACAGGAGTACCTCAAGGAAGTGCGTTAGGTTCATTATTATTTATAATTTTTATTAATGACATAATTGAAAATGTAATGCGGATGATACTTCGGCTATTATTACTGCTCAAAATATTGATACACTTAGTAAAACTGCTACGAAATGTGTAGAAGAAATATCAATTTGGTGCAATAAAAATGGACTAGTGCTAAACGTACAGAAAACTGATCTGCTGTTATACACACCAGTTGGAACTAAAAATGATTCAAGTGTACTGGTTAGAGCTAATGACAAGTCTATCTGTCAAAATGATTGTGTAAAATTTTTAGGAATTCAGTTGGACAAATATTTATCTTGGCAGAGCCATATTGAAGGTGTAATAAAAAACTTGGCTAGTAAAAACTTTGCAATCTTACAAATAAGAGACTCGGTGAATAGTGATACACTAAAAACTTTTTATTATGGCTGTGTAAACTCTACACTTTCATATGGTTTACTTTGCTGGGGAAATTCTTCAGAAATACAAAAAGTATTTATCATGCAGAAGAGAATTATAAGAAGCATGTTTAACCTAGGTTACACTACATCATGTAGACCTTACTTTAGGCAGCATGGAATTCTTACTGTTTATTGTATGTATATCTTACAGTCAGTGAGTTATGTGAGAAAAAATATTAATGAACTACCAAAATGTAACGACATAAATACGTATAACACTCGCAGTGGCAGTAATGTGTATATACCAGCATATAGAATAAGCCAAGTAAATAAAGGTCCTTTCATCACATCCATCAAGATGTCAACATTTTACCAAAAAAATTAAAAGATGCTAACAGCTTCAACTGTTTTAAAAGTGCCGTTCGGAAATTCCTGATTGACCAATGTTTTTACACTCATTACGAATTTTTCAACTTCTGTACTACTACTACTTGACATTTGAGCGATAGAAATTCGTTTATTTTTATGTTGTTAATGTATTTATTATTTGTTTAATTTTTGTTTGTTTGTTATTTATTAAACTTAAATTTGACTAAGTATGTGTAATAATGTTTTTAATTGTATTTTAGTTATATTTGACTATGTATGTACTATGTATTTTTTCTTAGCTGTTATTTATAATTGACTCGTCCAAAACTTGTATCGCAGCAGGTCAAAAGGAAATAAAGTTATTATTATTATTATTATTGAGAAGGAAACAGATTTGATTTTTCAAATGTCTGCAAAATACATTATTTTTATATTTTTTTCTTATCCATTATTTGTCAAAGAAGCGCTTCCCTAACGGTTCCTCTGATGCGTCGCAAGCATAGAGGTTATTTTTCAGTAAAATACCAGTTAATTGTATTATTTTGTAATTTCCTAACAAGAAAAACAGAAAAAAAATCTCAGTTTTTTAACAAGTGTGCCTCAATTATATCTACAACAAATATATTTTTTTTTATATAAATTGGCCCAACCCACAATGCATCGTTAGTATGGAGATAAGGGGCAAAAGTAAAATTTCATCAATTAGTAACTATATACATTTCAATGTATTCGTGTAAACATAGATAATAATATTGGTACCTAGAATGACACAAAAGCAAAGTTGAAAAAATTGTGAACAATGTATAATAGTATAAATATCCATATTTTTACTCATCCTCATCCGTGAAAGATATCACTTTTTTCTTCACTCTCATCAGTGTTTTCTTCAGAATCTTTTGAATTTACACCACAAATAATGTTGCACAAAGTATTATTATGCATTGTCTCTTGGTCTTGGAGTTCTATGTGCTATATCCATTTTTGACTCAATTTTGTGCAATAAAGATCAGACATTTTTTTCAAATAACGTAGCGCTTTCTCGAGTATTATTGGAAGGAAGTGAGAAAAAGTTGGAACACAGACTTTTTTTGCACACCTGCTTGCCGCTCAAAAATGTCATTGTGCGTGATAATTCCAGAATGGCCTAAAGAATTACTAATTAACTGACGGCTTCTGGCGGCTGCTTTCTTTACAGTAGTTTACTTAACTGGTTGACAAATATTCATACGAAATATCACAGAAGTTTTGAGGAGTATTGTTTAAAAGCCTATTTAAAATTAACGAATCTTATCATTCTAGAAAGGGGATGTTTAAATTAATAAGATTTCTGAAAATACCACTTGCCCTTAACAACTTTTCATCTTAGATGAAGTTTTTGAAAATGTTTATTTAATGAAAACGAAACACATGTTTTGCTCGTCGATGTCGCATGAGTACTGAAACTCAGTCGTGAAACAACGAGGTACAGGTGTGTATCAACATGAGCAATAGGAATTAGATATTTCAGTTCCCATCACTTGTTTATCTTCCATAAACTATCTCCAAACACACCCATTAAGTGTACATATTCCAATAAAGAAGTCGATTTTTCTTACTTTTGTCCATTGTTTGACGCCGTTCAAAAGACAAATTATTTTGATATTTTTTATTAGCACTAAACTGATATATTTGGTAAAGTTGTAAGTGCTACTAATAGCAATCAAAATAAAAAAAAATAAACATGATCTGCGCCGAGGCCTATTGGCTGTTCCTACCCTGCTACACTCTTTTGTAGCAGATATAAATTTTTTCTTTTTTAGTGGAAAACCGTGCCCACCTTTCAAGATTGTTATTTTAGATGAAGCAGACTCTATGACGCATGCCGCTCAGGCTGCTCTTAGAAGAACAATGGAGAAAGAAATGAGGTCTACACGGTTTTGCTTGATTTGTAATTACGTGTCGAGAATTATTGAACCTTTAACATCTAGGTGTACAAAGTTTAGGTTTAAGCCGTTGAACGAATCAATGATTTATGAGAGGTAAGTGAGAATGAATATAGTTTGGGATCTACGGTCTTGAAATCGATTTAAGGATATACAAAAACGAAAAACAGATTTTTATGTAAAATTACCTGCCGGATATGAGTTTTGAGTTTGCCAATTCATTCGGAATTGTGAAATTACGGAAAGAAGCATTTTTAGTTTTTCCACAATGGAGATAGTAACAATTCGTACACTGTAACATTGGCAGTAGTTTTTGCATTGTAGTCAACAAGTATTTTCCTCCAGTTTTTACTGACTTATTTTGTAATGTGAACCTTATACGGATATAGTGAATATTTTGAGTCATTTAAATCGTGGAAAATTAAAGTAATTTTTTTAAATAATTAATTTATTGTATTCTTATTATTTGATTGTACAAAATATTTGTAGTCAGAAATAGAGCACAGACTTGCTTTTTCATATTTTTCTACGACATGTACTACTAGTTTATACATTAAAAAAAAAGAGACTTGGTAAAGTAATTTTGCTTCACGCAGCAGAATACCAGCAGAACATATTCATAAAATTTGAGAACAATATATCTAATAGTGCACGACATATTGAGTGAGAAATAAAAAAATATTTATTTTCATGTTTTTCCCAGCGTTGACTAAAATATGTGTATTCCTCCAATTTCGCAATTGCGAATTAATTGGCCAACTCCAAATTCGAATGTGGCAAAAAATTTTAGGTAAGAATCAGTTTTTCGCTTTTGTATATCTTTTAATCGACCCCCGTACTTTTAGAATGCGTCCTAGCAAGGCCGGGGTCGAGTTGTCTCCCATTAAGAGGTAATATAAAAAGGTCACAACCGAATTGTCTCCCGGGTTACAACAGTTCTATAGAAAGGTATAGGTAGGTATAAAAACCAGTAGATATGAATACACCAGGCGATTAACGGGTTAAAATAAAACAATATTCTCAATTATATACTTCATTTTACTAATAAGCAGAATATAATAGTTAAAAATTTAATAGTAAGTCACTCAAAATGTATATTACTTAAAACTACACACATTAAAATTATATGAGACTGCTTTAACAAAATCAATTATTGAAAAATTAGAATTATTTTGTAGTTCATTTATTTTTGATTCAACAAAATCACTTCTTTTTAAAACTTTACTATCAAACACTCTCAAAACACTGTCTACACTTCTCATTTTTATATAACTCTATTTGAAAATCTAGTAGTACATTACAAAATTGGTGTATGTTTGGATGTGGAGAATAAAATATGTTGTACTTCGAGTGAAAAGCCTCACATGCGTTTGTAGTCCTCTGTAGCGACGATGAATGTTCAGCCTACATGCGTGGAGGGAACCTAGATTCTTCAGCAATGTAATTTTCTACCAAATCTCACATTCAGCCACTTCTTTTATACCGCGTCTCAAGTATATTAATGTTAATAATTAGTTAAATTATTCCTTCTCCAACGCCTATATATCTACCTGGATTCACCGGAGACAATTTGGCCCGTAGCGGGAGACAATTCGGTTGCGCTACAATTTTACCTGCGGTCAACGGGAGACAACTCGACCCTGGCGTCCTAGCAAGGGCTTGATTCCCTACTAAATATTCTACAAAAAGGACTCCGCACAAAATTTAAGATTTGACTTTTGATTGAAATATTTTGTAATTTTTGAAATAAGTTCATGTCCACTTTGTTGTGTAATATTATTGTGATTGTTTTTTCAAATTTTTTCCCAGAACAGATAGTAATGTAATGGGACGATAGTGTGTGGTCAGTGTTGGGTTTGGGAATACTTAAATCTACTTATCCTAAAAGTTAAAAAAATATCAACCCTGCAATTATTGTTATTATTATTATAACCATAACAGCTATCATATCGTAAATTATAAATCATTATAGCATATTATAAAATTGTAAAATATATATTGAAACACCCCTAACCCCAGTCGTGTATTTATCTCTATCCTTTTGTTGAGACAGAAAAATACACAAATTTGGCAGTTTAAGTGATCGGCTGGATTTTTAAAGTTAGGACTCAAATTTGCGTTGTGATAGTAATAATATTGAAAACAGATTCTTTTCATAAAGTTTGATATTACTTGTTCCTATTTACTGCTTAAAATATAATAATTATTATTATTATATTATTTGGAAAACCTCGTTTAATGCGAACTTTTACTTTTGTACTCTCTTATTTGTTCTACACTTTATTTAAGGCTGATTTCACTGTAATTACAAATTTTATTAGTACTTGTTTTATTTGTTTAAAGAATTATAGTCTTATTTAATCTCACTTATTCCTGAAAAAGTAAAATTTGGAAGGAAAACACAGAAAACGTTTTAATACGTTTATTTTATACGATATGAACAGAAGTTGGGGCAACAGCCTCGATTATAGTAAAATGTATGTCTAAGTATATATAGATGTATAATCATTGTTGGGACAAATCATCCTAATAAAAAGAAAAGATAAAGAGTGCACAGGGAACATTGCCACTTACGACTCTGAAATGATCAGCACACATCTGCAAACAAACAGTAATGTTGGTTTTTTGCAAACGGCATCTCATGCCATCTCTGAAAACTTGTAATTTTATGTTCGGTCAACATAAAATTTCACAGTAGGCTCCGGGAAATTTCCCGCAACTTTGACCAACAAAACCCACACAAAAATCTATGTGATGGTATTTACAATTTTCGATGATTCATCGCACACACCACAACAAGGTACTGTGTAGGTAGATAGGCCAACTGGGGCCCTAGCGTATTCGCTGGCGGAGTAGACAAAACTGGTTGTCTATGGCCCGATGATACGCTTCGTAGTTATTTATTTTATATAAATTGATAACACCATTAATAAAATCCTGTGTTAGGCATTCAGAACATAACCGAATAATCCATCACTTTGAGAAAAGAGCTACTGTCAAACCCTATTGTTGTTAAATAACATCCTTATTTACAATACCCCCTGCGTCAAACACTTAAAAGCTAACAAAGTGGGTTAACCACCGATGGCTCATAAAGTTCAACACAGAAAGTATCTAGAAGGGTTGGACATCATCGTAAGGATAATGTCTAACACAGCTGATCGCGGTCCGAAAGGTTAGTGACCTAATAAGTTTATTTTGCTATGTACTACTGACCATTTCACAGCTTGATTGTTCAATTACAAAGAAATTTTCTCTGCGCAACCCTTATCAAAATTAATAAGAAAAATAAAAGACAAACTAATTACGCCTAATTAAATGTATTTTACTCGAATAGTTTGACCTAAATTAATAAGAACAAATTACTACAAGTAATTAACTATAAGTAACTAATTACCCTCAACTAATATTAACATCATGGTATCACAGTAACCGATAGTATTACGTTGGGGTGGTTTAATATAAAGTCGTGAATTGTAAGAATGTAATTCGCGTAGCCAAGAATTTGTGGGAACTTAGAGAGAAATGAATAAACAAATTAAAGTTAATTGGCTATTTTGTGATAATTATTTAAGTTACATTACCTCTACCTGTGTACATGGTAAGATTACCAGGATTCTCTCCCCCTGTACCTTGAATGCCCTCATGATTATTTTCTAGACCGTCCATTGTCCGAGTACCGATGGACCTGGAGGCCGTGTTCGAGAAGTTAGTTTGAAATAAATGAACCTATCAATTGACAGTCAGACAAGTCTGGTTGGAGTCAACACTTCTCGTATTTATAGAATTGAAATCTTTCTCAAAATTATTAAATTTGGATGATGAAAGGAAACTTCTAATTTTATGAAAAAAAAATTTTAATCCTTTTTTAACAATTTGGGCTTGAACAAAAGAACAAGTGTTTGCCTATACAGACAACACTTCTTGTCCCTAGCAGATAATCAAAATTTAGCTATAATTTGAATCTGACTAATAGTCATGAGTGTTTGCCTTAGTAGACAACGCTCCTCGCGACTTTAGGAAAAATGAATAATTATTAAGAGTTAACCTCTCACAAAAAAAATCGAGCGTTTGCCTTATTAGACAACATTTCTCGTTCTGGTAAAATAATTAAGGTATTTCTCTAAGTTTAAAATTCAACAAAAAAAAAAAGAAACAAGCGTTTGCCTTATTAGACAACACTTCTTGCCTCTGATCAGTGGGTTACTGTCGACTATGTTATCTTACATTAACGAACTGCTTCGTGCTTATGTCATCCCCTTAGGACGAACCCTGTTAGCTAGCGTTCGCTACTAAAATTACTTCAGGTCCGATAAGGTTTACTTTCCCAACGGATTTGTAGTACACCGTTAATGTACAATAAAGTTCTTTATCATTTGCAGTACTACTTTGTTTATATTTCCACCCTAGCTGTTACAATTTGTGCGTGAAGATTTTGCTCTTTTAGAACGTTTTTAAAATGTATTTATATACTGTACGAAATATTATTTACCTAAATAATGAACTTAATATTTCCGTATTTATTAGAACAAAGGCATTTCAAATAACATTATACATGAAATATTTAGGAATTGTGATTTAACTTTAGATAGAATTATTTTAAAATCCAATAATAAATAAAATTAGATTAATAAATCAGAAAATTCTTGAAAAGTAATGTACCTACCTAGGTATGGTGTATTTTACTATGTATGTATAATTGTAAGAATAGGCCGAAGGACCTTGGTCAATAGCCTATTGAATCAGTTTGTGATTCAATAAAGTTCATTTATTATTATTAGTATTATCAACCAAAGGTTAAATGTCATTAATTTTGCGTGGGGTCCTTTGTATTTGTAGGATATAATAATTGCTATGTTTTTATCAATTTAGGCTGGCTTACATCTGCAAAGAAGAAGGAGTAGAATGTTCCGATTCCACTTTGAATGCTTTGGTTGAAACAAGTGGGGGTGACATGAGAAGAGCGATCACTTGTTTACAGAGTTGCGCGAAACTTAAAGGACAGAATGAGCCAATCAGCATTGAGAGTGTATTGGAGGTCACAGGGGTAAACTTATTTATGTTTTTTATTAATTGTTGTATACAATAAAAACTACCAGGCAAGATATTTTGGCGTAGCCCAAAACCCAAATTTATCGTATTAAGTTTCTTCTTCAACGATTTTGTAAGCATCAGGTGGACCTATTTACATATCCGACTGATGACAAGCTGTCATCTCCGGGCAACTCGAGATATACAGGGTTGCTCAAAATTAATAACGACCATGAGGTATCCCGCGCATCTTTTGGGACAAGGGGTAGGTTTAAGTTTGAAAACTGCGTGTACTTGTTTTACAGGCAAATTAGGTAACATTAAAAAGTTTACAAAAAAATATGTTAATTGTAACTCTTCTTTAGAAGGCCCTTTTTCTGGTGCTTCGTCATGCAAAACATCGTGCAAGGTAAAGCTGCACTTTTGCAGCCGCATCTTTGGGTATGGCACGGGTTAGTGCCGACACAAGAGCATTTTATTAGTTGCAGAATCTGTGTATTCGGGTAAAGTTATTGGTATTTTGCATTTGTATTTTTACAAAATTCATAATCTGTGGGGGCCAAATTGGTGGATCAGATTCCAATGCGTGTTTCCAAATGCAGGTTAGAAATTGGGCATGCGAAGTTTTCTGCAAAAGCTTCATTTGTTGGAGGCAGTGAGCGTAAAAGGGTTATCTGTGACCTACCACTTCCAATTCATTCTGCCCAAAGTTATCTCCTCAAGTATTTGAAGAATTATTATTAGAAAATAAGATGTCCAAAGATGACAACTCATCATCATGCAGTTTATAATATCCTTAAACATATTCTAAAAAGAAAAAAAAAACCGCTGCCCAAGGAATCACTACTTCCACATCCAGATTTTCTATCTACGAAAAATTTTGTATGTGGAAATAATTGTTTATGGAACTTTAATAATATAATATTTGAAATCCTCTACCCAAAAAACCCATAAAACGATACCCCACATCGGTAGTGGGGTGGGGGTGGTGGTAGGGGGTAGTGGGGGGTGGATGAAGTAAAAAAATATTTTGAGGTTTTTAGTTCTTGTACACAGTACACACACTAAATCATAATCTTTTCTCATTCCCTTTGGGGTGGGCGTGGCTAATGCCAAAAAATTTGTTGAGACCTTAGCTTCTCTTGTATATACTAAATACCAATTTTATGGACCCTTGCCTGCTTCATTTACCTATTTACCCCCATTTACCCACCAACCCTTCAATGAAAATATAATCTAGTTCCAGATCTCGTTAAAATACATACATGTACCAAATTTCAAGTCAATATCTTAAACGGTTCCAGAGTAAACGTGCACATAAAAAAAAAGTTACAGACAGACCGACAGTGAAATTTTTTTTCACTCAAACTTAAAATCTAGACGTTTCATGACATTCTAAGCTTATCTGAACAATAAGAATTTTTAAAATATTTTTTGTCGTTACTATACTTCCACTGGACGTGGAAGTAATTAATCCGAAAAATTGGACTTCAGCAAAAACCTGGGTTTCGTAGCTGAACTACTAAAACAGTTTTTTTTATTAGGTTGTTCCTGAACACTGGCTTGATGAATTTTTAACAGTATGTAAAAATTTGACAAACTACAATCAGTTACAGGAATTTATCCAGAGACTTATGTCGGAAGCCTATGCTGCATCTCAGGTAAGAAAATTATTTATTGTTTTTTTAATCTCTTTGTATAACGGCAAGGCAAATTATGTGATCACATCGTTTTTATTCTATATTTGTGTAGAATTCCAAAAAAAAAGCAGGAAAACAACAATTATAATGGTCACTTTCAAGCAACAATAATGAAGGGCTTTGATGTGTATCTCGTAGTATATTGATCACAAAATTAGCCTGCTAAGGGTGGAATAAAAACAGCCAACAAATAATGTAGAAAGCAACCTCATCGAGAGAAAAGGGATCACCTATTTTAATAATAATAAATCGGATTGGGTAGATATGAAACATGGAGCGCCCAAGGTTCCATCCTAAGCCCAATCTTATTTTCAACATCTATTAACAATATAAATACGGGTTGTCAAGTACATAAAACTAGTACTATAAGCGGAAGATATGACATATTGAAACTTATATAATGATTATTATTAAAAAGTTAACTGCTATGCCGGTACTAGGGACCGGCACTAGTATGTTCTATTTTCCAGAGATGGGTCGAGGAAACTTTCCACATTTATAAAAGTCTGTAAAAGTCATGTAAATAATATAATTGCATGCACTTATTTGGTATCACAATGAAGCTTGCATCATCATGAATCAGATTTCATCATAAAATAGCCTATCAATATACCCAATGGAAAGTTAAAAGGAAAACTTCCTGGAAACTTTCCATTGGGTACATCGATAGCCTATTTTATGGTGAAATCTGATACCAAATAAGTGCATACAATTATATTATTTACATGACTTCTACAGACTTTTATCAAATACGGAAAGTTTCCTCGACCCATCTCGGTCGGCAACGATGCATGATTTTTAAATTACTCCCACACGTGTGGCCCTGGCAATCCGAACATATAGCCGAGCATCGGAGAAAATTTCGAAATGATGTTCTGGTCCACTTTCAGTGTATGATATACAGTGTCAGAAAATTTTTCATTTGGGTCGGCAATGAGAGCAAGCGAGAGCGAAGCAACAGGCTATTCTTTTTTATCGTATAACACATCCTACTTGTGCCACCTGCTTTCCCCACCACATTTGCGTGGGCAGCTCTGTCTGCGGGAAATGTAGAGTTATTTGACTCGTTTTGAAAGTAAAACAGGTTAAATAATTTCAGTTATTAAAGCACGTAATAATATTACCTATACTGAACAGAGCCAACTACATCCTTCCTTTGAATAAATGGTACTGAAATTTTTAATAGCAATGATGTATGTACGTGTTTTCTTGATAGCGCGTCATTATTTGCTCCCTCTACTAGAGCACTGGTACACGCCTTTATTGTAGGCGGGCCTGTCAAGCCGTTGAAACTATGCCTGCCACCCAAATCCAAAATCTTCCGACACTGTATTATATTTTATGGCTAAATAAAACGATTAAAACAGTTTCCAGCTTTTTTAAAAAATGGTTTCGAGTCAATATCTCTGCGGACTGGCCAATTTACCCACTTGCTGAACATTCTACTGAAAATTGTAGAATGTGACATTCAAGAATGCATATTTTTAGAGTCGTGCAATTTTCGGCAGACATTTTTCCAAAGTAGTACTTGAATTTTGCTAATAGAAATTGGAGAATAGACTCCCAGGACAAACGTTTTGATAAGCATTGCCTACTCTAACAGATTTTGATTTTTACAATTACAAATACTTTCTTTTTAGATACTTGAACAACTTAATGAAAAATTGATAACTAGCAATGAATTTAAAGACAAGCAGAAAACGATTATTGGAGAAAAATTAGGGGTAAGTAATATAATTTTTTTTTCCAATTATTCTAAGTTATAATTTTAGGCCGTCAGTGATCATTTACAAGAAGGAGGCTCGGAATATATTCAGCTACTAGATCTCGGGAATGCCATCATTAAAGCTTATACTTTAAAGTAGAATTTTGTAGTTTTGTTTAATTTAATAAAGGTTTTTTTTAATACTCTGAAAAAGTATTTTTTTTTGGTATTCAGCAGATAATTTTCAAAGAAACCATTCGTTCTTTCCATATACTGTTGATCCAAGTCTGATCACATTAGTATGTCAACACGAAGTTTCCCTTAAGAGACATCTTATTAACTTCTTTCATACATCTATTATCTAACATTTAATATGAAAAGCAAAATAACCATTCTTTCTATATACTGACGATCTAAGTGTGGTCATGCTAGTATGTTGTAAGAAGCCTCTCTTGCGAGACATCTTATCAAGTATCTCTGGTCCTACCTAGAGAATATTCCATCATAAATAAACAGTTGTTAAATGTCAAGGCCAAGAATTCATAGAAAACAACGAAAAAGTTGATAAGACTTTTCAAATGAGACTTCTTGTTGATATACAAACATGATTAGACTTGGATCAATAGTATAGGGAAAGAATGATTTCTTTGAAAGTTTTCTACTGAATGGGGTATTTTCCATATTTTTTTTTTAATTCAGTTTTGGTGATATATATCAAGTAATGTTATTATTTTAGCAATTACTGCATAGTAGGTATGCTTCTAGCGGGCAGAATATTTAATAGTGAAATATTTTGTCAAACTTCTCTATATCCCAATTGTAATTACGTCTCTAAGATATACACATGAGAAACAAAATATGTTAAGGTGGATCTAATTGTTAAACTAGTACTGACGTACACATATGAGATACACTTATGTTTATATTGACAGAATTATGTGATACAATGTTTAATAATTGTATACCGTATGTACTCATTTTTATATAACATAAAGAAGGATCATTAGAATGTTGAAATTTGATGTCCGTAGAAGATGCCTACAAGGTTTAAGTCATATGTATGTGTGATGCTTTATATAATACTTGTGCCTACTGCATACACCACATAAAAGTGCGATATATACACATGATACAAATAACTATATATACACTTTTTAGTTGTGTCTTGTCGTGTCTACATTCGACTATTCGAGCATGGAACAGTGTGCGCGCGCAAAGCGTCAACGTGAGCATACCAGCCATGTGTATCTCATGTGCCCTCTTTCCTCTATAAGAGTGGTCATAGCCACACATATAGCAGGCATTTTTGTTTTTCAACAATATCCAAAATAATTTATATTCGAAAGAGTTTGCAAAGATTCGGCAGTTTTAAAGATATTGAGTTCTTTTAATAATAAAATTAGATTAAAATGCATTAAAAAGCAAAATCTAGCCGTTGCGTGTTCTACTATAAAGTCTTTAAGCAGATATTGAAACAGAAGTCAGTGGTTGAGTGAGTTAAACATTAAGCGGCGAGTCAAGAGGTACACAGTTCGATCCGTGCTCACTCTGTCTTTTTTTTTTTGTTAAAATAATTGCAAAAAAACTTTTAGTTGTTTTTTTCAAGGTAATAATTGCTTATAAAACCGATGTACAAATATACTTCTTTTCAATTTTAGATCTGTTTTAGCCCATTAAATATTCTATTTATGTTGTAGATGATATATTATACCTGACCGTTTTTTCTCCAACACGTTTCCCACGTTTTATAAGTACTTCAACTTAAAACTTTAATTCTTAACTCAGGTGACACTGGTGACAGTTTAATTAAATTAAATAAGTTCTTCTTAATAATTATAAATAAATAAAAATACTAGTAACTCGAAAAATTCAGGTTTGGGAACACATAAAAAAATAGAAAAAAAAAGAGAATTTGAAAGATTTTCATATATTTTAAATAAGGCTAGAAATTCAATTTCACATAATAAAGACTTCATACACATCACCGTAAATACTGCTTTTATTAGCATCCGAAATAACAGTCAGTAAGATAGCTCAGTTGGTAGAAGCGTCAGTGCTGTAATAGGGACAACAGAGACATGTGGGTTCGACCCCTACCCACCGCAATTGGCAAAGGTAAGTAAAAATGAATTTAATAACTTAATAAACATTATAATTTGCAGGCAACCCTTGTGAGAAGAAATTGGAGTGATGGTAAACAATATTAGATATGTTAATGTAAATAAAATATACGGATGGCTAACAAATAAATTCATAGGACAAAACGTATTTATGCATTAATTACTTTATTTTTATCAAGTAGACTTACTAACTAGTATGTAGTTTTATATGTTCCCATTGCTAAAAACCTATGGGGGGATTACTAAATATAACCTGAAAAAGACGTCAAATTAACGTCTAGCATAAGACGTCATTCGTCTGAAACATTAGGAAGTCACTCACTGTGCATCCGATAACACACTGTGGATCAAATTATTTGTGTATATGTAAATGGTATACTGTGGCTACATTGTGAGGCGGACGTTTAACCTTTGTGCATACGTGTGTGCCTACAATGTGTAAACGTAGCACATTTACATCGTAGGATTGTGTAACCTTGTGTCTGCATCTAGATACATCGTCACAATGCGAACACATCGTAATCATTATTTGGTGTGCTGTATGGGATGTTTCCTTAAATATATAAGGAATAAGAAACCAGACTGCAACCAACAGCTATTCTGCGGACTACTGCCCCACCGAGTGCTGGATTACGAATTACAAGCCTGGCCGCGTTAAGTGCATAATCAATTTAAACCAAAACAATAATTTCTTAAATAAAAATAAAAAATATGAATACTCACATCTAGACGTAGATTTCAAATGATTTTATTTGGAGGGAAATAATTTAACCAATACCAGACAACTTTTGCTTTGACTGTAACTATCTTATATCTTATATGAATGCCAAATTGCATATTTTCTTACATTATTTTACCTATAACACTTCTATTTTGAAAATCTAACTTGAAAATCAATAAATATTATGTACATGTATTTAGAAGGAATTAAAAGTTATTTATATTTTAGTCTGGGGACCAACAGTACGAAATTGCTCTAAATTCCAAGTAACCTGTTCCGACATGACGTAAATTTTTCAACTTCAGATTTGCAAAAAGGGTTATATAGGACACCAGAAATGACTTGTCGGATTCTTATCAGCTTTTGCATAACTTCTTAAATGATAAGAAAAGAGACGAAATGATAATTCCTAAAAAAATGTTTTTTAATACATAACACGTCCTGTAAAAGAAACTATGAGTGCTATCCATCTAATTTTTTTATAGTATACACTAAAGACATAAGCGCTTTGATGAGGCTCGATGGCACTGTTTAAATATGTTTAATTTTTTGGGAAAAAAATATGAAATCTGTAACTATAAAATATTGTAGTAAGAATTTCAACATACGAGCAAGTACTTCAATTTTAAATTTTTTGTGTATAAACTATGCTAACAACCATACCCAATATATTGAAAATGTTTTTAAGATAAGAACTAAGTTGATATTGCATATAGTATTCGAGTTGTGCATGATGCGGCGCATGTAATAAAGGCGACAGCTCTCCTAAAATTCATAAAGCGCATGAAAACAGTTTACAGTGGAATTAGCTGGTATGTTTATGTTTACTAGGCGTATGTACTTATGTATATAGTGTGACATTTTAACATTATAAAAACTATTTGTGTTTGATTGTTTAAATCGATTGATTATTGTTTGCGGTTCATATTTATTATTTACTAGCTATGCCCGCGGTTACGTTCGCGTGGAATTTTGAAATTGACTAAAAAGCTTCTTTATAAACGACGTTTGAGGTAGAATCACCATTCTGGAATATTTCAGAAAACTCACAAACTTTATGGAATATTCCAGAGTACTCTCGAATTTTCTGGAATATTACAGAAGTTTAATCTTAAAAGTTTATGCTGTGCAAATACGCTTATTGTAGAGATCAAGCTGTATCTCCTGTTCTATAGACCGATTTTCATATAACTTGGCTTAGTCTAGGCCGATTTTGATGAAATAAGAACTAAATGTTACTCCAAGCTTAGATGAACCTCATTGGTTCAGTAGTTTCTGCGTGATGTGCGTTCAAACAGACAAGCAGACAAACAGAAAAATTCCAAAATCTGTCTTAATGTATTCCATTACTCATCTTACATCCCCCACATCAGTTTTTTGCAAATATTTTCAATGTACATACACGTCAACTTTACAAATGTATTATATGTATATGTTTGAAAATTATTAAAAGGTAAAATAGTTTAATAAAAGTGATTTACGCTCCCTCCCACCGACGGAAGAACATATGTTGCAAATATTACTTTTTTTTAAACAGTGTTGTCAAATTACCTCTTGCACAAAATTTTGGATGCAGAATTGGAAATCAGGAGCTGGTACTGATAATGTCGACAAAAAAAAGTTTATCTGAACTTAAATTAAAAAGTGCAACTGTAAAATAAAATGCGACACAAAATGTAAAATTACATAATGTACAACATTAATGTTTTATTTAAAATATCTCCCTTTTCTGCTTCCTATTAAATATGGTAAATACCTAAAATAATATTTCTCACTAATGTTTTATTTCTTAAACAATATAAAAACGAGTAGAAGTTGTACTCGGGCAAGGCCAATTGCAAATACCTATTTGATTAACATTTTGCTCGAACACACAATTCACTTTGTATCGATTATTACTTTTTTAAATGAGTGGCCACAATCGGCAACGCCCGACTAGTACTTTCATTCATTTTGTTGTATTATTAACATAAAGTAATTCAAATTTGCAATTATATTGAACAATATAGTGCTTCTTACTGTTACACTGTACCAATTATCGTGTAGACTATTTTTATTTAAATGCTGCATAAATACGCGCCTCATAAAAAAATCATAAACAAAAAACTGTACACGTTATCAACAGGATCTTTTTTAAAAAAACTTTTTCAATATATGGACTATATTTGGTAAGCAATTGTATATCAGAGTTTCATAAATTTAACATAGTTGTCCGCATATCAAAATTTTTAGAACGTAAATATCAACCTTTTGATTTTAATTATTTTTTCCCAAAAAAAATATTCTTTTCAAAAATACCAATAGCTTAGTTAGAATCACGTATATCTTTTGAGTATACGTACCAAAAATCAGATCGGTAGGTTACATAGTTTTTGTTTTAACGGAGAATAACCATTGTAAAACATAATTTTGTAATTATCAATCCGCCATCTTTTTTGCGATTTCTGAAGTTGCGCAAGAACAAAAATTAATCTGACAAGTGTTTTCTCGTGCCCCAGGTAATGCTTTCTTCATTACTTATATCAACATTTGTACGTCATGTCGGAACAGGTCATCTTGATTTTGGAGTGCTTGGACCCCGGACTATTTGTTACTTGTTGTTATTTAGAAGTTATCTTGAAAATGTAAAAAAAATTTGCGGCGAGGATTATGTTGCAACATTGTATAAAAACGGCTCTCTTTCAACTTTGCTTGCTTGCTGCCAGTTGTCACTTCTTGTCATAATACAAGTGAAAGAAACATAGATTAGATTTATTTGTTGTTTGTTTATGTGGCGTTTGATTTTGCTATTTTATATTTTATCAATAAACTATTAAGATGGAGTTGAATTTTGTAAAAGGAGATTCATCCAATCTGCCCAAAGTTGATTACGATATGATTCTTTTTATAAACAAAATTTGGTTCACTTTCAGAATACAATTTCCTGCGGACGGACCGACTTCCTTCTAGTACCTCTATTTTCCTTTTCTTTGATGTTGGACTTAACTGTGAGGATATAAAAACAGCACCCTCAAAAATTAAATTAATTTTTTATATACTAAATGACGTAATAGAAATGCAAAAAAAATGTAAAATATAAAGCTATTAATTTCAATCATCTTCAATAGTTTTGAAAAAAATTAATTTTGAAGTTGAGTTACCCCATAACTCTGCTAATATAGGGGATAGAGGTTTAGAGGTTTATTATATATTTAAATGAGCATTCCTAGTCATAGGCAAATTTCATGAATAGCCCAATACACCGCTGGGCCCAATTCTATATACTTAATCGGCGAGACCCTTTCATAGATAAATATATTAAAATTGATTTAATAGATAAGCTTTATACTCCTGTTTTCTTCATTTATCCTTACTAGAACTAGAGAAGGAATTTCAACTTGGCAACACCACCGTTTTGTATAAAACCATTCTCATAACAAATCCATATAGACTACCTACGTCATCAGCAAATTACCTACGTCACCAATTTAAAACACCTGTTGCTCCACTTATTTTAACTTCTGTTTTCTCAAAAAATTGATAATTATTTTTTTGGAAATCTGTATTGGAAGGCTTGTTTGTATATATTCTATGATATTCAATAATTGTGTAAGCAGAAATACAAGATATTTTCTTAACACTTCTTTATTATATAATATAGAAACAACATTAATCAATGTCCATACAAGGTGAAGAATCTTCTAAATCTCTGCATTTAGCATTTTGTAATTCCCTTCTAATTTCAGCTGTTATAGAGTGATGACTTTGTTTCTTGAGCAGTTGCAATAGAGAGTCACGTTGCTCTTTTGAAATATCCGCTTTGTACCTTTGGACGAAAGTTAGAAAAGCTTGGTGCCATAGAACGGGTAGTTCTCGGGAATCACGTTCAAACCTGAAAATAATAATAATAATAATAATAATTTTATTGATCCTAAGAAAATTTTACATTTTATAGACAAGTCAAGGAAAAGAAATATACTTAAGTTATACAATTAATAAAAGTTATTATGGTAAAATACAATACACGGTTATAAATAGTAAAGCACAAAACAATACATTCAGCGATGAACTTGTTACATTTGTTAAATTACGTAATTCTGAACTACAAACTAGAAAATGCTTCCATTTTGACCAATAAGTTGGTAAAATTCCTGTATATTATATAAGCAGTTTTCAGTTAGGATTCTTTTAAGCTTATTTTTAAATACGTTTATTGGAAGATTACGAAAGTGAATTAATGTGTTGAATAAACTAATGCCCATGGGATTATTCTTTTGGAGTCTGTGCAGCGGTGTTACAAGGTTATGTTTATGTCGGGTGTCATGTTCATGTATCTCATCATGTGTAGTATATTTGTTTATATTTTGTTTTATATGGAGAATATTCTGATACACTATAATGGAAAACAGCGACATTATCCTTAGTGATACAAATAGTGGGCGACAACTATTTGGCACCAACTATACTTCTTATTGCAGACTTCTGGATGATAAATACTCTTTGTAGATGGGTATGAGCTGCATTCCCCCATGTTAGTATCCCATACAGGAGTAACGAGTGGAATAAAGAGAAATAGGTAGTGGCTGCAGCTTGTTGATTAACAGTTCTTTTTATTTTTCTGATAGCATATACATTTTTAGATAGCTTTCCACATAGCATGTTAATATGATCTACCCATGTTAGTTTGATGTCAATATGTACCCCCAAAAATTTTACATTGGTTTCATGATTTTCGATTTTTGTGGTAGCCTTGGTTTCGAATGTTAAGGTTACTGTTTTACTCTCATTTATGACTAATTGATTTTGTGCAAACCAAGCTTTAGCGTGTTGCAAAATGTTTTGAACAATGACCTGATTATCACTTTCCTTGTCTATACTTGTTACAAAAGTAGTATCATCTGCGTACATAATAGTTGCAGTGTTCAAATTATTTATACTCTGTGGCAGGTCATTAATGTAGACAAGAAAAAGTATGGGCCCAAGAATCGAGCCTTGGGGGACTCCTCTTTTAATTTGCAGCAGTTCACTTTTTTGTTTGCCCCAATTTACTAACTGAGTTCTATTACTTAGATAGGATCTAAATAGCTCCAAACAGTTGCCTCTAATTCCATACCAACTTAATTTATTTAGTAAAATATTATGCTCAACGCTGTCAAAGGCAGCTGTTAGGTCAGTAAATATCCCTAAGCATTGATTTTTATTTTCAAATGCATTTTTTATAGAGTTTGTTAATGATATGATTGCATCAGAACATGTTACACCCTTCCTAAATCCAAACTGCTGCATCCATAATATATTATTTGACTCTAGATGTGTTACTAGGTTATTGGATATTAACGATTCTAATATTTTGGAGAAGGCTGGCAATATAGAAATTTGTCTATAGTTTTGCGGTTGAGAGGTGTCCCCTTTTTTAAAAATGGGGAGAATTCTCCCAATTTTTAGTTTGGTGGGAAAGATGCCTGATGTTAGGCAAGAATTAATTATGTCTGCTAGCGGTTCAATTAGAAAATTGCAAACTTTTTTTAGAATGAACATGCTGATATCATATATATCTTCTGTTTTTTTGTTCTTTATCTTATTAATAGCGATTCTAACATCATCGGGAGTAATAGGTTTTAGGAACATGGAATATTTTAATTGTAGTTTTTTGTCTATAAATGTTAATGGATCAGTTTCTAATGATTTTAAATTTTGTAGGTTTGCATCTGCATTGTTGACAAAAAAATGATTTAACTGATTAGCTGTCAATGTATCTGAATATATTTTTTGTGTATTTGATCTTCCCGTTTCGTTATTAATAATACCCCAAACGGTTTTACTGTAATTGTCAGTTTGGTTTAGAAATTGTTGGTAATAATTTTGCTTAGCAGTAGTTAATAAGTTGTTATACTCTTTTTTATAATTGAGATACAGTTGTTCGTTTTCTTCACTATTGGTTTGCTTGAAGCAGCTATGTAAAAACAGTAAGCGGTTTTTTGTCTCAGTAACTTCAGGTGTTATCCAATTTTTTGAATAGGTTTGATTATTACATTTAGAAATTAATGGGAAGCATATATTGTAATAATACATGAAAGTGCTATGGAATGCATTATATTTCTCTTCGACAGAGTCAACCTCATATACTTCTACCCACATCTCTTTTTGTAAGTAAATGAAAATTATTAACAGGATGATATTTGAACGTTAAGTTCTTATTGTTAAAAAGAGCTCCGATCCTTTAGTACACCAAGAATAGATTAAAAGAGGAAATTAAAGAGTCAATAAATATTCGGGGTTTGTCAGGCTTTATCCTTAATATTAAGAAACCGATGAGCCTCTAACTCCGAAGGGTGCAGAAGAGCCTATGTAGGTGTGTAAAAGGGTGGAAAAATGCTTTTTTTTAAATACCTCGGAAAATACTGCTCAAATGGGTTTTTTCTCTCATCGGGAATTTTCCCAAAAATGGGTTTTCCTGGGAGAGTTAAAATGAAACAAACCCGTTTTCCCATTTTTGAATTTAGCCTCGATCAAACTGAGTGCTTGATCCTGCTCGCTGTTTAAGCAGTTACACTCTTGGCAGATCTTACATAGAGACGAACAATTTACACCAGCTTTCACACAATGACATCTTACAATAGTACAATGTCCCACCCAAGCACAAAATATGAAATTTAATATGGATTTAGGTGCTGTTTCTAAAGTTCTTATAGGTTGCAAGAATCCATTTATTCTAGTCTAGCCCTACTGTTCTGATGACACCTCATTACCAAGCCATTGTTTCACTTGATAATAGGTTGTATTAAGAATGTTGCATAGTATCTGCAGAAATAAGAGGAAATATTTCTAATTTTGAGTTTTTTTTTTCAATAAAGATTTTTGAAACGTAATAAATCTATATTCGTCATACGAATCATTTCCATCCTTTAATACACATATAAGAGGGTTCATAGCGACCTGAGAACCTGGAAAAGTCAATGAATTTGAAGTTGGTCACAGAAAGTCAGGGAATTTTAGTAGTTTTCATAAAAAGTCAGGGAATTTGAAAATAATTTTTCACCATCAAAAACAAATTTTCCGTTTTGTTTCGTGGCGATTATTTAGTGAGGTCGCAGTGCCCCCCTCCCGCTCATCAATTATTAAACCTGGAAAAAAACCTTCCAATAGTCCTGGAATACCTGAAAAGTCAGGGAATTTAAGTTTGAAAAATTGCTATGAACCCTGTACAAACAAGAAAATAATTTTTACTGGTTTTTAAACTTCATCAACTGAGGGTCAAAATCTCAAGTAGGTACTTTACAGACTTTACAGCTGAACAAGGACTTCCACAAGGTTCTCTTTTGCTACTTTTATATAATACGTATCGTTACCGCATATCACCATATACAAGAAAACGAAGAGCACTTTAATTTTGATGCCTCATGCTACAGTTTGCAGACAATAATAATTTCCCATGGCTACAACTATCGCACCAACTTAATAACAGTGATGGCAAACTTACAAAAACTAATCGATACTAACCATTTGGTTCCATCCCCAATCCTGCAAAATGTCATCTTATAATCTTCAATCACTCGCCCACTAATTCATTTCCTTTATCATTACATAACCACGTTATTAGCCAGAAATATCTGCCAAATATCTGAGAATCGATAATCCATAAAATAAATTTCAATAGCCACGCAACCAAGTAGAGAAAAAACTAGTGGAAGCATTATACCCAATGAATAATTTTTGTTTTGTAAAGGTATTCTCCATATTACCATCACCAAATTATAAAACCTTTAGTAAAGCAGATTATTGATTACCACTTTTCAGTTACCACTTTATATTACTTATAGAGCTTAAATGGCGCACCCTCTAAGCCTTATAGCAAAAATTAATAAAAATATAACTATTACTCCTATATAACTTCCTTATGTACTTTTCAAAACCTTCATAAAGTAATGGAAATATTTTCGCAACTAGTAATGATGAAGTTTAGAAGACCTTAATACTTTATTGGACTTCTCGGTTGCTCTTTCTTTCAGCACAAATCTCTTTTTCTTTCTGTTAAGTGATGGTGTTGAGTTTATTTTATCTTCTCTTCTTACAGTATGGAAGCTTTTCTTTTGCATATGAAGTAATTATGAACATCAATTAATCATATGTATGTGTAGTGACAAATTTATCTGTTGAAATTTTACTGCCACGGTCGCTGGACTGTAATATTGATATTTGTACCTCGGGAAAATAGACGCGCCACCGAAATAACAGATATTAACCCTTTAAGTATGGCTCCTTATTTTACCAACGTAAATACCAGACGGCTCCATTTTGAGTGGTGTAGGGACGGTTGCCGTATATATACGGCGTCTTTTTTGTAAGTGCGAATGCATTTAGTACCATATTTAAATGGCATTTCATAAGTTTCATTTATTATATTACTTTTATTAATTGTCAAAAACAAACACAAAGTAAACAAAGTTTTATTCAACATTCCGAAATTACATCCGCCGTTTATGTACGGCATCTGGTCGCGCAGAAGTGCCGTTTTTATAAGGCATTTGTCTGGTGAAGAAATTTGAATGAGCCGTTTAACTACGGCAACCGTTCCTCGAGGTTGCAATTTTTAAAGTTAAGTGCAAGTTAAACGGCGGCCGTCCCGAGAGCAAAAATAACCTTTAAAGTATATATACGGCAGTCGGCAGTGGGACAAAGTCAGGAAAGCCGTTAATGTACGGCAACCGTCTTTAAAGGGTTAAACATTTTTAACTAATAATTATACTTTTTTTATTTTTGACAACATTTAGTTTTTCGTAAAAAACTTTGCACTTTTTAATTTGTATTACACATTTTTGTTTAACTATTTTTAAAAAGGTATTATTTGCTGGGCATACTGAATTTTAAGACTGGTTTTTCATTAGTTCTCTCAAGAATCTTATTATATCAATATGGTATCCTCCGATTAAAGAACTTATATCTAGATACATAATGGCATGAATTTTATGATCCCGAAAGACTCCCAATCTAAGGCACTTCTTCCCATAAGTTGCTGATTGGCCCATCGGCGTATTTGCGGCCGCTCGTACACGGTCGGCTTCAGTTCGATTATCATAATCTCAGTTTGACAGTTTTGACAGTATCCGTAATTAATGTTAATAAGTGTTTTTCGTGTTTTTCGATCCAAATGTGGTGAAGAAGTCTTTTATTTTAAGTTGTGATTTGCCTAATACCTAAATAATATTCTCTGTTCATATTTAGACAGTTTAGTGACAATTTAGTGCAACATGCAACAGTGCTGTGCCATTTGCAGAAATCGATCGTTTCATAAGTAAGTAGGTCATAGTCGTAACATGATGAGGTTCAGTTTATAGTTTTAATAATATTATAAATAATATCCTTCCAATGCATATTTCCCTTGAATAAAACATCTTTACCTATTGTATTTTTTCAATCTGCGTTAATATTCCTAGAAGTTAACCAATAATTATCACATAAAAGAGGTACAATATTTTACATTTTCCCTTCTACACATACCCGCCTCTGTTGCCTATGGGATGTGATGTTCATCTATCCATTTTAATGGACATATAATGTGATTATGTTAGGAGCAAATAAGGTATATGAAGAAAAGGTAGCCATTATGTATCTAGATATAAGTTCTTTAATCGGAGGGTATCTAATGAAGGCATAAAAATATGGAGTGTCCTAATTGAAAATACTAAAAGGCTGTTGTACAACTGATAAGTAACTCCTGGTATTCTTATGAATAGTTTAGTTATTACGAGAAAACTAATAAAACCTTTAAATTTACAAAATGGCCGACGGGCTAGATGCACAGTTACAAGCTCTGTGTAAATATTGTGAAAAAAAAGTAATTAAGAAAGTGAAATGGATTAAGTGTGATGCAATCTTTCATAAAAGTTGCTCAAAAAGGAAAATATGTTGTAGTGAACAGGAATTAAGAGAAGAAATTCAATATAACAATCCTGGTGAGGACAGTGAAGATGAAAATACTAGTGAGATTCTAATAGAATCCCTAAAATATGAAAATAAAATATTAACTGATTTCAACACTGAGCTAAAAGATATGAACAAACTTCTGAAAGAAAAAATTCATGTCCTGGAAGATAAGATAAAGTCTTTTGAAAATGTAAATTTAATGCAGCTGGAGTATAGTGGAAAAGAAAAAAATTATGAATTAACAATAAAAGATTTAATACAAAAAGAAGTATATTCTTTCTTTAGTGCTAACAAAAACATACAACAAAAAACATCATCCTTAATCAGTGAAAATAAAATAGAACAACAAAAAATAAATAAACAAAAAAGTGAACATGAATCATACAGAAGTAATGGTAAAAATATGACAAACTCAGAAAAAAAGCATAAACATATTATGCAAGATAAAATACAGCTTGAAAGTCATATGCCAAGACCCGAAATTAATGTATCAAGTTCAAAACAATCTCAAACAAACAAACAATATGACAAAAACAATTTGGAAAATTTGGAAAAGCACCAACGAAATATAATGAATGATATAATACACATAGAACCAACGGACATTGTCCAGCATAATCAAGAAATTAACTTTGATCAAGCAAAAAATGATATGGAAAGTTGGCAGTTAGTTCAAAGGAAAAGAAAACTATATAATAGAAGAAACGTTGGACAAGCAGAAGATAATAATGGAAAGTTTAGGGGAGCAAAGCCAAAAGTATGGATATATCTTTATAAAGTAGCTGAAGATGTAACAGAAGATGACATAAAGGTATACCTAAAAACTAAAACCAATGACGACGAGGAAGATTTTATAGTGAGAGACCTAAAAGAACCAACTAAAACAAAATTCAAAAGCTATATGGTTGCTGCAGATTTTAAATACAAAACAGAATTCTACAAGTCCTCCTTTTGGCCAAGCGGTGTTCGTTATAGAAGATTCGATTTTAATCGCCATCAAGAAAAATATAATACTAGAAACATTATTAGTAATGACGTTGAGAGCTATAGACCGAGTTCTTTTTTAGGAGTGCCAAAGAAAACCTAGAAGTAAACAGCAGCAATACACCTTCGCAAGGTGCAATGAATGTGATGCATTTTAACATCCAAGGGCTTTGTAAAAAAGCAGATGACTTAGAAATACTTTGTAATTTTTATAATATAGATATTTGTTGTTTATCAGAACATTGGTTGAAGTCAAATGAAATAAGCACATTTAAGTTAAATAATTATACTTTGGTAAATTATTTTAGTCGCAGTGAATCTGACCATGGAGGAGTATGTATATTTGCACATGTAAATTATATCTCGAATGTAAAGCCAGTAATTTGTAATAACAGTATTGAGAAACATTTTGAGGTTACAATTGCCGTTATAGATGTTCCGAATGATAACTCTAAACTATATATAATAACTGTTTACAGAACACCTACAAGTAATATGAGAATATTTATAGATAAGTTGTATGAACTTTTGTGTGATTTGTATAAAAATAACTATCATTTCATACTATGCGGTGATCTAAATATTAATTTCTTTGAAAAGAAGGCATCATATGAAATCGTAAACATGTTTATGGAATTTAATATGATAAATTACATAAATGAACCGACACGTGTTACAAATACTAGTTCTACCTGCATAGATGTAATGTTTTCGAATTTAACTCCAGTTTCAATTTTAGTTAAAGATACGCATATATCTGACCATACATTTCAATGTTGCAATTTCAAGTTAACTGTAACTGGTAAAGATCAAATAGAGAATATATTTCGTCGGGATTTTTCTGTAAGTAATTTAGACACTTTTAGGACCTTAATAAGAAACGAAGGCTGGCAAGACATGTACAATGCCGGTAGTTTCGATGATGCATTTGAGTCATTTTATTCAACTTTTAAATTTCATTTCAGTAATGCTTTTCCCTTTAAGAAAAAAAATAATAGAAATAAGAAACACTGGTTCACAAAAGAAATAAAGGATTTACACCAAATTGTCTGTGATATGGCAAAAATTTGCAAAAGTAACCATAATGAAGTCATAAAAAGTAGATATGACCAAATTAAAGCATTATATAGAGTAAAAGTAAGGCAAGCAAAAATTAGTTATAATAATGAAAGGCTTAGTAATTCAACAAATTTAATGAAGGAGAGCTGGAAAATCATTAATGAAATGAAAGGTACTAAGGATAGAAATGTTCCTACAGAATTAATTATAAATGACGAAAAGGTATCCGATATAAATATAATATGTAATCGTATTAATGAATTCTTTTTAGACTTGCCATGTAATGAACCTAAAATTGAAAATTTGAAATTAACTCCATACTCACATTTAACTTTTTATTTATATCCTACCACATCTTACGAAATTGAGGAATTATTAAACAAAACTACGGCAAAACCGGCTGCAGGCGTTGATGAAATATGTGGTCAAGCTTTAAAAGCTGTTGGTGATATAATCAGTGTTCCACTATCTTATTTAATAAACAAATCTTTTACAACGGGGCAGTACCCCAAATTATTAAAGGAATCTAAATCAATACCAATTTTTAAAAATAAAGGAACTAGAAATGAGATTTGTAATTATAGAAATGTCTGCGTTCAAAGTCAATTATCAAAAATATTTGAAATTAGCTATAGTGTGAGGCTAAATAAATTTTTAGAAAACTATAATTTGCTATCTGAATGTCAAAATGGGTTCAGGAAAAACCAGTCAACATTCACAGCAATAGCTGATTTATGCATCAACGTATATGAATATCTGAATAATAAGGAACATCCAATTGCATTGTATTTTGACTTGAGTAGAGCATTTGACACTGTAGATCACAGTCTACTTCTTGAAAAATTAGCCCGCCTTGGAGTTAGAGGGACTGCCAATGACTGGGCTGCATCATATTTATGTGGAAGGACTCAGACTGTTGTTATAGAGCAGTGTAAGTCAGTAGCTAAAAATGTCCCCATGGGTGTACCACAAGGATCTATTCTGGGGCCTCTGTTTTTCTTAATTTTTATGAATGACATTACATATTCCTGCACATCTCCAAACAAAGTAATAATGTACGCTGATGATACCAATATTCTGGTAGCTGAAAATAATCTATTAAATACTGTAATTCGAGCTAATAATTGTGCTAATGAATTTTATGAATGGTGTACCAATAGTGGACTGATTGTAAACACAAGTAAAACATATTATATGTCATTTCTTCCTAAAAATATAACATCAAATGCTAGTCCTCTCATTAAATTAAATACAAAATCAATACATCAAACTAATTATATAAAATTCTTAGGTGTCACCATAGATCATAAAATCACTTGGGAAAAACATATTGAACACCTATCATCTAAATTAAGTACCATATGTTTTATCTGCAGACAATTACGCAATACTGTAACCTTTGATATTTTGAAATTAACATACTTTGGTCTAGTTCAATCTAGAATAAGCTATGGTTTAATGTTTTGGGGTAACTCAGCTCACATAAATAAAATTCTTATGCAGCAGAAAAAAATTATAAGATGTATGACGGGAAATCATCCATTGACACCATGTAGACAATTGTTTAGTGATTTGTCAATATTAACAGTACCATGTCTATATATTTATTTATTTGATAATCTTAAACGTAAAAAGGAAGAGCATCTTATCTTAAAAAATAATTCGGTGCACAACTATAATACACGTAATGGTGACAATCTTTACCAACCTTTTTCAAGATTAGGAGTAGGTCAAAATTCACATTGGTATCAGGGAATTATATGTTTTAATAAATTTAAAAACCTATTTGGAACTTTTAAAAATTTTAATGATTTTAAAAATGTGTTGTATTTGTATTTAATTCGGAATGCTTTTTACTCGATAGATGAATATTTACACTCTAGGGGTTAATGTTCTGTATAATGTTTTATATTTTGTATATTTTTGTATCATGCTCATTGTAATTGTATTTATTTTATTTTTTGATGTATTTCTGTGACTAGTCCGATAAGTTATACTTTTGTGTAAACTTTATGTGATGAATAAAGTATTATCTATCTATCTATCATCTATCTTTACCCGAGTTTGCGCGATATCGCGGATGTCAGAAGAATCATAGCCTCAAAATTTCGTTTCATTTGGAGTGTAAATATTCTAAATTCTGGTGTCTCCATTTAAAGTTTGAAGTTATTAAAACAATGTGTTTTAAAATAGTACAAACCCAAGAGCCAGGACATAAATTACCTATACTCACTGTTCCAGCTGCATGGGAAAACAGTGGTTCATTATATTAGCACATATTTATTTCTTGTACATTATTATCATTCTCAATGACAGATTCTATTGCATTATTGTTAACTGGCTGCAAATTTAGTGAGGGCATGGAATATTTACACAAATTTCTTTTGATTTTTCGACGGAAAGTGCCACTGGATTTAACTTTTTTCCAGTTTAATTTTTCCATTTTACACAGAAAGCAATAAAGCTCACAGATTTTTTGACACTAGCTATATTTATGTATATGCCATACCCCATATTTACAGCAAAGTACCAAATAGTAATATAGTGTTTCTGAACATTTCTAATGGTTTTGTAAAAGCAACTGAAGTTACAAGTTACAGACAAAATTAAAATTGATGTTTTATTGTAGTGTTTTTAAGTTATATTTCTCCTCAAGTTATATAAAAGTTTCTGCCGTGATTGTAGGATCAGGAAGTTTTATAATCATTGTAGCAATTGCCTATATAGGAACTCAACACTATTAGTTTTAAAAATTTGTTACTGTAACTCTTATAAAACCTCTTTATATAAACAATAGTAACAGTTACTAAAAGTTATATAAGTCTGTGGTGGAAATATTTCTGTTGCTATTTTATAAAACTAAGGTCCTAACATCTTTTAGTAATTTTAAATACCTCCTATAGAACTTGGCAACCATTTAGTAATCTTATAAACCACAAATAAAAACTCACAACCTTAATAAACCACTTATGAAAATAGTCAGTTACTTCAGGTGAGGAAAATTGTTCATTGGGTACTCTTCGCAGTTTTCTTGTAAATAATGTTAGTTTTTGGACATTCTAAATTGTGATACCAACTTTGTCGTGAAAAAAAAAAAAAAAACAACCACCCTGTTAGGGATTCGAACACGCAACTTTTGGATTGCAAGGCTCAAGCTCAACAAGTATTTATTTACAATACAGCTGTTTGTTTGTAAATAAATAAATAAATGTTTGTAAACAATACATTTGTTTACAATACAGCAGTGCGCCAATCGAGAGTCTGGCCTGGGGCCAGTCAGACAACCACGGTATACATCGCCGAGGTGGGTGTAAGGCTGGGCGGGGCAGGTCTGGTTTGGCTATGACGATAATTAATAGATAAGTTAAAACTCTTGCTTAACAGAAAAAAAGGGCTTAAAATTAACGATATTGTGTAACGTAGTACACGGGAGTACTTAAAAATAATTAAAAACTAAAAACTTTAAAAACTAGCGATTTCATGCACAAAGCGAACAATTAGAAATTGTGTTTGTTGGCATAGGAAAACAGAACTCAATAAAAAAAATCTGTTCGAAACAATTCCATCCTGGTGGTCTTCCTGAGGCCAGGAAAATGTCGTGGATAGTTAAAGTATGGTGTTATGTGAAATATTTTGGTTTGTTAAGAATTTATTGGTCAAGGCTGAATTTAGAGACAAAAAGAAACAAAAAGGTATAAATAGATAGAGGGTATAGAAAGGTTGGTTGTAGGTTTTAGTGAAGATTAAAGGTGGGGAAAGGAGAAGTTGCCGTACAGGAAAGTGTGGTTAGAGAGGATGTCAAAAGATAGGCAACGCCTGATATGGTAGGGGGTGTCGGATATCGAAAATCGCATTATGCTGTCTGATTCGTGTTATGCTGTGGGTTAGTGGACTATCACCCAGTTTGAATTGGTAGAATTTTTGGGAGATTTTTTGGACATAGTCCGCTAGTGGTGTTATGACGTGGCAACGATCATATAAATTTCTGAGGGAAGTGCATTTGCCGGAATCAGAAATGAGGCACATAAATTTGTGTTCAAGAGCTTGAAATTTTCTCATTGTCGTGGCCGGTATGCTGCACCACACCGGCGCCACGTATGTGATGGCCGGCCTGATCACCATCGTATACAAGAATTTTTTATTTGTCCTGTTGAGTCCACTACCCCTTGCCAGGAGCGAGTACAGACTCCTGGACATGGAGTAGACCTTGCGTACAGTCTCGTTTACGTAGATGTTGAACATCAGTCGCTTGTCCAAGTTAACCCCCAAATACTTCACGCACCGTTTGATTAGAATTTGACGACCCCCAATTGAAAGTGGTGTTAAAATCCGGTTTTCAGTGAAACGGAGCGTGAAGAGAATCGATTTGGACTTCTCGGCATTGATCCAAATCTTCCACTTGTCGTAATACGCCGCGGCATGGGCCATGTGCGCTTTCAGAAGTATGTTAGCTGCCTGTGCAAGTCAAAACTTTAGCCATTGGACCATCACACATTACTACAAAAATTTAATGTGTGTAGTAGATATTATTCGAGAATTATATTTCAACGGATTAGATATATTATTATGAAATATATACATTAGTAAAATGTATAAACAAAAAAAATATATAGAAAATAACATTTTGCAAGATTTCTATTTAAGTACAAGTGACAATTTTTTTTTAAATTTAACCTAACCTAACTTTTAGTCTAAAAGTTAGGTTAAAATTGGCGGCAAATTCAAAAATGATAAAAAACTGGTTTTTTTTTCATTTTAACTCTCCCAGGAAAAAATCCATTTTTGGGAAAATTCCCGATGAGGGAAAAAACCCATTGCCATCTTTGCATGTAAATAATATAATTGTATGCACTTACTTGGTATCACAATGAAGCTTGCATCATCACGAATCAGATTTCACCATAAAATAGCCTATCAATATACCCACTGGAAAGTTAGAAGGAAAACTTCCTGGAAACTTTCCATTTTGAAAACTCCGAAAGTTTCCAGGAAATTTTCCTTTTAACATTCCATTGAGTATATTGATAGCCTATTTTATGGTGAAATCTGATTCATGATGATGCAAGCTTCATTTTGATACCAAATAAATGCATACAATTATATTATTTACAGACTTATCAAATATGGAAAGTTTCCTTGGCACATATCTGATATGAAGTTATTATATTATTTAATTTCTATAATAATTACCTTAAAAAATGAAATACACTCGCGTCAACCACTCTGTAAGGTAAGGCATATTTTTTGTCAAATAATATCCTGAGAAATATCGAATTGGCACCAGTATAGTCCATTTCGGCGATTTTTAAAATAGCAGCCGACGAGTGAAGAATGGGAATAGAATTCCTTGCGACGACAGATCCAATTATAATTGCTTCTCTTAACGTACAGTTACCACTTTCCAGAAGTGGTAATAAAATACCTAAAAAAAAAAGAAGAAATGTACAATAAACGAGGTTCTACACTATTTTGTATAATATTGGTAATAGATCCACTGACAAGGTGCTCGGGGACACTTAACACTAAAAAAAAGTTCTTTTATTTTTTGTACACTAGACACTGCTAATGAAAGGGCTCGTGTTTACCAGAGCAAATATCTCAAGTTGCAATCTTACAATTATTATGATGGGCGGACTCAGGCAGATTTGTAAGATCATTATTGTTTTGTACGTATTTCATGTGCAAAAATGATACAATCATATTTTGTCAACATGATTATGCTAAAATTTGGTAAAAAATACACAATACAACACTTAGGACACTAAAACTATTCCTTTGTGGCAGCACAATAATAAATGTTAACAGGTTTCCAAATGTACTTCAAATTATATTTCTTGTCAAAAATCCCGTAATACTCCGAAAGTAATTTTTCAACATCTACTGATATAGTAGAAGCATATTTAAATGTTTTAAAAGATGGTACATGTATGTTGGGTAATAAACAGTCTACGTTATTTCATACAGATAGATCCACACAGTACAGCGTCCGGAGTGAGGCAATAAAATAAATAAACAGTTACTTAATTCTCATGGGAAAATAATACGAAAATAAAGGTCGTCTATAAGGGAATAGCAGCAATTTATTTGTACACGAGATATATTATTTTGATTTACTAATTTGGCGATAAATAAAAGGGCATACAAAAATAGTCTTAAAATCAAAAAGGTGTGTTTGCGCACTCTTCCAGTTTTATAATTTATAAACTAAGAAAAGTAAATTTGATCAATTCATGTACACAAAATACGTTTCTGAAAATGTTCATCAGAGAATTACAAATGGATAAAATAAAGATAATACATTACCTTTCATAAAACCTCCTGGTTTAAATAGAGATTTTCGTAAGGCTTGATACAGATGAAAATTAAGTCTCTTATATTCTGCCAAGTCATCTCTTATACGAGGAAGCAGAACTAAATTGAAAAACCTTTGTGCCATTTTCTCTTTCAGATTTGATGTGAAAATTCTAGTCGCCTGATACATTGCTGCTGCTGACCAACTAGGGGGATCTGTAACAATAGTTTTAGAAAATCATCATTAAAATACCATTTATGTTAATTAACTTATGTTTTTGATAATAAAAAAAATATCAGCATAGTGGCTGTTTTTAATTCTCAACCCATATTATGATTTTAATATATACTTAGTACAATAAGAGTTATTTACGCAGGTATTCGCATTTATTTTTCATATAAAATCTTCCATGATTTCGAAAAGATCATACTTACTGGACCAATTTTGTTTGCATGTGTTACGACTGTATTATAAACCAAAACCTACTGGCTAATGGTTTGTTCAAAGCCAAGAGGAGATAAAGAAAATAATTAAAAGTGACCACTTACCTGTAATATACAATATTTGCTCCCAATTTTTCAAATTCGGAATAATCTTAAAAGCTTTGGGTAATTTCCCACTCCTGTATTTCCTTAAAACATCCCTCACGCCTTCATACATCTGCTTCACCCTAGGGTCCAAGTCTTGCATTTGCATAGTCCCAGCATCACTAAAATGTGTATCTAATTCTGTTTGCTTTTCAGTTATTTTTTCCATAATAATGTCGGCTAGGGTCCTACGGGGTAGTGGGTTTTTACTCATAAACATCTCCATGGCTCTTTCATCTTCTTCGTTAATTACAATATTTTCATAATAGGTGTCTGGTTCGAGAGCGTCTGTCTCTTCTTTTTCCGAATCTGAATCATCATCCAATCTGGGTATTGTAATTTCACTGTGAGCCGATTGTGTGGGACCAAAATCTTTCTCTATTTCTCTTTGTTGTTCACGAGCAGTGGACAGGATTTTACGAGATAAGTTAGAATCGACAAACTGAAATTTATAAATAAATAAATACACTTTATTGTTCAACAGTATACACCAATTAATAAACAACACAGTGCCCAAGAAAATCACAGGAACTGCACCCACAAAAACATAAAAAATTTGAAATATATCAGTTATAGACCTACGGCCAAGAGGCAAATAAGTTACCTCATCGGGTACAAAAGGTTTGAGTTTTTGTAGTCAAAGTACCACATATATGTAGCAAAAAACCGACCCTCTGCCAGGGCTCAATGGTCAACTTCTCATTATAAGAGCTTGTCAAAAAGGCAAAAGAACTCGCTAAAGTTACCTCATTGGGTACATGCTTAAAATGTGACAATTCACTTGGAACGCCGTTATAATTTTTATTTTGGGTGGCAGACGTCAGTATTTGAACGCATACGTAGAGCAGACACCCATCGCGACGCCCAAAATTCCGACGTTTCTTACCTCATGAGGTACATGTACAAACCTGGGTTCAAATCAAAGGTATTTTTATGTAGGTCATAAATATGTTTCAAAAAGATTGGCAGACGGTCAACTATAAAGAGCAGACGCTCTGGAAACTATGCAGGAGTAAAAATAAAATTTCATTTACCTCAAACAGTGAAATACATTAAATTCGAGCTGTTATTCTATATGCATGGGAGAAGAACCCTAAAAAAATCTAGGGATGGGACGGATATCGGGTCCGGCTACTGCATCCGGCCAATCCGGCTTCCAAACCGGATATTCGGCTCCGGCCGGATATGAAAAAATATCCGGCCAAATAAAAACTGTCCAAAATGCATGAAACTTAAATGTTATTTATTAATTGTCAGTTATATATCAAAATATTTATAAAATTAACAACGTACTAGAAACTATACAATCAAAATGAATAACAAATATAGAAAAATAAGTCTTAAATTGTTCAATAGGCCTACATATCGATAATATGGATATATAATATATTAAATAACATTGAAAACAAAAGATCAAAAAATCAAAACACAACATAAATGTTTCACTTGAAATAGTAACACCCCAATATCTTTTTTATTTTTTTTCTGATTTGAATCAAATTTTACTTAAGTATAGAACAAATTAGGATCTACTTATGACCAGAAAAATATTCGCGTCCTATAAATGCAAAGCCACCTGCGGTACCAAAATATGTGGAGAAAATAAAAAAATCAATTAGACATTTTTTTATCGGAAAATTTTGTTAATGAAACTTGTTCAGAATTGGGTTGTTGACGAATTTTCAAAAATGGTGAAATATGGTAGTGGAGGACTTAATTTAGTTATATATTTAATTTGGAAGAAAAATTCTTAGTGCAACATATTTTAAAAAATTGTTAAACTTCGACTATTTGAATGTGCCGCGAAAACGGTAGTGACATCATAACGGCAGTTAGATGTGAACTTATAAGCAGAACAGATGAAGACGAATAAGTTGACATCGCTGACAAGAAAGAAAATAACCTCATATGTCGAAAGTAAATTTGACGTTTAGCTAGCAGTGATTGATGTTTGCAGTTATTGTTAATATTTTTTTACAAAACGACTAAAAGTACATTTTTGCGACATACCGGGTTAAATAAGAGTGGTATGTAGTGGTTAAACCCCCACCATATTATTATATATTTGCAAACCGGTGTCGCGAAAATATAGATAGTTACATATATTATTTCTTACAAATTCAAAAAGATGTTAGTTTACGGGCTTGACAGTAAACAAGGACAGCGATACATACCGCTTCTAACCTACGTCGAGAGCTGGGTAAGCTGCGGTTAGTGTTTTGACATATCAGAAGTCACGTGAAACCGTACTCCCCTATTAAACCACTTCTCGCGAAAATGAAGCGGTAAGCTAATAATACATACCACAACTTACCCGGTATGTCGCAAAAATGTACTTTAAGGCAGTATATCTGTAAAAGCTAATTCTGACATTCTACTTGCAGTAGATATATTTATGGTCAGCGAATTTTTAAAAAGAGACAATCGTTTTGACATTGCAATGGTTGGAAGTGCAAAAGCTGCAAGGTACTTACGTTACAGCTGCTATAGACAGTACAAACTATTGTAATTTCTGCAAGAACTTCCTTTATCCGTTGAGTGAAAAGTTTACCAAGAGGCGCAACCGTGTACTTGAAATCGTAGCCCAAGCAGGGTCAGATGTATAGTACGGCGCCACCGGTATTGGGGTCTAAGATCTTAGTCAGTTGCACAAACATCAGTTAAGTTGATGGCATGCACTCGTATGGTTCGCGTCGCGTAAGTCGTCGCTTTTGATAAACAAGGAGATTTGTCTCTGCGCCAGAGACGGCACTCATATAGACATAATATTTAAATGCAATGCAACATCTGAAACATTCAGAAAAACGACGAAATGGTGAAATATTCATCATAGCCAGCTACATTGTATTTTTAAATTTAACCTAAAAACGGAAATGATTCTTACAAAAACATGTAATGCATACCTAGCAAATAAAAAACAATTTTGAATCAAACACATACCTTCCTGTTCTGTTTAGTGTGTGGCGTGTTTATTATGTTTATTTTCATAACAATTAAATATAAAAACCCAATGAGCTGCTGGCAACATAAAACATTTTTTTTCCCAGTAAAATAAACCATTTTGATATAATATTAAATAATACATAACAAAGAAAATTAAGTAAAAGTTCCATGTACCATGTGCATCACAAATGCGCACAACGTGATGAAGTGAATTTTATTACTTTCACATCAATCACATCCAGTGGAAGTATAGTAACGGCAAAAAAATTTAAAAAAACTGTCATTGTTCAAATAGGCTTAGAATGTCATGAGACGTCGAGATTTTAAATTTGAGCAAAAAAATTTCTGTTTGCCCGTAACTTTTTTGTGCGCATGTTTACTCTGGAACCGTTAAAGATATTGACTTGAAATTTGATACACGTATGTATTTTAACGAGAACTGGAACTAGATTATATTTTCATTTTATTCCGTTGAAGGGTAAATTGGGATAAAGGGGGAGTAAATAAGTAAATCAAGCATGTAAGAGTCCATAAAATTGGTATTTAGTATATATAAGAAAAGGTAAGGGCTCAAAAAATTACTCCCATTACCACCCCCACCTCACTATTAAAGGGGGGTGGAAAAGCGTCAACATATTTTTTACTTCATTTGCCCTCTCTACCACCCCCTTCCACCACCCCCACTGCCGATGTGACATATCGTTTTATAAGTTTTTGGAGTAGGCGATTTCAAATATTATGTTATTAACGTTTCATAAATAATTTTCACATAGTGGAGTGCAATTTTTTTCTTCTTTGTGAGAGACTTGGATAGAAAACGTGGATGTGGAATTTTAAGGTTTATAAACATGTTACTAAATTGATAACAATGGTTCAAGGATAGATGAGGATATAGCAACGCGTCCTTGCGTGTGTATCTAGCTTCTACGATTTTCAATACCATGCAACCTGTTCGGTGTTTCTATTATTTTCTTTATTCTTTAATAAGTGGGTTATCTCGAGTAGTATATAGATGCGCAGTGGATTTCCTCGAGTACTATGGATGCGCGGTGTCTTTCCTCGAGTACTATAGATGCGCAGTACGTTACTCCAAGTAATATGGATGCGCAGTAGATTTCCTCGAATAAAATGGATGCGCAATGGGTTACCTTGAGTAGTATGGATGCGCAGTGGGTTTTCACGTGTAAAATAGATGCGCAGTAGGTTACCTCAAGTAGTATGGATGCGCATTGGGTTTCCTCGAGTAACATGGATGCGCAGTGGGTTACCTCGAGTAGTTTGGATGCGAAGTTGGTTATCTCGGGTGGTATGGATGCGTAGTAGGTTTCCTCAAGTATAATGGATGCGCAGTGGGTTACCTCGAGCAGTATAGATGCGTTTTCTCA
Source organism: Rutpela maculata (assembly GCA_936432065.2). NCBI lineage: Eukaryota > Metazoa > Arthropoda > Insecta > Coleoptera > Cerambycidae > Rutpela > Rutpela maculata. The sequence goes on along the minus strand of OW386289.2, from coordinate 80,770,159 downwards.
AAGAAAGTGCTTGAAGTAGATTACTTCCACCGTGTAGTCTACGGCACATTATGATTGTTTATATTTTTGTCATGCCATTTTCTACGTATTGTTCCCACTTCCAGTATAAGTGTAGTAATTTTGAAAACATTTATTTAAATAGGCTTAGAATGTTATGACATGTCGAGATTTTAAGTTGAAGCAAAAAATAATTTCTATCGCGTCGGTCTCTGACGTTTTGGGTGCACGATTACTCTGGAACCGTTTAAGATATTGACTTGAAAATTGGTACACATATGTATTTTAACGAGATCTGGAATTAGGTTATATTTTGATCTTATTCTGTTAAAGGGTTGAGTGGTAAATTGGGATAAATGGGGGTAAATAGGTAAATTAAGCAAGTAAGAGTCCATAAAATTTGATATTTAGTTTATTATTATATAAAAGAAGTTAAAGTCTTAGAAAAATTTTTGGCATTAACTACCCCCATTATCACCCCCCCCCCATGCGATTATTAAAGGGGGTGAAAAAAAAATTGTGATTTAGTGTGTACAGGAACCAAAGGCCTCAAAAAATTTTCCACTACATCCACCCGCGTATCACCTCCTACCACCACCCCAACCCCCACTATCGATGTGGCATATCGTTTTTTGGTTTTCATTTAGAAAATTTCATAAACAATTATTTCCACATGGTGGAGTGCAAATATAGTGTTTTCGTTTTGAGAGGCTTGGATAGGAAATCTGGATGTGGAAGTAGTGATTCCTTGGGCTGCGGTTTTCATTTTAAAATGTTAAAACCGCTGCCCAAGGAATCACTACTTCCACATCCTGATGTTCTATCCAAGTCGCTCAAAACGAAAAATATTTTGATACTATATTTGCACTCTACTATGTGGGAATAATTGTTTATAGAACTTTAATTATATAACATTTGAAATCGCCTACCCCAAAAACTCATAAAGCGATATACCACATCGGTAGTGGGGGTGGGGGTGGATGAAGTAAAAAAAAATGTTTGAAGCCTTTGGTTCTTATACACACACTAACTCACAATTTTATTCCCCCCCCATGGTTAAACTTTTTGAGACCTTGACTTCTCTTGTATTTACTAAATGCCAATTTTTGTAGTTGTTGTACTTCCACTGGATGTGGAAGTAAAAGGCATATTGACATTTTATGATGAAACTGTTATTTTTAAGATATCACAAAATTATCCATTTTGCACCTTTCTTAACCGTCTTCACCCTAGTAAATTTTGAATATGTTTTAGATGACATTTTCCATTACTACTGCCGCAAAAATATTACATGTTGCAATATTTTTCGGGTTTACACCATTCCCTTCTTTAATTCTGCTGAACTGTAATAACCAATTTGTACAAAAATATTTTTTATCCTCTCCCAAATATACTGCTACTGCAGTGATGGGTTCATTTAAAGTTATTTATTTGTTTATAGGCTTTTCTCTGTAATTGCTTTTTTTAATAATTAAAACGAAAAAGCGATTTTATTGGGAAAAAGAGTAATAATTAGTAAACATAATAAAAAAACCGCTGCCCAAGGAATCACTACTTCCACATCCAGATTCTCTATCCAAGTCACTCACAACGAAAAAACTTTGTATGTGAAAATAATTGTTTATGGAACTTTAATAATGTAATATTTGAAATCCTCTACCCCAAAAACCCATAAAACGATGCCCCACATCGGTAGTGGGGTGGGGGGTGGTGATAGAGGGGAGGGATAGAGGGGTGATAGTGGGGGGTGGATGAAGTAAAAAAATATTTTGAGGTTTCTGGTTCCTGTACAAACACTAAATCACAATTTTTTTTCATCCCCTTTAATAAGGGGGTTAGGGTGGTAATGGGGGTGGCTAATGCCAAACATTTTTTTGAGACCTTAGCTTCTCTTGTATATACTAAATACCAATTTTATGGACTCTTACCTGCTTGATTGACCTATTTACCCCAAATTTACCCCAATTTACCCCCAACCCTACGACAGAACTAGATGAACATATAATCTAGTTCCAGATCTCGTTAAAGTACATACGTGTACCAAATTTCTCAAACAGTTCCAGAGTAAACGTGCGCACAAAAAAAAGTTACAGACCGACAGACAGAAATTTTTTTTCGCTCAAACTTAAAATCTCGACGTTTCACGACATTCTAAGCCTATTTGAACAATAAAAATTTTTTAAAATTTTTTTGTCGTTACTATACTTCCACTGGATGTGGAAGTAATTAACTTAATTTGAATATCTGCGGAAAGACTGGTTAATTTTTTTTATTATTACAAGTAGGTATTACTTTTTCGAGAGCATAGTTTTCGAGGCGATAAAGTATCGCACAAATGGTACACAATGCACTTTTTATAAAGCATCGAATTTTGTACAAAAAAGTCCCTGAGAGCATATTTTTATCTATTATAGCTCACATGCCAAAGGCGCCCGCGCGCAAACCTCAAAGTCCAATGAGAATTTGTGGTCGATTTTTTTATTTATGAATTTCTGATCGCTCTGCACGATGGCGTCCTTCATTTTTCTTAAATATGCGTTTTTTAATGCAAAAAACATTAAAAAAATCGTACATTTGAACTTTTCCACCTTGTAGGAAGTAATTTTCTTTCTTAAAAAAATGTATTTGTTATTGACATATCATTTTGTTTTTATTTATCACATATAAACAATTAATATTAGGAACGAAAAGTGTAATTTTTCATTTTCATCGATTTTTATATAACTGGAACTTGCCGCATATTTTTATTAATTAGTGTTTTTTTCTGTACAATTGTACATACATTTCAATAACACAAAGAATATTTAACTATTTTTTTTATTTTATTTCAACATTTTTTTAATACTTGTAACTCCATTATTAATATTATGCATCGTATAAAAAACAGTTTTAAACAGAAGTTACTCATTATGTTTTGTGTAATTTAAATTTGACTATTAGCATCGCCGTTTTCTTAATTTTTTGTTTGTTAATTAAGTCGCCAGTGCCACTTGCAGAGCAGCGTAAAAAACAGTCATTTTTATGCTTACACATGAGCACCTGTAGCTCGAAAACTATAGTAGATAAGAATATGCCCTCGCGGACTTGTTTGTAGAAAATTCCATGTTGTACAAAAAAAAGTGCGGTTCATTTTCGTATTTATTACCGTTCTCGCTACGCAAGCGCTGAAACATCAAAAACACCATCCTCGACATTTGCATTTTCTGTTTTCTAATTATTTTAAAAAATTGGGAGGTCTTAAACATACTCATAAATACTATTCCATGAAGCTGAACCGAATAGCAAAATAAAATATTTTTAATTTATCACATTTTTATAAATTTCAGAAATTCAAAATTGAACAAAAATCTCAAAAAAAACATTTTTTGAACCCCAAATGGGTCTCGTGGCGACTTAAAAGATGAAATGCGACAATAATTGATAGTTAAAGGTTTCTCTTGTTTTTGAATTTTAAGTGAAACTAGTGAAAGAATTATTTATCTCAGATTTTTGTTTGTAGGTTTTTATTAATAAATTTGTCCTAACAGTAGTAACTTGTAAATGTTTTTTATCAGGGCGGCAAGCAACTGTTTGCTACAGGTGCCAAATGCCCTGACGCCGGCACTGATTGCGCCGGTCTACAACCTGCATGGAGAATTATAACTTAATAAATATATTATGTACCCTCGTTCGCTGGATATCAACGTCCAGTATTTCTATTCGTGGTTCGCGCAAAATAACACCGCGCGGTGGCACCACAAGTCAACGAACAATATGTGGATAGGAACGTGTGGGGGAAGCGTGATGAGCGAGATGAACATATAGGAACGGTTTTGGCCGTATAGTTGCGTATCTTATAGACTCTTCAATCAACGCTTTATCTTATCTTATTAATATTACATAATATGTCTAATATGTATTTTATTATTTAATTTAGATCAATTTGTTAACTATACTTTGTATTTTATTAAATAATTCCTTTTCATTGTTTTATTTCCTATTAACTATATACATGCGAATCTAACTGAAAACAACAAAATAAGTTTATCTACTAAAGAAATTATTTATTATCCATTGATACTCACTTCTAAGAAGAGTCAGAATGAGACTTACGAAGATATCAAGAAAGGTCTGTATTATAACAAAAAATAATAAATAGGTAGGTAAGTACTTTATGCTAGTATCTATCTAAGCAATAAACAATGATATGTATTTATAACACACATAATTCAAAGGGCATTTATACTACTACAATCCAACGCATTCGTAGCCATTTCCGACTGATTGTGTTCACCGACTTTAGACGACTTTCACAGTTTGTTTCATATAGTTTTTCAACGGCGAGTTTTTAAATTTCCTTTTTTAATTTATTGATCATCCTAGTATTATGGGGCGTCTAGGGAGCTTCATAAATAATTAATAGCTAACAAAAACAACTGCACTTTATTCCAACATAAACTAGATAAAATACATAAAAGCAGATTAAAGCCATTTCCCTCCTTTTAGGAAGTCAAAGCATGAATAACATTCTAATCTAGAGCCGTTAAGAATACAGTAATACACCCTGTTTTATCCACCAGTTTGGCGGGTAATTTAAATTTGTAACAGCTAGAACGCCACACAAGTCTTGTAATGCGGCCGTCTTTCCTACAACATAAACCCATGTTAAAAATCAAATTCCTACATTAAGATACAACTTACCACAAATAAAACGCTTAGAATACATTGTAATTTGTTACTTTACTTGACATTGAAATGGTCTCCACAATAAGAAGACTTGATCCTTCTCTGGTGGCTTTGATTCATTCATTATTACGTTCAGCGTTTATTATTGGAACACAACAGTTTTTCTGGTGAATTGGTGGTATTATTTACACAGTACAGCAGAAAACACTATCTGTACTTATATTTATCCATAACTAGATGCTGTTAAACTATACCGAATTGTAACCTATGAACGTCAGTTGAATTTGACGTTAAATATAATGTCAGATTAAACTGTCGTGATTGTCTTTTTTCTCCGTCGCTATCAGCGAGTTTCTAAATTAGTACGCGTTTCTCGTTGTTTTAAAACTAACTTCTCTAGAGACTGCCGTTATTATGTCATCTCCGTTTTAAATGCATGTATTTTTGTAATTAATATTGTAATATTATAAGACTTTCTTTTCAACTTCTACATGTTTCTAATGTTTTTTCATGAATAATTGTTATTGTTTAACATAGATTCTCCTCAAATTTTAACTTAGTGCAACAACCCAATTGTCCAAAAACCTTATGCCCAAAATTTAATCAAAATTAAAAAATTGAAAAATTAAAATTTAAAAAATTTTAAAAGTAATAATTTAAAAAAAAAAACTAAATTGCTTGACAACTACCTGGCAGCTTGGGTTGAATTTCAAACAAAATTATCATAGTCCAGTTTTCTAAACACAAAAAACTATTAAAATTATATTTTCGGACATTATTTTAATCAAAATTTATATATTTTTTTATTTTGATTAAATTTTGAACTTAAGATTTTTGTACAATTCTGAACAAGTTTAATTAACAAAATTTTCCGATAAAAATATGCCTAATACAATTTTTCGATTTTCTCCGCATATATTGGTACCACAGGTGGCTTTGCACTTGCATGAGGCGAATGTTTTTCTGGTTATAAGTAGATCCTAATTTGTTCCATACTTCAGTACTTAAAATTTGATTGAAATCGGAAAAAAAAATAAAAAAGTTATTGGGGAAACACACTGTATATAAATAGTATTAAAATTTAAAATCAAATTCTTTGGTCCTAATAGACTACTAGGTAAGTATGGTATAAATACTAAATAGTAATAAAATAATGAAAACTAAAACACAACTTTCGTGATGCCGGTTGCTGGTTACTGGTTCTGAGAATGAAGTTCCTTATAAATACAAAAACACTATAAGTGTGGATAGAACCAAGTACACACATATAAATATTTATTATTAATTATTATTAGTTCTGTTCTGGTGTACCATGCGCATTTCGTGTAATTACAATTACTTGCAGCAATGTGCAAGATTGGCAGGACAGGACAATACGGGTGTGACTTAAATTTAATTGTAAATATCGCGGCCTGCTCGTAGATAAAGCGACTGCTTGAAAAGGCAAGATATCCGGCCGGACCGGATTTTGAATTGGCCGGATATACTGTATCCGGTTATCAGGCCAAAAGCACATCCGTCCCATCCCTAAAAAAATCAATAATATTTTTTTGTCGATTTGTAGATGTCAATGCAATTTCCAATGCACTAGGATTTAATGTTTGTAAATCTCTACCAGCATTTCATTCTTTAACAGGGTGTGACTACACGGCAGCTTTCTCCAGAAAAGGGAAATTAAAACCCTTTGAACTCCTTAAAAATGACAAAAAAATGCAGGAAGTATTTGGTACATTTGGCAACAATGAAAGCATTTCCAAAGATCAGATTACGTATGTAGAAAAATTAATTTGTGCTATGTATGGGAAATCCACATTATGTGATGTCAATGAAGCTCGATTCGACATTTTCTACTCTCATTGTAAACCAAAACCAAATCAGAGTCCATTCGATAACCTGAAAAAGTTTGATAGTACTATGTTACCTCCATGCAAGAATGTATTGCTTTTAAAAATACAAAGAACAAATCAAATATGTGCCATATGGAATAATGCCACCGAAAAAAACAACCAAAATTTTATAACCCCTCAGAAAATGGTTGGAATTTAAATGATAATAAGTTTTCACTGATATGGTTTGATGAACCTCAATTACCTAGTGCCCTAGACAAAATAATTGTACACGAAACCGGCATGGACCAAAGGGATATTGATGATGAAAATGAAAAGGGTTTTAATGATTCATGTGATGACGAAGATGACGAATAGTTATTTTTCTTTAGATTTATTATCAAATAAAACAAAAAACCTTGCTATTTTTATTTACTACTATTGTTTTGTATTGCTGTTGTTTCTTGTATATCAAGTTGTTTTGCCTACATATTCACGGAAGCCTGACAAACAAAATAATAATTGTAATAGTTTTCCTAGTGCATTGTCAACTTTCCGAACGTGTACTCAATAAAACTATTTTCCTATTGCTATTTTTATTTACTACTATTGTTTTGTATTGCTGTTGTTTCTTGTATATGAAGTTCTTTTGCCTACATATTCACGGAAGTCGGAAAAAAATAATAATAATTGTAATAGTTTTCCTAGTGAATTGTCAAATTTCCGTACATGTACTCAATAAAACTATTTTGCTATTGCTATTTTTATTCACTACTATTGTTTTGTATTGCTGTTGTTTCTTGTTTACGAAGTTGTTTTGCATACATATTCACGGAAGTCTGACAAACAAAATAATAATTGTAATAGTTTTCCTAGTGCATTGTCAAATTTCCGAACATGTACTCAATAAAACCCTGTACCGACTTTGGTATTATTCTTTCAGGTTACATTTTCCAGAGCGTCTGCTCTTTATAGTTGACCGTCTGCCGATCTTTTTGAAACATATTTATGATCTACATAAAAAGACCTTTGATTTGAACCCAGGTTTGTACATGTACCTCATGAGGTAAGAAACGTCGGAATTTTGGGCGTCGCGACGGGCGTCTGCTCTACGTATGCGTTCAAATACTGATGTCTGCCACCCCAAATAAAAATTATAATGGCGTTCCAAGTGAATTGTCACGTTTTTAAGCATGTACCCAATGAGGTAACTTTAGCGAGTTTTTTCGCCTTTTTAACAAGCTCTTATAATGAGAAGTTGACCATTAAGCCCCGGCAGACGGTCGGTTTTTTACTACATATATGTAGTACTTTGACTACAAAAACTCAAACCTTTTGTACCCGATGAGGTAACTTATTTGCCTCTTGGCCGTAGGTCCATTATCTCAACAGATACCTAGTAGAGTACCTAGTACTCAAATCAAAATAGCATTAAGGTCCTCTTTGAATTTATCTTTTTTTACAACAAAAAATATCAATTCCTTTATTACAAATTTGATTTTAAAGATTTATAATTTTAATTAAAAGAGAATTTAGTTGCACATTTGATCTAAGTGTAGGACAGTAGAAAATATCACCCTCTCTGTTATTAACAGATTACGGAACTCTCAAAGCTATTCTTTAACATGTCATTATTACCAATACAACCATTTATCAGACCATGTAATTGTTGTAACTAAGCAAATTTTGAACTTAAAAAGTCCAGCTTTTACAGAAAAAGACTCGAAAAAAGATCTACATAAGTAGAGTAGAGAGTAGTAGCTTTATTATTCATTCATACTTTATTTTCGATAGTTGTCACTATCTGTGATGATTTCGGTTCATGTACCTAGGAGATATGAAATGTGCAATTTGCGCATCAGTGACATCACAAGAGGAGATAATATGCTGATTATCACCATCCGTCCATCGAAAACTGACAAGGGTCAAAAATTTGCAGCTGTTGACGATCCAAATACAGATATTTAACAAATACCTTTCATTACATCCGAAGAATATCACTACAGATAGGGTGTTTCTGAATGTACCTATAGAAAGTGCATCAATAAAGTCATTTGGATTAATTATTTTGGCAGATGCCGAGGGGTCAACCACCATCGGCAGTCGCTGTACAAATTCTAGGCAGTCTTTCTGCAGTCTAGTAGGCAGTCGCGGCAGTCTAGGCAATCGTACTGGCAGTCTTGTCGGCAGTCATGACTGGCGCATGCGTGCCAGCGTAATATTACCAATCACCAATCACCAATTTATAAAGCTGTTGAGTTATTTTTGTAGTTGCATTTAGACTGTTAATATTTGCAATATGTGCATTGCCACTTACCTTTTTTTTAATAATAAAAACTGTAAAAATTACAGTTTTTATTATTAGGTAAAGAAAAGTAAGTACTAGGAGAGTGAGATAATTTTATTATTATTGTTGCAATTAGCAAAAATTAAGTAGTTTAAGACTAAAGATAAAATAATAAGTTGTTGACAGTTGTAGTTTTGTAATAATTTTTGGAATGGATGCATAGTGGATCGGATCGGGTTTTCGCCATCCGATGCCAGAATTTCAATATATCGCTAAAATTCATTTTATTCGTATGCCAAGACTATTTATCTTAGGAAAAAATTTTATATGAAAAATGTAGAAAAATGTCTAGATTAATTTGGTGTAATAATATTTTCAAAAAAGTTTAACCCTCTACCAAATACAAGGCAACCCGCTTTTTTCGTGGTTTTTCGCTTATAAGTTTTTAAGCAGGAAAGTTACGAGGTAGCAAACTTGAAATTCCTGTTCAGCACCCCAAAAAACATAAAGCAAGATAGAGAAAAAAACTTCTCCAAAACTTTCCAAACAGAATCCTAAATTGATTAGCCTGTAAAAGTACATGGCTGGTTCAAACTTTGCATTCGCATAGGTAATTACGTATATTTGACGAAAAAAATTGTTTGAGTGAATCATTCACCTGTAGGGGGTGCAAAAAATGCTTTTCTGCGCGCTTTTTAGTAAATATCTCTTTAATATTAATTTTTACAAAAAAAGTAAGTAACGCTTTTTTGTTGGTGATAAAATTATGTTTAATTTCATTTTTTTTTGTTTCCCTACGACAAAAATTGACGGAGATAGATTTTTTTTGTCAATGCGCAGTTTTAGCCGAAGAAATATCGAGAGAAATATACTTGTAATTAAACATTTCCGAAACTATTATTTCAAAAAATGTTGCTGATAGCCTATAGTCTTTTAAAGCTTTTGAAATTACCTTTAATTTGGCTTTTTTGATAATAATTGTGCATTTAAAAATAAATGCAGTGAAGTATACAAATAAGTAGCTTAAATAACCATAAACAAGAAAATCTATTTTTTTATATCTTTAAAAATATTATTTTTCATATTTAATAAATGTTTTATTTGTAATACAGAATTGACAGTTTGACAGTTGACAGCTGTCAATATGGATAAAAACTGTTAGAACAAATATGAAAAATGTTAAAAAATTATGACATTTATGATAAAGAGCATAGCCGGTTAAGCATGTGTTAGCTACCCCCACACCAATCGGGTCGAGATTTTGAGCACAAGTTGACAGTAGTGTTAGATGAAATTTCCCAAAATATTATTTTTGGAAAATCATTTTTACTGGAATTATGGGGATGAAAAGAAAAATGGAAAAAAAATTTTTTCTCAAGAACGCATAAACCGATTTTCATGAAAAAAATATATGTTATGGCTTTTGATGGCACAAATGTAGGAAAAAATTATTAAGTCCATTTGTCGGAAAGAAGTGGTGGAAAATGTTTTTCCAAATAATTTTTTTTTCTCGAGGCTCCACCCATCACTTCCTTACAAATAAATGCTTATATGCCCCTACAAAACATATCCAAGTTTCAAAGCGATCGGAAGGGTACAACATATTCACAATTGATAATCACTGGCGTACTGCGGGCGTACATTGGGGTTTTTCGTAGTTATTAGTCCCAAAAACGCCTAGAGCCTATCAAAGTTGACCAATACGATCCCTCACGAGCTTTTTGATAAAAATTACTCTGCATTAATAGAAGTTGGTTTATAGTCCAGTCAACGGGAGTTTCGCCTCGAATTTGAGTGCTAATGAATGGATTTTGATGAAACCTTGTGCAATGTGTTTGTAATGACGTTAATAAAAAAGTTGAAACAAAAATTAGAGTAGGAAATGATCGGAAGATGTAGAAAACACCCCTCTTATCACAGGTTTCGTAACTTGTAGAATTAGGTCAAAAAGGAAAAAAAAACAATATATTTACATTTTTTGGCCCAAAATAAGATGTTTTTACTCTTGTGAATTTTTTTCGAAAAATGCATATTTTTCGAGATATGGCCATTCGAAAATTCATAAAAGTGGGGGAGGGGAAATGTAAAAGTTGACAAAAAATCTGAAAAAATTCAGGTGAATGTATCATCGAAATACAAGACTTTTTTTGCAACTTTTCTGTAAACTGCGTTTACACCGAGTCTTTCCGGAAAAACATGAAAACTACCCCTTTCTTTGAAATTGTAGCGCTTTAAAACTACGTAATTTAAACGTTTGAAAAAATTCAGACGTATGCATTGAGGTCTTCTAAACATTTTTTATCTCTTGGAATTTTTTTTTAACTTGCTAATTTTTTTAGTTACAGGCAGTTTTTCGCGATAAATAATTTGCTACATTTTTTGCACATTAAAAAATACATGAAAATTTGAAAAATGAGCGTCATTTATATATATTATTATAAAAAATATGAGTATTTAATAAATATTTTGTTTCATTCTAATGATTCATTATTTCATTCATTATTTTTCATAATTCAATTCCCAAAAGTCGCAGTAGTCTCTTCGACAGTCATGGCAGTCTCTTCGGCAGTTAGGGCAGTCTCTTCGGCAGTCGTGGCAGTACTCGCCGATTTAAACAATATAGGCAATCGCTGTACAAATTTTGACAGGTGGCTTACCCCTCGGCAGATGCCCTCTTGTAACATGATTTTTTAATCTACCAGATGAATAATCCGGCCACTCTTTCAGGCGAACATCTGCAATAATTATGGCTAATGGAGGCATGAATGTGGATGGGCTTAAACAACAAATAGGTTGGAAATCCTCCACAGTTGCTTCTGGTCACAATGAGGAGTCTACAGTGAACAAAATTGAAGTTTCGAAGCTCATTGCTGCAGTCATTAATAAAGAATGAATTAGTGCTGTGACAGCATCTGTAGTTACTGTTCATGGACCGTACGTTGTATCAACATCATCAGTAAATGCTACAGATGTTCATATAGCCAGTGAAAATGCAGACCTCAACACTGCAGGCGGTATTTTTTTATTTTTATTTTTATAAACACATATGGCAGATAAATCCAAAGCCATGGCTGTCTGGAAGGGAGTTACACATTTGGAAAGACGTCGACATACATTCATACTCACCGGAGCTAGGGCTCGAACCCAGAACGCGATAGACAGTGGTCACCATATTCGCCACACATATGCCTTAACCAACTGAGTTACCGTGCCGGTATTCAAATATCAAACAATCATAATTATATACCTAACATTAGGTGTGTTCAAAGACCCTACACTACCTGCACTAGTACAGATAATAGGAGATAGAGTGAGACTCTATATAAGTTGAAGAGACATTTGCACTGGTGTAAAGAGTGGAGGATTTTTGAACACAGCTATTTACTTGAAATAATTCGGTTCGTTATTTAACATATTTTGGTGTAATTTGGCAGATAAATAAAAATTTGGATTTATTGAAGTTGTTCTCATATCTTGGTTATTCACACGCCTTTTAGTTGTTTAAACAAGGATTATAACGCAGGTATAATAAAAAAAAAATTAAATTAATCTATTGGGTACCTGTTCCTCGTCTTGTCTCAAGCGTATTTTATTTCTATTTTTGCTCTTGACCAAAGTTGCATTTTGGATATCTTGTTCCAAAGAAACTTTGTTTGCCATCTGAGAAGGTTTCATTCGTTTAGTTTTTCCCATTTTTATTTATGAATTACTATTATTCAAAAATCAGAATACACTCCTGAGATGCAATAACCTAAAAGAGAAAAGTAAAAGTGACACATGCGAACTCGGCGAACAACGAGGTCGCTGCGTGCGAATATTGCGAACAACGAAGACTAGCTAGAATGGAGAGTGGAAGCTTCGCATAAATATACACAGATAACAGCGCCGCTAGTTGATACCTAATTGAATCAGTGACGGATGAATCAAACAAATAAAAGTAATGTCACAAATAAAAGTAATGTCAAGAAAGGGTCAACAGATGGCAGCAGTGAATTTCAAAATGACGGAAATGTTGAGGAAAACATTGTAGATGTCTGTTGTTTTATTAATTTCCTTACTTTTGTGTACTGTTTTCAAATATGCCGAAGTAGAATTAGAATTGTGTGATATTTTTTATGTACATTGGATGCAGAAGTAGATCCATTAAGGAAGATGAAGCGGTATTTAGAGCAGGACATGTAATTCTTTGCCAACTCGAACTCGTGAAAAAGCAAACCTTTGCCCCTTGCTTGCTCTCCATGAAGTTAGAATGAATTTAGAAAGTGATTGATAAATGGAAATGCATATGCAGTTGCACAGCCAGGCCAATCCCGATACTGTATTCAAACTAGGAAATATTTTAACATATACTACACATATACTTATTATGAAAAAGACTTACCTGGAACGAACAGCTAAACACAACCAAAAAAAGGGCAGAGACTACACTCATGCTGACCAGGCTGCGTATTGGCATATTGTACCATTATTCAGAGCAGCTGTACTTACGCGTAATTTCAAAATACAATATATACTCCGATACAGACCACGATTCTGTTTTAAAGGTCTGAAACGCAGTATATAATGGATTTAAATAATTGGCGTTTCTATTAGAGTGATCTATACTACGAGTGAGCGCCAAGTATTTTTTACTTTGTTTCTTTTGCTGATATTTTCAATTTCGTTATCTTGAATAAATTAACATGTGTAATTTGAAAGTAATATAAAAAACACATCTTAACCTTTACAATTAAATTTAATTTGGGGCAATATTTATAAGCAAAACTATCAAAATAAAAAGAATGGTGAGTTTTTCTTTGGGTTGGTTTTAATGTGTGAATACTAATGACAGTAATGACACATAAAAAATACGCTACGCTAATAAATGCAGATTTAGGTCTTATACATAACCTCCAAGTTTCGCTTTTCTTCATTTAAAGATAAAAAAGTTGTAGGGATGAGCCTCCTTTGAGAATCATCGGTAGGTATGTAAGAAGAAATAATATAGGTAACACAAGAATATTCCCATAAGTGTGCCATAGTAATATAGAAATACACTTACCGTAATGCGACCGTGATATCCTTCTTTTAAATAAGTCATTTTTTATAGAATTTCTATTAACTAGTTTTATCAAAAAATCAACCGTAGCATTACACTCCTTATTTCTAATTCGAGTATCTTTCCTTTTTCTACTTTTAACTTTATTAAAACTATGTTGGCATTTAAAAATCTTCCTGTATGCGTATCTTTTTGAAGATGGATATGTGTAGCGCACAATCCAGTTAGTGTTTGTTTTGTTACTAAAATCAGCTAGTCACTTGTTACACCAAGCACTGTTATCCTCATCATCTGTCTTTTTAAATCGAAGTGTTGCCATAAAACTGTTTTCTATTAGCTCTAAATATTCGATTATTAAAGAGGTTCCGTCATTGCACATTTCAACCAATACCTCCTTATAGTCCATTTTTATTGAATTAAATTTTAGAACACTGATTACACACACCTTTCTTGCAAAAACAGTTTAAAAATTCACTTCTTGCGTACACGTGTACGACAATTAAATAAAACAGACAAAAGACATAACCAAACTGTTTCCTGCCACACGATTTTAACAAGTGCGCGCGCGCGATTCTTGCTGAATCGCAGTATAAATCGGCCGAGACACGCGCCATTTATTTGAACCCATTATATATTTTTCACACTGCAATTAAGGGACCTAGTGGGGATGACGACATCTCGGATGAGATGGTGCCGGCATATATAGTCTTTCAGACAGAAATATACGCAATCCTATATTGGGCAGCTGAAAATAATAGGAGCCTAAAAAAGAGGCAGATCAGTATTCTAACAGATAGCCAGGCGGCTCTAGGTGCACTATCAAACCCCAAGCTAAGCTAAGGTGGCGTCCCAGCTGGTGTGGGAATGCCAAGAATTAAGAGCGCTAGCGGTGTCCCGGCACTCACCCTTCAGTGAGCGCGGGGGCACTCAGGAATTAAAGGCAACGAGAAAGCTGACGAGCTAGCAAGTTCCATATATTGGCCGAGAACCAACCCTGGGCGTGCCTAAAACTACAGTACGGGGCCAAAATGAGGGAATGGGTCAAAAATCAGTACAAAGAATACTGGGACAAAACAACTGGGCAACAACATGGAAAGGACTATCTCAAAAGAAGACTGAAGAACTGCTGATATTAAGCAGGAATCAGCTCCACATAATTACTGGTTTCCTAGCAGGGAATTGTGCCCTGAAAGAACACCTACACAGAATGGGAATGTTCAACCTAAGATGCAGATAATGCAATAAGGCAACGGAAACACCCTACCACAATAAGTCTACAGTGACTGCGAGGCTCTGAAGACAGGCAATATATGGACAACCAAGACTAAGTCCAGAAGAATATGAAACCAAACCAGCGATGGGGCTGTACAAGCTAGTAGAAGGGACCAGAGTACTACAATGGGTATCATAATGCAAATGGAAGAATATCACACTAAGCCCAAGCGGCTGTAATGATTCCGGAATCAAAAGTTAGACGGCTTCCGAAAAAAAAAAAAGAAAAAAAAACAGTATGTACAGATTTCCACCCACAAATATATTGCAAATTAAATCGTTTTTAACTGTAGAGGACACGTTTATTTATTTACTTATTTATTTATCTACAGTTTCAGTCTGCTTGACGTAAAATGGATTTTTATCAAATTTCAGTTAAAATGGGATCTAACTTGCGGAGTTAAATACCCCATTCCTTAAAAAATATGCAATTTTAACAGTGCCATCTATATACATTTTAAAATGTGTTACTTTTATTAAGAGACATCTAATATAACTGCGTGATATTTATTGAAATAATACAATACGTTACCTAGTAAAAAAATCCACAATTATCAGTGAAACATTATATATAAATGTAAAAGAAAGGACATATTGAAGTATTTAACCTTACTTATAGTATATTTTACATTTAAAACAATCAAAAACAATACTTTGCTTCAATTTGTTCCAATTGAGACTAGAAAACAACTCAAGTCTATTCTCTGTTCATCCAAATGATAACTTTCAAAAGAAAATATGCAATTCCAAAACCAACGACAAACTTTTCTTTCTGAAGTCTATTTAAATTTTCTAATTCTAATGCCATAACTCTTCTATTAATTTTGGCTAACTGCCTGCGTAAATGAAGCACCTCTTCGGCTGGCGTAAGGCCCTCCCCTCCACCTCCAATAGGAGGCGTAGATGCTCTGAAAGAATTAGAAACTTGAAAGCTCGAATCGTTCAAGTGGATTTTGGCATTCGATTTTATAACGGGAATATGGTCCATTTCCTGGTCTTCCTCATAGTCCTCCACTCCTGGAAAGGGGTACTTGTCTAATGTTAAGGTTCTCGGAGGTGTAGCCACTCTTGGAAGGTCTACTGGATAAGGTTCATTTGTAAGGAGAGAATTGTCAAATACTATTTCCCTGGGAGGGGCTCTTGTACCTGCAAATAAAAATCTTATAAAACTTAAATATTTGACATATGTAGGATGGCGTAATCTCCTTAATTAAACTCTGTTCCTGTTCTATTAATTATAATTATGAAGACTAACTTGTGGATTGTTCAATTTCATATGTGTAAAAGTATAAATATTCGAAACAGTCACAATTCATTTTATTTGTCAACTGTCAAATAAAATTAAAATTTGTTATTTATTAGGCTACTCTTTTTATATTAAGTTAGGTAGGCAGTGTGGCTATTACAGGACATCTGCACGTGATGTCACAGCTAACCTCAAAAATATATGTTTCTTAAGATTTAAGAGTATTACGCAGCTATTATTGAAATTTTTGCCTGGTTCCTGTATTTTCAACTAAAATCTAGTTCAGTGTAATGCTTATGAAGTTCTAAATACTTTGCCCTAATAAAATAGGACTCTTTTTGTAGGTTGGAAATCTAACCTGTAATTAGCAGCCAGTACGGCTCCAAGCTAAAAATGCGTATACAAACATTAAAAATGAGAATTAACTTGAAAAACTCAAAATTCAAGGTTATGTTGGTTACATAATGCAAGATGCCTATTGTAGTGCTGTAAGTGGCTCCATCTATTAAAAAGCACTGTACTAAAAATCTTTACCGGGAAAAAGCAGTTTTTAGTCAAATGGCTGGCATTATTAAACTAAAAAAAAGATATTCTTGTAAGTAAATGAATAATACACTTCTATTGAAGAAAGTTTTTAGCTAAAATTTGTGTATTATGAAGATCTCTTTTCACATTGGTTCATTGCCGCCTGCCCCCCTCAGATTTGATCACCCTGCTCCCTCTTAAGGGCCGGTTTATCAATGCAGGGTCAAATTTGTGTTAACTAACCCCGGGATAATTATAACCTCGGGTCAACGTGAGCGTTAAACCAACATCCATTTATCCACTACATTTTATAGTGTGGGTTAGGAAACCCTTGAATAACCTGAGGTTGGTAATGCCTCCTACAGAGTTGCCAGCTTTAGGTTAATTGATTGGTCGAAAAATCACTTAACACTGATAATCACAAACAACAATTATAATATAAACTAGAATATTTTGTTTGTTTGTCGTTTGTTTCTTTTATCTACAAGTATTGTTTGTCATATTTATCACCCCCCAGGCCCGGCGTGGTTTAAGAAGTTTAGGATAGTGATAATTATTTCATATCTGTTTTTGCATACCAAATATTAGTTTAACTTTGTTTTTAAACATATGCCAAAAAAGTGAGGTTTTTAAGTTCCACTGTGCTGTATTGTGTTTATTTGGTCCCCCCTCAGAACAAATTCCTGCTTACGTGCCTGCGCAGGACATATCTGGACTGAAAACAAACTTCAAGAAAAGCCTAATAATAGAGTAAGAGCCGTCAACAAAAGAGAGTTGGACCAGCGGAGTGGAACATAAAATAACAAAATAGATGCACCTGAAATTCTAGGTGCCTTAAGCTTTCATGTACCAGACGTCAGACTAAGGAGGAGAGATTGTATGTTTAACACATCTGCAAATACAAACTCACCTGTTGAAAGATGTTCATCGGCAGTCAATGATATAATCTGTGATGCAGATATGTTTAATATCAACAGAAACAAATTAAAGTCAAAACTATCTGTGATAAGATAAGATAACATAAATATTTAGTTTTCTTTTTAGTTATGTCATGTACTTATACTGCGAATGTTTTTATTATTGTTATTGTAGTTGATTGTTATTCATTATTATTTACAGTATGTTGTACTCAAGGCTGTATTTATTGTTTTTTCTGTGTTTCACTGTATATATGTAACTAGGAAATACCTGTTTATATGCAGTATAAATAAATAAATAAATAAATAAATAAAATTGAATTTTCAGATTCTCAAAGCACTTCAACGGAGGTATGCGTGGTGCGGCTTCTTTCAGAAAAATGGTATTTTCTAAGAAAACATACACATACGCCGATGATCTTCTAATTGCCGCAGGTGCGTACGCAGGGGGGCAAGGGGGCAACTACCCCCCAGGCGCGGTGTGTGGTTTAAGAAGTTTGGGATAGTGACAATTATTTTATATCTGGTTTTGCATACCAAGTATTAGTTTAACTTAGCTTTTAAACATATGCCAAAAAAGTGAGGTTTTAAGTTCCACTGTGGTGTGTTATGTGTTTATTTGGTTCCCCCTGGTTGCCCTTCCCCCAGGCGCGGCGCAGTTGAGAATTTTTGGGATAGTGGCAATCATTTCATATGTGTTTTTACATACCAAATATTAGTTTAAATTCGTTTTTACGCATACGCCAAAAAGAAAAGTGAGGTTTTAAGTTCCACTGTGCTGTGTTATGTGTTTATTTGGTTCCCCCTGGTTGCCCCCCCCCCAGAACACATTCCTGGGTACGCGCCTGCGCAGGACACATCTGGACTGAAAACAAACTTCAAGAAAAGCCTAATAATGGAGTGAGAGCCGTCAACAAAAGAGAGTTGGACCAGCGGAGTGGAACACAAAATAGATGAATACTCCAGAAGAACAATGAACAAATTGAAATACCAGAATCAGAAACGGAGGAATCAGAAGATTCGGAAGAAGAAGAAGATTTATAGAAGCAGAAAAACAAAAATAGGAGCGCAAACAGCAGCGACACAATGCGGCAACATATATCACAAGGAGACACAGAAGAGGCAGAAGTCCAGAACCAAAAATACAAAAAAAAAAGGGAGCTTATCGCATGTCGCAAATACCTACACCTCCCATCCCACATTCCTTTACCATGCGCCATGTGGCACTCGCTGCTGGCAACAAGCGTGACCTTAGTCCAACCCAGCGAGGACGTAGCAGGCCCAGCTGTATAATCCTTGGGAATGGCAGAAATGCCTACCGCACGCTGGTAAATCAATCAATCAATCAACACAATGCGACAACACATTGGACTTGTCATCTTGCTGTCGAGGCAACCAGACCTGCTTTATAATGCTCTGTCACCAATGGATACCCATATAAGTTTATAAAAGTTAAATAGTGACAACGTGTAAAAAAGCTTCAGCAATCTCGAGCAGTTAATAAAAACTTACCAGTAGCGTAATATCTCAATGTCAAAAGCAACTGATTTGTTAATGAAACTTTCTACAATACAATAAAATAGATTTTAATATTTGCATTTTAGCTAAAATTGCCCTCTTATTCGGTTTGAAAATAAAACTATTCAACATTAAATTACTTGGAATACATATTGATTTATCCCTAAACTGGAAATCACAGGTATTAACAATTATGTCTGTAATAAGTGCGCAAGTAGTTGTTTTGCTATTAAACATCTATCCCAGGTAGCCAGCAGAAACACTATAAAATCAATTTATTTTGTGACTTTGAAAGTAGTTGTTTTGTTATTAAACATCTATCCCAGATAGCCAGCAGAGATATTATAAAAACAATTTATTTTGTGACTGAAAGTCATATTAGATATGGAATAATTTTTTAGGGGTTTTCTAATGTATTGAACTGTGTGCTTATACTACAAAAAAGAGCTAAATGTTATATATTTGGATTAAATTACAGGGCATCGTGTAGAAAAACATTTACAAAAATATTAATGGTTCCATGCATGCCTATATATTTTAGAAATATTAATACTTATGATAAAAAAGAATCCAGATAAAATATTTCAAAATTTTCACCATGATTATGCCACATGACATGGCAATGTCCTACACACAGGTTAGAACTGTACAAACTCTACTATATAGGATCAATTTTATATAAGTTAAACGTAAATATAAAGAACATTAATAATATAAAAAAGTTCCTGGCAGCTACAAAGTCTCTTCTAGTAATTCATGTTTTTTACTCCGTAAATAAATACTTAAATTTCAATTGATGCTTTACTGCTTAATCATTTGGTTTTTGCTTTCAAATCTAAATGTATAAATACTTTTCAGTTGTATTTTTTTCTCCTACATCATTGTAATTAATAAATGGCTATTCTATTCTAATCTAAATAATACTAAATATGTTAAGACAAATAAAATATGCCTGGATATTAACAACATTATCTACATTCCTTATTTATAGAATATTGTAAACAATCTTTACATAATCTTGATTTTAACGATACACAAATGTTACTTCGGCGATAATAAAACTTTACATCATGGTTATCTCGTTAATCAGAGTATATACTGTACTCTAGATCAGTACGTACACCTTATCGTTGTTGTATCCATAGGATAAAGGATAAAGCTAACCTATATCAAAGCAAAGATACAACTATGGTTAGGTTATATATAGGCTCATATTCAGACCCTCCACTGCAACCATATGTTGTGGTTCACACCCAATTATATTTCACCCAGTATGTTCAGCTTTTTAATAAAGCCGATAACCTTATTGGGTGAGCGACTGTCCAGGTCCAATGGCAACAGTTGGACTTTTCCAAAAAGTGAGAACTATTTTGGGTTATTCGCTAATTCAAAACTGTAGATGGCGATTTAGTTTGCAGTGCCCAGTATATAGGCCAGTTAGAGTTCTTAGGTGTAACCTATTTAACTGTAACATTTTTTTCCAATTTCAATTTCAAAGCATATGTAATAAACTCTTTTGAATTGAACTAATCCTGGTAGTTCTTAACAGTACGGGAGTATTTTCCTCTCAGTCCAGGTCAAGATGGTTGTTTTCATAGTGCTTGACGATATACCAAGCACTGGTTCTGGTTCAATAAATTTCGATGCCACACCTTCCCTGGCTAAGGAATTGGCTATTTCATTGCCTTCCATGTCAGAATGGCCCGGTATTCAGACCAGAGTCAACTTATTACTGCTGCCCAATCGGGTTACAGCCTTCTGACAGTTCCAGGCCGTTTTAGAATTGCAATGAAAAACCAAGAGCTTTGAGAGCTGCTTGGCTGTCTAAAAAGATTCTTATTGATTTGTATCTAGGATGTGTTTGTCCGAGCCTCTTTGAATACAGTTCAATGGCACGAATTTCCGTCTGAAAAGCAGTCGCATTGTTGTCCAGGCTCGAAATTATTCTTACCTTTGGGTTGCAATTGCGTACTCCGGTTCCTGCTCCTTCAGAGGTTTTGGAGTCGTCTGTTAACCAACAACTATACACTCTTTGTAGGTCGATTTTATTCCAATCCCATTTGTCTCTTACAGGAAACACGACTTTAAAAGGCAACTCGTCTTTGGTCATGGTAGGCATCACATCTGAAAGCATTCCCAGGACGTTGTGACTATCTACGTCATTTGATAGCCTATTGTGTTCCATGATGCTAGCCTGCGGTATATTAATAACCGCTTATTTATTGGCCTCTCTCTCCAGATAGATGTGGAGAGGGAGTAGATCCAGGAGGATTTCCAGAGCAGCCAACGAGTGACAGTGTGGTACTTATTGCTAGACATGCGTTGTCTCTGTAACCCAGAGAGTTTGGCTTTGGTCGTTTGTTGTGGCCCTTTCAACCACCAAACTATGGAGGCACACACTACCATTGGTCTTACCGTAACGTAGGTATATCCAATACATTTGTTGGGGACCAATGCACAGGATTTTCCAAAAGATCTGTGACATGTCCACAAGGACAGTCTGGCTTTGTGAATTACCTTTTCTAGGTGGGAGTTTCAGTTAAGTGATCTTCCTCCGCAAATGGAATAGTTTCACCTAATAACGAAACAACTATACCTAGATTCCTTATATAATCTGTACAGCATGGTTATACGGGTTGTATATAACTGTAACTTTTTATAAAGGACCCCGCATGTTTCTTATGCAAAATAATGCCTGGTAGTTTTGGTTGAAATTGAAATATGTTATTTATGAAATCATCCTGAATAAAAGTCTCCATGGGACCAAGGCCGAAAAATTAACAGTTTTTAAGTTATGGAGCTTTGAAGTTGTCTATCAGTGGTATATCAAATTTGGAACGAATTATGATGTGGCTGAAGAACAGCTCGAGTTTGACACGAATTTTCAAAATTAAAAATCCAACAAACTAATTAGCCTCCTCCCTAGATATGGACCATAATACGAACCGGAAGTATGAACAGGAAGTTGCATGATTAAGTCCATTTTTTGGAGTGAAAACTTTTTCAGTCTCAGTATAGATCTGCGTGTTAAGTACGTATAAATGGTAAATAAAGGGATTTCAGGCCTCCTCACTAGATATGGACCAGGGCTGAAGTCCGAACCGGAAGTTGCATAATTAAGTTCATTTTTAAGGGTGAAAACTTTTTCAGCATATATATAGACCTGCATAATAATTATGTATTCAGGGTAAATGAACGGGTTTCAGTCTTCCCCGCTAGATAGACAATAACACAGCGCTGAAGTGCGAACCGGAAGTTATTACCCAGGTCTATATACAGACTGCATAAGTTTTCACCCTTCAAAATGGACTTAATCATGCAACTTTCGGTTCGCACTTCTGCGCTGTGTTAATATGGTCCATATCTAGAGCAAGGCAGCCTGAAACCCGTTCATTTACCATGAATACGTAATTATTATGCAGGTCTATATATACGCTGAACTACTTTTCACCCTTTAAAATGGACTTAATTATGCTACTTCCGGTTCAGACTTCAGTCCTGTGTTATTGTGGTCCATTATCTAGTAAGGGGACCCGAAATCCATTTATTTACCCTTTATACCAACTTAATGCGCAGGTCTATACTGAGACTAAAAGTTTTCACCCTTAAAAATGGACTCAATCATGTAACTTCTGGTTCACACTTCTGAGCTGTTATTGTGGTCCATATCTAGCGTGGAGGCCTCAAAATCGTCCATTTACCCTGAATACGTAATTATTACGCAGGTCTAAGTATATATACGCTGAAAAAGTTTTCACCCTTAAAAATGGGCTTAATTATGCAACTTCCAGTTCAGACTTCAGCCCTGTGTTATTGTGGTGCATATCTAGCGAGGAGGCCTGCAATCCATTTATTTACCCTTTATACGTACTTAACACGCAGATCTATACTGAGATTTAAAGTTTTCACTCTAAAAAATGGACTTAATCATGCAACTTCCGGTTCATATTGTAGTCCATATCTAGGGAGGAGGCTAATTAGTTTGTTGGATTTCTAATTTTGAAAATTCGTGTCAAACTCGAGCTGTTCTTCAGCCACATCATAATTCGTTCCGAATTTGATATACCACGGACAGACAACTTCAAAGCTCCATAACTTAAAAACTATTAATTTTTCGGCCTTGGTCCCATGGAGACTTTTATTCAGGATGATTTCATAAATAACATACCTATTTCAATTTTAACCAAATTTACCGGGCATTATTTTACATAAGAAACGTGCGGGGCCCTTTTACTTGGATGATATGCAACTATTATTGCACTAAGCTATTGTATAACATACCAACATGTTGATGTTGTCCTGCAACTAGTATCCTCTCTGGCACGTTCATGCTAAAATTATCTCGTACCCAAGCATTTCGATTTTCGCCATTTAAATCTGTGTTAAAGCTAATCTTATCGGGCACCTTCATTTTTTGGTTTATTTCAACTTTAAAGTTAGCATCTGTAACAAATGCATCTTCGGTATAATGTGATGGACTTGCATTTGCCGACATTTTTGCTGAAAATCAAAATTGTTATTAAAGCATATGATCGATGTATGCAAAATACGAAAGTCTATGGAACGTTGGTCATTTGAACTTTTTTTTACCTTAATAGTTCTAGGATTATGTAAATTAATATAGAATTATATTTTCAACTGTCAGACATTTTGAACTTCTGACATTTAGACTTGGACTGACAGAATTAGCAGCGTTGCCAAAAGTGATCTCTCCAGTACACTGTGAATCGTTACTGTGATTTTCTGATATTAGTGATTTTAAAGCCTGATGTAAGTAATCAATACATGGTGAAACAAATATCAATCAAAATGAATGGATATATATTCACAGCTATCTAAACTGAGTTACTGAGTTTATAGGATATCTGCTAGTGCTAGTATATTAAATGAACAAACGTAAAATAGATGATCGGTTTTAGAAGAAAATAGGTAGTTGTATTGTTTTTGACCGAACGAAAAAAAAAAAGACAGGACCAGTGATATCGCCTCGAACATCGTACCGCTATATCATCACAAATATAGATAAATTTCTGTGACTTTCAATATTTCAATGATTATATTGGAAAAGCTTTAGTGAAATACAATATCATATTCAATAAAATCCAAAAGTGGCAAATTTTATTATCATTACGTTTTCCGTAGCGCCATCTGTGATGATTTGATTTATAATCAAGATGTGTTTCTTGGCGCCATCTTTTGACGAGTGGAAATAGAAGATTATAAGTGCCACAGATATCTGTCCCCATCGTAGTAATAGTAGTAGTAGTGGTAGTAACTATTATGTTGATCTATAGATGACAGCTAAGTAGAAAGCTAAGTCAAAGATTAGAGAATTAACTCTTTGGCTTAGTGTGAATATGGAAAGAGATAGGTCGAGTTACGGACCTTGCCCGCCCCTTTTTTCGCTTACTAGACAAATTTAACATTTCAGACTCGTTTTAAGCATGCATATTGATACCATAATAACATTTAAAAAGGATAAAGAGCAAACTGTTGCTTTTAACAAACAAGCACATACTAAAGTTAGCAATTAAAAATTTTAAGCCAATCGAGCAAAAAAATTTCAATTTTTCTCTACCGTTACTATACTTCCACTTCACTCAACCACGATATGGAAGGGGAGCGTGTCCCCCCCCCCCCTCCCCATTGCAATACGCCTGCCGTAACAGGTATATATAGTCGACGCGGGATACTATCACGGTCAATAAACCATACGGTTGTCTCAATCAGCAGCTTGATGGCGAGAGAGACGCGGGGGGCGGGAAATAGAATGAAAGAGACAGACATATCTGATTTCCGTGCAAAAGACAGAGACAAAGATGCTTGTAGTGTCTACAGGTGACGTAGGCTATAGACCCTACCGGAATCTCTGTCTCTGTCTTCTGCACGAAAATCAGATATGTCTGTCTCTTTCATTCGATTTCCCGCCCCCCGCGTCTCTCTCGTCCTGGAGCTGCTGATTGATGTAACCGTATCGTTTATTGACCGTGGGATACTATATTCTATTTCTCTTTCTCTCTCTCTCTCTCTCTCTCTCTCTCACACACACACACATAGTAGTATATTAGCCGATGCCAAAGTCGCAAAAACCCCAAGTGCAGGGGTATAGCGACCAAACATGACTACCTCCCCGTTTTCGAGGACGGCCAACACGATGGTGATAGTCGCGCGGTCCCTACCCCCCTCGAACTACCCCCTAAATGCAAAAAACCACCCCCTTTTTTTTTCGATTTTTCGTTGTCAGGCATGCGAGGATTTGTTGGATCGGGTTTTTATTAAGGAACCTGAATATGTCCTGTAAAATTTCGTAACAAGACATCCTAACGACCCACGGGGGTTGAAACCACCCCCTCCCTCAATGCCGAAATATGCAAAAAACATCCACACGTTTTCAAAGGCGGGGAACACAATGGTAGTATTATTTAGCCTCCCACCGCTAACCAACTACCTCTAAATGCATAAAACCACCCCTTCTTCCCATTTTTCGTTTTCAGTCATGTGAGGACTTGGATTGGGTTTTTTTTTGAAGAAACTCAATATGTCCTGTCAAATTTTGCCACCAGACATTCTAACGACCCCAGGGGTGTTGAAACCACCCCCTCTCTGAATCCTGAAGTGTCCCTCAAGGAGAAGAAGGTATCCCCTGTTTTCAAGGGTGGAGATAACGCGGTGGTTGCATCAGTTTCTCTCTTAGTCCTCAAAAACTACCCTTGCATGCCCAAAACCATCGGTTTTTCTTATGGTGAGATCACAAGCGCTCAATGGATCAGGTTTTCTATGGAGAGAAATTTTTTTATTGGAGCTTAAAAGGAGTTTGATAGAACGGGCTATGCGCATGTATATATATTCGTGTATGTATATAGTCCACTTTTTTATTATACATAGTGTGTCTCACTTTTCATACAGTGTGTCTCACTTTTCACCACTACACCCCAATATCTTGGCCATTTGTTGATCGATTTAGATCAAATTTGTGAATTGTGATTAAAAAGTTATTTAAATTTTTTTTTTTTCGAAATTATATACGCCTACTATGATCAAAAGAAATTGACAAAAATTGGGAATTTATATTAGCGATTGCGATAACGTTTTTGTTTTTACAGAATCTTGTTCGGTATGACCTAAAACCTATATACCAAATTTCGTGAAAAAATATTCATTCCTTTAAAAAAAAATCATATCTAAGATTTCAATAATAATCACCCTACTATTCGAGTTATTTATTGTCGGATATTTACATAACTTGGTAGTCGTGTAATAAAGACGCTAATTAAGCATTAGGACACATTTTTTATCCAAAACACTATTATGAAATGAATATTTGAAAAATTGTAGCTATTTTTTAAAATACTTAGAATTCAGCATACCAATATCTTTGTTAACATGGAGTGCTTTGGAATATATTTGACAATTGCATCGAATGTCAAATTAAACTTAAACATGGCTGCACAACAATTAATTATTGCTTATAAAATTGAAATAATAAGAATTGTCAAATCCATTCCAAAGCACTCCATGTTAACAAAGATATTGGTATGCCGAGTTCTAAGTATTTTAAAAAATAGCCACCATTTTTCAAATATTCATTTCATAATAGTGTTTTGGATAAAAAATGTGTCCTAATGCTTAATTAGCGTCATTATTACACCACTACCAAGTTATGTAAATATCCGACAATAAATAACTCGAATAGTAGGGTGATTATTATTGAAACCTTAGATATGATTTTTTTGAAGAGGAATGAATATTTTTTAACGAAATTTGGTATACAGGGGTTTTAGGTCATGCCGAACAAGATTCTGTAAAAACAAAAATCCTATCTCAATCGCTAATATAAATTCCTAATTTTTGCCAATTTCTTTTGATCATAGTAGGCGTATTTAATTTCGAAAAAAAAAAAAAAATTAAATAACTTTTTAATCACAATCTGAAGCAAAAGAAGTATACCAAATTTGATCTAAATCGATCAACAAGTGGCCGAGATATTAGGGTGTAGTGATGAAAAGTAAGACACACTGTATATTATGTACATGATTTTTTTCACATTATGTACAACATGATTTTTATTCTTATTCTGGACATGCGTTATAGATATATTAATTTTATAAATTTTAATTTATTCTTCGGTGTTTACAAATTAAATCATAGAGAGAGGAGTCGTCTTCCTCTTACGCGGCCTCCATACAGCGATCCAGCGAGGACCAACGCACAAAATATGTGCCGTAGTCCGTAGTCGTCGGTTGTGTATTCTCGGCATATACCTTTCCTTTGTTACGTCCTGAGTATTGAGGACCCTTCAGAAATATAATTAAATGCAATATATATGGGTTAAGGACTAACTATACGTAGGTGTAGGAAAACCCCGATCCAACAAATGGGAAAAATGGGTGGCATTATGCTGGTTAGGGGTGGGAGGCTAAATAATATCAGCATCGTATTCCCCAGCCTTGAAAAGGTGTAGAAAACAATTTTCAGCATGTTTAGATGTTTTTTGCATGTTCCGGTATTGAGGGAGTTTCAACCCCAGTTGGTCGTTAGGATGTCTGGTTGCAAAGTTTTACAGGACATATTGAGTTTCCTCAAAAAAACAGATCCAACAAGTCCTCGCATGCCTGGCAACGAAAAATCCGAGGAAAATTCGAAAATGTGGGTGGTTTTTTGCGTTTAGTGGTAGTTTGAAGGGGGTAGGGACCGCGCGACTATCACCATCATGTTGGCCGTCCTCGAAAACGGGGGGGTTGGGGGGTTGGTCATGTTTGGTCGCTACCCCTGCACTTTTGGGGTTTTTACACTTTCTTGCAAGTTTCGTATGGACTAGATGATGAATGATGTAGAAGTATTGAAGATAGTTATATCCGGAGCAGTAATATCAGTTTCTTCGATACTTGCAATGAGTTTCATGAATTGTCACGCTTGCAGCTTCGAAACTATTGCTCCTACAATATAACATGCATCTTAACCTTTCTTGTAAAGAATTTTGTCTTCTTCAATTTTGTATATAGCATTCTTTACCTTAAAACTCACTAACAGCGAGAAAATTGCCAAAAACTGATTCTTTGTACTTATTTTTGAAAATTTCGAAATGTTCCGGTCTACTCTCATTGTAGGAAATTTGATATATTTTATGTCCAAATAAAGCGATTAAAAGTGTCTCCTAGCTTTTCCTATTTTTTTTTCTAATTGAGACTTTGTTTCGCCTCTGCCGATTGGCTTATCAGGTGTAGGTTCGCGATCGCTGTCACTACAAACCTGTACATTTAAATGTGACCGTACATACCGGGGATACTAGCACTAGTTCACTCTAGCCGTTTATATCAATCTTGGTTTATATCGAGGTCTACTATCATACCTAGAGGAAGGTCATCTACCAGTGCTGCCGCGACACTTTTTCTCAACGTATCAAATGTCAAACTAAAAATGTACCAAATTGCAATAAAACGTACCGAAAGGCGAAAATTTTAATTTTCTAACGATAAAAGGAGTCGTTAGCAGCGGTGGCTCGTCAAGGATGGCAGGGTAGGCAGTGCCCACTAAATTATCCAAGCGCGCCAAGGCCAAGCGGAAGCTAGTCATAAAATTTTGCCGTTAATTAATTTTAATATTAAAATTATAAAATTAAGTGTGACGTACTTTCTCCTAGTTGCCTAGCGCATAAACAAGTGGAAGCGTCACTTTAGCGCTGAGCTATATTTCGATTATTTCGAGGGCCACCTTTACAATTTTTACGTGGAGCAAAGGTCCCACACTAGCCTCTTAACACAGCCTGTTGCAGTAGGGCTGGGATAAACTCAGTGAAGAAACGGTTACGTCCAGTGGTCAAAACGGCAGATTTGATTTTCATTCACATGCAACAGTAAAACACAGAACAACGTTTATTAAAATATAAAATAGATAACAAATAAAACCAATAAAAATGCGATCAAAAATCGAAGACACTCATCAGGAGATTGTCATTTATAAAACTTAGAAATGTTTCATTTTACAATATATATATAATGTTATACGGTTGACTAAATCGGACGAGGGAATGTCGTAGATTATTTACTAAGTTACGTTTGACTATACTAACAGTGCTAAGCAAGCGATTCTCAAGGAGGTAGCTATAAAATAATATTAGGAAAGGAATGTTGCTGTGGTTAAAAACTATTGTTAAGCTATATTAAAGTAAGCAGCAAACAGCAAGCAAAGAAAAATATTAAGCGGCAAAAACAGGCAGTGCTCAAATACCAGGCAATACAAAGCAAATATTTACAGTTAAAATCATGCATAAGAGAAAGCAAAAAACCTGACAAAACTACATAAAGCAGACTTTAATATAGCAACAATTAAATAAACGGTTATCGATGTACATATGCTCTGGGTTATTTGTTGAGACAGACGAACGGAAATTCAATGGTGAAATTACATTTAATTGAATCGGTATGAATTTGCCAAATTCTTCAAGTCTCGATGTTAAGTGAAATCACTTATTCTGCGAAGAGCACAACTTATTCGTACAACGGTTCTCTCTAAAATCTTCTACTTTCTTTCACAGTAGGTTGCCTGTGAAAAATGAATTCGACTTAGGGGGGAACTGAACGCACAGAGGTTGCGCGTTGACGCTATCAGCCAAGCGGTATCTTATCAGAGTTCAAACAAAATGGCGTTGGTAACAAAATTATTATAATAAATAATTTTTTACGGATTCTCAGATTTTCGACCTAACTCCCCAGACTATGACAAATATTATAAAATTTATGAAAATTGCAGATTTTACCCCAGTTCGTAAAATTGTGATAAAAACAAAATAAAATGTACTTAAAACTCCAGTAAAATGTCAGGTTTTATTCTAATTCGGTAAAATTTTAGCAACGGTTTAAGTTAAAACAAAATGAGTTGAATAAAATGAACAAACTTACTAATATTTTCCTACTATGCCCTTTTTATCAGGTACGGTACGGTTATACAGAAACAACATTTTCTTGCACATAGCCGCTTGGATATTAACCTCGGGAATGTGATACTTTGTAACTGCTTTGAAATAAAATTGAACGGTGCAAAAATCGGAAATTATATTTTATTCTTTTAACGGAAATGGTTTTAAATAGTCACGTTTATGCACTGATTCATGTTGAACATAGTTTTAGCTAGTCAAATTTTAGAAACTTCTGATAAGAAATGGTGGCTGAGCGGAATAGTAACGATGTTTGCTTTTGCATTTTTTGGATGAAACTCTGAACGGTAATGAATTACCAAAATGGTCGCTCTTTTTATTTAAATTTATTTCTTAAGAAACCCTCCCATATCCTGGTATGTACATTTTTCTACACAAGGTAAAATCACGGCTTAAACTATTCAGTTTTAGTTTCGCTAATATACGCAGGTCGGCAGCACAGTGATTAATTTAAAATAATTATTCGTATGTAAGCGGCGTTAGTAGCGAAGTTTAGTAGAAATGAAATGCATTTTAATATTAAAAAAAAACTTCGTTACAAAGTTAACTTTATTTTTAATATTTTTATTATTTTACTACATATTAATCCCCCTCCGCCAAGTTCACATACGAATCCGCTTAATCTTAATACCGAGTAGCTTGCCACTGGTATCCATCAGGGTGGCAGGGGACATTGAAATCATGTTATACTACGTCTACGCATATGTTGGTCATTGTCTTCGATCTTACGACTGCAAATGTGTTAAAATTGATTAAATGATTAATTAATTTCTTAATCGTATGAGAATATTGAGAATATCAAATATCTAGAATATTAATTGTGTAATTTCTAATTTGATATTTGATAAATAATAAAAAAAAAAAAAGTTAGTGACATTAATTAAATTAGCGTGAATTAAGCTAGTGCTCACCCACAGCTAAAAGCCACGGGCCGGCACTGGTTGTTAGCGATATAAATTAAAAAACAATCATTAATTCAATGTAAAATAAAATAAAAATGTAGTAAAACAAATACAATTTTCAATGCTTATTATAAAATATAAATAGCCAACAAAAAACAGTGAAAGTAATATAAATTTCAGAATTACATACAAATGAAATTCCGCAACACTGCGACATCATCTAAAAAGAGCGATTGAAATGTGAACTAAATAGCTTGGTTTGCTCCCGTTAGGTGTTGCTAAGAGACACTTACAGATACCTACTCTATACTCTGTATCTAAAAATAGTTGACAACATGATTTCGTACCGAAAATGGCTCTGTTTAAAATTGTAGTAGAGTGAAATTATTTAGAGATGATAACATAGAATGCGCATAGACCGATATCGTCATAGATTAAAGAATATTATATGATATAGATAGGCATAGGGATTTTTTAAACAGCAAAACTTACGTCGCGGGTAGCGCTGTATTCCCGCCTTTTTGATACAGGCGGGATTGGCATAGGCGGGAATTTTAAATGATTTTCAAACAAATTGCTTAGGCCATCATTAGACTACAAAAGTTCTTTGACAAAGATTTTTTATAAAAGATATTTTACGAGATAAAATCTCTATCAAATTACTCATAAAATATCTTTTATGAAAGATCTTTGCCAAAGAACTTTTATAGTCTAACAGTGGCCTTAAAATTAAACAAGTCATTTCAAAACTAGAAATTGATCATTTATTAATTTAACGGAAAATCATTACAATAAATACAATATTTAAAAAGTAACTAACGTAAGTAAAATTATTACAAAAGTATTAAGATGTTGAAACTGCGTTGAAATAAGTAAAATGTTAAAGTAACTAATTTACCAAATACCTATAATACAATTAAATAATAGCGGGTTTATACGTGCATGGATTTAGTGGCGCCAGTAGATATTGGCACGCCAGTAAAAAAATATTGCACGTATAAACAGTTACTGGCGAGCATGCATCAATGCATGCAAGGTCAAAGCTTGCTCGCCAGTAACTGTTTATATGTGCAATATTTTTTTTACTGGCGTGCCAATATCTACTGGCGCCACTAAATCCATGCACGTATAAACCCGCTATAATTAATATACATTTTCACGTCCTTCACTAATATTAAGTGGTGTGAATCAGTCTTTCTGGAATTTAGACTTTTCATTATCATATAGGTTACAAAAAACTGACATTGATTGTGAAACGTCATAAGTAATGTATTTGAATAATGTTAATCCAGAAGAAAAACATACGTATTTTTGTTTTTTTTACTTTTTTACACCATTCGATGGAAATGATTTCTATTTATAACAAATGTAAAAATTGACGTTGAAAATCACAGATACGATGCGACTGCACATAGCTGCGATTGTATTTATTATGTAAATAATGTAACCTAATACTTTGTACATGTCCGTCATTACAAGACTGAAAAACTTTTTCAGCGGTAAATACAACATTGGTCCAAAACTCCAACAGGCGATAGACACAATTTAAACAAAACATAATGCAGGCTTGCTTCTGTTCTTCTGTTAATATGGTCTTCTTGGCACTTGTACAGTTTTTTATTTTCGATTTTCCTATCCTTCGGCTAGCTGCTGACCTCGACACTAGAAAATGTGTCATGAACACAGCGTCTCCTGCTGTTTGAAACGGATTTTTCCTCAAATAGTCAAGGAGTGCTTCATCTTGAACGAGATTTGAACTTCTCAATAGGCCTGAACTGTCTTTTCTCTTTACGCTACTTTCCTCTTCCCACTTTTCTTCACACTCATAACAGTACTTTTATTCAATTGATAATGGTTAGCAATTGCTCTGATAGACCATATCTCTTCAATTTTAGAGAGAATTAAAATTTTTTCATGTTCAGTTAATTTTGGCATTGCGAAAATATGACACTGACAAATACATAATGATTTAATAAGGAGAAAAATAGGTGTACGGGATTTCATTGCACAGAAGTGTACAACCCATCAGTCTTTCGTTTTTAGTCAATTTCTTGGGAGTCACGTTCTTTGCAAATCAATAATAAATATGCATGTTGGAATTTTTCGAAGTCGCAACACGACGTGAACACAACACTTAAAACCCGTTACAGTTTTTAATATTCAACAGAACAGCGTCGTTTCTAGTCAATTTCATTGGAAACTCGCATTATTTACAAATAAGCAAATGGATTCCTGCTCTATGGATTTAATAATTATTAGCTTAATGTCCAGAACACAAACCACAGACCTGTAAACAATAATGGTACGTCAACTGACAGTAGTGACAGTCGGGTAAGACGCAGATTTGCGCAGCCGTCGTGTGATTCAAGTACAAATAGCGACAGAGCGACGTAAGTTCCAACTAAACACGATGATTTTGAAATATAATAGGAGTGCGCAGGGCCTGGATATCGCGTGCTCGTTACCTGGGTAACGATCCTATTTTTACAACTGCATGGGCGTCGCACTGCCTACTACTATTAATATTTAAATAAAAAATGGATGGCACGGCACTGACATTATGCCAACTGTTATACGCGATGCGCGAAGCCGTGACATATGTTATTTTCTCTAAGTAATTTCACTCTACCAACGTACCGAGGAGTTTTTCGTATCTGGGGAGGTAACTCCCGGATGAGTACGATTTTTTAATAAGTTTCTATACATAAAATGTAAAAAAAATCATATTTGGAAAACAACTAATTAAAAACTAAAAATTTTAATTTATATTTAGTAAAATACATTAATTAAATAACAAAATCCTTTACTCTTTTTTTGCTAATAGCAAAACATATTTTTTTTATATCTTTGTAATTCATGGGGAGGTAATTACCCACATTACACCCCCCCCCCCCCTTCCCGTAAATCCGCCACTGGCACTGGTCTATCGCGAATCGCGATGTCCAGGTCGATGAAAAATAGCAGTGCCGTGCTAAAGGCCTGTGCGAGCGTGCAGCCGAACAGGGAGGCCGGTATCTTAGGGGCAGCCAAATTAAAGTTACTGAAGTTTTTTAGGGGCAGGGAATCAAAGTGCGGTTATTTTAAACATTACACGTACTTAAATATGCTTAAATGTTAATTCATTATTGCCGCTTTTAAGTACTAACGCGCCAAAACAAAATAAATTTCCCCGGACAACTGTCGTTCCACTACGCAAAATTAATTACCTTACCAAAATTGGGACCAATCGGAGCATATTTAGAGGTTCCGAAAAATTGAACGTTACAGTTTAAAAAAAACGTTTTACAAGTTTTTTTAGACAAATTAATAAACAATTGTAAGGTGCTCTAAAATAACCTAATATAAAATTTTTATTAGTTACTTACAGTTTACACAAGGTAGCAGCACCTCCTATTGTTTGCAGAATAAATAGTTCAACAGTTTTTTGGTGGCAGCAGCAGTTTTGTTATGTTAATTTCAGTGAAAAACGTGTTGTTAGTGTTTCTTAACTGAATCGTTTATAAGTGTTATTAGGTTGGATTTGAACTTGTTGATGCTTGGTAAGTGTATATTAATAAAATTATTTTGAAAGTATTTTACCTACAGTACGATTAAAATTAGGTTTAGGTTTGGCTAAGCAATGAATGTAACCTTTTTGCCTATTAAACAAGAAAACTAAATAAGTTGTACCGTGACTATCAGAATCTAAAAAAAGTATACAGAAACCTTTTGATAACTGTCGCATAAAAGAAGAAATCTTTTAAGAAGACCTCTCAGATCTTTTTGACATTGCACATAAAGATGCTTTACAAATAATAAAAACTGATGAAGACAAAAAGTTTTTAATAATGCAGCGGGAAGACACAAGAAGCTGTAGTATGGTAGGAATAGACAAGAATCTAGTAGCTCAAGAATCCCGAAAGCGAGTACGAGAAAGTCAAAAAGAGTCGAGACGTCAACGTACTGTTAACGAAATGCAAAAATTCGACGAATATTTGACTCAAGCAAATTAGCAGTAACTGGAGAGTCCGAAAGAAGCTGCTCCGATAAATCTGATTTTATTTACCAACCTTCTACGAGCAGTGCTTCAAAACAACCCATAAAAAAGAAGAAAATTTCTACACCTGACGTAGCAGCATCACTTGACAGAGTAAATTTATCAGACCGTAAAGCCATGTTTGTTGTCAGTGCCATTTCTAAAGCATGTGGTTTGACTTTAGATCAGCTGTCAGCGTCTCGAACCATCATCAGGCGTAACCGCATAAAAACACGAGAGGTCATAGCGGAAAATGACAAGTCAACTTTCTCTTTTAAGGAACCTTTATTTCTTCACTGGGATGGCAAGCTACTTACAGAAATTGCAGGAGGCACTGAAAAAGTTGACAGAGTGGTGATACTTGTTACTGGTGGTGGGGGATGAAAAATTACTAGGAGTTCCAAAGATTACTCGTGGAACTGGTCAAGAACAAGCTACTGCTTGCCTAAACACTCTGGATAACTGGAACCTGATAGAACACGTGCGTGCTTTAGGATTTGACACAACAGCTTCCAATGCAGGTTTAAAAAATGGAGCATGTGCTATTCTTGAAAAAAGTTTACAGACTAGTCTTGTATGGATTCCATGTAGGCCCCATGTACTTGAAATTGTGCTCTCATCTGTTTTCAGTACAGCTTTTGGTGTTAGTAATGGTCCAGATGCGGCTATATTTAAGCGTTTTAAGAAACAATGGTCTCAGATTGACAAAGAAGTTTATTATCCAAGCAGCAATGATCTGTATCATTCTAATGAAGCAAAAAGGGAAGAAATGATGAGCTACTATACTACAATTTTAAAAGACCCTCACCAGGTGGTTTACACAATGCACGCTGGATGGCAAAGGCCATTTATTCTCTTAAACTCTATTTATTTAAAGATCAATTTAACCTAACATCTCAAGAAAAAGAAGGAATTACTGAAGTATGCTTGTTTGTAGCTCTCATTTACAGCTGGCATTGGAACGAGGCATCCAAGGCTGAGAAAGTTGTTATGAATGATGCTATTCTTTTAAAACAAATTGAAGCATATCCTAATTCTAATATTAAAAAAGTTGCTTCTGTAGCATTTCGACGTCATTTGTGGTTTTTTTCTGAATATTTGGTATGACTTGCTCTTTTTATTCTCGTGTTAGTGATGCCAATAAAATTGAGATGATTAAAAACCTACAGCGCCCACCAAAGGCTAAAGCCCTTAAGAGAATAGAGTAAATTCTTTAACCATGATAGTCCTCTAGAGACATACTTTAAGCAGCGAACCACTGAAGTTTTTAACATCCTTCATACAAGCGGAAAAGAATAAGCTGCTTCTTTTCTTTGTAAGGATCCTAAGTTGTGGTCTTCTGTAAAATGACGCTTTTAAAACATTTCTGTGTTAGTTTATAATATAAATAAAAAAATGTTCTCAAAATATCGTCTTTTTTTGGTAAAAACGTAGGTCTGACCTTAGGAGTGTTCATTTTTCGGAACCTCTAAATATTGACCAATTCACCTAATTTTTTTTTCTCAGCTTTTTATTATCATATGGAATAAGGGCGAGTATGTGGAGAATATGTTTAAAAAAAAAATGTTCACACTACCGGGCGTCAAATTGACGCGACACCAATTTATTTATTAAGGGGCGCCGCCAGTCGCGTTCTGCCCCGTTCTTCCACTCCCAGACGGGTTCGAGATAAGATGCACTTCGATAGACGTGTAATGGATCAAGGCTGCACTACCTTAGATCTTAGATTATTAAAGATGCTCTCTCAGTACGTGATTCCTATTTTTCACTGCTGATTAGGGCTTTGACGCCTTCTGATTATTTAGATCTTAGCATAATAAGAATCCCTATCGAAGATTTCTCTTCGACGGGATTGAGTTTTGACGTGACTTTTATCTGTTTATGTGGTAATAAATGGTCTGACCAGTGGCGGCTAGTGAAATTTCAATATTTTTTTTCTCGTCTTTGGCGCATGGGACCATACGAAATATGGGAAATAATATCTAGAGAAGCACTTCTCTAATGACCTCTAAAAAATTTTGAAAAAGCAGTTTGCGAAAAAATTTTTGAAAATTCGGTAGCCTCCCCTGGGTCTAGGGGACTCCTGTTTATTTTTATTTTTTTTTGTCATATGTATTTGACTTTTCATAAAAATACAACAATAGATTTTGGAGTTTCATTACTAACTGAGATACAACGAATTGAAATATTGTAATTTGTTAAATTGTAAATTACAAAATTTCAGTTCATTGTATTTCAGTTAGTAATGAAAATATTTTCACAAACTCCAAACTCTATTGTTGTATTTTTATGAAAAGTCAAATGCATATGACAAAGAAAAATAAAAATAAACAGGAGTCCCTAGACCCAGGGGAGGCTAACGAATTTTCAAAATTTTTTTCGCAAACTGCTTTTTCAAAATTTTTTAGGGGCATTGGAGAAGTGCTTCTCTAGATGTTATTTCCCATATTTCGTATGGGTCCCATGCGCCACAGACGAGAAAAAAAATATTAAAATTTCACCAGCCGCCACTGGGTCTGACGTCTTTTGGTTTCTGATATTTTTGCATAAAAGAATCCCTATCGAAGATTTCTCTCCGACGGGATTGAATTTTGACGTGATCTGTATGTATTTACCTATTAATAATGGTCTCGGCACTTAAAGATTTCTGGAGAAATCGCAGAAAAAAATCCCTACCAAGCTTCCGTAAGGCGACCAAAACACTGACTTTAGGAA
Organism: Rutpela maculata; assembly: GCA_936432065.2. NCBI lineage: Eukaryota > Metazoa > Arthropoda > Insecta > Coleoptera > Cerambycidae > Rutpela > Rutpela maculata. The sequence continues at coordinate 80,732,303 of OW386289.2, read as the reverse complement.
TTATGAGATTCCGATTACTCAGTTGTTTAGGTCTTCCAAACGAAAACTCCAGGGATTAAGACTAGCAACAAGTCCTAACATCAATAAAATTTAATTGGTTCAAAGAATACCTACCATTTATTTAATAAGTATCAAATAATACAGTGATTTTTAGTAAAATGATACAATATGAAAGAATCACGCCTCCCCAACTAAGGCAAATGACTTTTTAACCATACAAGTGAGAGCGTACGCTAACAATCGATTTGGTAGAAAAGATTCATGCAACTCTCCCAGAATCAAATTTAAGCCTTTTTAAAAATGTATTTAACTTTTTGTAATATGGTAATCAGGGACGGACTGGCGAGGAAAAGGCCCGGTGGGACTTCAGAGGTCGGAGACCCGGCAGATGGGTGCTGGGCAGGGCTGTGGAGAGACAAATACGGTCCCGAGTAAGGATGAACACAGTGGCGGTGCAAGGGCACCTTGAGCCCCTAAGCAAACATGAAAAATGGGCCCGGATCAAGGGCGGATCTGGACCTTGATCTTGGGGGCATGGGGGAGAAATCAAAAAAAAAATTTTTCACCCCAGTCCGCCCCTGATGGTAATTACGGCTGACGAAAAATAACATAAAAATGTTTTACTAAAAAAAATTTGTTTCGCTAGAGACTACTTAAAGTTCTCGTAACGTGAGATTTCACGTACTAAAACAACATTCAAGAGGACTTACCTACTACATAAGTTTGATAGCGTTCGGTCAGTCCACGACTTACTTGCCCCTATGTAGGTGTTCAAAATTGGAGAAATTACAGTGAGCCACCTCCGAACGACTTTTGGGCAAAATTGAATTTTGGCTTTTTTATGCACAATGCGTTTTCCTCTATAACTTTATTATTTGGAAAGCCCTGATATTGGCTTTCCTACCATCGCTTGGTATTGATTACTCAACGCGCTCGACCAAATTGCGAGCCGCTGGGTGAATCCAAACTCGTTTTATGCGACAAACCTTCCTTGTGCATTTTCATTGATTTTGTGTCAATTTTTGCTTATAGGCGCTCCGTCGCCTTTGTCAAGTTCGTCGGTTTCGCCTTTCTGATGCATTGCATCGATAAAATTTTATAGTCAGTCTTTAAAACAGGGTATATAATGACTGTACCTAGTGTACCTCCATGGTCAATGTCTTCGGCGGAGAAATTAAAGTTGAAAATATTTTAAATATTTTCAAACTACCTTTTTGGCGTACTTTTAAAAAAGTATGTGATTCATTTTTCCATGACCACCATTTATTTTGGGTTCGGCTTAGGTCGATTCTGGGAGGTTCTATAACAATGCCGCTTCTCTTTAGAGGGTAGCGTAGCACCTGAAAAAAAAAACATCGGATCTGAAAAGGAATTAAATTTTGAGAAGGAAAGGCTCCATGCAACTTTTCATATAAGTTGATAATCCTGAGTTATAACGATTTGAAGAATTCGAATTTTAGCTTGAATAAGAAGGTAGGTACCGCTTCAAAACGGTTTTCACCAAATAACTCGAAAATTATTACATTGAGCGAAAAAATTCTAGAGAAAAATAAGAAAGTCACCAAATTGAGGACAAATTCAGTTGTTTGCTAATTTCTGTAGAATTAATGGTTTCGGAGATCTGGAAGTATAAAAATGGCGTTCGGATGTTTACGCAAGACGAAGTACCTATTTAGTTTAAATATTAGATGTTTTAGAAACTGTAGCACTTACTTTGAGAGTGCTAACGACGAAAATAACAGATTATTAAATTATAAGCTTGCAAATGATTTTCTAACTGTTCTTATAGCATAAGAAACAACACAATTCTTTGTGGACAGCTTCTCTGCCAGCTGTGGCTGGTAAAATGATCATAGTGGACCGTTTCAATTTGAGCTGACAAATATTACTTTTATCTTCTGGCATCGACCGATTTTTCACTAAATCGGTTACTTGTCACTAATGTCAGATGTCAAACTGACAGATGCCAAAAGGTTTCAGGAGAAGAAGATTTTTTGACAGCTGTCAAGCTGACGTACATACTTTTGGCTTTTGTTGCTTTACCATCTGCGAGACCATAATAGGTAATGCATTGTCGCCATTTCCGCATTCGTATAATTCACCATCTTCTCGTGTATCTTTTTTATTTGTGACCGAATTCATTTCAAATTTTTATCAGCCATACAACTCCATAAGGTGACTTTATTCAGCACATAAATGCCGCCTAGATCTAAGACGCCGGCTTACTGCGATAAAAGGAAGATAGCAATTTTCGAGAAATCATAGTAGGCTTAGAGATAGTCAAAGATTTTGTTAATAAAAGTTGTTCGGAATCACGTGATATTCCCCCCTGTAAAATTTTGTGAAAATCAGAATATTTTCAAAAAAAAATTTTTGTTTCACTTCTCGTGAAGACACCCCTGTATCTTTTTTATTTGTGACCGAATTCATTTCAAATTTTTATCAGCCACACAACTCCATAAGACGACTTTATTCAACACATAAATGCCGCCTAGATCTAAGACGCCGGCCTACTGCGATAAAAAGAAAATAGCAATTTTCGAGAAATCATAGTAGGTTTAGAGATAGACAAAAATTTTGTTAATAAAAGTTGTTCGGAATCACTTGATCACTATAGTAACTAGTGGTTTTAACTTCGGAATAATGTCATATTGAACGGATTTCGTTCATTTTTGGCAGTATAATAGTAAATGTTGCACAGAAAAGTTTCTATATTGTGCGGGGGCTTGCTAATTTATAGGGGGTTTAAAAAATATATATTTTTACTGGAGCTGAGATATAATCAAATTTTAAGAAGAAAAGGTTCTATGCAATTTTTCACATAAATTGATAGTTTTTAAGTTATAACGACTTCAAAATTGCAATTTTAGCTTAAAAAAAAGTATTTCCAAACGGCCCTCGAAAAGTATTACTTTATCGAAAAAATGTTACAGACCAATTACAGAAAGTACAAACTGGGAATTAATTATATTTTTTGTTTATTGATCTAGGATCAATAATTTCGGAGATATTCAAGTTTATATTTGGTATCCAAGTGTTTCGAAATTACCTTTAAAGTTTAAAATGCATTTTTTCTAAAGTAAGTGCTTTAAATGAGCAAAAACATTTGAGCATCTAGGTAATGCTACATCTTAACGGAAAACTGTATTTGAGATATTTTTCTAAAATTACTGGATAATTAGAATAACAAAATGGCGACCTTTTTATATAAAAAAAGATAAATACGCACATTTTTCCGTCATAACTTCTTTATTTCTTATGCTACAGGAACGAGTAAAAAATAATTTGAAAGCGCAATTAATTGTCTTTAATTTCATTTCTTAGCATGCGTGACGTAGGTGTCACAATTTCTGAGATATTTAACATTTAAACTGCATTTTTCACCTTATAAACGTTCGGACGCCTTTTGTAAACTTTCATATCTCCGAAACTGTTAAATCTATGTAAATAAATAAACAAGCGAAATTCATTATCAGTTTATGAGCTTCATTTTTGGTCTCCACCCATTTTTCAATAAAAATAATATTTATTGAGATATTCGGAAAAGGAAAAAGAAATTACGTTTTATCGAAAATACCTTTATAGTTTAAACTGTATTTTTTTCTAAAGCAAGTGCTGTATACAAACCAAAAAATTTGAGCATCTACGTCATGCTATATATTGATGAGAAACAGTGTTTGAAATTCCTTTTTTTTTAATTACTAGCTAAGTACAGTAACAAAATGGCGACATTGTTATTAAAAAAATGTGTAGACGCACATTGCTTCGAACATAACTTCTTTGTTTTTATACTACAGAAACAAATAAAAAAATAGTTGAAAGCTTAATTAATAAACTATTATTCTACCTAAGTATCCTTGACGTAGGTGTCACAATTTCTTAGATATTTAACTCACACTCTAAATAATTATCTTAAGAACACTTGGATGCCAAATGTAAACTATCTCCGAAATTATTAATCCTACATCAATAAACAAAAAATATAATTAATTCCCAGTTTGTATTTTCTGTAACTGGTCTGTAACATTTTTCGATAAAGTAATACTTTTCGAGATATATATTTTTTAAGCTAAAATCGCAATTTTGAAGTCGTTATAACTTAAAAACTATCAATTTATGTGAAAAATTGCATAGAACCTTTTCTTCTTAAAATTTGATTCTGCTTCAGTTCCAATAAGTATATATATTTTTTAAGTGCCATCCCCCGAGTGGCATCCACCCCCTATGAATTAGCAAGTCCCCGCACAATATAGAAACTTTTCTGTGAAGCATTTACTATTATATTGCCAAAAATGAACGAAATCCGTTCAATATGACATTATTCCGAAGTTTTGCATATTTTTTACCTCTAGGTACTGTACTATATGACAAGACGTGGTTTACTTGCGCTGATACACGTTTACATATCACGAACTGCAATTGCCGAATCTGTATATTCGATTGCCCAACTATTGATGACAACAATATTTTATATGAATTACGAAAGGTGATATTTCTTTAAATAAGTCAACATACAGATTCGTCAAATGTAGTTTTATATATAGGTTCAGAAGTTCTGAGATAAACGAGTGTAAGAAATAAATCGGATAAATTAGAAAAAGAAAGACAGATATATCCCCACTACAATGCATACCTACGCTGCTAGAAGCGATAGGTAATAGATACCAATACCAATGCCCTGCGCTGATACACGACAAGGTGATAAAAATAAGATTTCACGAAGTGTGGAACGTGCTGGGAGCAGTACATCCTTCTTTCTTTCCCCAATTTCTCAGTTTTCTTTCTTGCACTCGTTTATCTCAGTACGTATAACACTACATTTGCCATATCTGTATATAATGTATATAATAGGTGATAATGTGATATGAAACTAAATGTAATTAAAAATTTATTTTACAAAGGAATAGAATACTTATACTTTCATTTACTGTTCCACCACAACGTAATGAATGAAACTTAGACGCGTTAAAGTTAAGTCATCGATGCATATATTTCATTGGAATATAGTGGTTGTACCAGAAAGGGTAGTTATCCTTAGGGCGGTGCAAAATATTTTTTTATGTTTCTGGTTTGATTGCAACCAATGTTGCCGTTCGTGCATTTTCTAGCCCCTTTTTGCAAATTGCCGTAATTTTTTCCTCACTCATAAAAAAAAAATCGCCTCCGTTCATAAAAAAAATTCGTCGCAGCTCTTCAAAAAAATTTTGGATTTCTTCTCCCGGAGTCCGTTTTATACCGGGTCTAGCCAGTTCTGTACTTCTAGTTGTGTTTGATATATTAATTTTAGCCCATTTTTCTTCAATCTAGCCCTAATTTATATTGTTGTTCAATAAAAAAATAGATAAATAAAGTAAAACAGCAAAGGGGTAAAACAGCCGTTTCAACCCTTTACGCAGTCACGCAGGAATGAAACTTTATGGAAGTGATCCCCGCTATAAAATACAATTAGGACACCATTTTATATCCATATGTGCGGGGATACTTTTCAGTACCTAATCCTGCTATGACCAAGATATTTCTCATATCTTTCTACCAATAAATAATGAACTTGCTTCAAGCTAATCGGATAACAAATTACAATTACAAGCTGTTTTTCTAATCCGACTTTGATTGAAAATCGAGGGTCCGCTTTGCTTACGTTGCATAACAAATTCACAAGATTAACAACCGAGTGTTAAGAACGTTATTTGGTGCGAATTACAACTTCAGTATGGGGTGCAAAATACCATCGATTAATCAAACTGGATTTGCATACGTTTAGAATTTTTAGTTTGTCAGTAATTATTTATCGCAGGCTTGTTGTGCAGCGGATGGAGTGGACAGTTATGGCAAAATTCCTTAATAGTTTAGTAATTGTTTTATAGAATTAGGTATAATAGTACGGCAGCCCGTTACCAAGATTTTCGAGTTAGTTCTTGGAAAGCTGAGAAGAAAAGTTCAGGGTGACGGAACTTTTTACCTGTCCTAAAGGGTTCAAATCAGGCTTTGAACATGTAAAGAAGACGGAAAAAATAAGAACTGAATTTTTTCCCAGTTCACATTTGAAGAAAATGATTTCCGCCGCGACAAAAAAAAGCAAATTAAGGCTGTTTGTAGGAACAAGCTCTCAGATAATTTGTTTAAATGGAATTGGAACTGAATTTCAAGGTTCCAGACATACAGTAATGATAAAAGAAGGAGGTTTATTATTGTAGTTTTTTTTCAACATTAAATACATCGTCATCTGATGAGCTTTCACTCTCATTGTCTGATTCGTCTCCACGTCCTTCATAGTCCACGTCTCCTTCTTGTTCCTCTTCTTCTTGTTCTCCTTCTTTTCTTCTTCTTCACCTTGGTCTAAAATAAATAAGACGCTTACCTGTAAAAAGTCCTGCTATAGAGTCATCTATTATTAGATCAGCGCAGAAGGGAAGTTGGTCACCCTCGAAACATTTGAATGCCAATCTTCCATCTTCCTCGGTCTAGCCAGCATTTGTCGGTGTCAGGTTGCTCGGTCGACGTAGATGAGCTCCTCCCCATATCTGAGCAATGTATCTAGTGCGCAAAAGATGCTGTCGGAGCTCTGATTTACAAGGTGGCAATGAACATGCGTCATAACTGGTCATGTCGACGTGGAGGCGGCCATTCATATCTTAGTTGTCGTATGTACGGTGGAATATTCGTATTCTCGCTTCATTAACATCACCGATCTTTGGTTCTTTATAAAAATGGCATACATAATTTCCGAGTACTGGAAAAGCTTCTTCGTTTGAGCTTTCTCCGAGGGCAGCAAAGGCTTCTTGAAATTCTTCTGATTTCTCCAAGATTTTGAATGATCAGACTTTGCCTTTGCTGCTAGAGAGCGAGCGAGCTAAGAGAGGAGTCATAGTTTTTTATAAAGCTCTTACATCTATCTATCTTCTGTACTTTCCAACACCAACGTCTAGCCATACATGGGAATTGTTATTCTGTAAAAACTACATGTTGCTCAACAATAATACCAGAACATCTGTGTCATTACATCTAACGGAAATATTTGATCTTCCTGCAATTTAACAGGCATGGAAAATCATCTTTGTATGTGCCTCCTCATATTGTGCACAATCTAGAGCCTCTTCAATCGTTCTAACAATTTGGCCGTCAACAACAGACAATTTGTAACAGGTGTCGTGATTTACATAAATAGTTTTTCCACCTATTAGACTAGGCCCCTCATGTCGCTACTGATTAATAAGGAAGTCGACGAAAGCAGTTTTGAAGTTTATTTCAGCTCTTTGTGGAAATTACTGACGCGTTGATTAGGTTGTGTAATGTGAAAAGCTGTCCCCTCTGACATACCACGTATCTCATGTTCTACATCTTTGACTGCCGGTTTGAAATAACGGTCAAATACTAAATGAATTTCTTGTGCTTCATAACTCTCCAAGAGGTGAAGTATATCCTTCTTGAAATATCGCTGTATGTACTACCAGCGTCTCTCAACGAATATAGCAAGAAAAACCCATCAATGCTATATCACGGATGGCGAATATTGATTTCTACCAAAATTTTTAAATTTTTATATCGATTTCGCGCAACTACTGCCAACGGAAAACGGCAGTTCGTATTTTTTTATCATTTTATACACCCCACACTATAAATAAAAAAGTTTTAGCCTCGCTGCTTTAAAAATTTTAGCCTTCAATTTGATACAACTTTGATTGATATTATTGGAACTTAGGCCAGTGACGGCAGTTCTCGATTAATTCATGTCTTGTTCATCATTTTTAACAAGAATTAATCGAGAACTGCCTCGCCGCGGTATAAAAATTACAACATTTTTTTCGACTGACGGAAAGTCGTTTGCTAGCCGCCCGTATCGTTTTCCAAACTTTTCTCATATGAAAAAGTATCTTAGAATTTCATAATCTATAGAGTTTACCTGCGATAGAGCTCGCTGTTATGATAGAGGTTTTTGGTAACGGGCTGCCTTACTATAACTAGATATTACAGTAATTCGAAGGAGCGTAGCGAAGGGGGGGTATGGGGGGTACGTTACCCCCAACTTTGTCAGACTTGGCAAAAGTTGGAAATTTGAGATGCAAGATGACAATTTTTACTGAATTTTTTTTAAGATTTTCTCTCCCCCGCTCATCAATTTTTATTTCGACGGAATTTGGCAAAAGTTGGAAATTCGAGATGTAAGTTGCCAATTTTATTGTAATAATTTTTTTTAGGATTTCTTTCTCGCGCTCATCAATTTTTATTTAGGGTAAAAGTTGGATATTTGAGATGGAAGTTGGCATTTGTACTGAAAAAAATTGTTTTAGAATTTGCCCCCCTCCCTGCTCATCAATTTTTTTGGAGAGATTATTATTTAATTATTTACAGAGTTACAGATCCAATGTAATGAAAAGTCCTCCTTCCGCAACTCCGTTTTGTTCACCCCCCAAATATGCGCGTTTTTATATTTTGGCTATGTTCTCGAAAACAATTGGTTTTATAAAAAAATTATAGTAGTGCCTTTTTAGTCAAAATTTCCTTTCAAATAACATATAATATGTTTTTTTTTCTATAACCGCCCCATAGGCGTTTGAAGTAAGAGGCTGACTTAAAAATAAGCAAAAAATATTTTTGTCATAACTCACAATCTTTTTATTTGTAATCTTTTAGGATTAAGTACATGCAATTGTTTACGTACTTAACAACTAAAAGAACCTAAATCTATAAACGATATATTGTTTTTATACATGCTCTTATTCTTCTTCAAAGTCATGTTCTGTAGTTATTGGTACTTGTATCACCCTTACATGTTGCACAGAGACTGCTACATTTCTGCCATGAGTTCCTACATGAACATGTAGGCAAGTAGTTTTGTACTGACAATGAATCAGTGACAGCAGCGATTCAGGTGCAGGTGGTAGGTATGGGAAACAAGTGATTTATAAGTTTTCAACGCCTGTCAGCCATTCTTGTACCTACCTAAAAAAAGTAAAAACAAAATACTATAATAATACTTTAATATATTGGAAGTAATTGTACAGGGAATGTTGTTCCGTTGCTGCCTTGGTGGGTGGCAAAAAGCTGCAGATTGTTTAGCCTTCGATTTGTTGTATAAATGGTGGCGAAGCTCATTAATGTTCGAAAATAAAGAGTTTTCAAACTTTAATGATCTCTGCCACCATTTATACAACAAAACAATGGCTAAACAATTTGCAGCTTTTCTTATGGAGCTTGCAACCAAGGCAGAAACGTAACAACACTCCCTGAGACTACAATTTCAGATAAATAGTAGTAGTATTCGCAATATTGGCTTTGATTTATTAATAAATTATTAGCTCAGCACCATGTGGAAGTAATTTCAGGTAAAACTACTACAAATGTATCAAAGTATTATTATAGTATTTTTATTTTTTTATGTGCAAGAATTGCTAGGAGATCGATATCCAGCTACTGACTTGACAACTAACAGGTCGCTTTTTTCCAATACAAACCACATTACCTCCTGCACCTGAATCCCTGCTGCCACCAGATTTGTTCAAAATTTACCTGCAAAATGTACACTAGTATTTACGTAGCCACTGCTGCAGTGCAGTGCAGATGGACGTAATTTATGTATTACACTTTTACACTACCTATCAACCTAGAGTAAAAGTTGGCCACAGGTGCATTATACTGGTAATTTGTGAACAATAGGGGAGACAACAAGAAAGGAAAAAACAGCAAATATGAACAGGTAAAAAAATGAACACAACATACAAGTAACACCGGTCGTGGAACATAAACGAAGAAATTAAAAGAAACAGGCATTTTTATAAAACATAGAAACCCTTAGATAAGGATAATGACAAAACTAGGTCCTCAGACATCTGAAAAAAACAAAAAATACAGAAGAAATAATAATATGCACACAAGAAGATACTATACCATTGCAACATCGGACCAAGAAATTGGAAAAAAGAGAACACAAAAATAATGAATAAAATTAATACAAGAAACGAACCACTGGCCATTGCTGCCACTCCCAGGAAACATAACATCGGATCGGCTACGTCTATGCTGAATTGGATATGGGCCATGCTTTTTGGCAGCAGCGAGAGCTACATGACGCATGGTACAACAATATGGGATGGGAAGTGTAGGTGTTTGTGAATTGAGTTACCACATTGTATCGTCATATGAATATTCATACTCTTCTCTTTGTGTTTTTTCTTCTGGAATTCATCTTCTGAGTCTTGTTTTCTTGTTTTTGGTTCCGGGAGAGCATATACCAGTACTTCATTGCGTACGTTTCTGTCGTTTTTGCAATTGTTTTCCCCCTTATTTATGTTGACGTTTTATGTAGTTGCTTCATTCTTGTTGTTTTTGCTAGCAGCTCTTCTCAGACTTCTTCTGTTGGCTTTTGTTGCCTCATATTTTACTTGATGCCATCGTTGGTAGTATGATGGCTATGTATTTAATCGGAAATTGTGCATAATACTTGTATCCTATGCTGCAAAATGTTAATCTTCTGTAATCATATAGATCCTCTGTAACGAGTTGATTTTGGGGAAGGATATTTGTATGGTTGTGTTCCATTTCACAAAATATTGAAAATCGACAACGAGATCACTATGGCATAAAAAAATGATTCAAGGTCAAAGTTTACAAAAAACGGTTTTTTGCTAATATCGCGCTTTCTATGGCTCGGAGGCCAATTGAGGTTACGAAAATGAAAGATAATAAAATTCCGCACAAACATGATCTCTTCCATTTTTTATGTACAGCGAACGGTTTAGGCAAAAATGTGCTTCGAAGTTTCCGCGCAAGGCATAATATGCTCCATTTCATAACTATTTTTAAAAAAACTGTAAATTGCTTGACAACTACCTGGCAGCTTGGGTTTAACTTCAAACAAAATAGTCATAGTGCAGTTTTCCAAACAAAAAATACCATTAAAATGATATTTTTGGACTTGGACATTATTTTAATCAAAATCTCAATATTTTTTATTTTGATCAAATTTTGGACTTAAGGTTTTTGGACAATTCTGAGCAAGTTTTATTAACAAAATTTTCTGATAAAAAAATGCCTAATATGATTTTTTGATTTTCTCCTCATATTTTGGTACCGCAGGCGGCTTTGCATTTGTAGAAGGCGATTGCTTCTCTGGTCATAAGTAGATCCTAATTTTTTTCTATTCTTAAGTTCAAGGGTTAAGTGGAAGAGCGCATTACAAGCGAACTTCTCCCTAAATAAAGACCTGTTATTATTATTATTTTTTTTTTTTTTTTTTTTTTTTTGTAAAAGCCAGTCACCCTTTAAACTCTGTGGCTCCGACACTCACAGAGGGGAGCTGGTAGTACCGGTAGCCATTCCCCACGCCCGTGGGGTGAGTGACTACTGGGTCCGCGAATCGTGTGCCCTGAGCAGACGTAATGAACCGAGGATGACGGCCTTCTGCATTCTGCCGGCTAAGACCTCTGCCGAATTTCGGCATGCCGGTATGATCTTAAGTTCTGAAAGCAGTGTGTGTCTCGTTCCACCGAGGGCTCCTATAATCAGTACCACTATCTTAACAGTATGGTCTGGATTATTATTATTATTATTATTATTATTATTATTATTAAGTAAAATTTGATTCAAATCGGAAGAAAAATAAAAAAGTTATTGGGGTGTTACCATTTCAAGTGAAACACACTGTATATATTTATTTATTTTATTTTATATATCGATCAGCTAATAAATACTATACATAGAACAAGCACCTATTCTATGCATGGATTATATGAAATGGAGCATATTATGCCTTGCGCGGAAACTTCGAAGCACATTTTTGCCTAAACCGTTCGTTGTACATAAAAAATGGAAGAGATCATTTTTGTGCGAAATTTCATTATCTTTCATTTTCATAATAACCTCAATTGGATTCCGAGCAATAGAAAGCGCGATCTTCGCAAAAAAACGTGTTTTGTGAACTTTGACCTTGAATAATTTTTTATGCCATAGTGATCTCGTTGTCGATTTTTAATATTTTCTTTAAAACACCAAAATAAATCGATTTAAAAAAAAACGAAGGATATATTTTGTTAGATCAGAAAAGTATAATTTCACTGGATTAATACCGATAAAAGTACAATAGAATATGTCTGAAGAAGACGAGGATTTTTAAAAAAAATTGCCGTTTATATATTTAGGTTAAGTTCTTAAGAACTCAATTACATATGCTTAATCCTAAAAGAATAAACATAAATAGGAAAGTTGTGTTGTGATACAAATATTCAAACCGATTAAAAATGTATTTTTAGTTTGAGAAATCGTCGAAAAATTGAATTTTGTTGTTTATTCTTAAATCAGCTCCCTAATGCCTCTGGGGTGGTTATGGAAAAAAATATAGGTTGTGTTATACAAGGAAGGGAAATTTTGTCTGCCATAAAAATGTACTTTTATGATTTTTATATAAAATCTATCATTTTAGAGAAAATAGCCAAAAATATAAAAACGTAGACATTTGGGGGTGAAAATAGGGGGTTGCGGAAAGAGAACTTTTAGTATGTTGGATCTAAATACTCGGGGAACATCTATACCAAAAATCGCTGCTAAGGAATTACTACTTCCACATCTAGGTTTGCTATCCAAGTGTCTTAAAACGAAAAAAAAATAATTTATGAATTAATTTATATATGGGAAATAATTGCTCACGAAACCTTAAAAGGGGGGGGGGGGGGTTCTGTTGCCAAAAAGGTTTTTGAGGCCTTTGGTTCTTGTGCACATACTAACAATTTTATTTTTTTAACGCCGTTAATAATGAGGTGGGGGTGGTAGTTTAATAATGGAGGTGGCTTATACCAAAAAAAACATTTCGGGGATTTGGTTCTTGTATACGCGCTGAATCACAGTTTAATTTTTTTACGCAATGTCTATGTCAAAAAAAATTTCAGGCATTTGGTTTTTGTATACACACTAAATTACAATTTTATTTTTTTTTAATCCCCTTAATAATGGTATGGGGGTGGCTGTTGCCACAAAAGTTTTGAGTCCTACACTTAATCTCAATTTTATGGACTCTTGCTTGCTTTACCTATGTACCTGCCTAAACCCTGCAACGAAGTAAGATCAACATATACTCTAGTTTCAGATCACGCTATAATGCATACGTATACCGAAATTTGGTACACCTGGTACACCTGGTCAATATCATAAACGGCTCCAGAGTAATCGTGCTCACAAAAAAGTTACAGACCGACAGAACGGCAGACAGATATTTTTTTTCTCAAATTCAAAATTTCGACGTTTCATGACATTTCAAGGCTATTTGACCTAAACAAAATTTTCAATTTTTTTTCTACCGCTACTATACTTCCACTCCACTACGTGGATGTGGAAATAAAATTAGCTCCCTATAATTTATTTCTCGGTCGAATGCCTAGATTGACTGGGCTATTATTTGCAATCCACAATATTCAATTTTGATGACTTTGGCATGGTTGAACTTCTATAAAATTTCAAAATTTTTCATATAGAACGTACTTAATTAGGAGTGACTCACTTTACCCACCATGAAATGATTATAACTTGTCAATATTTTTATGTGCCTGCATATGATTTATTTTATGGGAGGACTATTCTATTTAAAATACGCATTTTTATTTTTAGACAAGAATCATAAAACGGTGTATTGGTCATAAACTGTTTGCATCAGTAAAAGCATATTATAACTACAACTACGACTAAAAACTGAACTAACGAAACTACTTGGTAGTTGCCTAGAGTGAGGATGTTTAAAAATATATCCAAGAAAATATTCTTTAGAGGCTCACCTTTGAACTTACAAGCAGTATTCACATTTTCAAGAAATTGGGGGCTCTGCTTCAACGTAATGTTCCTAAAGAAGTTTATAAAAACAAAAGAGTACCAGACCTTACTCACATTTTCAAATATACACCCTCCGTCAAATGTTGACGGGTATAGCTTAATTAATAATTTTATTATTTTGGTGACCGCACTGTATATCTTTTTCACTAAAACTATAAAACTAAAACCGGTTTCTTCCTTAGTAATTTTGATAAATACATGGCAAATATTATTGTTTTCCGTAACATTTTTTCCTTAATAATTTCTCGATCAAAATATATTAGATTTTATCCATGGCAATAAGCTTCAATTATCTGCCTATATTGTTTTTCTCAGTCAAATAGTCTTTTATATATAAAGCAACAGACCTACTGACAGACGGACTGAATGACTTGAATATTTTTTTACTGTAGATAATCTGAACTGTGAAAATCCTAAAATCTAATAATCTGGAATAATGATTTTTTCACGAGGAATATAAATAATTTGTAAAATTATTTGCAAAAATCTCCTCTCTGTATTTCACATCCTCTATTCATTAATTTTATTCTTCTCAGTGACCACTTTGTATATTTTTGTTATCAAAATTGTATCAGATTTTCATCCTTGTCAACCACATTCCACATATTATTTTGCTGCCGTTTTATTTTTCTTTTAAGGTATCCAACCTGTATATTTTTCATTAAAAGGTCTCTTAGCAATCAAGTAAACTACCCAGTGGCGGTGCCAGGATTTCATTGTGGAGGGGGGCGAACTCGAAAAAAAAATTAAGAAAGAAAAAAATTGTTGCGTATTTAAAATAAAATATATTCATTATTGAAAACCAAATAAGATATAAATAAAAACAAGTTATATCTATAGAACCACTAACTCCAATCTTTCAATTGCATTCGTCTTGGCTTTATTGCTACAAAACGATCAATAACTTTTTGGTGATCGATCTTGTTTTTATTTGATTGTCATATTATTGAAGAAACACCAAGCCAATGGGGGGGGGGGGGGGGGGGGCTGGTCGAAGGCTAGATTACTGCAACTGATTGCTTCACAATTATGCTGAAGACCAGAGTTTCGTGAAATGTATCCTTTTCTCTGATATGTCGCAATTCACGAATAATGGTATGTTCAATAGGCAGAATACTAGATACTGAGCTCAAGAAAATCGACATATAATGATTCAGGAAATATTTGGTGTCAATGTGTGAGCAAGAATAATTAGAAATGGGATTATCGGACTAATACTTTTTCAAGGACGTCCAAATGGTCAACGATATTCAGATTTTCTCAAAATAAGATTGAGGGATTTATAGAAGAATTACCCCTTGGGATTTTGAGGAGACTATACTATTAACAATAATCCCCATAATGCTGCCCGAGTACTAAATCATTTGACAGATAGATTTGATGAACGGGTTATTGCAACCAATGGTCCTATACATTGGCCCCCACGTTCTCAGAATCTTATACCTCTCTATTTTTTCCTACGGGGATATTTAAAACAACGTGTATATTATACATTAAATGTAACGTTGACAATTTTGGAAAACAGAATACGCCAAGCATTTGAAACTATCACGCCTACAATGCTTGAGGAAGTTGCGCAAAATAAATACCATTTCCAGAAGTAAAGAATGCGTAGAACAGGGGTGTCTGCATTTCCCACATAACATAATTATGTGCAAAATATGATTATAGTACAAATCTAAAAGTACGTACTCATGCAAAGTATATACGTTAATTTATATTTTCTTCAAAGAACGACCTACTTTTTTCATGCAATTCAGTTGCAAATATTTTCAATTCTTTGGTACTTTACATGATCTTTGTATATGAATAGCGCATGTAAAACGTATAAAGTATGCATAGTAGTAAAAGTAGAAGGAAAATAAAGAATATACAGGCAGATCCATATGTGTTCTATTTACATTAACATATCTAATATTGTTTACCACACTTCAATTTACTCTCACTAGGTTGCATGTGTGAATTCACTGGATCAGATGTAACATCATCATTTGCAATGAAAGGGAAACAGACTGCCTGGAAAGTGTGGAAATCATTTCCTGAAGCTACTGAAGCCTTCCAAGTCATCTCTATACCACAACAATCTATTTCTGACGAGAAATTTCAAGTTCTGAAGAAGTTTACTGTTTTACTTTACTACAGAGACTCAGAAGTCTTCTCAGTCAATCATGTTAGAAAGCTTATCTTTGCTTCAAAAAGTCGCAGCCTAAAAAGTCTACCCCCAACAAAAGAGGCACTAAGGCAGCATTGTCTTCGTTCAGCATACCAGGCAGGACAAATTTGGGGTCGTGCGTGCCCAGTGATAGACAAGATTCCAGGGCCAGAAGGATTGGGATGGACCATGGTTGATGGGGAGTGGACGCCGGTCTGGTCTTCTCTTCCTCCCATTATGGCAGAGAATTAGTTAAGTGTAGTTGCTCTGGATGCCGTACACGATGCTCGTGCTCAAAGGTCAAGGTTCCATGCACGCTACTTTTTACGAACTGCACCGGGGGTCGACAATGCAGTAATAAATACAATAAAAGATATGTGTTTAATTGATTATTTTTAAATTCGTTCCACAATTTCAAGATCATAATATTACTTTGTTGATCCAGTTCCTTAATATAATAATGTATAATTAAGTACTTAGTTTCAGGGATGAATTGGAAGATAAAAAAGATGATTGCGCGTGATCTAGAGTCGTAAAAGCTCTATAGAAGCAGTTCGTTTACATGAATATTTCTTAGTATTTACTATTTAGTAGTTTTTTGTTTGTAGAAATTTGTTTACTTAATGTAATAAATGTTTTCAAAATAATTAAAATCACTATTGTTTGTGAAAACAAGCCTCTATTGATATATATGGAACACCATATACATAAACCCTTTTTGTGGGGAAAGAAAAGGATATTGAGCACAATTAAAACTTACTTATCAATGAAATTTGTGAGAGAAAAGTGAAATTTTCAGGTTCTTGAAAATTGCGCAGAATCCTTAAGGTGTAGAGATAAATGTATAGAGATAGAAAAGTGCCCTATTTACAAGTGCTTTCAAACAAAAAAAAAAAAAAATAGAAATCGGACCATTGGGAGCTGAAATACAAAAAAAATTAGTGTGGCATTTTGGTGACCTGCACGGATTTTGAAGTGGCTCCCTATCTGGAAAGTTACCTTTTGATATCAACTATGAACACAGAAAGTGGCACATTTCAATCAAAAAGTGTAGCTTTTTTTGGTGTACCCGACGTACTAAAAGAAAAAACTGTGATATCGTGATCGAACTGTCACCTGAGAAATACGAGTAATAGAGCATCTGCGGCGTGGGCGTGGCTAGTTTGCTTGAAGCAAAACAACACAAAAATAATAACCTCCGATCAAAACATTTGGTGAGCCAGATATCTAAACTGTAATACATATTTATCTGGATTATTTGTGTCTTTTGAGTGTGCTCTAAGAAAGTTTGACTTTCATGAATTCATTACGTATAGTGATTATTGTTACATCTTGGATGCTGAAAGTGCTACAAGATACAGGAAAAAAAGTCGCCATAATTGGTTACAGACGCGTATTTAATAGATATCAAACAATACAGCAGTAATATAGAACATTTTCCTAAGACAATATATCCAAATATTGTTAATTATATATAGGTACTGTATACTAAAATTGCGTACTAAAGTGAGATTATGATGTTGTGGCAGCTCACTTGCCTCCAAAATAAAAGATTCTTTTGGAGTTATCCTTCTTAGAAGAGATAAAATCTGAAAGTGAGAAGTCTAGGTCATTCGTGGTTCTCCAGATTGTCCAGAAATTCGATATCATTTACTTTTAACATTTAGGGTTCGGCTACCGCTAATTCATTTATAATTATAATTCTATACTTCCCGCTGCATTGTCGGTCAATCAGTCATAATAATTAAAATATCAATCGTCGGGGTCACCAGTTGAGAACTGAAAACTTCTTGACTTGTAAAACTTGGTTTAAAGAACTTTGAAGATCAGTTGTAAAATTTTTAAATGTAGTTACCAAATCAGATAGAGAAGATACAGGTTCCGCGTTAAATGGAGAGACCGGTGAAACTTGTACTGAATTTTAGGAATGTACAGAACATTGAACTTTGACGTGACTCTTAAATTCGATCTGCAATGTCAGTAACATCTTTTATGTCGGTCTTACCTGAGACTGTAATAGCAATATGGATAATTTAACTAATAGCTCTTGGCTTACCATATGGGAGCCTCCAGCAACACTCAACATCGATCGGTAAAAATCCGATGGTTTGAGATCTCCCATTTGTGATCCTGAAAACAAATCGTCGAGACGCTTCTCTTCACTAGAAGTTAGCCTCGCGATTAACGTACTCTTTAAATTAGTATACAAATCATTTTCAGGGGGATTTGCAATCATATCGTACACGTTAGTTATTACTTCTAACGGTAAGGAAGCTACTACCTGGCCGTACTTCCTCCTATCACCTACAATGTAACGGTATAGTTGAACGGTTTCATAGAACACTCAAAACTGCCATTACTGCTACACGTCACATTGGGTAGATGAACTCCCTATAATTTTGCTAGCCTCCAGGATGATTCCCAAAGAAGATTTGCAATGTTCTTCTGCCGAACTAATTTACGGTCAAATTCTACGATTACTTGGCGAATTTTTCATTAAGTCATATGATACTCCTGACATACCTCTTTTTATCTATAAGTTACGCAACTATTTTAAGAATGTAAAATTTATTTCTCCAGTTTCTCATGTTAATTATAAACCGTTTGTCAATCCTGATATTTTCAGATGTGACTATATTTGTTCGTACAGACAAATTAATTACTTTTAATAAAATAATTAAAGTTATAACTGTCAATATTGATAGAGTTACTTTTTTGTTAGTTGACAGATGTGATGTTCCGCCAACTCATATTATTAAGAAGGTACGTTTTGCCATAGATTCTATGGTTAATTAATTGTTCTTTTTGTTAACGGGGGGGGGGGGGGGGGTGGCAGCTCATTTGCCTCCAAAATAGAAAATTCTTTTGGAGTTATCCTATTTTATATATTGAATACAGTAGCAACACTGGATAACGAATAAATGTGCAGTGTGCACAGAACTTCTCGCAGCACAAAAGAGGTCAATCACGTCCATAAATCAAATACTACGTCATTATTCAAATTTGTTGGTAAAGTAAGGTCTTTTTCATATACTTTTGATACTTATGAAAGTATATTATGTGTATGTGAACATTTTATCCTTTTTTGTTTGTACTTAAAATAAAAATTAAAGTGGATACATAGTACATAATTTTGAGTTCATTCTTTTTTCCTCAATTATTTCATATTCTTAATATGTAATTGCATGACGAAAATTTGCCAATATAAAATTTGCCGGTAAATTGTATATACATTATTCATATGCTTTTTACAGTCATAAAAGTATGTACAATTCTGCTACATATTTCAGCTTAGTCTCATGCGGAGTAATATAGTATATACTATTTTCATATGAAATAGAATCATACCCAAAAAGTACGTATATTACTTCCACATCTAGTGGAAGTATAGTAACGACAAAAAATTTTTTAAAAATTTTTATTGTTCAAATAGGCTTAGAATGTCATGAAACGTCGAGATTTTAAGTTTGCGCGAAAAAAAATTTCTGTCTGTCGGTTTGTAACTTTTTTGTGCGCACGTTTATTTTGGAACCGTTTGAGATATTGACTTGAAATTTGGTACACGTATGTACTTTAACGAGATTCAGAACTAGATTATATTTTCATCTTGTTCCGTCGAAGGGTTGGGGGTAAATTAGGGTAAATTTGGGGTAAATAGGTAAATCAAGCAGATAAGAGTTCATAACATTGGTATTTAGTATATACAAGAGAAGCTAAGGTCTCAAAAAAATGTTGGCATTAGCCACACCCATTACCACCCCCACCCCATTATTAAAGGGGATGAAAAAAATTGTGATTTAGTGTGTGTACAAGAACCAGGAACGTCAAAATATTTTGTTACTTTATCTACCCCCACTACCACCCCCACTACCACCCCCTAGCACCACCCCCTATCACCACCCCACCCCACTACCGATGTGGGGTATCGTTTTATGGGTTTTTGGGGTAGATGATTTCAAATATTATATTATTAAAGTTCTATAAACAATTATTTCCACATACGAAATTTTTTCGTTGTGAGTGACCTGGATAGAAAATCTGGATGTGGAAGTAGTGATTCCTTGGGCAGCGGTATTTATAAATCGTATATTATTCTTATATTTAATACATAAAAATATTTTTCTAATTTTTAAACTGAATTAATTCGTATTGATTAGAGGCTATTTTCTAAATTGTCAAACAAACAATTTTTGTTTTTCAAGGCTTACTTTAAAAATCATTCATACTATTTTTCTATGATAATAAAAAACAACGAGTACCTAAGTTTTTTGAGTTTAATACTTTGGGTTTGACGGTACCGTTGGATTGGTCTTGAAGAGTTGTATTTAACTGAGGGGATGCTGCAAAGTGGTGCCATTTGAAAAAAAAAAGACTTTTTGCAAGAAACTAATTGCGAAAGACTAGAATGCACCTAGTTAATAAATTTGTTGTTTAAAAGTCAAATTTGTATTTTTCCATTATTTTGTATGTCATTTATGATGATTTAAAGTTAATCGCAGCTCTCTAGATTCAAAACAAAACTTGGCTCTAAAAAAATCAAGTCGGTATAAAAACTCACCAACTCAGTTCAAACCCACTCAGAATTTTCTCAGAGTCTGAAAATGCAATAATGTACAGTGTTTTATTTAACAGTTAAGAATTGGTGTCACTTCCGGCTAAACCGGAAGTCCGAGAAATCTTCAAATTCGTCAAAATGTGGAATTTTACGTCTGTGCTGACTATGCCGAATTTCATTTTGATATCTTAAAAACAAAGGGCAAAAGAGGCTAGTGGTATCGTTGTCACCCAGTATATATAGATAATATGTATAATGGTTAAATTAAAATACAGAAATTTGAAACCCATAACAACTTATAAATTAATATAATGCCTTGGTTGCTGTACATATTTTATGAAAATATAAAATAAAGCATGCTGACAGTGACACTAAAGCATCTATTAAAAATTATACAATCCAATTTCCATCCAACATAATTTACGAGTGTCTACCAGGAAAACAAACCAAAGCCTTGTTATAAAATTATTCAAAATTATTCAAAACACTTTTTAAAAAACGGACACAGTGAAATATGAAAACCGTAAAAAATATGACAAACGCTTTATACCTTTTGTTATAATAATTTTGAAATATATCAGGGTTTCTTGATCTGAGATAAGGGCGCCAGGATCTAAATAATAGTACCGGAGCCAGCGACACCTTTAGTTGTTATACTCGTTTAAATTCGGTTTCTCTTTTCTTCTCTCTATTAATGTAACATATCCACAAAACAAATTCTTGTCACTTTATTAGCGGAAACGCTTGGCAGCACCATTTCGATTATGTTAAAAAAAGTGTCAATACTATACGAGTTTAAAGCTGGATTTTTTTGTGTTCTTTATTGGCATTACAATATGATGGAATAGTTAATTTGTTTAACTAAGCAGCAAAATAGTAGATTGAGTGCCGCGGCTGATAATACAGCCAATGCAGTCAATCTATTTTGCTGCTGAGTTGAACATATAATTTTTTCGCCGAATTTTTAAATATATTTTAAAATATTTAAATTATTACAATTCCCATAATTCCTTTAATTTTGTTGTGATAAATTCAATAAGAATTCATAAAAATCGCAGTTGTTGCGTGCTTGACAAGTTACAAAAGTTCTTGCTAGTTTCGAAAAAAAATTGTACTGCTAATGTTAAAAATAACTAAAAATGCGTTGTTAATTTTTGTTGGGGATTTTCTGTAATTGTGTTTCTTAGTAAATGTCACTTGCCAAGATGTGTAAAATATTTAGTTGCCATGGCGTCTAATCATTTCGCCTGCCTAGGCTAAAAAGTGAGTACTTTCCAGCCTAGGCAGGGAAAGTGACACTTTGCTGATTGAAATTAGTCAGAAAAATTAGTATTTGCTGTCAATCGACGAAAAAATTATTTCTTGCCACCTAGCCACCTCCATTGTAGACCGGCGACCTCTTGTCATTAACATAACTATGTGTTAAAAAATGTCAATTGACAGAAATGTTAAAAGCTAAAATTTTTTCAAGTACTTTATTACTTGAGATTGTTAAAAACTTCTGCTGCCGGTTATTCGACGGAACATCGCTTTAGCAGGAGCAAGGAACGTTGTTGCAAGGTCAAGTCACATAGAACAGTGACTAGTGCCAATTTATGTGTTTATTATATTCTTCGATAACATTTTTTTCATTTTAGTTTTCTCCATACATTTTTAATATATAAAATTAGTAGTATTCGTAAAGTAAACACAAAACTTTTAAGTATAAATATAAAACATAAGAAATTTATTGACATCTATTTATCAATCCGTTCATACGAAACTGTCTACAATAGTAATTTTTCTAAGATTGTGTTGAAATTCAAATTTTCTAACTTCAAAGTGACTGCGGAAAATGAATTTGCCACACGTCCCGATTACATCTTCACAAATTTAAAATTTTGGAAAGACTTTAAGGGAAATAACTTCACAACCGTAGAAAAAATAGTATGTAACACACATGTGGCAAGCTTCAGTGCAAAACTCGTATGATAGGAACATTCGCTGCGCTTGCTCGCTCCGTTTTCCTACTTTCATACATCGTTTTGCAATGAAACCCTTGCCACACTTGTATTACAATATACTATTATGCAACAAGTGCATGAAGTGGTACTTTTTTTCACAAATCACTCACCTATGGCTCGTGCGTTAATCCCATGAGTGAAAAAAGGGACTTTATGCATGAGTTTTATACAATATATTTTTTCTTAATGTAATGAAATGATTCAAGCACGTTGAATGATAAATTTAAATACCATTCAAAGATGATGTCAACTGTACATCTTTCTCAAATTATGTTTTTGAGACTTTTTAAAATATCGGCACATTTATCTAAACGTTCTTGTGTAAACAGGAGTATTTTATCCTTTTTTGAATTGCAAAAAAACACAAATATGTGGTATAACCATCGCATAAACTCGCTTCTGCCTGTTTATGGCCACTTTCATACGAGGCAACTAGTGGCCGCCACTGGTGGCTCTTTGGTGGCGATGTGGTCAACTTGCAGGCAACTAGTTGCCCCCGCTCTTATATGACAGATTTCTTAGCCAAGGATAGAGGAAAATGTACTTGGACAATTGAAAAGATGGTCTCAAACTCTTGTTTTGCTAATCAAGAAGAAAAAGCGAACACAAAGATAAATGCAAGTGCATCCTTTGCTATCAAGAAGAACGGCTAAATTCTATATTTTACTTTATTTAACGATTTGTGTTTATGTTTGTTAAGTTCTCTGTATTCACTTTTTCGTCAACCAACTTAGAAACTGATTGTTTTTCAGTCGTTGTGAAAAATCATGAAACGACGTCTACTCACCATGCCTTGCAAAACAATATTGATAATATTTTGATTTTAATAACACAAAATTTACTAAATGTGGAAGCAACAAGTTGAAACGTGTGAACGCTTGCATTTAAAACAATACCCAAACTACGGTGGCGGCCACTGTGACCATCAGCCACCAGTTGCGAGAGTAAGCAACTACCCGCCACTGATATCAGTTGTTGTCACTGCAGTTGCCACGTGCGAAAGCGCTCATTTACGATAATGCTTTACTAGAAGTGGCGGCGACTGGTTGCCGCCACTAGTTGGCTCGTATGAAAGCGGCCTAAACACAGCAACAGGTGAACTGAACATCAACGTCAATATACAGGGTGTTCGGCAGAGAGTGTGCCAAACGGGAATGGCGGATAGGTGGGGCCATTTAGAAGTTAGTTAGCCCTAATGACCTCTATCCAAAGTATCACCGTTTTTGAGATATTCTTATTTTATTTATTTTTTTAATTTCCCTCAAATCAGCCTTTTAGCATGATGAGAGGCGCATACAATTTTGCCATTTTTTGTTACATACGGATGTTGATGACAGAAACTTTTTAAAAAGTATTTTGTGGACGGATGAGTCTACATTTACTAGGAGTGAGAGGGGGGAGAGAGAGGGGGGAGAGAGAGAGAGATAGAGAGATAGATAGAGAGAGAGAGAGAGAGCGAGAGAGAGAGAGAGAGAGAGAATTTATTAGCATTTGTTGCTATACAAAGACAATCATATCTTACAGATTACAATTATTTAAAATACAATACATACATATATAATAAATAAAACAAAATAAACAAAACATTTAAAAACAAGACTTAACATAATTTGAGATACTTCTCTTAAATATGTTAACATTGTTAATATCGTAAGGAATCGTAAATTTACAGAATTTGCACCATTGGACCACAAGGGGCGATAATCCACATGTGATCAGGCCGACCTTATGTCAACGAAAATAAAGTGTGAACGTTTGGGCAGGTGTGATCGGAAGGTTCCTTATCGGACCGCACTACTTGCCGGGCAACCTAAATGGTGATAATTACCTGGACTTCCTACAGAATGACCTCCCGAAATTGTTGGCTGAATTGCCGATTTTTCAAGAAGACAGGCCTATTGTTTTTTGAAATGACAGTTGTCCGGCATACTACAGAATAACCGTCAGGGAACACTTAGATAATGTGTTTCCCAATTCGTGGATTGGTACACGTGGCTCTATTCCATGGCCCGCACGGTCCCCAGACCTGACACCTCTTGATTTCCACGTCTGGGGACGGGCTAAAGAACTTGTTTACTCACAAGAAATTCACAATCAAAACCAGTTAATTCAAGGAATTAAAGCCGCGTTCGCAACGATGAGAGAAGAGATGCGGCTCCGTACAACAACGGTAGAAATCCGAAGATGTCGCGTATGTATCAGAAATGGGGGAGCGCAATTCGAGTAAAATTGTTGAATATAAAATTTACCAACAATTTTTTATTTGTTTTTACTTTACTTTCCCTTAATGTAACTCAGACAGATATACTTTTAAACAAATTACCACCAATTTTCCCATGTTACTTAAAAAGTTTTTATTGCACGTGGCATATGGTTAAAAATGGCATTAAAGGGAGAAGTTTCTGAAAGCATTTGAACATCTTGATAGCTTTTCGTTTTTTTGCAAATGCAAGGGAAAGTTGAACTTTATGGTCCTTTCTACCAATTCTGGGGACTCATAATAATTTTTTTCTTTAATTATCAGCATCCCATATGATTTTGTTAGGACACAGATACATTGCAGAAAATAATAAAAATTATTTTGAACTGTTACAAACATAAAAAAAATTGTTATACATGCTAAAAGTCTGATTTGAGGGAAATTTTCAAAAAAGAAATAAAATAGTAATATCTCAAAAATGGTGACAGTTTGGATAGAGGTCATTAGGGCTAACTAACTTCTAAATGGTCCCACCTATCCACCATTCCCGTTTGGCACACCCTCTGCCGAACACCCTGTACAGAATCATGGCATATACAAATTTCGTGGTACGCTACTTCATCATATATGAGAGAGTTTTTTTATGAAAATACAATTTGTCCAGGGAGATAATTAAGAAAAAATGAATTAACACACTGTTATAAAAAAACTTTCCATTTGAAAATTTCCGAAACGAAAGTTTGATAAAAATGGAAGTTTCCAATAAAATATATGAATATTTGAAACTTTCCAGAATTTCGGGAAGTTTCCTTTTGGAACTTTCGGAATATTCTAATATTTCGTTGGAAACTTTCATTTTTATCAAAACTTTGTTCCTCAAACTCCCGAAAATTTCCTGGTAACTTCCATTGGAAAGTCTGCTTTACTCTTATCTCTATTACATCTCTGCCATTATAGCACTTTTATCTCTATTACATATTTATGTTAAGGACAGGAGCACGCCAGTCTACAATGAGGATGGCAGGAATGCATTTTCCACTATAATGAACAGAAAACATCTCAACTTTAAACACGTAGAGCGTTGACATTTTTTTAACATAATTGAAATGTTAGCGTTAAACATTGTCCTGCTGATGCGTCTGCAGAAGTCGATTTTGTAAAAACACAGTTTAAATATCCTGGAGGAAACTGAAACCGTCGGTGTGAAGCTGCCTCTGAAGGAGTTTCCACAAATACCAAATCACTTGAATACTATTACCCGACGTGCGTATCATATTCAAAGTATACTTCAGAAGCAGCTTAAATTTGACACAAAAAATAAGAAATTAATTTTAAGCAGATTTTTCAAAAAAGACTGACTGCTCCCGAACTATAAATAAGCGGACTGAATGGTTCACTATATGATTTCAGTCGCTAGGACATGTGTCTGTGTGGTTTTGGAGATCCGAACGGATGATAAGTCGTTCTGATAAAGGTAGAAGTCGACCCGCCCCCAAATCAGACCCCATTGTCATTGAAATTGGCGTCAGGTGACGGTGACATACACCCCCGCCCACTTGGGTTCATAGGCAATAAGTATTCAGCATATTTAGGAATATATATTTTTTAATGTAGTTGCGTCATAAATGAAACTAGATTTAAACGTTTTACACTGAACCAAAAATGTCCATAAATAGAATTAGAATTTGTTCATTAGAATTGACTCGATGAATGATTTTATTGAATCAACGTACTTCTGTACATTAGTTGATAAGTTTATTAATCTATAAACGGGTACGTTCTATCTACGAAAATGTGTTAGGTAATTGAAAACAATGATCAAGTTCGTTGATTCGATAAACATTCGTTATTTATTGTTAGTACATTATTTCAATGATTTTGTTCATTAATAAAACAACGATCAGTTATTGATGCAGTACTTTATGGTCAATGATATAATAACTATCAGATATTCAGTGACACTTGTACATTGTTTCTATTACCCACGGATCCTAATGAAATAAAATAAACCGTAATGTCATTAAAAAATGGTAGTAGCCTAGGATACGATAATATTTATGAAGAGCATATAAAAAACAGCTCAGAGTATACAGGGTGTCCCACGACGAACTGCGGCGATCGATATCTCGAAAAGTAAACATTGTAAAATTTGGTAGTAAACTAATGTCGATGAGGACAACTCGGCTAAAATATTCTCAAGATGATGGCACTTCCGGTTATACCGGATCTGTCAACTTGCTTATTTTAAATAGGACACCCTATATATTATTATTTATTTATTATTATTTATTTTTGGATTCCACGCAAAATTCTAGGCCGATATTGTGTATCATGTATTTTACCTAAGTCTCTCCGTTTTTGACATATTTCAATTTTTGTTTCAAAAATGACGTTTGCAGTCCTAAAAGAATTTTTTCCTATAAGGAAGCCTTTATTATCTAATTTGGGTTGGATTCTTTGTTGAGAAAGACCTACTTTAATAGTGTTTTTATAATATTTTGATAAGTATTAATACAGAGTGTTCAAAAAATAGGAGTAGAAATTAAATTGAGAAAATTGTCAAAAATCAATTTTTTCAACTTCAATTTTTAAAATCTTATCTTATTTACCATTAAAAACAAGCTAAAAACGTACTCTTCGCTAATTTACTGACCTGTTTAAATATAATTGTTACACTTATTTGCTTTTATCATGATTAGAGAATATTATTTAGGTATTATGCAAATCACAACTTACACACTTTTTTATTTATTATGAAAATACCTACTTTCTGTATATTGTTGCCTTAATCTGGGCACGCTAATATACTAGTTAGGTAAATACTTTAAAACACTCATTTTTGGAGAACCAATCAAAACAACTACTCTTCTAACTAATACTGACGAAGTATTGAATTACATGATGGGATTCTTAGCATTTTAAAGAAAAAAATATTGAAAATACTTAGATCATTTATTTACACTTAGTCATTCACACTTTTTTTTATTTAATATGGAATTATCTATTTTCTGTATATTGGTACCTTAATCGGGTCACGCTAATATACTACTTAGGAAAACACTTTAAAACACTTATTATTGGAAAACCAATCAAAACAACTACTCTTCTAGCTAATAGATAATTCCATATTAAATAAAAAAAAAATAATTGTTACACATTCTATAGTATACTCTTCGCAGTTTTCTTGTAAATAATGTTAGTTTTTGGACATCCTAAATTTTGTGACACCATCTTTGTTGGTTATATAAAAAAAAATGAAAAAAAAATATCCAACCTGTGTGGGATTCGAACACGGGTCCTTTGGATTGCCAATTGCAATATTCTTTATTTTATTTAACAGTTGGTACAATTCATTTATTATTTCATTCATATTTCAGTTGACGATCAAATATATAATCATAGCGTTACAGGTTACGCGTATATGCGCACGAGTGACGCCACGGCCGGATATTGTGGCAGGAATGACTTCATGATTGTAGCTTTATTTACGTTAAATGATTTCTTTAATAAAGTATTTTAGTACTTTAATATCTTTCGATTTCAGATTTTAGTTTAATTATTGTAAAAAGCAACGAGAGTAATATTTTAATGTGCAGGAAAAATTTACAAAAACCCTGCTTCTGTTAGTCAGATGAATAAAAACAATTATTTGTCTATAAGACAAATTATTAGAAGTTGATATGGATTGCAAATCAAAGCTTTAGCTGCTGCGCCACCACATATTGCTACGAAAATTGATTGTCTGTGATATAACTATATCTTTCGACAATCATACATATTTCAACTCGTACTTCTATGAAATATATATTAGTGAAATTCATAAACAAAAAAAATATATTATGGAAATAATATTTCGCAAGATTTCCATTTTAGTACAAGCGACAAAAATTAAGAGAATATATATTTTTTAAATTAAATAATTAATAACTTTTTTATTTGCCGATCGATTTTCTTCAAAAACAATAGGGTTCTTCCTCTAGCTAATACTAACTTACTTTCTAAATTCCAATACAATCGGACTTTTCTTTCTTAAGTTATCGTGCTTACAAGAAACGTGACGGACGGACAGACGGACGGACAGATGGACATTTTGAAAGGTGTTCAGAATTCGTTCACTAACACAATGATATGAAAATTTTTTCTCAACGAGCGATATTTACGATTTTAGAAATGTGCCGATCAAATACAATATACTCTTCGTTTTTGCGAAGAGTATAATAAGGGTAAGTTTGTGTATGGATGTCTATTCCGAAAATTTTTAGTTTTCGAAATATTGCCAATTCAATATTTTTATATGGGGATTTTGCTATGGATTTTAAGTTCAAATATTCTTAGTTGGCTATGACGACGTTGGGTGCTAAACAAATGTATGTAGCTGTCACTTACCATTTGACAAGTATTAATTATCATGCCGGGGCGCTTAAATTATACGTACGAGGATTATTTAAATTTGTTTATAATCTATGGAGAATGTAACAAAGCTTTATCAAGAACATGTGAAATATTTGGTAATAGATATCCAGAGAAACGAAAACCGTCTCCTAACAGTACCTATTAAACGAATAATGGAGAATTTTAAAAATTTTGGCACCGTTAAGGCAACAATTCATAGCAAAATCCCCATATAAAAATATGCCCTCATCGACATTACCTTACTGCCAAATTTTCAAAATTTTACAATGTCTACTTTTCGAGATATCGATCGTCGCAGTTCGTCGTGGGACACCCTGTATAGCTAAACCACTATGTTTTATGTTCAACTTACCCTTTAGTACGAGTGAATTTTCAAAGGATTTTAAAATAGCACATGTCATACCTATATACAAACAAGGCGATAAAACATCTTGCAGCAATTAAAGACCTAAAGGATGGTAATTAGTAATTTTGTAAGTTATTGGAAAAGCCTATTAAGCATAGATTAAGTAATTACCTTGCTAAATTTAATTTGATATCAAGTTCATAGTTTGGCTTCCTTAAAAATTCATCCACAGATGATGCAATATCAGACGTGATATGCAATATTCACAAAAATTTAAATAGTAATAAAAAGGTAGTTGAAGTTTTCCTAGATTTAAAAAGCTTTCGATACGGTACACAGTGGGCCCAGAAATCGAAAAGCCTGGCCAAAATTCTTAACATGAGTACATCAATCAAAAAAATATTTAAAAAAATTAAAAGTGATGGCGGTATGTTATTTGCGGGGGTGCAAAAATTGAAAAAATGTGATAAAAAAATGAAAATTGACAAACCGGCTAAAAAGAGTGCATTAAGCATGGAAAAAATATTGAAAAAAATTTTATTGGGAGGTTTTTGGGTTTGGAAGATGCGAAAAACATGGCAAAATAATTTAAGAATGGGCCAGTTTTCTAAAAGTGTGTATATTTAGCGTGGAAACATTATTTAAATAAAAATGGGTAATGGAGGGGAGTTTGCGGAAATGTAAAAAGTAAAATAAGTGTTAAAAAAAATAAAAATGTCGCCTAGAAAATAGTATTGCTGCCAGACACTTCTATCTCACTATTTTCAGGCGATTGAGTATCGTCAGCCGATTGAGTATTATCAGCCGATTTAACCACAGGTACATGTTATTCTGGCTCTTTCAATAACTGGAGAACTTTCTTAGGAAAGGTTACCATTTTCTTTTTGGGTAGATTTCTCATAGAAGTCTGAATAAATCTATTAAGTACATCCGTGTTTGTGAAAGATATTAATCATCGGAAGATAACTACCAAATTTATTTATAGAAATTTCCGTGGAAAAAATGAAAATAGTCATTCGAAGCAGTTACCGAGACTCTGTCGTCGCGTCGTACGTAACACCTCGTACTTGACCTTATTACTCATTACTTCCAAACCGGGATGACCGGGTTCTAAATTCTGTACCATATAATAGGAAACTTGCCCAAAAAATAAAATTGAATTAAAATACTCAAAATCGTAAATTAACATCATTAAAAACCCCATAGACAACAAAAAATTAAATAAAAAAAAATCCTCCAGAAATATAAGCGATTAAAATCTGCCGGATTTTACCCACTCCTGAAACGTGACGTCAGAGGGTGAAAGTCGGATGACGGCGTCAAGCGACACTGATTCTGCTTTCGCATGCTCATTTGCTCATTTGCTCATTGAAATGTTACAAAATGTCACTTTTGATTCGTTCGTGCCGAGCCGAATTTTCGAATTTCGCCGTGCAATTTACGATCAGGTTTATCTGGAAGACTTCCTCTTTACGTCGCGACATCGTACGGTCGTTCCAATGGTGTTTTTCGAAAAATATGAACGTGTCAAGATTGAATGTTTTTGCAATTTTTTCGGCTCCGAAATGTAAGCTGTTTTTTGCTATTTTTCGCAGATATCTCCGAAACGGTGTTAGTTAGCTCGAAATAAAAAATAAGGTCAAACGAGTATTTTCCACTACGAATCTTTTGCTATCACCAGACTTTTGATTTTTTTTTTTCGTTTCGGAGATATCTACAGAAATGTCAGCCAGGTACGGCAAAAAATCGCAAATTTTGAGCTTCTACAGTTGGCAACTTTTTAATTTTGGCTCCTACGCCAAAACATTACTCTAGCTAATTTAAACATAATTAAATTTGCTAAAACTCCCTTTTTTATTTTTTGAATTCCGACAAAAATTAAGGAATTAGAGGGGGCGGGATTTGGGACTTTTTTTTTCGGTAAAATTTCTCCATTTTGTCACCGTAATTAATCGGTAATTAACTGAAATCGATCTCATTTACGATGTTCACTTAATATCATGTCCTATTTTGACGCTCCGTTAATCTCGGCCCTTCGAAACAAAGGCTTCTGAGAAAAAATATTTTTTTAAAATTTACATACACTCTATAGGGAAACGTGTAATTTCCTCGAATATCTCGATAATTATCGTTTTTTTCGAAAAATTTGTAGACAGCTTATGTAAAGAGAATTAATTGGGCTTTTCGACACTTTTTTTATTTTTTCTCTAACATAAAAAACAAAAGACTTATGACCGAATATGCGGACGTCTCAAAGCCAACCGCTGCCCGGTCTATTAATTAGGGTGAATGGCTAAAGTACGCCATCTGTTAATACCACGCGAGACTAGTTTTCACCCGGTGACGTCACAGTGCTTTTCGTGAGGAGTGGCGAGGATTTCAACTTTAATTATTTATTGCAAAGTAAGTACTGCGATTTAAGAGCTGATATTCGGTGTGGCGTGTTTTTATACATAAATACACACTTTAATGAAATAAAAAAAAATGGGCAAGTTCCCCATTTGATAAAACTAAAAGAACCCTGCTTGGAACTCGTTGCGCTTTCTTTGTAGCTCAAACAAAAAGTATCCATTAATTTTTATTTCTTTGTCTTTGTAGAACCCCATTTAACACAATTGTATGACCGAATGTATCAAATTTCACGAGCAATCAATGTGTACAAAATAAAATACTTATTTTATAGATTATCTTGGTGAAGTTTCACTTTGTTTTTGTTGAAATTACACAAATTACAGGCATATCGAATAGTACATTCGAATGTGGAAAGCAAATATTTACAACTGTACGCAGAACTCTATTTCTTACAGTGGTGGCTGGTGAAATTTCAATATTTTTTTTGTTTCTCGTCTGTGGCGCATGGGATCCATACGAAACATGGGAAATAACATCTAGAGGAGCACTTCTTTAAAAATATTGAAAAAGCAGTTTGCGAATTTTTTTTAAAAAATAAAAGTTGGCCCCCCTATGACTTAATGAAAATTATTTAACACTTAATATAGATAAAACTTATGCAATTCCATTTACTACACCGGAGAAATTATTTGAAACAATACCTAAAATTACTTTTAACAAAAATGTCATCAAATTTACTAGCACAATAAAATACCTTGGCATTACATTAGATTCGCTCCTAAATCGGAAAGTCCATATTAATATTTTAAGTAAAAACCGCTGCCCAAGGAATCACTACTTCCACATCCAGATTTTTTATCTAAGTCACTCACAACGAAAAAATTTTGTATGTGGAAATAATTGTTTAAGGAACTTTAATAATATAATATTTGAAATCCTCTATCTCAAAAACCCATAAAACATCGGTAGCGGGGTGGGGGTGGTGATAGGGGGTGGTAGTGGGGCTGAATGAAGTAAAAAAACATTTTGAGGTTTCTGATTCTTGTACACACACTAAATTGCAATTTTTTTCATTCCCTTTAATAATGGGGTGGGGGTGGTAATAGAGGTGGTTAATGCCAAAATTTTTTTTAACACCTTAGCTTCTCTTATATATACTAAACACCAATTTTATGGACTCTTACCTGCCTGATTTATTTATTTTCCCCAAATTTACCCCCCAACCCTTCGACGGAACAAGATGAAAATATAATCTAGTTCTAGATGTCATTAAAGTACATGTGTGTACCAAATTTCAATATCTGAAACGGTTCCAGAGTAAACATGCGCACAAAAAAAGTTACAGACAGACCGACAGACCGACATGCAGAAATTTTTTTTCGCTCAAACTTAAAATCTCGACGTTTCATGACATTCTAAGCTTATTTGAACAATACAAATTTAAATTTTTTTTTTTTGTCGTTACTATACTTCCACTGGATGTGGAAGTAAAATATACGTAAGCTCTTTTGTATTCTAGGCAAGTTAGAGTTTTTTTACACGATAGTTTCATAAAAATGTTATACTATGCATTTGCACAGTCTTTTACAGTATGGGATAATAGCCTGGGGATCAACCAACTGGAGGTTGCTCAAAAAATGCTAATAAAAATTTGTTTATCAAAGCACTATCAATATCCATTACATTTAGTTTTTTCAGAATTCATAGTTTTCACGGTCAAACAGTTATATGTAAAAAAGTATCATTATATGTACGGGAAAATATAAATATGCATACTAAAATCAACTACGATAATATTAGTACATGAGCAATAAATAACTAAAACAGAAATTCCACTTATAAATACTAAATTAACACAACACTATATAGAAATCAGGGGCCAAAACTGTACAATCTCCACCAACAAGAAATAATTTTACAACCTTGGTTAGCAAATGGATTTTATATAACACATATCGTATCTATAAATTTTAAAGTGAATTGAAATATATGCACCGATATGCCCTTTCCCGCTCTGGTCGTTCCTTACTCACGCACCCGTGCTATTGCCTCAGTTTATTTATAAAAGCGCTGTTCAAGGAAACACTACTTCCACATCCAGATTTTCCATCCAAGTCTCTCTCAACGAAAAAATTTTGTATGTGGAACTAATTGTTTATGGAACTTTAATAATATAATATTTGAAATCGTCTACTCAAAAAACCAATAAAACGATATCCCACATCGGTAATGGGGGGGGGCAATACCTGAAAATTTTTGAGACCTTGTAGCTTCTCTGGTATACACTAAATACTAATTTTATGGTCTCTTACCTGCTTGATTTATCTATTTACCCCAATTTACCCCCAGACCCTTCAACGGAATAAGATGAAAAGATGATTTAGTTCCTGATCACGTTATCACACATAAGTGTACCAAATTTCAAGCCAATATCTTAAACGGTTCCAGAGTAATCGTGCGCACAAAAAATATTTACAGACAGGCGGACAGACCGACAAACAGAAAATTTTTTTTCGCTCAAACTTAAAGTCTCGACGTTTCATGACAGTCTAAGCTTATTTGAGTAATCAATATTTTCAATTTTTTTTTGTCATTACTTCCACTGGATGCGGAAGTAAAATCACCCGATATATCCGCGGTTGACGGAACCTTTTCCTTTTATAATTTTTTTGAAGTCGGTAGAAAGTATTTAAAGTAGTATCAACTAGCTATTTTTTAAACTCAGCGCTTTCTATGCGAATATCTTCTGACATTTTATTAAAATAATCGATTAATTTTCCATTTACACCCTCTCCAATTCCAATTCGCCTCATTCCGTTTGCATTTTGTTTCTTGTCCGTCGCCGATCTGTCTACATCAACCGAAACAAATGAAGGCGATTCCTAGAACGAGTCTCCTTTAAAACAATTTATCTCTCATCATTCTGACACCTGCAACATCGAGGTCGCCTCTGTAACAAAAGAGGATCTGTGAGAAATTCTCGCAAAGCTTGCTTACAAATGACACAAAATCTTCAATAAAACAGAACAGATGTATCTGTTTTGTTGTTTTGTTCGAATGGAGTTCCTAACAAATGATGCAAATAAAATCGAAATTGATATATATTTAAAGTGAAATTGGGATGATGCGGATATAATACCGATTTTCTGTTAGAAATCAAGTTTATGAGAATCCGAGATCAGTTGATCCTTAAAAAATTTTTTTGGAAAAAAATATACCTAAGAATTATGAAATATAATTTCACTGTCGCGTGGCCCAGTTAATTGAACTTTATTACTTAATATAGATATTAACGTCAGTTAAAAATACGTTGATTTCGTTATTAGTTCATTTTTACACCGACCACCAACCTCCTTAGGTAATAAGGTTAATAAGGTTCAAATGTGTGACGGTAACATTTTATTTCACAATTTGTAGATACGTTTTTTGAAGGCGGTTTAATTTTTTTTTCAAAAATTTTTTCATTTTTTTCAGTGGCCTCTTTATTTAGCTTCTACACAGTAAAATACCTATCGTTGTGACTTTTAGGCTCATTAACAGAGATGAACTCTGTGGCAGTTTACTTACTCTTGAATAAGATTTCCGGTAACCAAGGATTTCAGGAAAAACAAAAAGAAGAGAATATAATATCATTTTTTGAATAAGTACAGATATTTTAAGAAAAATAAAATGTTAAAAGAAGATCTATTTTAAAAGCTTAATATATATATATATATATATATATATATATATATATATATATATATATATATATATATATATATATATATATATATATATATATATATATATATATATACATTATCAAAGTATTATTTTATTTAATTATAGAAAATGTTGATAAAAATATAATATCAACTACTATAAACTCACTGTATATCAAATTTCATGTAAATCTGCAATTTCTCGCAGCCATATTGTTTTCGCAACCATATTGTTTTCGCAGCCATATTGTTTTCGCTATTTTGACTTCGTAATTTTTTACGTCAGATTCGTTATCAGCTACTTCTAAAATACCTAACTAAATATTTGAATGCAATTTTGATGGAATTTGAATTTTTTATCACAAAATTAAATCTTCACTGCCGACTTCGCCATATTCTCGAATATTTTCGGCTAAAAAAAAATCTTGTGTCTAATTTTTGTTCACCTTATACTGGACGTGGCTTGATGAAATTAATATGGGACCACCGCCGAGCCATTTCTTACAGTTTGAGAAAATTTCATAGAAATCGTCAAATTCCTAACCTCAAAACTTAATGGGCAATAAATGTGAAAGATTATCAGCCCCGTTACCACTAGTCATAACAGAACTGAAATTATATAATGGAGTTGAGAAAATTTAATTTATTCGTATTATTATTATTATAGATATTCATTTTAAATAAGATACTTGAAATCCTTGACTTTGTTAGCATTTTGGTCGTATGTAATATCATTAGTGCTTGAAATTTTATCGGCAAAATTTTTTCGAAAGCGTTGTTGCCTGGTAATATGAAGAGTGCAAGTTGATAGTTTATTATCTGATTAAATCCAGACCGCTTTAGCGGGAGGGATTTAATCTTTGATAATATACTGTCAATTTGCACGAGTTATATTAACCTTTTGGCAACTTAGCTTGAGAAAAAATGTATAGATAAAATTTAGAAGCACGAGTGGTATTTGTGGAGAATATTTCACGAATAAATAATTCATTAAGTACATCTTCAATATTATGTTCAGTAATTAATTGCCTTCAGACGTTTTCTTGTCACTTTTTAGAGATTACTCACCTTCATCTTCAATTTCATGATTTACGTCAAATAAAAATGCATTTTCAAAGCCACTCATCTAATAAAAAACAAAGTAGGTTTAAATGACAATCAACAAAAACAATATACGTTAAACCAAGGTACTGTAAGACCAGTTTATAGACTGGTCTTCACAACAAAGGCACG
Source organism: Rutpela maculata (assembly GCA_936432065.2). NCBI lineage: Eukaryota > Metazoa > Arthropoda > Insecta > Coleoptera > Cerambycidae > Rutpela > Rutpela maculata. The sequence continues at coordinate 80,695,533 of OW386289.2, read as the reverse complement.
CTTCGACCAATCACATTACGGGTCAAATTGCATATTACCAATCTATCGCTTTTACGTTCTAAGGCTGCCGGCTCAAATGGTGCCGCCATCTAGTAACGCTAGCTTAACTTGACTGGCCTAAACAGTGAATTTTTCAAGAATTATTATATTAAAGTGTTTATTAATATATATTTATGTATTTTATCCTTGTTTTTAATTTAAGATGTTTAATAATTAAGTTAAGGTTTGCTTGTTTAAGTAGAGAGACTTTAAGTACAACGAATTATAATGTATATATAGTGATACTGCAGAGTTTTGTATTCATTTGTATTTAATTTCAGTTGTGAAAATTATTTTGTAATTACGTTAGGTTTTACCTATAAGCCATTGAAACCTGTGTATAATTTGTCCCGAACCTATATAAGTTCCACACAGCATTGGCTTTCAAATTGGGAGTTGCCAACTTGTGTGGTGTTTTTAGGTTATTTTTGTATTATTACTACTTACTTATATAATACAATACTACAATTTATAATTTACGCTAACAATTAGTAATAAGCTAGAGAAGATATTTAGATAACATTTAAAAGCACGAGTTGTCCTATTTGCCGAAAACATTTCACGAAACAAAACGACAAAAATTTGTCGCAGTATTTGCCGCTGCAGCGACACAAAAAATTAGAGCGATACATTTTGCATGTTGGTACTGTCAAAAGCCGATCTAGGTTGGTTTACCACTAATAATGACGTTTGATTGGTGCAATGTTGTGAAAAAACATGCTCTCATTGACTCTAGCGTTAATGAGTGAAATAATCGCTTAAATTTCATAAGCAACATAGTATAGTCAAAAATGGCGAAATCAAAAAAGAAAGTTGGTGAAAAAAATTTAGATCAGAACAAATGAAAAAACGAAATGAAAAGAAAAAAATTCTATACGGAAGTTAAGATAAGCTATAATGAATGACCCTGAAAAGTGTGAAGAAAGCAAAAGAAAAGAGAGAGAGAGAGAGAGAGAGAGAGAGAGAGAGAGAGAGAGAGAGAGAGAGAGAGAGAGAGAGATAATAAAAGAAAGGCAGAGGGAAATATTAAAAGTATAAATAAAATAAGTGAGAGTGACATTATATGAGTTTAAAAAACGAGCGAAAATTTTGGAAAGAGCATTAGTTGATCAAACTCCTCCTCCCACTCCCCCCACCTAAATCTCAAAATAATTACGTTAATACTCATCAACTTTCAGGAAGATTAGTGGCGAGACATAAAAAATGACTCAAGAATAGAAAGGAGCTTAGACTGACAATTAATTGTAGAATTAGAAAAAAACTGAGAAAAGAGAAAGCTAGCAAAGAGAAATACAAAAAGCGACTTTCAAGGCAATCACAAGCACTGCGCGTTATCCCAGAAAAGAAAGTAAGAGCACTATTGCAGGGACAGGTGGTTACTCCCGTTATAAAAAAGAAACTTTCATTTGGGGAAGTTCTTTGTTTGTAATTAAAGGAAAACTTTTCAACAAAAACCAGATCTGGTAAAGGAATAATCTTTTCTAATGTGTCTGGACAATTAATAAAAAACACCGCTATCAGTATTTTATGGATTATCTCTTCTCTTCTCGGATAATTCGTTAAAAAAAATGGAACACATTTTCGTAATTAAAAATATAAAGAGATACTGTTTGCTGATATTGTAGCTGTATTAGATTATCCAACTGTAGTCGTGAGAGATACATTTCTAAATTGCCTGATGTAGAAAACATTTGTTAAGTATATTTAACTTAAATAAAATTATATAAAAAAAGTATTTTTAAGAAAAAGCTTTTATCTGAAAAAACTACTAAAAAGTAAAAATATTTTTTTTTAAATTCATACACATGGAAACCAAAAGCTTTAGGGGCGGTCATATAGTGATATTGCATAGTTACTTTGCTCAATTGACCACCCCCAAAGCTTTTGGTTTCCATGTGTATGAATTTTAAAAAAATTATTTTTACTTTTTAGTAGTTTTTTCAGATAAAAGCTTTTTCTTAAAAATACTTTTTTATATAATTTTATTTTTTACTTTTTAGTCCACTTATTTTACAAACAGACAGACAAAACCCTTTCATTTGCCACCGCCATCCACCCATCCCCTCTCCCGTCTTCTCACCCCTCTAACACTACTTCCCACTTCTTCCCTCTTTCCACCACTTCCCCTGCCCTTCCCCATCTCTCTCCACCTCTTTCCACCCTATTCCCACCTTTTCCCACCTCTTTCCGCCCCTTCCCACCTCTTCCCACCCTTTTCCTACCTCGTCCCATCCCTTCCTCATCTCTTCCCACCCCGTCCCCACCTCTTACCACCCCTTCCTCACCTCTTCCCACCGCTTCCCCACCTCTTCCCACCCTTCCCACCCCTTTCCCACTTCTTCGCACCTCTTCCCCACTTCTTCCCACCTCTTCCCACCCCTTTCCCACCTTTCCCACCTCTTCCCACCCCTTCTCCACCTCTTCCCACCCCTTCCCCACCTCTTCCCAACCCTTTCCCACTTCTTCCCACCTCTCCCACGTCCGCCATATTAATTTAGAATGACATCACACACTTTTATTTTACTCATCAAACCCTTTCATTTGACACCCATATCAACGGGGTTGTGACTAAAAAGTAGATCCGCCATCTTGGGACGTCCGCCATATTGGATTTAAAATAACGCCACATTTTTTATCGTATTTTACTCGTCAAACCCTTTCATTTGATACCCATATCAGGGGGGTTGTGACTAAAAAGCCGATCCGCCATCTTGGGACGTCCTCCATATTAGATTTAGAATGACGTCACATTGTTTATCGTATTTTACTCGTCAAACCCTTTCATTTGATACCCACATCAGGGGGGTTATGACTAAAAAGCCGATCCGCCATCTTGGGACGTAAGCCATATTGGATTTAGACCGATAATGGCTATACTATGTTGCATTGTCACCGGACTTATACACGTGTGCCAAATTTCAAAGCTCTAGCTTAATTAGAACTAGTCGAAATTCAGCTTGCAAGATTTGACCTAAATCAACAAACAAACATACAAACAAACATTGCAACAAGTTAAATAAAAGCTTTTAAAAAAACATATTATTTAAAAATATACTTAACTTTATTTACGTATTCAAATGACCTGATTTAACAAATGCTTCCAAAGACTATATATTTTTTTTGGTTGTAAGTCATAAGTTTAATTTTTTAGAATAAGTCGATGACAGGTTTTTTGTTCCACATGTTAATATTACTAAGTTAAGTGTTCTTTTTTTTTGTCTTTCCGAAGTAATATTTTGTTCATGCTTTGTCACCAAAAGTTTTAATTTCGTATCATTTTGTTGGACTATGTGTTGAGCCTCAGTTCCATGGAATCTCTAATATTTATAAAAGTGTTGTTATGTTGTTTAGTTGTTTTATTGTTTGACTTTATCATCTGTATTATTTATGAAAGTACAAGAATAAAAAATTTTGGTAGGAAATATTTTGTCGAAAAATCAAAATTATAAGCATGTGTCAAAAAAGTAAACAATTTGAAAAAACAGTCTGTAAAGGTATTTACACAAAACTTCCCTCTCTTTGTGGCATCCTTTATTTATGAATTATTTTTTCTTTTGGATGACCACCCTGTATATTTTTACTTCCCTCGCTTACCAAAGGGAAGTATTGTAATCGTGAGAAAATCACTGAATCACTTTGTTTACTCCTTAATCTGTTCGCACTATCTGACCATCTGAACCGTACTAAACTGTCCACTCTGGGCTTCTCCATACCTTTATATACCCAAAGATCAGGGGACCAGAATATTCTCAACTCCTTCTGGAATTCTCTAGTAGTCTCTCTACAACGTCCCGGCTCTGATGCCGCTCACACCATCTCTGGGCCTATCGCCAAACTAACTAACTAATTCTGAATTCAGTTTCTGTTACTTATACAACTTGTAGGAAACTCAGATAGATGTCTCTGGGGATAGGAATGTAACAATATTTTCATATTTTTCTTTCTTGGCAGCTAATATTATCGTCTGCCAACACACCGTTTAATATTTTTTTTTAGGTTGACTACCCTGTATATTTTTAAAATATTTTTCTTTGGCAATGGTGTTAACTAATGACTTGAAACTTACACTGAACATTTTTTAATATAATACTTTTTCGCTGAGGATGTTACATTTTTTTAATCACATAAATTGTTGGAAAATTATCGAGTTGAAGTTGCACAGCAACGCGCCAAACGGCAAAGTCGTGCACGGCCTACTGGCAATATAACACACTCGAGCGTTTTCACGGCGTAATTAAAACCACCCTTTAAATTCATCATATTACCATCTTTTTTTCTTTAACAATTGCTTCTTCTTGGAAATTTTAGTTTTATTGCTAAATGTTAAGAGATAAACTATTTATTTCAGTAACACTGTGAAAATTTCAAACTGAAATTTTACTTCCAATTTTTGCTCAATCGCTAATTTTCGACTTTGCTTTTGTCTTTTAGGTGTTTTTATCAATATTCCAACTTGAAACTTGGTATGACGATTTAGTTCCCAAAGTTTCGTTATAATATTTGCATTATGATCAATTATTTAAAAATGGCCTATCGAGTTAAAAAATTGGTCAAATAGTAGTCAGTAGTCAGATAGGTAATCGGAGAAGCAAAGAAGAAGAAAAGCAGGTTAACTGAGGAATGCAGAGAGGCTGTGGAATTGAAAAATGAAGCCTGGAAGAAAGCACCTCAGCGAAACACAAGAACCAATCAGGAATATAACAATAAAAGAGAATAGCAAACCGAATTTTAAGGAAAAAAAAAACGAGAGGAAATGAATAAAAAAGTGGAAGAAATAATAGAAAGCAGGTATAAAGTTTTACAGTAACGTTAGGAGTTTATAAAAGAATTCACTCCACGAGTAAATATCTGTAAGGACAAAAATTGAAAAAAATTAACGGAAAAGACAGAAAAGATTTAATGAATATTTCGAAGAGGTACTACTTCTACACAACAACAGGAAGAGGAGAATGAGATGCCATACTACAGCGCGAAACCATAAGTAGAACCACCATCGTATGAAGAGGTAGTGAAAGTAATAAAAAGAAAATAGGAAAACAGCAAGTACAGATGAAATAGTAGCAGACTTAATAAAGAATGGAGGGGAGGAATTATAGAGACAAATATACAACCTAACTCTGCGTATCTGGGAACAAGAAGAGATGCTGGATGCTGGGACTGGATACCAGAAATTATCCTCCCGATTGTTTGTAGTAATTACAGAGGAATAATACTAATTAGCGTCCCTTATAAAATATTACCAAATAACTTCATACTCAGAGAAAATATTGGGTGAATACCAATATGGATTCAGGAGTAATAGGTCAACCACAGACCACCTGGGTACCTTATGACAAATGCAAGAAAAAATGCTATGAATATGACATAGAAGTTCACTATCTGCTTATAGATTTCAAACAGGCATTCGATAAAGTACACAGGAGGAAAATGCTATAAAATTTAACCCTTATAGGAATACCTCGAAAACTAATAAAAATAGTAGACAATGGCAGAATCTGCAGCAACTTTTAGAGTACAACATCTTAGGGAAGAATTTAAGGTACAATCTACCTACCAGCTATCAGAAAACTCAGTAGAACAGGAAGCATTGTAAAGAGATCTACAGAAATCATTGGATATGCGGATGATATCACAATAATTGGTGATTTTTTTGCCTCTTTAAACAAATTCCCATAGATATGGACCAGCAAGTAAATAGAGGAGGATTATAAGTGAATCAAGCCAAAACGAAATACATGTTTTGTTGCAGAAAGCCTTCAATGCAACCGCCAAATATTAATAAACAAACGGTAAATAAATTGAAAGCGTCACGATCTTTGATTACTTTGGGGCTAAAATCACCAATAAAAATGAAATAAACGAGAGAATTGGAAAGGAAATAAATACTACTATGCCTATTCATAATTAATAAGAAGCAGCATACTAAATAGAAGGTCTAAGTCGACAATTTATAAAACTCTTATAAGACCTGTAGTAACTTATGGCTGTGAAACATGCCCATTAACAAACAGCGATGAAAGACAATTAAGAGTATTTGAAAGCAAGAAGAATTAGAAGAATACTTGGCCCGGTCCAAGAAAACTGTTTATGGAGGATACATTGAGAAAATCCCTTCAACTAAAAATGTTAGTTGGGATTTTCTTAGTTACTATAAATAAATTTCCATGTAATTTGTGTTGCAGTAACACGGCCTTGCTATTTACCACTACTAAAAAATCTATTTTTCCACTAGTAGCAGTAAATAAGAATATTGTAGCCACAATTAAGTAGGTGTGTTATTCTCTTTATTTAACAGCCCAAACTTACTGCTAAAATATTTCGATGTGGAACAACTAACAGTAAATATTTAATTTACTTTGGTTTGTGACAACTAGTTGGACATTTGTGATAACTAAAAGACAACTGAATTTTTATTAGCTGTAACAAAATAAGTAATTGTAGTAATAATAAATGTTTGTAATTTTATATTCGGCGGGGAATGGCCGACTAGATCGAGAAAAAAAAATTTTAGTTTCTTTTTCCGGTTAGCGCGCGCGCCGTTCGGAAGTTTCGTCTGCCAGCGTAATTGGGGTATGTGAAGTACATATACTAACTACCTATGTGGTCAGATATCGATAATCATTCGATTTAGAAAAAAATGCCCCCCCCTCCCTATCCCCCCACCATACCAAAAAGTTGCAGAGAGAAAAAAATTTTGTATTTATATGGTCTCTTCGATTACCGACTGGCAGACGGTAACCACTCGTCGTCGAATTTGCACGCTATTTCCTAGACTATATGAGTCCCATGCGTCACAGACGAGAAAAAATATTGAAATTTCACCAGCCGCCACTGGTGGCAACTAAGTGAATTAGTTACCACACCTACTATATTTTTTAGTCACAACTAAAAAATATAGTTGTGACAAGACTTTGTATTTCTTGTGACAACAAAACCATTTATTATTGTAACCAAAAGTATGTAATAAGTGCTTAGTCACAACTAAAAAATAAGTAGTTGTCATAACATTTTTCATTTGTTACAGTAACTAACAATATTTGATAAGTGCAACTAGTTGATTTTAACTAAAATTATTTAGTAATGGCTACTAAGAACTTCTAACAAATTGAATTTAATTAGGACAACAAATCTACCGTCCTGTCCTCTATTTTATTAGGAAAATTTGCTGTGGTTATGAGTTTTTTAGTTGTGGTTACAAATATTTTTCCTCAGTGTAAGATTTAATCATGAAATTGGCATACTTATAAAGATAGAGGAGTAAGGCCCAGTACTTCCATCTCCAGTTAAGTCTAGTCTGTAGATAGATCCCATGGAAACAATTACACAGGTCAACAACAAAAAAATTCTGCTCCAAGACTAAACCTATCATGCCTTAAGTATTTTTGTGTGCTGAAACCGAATTTTTAATTAAAAAAAATTTCTACTTCGTAGATTTTGAGTAAATGTCAAAAATTTTCAAAAAAAACGTATTTTAACGGTAAAAACCGGGATTCACTCGAAATCTATGCGGTAGAAAATTTTTTAAATTAAAAATTCGGATTCAGCACACAAAAATACTTAAGGCAAAAAAGGTCTACAAATCTGTTACAAGGACTAAACCTACCATGTCTTAAGTATTTTTGTGTGCTGAAGCCGAATTTTCAATTTAAAAAATTTTTTAAATTTATTTTAAAAAATCCCGGTTTTACTCGAAATCTATGCGGTAGAAAATTTTTTAAATTGAAAATTCGGCTTCAGCACACAAAAATACTTAAGACATGGTAAGTTTAGTCCTTGGAGCAGACAATTTTTTTTTTGTAGACTTGTGTAATTGACACAATGGGCTCATTTAGCACTTTTTTTAAATTTGATTATCGGAAAGATCTTGAAAGACCCTGTGCAAAAAACTAGAATTTTGTGAGACCTACAAATCATCTAAAAAAAATCATAAAAATGGACCGCATCCGATTTGTCGAATATCTGCCGTTACGTCACCTGATAGGAACCCGCTAGCCGAAGCGGCTAGCTTCAGCGCGTTATTATAGCTTCACAATATTACAAATCGTTAACTCAAGCAGTGTATTTGGAAACTTATGCGTCTTTGTGAAGAATTTCAGTTTATCAACTATTTTATTATATATATTACTATCCTCTGACGTCACGATGTTAGTCGCACCGCGCTTCCATTCCCTCTTTAAAAGTCGTATATTTCGAAAACCACATATCGGATTCATCTGAAATTTTCAATATCGTCTAATTTTAAGTAATACTTTATCCACAAGAAGTAACAACTACTAAATGAAATTCATTAAATGAGCCCAATGTATCCAAGGAAATTATCTGGAGAATAAATTTAACGGGAGATGAAAGTACCGGGCCTTAGTAAAATATATAAATCTCAGAGAATAAGATGGTTAGGTCACGTACCCAGGAAGGATGAAGAAAGAACACAAAGAGAATGGCCTCAAATTAGAAAACCAAAAGGTCGACAAAAGAAAAGCTGGTTAGACGATGTGAAAGTTGACCTAAAGAGTCTGAGAGCGAGAAACTGGAGAAGAGTAGCAGTAGATAAAGCCAGATGGAGAAACATAGTGGAGCAACTTCATTACGAACAATTTGTTATTTTCTTCGTTGCGATACGAACTATACAATCACAGATATTTAGAAAAACTGTAAAAACACAATTTTGGACATTCTTTGTTTAAACAAATCACTTCCGGGACTAGGATGTAATCCAAAACCTCTTGCTACACTCTTTTCTCTTTTCCGACAAGTTCCAGCAAAAAAATGATATAGTAAGGCAATTAACTAAAAGTTTTAGTTTTACTCCAATAAAATGTTTTCTCCAACTGTAGTGTTCCAACAAAACCGATTAGTGACTACAAAAAATACTTAAAAAGTTATTTCAAATCGATATAAATGTTAGCGCGGCTGTAATAAGCAAGTAAATAAACGATAAAATAACATCGTTTATATTGGCATGTTAATCCTAATAATCCTCAAAGCAGTAAATCCGGTCTGTTTACGACCCGAACATCGAAATTAAAAACTGCCCCTGATCTGATTTTAATTAAATTATTTGGCGGACGTGTCTGTTAGCTCAAGGATTAGAGGATTTCGCTTTTGATACCGATGCCAATGTACAATAGAGGGGTGTGAGTGATACTGGGTGATAGATCATCACATTAAACAGTTATTAAGTCCGCTTGCTAGCCTGTTTTAGTAGTGATGAATTCTAAGCAGGCGTCGGCGACACTGATAATCATTTCTTTCTTATATTGTTATAGTAGGGAATCTAGTACTCTCTAGGTTGCATTTTAAAGGACAAAAAGGGTATAAAAGGCATACAAAAACGAAAAACAGATTCTTACGTAAAATTTTCTGCCACATTCGCAAGTCGAGATCGCCAAACCATTCGGAATTTCGACTTTTGAGAAAAAAAACATATTTTTGTCAATGCTGGGAAAGAAATGAAAATAAATGAGTTTTTTTATTTCTCACTCCGTATCTCGTGCGTTGTTTATGAATATGTTCTTCTAGTACTCTTCTTGTTTGTTATGTGAAGAAAAAATAGTTTGCCAAGCCATTTTTTTAATGTATAAACTTGTACATGTCGTTCAAAAATACGAAAAAGCATTCTAAAATATAGCAAGCGAGGAGATTTTTTATTATTAACGATAGAATGATGGTGTATAGCGACAAGAAGTGAAGTTTAAAGGTCAAGGAAGTTTTTGGAATTGGTGTTTCTTTTTGTTCCTGTTAATTTAAAAGTAAAATAATTGTTACAATGCTCCACGCCCGAAACACGGAGTTTCGCTTGATAACAGTGACTTAATTATGCCTCCTCGAGACGTACATAGTTTACATTAGTAAAGGAATGTTTGTTACTTTGTAAAAAATTAATTTATTGAAGAAACACACGAATTATTTTGTTTAGATATCATTACGTAGGCACACAAAATTTAAAAAAAAAATGTAATTTTCAAAGATCAGAACACCATATCCCAATGTATTTTGAACCTCTGAACACTAATTTGAGGTACAATTGTGAAATGTCGCACCATTTTTTTTTTAATCTCGAGAAGCATCATATTTGGGCCCTTTTTGCAATTTGCCTGAAATAAGAAATATCTGATGGCGTAAAAACGTCTCAACAAATGTCATAAGCACTTCTTTTTAACCGCTCAGCGTTGGTCCCTTATTATAATTTCATCAAGCTAGTATAAGGTGAGCCAAAATTGGAAACAAAATTTTATTAGATTTGACGGAGTCGCTACTGACAATGTAAACTCATAAAATTTCATTTTGAGGTAAAAAATTCAAATTCCGTCGGGATTGCGTTATAATTGTAGTTAGATCACATACCTAGAGGAATATACTGAGAATGGTCGATTGCGCATCGGTAGTGCGCTTGCAATAAAAGGAGATAGAGCACGACGACATTTTGATGCCCAAATGTCATTTATAGTAGTGGTGGGGTAAATCATTGCCAGTTGTCATGTTTGTTTATATTTTGTTTATTATAAATGTTATGTTATTAAAAACAAAATATGTGGTCCTATGAAAGTCTAAAATATGCAAAATGACTTGGTTTGTTAGACACTATAAAAGTGTTCAAGTGTTTTATTACAGTATTTATTATAGATTTCCAATTTCTGAGGAAACTTTTCGTGCGTGGTTGCATATACTTGGCAAACGAGATGAAAATGTTAGTGATAGAGCCGTACCAAATTTGTCTGTTCAGACCATTTTAAACTTGAGGATTTTGAAATGGTAGCACACAAACGCACCTTAGAACAAATGCAATCCCTGTTTTGCATCTTCATCAGGAGCACAAAAACCACGAAGACAACATGTTATCGGTTGATACATCAACCGATATGCCTAATACACGTTTTCTAACTACTTCACCGAGAAGAAATCGGAAACTTGTGGTTTTGTTAGATGAATCGGTGTCACCTCTGCTGTCCCCAACAGTTCATGGCACAGTAATAATGGAACTATTGGATGATGATTCAAGTGCCAGTAGAAAAAGAAAGCGAGTCTAGTTGGAACGTTATTGTTATTCGTAAGTATTTCATAGTAAAATTTAGGCAGGCACAGGAATTTTTTTATAATAAAAACTGATTATAATGTGAATAAAAAGGATATTTAAATTTTAACCTTTAAAATATGTTGTAGTTTATCATATAAATATTTTTCAGCTAAACTACATGAAGCTCAGGAGAATATGACTTTGTTGTTGACCAGGAAGCTTGGGAAAAGTATAAAGTGTGGAGGAAACAGGCAAGAGAGGTGATCAACTTAGTTTTTTTATATTTGCCGTATCTAAATAATTATTATTGTTTAAGGTTAATCGTGCAGCCCAGATGTTAAGTTATAGAGTTGTGAAGGCCATTTTGATTTTAAAAGGTGATTTAAAGCATCTCCATTTTGAAGAATAAGGATATTTGCAGAACTATTTTAAATTTTAGCACTTTAGTGTCACGGGTTATATATGCATTGTTTTAAACATGTAGGTCTTTTTTCTTGTTGCTAAGTATATATCACTAAAATGTAATAATTCAGTTAATACATTTGATTTTTAGTGTACCTACTACAAAAATGATTTCGTTTTGGTCCACGTTTATTTAATAAATGTTTATTCCTACATGGCTAAAGATATTTTTATTTCCATTTTCTGTCCTATGAAATATATTGTATGTTAAAGGTAAGCAACCCAAGCAACAAGGTTGCTGCACGTTATGTGGACAGATTTCATAAAATTTAAATTGGGCGCGTGCAAATGTAAGGAAATTATTTCATGGACGCGTGCGTAATGCAATCAACAGTCAGTGATTTGACATTTAGGCATCAAAATGGCGGCGCCCTATGTTGCAAGTGTCGGTCATCTCTCTTGCGCGGTATATTCCTCTAGGTATGTGAGTTAGATATTATAGAAGTATCTGAGAGCGAATCGATATCAACAGTTAAGAATTCAAAATGGCGAATACAATATGGCTGCGATAATTGCAACATTTTTGCAGATTTACATGAAATTTGGTAATTTCAGGTTTCTCTGATAACGAGCCTATCAAATTTCTTGTAAATCTGCAAAAATATTTCAATTATCGCAGCCATATTGGATTCGCCATTTTGAATTCTTTACTTTTGACCTTCAGATTAATTATCAGCTCTTCCTAAAATACGTCAAAATTTGTAGAGTATAAGGTTCTCTCATATTCAACTTTTAGGTGATGAAAAGTCAGATTATCCTTGTTCTTCGAACGCGTAGTAGCGGTGCAGTTATCTCTTTCTAGAAGGACGGTCCGTACTGGTCCGAAATATGGCCAGAAGTATACCATGATCTGTAGTGTTATATTCTACGATTTATCCTGATTGTCACCATGCAAAACGGTGACTCAAAATACGAGGTAATTAGGAAGTTTCCTATTTTAGAAATATTATGTACATTCAACCTCATTTAGTAGTCTTTCAGTTAACTAATCAAACAAAAAAAAATCATCTCGATATCTGAAAAACTCACGAACTTATTTAATTTCTTATTTGAATACTTCGCGCTCGACTGTGACGTCACAGTACACAATTCGCTGTTAGTTTAGGCATAACTTACTTCTTCAAACGATTAAAATGTTAAACAAGCTCAACTACAAAAATATCTTACGATGTGTCCGGTAAGAATAACACTGAATGAATTAAACTGCCGGTGCCCGCTCGCTGTTGACGGAATCATGTACTGTGACGTAATAGAGGCTCAGCCCAGATGAGCGCTAACTTTTTTATTTATACAGATATTTAAAAAAAAATTACAGATGTTTTTTTAGATTTTTACGACTATTTAAGTATTACGAGAAAATGAGAAAAATGGAAACTTTCTATTCCCTACTTCAGGTGGGTCATTGGGAGCTCGTTGCTTAATTATTAACATTACAGAAATTCTTACAATATTTTGAATCAGGCTCTGCATCTGGTGTGATTTCACACCAGCTGCTCATTGGCTAATGACATTTTTTGGTGAAGATCGTGAGTTACGAGGCAACATCATACTCTAAAAATATTTAAAACATGTTACAACCAATTATAATGCAATTCTGATACAATTTAATATTAATAATAATCATAAACTTTATTTTCTTTTTATGACAATATTATGATACAATATTGTATAGGAATAGTCAGATTTAATATCTAAAAGAGAAAAAAAAAGAAGTTAAATCACAGAGCACTTTACATATTAAAATATTCTTCTAGTTTGTAAAAGGTTTTGCTAATTAAAAAAACCTTCCACACACAGATTCTCTATCCAAGTCACTCACAATGAAAAAATTTTGTGTGTGGAAATAACAATTGTTCATGGAACTTTAATAATATAATATTTGAAATCCTCTACTCCAATAACCCATAAAATGATACCCCACATCGGTAGTGGGGTGGGGGTGGTGATAGGGGATGGGGATAGGGGATGTAGTGGGGGTGGATGAAGTAAAAAAATATTTTGAGGTTTCTGGTTCTTATACACACACTAAATCACATTTTTCTTTATCTCCTTTAATAATGGGGGGGTAATGTGGTGGTAATGTGGTGGCTAATGCCAAAAATTTTTTTGAAACCTTAGCTTCTCTTGTGTATACTAAATATCAATTTTAAGGACTCTTACCTGCTTGATTTACGTATTTACCCCAAATTTACTCCAATCCCTTCGACGGAACAGGATGAAAATATAATCTAGTTCCAAATCTCGTTAAAGTACATATGTGTACCAAATTTCAAGTCAATATATTAAACGGTTCCAGAGTAAACGTGCGCACAAAAAAAAGTTACAGACAGACAGACATTTTTTTTCCTCAAATTTAAAATCTCGACGTTTCTTGACATTCTAAGCCCATTTGAGCAATAAAAATTTTTAAAAATTTTTTTGTCGTTACTATACTTCCACTAGATGTGGAAGTAATACTTTAAGTTTCTTTCTAAATAGTGAAAGTTTATTTGCAATGTTTTATTTCCACAGTGAGGTCCTAGGTCCTAGACAACTGGGTGAATTTACAGAGGCATTTAATTTACCGAAGGGCACATAAAGATCACGTTTTTGTCTATTCTTTACCTTATGTAGATGATAGTTGCGAACAAATTTATCCTTTTTTTAAAGACAAATATACATAGTTAAAACTGAAAATTGTCAATATATTCTAGTCCCTAAATGTATTTTTACCGGTCTCTCTTGTGGATAAGCCTACATCTTATCACACGCTTTTGGGCTAAAAATACATTGTTTGATAAACATCATATATTCACCGAGAATCAGTCTCAGCAAAATATAAACTCCTTAGTTGAGCCATGTTTAGAACATTTTTTTCATTTTTGAACTGATAACTACTGAACTGATAAACTACTGAATGTAATTTTAATTTGAATTTTTTATCACAAAATTAAATTTTCTGAAATTAAATTATCACTAGCGACTCCGTCAAATTCTCAACTGATAAAATCCTGTTTCCAAATTTTTGCTCACCTTATACTAGACGTAGCTTGATGGAATTAATAGGGGACCATCGCCAAGCCACATGAAGTCTGTCAAAAAGAAGTACTCATGAAATTTTTTGTTGAATGGTTTAAGCCCTGAGATATTTCTTATTTCGGACAAATTGCAAAAGTGCCCAAATAATGATGTTTTCCGCGATCTGAAAAACAAAAAAAGTGGTGCGAAATTTCGCAATTTGGACCTCAAATTCATGTTCAGCTGTTCAAAATACTTGGGAATATAGTGTTCTGATCTCTCTACCTATGTTATTAATTATGAAATTGGTATAATAAATAATAAATTATAATAAATTTCAATAATTTATTTAGATCAGATAAGTGTTTTAATAATGGACACAAGATTCAGTTGCTAGTACGGGTGCGATATTTGCTAAAAATTTTAACATTTTACGGTTTTGCTAAATTATTTTAACATAAGATTATTGAAACTGTCAAAGTTATAATAATTTTCATTATGTATGCGTAATGTTTATACAGTGTGTTTCACTTCTCGTGAAATCTGTATCTTTTTTATTTGTGGTCGAATTCATTTCAAATTTTTATCAGCCATACAACTCCATAAGACGACTTTATTCAACACATAAATGCAGCCCAGATCTAAAACGCCGGCCTACTGCGATAAAAAGAAAATAGCAATTTTCGAGAAATCATAGTAGGCTTAGAGATAGTCAAAAATTTTGTTAATAAAAGTTGTTCGGAATCACTTGATATGCCCCCCTGTAAAATTTTGTGAAAATCGGAACATTTTCAAAAAAAAAAATTTTTGTTTCACTTCTCGTGAAGACACCCCTGTATTTTTTCTATTTGTCGCCGAATTCATTTCAAATTTTTATCAGCCATACAACTCCATAGGGCGATTTTATCTAACACCTAAAGAGAACTATTTCCAACAAATGAAAGTTGTGAACAAAAATCGGCATTCAATAAAACGTTAAAAGGGACACTATTATTACACATCAACTTAAATGTAATATCGTTTTCTTTTTTTCAATCGTCTTATAATACTTGGAAAGCTATATGTAAGTATGTATTATGGATGAATGAATCAAATTTACCCACCTATCCAGTCGAGCTGAAATTTTGCATACACGTGTAATTAAATAATAAATAATTTCAATAATAATTGTGTATGACTTTCATTTGCTGTAAAAAGTTCTCTTTATGTGTCAGATGGAATCATCTCATGGAGCTCTATAGCTGATGAAAATTTGAAATGAATTCGCTCACAAATAAAGAAGATACCGGGGTGTCTTCACGAGAAGTGAAACAAATTTTTTTTTTTTTAATTTTCCGATTTTTATAAAATTTTACAGGGGAGCATATCAAGTGATTCCGAACAACTTTTATAAACAAAATTTTTGTCTATCTCTAAGCCTACTATGATTTCTCGAAAATTGCTATTTTCTTTTTATCGCAGTAGGTCGGCGTTTTAGACCTAGGCTGCATTTATATGTTGAGTAAAGAGATCTTATGGAGTTGTATGGCTGATAAAAATTTGAAATGGATTCGGTCACAAATAAAGAAGATACCGGGGTGTCTTCACGAGAAGTGAAACAAATTTTTTTTTTTTAATTTTCCGATTTTTATAAAATTTTACAGGGGAGCATATCAAGTGATTCCGAACAACTTTTATAAACAAAATTTTTGTCTATCTCTAAGCCTACTATGATTTCTCGAAAATTGCTATTTTCTTTTTATCGCAGTAGGCCGGCGTTTTAGACCTAGGCTGCATTTATATGTTGAGTAAAGAGATCTTATGGAGTTGTATGGCTGATAAAAATTTGAAATGGATTCGGTCACAAATAAAGAAGATACAGGGGTGTCTTCACGAGAAGTGAAACAAATTTTTTTTTCTTTAATTTTCCGATTTTTATAAAACTTTACAGGGAAGCATATCAAGTGATTCCGAACAACTTTTATTAATAAAATTTTTGTCTATTTCTAGCCTACTATGATTTCTCGAAAATTGCTATTTTCTTTTTATCGCAGTAGGCCGGCGTTTTAGATCTAGGCGGCATTTATGTGTTGAATAAAGTTATCTTATGGAGTTGTTTTGCTTATAAAAATTTGAAATGAATTCGGTTACAAATAAAAAAGATACAGGGGTGTTTTCACGAGAAGTGAAACAAAAAAATTTTTTTTGAAAATATTCAGATTTTCACAAATCTTTACAGGGGGGCATATCAAGTGATTCTGAACAACTTTTATTAACAAAATTTTTATCTATCTCTAAGCCTACTATGATTTCTCGAAAATTGCTAGTTTCTTTTTATCGTAGTAGGCCGGCGTTTTAGATCTAGGCAGCATTTATGTGTTGAATACAGTCGTCTTATGGAGTTGTATTGCTAATAAAAATTTGAAATGAATTCGGTCACAAATAAAAAAGATACTGGGGTGTCTTCACGAGAAGTGAAACAAAAAATTTTTTTTTGAAAATATTCAGATTTTCACAAAATTTTACAGGGGGGGCATATCAAGTGATTCTGAGCAACTTTTATTAACAAAATGTTTGTCTATCTCTAAGCCTACTATGATTTCTCGAAAATTGCTAGTTTCTTTTTATCGCAGTAGGCCGGCGTTTTAGATCTAGGCGGCATTTATGTGTTGAATAAAGTCGTCTTATGGAGTTGTATTGCTAATAAAAATTTGAAATGAATTCGGTCACAAATAAAAAAGATACTGGGGTGTCTTCACGAGAAGTGAAACAAAAAATTTTTTTTTGAAAATATTCAGATTTTCACAAAATTTTCAAGTGATTCTGAGCAACTTTTATTAACAAAATGTTTGTCTATCTCTAAGCCTACTATGATTTCTCGAAAATTGCTAGTTTCTTTTTATCGCAGTAGGCCGGCGTTTTAGATCTAGGCGGCATTTATGTGTTAAATAAAGTCGTCTTATGGAGTTGTATTGCTAATAAAAATTTGAAATGAATTCGGTCACAAATAAAAAAGATACACACGAGAAGTGAAACACACTGTATAAGCATATAAATTACATGCTGCAAATATATCATATGTATATAATGTTTAAAGATTGTTCTGTGCAAAAGTTTGATTAACTTAAAAATAAAATTGGCAAAATTGGTCACACAATAGTTATTATACAGAGTGTCCCAAAAGTATTGACACGCCTGAATAATTCGTCAGAATATCGAGATATGAAGAAAATGACCTACTTGGTAACCTTGAATTTGACCTTGAGGGGCATTTCAAGGCTACTTAAAGGTCAACTTCATGTTTTTAATATTTTTGACCCTCTGAAAGAGCCAAAAATTCTGCCTATGACTGAAGGCAGGCAGTGGTGATCATGATGACCTTACAGATGGATTTTAAGGTCAAATTGAGGTGATTTCATGATTGACTTCGGCGATTAGGGGGGGGTTCCCATTTGATAAACGAAAGTTAACCTTCACACGGCCTTGAAGGTCGAATCTAAGGTCACCAAATGGTGCCACCGATGACCTCTACATCTTTTATAGAGGTCATTTTCTTCATATATATATATATCTCTATCCTGACCAGATAGCAGCCTGAAAATTTCGAGAGACATTTGACCTTTAGATGACTCTCTGGGTCAATTTGATCCCGTACAACTGTAATGCAAAATTTTTCGCTCTCTCAGAATCCGGTGTCAGAAATGGGAGTTGCTATTTAAAAAAATAAAGTTGACCTTCGAATGTCCTTGAAAATGAACCTCGGCGTTAAATATAATGTCACCAAGGGGTTCCCCGATGACCTAAACAACTTTTATACAGGTTATTTTCCTCATATCTCGCTATCCTGACGAGTTATTGAGGCGTATCCATACTTTGCAGACACTCTGTATATCAGTTTATGAGCCTTCACAGGTGTAACCTTGCCTTTGAATTTTATCTAATAATGATAATCTTGTACCTCTAGTTTTTTTTTAAATTGCGCTTGTCTGTTAAAAGTGTTAACTGGGATGAATTTCCTATTTACCTTTGAATCCCTATGTGTGTAGCACAAAAGCACATCTTTATATTGATAGTGTAAATACTTTTGCTTTTGTTCTTATTTGGAAACGGCTCTTTTTTATACAACACTCGCTTGTTGGACCCCAGGCATTAAAGAAAAATCTGCAAAAGTATTTACGCAAAACGTCCCTTTCTATTTAGTACCTTTCATTTATTCATTATCTTCTCTATATGGTAACTACCCTGCATATTTTTTTAACTAAAAGTATATCAGATTTTTTTCATGGCAATAATGTCAACTACATTCCAAATATTATCTCTGCCTAAAGCAACCACCTTGTATACTTTTTACTAAAAGTTGTATTAACTGCATCCAAAATATTACCATCCGTTACATTTTTTCATTAACTTTTTTACGGTGATTTTTCTTCGGCAGTTGTGTTAACTACATGCGAAATATTATTACCCTCCATCACCTTTTCTTCATTATTTCTTTTTAGGGTGACCACCCTGGAGATTTTTCATACTTTTCTTCCTTGACAGTTGTGTTTATTACATGCCAAATATTATCGTCCTCCCTCAGATTTGTTTCATTGCGTTCATTTTTTTATGTTTTTCTTCCTTGACAGTTGTGTTAATCGCTTGCGAAATAATATTATCCTCCGTCACATTTTTTCATAATTCTTTTTAGGGTGATCACCCTGTATATTTTTCAATTTTTGTCCTCCATCCCTTTTTTTATTATTTTTTTTGGGGTGACCACCGTGTATATTTTTCATATTTCTCTTCCTAGACAGTTGTATTAACTACATGCGAAATATTACCGTCCTCTGCTACAGTTCTTTTTATTATTTTTAGGGTATATTTTTCTTATTTTTCTTCCTTGACTACTTCTTTACCGCTTCAGTCATATTTTTCATTTTTTTTTTAGTCTGACCACCCTGTGCATTTTCCTTCTTTGGCAGTTATGTTAAACAAATTATTACCCTCCTTCCCATTTTTTCATAATTTCTTTGTGGTGCTTGCGAAATATTATCATCCTTTATCACATTTTCTCTTAATTAATTTTTAAGGTGACCACCCTGTATATTTCCTATTTCCCGTATCTGACAGTTATGTTAACCATATCCGAAATATGATTGCCCTTCATCACATTGTTTCATTATTTTTTTAGGGTAGCCACCCTGTACACTTTCATATTTTTCACCCTTGACAGTTGTTTAATTGCTTGCGAAATATTATTGTCGTTCGTCACATTTCTTCATACATTTTCTTAGGGTGATCACTCTGTACATTTTCCTATTTTTCTTCTTTGACATGGGAAATATAATTGCCCTCCGTCACATTTTTTATCATTATTTTTTCGTGGTGACCACCTTGTATTTCTCCCTTTGGCAGTTGTGTTAACTACATGCCAAATATTACTGTCTTCCTTCACATTTTTTCCTTAATTATATTTTTTATGGGGTTCACTCTGTATATTTTTCAACGATAGTATATCCCAGGTCTTTCTTGGCAGTAGCGTCAACTACCTACCAAATATTATTCTTCTTCGTCAAGTGGTTTTGTAGATATAGCGTCAACAGACAGACACAGACCGACAGACAGACAGACAGACTGACGGAATTAAATGGCTTTAATTTTCGTAATCTACGTATTTTGAAAAGTAAAAATCCGTTGAAATCTTAGAGGGTGATTTTTCCACGATTACAATACTTCCGGTAATTGAGAGAAGTAAAAAAGAAGTTTTAACCGAAAAAATAAATTACACTATTTTTGAAAATTTGCCAACAACCCAATTTACATGTCTAAAATATGTCTACTGCTCATTTTTAATTTATAATAGCAGTCAACAAGAAGGAATGGACCACTTAGAGAAAAATAATCAGCAATAAATAAAGAAAAACAAGCAGATATGTGTAGGTACGTCTGTCAAAAATATTTATTTTAATTTAAAATACGGCCATTTTATTTATCGACTTTGCATAGCCTACTATGCAGACATGGAAAAATTGGTTCGGCTTAATTTGTTTCG
The DNA here is from genome assembly GCA_936432065.2 of Rutpela maculata. Classification (NCBI taxonomy): domain Eukaryota; kingdom Metazoa; phylum Arthropoda; class Insecta; order Coleoptera; family Cerambycidae; genus Rutpela; species Rutpela maculata. The sequence continues at coordinate 80,675,008 of OW386289.2, read as the reverse complement.
TGTAATTTAATGCGTTGCTGCACGCGAGAAACAACATGGTGTTCTGAGTTTTGCGTCTAGTAGGCTGTTGCCAGTGCCTCCAATTTATTAAATTCATCTTTTAGTACAGTACCTCGAGGTAAAAAATATGTAAAATTTAGGAATAATTTCATATGAAGTGATAATTTTTCTTTATGGGATATTATTGTAGTAAAAGTATCATATTCAGTTTTCTTCAGTGGTCCCAACACTTGTTCTTTCCCCTAAGCGGTGGAAACCACCCCCTTTAGATGTTTAATATTGTTGATTTATTTTTGAAATGTAGGAGATCTATATTTTTGAGATCGCTGATTACGAATACGAAGTCAGAATTAAAAAATTCAAAATAGCGGCTCTAATGGCGGATGGACATTTTTTTTAAGGCAAGTGTTTTAAAAAAATTGAGCGTCTAGCTGATGATATATATTAACGAAAAACAGCATTTTTGAAAAAAGAAATGTAATTACGAGACAATTATAAAAGAAAATGGCGTCATTTTGTTTAATAAAATGTGAAAACACACGGTTCTCACTCATAACTTTTTTATTTTGTATGGTTCAGAAATAAGCAAGAAATTGTGTTAAAGTCTGATAAACTATCTTTAATTCTGTTCCTTAAATTTTTTGATGGAATTTTCATAGTTGTCAAGATATTTAACATTTAAATTAAATACTTTATCCTATAAACCTTTGGATGCTATGTGTAAACTTAAATATCTCTGAAACTATTAATCCTGCATAAATATATACAAGAAAACAAATTCTTTCTCAGTTTATGAGCTTTATTTTTGATGTTCACTATTTTTCACTAAAACTATTTTCGTCATACTTCCCTCGTAAATATACTCTAATTCCATTGTTTTGTGGAACGTAAGTGACGCTTTATGTACCAAATAGGTGATGCCATTGGCAACGGGTCGTTACTTTTCATAACGTCCCTAGGGAAATAAAGTAAATTTGGTAGAATTTTCTCTCTTATATAACAAGTATTCAATAAAATGTTTTAACTTTTTTGGAAGTAAATCCAGACAAGCCTTTGCTATATTTTCTATTAGTCCAGTCGAATTAGACATCATAAAAAATTTTGCGTACTGCGGACTTTTTTTTGTGGAAGTTGTTTAAGAGGGCATAATAAGCAAGCACAGAAAACTACACCCTGCTACACCATGTGCGTCCCCTATTTTTAGGGGTTGAAACTTTGAAATTTTACTTATATGTCCATATCTGTTTCCCTATTGCCCGTAGGGCTCTTTACCAAGTTACACTTTTTGAAGACTCATCCCTCCTCTACAAAATACATATATTACACATTTGCCGTAGGATAAACGGTTTTGGCTGTACGAGGCCGGAAAGGCCGCGCTGTCCGAATTTGGGGGTCTTCTGTACAGGAAAAAAAAGTGAACCTACTTTTTTTCGCTCATTTTTCTTTCATGCATGTACGACCCTAATATAAGAAAATTTATGTTGGTTTCATTTTAATACAATCGTTGGTTTAGGAGCTAGACAGAAAAATATGCCAAAAATGGCTATTTTGGTATGTTGCATTAAAAAAACCAAAACCAGTATAATTCTGGTAAATGTTTTTGTTTATCCTAAAAGTCCAATTCATTGCGCATAGAAAGTGTGTTTTTGTATTTAAGTAGGATCAACACTTATTGTGTAATAGCGATTTATGTCATGTGTTCACCAGTCTCCTTTTTCACAATTTTTTTTTGCGGCCTTATGGTTCATAGTAGGGCAGAAAGCAATGTATACCTGAACAGGGCACATATTTGGGTGCTAAAATGGATCTCTTGTTAAAATGCGATAGGACATACTGTTTTCGAGTAAAACACACTTGTTTGAAAAAAATTATTTCAGATCACACTTTTCATCGACTGACTAGTAAATACTCACCGCTGACTACGAAAAAATAACACTATGTGTCGCTTCTTGCTTTTTCTGTTTATGAGGGACATTGCTAATGGAAAAATAAAGGGACTCGGACGGAATAGGCGGTTCTCACTCCCCTATTTGAAGGTTCACGCTTGTCTCGAATCATCATTGCAACTTATTTTGTGTCTATAACAAAATCCACAGTAATTTTACCTTCCTCGAGAAACAGCTATTATATGTCCGTTTCATCGGAAAGTGATTTAAAAAAACAAACTCCTAAGAAAGAAAACACCAAAATGTAGAATTTATTTATCAGATCACAATTCAGAACACAATGAAAACTCTAAGCAAACATAACCAAACAAGTGCGTTTTACTCGAAAATGGTACGTCCTATCGCATTTTAACAAGAGACCCATTTTAACACCCTATTATGTGCCCTGTCCACGTGTATAATGCTTTCTGCCCTACTATGAACCATAAGGCCGCAAAAAAAAATTGTGAAAAAGGAGACTGGAGAACACATGACATAAATCGTTATTACACAATAAGTGTTGATCCTACTTAAATACAAAAACACATTCTCTATGCGAAATGAATTGGACTTTTAGGATAAACAAAAACATTTACCAGAATTATGCTGGTTTTGGTTTTTTTAATACAACAATACCAAAATAGCCATTTTTGGCATATTTTGCTATCTAGCTCCTAAACCAATGATTATATTAAAATGAAACCAACGTAAATTTTCTTATATTAGGGTCGTACATGCATGAAAGAAAAATGAGCGAAAAAAAGTAGGTTCACTTTAAAAAAAAAAGGGGGTTTTCAAAATTTCAACATCCCGTATCATGAAAACCGCGCGGTATTCGATGAAAGTTTTTTCATAAATCATCATCCCTCCTTAAGGGCATTAGTATGTGTAGTATTGTAGATTGGAAATAATAGCCGTTTGTCCTGTACAGAAGACCCCCAAATTCGGACAGCGCGGCCTTTCCGGCCTCGTACAGCCAAAACCGTTTGTCCTACGGCAAATGTGTAATATATATATTATGTAGAGGAGGGATGAATCTTCAAAAAGTGTAACTTCGTAAAGAGCCCTACGGGGCAATAGGACACATATGGACACATAAGTAAAATTTCAAAGTTTCAACCCCTAAAAATAGGGGACGCACATGGTGTAGCAGGGTGTAGTTTTCTGTGCTTGCTTATTATGCCCTCTTAAACAACTTCCACAAAAAAAAGTCCGCAGTACGCAAAATTTTTTATTATGTCTAATTCGATTGGAGTAATATCTGACATTATTTTCAAAAATGTTCAGAGCTATATGATTTAATTTATCTAGACAGTGGTTGCCTTGCGAACAGAAGCCGAGTCCTAATAGTTATTTATGTATCAAGGGTTGTAAGTGCACTTTTTTGGTCGAAAATACAGTTTGCAATCCAAGGCCCATAGGGCCGAGGTTTGCAAGTATTCGAGGCCAAAAAATCGCATAGTAATTTTCTTATATGTTTCTCCAATAGTCCCCAAACATTTCCAATTGGATTTAAATCCGGACTTTTAGATGGCCACGGTAACAACTCTATGTTTTTATTAAGAAACCATTGCCTGACACGATGGGCCGTATGTATGGAGCAGTTGTCTTGTTGGAAAATAAAATTATTTTCTGGAAACACCTCTATTACTGACGGCAACATAATGTTGTCTAATATTTCAATATATTTAATGGAATTGAGATGACCACCACTGTTCCAACACATACCTAACCCATTTAAGCTCATCCAAGCCCAGACATTGACTGAAAACCTACCTGATATTTGTGGATCGAAAGTATATTTTTCGTCGTATCTGGTGGAAGGAGGCCTATATACGTGAACATGTCCATCGTTACAGGATTTAAAAACCTTTTCGTCAGAAAAGACAACCTGTCCCCAGAAGTTTTCATCATTGATTATATAGTTGAGTGCAAAAATAATCCTACCCTGCTTCTTTTCTTCTGAAAGTTGTTTTTTTTTAGCCGCTGAACAACTCTTCAAGTCGCTTTGTAGTTCTATTCTTCTGCAAGCCGTAGACACAGAAGCAAGGAAATTTGCCTCTGAAATTGCATTTACTGCAGTCTGAAAAGGGTTTTCTCTTAGGTAATTTATAAGATTTTCATCTTCTTGATTATTGCTCTTTCTGGGCCTACCGGAACCAACTTTACGGGATACCGTTTGGTTGGTTTCCCATTGTTTTTTAACACTCATTATCGTGGTTTTACTCATATTGTATTCAGCAGCAAGTCTTCTTATGGACCAACTATCTTCAATTTTAGAAACAATTCGAAATTTTTGAATATCTGTTAGATGTCGAATTTTTAATAATGACGCCACTGATAACGTCAAAGTAACATTTGTAAGATTATTAATATCAATCAAAGAACGAATGATTTACATAGCTAAAAGAAAGTGTACCAGTTTTTTTTAAATCAACTGTACGACCCGCGGTGCATATTATATTTTTCGTCATACCCATGAATCATTAAACTAGAAAAAAAGTGGAAAAACTAATAGAAAACTATAATTATTTGAGTAAGATTTCATATTTGTTAGGCAAATAGTAAAGGATGCTTGGAATATCCATAGCAACCGTCAATAAAATAAATTTAGGACGCGGCTTCTATTCAAATGACAACTACTGTCAAGATAAATTAATTCATATTATAACAGCTCTGAATATTTTTGAAAATAATGTCGGATATAGAAGATATATAACAAGTAAATCTGGATTTACTTCCAAAATTTAATTTAATAATTGTTATATGAAAGAGAAAATTTTCCCAAATTTACTTTATTTTCCTAGGGACGTTGTGAAAAATAATGACCCGTTCTCAATGACAACAAGTATTTGGTACATAAAGCGTCACTTACAATCGACAAAACAATGGAATTAGGGATTAGGATGTACTTAGGAGGGAGGTATGACGAAAATTTATTTTATTAACGGTTGCCATGGATATTCCAAGCATCGCTACTTTTACTATTAGCAAATATAAAATCTTATTCAAATAATTATTCCACTAGTTTTCCTCAAGTTTTTTTCTAGTTTAGTAATTCATGAGTATGACGAAAAATATAATATGCACCGCGGGTCGTACAGTGAAATTTTTTGGTCTCGAATACTTGCAAACCTCAACCCTACGGGTCTCGGATTGCAAATTGTATTCTCGATCAAAAGAAAGGACTCTACAGAGAAACAAAAATTTTGCGTTTTTTCGAAAATCCCTTTATAATTTAAAATGCAATTTTTTTTCGAAAACAATTGCGATAAGCGGGCGAAAAAATTTGAGCGTCTAATCCATACTATATGTTAATGAAATAGAGTAATGAAAATATATATTTTTTTAATTACAGACTATTTAAATTAACAATATGGCGACGTTTATTTAAAAAAATGTGCAGAAGCAAACTGTTTGTCATAATTTCTTTGTTTTTTATGCTACGAAAATAGTCAAAAAATCATTTGGAAGCCTAATTAAAAGCATTTTTGACGTAAGTGACATAGTTTCTGAGATATTTAACATTTATCTAAATACTTCGTCATATAGGTGACGCCATCTTTATACCTCTAGATCTCCGAGACTATTAATTCTACAGAAATAAAAAATAAAAATTAGTAGCTTTCCTATTTATCTCTAGCATTTTCTCGCTAAGTATTATACCTTTCCAGTTATTTGACGAAAACCATACCTCTTTTTTAAATCATCTTGTAGAGAAAGTAGCATGATAAGAGCTCTAAAAAACATAGACCGGAAGGTACCTCGTAGTTCTTAAATATAAACACCTCTTTTTACCCCAAATTTACATCATAAGATACACGAATGCTATGTAGCGATAGAAGTCGGTTAGAGTGTGCTAATAGCTAGCATTGCTCTAGCCATGCATTCGATGGAAAAAGAAAAAGTCGGTTAGAGCAACAAAGAACACAAGGGTTGCCTCATTTAAAGCTAAAATGCCCATTCTCAATTTGTTTTAAAAACTTTCAGTTTATGATAAAAGTTTCAAAGAACCTTTTCTTCTCAATATCTGATTCTCTTGCAGATCCAATGTTTTTGTTTTTTTTCTTAGGTACCTCCCCTGAAAAGGGTTGGCATCCCATGAAAAGGTTCCGTATATAAATAATTCTTTGTTTTAATGAATATTTTACACCAAGGGTAGGATTTTGCAAAGTGAGAGGGAAATATGCGTTTATTTTCGGTTTATTATAAATATTTAAAAGATCATAAATAGTATAATCTTTAAAATAGTACTTCCCATTAAGGAATAGAACCATATACAGTTTTTATCATAAATTTTGTATATAGTTAAATGCCATACTCTAATAATGATAATAGGAACTATTCTCATTGACAAACTACAATACTCAAGTACAACAGAAATTTATAATAAAAAAAATATATAGTTGTATTCGTTAGAACAATAGCGAGTATCTAAAACAGTTTTAAAGATTATACGCTGTTTGGATTTTTAAATATTTATAATAAATCGAAAATAAACGCATATTTTCCTCTCACTCAGTAAAATCCTATTTTTAACTAATATAAAAGTATTTATTAAAACAACAAATGCCAATGCGTTAAATCAATGAACGCAATAACAGACTGCGCGGCGGGTGCATAATAACCCTACCTCGTAAGATACATGAATGAAATCATCTTGTAGTGAAAATAGCATGATATGAGCTCTAAAAAACATGAGGTTGACATATCTTAGCCCGGAAGGTACCTCGTAGTTCTTAAATATATACACCTCTTTTTACTCCAAATTTACATCATAAGATACACGAATGCTATGTAGAGATAGAAGTCGGTTAGAGTGTGCTAATAGTTAGCATTGCTCTAGCCATGCATTCGATGGAAAAAGAAAAAGTCGGTTAGAGCAACAAATAACACAGAGGTTGCCTCATTTCCTCCTGGTACGTTCCTCAGTCAGCCCTCATTTTGGGTGTCTGAGAGGTGCTCATCTTACATTATCGACGACATGAATGAAACCAGTAGCCAAAGAAAAAAATTGTAATTTCAAAATTAGGGGGGATATTCCCCTATGGCCCCACGTAATCTGAAGGGATCGACCCGAACACGCCCCATTCCTCTCCCGTTCCGTTCCAGTTCCTTGCGGATTTTCTTTCCTATATTGCCTCGCAACCGCGTCAGAAAGAAGCATTATATCCGTGCAAAATTCGTGGGGGTCAGTTCACCACTTCCCCCGCCTCCCTCCTCGTCGTGTAGGACTTTTTTGAACAATTTTTTTTTTACTTGCAAGAATGTTTACTCCACTGTCAGAATCAGCGTAACTAAAATAACAAAAATGGGAGGGAGGGAAGACCGATATGATTTCTTTTGTCTACACCCCGATCTAGACCCGATTCGTGCTACGGCTGAAGGTTACGTTCATGTAGTATGTAGTCGATAACACAAGAGAACCTTTCAAGGAGGCACCCAAAATGACGGCTAACTGAGGAACGCGCTAAGAGGAAATAAGGCAATCCCTGTTTCTTTTTTCGTCTAACCGACTTCTATCGCCATATAGAAATTGCCTTGTGTAATCGTAACCATAGATTTTGATCTTGGATCAAGCTGAACTTGGCTCAACTTAGTTCGTACAACTGGCCTTAAGGGTGTAAATTTAGAGTGAAAATGGGTCTATATATTTAAGAACCACGAGGTACCTTCTAGGGTATGACAACTCTATGTTTTTAAGAGCTCCTATCATGACATTTTCGCTACAAAATGGTTTCATTGATGTATCTTATGAGATAGGATTTTATGCACCCGCCGCCCAGTCTATAAACTAATAGACTAACTAAATAGTTGTGTGTTATGAGTTTACGCCCAAAATGTGTGAATTGTTAATTTGGAGTACTAGAGCACAGAAATGCTCATGCCGGCCCTTTTTTTGGTACAAGGGCGTAGGGCAAGCCCCCAAAGGTGTAAGAAATATGACTTGTAAAACTAAAAAACAGCCACAAAATAGTCATAGGTATACACATGGGGGGATTGGAGGAATTTATTAAGTTACTTCCAAAAATCGTGAATCCAGAGTCCCATTCATTTTGAGTGGTACGTTCGCCCCAATTTTGAAAAAAAGTTAAGTAAAAAAAAAAGATAAGTTTATGAATGGCAATCAGGAACTGAACCTACTGAGTGTGAAAATATATTCGCCTTCTCTGAAAAGTGGTACGACAGCCTGACAGCCAAGTTCCTGATTGCCATTCATAAACTTATCATTTTTTTACCTGACTTTTTTCAAAATTGAGCAAACGTAGCGCCTCCTTGTACCACCCAAAATGAATGGGAGTCTAGATTCATGATCCCTCCAACCTCCAGGCGTAAACGCACGACTTATTTGTGGCTGTTTTTTTTACTTTTACAAGTCATATGTCTTACACATTTGGGGGCCTGCTCTACGCCCTTGTACCAAAAAAAAGGGCTGGCATGAACATTTCTGTGCTCTAATACCCCAAATTAACAACAATTCATACATTTTGGGTGTAAACTTATAACACACAATTAGAGATCGGCGGGCTCCTGGTCTATAATGAACAACTGTACATTTTATTCATAAATAGAATCACGTGTTTAACTTTAATCAGTAACCGATATTCATTAATATTACGAACGATATTTTCTTCAGTGCATGAACATTTGGCAAAAAATAAATAGATCTACTCTAATTAAGCATTAGTTAAGCAACAGATAATTTACTTAGATGATGTTTTAAGAACGTGGCCACAATTCATTGTACCCTCGCTCCATATAAATTAACAAAGTATTATTAAGATTATTTTCGAAATATAAAATAAGGGTTGCAGAAAACGCTCCCCGTGGATTTTATATGTTGGCACTGGGGTGGTTATTAAAACATATCGCCACCCTGGGACGTTTCATTAAAACTGTTACCGCAATATTAAAACAGCCCCGCTTCATTCACACAATTAAAAACAGTTTAATTCGGTTACTACACTGTAAAATAATAAGATCAGTTGATATATAATTTACGATAAACTCTTTTTATTCGTTTTTATTTAATGCGAAACTAGAAAATAACTCTCTAATATCAAATGAATTTGTGCAAGACATACGTAGCTTTTATTGAAATTTAGTTAAAGACATATGAATTTGTTTGAATAACTTTAATGATTATGAAAAATAATTTACTTGGAGGTTTACATAGGAATATTATGGTCATACTTTATGTACTTCCCAACCATAAAGGGTTTAATGGCGGTTTTGCTTCTAAGAAAGTTATCTGAATAAGTTTTTCAGTATTTATATATATTTATAACATTTATAACTCAAAGAAACATGCTGTGGCGATCAGTTCACTTACTGGATAAATATAAGTCACACACCAGAAGCTTAAGTAACCAAGGAGGGGAATCAGAAACAAAATATATTAGAATAACAATTTTTATCAAAAAATATAACAACAGGTTTTATTTAAGAATGTTAATTTAAAAAACAACTTATTGGAATATATACATATATATATATATATATATATGAAATCGGATTTGAAGGAAACAACTACTCAGCGGGCAAATACCCCGACCTGCATTGAATTACACCTTCAAATCGTGATCAGTAACCAACTATCATTTGTCTGTTCTTAACCAGACATAGACCGGTTTCGAACTTATTATGTTCTCATCAGTATGCCATAGGTCATGGAACAGACAAATGATAGTGGTCAACTTGCTAGTCTTATACAAACTGAATCAAATGGAGTAACGGTGAGAGGTAAACTCTCATATGGTCAGATGCTACTATACGTCGGACAAATATCACTGACGTATAGCGACTTGCTATTTTGCAAGTACCAAGAGCGGCGACCTCTAGCCTTAGTGGGCTGTACTCACTGTTTATGAAATCGGATTTGAAGGAAACAACTACTCAGCGGGCAAATACCCCGACCTGCATTGAATTACACCTTCAAATCGTGATCAGTAACCAACTATCATTTGTCTGTTCCTAGCCAGACATAGACCGGTTTCGAACTTATTATGTTCTCATCAGTATGCCATAGGTCATGGAACAGACAAATGATAGTGGTCAACTTGCTAGTCTTATACAAACTGAATCAAATGGAGTAACGGTGAGAGGTAAACTCTCATATGGTCAGATGCTACTATACGTCGGACAAATATCACTGACGTATAGCGACTTGCTATTTTGCAAGTACCAAGAGCGGCGACCTCTAGCCTTAGTGGGCTATACTCACTGTTTATGAAATCGGATTTGAAGGAAACAACTACTCAGCGGGCAAATACCGATAGTTGGTTACTGATCACGATTTGAAGGTGTAATTCAATGCAGGTCGGGGTATTTGCCCGCTGAGTAGTTGTTTCCTTCAAATCCGATTTCATAAACAGTGAGTATAGCCTACTAAGGCTAGAGGTCGCCGCTCTTGGTACTTGCAAAATAGCAAGTCGCTATACGTCAGTGATATTTGTCCGACGTATAGTAGCATCTGACCATATGAGAGTTTACCTCTCACCGTTACTCCATATATATATATATATATATATATATATATATATATATATATATATATATATATATATATATATATATATATATATATATATATATATATATATATATATATATATATATAAAAATTTTATTATTGAATTTTAACCCTGCTATAAATGACCCCCGACGAAGCAAAAGTTAAACGACAGCACAAAATAAAGAATCAAGCAAGAAATCTCTCTTAAAATCCTGGAAGATTAAAACTACAACTAGGCCTAATATTCCGCATGAGTCCAGATTCAGATTCGTAGACTTGGAACAATATTCTCCTAAATCAATTCTAGACGGCGAAGAGGCAAAACTTTATTTATCTGGCAAGTGAATTGTTTTGCCATTGATCATTTATTCTTCGTTATTAAAGGGAATCATGTCAGTCATTCAACGTTGACGTCTTTAAAAAAATCTCATTCAAAAACATAGCAAAAAGCATAATATATATCAATCAATTAATCATTCAATCAATTAGTCATCGATTTATTATTTCTTTGTTTTAAAAATGGCACCACCAACAGATAATATTTTATTAGATGACATTCAAATTTCATCAGGTTCAGGGACATCTCATGGTAATTACTCGCGACCATTAAATTACCACCTTTCTGGGTATCTAAACCAGAAATATGGTTTACTCAAATTGAGTCGCAATTTTCTATTCATAGGATTGTTAGTGATCGTAAAAAATACGATTATGTCATTGCCAGTTTACCCCCTGAAATTATTACCACGGTGTATGACGTTGTCACTAATCAGCCAGAAAAAGATCTATATGACAACTTGAAAAATATACTAATTTCTCGTTTGACCTCAAGCGAGGAAAAGCGGTTGGAGGACCTACTCTCTGGTTCCCAGATGGGAGACCAAAAACCATCCGATTTTTACCGATCAATGCTATCAACGGTCGGAGGTTCCCATGTGGTGAGCCAGGAGCTCCTGGTCAAGTTGTGGAAGCGGCGACTACCCAAAACAATCTTCATTGCAATTACGGCGTCGGGAAAAACTGAGATTAAGGAGTTAATCGACATTGCCGATCGTATATGGGAGTCGTGTTAGAATTCTATGACTTCCCTAACCTCGAATTCGATTTGTAACATCAATCCAACAGTTTCTACATCTAGTTTGATCACAACATTTCAAGACACGTTAAATCAAATCTTACACAAACAAGAAATCTTTACATCTCAATTACTTGCTATTGAATCTAAAGTTTCTTCAATTCCTTCCACTACTCCTACAGTTTCTGGCACTTATTGCGATAGTTGTAGAAGTCGACTCGACTCAAGAAATCGCAGAGGCTCAAGGCCCCGTTCTAATAGTCGAAGTGGTACCAGCGTTAGATATAATCCTTCTAATGCCAAGGTTTGCTATTACCATCAACTTTATGGTCGTAAAGCATTTAAGTGTCTCGGAGATTGGTGCACGTTCACCAAAGATGTCAAAACTGACAATCAGAGATGACTAAATGTCAATAATATTTTGACAACTGACGTTAAAATTTCAAATAGTAAACCTCGTCTCTTTATATTTGATAATACTAATAAAATTGAATTCCTCATTGACACGGGCGCTGATTTATCAATTATACCTCGGAATCTATTAACGAATACTAGGAGAAACCCTGATGTAGTACTAACAGCAGCTAATGGTTCAGTTATAGATACCTTCGGGAAGAAATTTTTGGAAATCGATTTAAACTTACGTAGGTTATTTTCTTTCGTTTTTAATATAGCAGATATAAATATCGCCATTATCGGAGCAGACTTTTTAGCTCATTTTGGTTTAGTTGTTGATTTGAAACATAAATGTTTAATCGACAATATGACTAGTTTGTCAACATATTTATTTTCAAACAATGGTCCGTTACATTCTCCTAAGTTATTTAGCGTATCAAATGAATTCACTGCATTACTTTTACAATTTCCTACTTTAATTAGCTCCCCAAATTACAATTTGCCAGTTAAACATTCAGTTGAGCATCACATTGTTACAGAAGGTCATTTACCTTTCTCACGCCCACGTAGGTTGGATAGCGTTAAATTCAAGATAGCACAGGACGAATTCAATAATATGGTAGAATTAGGTATTTGTGCACCTTCTTCTTCTTCCGTTTCCTCACCATTGCATATGGTTGAAAAAAAAGAAAGCTGCGCTGGAGACCTTGTGGGGACTATCGTCGTCTAAATTCAATTACTGTTCCTGACAGATACCCGTTGCCCCACCTCCATGATTTTAACTCGCAGTTGTATAATTGTGTTATTTTTTCAAAAATAGATTTGGTACGTGCTTATCACCAGATACCTGTCGCAAAAAGCGACATTTTTAAAAGAGCGATTACTACTCCTTTCGGTTTGTTTGAATTTGGTCGTATGCCTTTCGGTTTACGTAACGCCGGTCAAACTTTCCAACGTTTCATGAACGAAGTTTTAGTAAGTTTACCCTTTATTTTCGTCTATTTAGATGACATCCTGATTGCAAGTAAATCTAGTTCGGAACATTTAGAGCACTTAAAACTTGTTTTTCAGAGGTTAGAATTGTACGGCATAAATATTAAACCGTCAAAATGCATATTAGGTGTCAGTCATTTGACATTTTTAGGACACAATATTTCTTCAGCCGGCATTTTACCTTCTTCTGAACGTATTGATGTCATAAATAATTTTCCCTTACCTACTACAGTCAAACAACTTCAGCGTTTCATAGGTATGGTTAACTTTTATCATCGTTTCATACCTTCTTTCGCTGAAATATTTAATTCCTTTACATGCACTTTGTACTAAATTACTGCATGATAAAGTTAAAATAATAAACGATTGGCCTACCGACTGTCTTGACAGTTTTTCCAAAGCCAAAGCTGCTATAGTTGGTGCAACCTTTTTAGCACATCCACGTTGTGATGATAGCTCGTTTTTATCGCTGACTGTTGATTGTTCTAATGTCTCTATGGGGGCAGTTCTTGAACAGCGCGATGACGAAGGTATTCTTGCCCCATTAGCCTTCTTTTCACGAAAGCTTACCTTGGCACAGACCAAATATATTTCCTTTGACAAGGAACTTCTTTCTTTATTTACAGCGATTGAACATTTCAGATTTTTACTTGAAGGTCGCACATTTATTTGCTTTACCGACCATAAACCTTTGGTCAAAGCATTATTCACTAAAACTGAAAGATCTCCCAGGCAAACTAGACATTTAGAATTCATTGCTCAATTTGCCTGCGAAATCAGACATATCAAAGGGAAAAATAACATTGTTGCAGACACTTTATCACGCGAACATGATACGTCTTCTTTGCAACAATTCATTTCCCCAATCGTTACTCAAAAGTCTAACCTAGTTGATACTAACTTTGACTTAAATTTATTGAGCCAAGCTCAAAAAGATGATTCTGACCTTAAATTTTTATTATCAGATACTTCATCGAACACAAAGAGAACTTTTCATTTAAAGAAAATTAAAATTCCATATTCTGACAAGTTTATTTGGTGTGACGTTTCTCGCCCTAAACTTCGTCCTTACGTTCCTATCGTTTATAGACGGACAATTTTTGATATATTTCATGGTTTATCTCACCCTGGTATCAAAGCGACTAGAACATTAGTTTCTACACATTATTTTTGGCCTAAAATGACTTCAGATTGTAATCTCTGAGCAAAAACTTGTATTAGTTGTCAAACTAATAAAGTGACAAGACATACGAGGAGCCCGATTACTGACTTCGATATACCTAAAGGACGATTCGATCACATACATATAGATTTAATAGGACCATTACCTCCTTCTAAAGGTTGTTCTTATATTCTCACTGTGATCGAACGTTTTACTAGATGGCCCGAGGCTTATCCACTGCAGGATATTACTGCGGAAACTGTAGCGCGTACGTTATTTCAGAATTATGTTTGTCGATTCGGTGTCCCTGTCACAGTGACAACCGACCAAGGCGTTCAATTTGAATCAAAACTGTTCAAAGAATTTTCAAAATTTTTGGGATTTCATAGGATTCGTACGACGCCATATCATCCTTCCTCGAATGGAATGATTGAACGGTTTAATAAATCTCTTAAAACTGCTAAGGGGACGGTGGCTCAGTGGTTTAGCGCGTCTAGCTAGCATACTGGTGTACCTAGCGAAGCAGGTTCAATCCCTGCTCATCGCGAAATAATTTTAATTATAAAATTATCTTCAAGAAGTGGTTCGGACTCCACTATAAGCTGTAGGGCCTCGTTTCTCTTTACCTAACACAAATTCATTCTGGATTTTCAACGAGTTACTTCGGTGACTTGAGAAGCGGTTAAGAAAACATTTTTTTTTTGCTCTGAGAGCTAGGACTTCTACACCACATTGGGTAGATGAACTTCCTATCATACTATTAGCTCTCAGAACTATCCCTAAAGACGATTTGCAATGTTCTTCCGCAGAACTCGTTTTTGGTCAAACATTACGAATACCTGGTGAATTTTTTATTAAATCATATACTTGTCCGGATATTCCTTATTTTATTACTAAATTACGTACTTCATTTAATAATTTAACGTTCATTCCACCAGTTCACCATGTTAATTACAAATCATTTGTCAGCCCAGACATCTTGAATTGTAGTTTTGTTTTCGTTCGGAAAGAACGTTTTGAAAAATATTTTACTCCGCTGTACGATGGACCTTTTAAAGTGTTGTCCCGTACAGATAAATTGGTTACTATTGTTAAAGGAACTAAAGCCGTCACGGTAAACATTGACAAGATTAAACCAGCATATTTATTATCTGACAAATGTGATGTCACTCCACCTTTGATTAAGAAAGTTCGTTTTGCTATTGACGAATTGAATGACTGACTGATCTTTTTCTTAGCGGGGGAGTAGTGTGGCGATCAGTTCACTTGCTGGATAAATATAAGTCAAACACCAGAAGCTTAAGTAATCAAGGAGGGGAATCAGAAACAAAATATATTAGAATAACATTTTTTATCAAAAAATATAACAACAGGTTTTATTTAAGAATGTTAATTTAAAAAACAACTTATTGGAATATATACATATATATATATATAAAAATTTTATTATTGAATTTTAACCCTGTTATACATGCAATGCCACAAAATGTTCTCTTATTATCAATACAAAATACAAATAACACGTTAAAAATTAACAACGATACTTATCTGTGACACGTGATGGTTGCAGTTTACCACTTCTGTTTTTTTCCTTTCCCTCTTTGGTTTGGTTTATCATATTACACTAAAAACACTATGGAGTACGTAATTAATCACAAGACCGCTAATCGCATATACCGAGATATATCTAGTACCCTGCAAACACATGCCATTCACTTGGCAATCTAAAATTATACCCTTTACACTTACCAATTTTAATGCAATTCCGACTGAATTTGAATTTTTTATCACAAAATAAAATTTTATGAAATAAAAATATCGCTAACGACTACGCCAAATTCTCGAATAAAAAAATCTTGTTTCCATTATTTATTCACCTTATACTGGACGTAGCTTGATAAAATTAATAAGTGTCCATCGTTGAGCCATGTGAAGTCGGCTAAAAAGAAGTACTCATTACATTTGTTGATACGTTTAAGCCCTCAGGCATTTCCTATTCCGGCAAATTACATAAAAAGTGCCTAAATATGAGTGTTGGACATTAAATTAAACATTTTTTGGAGGGTTACTAAAGAACTCAAATAGCCGAAAATTTTTCACATTATTAATACACGTACTCTTAATATACTCTTGTTATGTAATTATTGAAGGAGAAAATTGTGAAATATAATTGAAAAATTAATCGATTTACATGAAGATTAATTTACATTATATGAACAATTTTCTCCGAAACAATTACACCCCACCTTCCCTTACAAACCCTTTTCTATTTTAGCACAACATAACAGAAGTGAGGTCCGACAGCTCGTCAGGTAAGGATCTGAGAGGGGATAGGAGGAAAATACTTACTTTAAACGTTGTGACTCAATCGCTGGAAATATAGTATTCTGATTTCTGGAAAAAACTTTTCTTTTAATTTTGTGTGCCTGTGTAATTAATAACGTTGAATACGTACCGGAAAAAATAAAATTCATTCAACTTACTTTCTAACAGTGTAGACTACTGTAGACTGTAAAGAAAGACGTAAAATAAGGAAACCCGGTGTAATATAAATTAAAATTAAGACAATTAGTGGAAGTATTCAAACAAATTAAGAAGCGCGCTGTGAGTAAAGCGCGAAACACGGTAAAATCAGAATATTCAGGATATTAATACCGAGGTAGCCGCGCCTGCTGTACGCGCGCTGTTCACTTGTTAATGGAGCGACCTGATGATGCATTGTTTTAATTGCTCGGCGTCAAACTGAGATTATATTATAATGAATTTTACACGGTAGCATTGGTAGCAAACGCTGTTTTCGTCTATTAGCACACTCATTACAAGCCTACTCAAGTAACAATTTTGGTTTTAAAATACTCTATCAGATATTCTAAAAGTTAATTTTTGAGACTATTTCTAATCGTAAATGATCTGGAAGGACTCGATAAAACTGATTTAAAACTCTTAAAAGTAATGAAATAAAGTGACGCTCAAAATTTGCTATTTATCAATATGTGTATTCTTACACTAATTTTCAAAAATGCTTTTAATTTATTTGAAAAATTCATTACTTTTGCCCAAATTTTAACGCCATATAATTCGAAAAGGAGACATTTGTGGGCATAATGTATTTATTTCTTAAATAACCAAACGGCAAAAATAAGATAGCCTATCATTACGTTTGCAAATTCTTGTTAATTACTTCCACATCCAGTGGAAGTATAGTAACGACAAAAAAATTTTTAAAAATTTTTATTGTTCAAATAGGCTTAAAATGTCATGAAACGTCGAGATTTTAAGTTTGAGCGAAAAAAATTTTTCTGTCTGTCTGTCGGTCTGTCTGTAACTTTTTTTTGTGCGCACGTTTACTCTGGAACCGTTTAAGATATTGGCTTGAAATTTGGTACACGTATGTACTTTAACGAGATCTAGAACTAGATTATATTTTCATCTTGTTCCGTCGAAGGGTTGGGGGGTAAATTGGGGTAAATTTCGGGTAAATGGGTAAATCAAGCAAGTAAGAGTCCATAAAATGGGTATTTAGTATACAAAAGAGAAGCTAAGGTCTAAAAAAAATTTTTGGCATTAGCCACCCCCATTACCAACCCCACCCCCTTATTAAATGGGATGAAAAAAAAAATTGTGATTTAGTGTGTGTACAAGAACCAAAAGCTTCAAAATAATTTTTTACTTCATCCACCTTCATCGTTTTATATGTTTTTGGGGTAGACGATTTCAAATATTATGTTGTTAAAGTTACCTTGAGTAGTATGGATGCGCAGTGGCTTTCCTCGACTACTATGGATGTGCAGTAGGTTTCCCCGAGTATTATGGATGCGCAGTGGCTTTCCTCGAATATTTGGATACTCAGTGACTTTTTTCGACTATTATAGTAGGTTACGTCATGTAGTATGGATGCGCAGTGGGTTACTTTAAGTAGTATGGATGCGCAGTGGCTTTCCTCGAGTACAATGGATGCGCAGTAGGTTACCTCGAGTAAAATGGATAAGAGTGGGTTACTTCAAGAAGTATGAATGCGCAGTGGCTTTACTCGAGTAAATTGGATGCACAGTGGGTTACCTTGAGTAGTATGGATGCGTAGTAGGTTTTCTCGAAGAAAATGCTTGTAGTAGAGGCTTTACTTCTATCGTGTAGTTTACGGCACACAACGATTTTTTATATCTTTGTCTTGCCATTTTCTGCGTATTAGTTCGACATTCAGTTGAAGTATATTAACGCAAAAAAAATTTTTGGAAATTTTCATTGTTTAAATAGGCTTATAATATCAAGAAACGTCAATATTTTAAGTCTGAGCAAAATAAATTTGTCTGTTGCGTCGGTGTGTATGTTAGTCTTGTATCGTTTTGATGCTCACGATTACTCTGGAACCGTTTAAGATATTCACTTAAAATTTGGCACACGTATGTTTTTTAACGAGATCTGGAACTAGATTATATTTTCATCTTATTCCGTTGCAGAGTTGAAGGGTAAATTGAGGTAAATGGGGGTAAATAGGTAAATCAAGCAAGTAAGAGTCCATGAAATTGGTATTTAGTAAATATAAGAGGAGCTAAGGCCTCAAAAAAAATGGCATTAGCCATCCCCATTACCGCCCCCACCCTATTATTAAAGGTGGTGAAAAAATAGTGTGATTTAGTGTGTGTACAAGAGTCAAAGTCATCAAGAATTTTTTTCACTTCATTCACCCCTACCTCCATTACAGATGTGGCATATAATTTTATGGGGTTTTGGGGTACATGATTTCAAATATTGTACCATTAAAGTTCCATAAACAATTATTTCCACATAGTGGAGTGCAAATATAGTATTTTGTTGTAAGAGACTTGGATGTGGAAGTAGTGATTCCTTGGGCAGCGGGTTTTTTTATCATAAATAGTTTTATATCCACAAGTGACTGCATTAAGACTATTAAGAGTTGCCTATGGTCAACTCAGTGGATTTGTTTTTTTGTTTGTTTTTTTGTTTTACAAACAAAAAAACAAAAAAAAAACAAACAGAAAACAAATAAAACAATACTTAAAAAAATAAAATAATTCATGTTACAATAAATAATCTTATAACTATACGTCAAGGTAAAAGTCAAGGTTACCACAAGTTAGTTTATTTGACTTCCTACAACTTTTATCTGGATAAGTTTTCACCAAATCTTGATTTCCAAGCTAACAGTGACTTTTTAACAATAACTTATTTGACTTTCCGATGACCTTCATGGCTCAATTTTACCCCCCTCGCCCCCCTTTACAACTTTTCCTTGAAAGATTAATATTCTACAGTGAGATCATGCGTTTCTTCATAATCCAAGGTGAAAAATATGGGTTTTATTGGACCAAAACGAGTTTACCTTTAAATGACCTTGACAATGTAGCTAGAGGTCAAAATCACAAGATAGCTTACTCATATTCCTACAACTTTTATTTTGGTCAATTCCTTCGAAATTTCAACATTGAGTTAGTATAGCATTCGGAAATTTGAAAACGCTCATCATTATTTGACCTTCAAGCGTCCGTAACTTAAAATCTATAGATTTTTTGGACCTGGTGTACATAAGAACTTTTATTCAGAATGGTTCATCGAATACATTTCAGCTGGTTTTAGCTCAAACGACTGTGGCTTTTTTTCTGTGTATTTTGATCATTATTTGACCTTCAAGCGTCCGTAACTTGAAATGTATGGATTTTTTGAACCTGGTGTACATAAGAACTTTTATTCGGAATGGTCTAACGAATACATTTCAGCTAGTTTTAGCTCAAACGACTGTGAAATTTTTTTTGTGTATTTTGTGCGGGGTCCTTTATTATCTGTTAGCAAAATAACTGATAAAGGTTTTAAGGTTATATTTGATCAGAAGTCTGCCGAAATTATCAATAAAGAAGGACGAACAATACTGAAAGCAGATCGAATTAATGGATTATATTTTCTACGCGAAGGAATCGATCAATGTAAATCAGTATCCCAGGAAAATGTCACAGAATTAAAATCGAACGCTACGGAGACTTGGCATCGAAGGATGGGTCATTTGAACATGAGGGATCTCCAGAAGAGTGATCGTATGGGGACTGGGAAACGGATGAAGTTGGATATATTGCCGGAAAATTTTGAATGTGAAATTTGCATTCGTGGGAAAATGGCAAAGTCTACATTTCCAAAAAGACTTGAGAAATCTTCTAAATTATTGAAAATAATTCATTCCGACGTTTGGGGGCCTGCACGAGTACAATCAAATGGAGGTGCGTTGTATTTTGTGACATTCATCGACGATTTTTCTGGATGGTGTGTTATTCGATTCATCAAAAAGAAAAATAAAGTTTTCGATGCATTCAAGGAATTCAAAATATTCGTAGAAAATCAGACATGAAAGACCCTTGAATATTTACAGTGTGATAATTGGAAAGAGTATATAAATAATACTTTTAACGAATTCCTCAGGACGAATGGAATTGGGCGAAGGCTGACTGTCACACGAAACGGGCTATAAATACTGCGAATTATACAAGAAATAGGTGTCCTTCGAGGAGTAACAATGGAAAGACTGCTTTTGAGAAATGGACTGGGAAGACACCGAATGTCAGTTATTTTAAAGAATTCGGATGCGAAGTATTTACTTTGAATCGCGATCCAACCAAGGGAAAATTCAAATGGCGGTCAAAGAAGACTATTTTCATTGGATATTCGGAGCAATCAAAAGCCTACAGAGTGTGGTTATCTGAAGAGAGGAAAATTGATGTTACTCGAGATGTGAAGTTCCTGGAGAAAAAGGAAAGTAGAAGAGTAGAGGACTCCGAACGAAAATTTGTTGATTTTCTTATAAATGAGAATGATCAGAGGGTATCTGGCGAACATCTAGAAGAAATTTAGTTCGATGCAGAAAATAATGATCGAATAGAAAACATCTACGAGAGGAATGAAGTAAATAATTATGAAGGAATTTTCAATGAAATAGTCGAAGAATCTCGACCCGGTAGTCATGAACGTGAAGTACCTGCAGTGGTGAACGATCCAAGAAGAGGCAGGGAAAGACCGAAGAAAATTATGACAGTGAACAGGGGAAGACCGAAGAAACAATACCAAAGTCATTTGTGATGTCGACAGAGTCGATCAAGCCGAAGAATTCGGTGGTTTAGCCGAAACTCCCATTCATGACGCCATAAATGGACCGGATTCTGATGAGTGACTTCAAGCGATGGCGACTGAATTGAAATCAATCGTCAAGAATGACACGTGGGTATTTGTTGATCGACCACTGAACCAACCAGTTATCAGTAGTCGGGTTGTATTGAGGAATAAATATAATCCTGATAGTACTTTGTAGAGAAGGAAAACCAAAATTGTGGCTAGAGGTTTTTCTCAGCGTCCCGGAATAGATTTTGATGAAACTTTTGCTCCGGTGGCACGTATTGGTTCGATACGTATGATCACATCAATTGCAGCTCAATATGGGATGAAGATAAAACAGTTCGATGTGACAACTGCATACCCGAATGGAGTTCTAGAAGAGAAAATTTTTATGGAAGTACCAGACTACACAGAGGATACACTGGAAAAAATTATTCTTATGGAATCAAAAACCAGCGAGATCAAAAAAAGAGCCACACAGATGCTTGAAGAATTTCAGGAAGGGAATAAAGTATGCTTCATGAAAAAGGCTCTCTATGGTTTACGTCAGACTGGACGTCGCTGGCAGATTATGTGAGGAATTGAATAAATTTTGCATTAAGCAATCTGAATACGATCAATGCGTGTTCTATTCGGGACCAGGGGAAGATATATTTCTGGTCGCAATTTATGTAGATGACATTCTGGCTGTTTCAAGAGATGAGCAGAAGATTTAACAGTTCGAGGAATTTTTGTCGAAGACATTTGAAATAAAGAGTCTCGGAAATGTCACGTATTGCCTAGGAATTGAATTTACGCATGAGAAGGATGAAATAAAAATGAATCAAAAAGGATACATAAAAGATGTTCTTGAACGATTTGAGATGATCAACTCGAATTCAGTCACTACTCCAATTGAATTGGGAATGAAATTAAAAAAAGATGATAAGAAAAGCGAAAATAAATCAAGGATGAATAAATTATAGGAATTGCCGTACAGAGAATTATTGGGATCGCTTATGTATTTGGCTGTGTGTACGAGACCTGATATTTCTTATGTAGTTAGTTATTTAAGCCAATTTAATTCCTGTTACGACACAACTCACTGGGCTGCTCCAAAACGTGTTCTCAGATACTTGAGGGGAACAGAAGATATTGGTCATAGCTTTAGGAAGACTGAAGAATCATTAAAAGAATACGTTGATGCAGACTGGGCAAACTGTCCAAATGATAGAATCGTATACAGGTTTTGCCTTTATTCTGGGAGATAGTTCGATTTCAAGGGAATCAAGAAAGCAGCAAACACCAGCTCTTTCATCTACCGAAGCAGAATATATGGCTCTTACTGAAGCTGCAAAAGAAGCATTATATTTGCGTCGATTTATGATTGAAATTGTTTCGAGAAGATGGGACACATTAAACTGATGTGTGATAGTCAAGGTGTTCAGAATTTAGCGAAAAATGCTGTTTTCCATAACAGAACTAAAAATATTGATGTGAGGTATCATTTTATTCGAGATGTTCTAAAGAAAGGAGAACATTTCTTGATTGAATATGTATCTACAAAAGATATGGCTGCTGTTGTTTTCACGAAGGGACTAAACAAGACCTAAACATCGAAGGTGTCTTGAAATATTAAGAGTTCAAGATCCTGAAGAGTGGAATATCAATCTCCTACATCTCGAGGGGAAGTGTTGAAGAAAGATAGCGAAATGTAGTCAGTTGTTCTACAATGTTTAAATCTCTATGTTTATATAAAACAAGTAGTTGTTAGTCTGTCAATAAGCTGTCATCATTTAATTCAATATATATTTCACAATAATAAATCTCTCAAATCTTTAACTAAAGTTAACTATAGCACATCCAAGATAAGCGCATTTACAGATAGGTACACTTACAAAAAAAACATGCATACAGGTCGAATTGAGAACCACCTCCTTTTGTGTTCTATCAAGTCGGTTAAAAATGACTTTTATCAACGAAACAGTGCTAGCGGGCTGACCGAGAACAGAGCACACATCCGGCGGGGTGTGTAATAGCAAAATGAAACATTCTGTGAATATTCGATTATAGGTTTTTTGGATTTGAGGCAAACACAAATTGTGCAAATTGTATTTTATTTACTTCCTATAATCAAGAAGTCCTTGTTTAATTTGGAGTGTTTGTGTACAAACAATAATTTATTTGCGTCAAAAGTATCTAATGTCGCGGTAGATAAGAAACGTCCCGCTGTGTCAGACGATAATCGAGTGGTAAATATCTAAGTGATTAGAAGGGCGGACTCAACTAAGCTTAATTGGTTAGTATTGTTCTGTATATGTTATGCTAGATTTACACAATGTTCCTAATTAGACACGTGCCTATATCTGCCATGGGGCTGCAAACGTATTTTCTAGTTTGCCAAAAATACAAAGGATCTTTAATACAATGAAGATGATTTCTATACAGGGTGATTTAAAAACTTAATTGATATTAATATTCCTCTTCCTACAAATAGGTGTTTTCACTGTATGTAAATTTGCTTTTTTGATATTATTAAAATGAAGTACTTCATCCAAGCATTTACCAATATTTAAACACCATTCTTTTACCTATCAATTTAAAATTTCAAAAAATAAATAAACTGAATAACTGAACGGGTATTATAGAAAACCGGTTGTGACGTTATCGGTTGCATTAAGATAACCTCAACTTTTAAGTTTTTTAAGTTTATTGTCATTTTTAATGATTATATCCGCACTTCTCATTTGAAACCAGCATGGCTCCAAGCAAACATTTAAAAATTGACGCATATGATGTCTCAGTATTGTTGATTACTAAAAATGGGCTGCTAATTATAGGTTAGATTTCCAACCTACAAAAATCGCCTTATTTTATTGGGAGAAGATATTTAAAACTTTATGAACATTACAATGAACAAGATTTTAGTTGAAAATACGACAACCAAGCGGAAATTTTCATAATAGTGACATATTACTCGGAAATTTTTAAAAGGTATTTTTGAGGTTAGGTGTTTATGACCGATGACGTCAACAATACAGCTTAGTGTTTTGGGCGGTAAAATTTTAATTCAAATTTAAAAATACTTTTTCTTGGATATCACTCAACTGGTTGTGGAAATTCAAATGTTTTTAGTTATAATTAAGTATTACCTCAAGTCAATGAGATTTTAAAATTTGTGAAAACACCGAAATGCTATTCATCTATTGGCTCTTAAAAACATGCAAATCTACAACGTGTTAGTTAATTTTTTTAACACTATTAAACGGTTGCTTTAGTTAGGTTAGCTTGGTATTCCTTAATTGTCTTTTCTATTGTAAGGTATACCCCCTTCCCGTGGTTTATCTACATAATTTTGCATTAAAAAAAATCTCCTGACAGGCCCCTTGAAGGGAAGAAAGTGTCTTTGTGATATATCCTTTGTGTATTTTCTGCTGTTGTGTTAGTTTAATTTAGGAAATTAATTAGACAACAAATATATACTACATAATTGGCTAATGGAGAAAATCTTATAAAACGTCGTTATTTTCTGAAATCTTTGTTACCGTCACCAAAAAGAGACAAAAAGTATAACCCAGTTATTGAATAAAAAACTATATTTTAAAGGTAAAAATAAACAAAAGTGAAGCTATTATTAATTTATAAATTTAAATCAAAAACCTAGCTTATTATTTCAAAGAGAGAGAAAAATCCCAATCCGGGATATATTAAGGAAAAATTCATAAACAAACTAAGTGACTTTTGAAATAAAAAATAACTAATTAACAATAAATACAAAAGGTAGTGGTAGAGCAATTGACAGGAATAAAAGATGTACAGAGAGACAGACATATTTATCATATACAAAAAAGGTAAATAGATACGATAACGTACAAGAATAAAACCATAATTAGGCAAAAGGTCACAATACATAAAAAACTTCAAGAAAATAAATAACTAAATTATTAATTGATTAGTTGGCCAACTCCGTTATTACTAAATGAAAAGATTAAATGACATTTTACACAAAAAAAATTTGATATTTTATATCATAAACAAAACTCTAAACGTAAACAAAGGTAATAACATAAGAAATGAAATACATAGTAGCATTTTAAGTAAAGATACACCTACAAAAACGAAATGTGCTCTGCACAGAAAATTATTTACAGGTATTTAACAAGAAATCTTATTAACAATCGATACGTACACTCGCGAAAAGAATGTATGAAATGTCCGCACATAACACTGAAAATTGCACCATACTTACGTCTTTAGTCATGATGTAAAGGAAAGTTAATGGAATGTAGTCCAGAGCTATTCTCAATTACCGGTACACAAAAAAATAAGAAGGTAAATTGATTTACAAAAAAAACTGGAACTTGATGCATGCATTTAGAACAATAACAGCAAAAAATTTATAGCTTGGTATCAGTGGTACCTCTGCCACAATTTTAGTCTTTACCAATCCTAGGTAAACTAATAGAAAACAGCTACATTACACTAACAAATTAAACCAATAATTCGGTACTATTTTACTTAACACACTTAAAGCAGCTAGCATTATACTTATCAAATGCTACTTTAATCAGGACGTCTACTGAACAGATTTTAGTATTAACTTCTTAACTACTCGGTATAATTCACCAAAGAAGTTAAACCTCAAAAATAACTAAACACTTAAATGGCTCAAATTCAGCCATAATCTTGACGACTTTGCAAGCTCAAAGGCTGCTGGTTAAAAAGTCAATATATCACACCCCTTTACGGTTTTATATTCGCGCCTAGCCCACTAGTTTCGGGGGTCGGTAACCAAGGGCAACGCAAGCATTATGTCATACTTGAACTTGCCATTGGAGGAATAGTTCCCGTGTGGTTAGGTTACACGCTTATTTTATGGAATTTCTGGAAGGCTAACCGCGAGAGTTTAATGTCGCCTCGTAAACAACAAGAGGTCCGACAGGGCCGGCATTAAATATTTTTAATAATAATAACAATTTAGGTAATTTTTGTAATGAATATATAAAATAATGTAATTTAGCGGATTTTAATAGAAATTTACGAGTACTTAAAAAGTTGACCGTTATAATTCAATTCCACAAAAATAAAGTTGATAGTTAAAAAGATACAGGGTAAAAGTTAAAATTTAACTTCTTAATTCTCTTTGTACGTTTAACGTGTTAAAAGGGCCATAACTTTTTTAACCGCAAGTTTACGACAGAATTTTTAAAAAATTCTATTCTTCTGACGTTTCTTAATAAAAAAGACACCTGTTTTAAGTTTCATAATGTAACAGTTTTTGAGAAAAGTGAAAATCAAAAGTTCCATTCAACTTTTTAATAGCTTTTTTGAAATAATAATAATTTCTAAAAGTAGGCGTTGAGACACAGCATCATGCAAGTAAATAAGGAAACATCAAGTAGTCATAAAATCAAAAAGTACCTGTCCAACAACCAATTTTTCAAACAAAAATGAGTTGTTACTGTCGAATTCTAAAATGACTGATAGTTTGTGTATACTAGCCAGTGAAATGGATGGCGAACCATTTTTAAAAACTCATTAATTACAAAGGAAAATAAAAAATTAAATTTTAACTCTGACACCCTTTATCTTTTTACCTAGCAAAATTTCATTAAGGCGTGAGTAGCTCAATTTTAATATTTTGACTCCTACTATCCACAATTTTAATATTTTGACTCCTACTATACAAGTACCCAACAAACACCGAAGATCGGCCCATCAGCGGGCCATCACTAGGCCAGAAGTTTCATTTCTGGCCCAGTGATGGCCCGCTGAAGGGCCAACCTTTGGTGTTTGTAGGGTACTACTTATGAATGCCATCTTTTGATATACGAGGTGTGCAAAAAAAAATAAAAATGGAAAATTTAGTTAAAAAAAGATGTAAATTTATTTTTTTATTTGCTTTGTACCTATACATTTTGTGAAAAAAAAAAAAGAAAAAAAATGTACTTTTAAAATTGAATTTCGCGTCATTATCAGTCAGCCATTTTGAATTTTTCGTTTTCCTCTTCAAATTCGTAATTAGTGACCTCGAAAACCCCCGAGTATAAAATTTGGACGATATTTTATTAAGTTTAGAGCAATTATTAAAATTTTTTTTAAACGGATGCAAATTATGCACTTTAGGATGCGTTTAATGACTACAATATACCCATAAAGGGTCTTAAATGACCCAATATGTTACTTAAGGCTTGTATAATACTAAAACAAACCATTTTTCTCAAATTTTTATGAATCTTAAATGAATATCTTTGAAAAACCCTTGAAAAATGCACAAAAACAGCAAAAAAATGTAGGTACTTTCCCCATCATTCTGTGCGTACGGGCTATGATTTTTCAAGTTTTTATAAAAGATGCATTCTATGCAATAAAATCTTTTGGAGATAAAACTTCTTGAAAATCATCTTTTTTTTATTAATTCCAACGGCATATTATATTGACTGTGAATTGACTTAATCTCAGGGTCTCTGAGATATTAAATAAAAACCTCCTACGTGACTCCACCTTCGAAGGACCCTATCTCCCCTAAGAAACATTTGAGGACATATCTATGTGGACTCTTTCATACAGTGTGTGCTATTTAATCAGGGCCGTGAAGAGTGTGCGAGGTGTGCACCGCACATCTCTGTCTATTAAAAAAAAAAAAGAAAACTAAAAAACTAAACTAAACTGGCCAAGCGTTATTTAATACACTCAAAGAAATAGTATGGGTAAATTAAAAAAAAAAAATGGTTACTAACAATATCGTTAATTTTGTTAAACTAAACTATATTGATGGTATTTTTAAACAAGAGGTGATTGTTATTTTAATTAATAAAAAGTTGTCGTACAACAAAACAAACATTAACTTAAAAAATAGATGAATGAGACTATTATTTTGTTCGTCTGACTATTATTTTGTTGAATTCTGTCGAATTAAACTAGATAATAGTATATTTTATTTTTAACTATTATCGAATTGTAATTCTAACCCAGTATTAGTTCGCTGTATTACTGTACTTGTTAGACAAACCAATATTATTGTCGTCTTCTAGAAGTTCTTAAAATATTACCATAAAATTTGCTTGCTTACCACGTAGTCTATTACAGAAATTATTCCCAGATGACGCCACATACAAATCACTGACAATAACCAATCATGCATTATCTTATATTCTTATGAATTTGTAGAAAATTAATAACATGATTGCAATGTTCAAATTCTCTCAGGGATCATCGATATATTTGGATGGATCTTATAAACGATCTCTAATCTTTGGTTTGGGTGATCTGATGTCTCAATACTGAGATTTTGGCTAACCAAAAAAAACTTCATCATATAATAAAGTGTAGATCAACCTAAAAATTAGTTGGTGAACAAAAAACAAAGTCGTTGTACTATTTAATTGTAGACCAAATTGAAAATGGTTAGTGAACATAAAAAAATGTCATTGTACTATTTAATTTGTTACAAGAAGATATGATTATTAAACTACTATTTGTTTACGAAAACAAATAAAGTTGTATGACTATTCTTTTCTGATTGATTTAACTATGAAACTAGATAGGCGCGATTTCATATGCTCTTTTTGGTTGAATTTACCTATCATTTTCTTTGAGTGTATGATTAGGTCAGA
Source organism: Rutpela maculata (assembly GCA_936432065.2). Lineage (NCBI taxonomy): Eukaryota > Metazoa > Arthropoda > Insecta > Coleoptera > Cerambycidae > Rutpela > Rutpela maculata. Next base: position 80,646,234 of record OW386289.2, on the reverse strand, counting down.
GCAATTTTATATAATTAAATTTTAAATTACCATTATATTATCATTTAGTATAATAGCAAGAAAAAACTGTTTTGTTGAATTCCAAATGAAAGCGACTTTCTAAAGGATAAAGTAAGTTTAATCGAGAATAATCTTACAATTTGGTAACTGCGCGAAACCACTGTTGATCCGCCGCTAAACAGAGTTGACGGCTCTTACTGTAATTATTGGATTAATACTTTAATATTCGAAGGTAAATGATGTGAACTTATTTCAAACTATTTTGTGCGTTACAATTCTATTAACCTTAACAATATGTATCTAGGAATTAGGATATTGCAAAATATCAATGACTTGAGATCCAGTCATGAACAACAGGTAGAAAAAGTAATATTAAAAGTTGCAACAGTCTTTTACCACCAATGCCAAAAGTGCCTTTTTTTTATCAATTGTACATCTGGGTTGTTTTCAACTAGCTGAGACAAAAGTATGAGCATTGAAGAATAAGCAGTTCAAATTTCAAGAAGAAATATCAATTTGTTTATTTATAAGTGACCTAAACGTAAAAACTGACGTATCTCGGCCCCAAGTCCAACTAGAATATTAATTTTTTCTAGAAAAATGTTAGACATTTCATCTATTTTCATAATTCGTTTGCCACTTTTGGTTTGATAAAAAATCCACAGTTATTTGAATTTGGAAGTATAATTTTGAAAATTATAAACAAACTTGAAAAAAACAGTTTAAGTGAAGATATGATTTTTCTTCTTAATACCATTATAAAAAAACCTACATTTTGAAAAAAAATATATATCCTACGTGTCGATGCACTTAAACGATAAGCGATGAAAATTTCAAAATAATTATTGGTTTTTAGCCATTTGTATAAATAGTTGGCGCTAAAATTTGGTTTAGTTCAATAAAGAGCATAATTCCACCAACTTTCGTTAATATTTATGCATTATTGCATTATATTTCTTAATTTGCCAAAAAATACAATTTTTGGTGGTTTTTATTTTTTCACAAATTAACAAATTATCAGGTTTCTTCATAGGCCTATAAGATTTTTTAGTCATGAATATTCGAGAATATGGCGAAGTCGCCAGTGATAATTTAACACGTTAAGCGCCATGTGAGTGTACAAGGACGCATAGCAAGTTTAATACTGGGCTACACTTCAATATACTCATGAAGTGCTTTACTTACTGGCCTAGCATCTATAAGGATGCTAAATGTGCATATAACAGCATAGATAGTAAATATGTGTGGCCCGGTGGGATAGACAGCTCGATGGTTCACGATTATTTGGAAAAAAAAAGTATGCTGGTTCTTAATTATTCAACAGATCATAAGTGTTTTAGGTAAAATTATATTAAGGCTCCAGGATTCTTTTTGGGTATGTATGGCGCTTAACGTGCTTTAATTTCATAAAATTTTATTTTGTGATTAAATTGGATCTACGTCAATTGGATGCGGTAAATTGGATGCTCGACAATTGGATGCGTGCGACAATTGGACGTGGTAAAATAGGACGTGCAACATTGGACGCGTTTTTAAAAAAATTATGTATACACACTCTAACCTAACCTAACCCAACCTAAATAATAATAATAATTACAAATACAACATAGACGCAGACTCACCATGAAAATATAGTTAACATAAGAAAATAATAATCATCCAAAAAAAATTATCAAAATATAACAACAGAAATTATAAAATATAATTTATTTACACTTGAAGTTGGGTAATTCCTCGCAAGTAGTCTAAAATGCTTCTGTTCGCATAATCAGCAACCACTGTTTGTAATCGTGACATGGCAGTGCAATATGATTATTTTTAATAAACGCGTTCAATGTAACACGTCCTATTTTACCGCGCCCAATTGTCGCACGCGTCTCATTGTCACACGTGTCCAATTGTCGCAAGTCCAATTTGCCGCGTCCAATTGTCGCGCGTCCTATTCCCTGGGTCCAATTGACGGGACACTATTAAAATTATAGTCCAATCAATGAATGCCCAAAAGGAGATTGTAGAGGACATGCAGGAGGGGAGAATTTTTCTCTTCAGGAATATGTTGGGGGTAGTTGGAGTCCAAGCTCGTACCTGAGAGTGACTAGACGCTTTTTACAAACGCTTTACAAACTGCCAGTAAATCGTGAAAAAGACCAGTAATAAGTTGGCCTAAATAGGCCAAAATTACCCTAGTTATTAAGTAAAAAATTCTACATACGGTGGTGGTGTCAACATAACAACAATTAAGTGATAAGTGCCAATAATCAATAACACAGGCCCACAAAAAATAAAAGTTGTCTGCGCCTGGGTATTGACCATGCCTATCCCTTGTATTTTGACCCGCTGAACACGAATCTGACATTAATTTTTCCCCTATACGTCAGGTTTTTTTTAAAGCAAAAAAGTCTAATATTTATATATTTATTTGCTGTTAAAAGAAAAACCTGACGTGCTAGAGAAAAACTAAGATCAGATTCGTGTTCAGCGGCTCAAAATACAAGGGATAAGTGTGGTCAGTACCCCCGCGCAGATGACTTTTTTTGTGTGAGATTGTGCCACACTGAGTGTGGCACAGTGGCAACCAAAAAAAGTGGTCTGCGCGGGGGTACCTATCTCTTGTATTTTGAGCCGCTGAATACGAATCTGACCTTAGTTTTTCCCCAACACGTCTGGTTTTTTTTAACAGCCAAAAAAAATCTGTTGAATCGTAATATTTATATATTTATTTGCTGTTAAAAAAAAACCTGACGTATAGGGGAAAAACTAAGGTCAGATTCGTGTTCAGCGGCTCAAAATACAAGGGATAGGTATAGTCAGTACCCCGGCGCAGACAACTTTTTTTTTGTGGGCCTGTGTAATTAATAAATACGTGATTAAATTCTTCAGTGTTGTGCAGTGAAAAAAGCTAACAGATCGAGTATTCGACGAAGGGACGGAGCAGAAAGGAACCATAAATCAAGCTAAGTGTCCAATTACCACTTATAAACCAGTCACATTTTGTAGACAACTTAAAGAATTTCATAAACAGGTCGGGCAATAAATTAGATAAGTCAGTAAACAATTTCTCTTTCAGCTATACATATATGACTAAACCCCAGGGGCGTACCATCAGAGTAACAGTACATCGCGCCTAATTAAATTAATTCAAAAATAACAAAAATTTTGGATAAAATTGTTGCCCATCCTGGTTTCAGGTTTCAGCAAATCTAGAAAATTCTCATGCATGCTTTAAAAACATACTGACTGTTTACACTCCACGTCTGGTACGGCTCTGGTAAGGCTAAGGAATTTTATTTTATTAAAAAGTTTAGGTCAACAATAAGTAAAAGTAAGCAAGAAATAACAACTCTCCAGAAAACACAAAAACAATGTACCCACTACAGAACGTAAGAACGAAGACACATCAATTACTGGTACAGAAAATCGATGGCGACGGAAACTGTCTATATGGAGCAATAAGCCATCAGTTAGAAGGAGAAAACATAACAACCCCGGCACACACCAACGCCACGAAAAATCTACGGAAACAAGTAGCGGACTATATACAAAACAACATAGATTATTTCACCCCGTTTATGCTAGCATCCATCAACGAACTGGAACCCCGCTACAATCAACACAGCACCAACAAAGAAAAGATAGAGGCGTTCATCGGAGACCTGAGAAAAGATGGTTTCTGGGGTGGGCAGGAGACGATAGCAGCAACAGCAAACTTGAAGAGGAGGACAATAATAATACACCAAGAGGAGGGCGAAATCATAACTTTTCACCCCAACAATCAACAAGAAGACGACAACATGCCAATTGAGATCGTGTACAGGAAGCAGGGAACAACAGAAATCACTACGACAGCGTAATCACTACGCAGAAAAGAAACGAACCAGAACGATTAGAAAAAACAAACCCCCCCAAGCATAGCTATAACCCCCCGCCCAGAATGGGAGGAAACGACGAATATCAACAGGTACCAAATATCGCAAAGAACGGAAGAGGGACGCAGTCAGGAAGCACCAGATGACTGGATAACTCTGGCAACATGGAACGTCAGAGGATGCATACGAAGAGTTAAAAGGGAAAAAATTGACGAGGCCTTGCAAGCAGAAAACATCGACGTTGCATGCATACAAGAAACACACATGATAGACGGAACAGCAATCACACAAAATTACAAATGGCAACTAATCCATCGAAATAAGGACGGAAAATATAAACGAAAACATAGTCACGGCAATCATACAAAATGGAAAGGAGAACATCTGCATGATAGGAGTCCACGTACCCTCAGACAAGAGAGCAGGAAGGGTATTCAGGCAGCTAACTCAAGAAACCAGAAGAAACGAAAAAATAAAAATGCCCATCATAATATTAGGAGACTTCAACGCGCATATAGGAAAAGACGATCAGACGGAGGAGGATAAAAGCAACATAGGAAAAACATTACTCCACACATGGTCAAATGAAAACGGAAACGCGCTGAAAAATCTAGCACACATGTTTGACCTAACAATAAGAAACACTTGGGCCAAAAGCCAAACCTGCACTGACACCTGGAGCACAATAAGGGAAACACCAAATTTTAATGAAGACACGGAAACACTGAGAACCCCAATCGTATTAGCCTACGCCGATGACCTCCTAATCGTCGCAGAAGAAGAGCAACAAATTCTCAACTTCCTAGAAAACATGAAACCGCATTTGGACACATCTGGCTGAAAATAAATTTCAAGAAAAGTCTAATAATGGAGCGAGATCCATCAACAAAAGAGAGTCGGATCAGTGGAGAAGAATACAAAATAGGTGACTACTCCCTAAGAACAACGAACAAACTGAAATACCTAGGAACATATCTGACGAACCAACTGAAAAGGAGAGAAACGGTAAAGGAGAGAAACAGTAAAGGAGAGAATAAAAACAGCATACAGAGTCACAAGAGCAATTATACCGTTCATCGAGAAAAACAAACTATCATGGGGCCTGGCAAAACGGCTGTGCATAGCCATCATACTGCCAACAATGACATATGGAGTTAAAAACGCGGCAACAACAAAAGCCAACCGAAGAAGTTTGAGAAGAGCTGAAAAAGACATCATCCAATTACTCAGAAAAACAACAGGGCAAAAACAACGACATAAAACATCAACACTACTAGAAGGGAAGACAATCACAAAAAGGATAGAAATGTACGCAATGAAGTACTGGGGACACGTCCAAAGAAGGGAACCAACACATCTACCGAAGAAAGCACTAACACTGAACAGCAGCAAACTTAAAATTGGGAGACGATGTTACACGTGGAAAACAACAATCGAGAGGATCATGAACAAACTGGGAAAGGACCAAACATACTGGGAAAGAAAAGCGAGGGGAAAAAATGAATTTCACAAAGAAATCGGAGCGATATATACTCTACCAGAATCAGAAACGGAGGAATCAGATGCCTCAGAAGAATAAGAAGAAGAAGAAGAAGACTTGTAGAAACAGAAGTACAAAAATAGGAGCACAAATAGCAGCGACACAACGCGGCAACATATCTCACAAGAAGACCCAGAATAGGTAGAAGCCCAGAACAAAAAATACAAAAAAGGGGGCTTAAACGCTCCCTCACGACATAATGCGGTAACGCATCTCATAAATACCTACATCTCCCATCCCATATTCCTTTACCATGCGCCATGTGACTCTCGCTTCTGGCAACAAGCATGACCTTAGTCCAACCCAGCGTGGACGTAGCAGGCCCAGCTGTATAACTTGGGAGTGGCAGCAATGTCTACCGCACGCTGGTAAATCAATCAATCAATCAAAATCAGGAATATGTTGGGGGTAGTTAGGAGGTAAACATACTAAAAGTCCCCGCCCCTAGCCTCGCTGCTTTAGGAGGAGGGAGGGAAAAGTTCCATTTTTCTGTTCTTCGGAAACGATGCGTCGTACGGGGAAAGGTAATCTATGCAAAATTAAACATTTGAATTTCCTACAAGAATGTCTATATTCATTTTCTTCCTGTGTGTTGTAGTTTATGAGATATTCGGCAACCAAGATCGATAACACAGCCCCACAAAAAAGAAAAGGTCGTGATCTGGATGACTGGCCATGGTATTCCTATGTATTTCGACGCTGCATCCAAATCCGAGGTTAAAAAAAATCGTAATTATGTGCAGAGCCAAAAATATCCCTTAAATGGTAAAGTTATGAATATCAAAATCATTACAGAAAGGAGTATGAATGGGCACTTTGGAACCCTCGTGCTCTCATTTATTATTGCCATGGGCGTAACAATCCCTCCCCCCCCCCGAAGGGGTTGGTAGATCTGCGTCATGAAAGCTTCTAGCTTACAAGCTTTTGAGGATGCAATAGAAATATGGCGGAGGGTGAACACAGCCAAAGAACCAACTCCCTAAAGGGGTAAAAACTACCCTCTGCTGGACGGGGGTGGAGCAAGATGCGAGAGAGCAAATTTTTCTTGTTTTTACTGCGCAATGATCGCAGTGCACGGTGCAGAACAGCCCTCAAATTCTTTGTCCGTATCCATCTAAAGGGTGGAAACCACCCCCAAATTCACAAGAAGTATTCGAAAAACTGGAAATGCACTCTGGAGATTTTCAATCTGAGAGTACAGAAATCTGACAACGGTATTGAGTTGACGCAGCAAGACCAACTCTTAAAGCGGGTAAAGAACATCCATCGATGAGTGGGAAACAGGAAGGCGTAGAAGGATGTGGGAAGGTTATTTTTTCAGTGCGGAATTTATCGAGTCTCATACACCTTCTGTTATCTCTTCTACAACCCTCGAACATTTGCTCCGCTTAACCTTTTACCCGACAAAAGACAAACATAGTGTAACGTAAAAAATAACAACAAAGAGTTAACAAAATAGACAATAATAGTGTAACGTAAGAAATAACAACAAAGAGTTAACAAAATAGACGACAAAAGTGACACGTAAAAAACAACAACAAAGAAAGGAACAAAATAGGTAATTTCCATCCCTTAGACAGGTACGGGCAAAGCAGTTGATAGCTCTTCTGCACAGTGCACTGCGACCTCATCTTCCTTCAGCTCCGTCCAGAAGAGGGTAGTTTTCACCCCTCTAGGAGTTGGTTCTTTGGCGGCGTTCACCCTCCACCACGCCTCCCTTGCACTCTCAAGAGCTTCAATAATAAATGAGAGCACGAGGGTTGCAAGGTGCCCATTGATCCTCCTTTCCGTTATGATTGACCTCGGATTCAGATTCAGCGTCAAAAAATACATAGGAATGCCATGGTCAGTCATCCAGATCACGACCTTTTTTTTGTGGGGCTGTGTAATTAATAACAAAATTAATTAGGTATCTGAAATGTTTCTATCAAATCGGTTTACAGTGATCTGCTAATAAATCACAGTTACAAGGCAATCTTTATTTTACAACACTCGACGTATTTACTAACGTAATATTTTGTCGAAATCTATACATTTTCTTAAATGTACAGTGTGACTAACTTAAAATGAAGACACCCTTATAACTTTTTTATTTTGTTTCCGATTTGAATCGAATTTTACTCAAGTAAGTATATAAAATGAATATAAACGTTCTTGTAGGAAATTTATTTATGTTCAATTTTGCATAGATTACCTTTTTCCGTACGACGCGATGCTTCGTTTCGAAGTTATAAGCGAAGAATCGAAAAAAGGAACCTTTCCGCCACCCTCCCCCTAAAGCGGCGGGGACTTTTAGTATGTTTATCTCCTAACTACCCCCAACACATTCCTGAAGAGGAAAATTCTCCCCACCTCCATGTCCTCTACAACTTTTACGTTGACTGGACTATTAGTAGATATTTTAGAAGTAGCTGATAACGAATCTGATGTCAAAAGTTGAGAATTCAAAATAAAGAAAGCCATATGGCCCCGATAGATGCAATATTTTTGCAGATTTACATGAAGTTTGATTTCAGAAAACTCTGACAATGAATCTAATGTTAAAGCTTCTTGAAAAGTCACAATGTCACACTGTGTAGAAGCTAAATAAAGAGGCCACTAAAAAGGGTGAAAAAAAAATAGAAACGCCTTCAAAACGGTCGCTAAAAATTATGAAATAAAATGTTATTATCTAATTACCTTATTATCTATCCATATATAAAATATACATCCATATTAAAATCGGTGTAAAAATGAACAAACCACGAAATTAAACGCATTTCTAACCCACTTCAATATCGATAATAGGTAATAAACTTCAATTATATACTGAACGAATTTTATTTCATAATTCATTTGAGGCGGTTCAACTTTTTTTTCAAAAATTTTATCAGCGACACAGTGCTGGTTCGCTGAGCGAAAATAGAGCACACACCCAGCAGGTATGCAATACATATAAACCCCACTGATTCAAGAATTTAAACAAATATTTGTTTGAAAAATTTTACCTACCTCCATTAACTCCTTATACGAGTTAATTGAATTTCCATGGATTCACTAATTTATAATGTTGTTGACGTTAAGCGATCAGTGCTGAGGAGCACAATATAAATAGCAGAGTACAAGAGAGAGTCTGTCATGCAAGTAGTCTCACCTGGACAGGTGTGGATCAACTCGTCTGATTGGTGAGCCTTAGGCACCTAATCTACTCCGAATCCTGATTGGTTGTTTTTCTTTTGTCTTATGTTGCCACCATCATATGGGCGTTATTTGGTTTGTTCTTCGCATTCATTTTCATATATCTGTTACGTTTGTTAGGTGCGTATGACAGATTATTAATAGATTGGTATGTACCTATTTAATGGTGTTGAATTTTCTGAGATATTTTTCCTAAGTAAGTTTAATCATGTCTCTAAAGTGCTTTCGCTTTTTAATGTGTATTAAATAATTATTATTAGGGTCAATGTTGGGTCCCTTACTGTTCTTAGTTTATGTTAACTGTTTGCCCTTATATAACGTGTCTCTGGATTGAAATTATAATAGAGACATTTTTTTAATTTCTAATTTCATAAAAAAAAATGCCAAAGAAATAAAAATTTTTGCTTGATTTAAAACGGATAAATCTAATACAAATTTCAATATACACACTACACAGTGAGTTTTTAAAATCGTTTTTTTTTATTTCATTATTTCTCTCATGATTACAACACTTTTATAAAGTTTTACAGTAGTTGCCTTTGCCTTGAGAAAGAGAATGTTAAATAATATTTAAAAAAGTGATTGTTTTGGCCAAAAATATTAACGCTACAACAAGAAATATATAGGCATAAGTCACGATTGCGGTCGCTACATCTATTTGTAAAAAAATTTGTAAAAAAAATTGACTATTTCAATGTGACCGCACATACCGGGGATACTAGCAGCAGTTCACTCTAGCCATTTACATCGAAGTCTACCGCCATGTCCAGGTCGATATAAAATAATTTGTTTTTACATCGCTGTAGACCGAAAGTCATTGTGGTAGCTTGCACATTATTGGTTCACTCGTATGACGTGGTATCTTTCCTCACGACTGCATGCTTCCCAAGCTTGTAACACTAAACTAAACACTAAACCTCTCTGGCATGCCCACCCAGCATGGTGATTAGGGCGGGCAGAAAAAATCGAAATTGTTCAAATCGAAAATTAATAGTGCGGAAAACTTGCATTTGGTGCTCAGTAGTATTACTGCAAAATTTCACTAAAATTAATTTAGGTCTTGAGGTTCCACAGGGCACTTAGATATTTAAAAAAAATTTCTTTCGAAATTGATATTTAATAGGATTCAAAAGTTATATTGGGTCCTTAACACTGTATTTCCAAAAATTCCCTAAATTTAAATGATGTTTACAAATTTGAAAAATTACGTAAGTTTCTAAAAAATCAAATTATTTTAAAAAATTGACTACTGAAACGTAAAAAAGTTGTCTAAATATGTTTAACGATTGAATGAGCAACTACGCAGCTCTTAGTTTACGTTGAAGTTTTTCAAAGCAATCCAGGGCCCACCAAAGGAAGTGGCTGCGCTTCGAGCCCCGCCTGTGCCCTCCCAACCTCCTTTACCTTTGGGGCACCTTTAGAGAATATTTGATACTTCATAGTTTGGTTTGTGCTTAAACTTGGGCATTATTGCTCTAGAACGCAATCTGCTTCGAATGAAACCATCTCGATTTTCGGTTCCAAAAACTGAGGCAGCAGCTTCCGTAAAAATCGTAACACATCTTTCCACACCGTGTGTGGTAAGCAAATTCCGGTATATCAATTTCTGCATTCCGTAAAATACACAAGTATAGAACCTCATCTGAAATACTACGTAGGGTGGGTGGCTCAGTTACTTTGCATTCATTCCATTTAATAATTTCGGTATAAACCGTTGCATCAAAGCTAAGCTTCGGAATTATAAACTGTCTCACTTCGTTAGTCCTTTCTTTTCTTGATTTAATAACACGTCTCAGTCCCAGCTCTTTTATATGTTTACGATCATCGGCAATCTTGGCTAGAAAAAGACTTTCAGGATGGGCAAAAACCGCGTTTGGTTGAATAACTGAGTGAATAATATATCTGATATCTTTTGGAAGATATCTGATATAATGCATCATTTCCTATAGATGTACTGCTCCGTTTGTGCAAAAGGAGTTTTAATTTGAAACCATACCCTGGCATATACTTTCACTATGAATTCTGCAAGAATTTTAAGTTTCGCAGAAGGGTCCTCTGTAGCAACGTAAAGGTACAAAATTCTGTTGGTAGCTGTTATCCATCTACTGTGTGATCATTTGCCAGGATCTCTATGCGAAAGATCTTCTGAACAAGAACGAGAACTAATTGCCTTACCCATTTGTAATAAATATTTTTTATCTTATCCACTTTCAAATTATCAAGTTCAGGAATATCTGTTGCAATTGCTTGAAAATCAATAACAGGAAGTTGTTCACTGAACAACTTCTTATTATTAAGTGAGACAGTTTATAATTCCGAAGTTTAACTTTGATGCAACGGATTATACCGAAATGATTCAAAGGGATGAATGCAAAGTAACTGAACCGCCCACCCTACGCAGTATTTTAGATCTGATTCTATGTCTTCTTGTGTATTTTAGGGAATGCAGAAATTGATATACCCAAATTTGTTTGCCACACACAGGGTGTGGAAAGATGTGTTAAGATTGTTACGGAAGCTGCTGCCTCAGTTTTTGTAACCGAAAATCGAGATGGTTTCATTAGAAGCAGATTGCATTCTAGAGCAATAATGTCCAAGTTTAAGCATAAAGCAAAAAAGTATCCAATATTCTCTAAAGGTGCCCCAAAGGTAAGGGAGGTTGGGGGAGCACAGGCGGGACTCGAGGCGCAGCCACCTCCTTGTGGTGGGCCCTGGATTGCTCTTAATAATTTCAACGTAAACTAAGAGCTGCTCAGTTACTCATTCAATCGTTAAACATATTTAGACAAATTTTTACATTTCAGCAGCCAATTTTCTAAAATGATTTGATTTTTTCGAAACATCATTTAAATTTAGCGAATATTTGAAAACACATTGTTAAAGACCCAATAAAACTTTTGAATCCTATTAAATATTAATTTCGAAAAAAAAAAAAAATTAATTCCTAAGTGCCCTGTGGAACTTCAAGACCTAAAGTAATTTTAATGAAATTTTGCAGTAGTACTACTGAGCACCAAATGCAAGTTTTCCGCACTATTAATTTTCAATTTGAACAATTTCGATTTTTTCGGCCCGCCCTAATCACCATGCTGGGTGGGCATGCCAGAGAGGTTTATCCTTTTAGTATTACAAGCTTGGTAAGCATGCAGTCGTAAGGAAAGATACCACGTGATACGAGTGATCCAATAATGTGGAAGCTACCACAATGACTGTCGGTCTACAAATTATTTTATATCGACCTGGACATAGCGATAGACTTCGATGTAAATGGCTAGGATGAACTGCAGCTAGATCCCCGGTATGTGCGGTCACATTGAAATAGACAATTTTTTTTACAAATTTTTTTACAAATAGATGGCACCGATGTAGCGACCGCAATCGCGACTTACGCCTATATATTTCTTGTTATAGCGTTAATATTTTTGGCCAAAACAATTTTTTCGGCCCGCCCTAATGGTGATGTAGCAATGTATCGACCGAGACCGCGACCTCCACCACAACCAGGACATCCACCGCGATATATCCTTGGCATGTCCGTACCTTAATGGTATTAGAAAGGTGATAAGTTTTTTTTAAGATCTGGTTACATAATCAATTCAAAGAAAAAAAAACACATTACATGAAGATGTTGTTTCTCTGTTAGTTTTGGATTTAGTAGAAGATAATCCAAAAATTTCCTTACGGAGACGGCCGCTTCAGATAGATATCAGCCAATCACGCATTCAAAGGATTTTGAAGGAACATAAAATGCCTATATCATGCCTATAAACCAATTTTTAATCATACTTTTTTTGTTTATGAATGAATTCAAGATTCGTAACAGTTATAAGGAGCTACGACATAGAATTGAATTATCTGCGAAATCAAATAGTTTGAATAATTTTTTAATTAGTTTGTTTATTATTTTGCTCTGTTTTCCTATTCTAAAAACACACTGTATTCATACTGAAGTTTTAATTAAAGATTTGTAGGTTTGAAATCGAGCAAAATTTTTTATTCCTTTGGTGTACCTTTCTGTAAAATTAAAAATAATTCTTTTTTTGCTCTGTTTTCCGATTTTAATAACACTGTTTTAATATTGGAGTTTAATTAAAGATTTGTCCTTTTTAAATCGAGCAATTTTTTTTTTTTGTAAAATTAAAAATAAAAAGAAAATCCTTCTTGTGAACTGAATACAGGGACATACTAACTCAATAATTCTATTGCAATCCTTGAAATTAGAAATAAATTCATTTTGCAAACAAAAACAGAACAAACAGTAAACAATGCAGTCAAATGGTTAAATGGAAATGGCCTAAAGTTTTTGAAAAAGTAATTGAATCGCCTTCAAAAAGTCGCTAAAAATAATGAAATACAATTTCACTGTCTCTCAGTTAATCAAACTGTATATCTAATGCCATTGTGGCAAAATTTGAAATTTTTACACAAAATTATTTTTTTATCAACTACAACTTCACCGAATTCTCGAATAAAAAAACCTTGTTTTCGAATTTTGCTCACCTTGCAAGAGACGTGGCATGATGAAATTATTACGGAACCACTACCTAATCACACTTTGCAGTTTGAGAATTCATAGGGTTCATTAGGTTGCAATTTTACATTTATGAGGGACGGACTCAGACGAATTTGTAAGACGTTATTACTTTGAACGCATTTCATGTGCAGAAATGATACAATCATAACTTATCAATGTGAAGATGCTAAAACTTGATGGAATGTACACAATATAACACTTAGAACACCAAAATATTCATTTGTGGCCGTACAATAAGAAAAGTTAATAAGTGAGGGTTGTTCCAATTGTTCAAAGTTCATACTTTGACGTTTCGTGTCAAAAATCCAAGCCGAAAATAATCTTTCAACGCTCTCAGATATAGTAAGGACGTATTTGAAATATTTATAATGTTTTAATGATGGCACGTGTATTTTGGGCAATGAACAGTCTACTTCTTTTCCTATAAAAAGATCCACAATACTAGTGAAAATTGCATGATTCTTCAATCTCTAAACTGTTGTAATTTTAAAAGTAGTGCTGTCATTTTACTTCCACGTCCAGTGGAAGTATAGTAACGACAAAAAAATTTAAAAAAAATTTTATTGTCCAAATAGGCTTAAAATGTCATGAAACGTCGAGATTTTAAGTTTGAGCGAAAAAAAATTTCTGTCTGTCGGTCTGTCTGTCTGTCGGTCTGCCTGTCGGTCTGTCGGTCTGTCGGTCTGTCGGTCTGTCGGTCTGTCGGTCTGTCGGTCTGTCGGTCTGTCTGTCGGTCTGTCTGTCGGTCTGTCTGTCTGTCTGTCGGTCTGTCGGTCTGTCTGTAACTTTTTTTTTGTGGGCACGTTTACTCTGGAACCATATAAGATATTGACTTGAAATTTGGTACACATATGTACTTTAACGAGATCTAGAACTAGATTATATTTTCATCTTGTTCCGTCGAAGGGTTGGGGGGTAAATTGGGGTAAATTTGGGGAAAATGGGTAAATCAAGCAGGTAAGAGTCCATGAAATTAGTATTTAGTATATACAAGAGAAGCTAAGGTCTCAAAAAAATTTTTGGCATTAGCCACCCCCATTACCACCCCCACCTCCTTATTAAAGGGGATGAAAAAAAAATGTGATTTAGTTTATGTACAGGAACCAGAAACCTCAAAATATTTTTTTACTTCATCCACCCCCCCCCACTACCACCCCCTATCACCACCCCCACCCCACTACCGATGTGGGGTATCGTTTTATGGGTTTTTAGGGTAGAGGATTTCAAATATTATATTATTAAAGTTCCATAAACAATTATTTTCACATACAAAGTTTTTTCGTTGTGAGTGACTTGAATACAGAATCTGGATGTGGAAGTAGTGATTCCTTGGGCAGCAATTTTTCGTAATGTGATTGGTCGAATCATGCCCAAGAACTGTTTACATTAAAGATTTCTCGGCAGTTTTGGACCAGTCTATGCATTACAATACCTATGGTTCAAGATATATTGTTTCTTTGATTGTCATTACTTTTAGAATATAGTGAATTCCGTGGACTTTTAAGTTTCTGCAGCTGCGTTTGTTAAATATTTATACCTACACTTCGTTTATTTATTAGATGAGTCGCTTTGGAAATACATTTTTATGTGACGTAAATAATGAAATTGAAAATTAAGGTCAGTAAAGACTAAAAAATGACAAGAAAACGTCTGGAAGCAATTAATGGCAAAACTTAATAGTAAAGATGTTTTATGTAGACACTTTTTTATTCGTGAAATATTCTCCCCAAATAGCATTCGTGCTTTTAAATTATATCTAAAAATTTGTTCTCAAGCTAATCTGCCAAAAGGTAATATAATTCGTGTAAATTGGCAGTTTATTATCAAAGATTATTATAGATATCAGATAATAAACTGTTAATTTACACTCTTTATATTATTAGGCAACAACGCTTTCGAAAAAATTTGACCCAGAAAATTCTAAGCACTAGTGATATTACATACGGTAAGTTTTGATTGCTTCTTTACTATAATAAAAGTTTTGATTATTATTTTCACTGAAATATGTTACTAGTGAACCATTCTAGAATGGCAGATGAGATTAGGATGCGCAGTGGTCGAAACCAGTCCGCCGTTACGGAGCTCATTTGTTTATGTTCCTTCTCTGTGTAAAGATTGGTACAGTCTCGAGAAAAGTGCTTGCAGTATATAACTTAAATTTGATACATACTTAGGTACATACCTATTATAAGTACTCACTTATAAGCATTGTTATGTTTATTACCACTAGTAGTATTTATAAGAAAATATCATGGTGTTTGAAAGCATAGTAAAACATAAGGCTTTGCCTAGTCAGAGCCGAGAAATTATAAGTTCTATCTTAAAATATAATATATGAAGCAGGAATCTATTATACTATTTTCAAAAGTAAGTGTACAAATCTATTATCAGTTTGTATTCTGACTACTAATGTAATGTAATATTGTTTACATACTGGCAGAGCTGGGCAAAGTACTACTTCAAGTATCAAGTACTTGAAGTAGTTTTATGTGCAAAGTATATGGTGAAACTACTTCAAGTAAAGTACTTGAAGTAGTTTAAATGAGTACTTTGCCCAGCTCTGCATACTGGGTTTCCTCGGAAGTTGGGTTGAGCAGGTAAATAAAGTATAGTGTAAGCGCTTTAATAATTTTAGGCTCGTTCTATTTAATTTAATGTGTATTTGTTTTGTATATTTGCTATATCGTATTATTTACTTGAAACTAAAACAATTAAACCTTATAATTAGTATAATTAAATATACCAAATATAAAAATAAATGACTGTTCAAGCGTTTATTCGAAAACACCAATTGGCCTACGACACACCGGGATTCTCAGTGAATAGGGCGCGCACTTCTTCCTCCGACTGTACTTTTCTAACTTAAGAAACTTATTTGTCTCTGTCCAACAGTGACGATATTTCTTCTCTCTCTGCGCGGCTACTTGCCATCCTAGGATGGTTCCCACTGGGCAAAGCAATATTTCAGCAATGTTCTAGTAATCTTGGAAACTGTGACATTCTAGGAATTAATATTTAGTTTACAGTAACATTGATGCAATGGCCCTAATGTCCACGCGACAATATTGCATTGCAATGTCACATATCGCAAAGTACTGGCAAGGTTCATGAACTTTGATAACAAAGCTAAGCAACTTTGCAGGAACAAATCATTGATTTTCATGTAATGTTCAATTTACGTATTGAAATATTGTAATGAAGCTTATTTTTGAGTTGCAAATGTAACTTATACAGTGTCTGTCAAAAAGTCTGCACCGTATATGAAACTCTGCTGTTATTGACTTTCTGAAAATTTTTATTTTTAATAAATGTTAGTGCATGTTCTCAAACGAAAAAGTGGCTGCAAAAATTTGTGTTAGTCCTGGTCGGAAAATTAATTTTTTTGAAATTGGCTCAAGAGTAAACTACACTTATTTTTAAAACATATTGAAAAATTTTATTTTAGGAAGTTATTTATAATGTACATTGGATTCTTCTAGTTTAAAAATAAAAATTGTCCACTCTTTTATGATTAATTCCTGAAAAAGTTAAAATTGGAAAAGAGAGAACAACTATGCATCAAGAAATACAGCGTTTTTTTCCCAAAATATCTATTTTGTAAAAAAGTACTCTTAAAATGTATTTAAAGATGTTTTTAATCCATTACTTATTCTGAAACTATTAAAGAGAGAGAATTATTTGATAACAGGAAAATATTTAAAAAAAAATATAGTTCAGGAATTGCGTAAAACTGTAGAAAATTTTTATTTTTAAAATAGAACAGCCAAATTTGGTATTTAGCTATAACTTCGTATTATAAGCAACTTCTTGAAATAACATTTTTCGATATTTTCAAAAATAAAGGTAGTTAAATCTTGGGCCAATTTCAAAAAAATCAATTTTCCGACCAAAAGTGAAATTTTTCAGAAAGTGGACAACAGAGTTTCTCATATGGTGCAAACTTTTTGGCGGACACTGTATAAACTTTTCCTCATATATTCACTATAATTTTACTATAAGATGATAGATGAAAAAAAATACGCGAAATGATCTTCAGTAGTGCCATCATCGTTTTACGATATGTACAGATCGAAACAGTTATAATATATTGTATGTCACTTCATAATGAGATAGAAAAAAAGGGAAGCAGATAGAATAAAATCTTTACTGTCTCCGACGTGTTTAACACAAAGAATATAGAACATTAATAGTTCTCAATTGGCTGTCCCCTTTTCTATTTCAAAGTACTACATAGATATTGTTTCTTATTCGTATATATGGAAAAATGGCGATAGAAATATACTGGAGACCTTATCGACAATTTCTTTAAAAACTAGTTTTCTAGCAAACTCTTATTTAAATTTTTACCTATTGATATTAAGTTTAGTATAGAAACGTAGTATATCTAATTTATAAAATAAAATACGAACTCTTATGTATTAAAAAATATTTATTTATCAAAGAATAATAAAATACAAGGCATTTTATTAAGTTATTAGAAATATTTAATTAATAATAAAAAATATCATTTAGTAATTAGGTTCTTCTATTTTTCAACCAAAAATCAATGTTTGCCTCTCATATGCCTGGTTTTGTCATATTGGAACTAATTCATAGAAAATCCCTCGAAATGATCATCAGACTTTGAAACAGATGCCCGTGGTGCGGCTAAAAAATGTTACCGTTGTTACACTAACTATGTTCTAAGCGCACTGTTGCACTAAGTAATTTAAGAAGTTGTTTGTTCACTTTTTCATTTTTCATATTTAAAAATCCACCACAAAGACATCATGCAAATAAAGACATACGTGGATAATTTGGCGGTAGCTATATATAGATATTTTACATTTCACTTTGCACTTTTTTTCTTCAACTCTAAAAATTATTAATTAGCTCCTCCTTTACTACGCCATGAAAGAAAGTCGAAAGAGGAGCGCGTGCGCACAACACGGTTCTTTGGATTTTACAGTTTTACACTTGCAATATAACTTTTGGCAATTCATAGCAAATTATCGTAAGTTGCAGCCACAACTTTCAAATATATTTATAAATTTAACTTGGCCACACAATTTCAGCTATATTTTTATTTCTTTCAAGTGTGCTAAAACCCTCCAGCAAAGGAACAATTTAAAAGTACAAAAATAAAACTAAATAAATAAGATGCAACATTGTAGGAAACTTTTGCATGTTGTTAGTTAGTTGACTAATAAATTTGACATAAAATTGAGTTTGAAACAGTGCAATTTTACGTACTAGGTAAAATGAGTCTGATGTCACGATATACAGTGACGATATGTAGTGACGTCAGATAATTTATTTACTCCTGCCGGCGGCATGATAAAATTAGACGTTGATTCACATTTCAGCACTAAATATTTAGAATATATAACTCCAGATTCATCCATCTTAAATCAAAAGTTAGGACAAATTTACGAATGAAAGAACACCGAAAACACTAATTTTATAACGCCGTTGACATGAGTAAATAAATTATCTGACGTCACTACATGTACCTAGACTGTCGATATAATTACGTCAAACTGGTTTTACCGCGTATGTAAAATTGCACTATTTCAAAGTCAATCTTATGCCGTATGCAATATATTTCAAAACTGTTATTATGCAAAGAGATAATTTAATTTTATCAGTATCATAAAAATTTGTCAGAGTTCCCTACTCGCGTTGTGCACAAAATACGTTCCTGGAATTGCACCCGAGATACGCGCTCTGTTTATAATATTATCATTCATTGTGCATATGCGACAATTACAATATAATTGATAAAATAGGTGCTGAATTTTGTTTCGCTCATAAAAAACTCATATGAATATCTGTTCTCAATAGATTCGCCCCCACTGGACGCCCCCTTGCGCGAGCAGATGTTCCCGGCAGGCATTGTTGTCTCCTCGCGGGAGGGCATTGTTGAGCCCCCAAGCACACCTCTTCTTTACACTGCCAGATCACCACCGGCACCAGACAGCCTCATACGTCAGGTAGGTAACTAAACTTTGTCTTAGATATATTCCTTCATCAAAATGATACTACTGCCTTCTAAATAGACAGTAATTCAAAACTGGATGTAAACCTTATCCTCTTCGCCGTATTACTGACATTTTCTATATAATTGTTGAACATTCTATAGTATACTGTTCGCATTTTTTTGGAAAATAGGTTAATTTTTTAGGTCTATTTACTAGGTTTATAATTTTAATCATCACCTGATGATGCCTTCTTAATTAGCGAAACTTCCAATGGTATGCTACGTAATATTTTTGTGTTTGTAAATCTTATGAAATGCATTTTTATTCTGAAAATATTTCATAAATCTTATAAAGTGTGATCCATTTGTTTGCGAGCCACCCTGTAAAATCTTTATTTATTGGGCGATTTTAACCGGATTTTTTTTTAAATGTAGATACTGCTGAACTGCATGTGTGGAGCAAAGAACGCCATATTTCTATAAAATCCAAGGCCTACTATGTCATTTTTTGGGAGTAAATTTTTGAGATTTCATATTAGCGATTTTTTTTTTAAATCTATGCACGGCACTGGATTCACCACCTCTCAAAAGGGGCCTGCACTAAATTTTATCAATAAATTTTAAGTAGGAACGATTTTGTAGAAAAATTAAAAATGCACATTTTTAAATGGCATTTTGTATGAGACTGCTATTTTCATACATTTATTCCAAGTCATCCATGAAAAAATATTGAAACAGTTAATCGTCAAAAGTAACAGATTAAGTTGTAGGAAAGTTATAACAGTTTGTCTAGTGTAATAATAATCATGGAAAACTTAAATTTAAGAGACAAAATAGAAATTGTATTGTACATCTTGTTGACGATAATGTGCGTTCGACAAGAGAAGCTGCGAGAGAATTCAATAATAGACACCCAGATAGACAAATAAGTCGGAGTACTGTACAACGCGTTAACAAAGATTTCAATGAGACAGGGTCTGTTTCAAAAGTTTGCTTAGAGCCAGGCATAATGGACACCGTAAAATTTTGAGAAATAATGACGAAATTTTAGAATATTTTAACAACAACCCCCGGACTACTATTAGAACGGCTAGCTTAGATCTTAATATTCCCAGAAAAAGTTTTAGGAGATGTCTGAAAAAAAAACAAAATAAAGGCATTTAAGCCAAAAATTTTGCATACATTGGAACTGGGAGATGAGGAAAGACGACTAGAGTTTTGCTATTGGCTACAAGAGGAATATCTAAATAATCATAATTTTTCAATGAAATTTTATTCAGCGATGAAGCCACATTTACAACAAATGGGGTGGTTTCAAGTCAAAATTGCCGTTACTGGTCAGCTGAGAATCCGGAATTCGTTATAAATGCAAGGAGACAGTATTCGCAAAAAAATTACGTTTGGTGCGGAATACTAAAAGACAGAATAATTGGCACTTTTTTCTTTGAGGTTTTGAGCGAATGGGTTTTTAAATTTTCTTGGAAACGAGTTCTGGAACACATATTATAATTTACCATTACAGAATCTCCTTAATGTAAAGTTTCAGTTAGATGGTAGTTATAGCGACTATAGCGACTCACTCACCGACAGATGACAGTACTTGTAATGTACAACTTCAGTTGATTGAATTAGGAAATTACCATAAATTATAGGAACATCTATTCAAATTTGGAACCTCTATTCAAAATTCATCGGGAAAATTCTTCTCTTCATAAAATGGTCAATTTATAACAGTAGTTGATATATTGAATCTCTTCTTGAAATTATTGATAATAATTGTTCCTAAACTGGAAAGTGTTATACTTCGGTAATTATATCTGAGATATTCTTCTATCTTTTGAAGTGGAAATGATTTTATCTCTCCTTCAAATTAATTAAATAACGTAGATTTCATCATGTAAATTATAGGATAACTTCGGACATATATATCGATCACTTCTGGTGGATTTATCACGTTGGACATAAAATTTTCACTTCTGGCATATATTTATGACGTTGGACATAAAATTTTCACTTCTGGCATATATTTATCACGTTGGACATAAAATGATCACGTCGGGCATATATTTATGACGTTGGACATAAAATTTTCACTTCTGGCATATATTTATCACGTTGGACATAAAATGATCACGTCGGGGTCACCAAATTTATAGCGATAACGCTATAGTAGTCCTATTCATAACGCTGTTATAGTAAGAGGATGGTTAAATGGCCATTTCGAAAATCGTTGGATTGGGCGAAACAGTCCTTTGATTGAGTGGCCGCCGAGATCCCCAGACTTAACGCCACTCGATTTTTTCTTTGAGGTTTACTGAAACAAAAAGTATACAAATCAAGGCCACAGACTGCACAATAACTATGGACTAGAGTTGTACAAGCCTGCGGAGCCATTACTCAAGAACAAATACGAAAGGTAACTATGAACGTACGTAAAAGAATTGACAAGTGTATTGAAATAAATGGTGGATTATTAGAAGTGACGAAAAACTAATTCTGGATAATTTTCAGAATTCTCTATTTTTTTCTTGTTTCATTGTTGTTTAAAGTTTTTATTGCAAAACTAAGCATAAGAATATTTATACTATATTACTATTAGATTAATTTCATTTCAATGTTTTTTCATGAATAACTTGACAGAATAAATTTATGAAAATGGTAAGTATTCTGCATTTTTAATTTGGCTACAAAATCGTTCCTACTTAAAATTTTTTGATAAAATTTAGTACAGGCCCATATTGAGGTGAATTCAGTGCCGTGCATAGATTTTTAAAAAATCGCTAATGTGAAACCTTAAAAATTTACTCCCAAAAACTGACATAGTAGGCCTTGGATTTTGTAGATATATGGCATTCTTTGCTCCACAAATTCAGTACAATATCTACATTTTAAAAAAATCCGGTTAAAATCGCCCAATAAATAAAGATTTTACAAGGTGACTCGCAAACAAATGGGTCACATTATATTTACCGATCGATTTTTTCAAATACAATGGGGTTCTTCCTCATGTCAACACTAACTTATAGTCCAAATTACAATTCGATCGAACTTTTCTGTTTTAAGTTATCGTGCTTACAAGAAATGTGACGGATGGACAGACAAATGGACATTTTGAAATTTTGAATTCATTCACTAACACTATGATATGGACATTTCTCTCCTACGAGCTATATTTATGGCTTTGGGAATATGTCGATCAATTACAATATTTGAAAACTTAGTCAGGAAGCTGAGATCGCTATCTTACATGTTTCAAAAATTAAAGTATATTTTGAGTATTCACGAACTTAAATCCGCCAACTATACGTTAATGTATTCACTGCTTGCTTATGGTATTATTGGCTGATTTGGAGCATACTCAAGAGTACTAAAACCTCTAGAAATCATACAAAAAAGAATACTCAAAATTATTTTCAATTTTCCTGCTAGATTCTCAACTGAGGAACTTTTTAAACTTACTAAAATATGTGACAAAAGAAACTTTATCTTATTTAACTGCGTTAACAAATATGTCAAAACATAAACTAATAACGGATTCTATCTCACATATACATAATACAAGACACAAAACAAAAAAATCTATTATTACCCAAAAGAAAAAATAAGACCATTGGATAGAGAGTTCATTATATTGGCATAAAAATGTACAATCTATTACCACACGAATTAAAGCAAATAATATACAAAAAATTCTCAAAAGAAAATAAACCTACGCTTTTATGAAAGCTGATTATTAAATCCACTTTCCTTCTTTTTATCTTTTTCTTCTGTGGTGCTAAATACACATTTGACAGAATCGTTGTTATTTCTTTATATATGTATTTGCATTCTTTATGTATATATTTATACATTTTGTTTCTTCTCTTTGCCTAAAATATGTGTAAGTATAATGTATATGTATACATGTTTACGTGTTGTATAATGTTTAAGTATCACTTTCGTTACCTATTATTATTTGGTTTTCTTATTTATTTTAGTATTTTATTACATTTGATGCAGCAATAGTGTTAAAAAACATATTACTCCCTAGGAATTCGAGACCCACAGTCAAGTTTTTTCGAAAAATTAAAGAAATTTCGGGTACCTACTTTTACTAACTAATGTAGTCTGCCATTGTCCTCAATATTTATTTACACTATTATCTAATTAATATATGCATATTTACTATGTAAATTAATGTAAACAAATATTATTAATATTATTATTGTTATACACTCTTCGTTTTCGTATTTGCGTAGAATATAATAACTATATATATATTGGGAAGAAGTGATAAACAGTGCCGGCGCCAGGGTATTTGGCACCTGAAGCAAATATTTGCTTGCCGCCCTAAGAAAAAACATTTACAAGTTACTACTGTTAGGACAAAATTAATAAAAACTTAAAAAAAATAAAAGAAACATTCCAATGGACAAAAATATTTTAGTAAAAAAAATGCAATTGTGTTCCTTGTCCTTGAGACAAAAGCGGCCGCCAGCCAGCGCGCTGTTGACTTGTTTAGTACGAGTAAACGAATAAGTACGTAGTGCCGATTAGGTGTAACGCTCCACAATAAAACACCAATTCATCAATAGCTGATATTTAGAAATCACAGTAGCAATTCACAGTGTGACTGAAAAATCGCAATGTCGCCTATCACTACTTTAGAACCTCCTGTCCGCTTGACGTATAAGATGACCCCCCCCCCCCCCATGTGGTACTTTGTGACGTGAATCTCATTATATGCCCAACCAGCACTCGGTACCTATTTCACACTTATAGTTGCAAAAGTAGCGATGACTGGCAAGGGAATGGCCCGGTGGGACTTTAGTCCTAAAAGGCCCGTTTATAGGTTGAACTTTTAAGTATTTAGTACTGAGATTTTATACTCGAGAGGCCCGCCCGCCGAGGCCCTCAGGGCCCGGTGGGACTTTGCCTCCCTGCCCCCCGGCCAATCCGCCCCTGGTTGTTATTATTTGGTATGAATGCTTCTGGAAACATTCCAGAACGTGCGTCATATAATTGCTGAGACTGTTTGGAAGGGTTAGTTTAATTTTGATGAATAGATTTCGTCCCAATATTACTCCATTACCTCCAGAGCCCAGTATAACACGATGTTCTACTTACATTTGTAGACCCTACTACTGTTATTTTTCAAGTATGCATGGAGAGAATTTGCTAGATTTCTTACATCAGGTATAATATAACCTTCAAACGGCAAGTAGATTTGCTTCGCTTAAGTATGCGTCAGTTGTATCTATTGAATTTTTAATACAAGTTTTTATTTAGCTTGCTTTGTATGTTAGTTAGTTAGTTAGTTAGTTAGCATGTTTGTGCGAACCCTTTCAAGTCAAATCGAGCTGAAATTTTGTATACACCGCGTAGTTCTGATGAAAATACAATATTATGGTACCAACAATAATATATAGGAACCTCTTCAAGATACGACTTCCAATCGAGCTGAAATTGTATACACGTGTGGTTCTGATGATAATCAAACTGAAATTTTGCACACACTTGTAGTTCTGATGAGAATACAATATTATGGTACCATGGTACCATATTATGGAACCCAACAATAATACCTAACAATTACAATAATACAATGAAATCCCTTCGAAACACGAGGTCACATTGAATTTTTGCGAAAGACCATGGCAGGTTAAGATAAGCGTCCGTGCCTTTGCAACCTTTTTGCGTGTGGTTCCTTCCAGTGATGAATCTTTGCGTAAGATACTACCACAAAAAGTTTTGACCTCAAAAACTTCATAATATCTGGGAAAATTATTTTTTTTTCTTAATCAAGTGAATCAATTTACTAATGATATTTTCAGGAAATCTTTTCATGAAGGAAACAAAAATTGATACTTTTGAATTTTTTGAAAGGTTTCTCGACGATATTCCGAAACCATCAGTAAAACTGCCAGAATTATTCGCAGAAGATATCAATGTTACAATAAATGAGGACAGTGATGAAGACGACTAATATTATCATATATCATTAGTATAACATGTTTTACTTCCACGTCCAGTGGAAGTATAGTAACGACAAAAAATTTTTTAAAAATTTTTATTGTCCAAATAGGCTTAAAATGTCATGAAACGTCGAGATTTTAAGTTTGAGCGAAAAAAAAATTTGTCTGTCGGTCTGTCTGTCGGTCTGTCTGTCTGTAACTTTTTTTTGTGCGCACGTTTACTCTGGAACCGTTTAAGATATTGACTTGAAATTTGGTACACATATGTACTTTAACGAGATCTAGAACTAGATTATATTTTCATCTTGTTCCGTCGAAGGGTTGGGGGGTAAATTGGGGTAAATTTGGGGTAAATGGGTAAATCAAGCAGGTAAGAGTCCATGAAATTGGTATTTAGTATATACAAGAGAAGCTAAGGTCTCAAAAAAATTTTTGGCATTTTAAATAAAGGTCACATTTTGGATACATTTATACTATTTTGAACAATTTATACAGTGTTGCACGAAAAATAATTCGAATTTTAGTTGTCAATCTAAATGGCCGCGAATATGTTAAAATTATTTTTGTTCCAATGTAATTCATATAAAAAATACGAAAACGTCAATGTGTCCAATAGTCCAATAATACATCATACGGGATGCTGTAAACTCATTAAAATCACATTTTTCAAAATGACTCATTTGTTTTAAACATTATGATATGGGCAACCCGGATATTTAGAAAGCTCTATTTAGTAGGGGTTAAACGGTACCAAAAGTTCTGTAATATGTAATCGTTACCGGCTGAAATGACAATTTTTCTTAAGAAATTTATGATTTGTAAACTTCAATTAAATTTTGATCAACCCTGTATATTTTTGTTAATATTTTATGATATGCCACCCTCCGCAGGAGACAGAATGGGCCTCTGACTCATTCTTGTTGCATATTATAAAATATTAACACAAATATACAGGGTTGATAAAAATTTAATTGAAGTTAGATATAAATCATAAATTTCTTAAGAAAAATTGTTATTCCTGCTGGTAACGATTACACATTACGGAACTTTTGGTACCGTTTAACCCCTACTAAATAGAGCTTTCTGAATATCCGGGTGGTCCATATCATAATATTTAAAACAAATGAGTCATTTTGAAAAATGTGTATGATGTATTATTGGACATATTGACATTTTAGTATTTTTTATATGAATTACATTGGAACAAAAATAATTTTAACATATTCGCAGCCATCTAGATTGACAACTAAAATTCGAATTATTTTTCGTACAACACTGTATAAATTGTTCAAAATAGTATAAATGTATCCAAAATGTGATCTTTATTTCAAAAATGTAAAACCATACAGGGTGGTCCATTTAGAAAAGGCTATTGGGGCCATTTCCGGTGAAACCGGAAGTGATAAACATGGCGGATAGGTCTGAAAAAGTTACCTAATTTCACCATACAAAATTTCATCCCGATATCTTTAAAAACAAGGAAGTTACAGTGGTGGTCCACTATTCGTTTACACCCGGTATATTTATTAATATATCGAGTTTCTAACCAATTTATACTC
This sequence comes from Rutpela maculata, assembly GCA_936432065.2. Lineage (NCBI taxonomy): Eukaryota > Metazoa > Arthropoda > Insecta > Coleoptera > Cerambycidae > Rutpela > Rutpela maculata. The sequence continues at coordinate 80,619,645 of OW386289.2, read as the reverse complement.
ATTTTCTTTATTTGTTGTAATTAGTTCGTAAGTAAATACTTTATTGTTTAGTGCTACCTCGGTGTTATAATTTCTGAACTCACGATACAGGGTGTTCACTAAGGGAGGTGTAAGCACGTAGCATTATCTTTGCCAATTTGACTACGTTACCTCTTCGATAGAGTTTTGTGAAAAATATATTTTATAGCTTATTGTATGGTGTATAATTAGCAAAAAAATGGTGGTGGTCGCTAACGTGTAACGTATTTAAATTTTTCAAAAAATTCAAAAGCATCAATTTTTGTTTCCGTCATGAAAAGATTTCCTAAAAATATCATCAATAAATTGTACAATATATGTGAAATACAAATAAATTGGTTCACTTGATTAAGAAAAAAATTTTTTTTTCGGATTTTCGAAAAAAAAATTTTTTCCAGATATTATGAAGTTTTGTTTTTGAGGTCAAAACTTTTTGTGGTAGTATCTTACGCAAAGATACATCATTGGAAGGAACCACACGCAAAAAGGTTGCAAATGCACGGGCACTTATCTTAACCTGTCATGGCCTCTTGCATACACGTTAATGCATGTATGTTAGGATGTTTGGTTCAAATCTTGCAAGTCAATTTTGAACCACTTAACGATGTCCAATCGACCTGAAATTTTGCATACACGTGTAGTTTTGACGACAATACAATATTGTGGTACCAATGGTACAATATTATGGAACCCAACAATAATATGGACAACCTTCGAGATACGACGCCCAATTAACCTGGAATTTTGCATACACGTATAATTATAGTTCTGATGACAATACAATATTATTGTGCCATAAATATTATGGTACAATATTATGGAACCCAACAATAATATAATGAAACCCCTTTGAGTTTGGGTTTGTTGAATTTGTCTCGATGAGTGCTCTAGTCCTACGTGGTATTTAGGGTCTAATGATGGAGCCTGGAGCAGGAAGGTGGTCGACGCATTATCAGAAATGAATAGGTTAAGACGTAACTAAACATTTAAAAATAAAATCCAATGTAAAACACTTTTCAAAAACAAGCTTTTATTATTATTTAGGTGTACTAAAGCGAAAAAAAATAAAAATGTGAAAGAATAAATTTTCTTAAAAAATACTTGGTACTTACAATCTCTGTTAAACAAAATTAATGCCTGTATGAACTTCTCGCGCACGACAAGGTTTTAAGACAATATTTTTTTTATATATTTATTTTTTTCGTTTCAATAATAAGCTTGTTTTTAATTTTTTCTTACATTTATTTTAACTCTAAAGCATTTAGAACGAACATTAATAATATAATATTATTAAGATTCGTTCTAAATGGGAGTTAAATTTTGTCGATTTTCATTGAAAATCAATTCATATTGTGAGAAAGACGGCTCAAAGTCAGCAGATATACGTTTATTTTTGTAATTGGTAATGAAAAACACATGTACGTTTGTTGGTTTAATGGTATATCACCCAATATCTCTAGTCATCTTCGAGTGACCGTTTATAATGATTTTACCTTATTAGGTAACTTCGGATGTGACGGAACTCGCTAAAAAACTGCAAAGGAAAATAATATAACATACATTCATGAAAATCTTTGCGCTCTGATATATCAACATCAGTCATCTTATAAATTATGCATATTCACACACAACCCCAAGAAACTAGCAATTTGACGAAAAATTTGTCCTGTTACCAAATTCTTATTTTAAAATCAAACAGGCACCAGAAAAATAAAATCGTTAGAACGTTCCATCACAATTTAAATAAAATTATCAAACCGTCACAGCACAACAATGTATTGGTCAGTTATCTTTTGTCCAGCCCAGAGCCCACTTAATTGGATTATAAATTATATCGGGTTTTTTCTTCGCTGGAAGAGCGAACGGGCGATTTATGGCACTCATATTTATTTATTGGGTTAATACATGTAACATATTGCCAACACACGAAAGACATAAATAACTGGTGAATGTATGGTATTAATTTACTAGACTGGTTCTTTATATTGCGTTATATATTGTCCTGTGATGTAGTGGAACTTCGCAATAAATGAACAACGCTCCGGTGAAATATGTGAGACTTGCCATCTAATAAGAAGGACTCAATCATGGAAAAAATGTTTCTTGTGTGATACGACGCCATTGTCGTACCTATTTATTTGTCTATTTAGGTTGTTTCAGAAATTGTGTCCAACTTTTTAATTCGTTGAAATTGTAGGTACAAAGTAAAAACGTTTATTTTTACTTCTTTGCAGACTTTTAAACCCAGGCAATGATTCAAATGCCGTTTAGATTTACTTACGTTTTATCAATGTTTGATTTATGTCAGATTAATTAAATGAAGAATGCATTTAAAAAATAGTTTTGTGTAAATGAAAGTTTTAAAAATGCATCTCAAAATTTATAGTATATCTAAATTATCTTTCAGTATTTATTGCTTTTTCGAGGTATTTGACAAGTATTCGATAAAACTCTATAGCTGGTAAGTCTAACTTAGGAGGATAGATTTTTATTGCAGAATTTAGGGTACCACGAAATAGTAGAATCGCGTTGTGTTCGTATTCGCAGCGGTATAATTTCCCCGAAATAATAATAATAATATCGTGTTTGCATTCGGAGCGGTGTGGCTTCCCCGAAATATTAATAATAATATCGTGTTCATTCGCATTCGCAGCGGTGTGGTTTCTACTATATATACCATCTCAGAACTTCCCATTTTCCTCGAGTGAACGCGAGCTTCTCGAGTATATCGTGGGACACGGTCGATGCGGATCAATCAGAAACAATTTTTTTTCCGTCGTGTAACTTGTATGAATGTCTCTCTATATACGAATTAGTTCAGTAATATAACGATTTATATCGGACAAAATTCAGAAAGTTTTGAAAATTGGTGGAAATGTTAAGGATAGCATAAGAATTAGTAAACCGAAAAGTTCCCACCGTATGCTTCGTCCTCTAGCAGGTCGTTTCCACCCGCATTTTGAGGTTTTCTAGATTATCTCGGGAACGGTGGACTTTTTGATAAAAATACCAATATACAAAATTATTCCTTATAAAATTCTCTATTAAAAACGTATCTACACTTTTTTCCTAAAATTAATAGTACCGTGGGAAATAAGGCGCACACATTAAGGGTTGGTTCCAGTTAACACAATAAATTGTAATCTTTACTATAATCTACTTTAAAGTTCAATGCTTAACGCAAAAGCAGTAGCAACTCCACTTAAAATTATAATAAATGTATCGCTTCCACCCTCTCACCCCCAAAAAATGTCGCAATTTTTAAAGAAGCGAGAATATTGTATATTGTACTTGTTGCCACGCCACCACAGAGGTAAAGTAATTGGCGCGGTTTTTTTACGTGGTGTTCCCTGTATACCTAATCCACTAATTATCAGAAGGTTACCTGCGTTAATTAATCTTCGTCGTCTTCCACAGATTCGACATTCATGCATGCTTGCCCGTGGCAATGGTAACACATCGTGGAGCAACGTAAACCTGCTCTTCTGCAACTGCACCTATTTTCGCACCCTAATTTGCAAGAACAAGAAATTAATTTCAAAAGTGATTCGGGAGCTGGTTCTTTAGTTGTCATATTTGGGGTTAATATACCGCCGACTTTTTTCCATCCCCAATCAGTAGCTTCTAGCGTAACGTTTTTCCATGTTTGAATTTGGTAAAAAAACGCGATATGAGTGTTTCCGAGCAGCAGCAGAAGTTGGAGGTAGTTTTGATAACATTACAGTATTGCTCGCTTTACCAACAAGTTTGTTAAAAGACATAAATCTGTATACATCTAGACTTTTTTCTGAGGAGGTAGAAGAACTAGAACAAATCGCTCTCCTACGTCTGCAATTTCTTCATGACTAGCTTTTCCATTATTAAAAGTTTGCATGATGCCTTGTAAGTCACCTTTTTTATTAAGCACATTGACTGCATTAACCTTTCCTTTGGAAAAAAACGCTGAGGTTGTATCACAACCGCTAAGAGCGTGTGCAGATAATATTGTTTCTTTACAGTTTTAAATCTCTTGAACTGTAAATCCCTTTCTTGGTATTACCTTGTTTTTCTTTTAAAAATGTAATATCTTTGTCGGAGGGAGAAAGAACAATAAAAAGGACTAGCAGGTATAGCAGCATATCTTGCCCTACGATAACAGCTGTGTCGCAGTTAAAATATTTTCGATAGCAGTTTGTACTATTAATAAATCGGTGTCATCCGCGGCAACGAACACCTCGATTCCTTCGTTACTAAATTTTTTCACTCGTTCTGCAATCAAACGTTCTTTGTTAAACAAATTACTAAGGAACTTCTGCTGTATTTCAGAAACAACAGTGTTTTCATCAAATATAATGTCAGGACAGGTTTTTCGCAGTACCCGCCTTTGTTGTTTTAGGCTTTTCGCGCTGTTTGCATTATCTAAATAACCATCGAACACGACAGTTATTCTATTACCATAATGTTTTCTTATGTAACTAACGTAAGCGTTGTAAACGTTATTAAATTCTCCTTTTTTTTGGCCATATTACGTGCCGAAGCAAGTATCCTCCATCAATCACATATCTACTCACTAATTTCGAAAATATGGTCTCGTTCTGGAAGAGTATTAATAATCTAGTATGAAGTTGAATTGTTAGTTTTTCTCATTAGGCCTTTGTCATCGAAAGGGGAAAGAGGTACCGAAGCCAGTTCAAAACTAAAGCACGTTCTTAACCTCAGACTCGAATGAATTGTGCAAATAATTCTTAAAAAATTGCGATATTTTTTAGGGGTGAGAGGGTGGAAGCGTTACATTTATTATAATTTTAAGTAGTTACTGCTTTTGCGTTAACCATTGAACTTTAAAGTAGATTATAGTATTGTGTTAACTGGAACCAACCCCTATGTGTGCGCCTTATTTCCCACGGTACTATTAATTTTAGGGAAAAAGGTGTAGACACGTTTTTGATAGAGAATTTTATATATAGGTATTTTTATCAAAAAGTGCACCGTTCCTGAGATAATCTAGAGAACCTCAAAATGGGAGTGGAAACGACCTCCTAGGAGACGAAGCACATTATTTAAGGGTGGGAACTTCTCGGTTTACTAATTCTTATGCTATCTTTAACATTTCCATCAATTTTTAAACCTTTCTGAATTTTTTCCGATATATTACAATATTATTTTACTGAACTAAATAGTGTATTTTCCATATAGTTCAGGAATATTACGTTTTTATTCCGACAAAATTCATAAAGATTTGAAAATTGGTGGGTATGTTGGGAATAGCATAAGGATTACTAAACCAAAAAGTTCCCATCCCTAAATAGTGTGCTTCATCCCCCAGGACGTCCTTTCTACCCCCATTTTAAGTTTTTCTAGATTATCTCGACAACGGTGTAATTTTCGACAAAAATACCTATATACAAAATTGTTCCTTGGAAAATTCTCTATCAAAAAGGTTTTTACCACTTTTTTCCTAAAATTAATAATAACGTGGGAAATATGGCGCAAACATAAGGGTTGGTTCCGACTAGCACTCTCTACAGTACGATCTACCTTAAAGTTTAACGTTTAACGCTTAAAATAGCAGTAGGCACTAAAATTTATTTACAATTTTAATAAATATACAACTTCCACCCCCTCACCTCTATAAAAAGACCGTGTTGTACTTATTTCCACACCACCCTAGAGGTAAAGTACTTGGCGCGTTTTTTTTTAAAGTGGTATCCCCTGTAGGCCTAATCCACTAATTATCAAATGTTAATTATAAATCTTGGTCGTCTTCCACAGATTCAACATTCAAGCATGATTGTCCATGGCAATGATAACATATTGTAGAGCAACGCAAGCCTGCTCTTCTGCAACTACACCTGTATTCGCACCCTAATTTACATGAACATGAAATAAGCGTTAAAACAGATTCGGGAGATGGTTCTTTTATAGTCATTATTGGGTTAATATACCGCCAACTTTTTTCCACCCCCAATCGGTAGCTTTGAGCGTCACGGAATGATGTGCTGCATAGTAACACCGAACATTTCGGTGATGGTAAATAGATAACGAATTATATGACTTGCGCTAATTACGGCCCTGATTTACTAACGTACTATTCGTTTGAGGAGAAATGGTCTAAAAACCTTTTTTGTAGAGAATTTCCTGTAGAACATTTTTGTACATAGGTATTTTTGTCGTAAAATGCACCATTTCATGGATAATTTTAAAAAATTGGGGTGAATACTATGTCGTAGGGGATGAAGCACACAATTTAGGGGTGGGAACTTTTCGGTTTATTATTACATATGCTGTCCTGATTATTTCCACCAATTTTCAAAACTTTAAGAATTTTGTCGGATATATCGCAATTTGAACCGTAATATTACTGAATTAATATTCCAAGATTTAACGGAGTCGCCGGTAATTTCAATTAATTCACAAACACAAGGTATTATTATCCTGGTAACATTCGCACATAAAGAGAACATAAAGAGAATTTCACAATAGTTTCCTTCAAGAAGTTAAATAAATAATAGAAGCTACTAAAAAGGTTGAAAAACATTTTTTTTTAAATCGAACTCCCTTAAAAAAATATCTCTAAAAAGTAAGTGCCTGTGCCTTATTACCTAATATCAATTTGAAATCGGTGCAAAACGTATTTTTGAAATTAGATATTTTTCCACCGGTTCCAGGTGACCTCTTTTTTAAACATTTTTCGTTCTGCAATTTTTATTCAGTTTCCGCCCTCATAGATTTTTTGCACAATTAGTTGATGTGTTTTCGTTCTCATGTTCTGAAATAGGTTATTGTTTTATGTTTTCTGAAAGAAATTTGTATCACGTGTATTTCCGCTGGCATGTTAGAAAAATTCAGAACACGCCCTGTATACACTGGATGATATTAATTTATTTTCTACCGATAAATAAAAAGTTCAAACGTCACTATGATAAATAATCCAGATGCACCTCAACACGAAATATGTTTAATATCTAATAAAGGTTATTTCTTTTCAATTTTAGATTACAGTCAGATAATTAATTGTCCAACAATGCAAAGCTGTTTATTTCAGCTCTGACCCACACTCTGATGGAGCCCATAATAGAATGCATTGTTCATACATAAAAGCCATTTTAAATTCACAAGACCGGACTATTAGTGTTATTGATGGTCTGGCTGTAAATATTGATTGATGAATACACCTGACGTCATAGACTATATCTCGGAATTGGAAATCGATCCGCTGAGGGAAATACGATTAAAATTTTTGTGCTGAAATAATAGTGAACTGTCATAAGTTTGTAGTAAACATAAATGATTTTATTAGCATCTTAAATCCCATTCAGATTTAAAAAGGTTTTAAATTATTCTCTATGATTTTAACATGTATGCAATAAATACATTTCTAAAACTAGACATTTTCAACACCTATTAGTACTTATTAAACATCAATATAAAACAAGTCTTTAAAAACTTCCTTGATAAATGTTTTGATGAAATCGTTATAAAGAAAAAAGACATCTGTGGATCTAAAATAAAAATCTTGATTTCATAAAACACATTCTAAAAAGTCAATTCATTATAACCAATATGTTAGAAGAAGCATTTCACGACTTGTTTCTCTGGAAAAGTGGAAGAAAATAAAAAAGAGTAGTCATGTTAAAAGGACTGTTGAAAAAGCAGAGCTGTGCGATTCTGCCGTTTTGTTTATTTAAAAAAAAATCCTCTAGTTTCTCTGAACGTATATAGACCAGACACATATCAGTGTAAAATGCGTTTGGCGTGAACTATTTGGGGACAGTTATCTGTTTATCGCAATGGATAGCTCTATTAATGTAGTATAAGCAAAAAATCCCGACGTGAGCTAAAGCCGCCATTTAGAAAAAATGACCGCCAGAGACATTTTCTTTAAAATCATATATCTTAGTAACCGTTGCTTCGATTTTAGATTTCTTTTTTTTTTGTTCCTTTCCTCACTTCACATTTTACAGAAAGTATGATTACATATTGTACGATAAATTAAACGATAAACTTAGGAAATTAAAAAATAATTTAAATATTACGGAAATTGAAACTTTTGTAAACTCGAGACGTTTGCACTGAAATTTCTAGTCAATTTTAGAAAAAATAATTTTAATAAAAGTTCTAGAGCACACAATTAGCTTTCATTTGTTTTTTGGCCGATGTTACTAACTCAAACATTAACGGAGTAATAGTTATTTATATATAAAATTGTAATCATTTTTAATAATGTACATTAAGGTATAAAGGGTGTCCACTGTCCAGTCAGTGTTCTCTCGGAAGATTGTGCAAAACGGCTAACTTTATAAAAAATCTTTCTTAATAAAACTTTCAATGTTTCGTCTCTACTACAACTTAAAAAACCGCTGCCCAAGGAATCACTACTTCCACATCCAGATTTTCTATCCAAGTCACTCACAACGAAAAAATTTTGTATGTGGAAATAATTGCTTAAGGAACTTTAATAATATAATATTTGAAATCCTCCACCCCAAAAACCTATAAAACGATACCCCACATCGGTAGTAGGGTGGGGGTGGTGATAAGGGGGTGGTAGTGGGGGTGGATGAAGTAAAAAATTATTTTGAGGTTTCTGGTTCTTGTATACACACTGAATCACAATTTTTTTTCATCTCCTTTAATAATGGGGTGGGGGTGGTAATGGGGGTGGCTAATGCCAAACATTTTTTCGAGACCTTTGCTTCTCTTGAATATACTAAATACCAATTTTCTGGACTCTTACCTGCTTCATTTACCTAATTACCCCAAATTTACCCCAATTTACCCCCAACCCTTCGATAGAACAAGATGAAAATATAATCTAGTTCCAGATCACGTTAAAATACATACGTGTACCAAATTTCAAGTCAATATCTTAAACGGTTCCAGAGTAAACGTGCGCACAAAAAAAGTTACAGACCGACAGACAGACCGACAGACCGACAGACAGAAATTTTTTTTTCGCTCAAACTTAAAATCTCGACGTTTCATGACATTCTAAGCCTATTTGAACAATAAAAATTTTTAAAAATTTTTTTGTCGTTACTATACTTCCACTGGATGTGGAAGTAATTATTTTCAATTATACAAGGTGTCACAAAAACGAGTCACACAAGAAAGTATAATTTTTTAAATAGAACAGCCTGTATTTCCTTAACGCCAGTTAAGCCTCCAAGGGCCCTGTATTACACTCTAAAATATTTTGCCAAGTTATTTTTTCTGTTTTTTTTTTTGGGCAGTTTACAAACATTTTTGACTAGCATATCTCCGCGATTTATTAATCGTTATTTCTAAAAATGTGGGATGTTGTTTGATAATGATGTATTTACTGAAAAACATTTTTGAAATAAATCTTTAGTATATCGGGTGTCCAAAATATTTGCGTACATTTCTTGATATTTAATTATTATTTTTCTTATTTTTTTTTTAAATGGAATGCCTAGGTATACTTTTTTTACATGAATGAATAAAACATACAATTCCTCACATTTTAATATCTCTTTATTTCTATTTCAAACGATTTTTGAGATACGATTTTATCAAATAATTTTTGCGTAAATTAAGGTGCTCTTTATTTTAGCATTAAAATCTATATTTTGTTTTACATTTTTTTCAATTTTTTTAAATGAAATGCCTATAATTTTTTTTAAATGGATGAGTAACGCTTACAATTTCTCACATTCTGATACCGTACACTTTCTTTCATGAACGGTTCTTGAGCAATAATGTTTTTTCACGATATTGAAACTAACCTAACAACTGCTCAAAATGTCCACCATTTTGATTCAGGTAACACTGAGGTCTCTTGATAAATGAACGCCTTACACAGTGTAACATATCAACATTTATACGATTGAAACACAGACGAATCCTTTCCATCATATCTTCTCGAGTCGTTGGTTCTACTTTATAAACGTCTGACTTCACAAATCCCCAAAGAAAAAAACCCACTGAAGTCAGGTCGGGTGACTTAGGCGGCCATGTAATGAGACCTAACATAATTTAATAAAATAATAAATTAGATATTATTTAACAGTTTATTAAAATATTGGACCTCCTCTTCCTATCCACCTTTCAGGAAACTGATTACTAATGGCCTGACGAATATTTCTACTAAAATATGGTGGTGCACCTTCCGGTTGTAATCACATATTATTTGTAATGTAATCAGGAATATGCTCGATTATTTGAGGAAACGTATTTTGCGTAAAATCTAAGAAGACTGCTCCATTCACATTTCCCTAAAAAAAGCGAGGATGAATAACATAATCATGTACAATTCCTCCCCTTACATTTAAACTCTGATTCTGATTTTTCAATATGAGGGTTTTCTCTGGCATAATAATGGAAATTGTGCCTATTTACAAATCCGTTGCGATGAAACGTTGATTCATCCGTGAACAATACTTTGAAAAATTCTTCATTTTCTCCAATTTAGTTTTGAGGCCACTGGCAAAAATTTAATCTACGATTTAAATCCACATCCCAAAGCTCTTGATGCAGCTGAGCTCGAATTTTTACGAAGACATAGGGCAACACTAGATTCATTAACCTCTAAATCCCTACTTAACTCCCGAACACTTGCCGTAGGATTTTCGATTACCGCTAAAGTTATAGCCAGCTCATTTTCTTCATTACAATACATTTCGTCGTCTCGCCTTCTTTTCATATGTAAAATTTCCAGTACGTTTAAAACATTCTTTCAAATTTTCTAGAGACCTCACATCAGGATATCTTCTATAGGGATATTTTTGACCATACGTTCTTGATGCCAATAAACAATTTCCATCACATTCACCAATAACATAACATTTACCATAGATATTAAATCTTATTGACAATAATTATAATTCGTATTTTTAAATATTATCAATATTAATTCAACTTAATCACGATAATCTTAAACACATTAGAGAAATATCATAGAGTGAAAAACAAACGCAAAACAAAAGACCAAAGCCATACTAGATTTTAATGCTAAAATAAAAAGCACCTCAATTTACGCAAAACTTATTTGAAATAATCATATCTCAAAAACGGTTTTAAATAAAAATTAAGTGTATAATATTAGAATGTGGGGAATTTTATACTTTATTCATCCATGTAAAAAAATAAAGGCATTCCATTTAAAAAAATTGAGAAAAATAATAATTAAATAACAAGAAATGTAAACAAATATTTTGGACACCCGGTATAATAATAATTTATTTCAAAAATGTTTTTCAGTAAATGCATCATTATCGAATAACACCCTACATTTTTAGAAAAAACAATTAATAAATCGCGGAGATATGGTAGTCTAAAAATGTTTGTAATTTGCCAAAAAAACAGGAAAAAAATTATAACTTGGCAACGCTGCATCCGATTGGCAAAAAATGTTAGGCTGTAATTCAGAACCCTTAGAGGCTTAACTGACGTCAAAATTAGAGGGTATTCCAATAAAAAAATTATACATTCTTATGTAACTCCTTTTTGTATAATTGAAAATAATTTCTCGTTGTAGTAGAGATGAAACATTGAAAGTTTTGTTAAAAAAGTTTTTTTATAAAGTTACCCGTCATTGCACAATCTTCCGAGGAAGCACTAACTGGACACCTTGTATATTTCCAAGAATTCAAGTCTTATTTTCTTCAATTATCTTCTAATTTATGTTCAAAGATGTAATAACACTTTCGATTGTACATAAAACGGGGAAGAGAACAAAAAAAAAGAAATCTAAAATCGGAGCAATGGTTACTGAGACATGTCCTTCTAAAAGAAACGGTTCTGGCGGCCATTTTTTCTAAATGGTGGCTTTAGCTCACATTCGGATTTTTTGGGACTTTTATATCTTCATTCTACATGAATAAAGCTATCCATTTCGATAAAGAAATAGCTGTCCCCAGATAGTTCATACTCAAAACTGGATTTGCCTGCACTAATAGTTCTTTATGTAATGAGAGTGAAACAGACAACCTGTTGAGTTTCAAAATAAAAAATAGTTGCGTCTAGACGAAGAACATGAAAGGGAAAAAATTTCACTTAATCTAATCTTTTTTAAATGGCATTTGCATTTGTGATCAAATAAAAGATCTAAGGAAAACGATATGTTATAAATATGTGTTAATTTGTAGTGTTTGGGTTCTACAGGTCCCATTTTGGGTACAAATTTTAATTGAATGAGAGTACGAAATAAATGTACGTCGCGGCAGCACTGGAGCTGTGAAAATTATAGCAGGGGACGAAAATTTATAGGTTAAGTTCAAAGTTCTCAAGCGGATTCGTCTTGGCAATGGCTCTTTTAAGTTTCAAAGGTTTTATTACAGTTTTATTATAGCCACATCAAGCTCATGTGGGTGTTCCTCTGCTAAAGGAGGAGAGGTAATTTGAGATTTATTTCCCATATTATATAAAATTTTGCTCCAATTTTGTGGTAATAATAGAAACAGTAAAAGCATTAATAAAAGCTTCCACCATTCCACATATGGGGTTATTAAAAAAGATATAGCCTCTAGATTAGCAAAAAATTACACAGGCAGACAAAAAAAAGTCGAGTGCGAGAAGGTAGACCTATGTATTCCCATTCCCGCTGAACACGAATCCGTTGTCTGTTTTGTCCGATTGGCTCTTGCATTTTTGCTGACCTCAAAAAACACCTTAAGAATGCCCGAAAAATCCCAAACAAGTAAATAAAAAGCTTAAATGAGCTGATCACTATATCTATACGTAATTTGGGGCGCTGAAATTGAATATGAGGTCAGAATTAGCCGATCAGTTAGGAATTTTGACATAACCTCAAAAAACACCTAAAAAATGCCCAAAAAATCCAAAACAAATAAATTAAAAGATTAAACCAAGAACTTTAAACCTAACATAACCTAAGGCAAGAGCATTACACCAAGAACTTTGAACCAAGAACTAAACATAACATAACCTAATGCAAGAGCTTTAAACCAAGAACTTTAAACTAAGAATTCTTAACCCAACATAACCTGAGACAAGAACTTTAAACCAAAAACTTAAACCTATTATAAATTAAGACAAGAACTGTTAAGTTCCTAAGGCAAGAACTATTAAGGTTTCGAGTTCTTCGTTTAGAGTTTTTTGTGTAAAGTTCCTGTCTTAGAATATGTTACATTTAGAGTTCTTGGTGCAAAGTTCCTGCTTTAAGTTTTATTAGATTAGGTTTAAAGTCCTTTGTGTAAAATTGAAGTGACAGTGACAGTGAATATGAAGATAGTGAATGTGAGTGTTCGATAAGAACTAAAACTCCCAATATTTGGTGAAATGATAAACTTAATAATGTTATTAGAAATTTTGGTCTATCTAATGGTAGGGAAGAATATTTAGCGGCGATTATGGAAAAGGACAATTTAGTATCAAGTGATGTTCGTCCTAGCTCATACAGAAAAAGAGAAAAAGTTTTTAGAAAATATTTTACACAAGGAAAAGAAAACTTACTCTTATATTGTCATAATGAAGAAGAGTTGATGAATATACTTAAACCTATCATATACAGATTTTAGATAAATATTTTTTATTTTGTCAACAAAACAGAAGGAATTCGCATTATTTACACAGTTGTGCAAATTTCTTGTAGCCCTATACTCATAGAAAACCAAGTTTCCCACTTCACTAAAGCTGCGATTGCATGATGACGACACTCGCGGTCCCGCTTTCTCATCCTGACCGGCTGCCGATACTGGGGTATCCCTCCCCTGCAACGTAAACTCTTTCTCTACTTATGCCATGACAGCATTTCTTTTACCTAGGAACATGCCCAGTAAACACAGGCGGCGCGGCCCGCAGATGGCTAGAATACATTTTACCGAACTGCCAGATCTGGCCCGATATACGGCTACCGGCTCGGCGTGTAGATCGGGCATGTCCATTCGGCCATTTGACGGCCGCTACGTGGTTGTAGACCCTCTGGTCGCGGCGAAGAAGCGAACGCTGCGTCGGCGGACCTCTAGTTGTAGCACTGATTCGACTAGAGCGCGGTAGCTTTAGGAGCCGCTAGTGGGCTCACTGGTGTACGGTTGGGCGATTATATCGCTGACTGGCGGATATGTGCACCACTTTCGGACCGAATATGGTAAAAAAATATGCGAGCCATGCACCATAGGGAGCGACTTTTACTCTCGATTTTTTATAGCACGATTTTATGATTAAATCGAAAAAGGCTGTCAATGTACAGGGTGTCCCACTTAAATGTGGAACTTTTGCAACTTGCAACTTTTTCATTTCTTGGCCGATTTTATTTATTTTTTTAAAATATAGGGAGCAATACAAATTATATTTATAGGCGACATCAACTTTTAGATAACAATACACGGTCTTCTGCAATGCATTTTTTATCCCCAAAAATCACTAATTTATATTAGCGATTCGAAAAAAATTCGCTAATATGAATTAGTGGTATTTTACGATAAAAAACGCATAACATGAAAGTACTTGTGTTTTGTAATGCAAAACAAAATAATGTTGCAAAAAAATAAAATTTGCGGGTATTCCTTCAAATTTCACAAGAAAAAGCTACAGGGCTGTTCCATATTTAAAGACATCTGTACAATAACAGCCTGTTCGGATGTAATCGTAAAATCGCGGATATTAAATCGAGAGTGAAAATCGCTCCCTAGGCATGGCTCACATCTGATCTAATTTTTGCTCCCTCTGGAAGAAAAGGGAAGCGTTATTTAAATTAATTGCTAGAGATTATTGAATTTATTTACCTGCAAATTTTCACACATTTTCTAGTGCATAATTCTTAATGGAAATCATCTTTGGCAATACAGCTTCCTCCTGCATAAAAAACAATAAATCCCAAACGTTAGCAGAACAATTTTCATTTTAATAACCAAACCAAAGTATTAACTTTACATTACATTAACTTAATATTAAAAATTGCATCTTTGATTCTCTAGCCTCTCTAAATACGACTGATTGAATCGATTGTCTACTGCATAAAAAATTGTATCTACTTGTATAATAAATTACAAAATAATTACCTGGTTACAGGGACGATTAAATAAAAAATACAAAAAATATACGAAAATATATTTATATTAAAAAACTGCTATACAACATAACAATCGTACACTATCTATCATCAAACTGTTTTTAGAAAAAGTCATTCTTCATTTTCTATTTAAATTCACTTTGTATAGTTAAAATAAATAAGGCAATTAAATAAATAAATATATAAATAAATAAATACCACACAGTCTTTTAGTTGATCATCAGCTTGTTTTAAAAGTAAATTGGATAGGAGCAAACGATAAGAGCATTTTTCAAAAATTGGATGAGGTTTTAAAGCTGATATATGGTATTATTTGTATATATTCTTATGGTCAGCTACAGCTCTATTAAAATATTTAATTAAATTGATAATTTTTAAAATCATATACACCAATATACTCTTCAAAACTATATAAGTCAATCTATAATTTGTTCAATTAATTATTATTACAATATCAGTAACACTATTATGTATGAATGAATATTATAAAATGAATGACAGTTTTAGGTGCTAATGCAACAAATTCTGAAATTAATCAAGCTCCCAAGAATTGGATAAAAAATACTCCAGACAGCCCACATATTGGCAGAATATTTTAAACAACAGAATTGGTATCATATTTAACTATAATATTTCGCCAGCATTGTTTTAATATCGGACCAATGTTGGAACACACAGTGTGTTCCACCCTTCACGGTAACGCCTTCGTAGCTCAGTTATTAGTCTTCCAATTTCAACCAAATTTGAAAAAATTAATACATATTTAATTATTACAAAATATTATTTAACTATTTAGAAATGTTAGTTACAAAACTGATATGTAATGGTAAGTACTATGAAATACGATGAATTAGGATGCGACAACGATATTACTAGCACCTCTCTTTTGCCCCAAAATAATTTATAGAGTTTATAGTGAATCAAATTCACATACAATGGTGTGTGTGAATCAAATTCACATACAAAATCTTCAAGCAAACATTTCATATGCCCGACAGCGTCGCTGCCTAGCAAGCCGACGTCGTTCATAACGCTTGCTTCTTTCCTTTAGGTAAAAGAAATGTTATTTAGAAATAAAATTAATACTTACTGTTGAGAGTGTTGAGACATTTCCAAAAATCCTAGCAACAATATACACATCACAGACTAGCAGACTACACCTTCGAAGTAGACGAATTATGAATCAACAAGAATCAACAAATGACTAAATGACCCAAATGACAGCACAGCACTGAGTGACATAATGACAGCGGTCGCTTGCAGATGGAAATTGCGCCAAATTCAAATATAAGCATTAAGGAGGTACTCGGGCGATTTGGTACTAAAACGAATGTGGTCTGAAAGCGAAAAGTTACTATAGCACCCGCTTGGGGCCTGCCGCTGGTGGGCCACGTACAGTGCAAGAGGCAGTTTATAGTGACTGGTTTACCGCAATCGTAGACGCGTTCGGCCCGCAAGCTAAACTTCGTCCACTGTTTGACACATCAGTGCCGCTTTCGGGACAGATCTGGCAATTCCTCTGATGGGGTTATATTGTGCGGCCCCTTGTGTTCCGAAAATGGCAAAACGAGCCGCCGGTTTCCCGTCAGTGCCAAGCTGCGGCCGAAAGTTTGCCAACTGTCTCTGGTTTACTGGGTGGCCGAAATAAATCGTTGCCCGCCATCACCACGTGGAGGTGTCCTAGTCACAAAAATAGAAAAAGAAACAAATGGCATATGACAATCAAACAGAATAAAGAAAACTACACAATTCTAAACAGCTATAAGAAATAAAAGTAAAAAATTATCAAGAGGGGTGGAGGTAAATGTTAAGTCCAAACGATATTCCTCTCTCAACAGAGCAACATTTTTCTAAAAATGTCACTGTCGTGTTCCTCGCCCTTGAAAACGTGTATAAAACAATTTTCAGCACGTATGGATGTTTTTTGCATGTTTCGATATTAAGGGAGGGGGGTGGTTTCAACCCCCGTGTGTCGTTAGGATGTCTGGTTGCGAAATTTTACAGGACATATTTAGTTTCCTCAAAAAAAAACCTGATACATCAAGTCCTCGCATGCCTGACAACGAGAAATAGAAAAAAAGGGTGGTTTTTTGCGTTTAGGGGTAGTTCGAGGGGGGTAGGGACCGCGCGACTACCCCCATCGTGTTCGTTCTCCAAAAGGGGGGGAGGGTAGTCATGTTTCGTCGCTACCCTTGCACTTTTAGGGCTTTTGCAACTTTAGCATGGACTAGTAGCCTTCTAGGTGTTTTTTAGAAATGCAGAGAGCTTATAAAAAAAAGTCCGTCTCGCTTTGAAATAGGTTTTAAGACAGTTTTACAATGGCCTGGGCAAGGTTTTCATGAGCGACGCCATGCCGCTCTAATGAATTTTATGAATGAATTTGAAAAAAGTTCATAGCAACCTTCATTATTGTGGGCCCTTTTAGTCTAGAAGCTACTTTATGGTGTTGAGGATGTTGTTACAGCAAAATAGATTTTTCAAGGCGTTTTATAAATAGTTTTATAGCATCTCTGTAGATATTTAAGAAACCAAATATTGTTCCTTAGGTATCGTCTTTCTTTTAATCCAATATTGATACTTAGTGGCAGATAGCCGGCAAAATAGTTCTTTAGATATATGTTTATATTTATTTTATTCATTATAAGTTTAGAGTTAAAGTAATTACTAGTGTTTTTTTGGTATTATACTTATTTTATTCTATTTTAAAACTTCTACAATGTAGGGAATTTGCATTTGCATTTAATTACTATACAATTCTATTTTACGTGTTTCTAATGTTGTTTTATATTTGGTAAAAGTGTGTGCATTTTATATTCAGGCACAATAGCCGAACCATTGTAGTTCGATTTGTCCGGATAGCCGCGGAGCGAGTAAGTCATTTCGAACACAATAGTTCATTAGTTTATCGAATCAGATCGGGATATTCATTAATCTTACCTGGCTCGGCCCTGACTTATCTTTCAAAGTGCAACTCACTCTCATGAAATTATTTTATCATATATGTCTGATATATGAATTTGGGCGTAAGCTTATGCAAAAATTGTGTTTAATTATCCGATGAAGTACAGATATTCTGTTAGTACAAGGATAATCAGTTTAATTGATTTTTAATTGCACACATACATATAATACTAGAGACATATAGAGACATATGTACCTGGCATCCCATTATATTTTCCCCTATTTTAATACCTCATATCTCTTAAATGTATTAAAATAATGTGCGGGTTTCACTAGTCTTTTCTAAAAGTTGTGTACTTTCCATTTTTTCGCAGTTCTGGAAATCTCTAAAGCAAAATGGCATCTTTTCAAATTGCCTTTGTCGGGAAATTTTAAATGGTATACCCTGTATATTTTCGAGTTTTTTGAAAGCTAGGTTCGTAAACTGACCAGAATGTTTAGTTTTTTAAAATCGCTTAAAAACTGACTGAGGAATTAATTTTTGAAGAAAATTTAGCAAAATTATAAATTCAACAAACTTTTAATAAACAATTCAATAACTTTTAAATAACAATTTTAAGAAACTTGCGTTAATTTATTATGTCTATATGTCTTCCGTCTTCCGTCTTCCATCTTCAGATACGCATCTGTTTAAGCACATTAACAAATTCATAAATGCCTTAGTCAATATCGGGAATAATACTTAAATGCTCAGCGAATGTTGTTTTTCATCTCATCCTTCTGTGCAGAATTATAAGCCAGGAACTTCATATATCCCCATATAAAAAATCTGTTAAGGTATTTACCCAAAACTTCCCTCTCTGTTTGGCATCCTTTATTTATGAATTACTCTTTTCGTTGGGTGGCCACTGTGTATATATTTTTTTGACATTGTATCAAATTCTTTTCAGTTTTTTCCTGGCGATGGTGACAACTCTGTATATGTGTGTTAACTAACTACATGCGAATTATTTTCGTTCTCCTTCAAATTTGTTTCATTTAATCTTTTTTTATGTGACCACCCAGTATATTTTTTCATATTTTTCTTCATTAACCGTTGTATTAACCGCATGTGAAATATTATAGCTCTCCATCACATGTTTTCCATTTTTTTTGTTGGGTGACCTCCCTGTATATTTTTCATATTTTTCTTCCTTGACAGTTGTTGTGTTAGCCGCATGCGAAATATCATCCTCCTCTGTTCCATTTTTTTTTACTTATTTTTTATTGTGGCCACCCTGCATATTTTTCAGGTTTTTCTTTGACAGTTGTTAACTACATACGAAATATAATCGCCCTCAGTCACACTTTTTTTATTCTTTTTATTGTGACCACCATGTATATTTTTCATATTTTTCTTCCTTGACAGTTGTGTTAACTACATGCCAAATATTACTGTCTCCGAGATATTTCTTCCTTAATTATTGGTTTTAGTCGTCCACCCTGTATATTTTTCACTGGAAATATATCCCAGTTCTTCGTTAACAATAGCGTCAACTACTTACAAAATATAATTCTACTCCGTCAAATGTTTTGTAGATATAGCGCCAGCAGACATACAGACATCAGACCGACAAACCGACAGACAGACAGACTGACGGAATTAAAATACTCTAATTTTCGTAACCTGCATAGTCTAAAACATAAAAATCCTGAGAGTGATTTTTTTACGATTACAATACTTTCCAAGGGAAGTAAAAATCAAGTACTGTTAAGTCAAGCGAATGTGGAGCCCACTCCATCGCACAGTGGTCCCAAATTGAGTTTTTTGGTTCAAAAATGGCTAGAGAGCGCAAATCTTGTCGGAAATGTTCCTATTCATTTTTTTTGGATCAATATTTCACGAGATACAGGGGGAAAATCGCGAATTTAAAAAAAATCGAGTTTTAATGACATAAATCAGATTTTAATACTAAATAAATTTAAAACTAACAAAAAAACTATATTATTAATAATACACGAACATTATCTTAAAGTCAGCTGTCATCTAATGGTGCGCCATTCGTACACGTACCATGGCAAGTGCCGCACACCGTTGAGCATGGAATGCCGGCTTTTCGGCAACCGCAGAGTCTCGCACACCCAGTAAAGCATAGACAAAAGATGGAATTCAATATCGCTTGAAATTTAAAAATACTAAAGTGTACTAGAAATTAAGAAATTGTACTTGCAGCATGACAGTAGCCAAGACACTCAGGCTTTTTTTAAGCTTTCTATAATGAAAAGCTGAAATCGTCCTCGTTAGAATGATTTTTTTTTTTGAACGTACTAATTCCGATGTTTGCTTGTCTATCACATTCACGTGTAATTTACGCGAGTAGCTTGTTTACATATTAATTATTTTTCTAAAAATCATGAAATTATTCGAACGTGAAAAAATTGAAATTATTTCCATGATTGGTTTTGGTGACTGAATGCGTACCCACGCTGAAGTAGTTGAATAGTTCAATGTAACTCGATGATCGGCAATCTCTTAGCCACAGCATGGTATGCAGAGTAGAATAATGTAATATGTTGCAACCCCTAGAATGTAGTGTCACCCTGGTGTTATAATTTCTGGATCTACGATACAGGGTGTTTGCAAAAAGGGTGTAAACACGTCACAATAAAAATTTAAGAGATTTGCTAACTTTTTAAATCTCTTCGGACTTTGCCGCAAGAAGATCAACTTAATGTTTTGTTTACAGTGCAAGAAAGTTCTCATTCCATACTTAAGGACATTGTATCTAATTCTGATATGGCAGTGTCCACTGTCCACGAAATTCTCAAGAAAGTAAATTAAATAAATAAATAATGTCTTTCTTTGTGTTCTCACAATAGCGGCGTTCAGCTCCCTAGAGCTGCTCTAACACTCAACCAAAATTTAAAAAAAATATAGATAAGTACATAATAAAAGAAATTTAATAGACTTAATACTTTTTTGGGAAGATAGCTATTCACTGGTTTAATAATTTTCTTTTATACTTGGAGTTAAACAATGGGAGAGGAAGTTTCTTTATGTCAGCAGGGATAGAGTTGTGGAGATATGCTGCTGAATAAATCCACAAAAGAGAATAAGCCGATATCGGAGAATTGACAAGTCAAAAAACTCCAGATTTCTTGAGTGAAATAAATATCGTGAAGTTAGAAGTTATAAAGGTACTGAGGGGTAGAAGTTGCCAGATGATGTCGCGTTTGCGTCATATTTAGCCAATTTAATGTTTTTAATTTTGCCTTTAAATTAAAAATAAACCGGATACATGAGTTCTGCATTTTCTGTATCCTGGTTGCCGTCGTTTGATCCAGGCGAGGACCATAATGTTTTTTTCAATACATTATTTACACGTGGAATAAATCTCAGATCTACATTCTACATCCATAGTAAGTCTTAAATTCTTAACAGTAGTTTGAAAAGACAGTTTATGATCTTCTACGATATTAACATTATCATATATAAATTCTTTATTGTTGCCAAATACTATAACTGTTGATTTTTGCGCATTGATGGTGGCAATGTCTGGTGGAAAACTGTACTAGATGTTCGATATCATTATCAATTTGTTCCTCCACACTAAAGATTATGTCAGATTTAAAGGTGTAATAGCTCTGGGTATCATCGTAATAAAAATGAGATTGACAAGATTTCAACCTTGATTGATTGATCCTCATGGAACAGCAGATCCCAACCTCCCAAAGCCTGAGTCAGAGTCATTTACAACAACTTTCTGCATTCTGGAGGAGAAATATGACAGCATGAGGTTAAGTGCATTCTCAGCAATCCCATAGAACTTTAGCTTTGAAATCATTAACCTGTGATTAATGGTATCGAACACTCTAGCATTACTAAAATCGAGTTGTCACCTTTGTCTATTCCACCAATTATATCATTTGTAACTGGTATCATCCCTACAAAGTATGCCTCGTTCATGAACTGTCAGAAGACGATTTTGATCAACAAAATCAATTCTGCGCGCAACTACAAGAACTACGCAATAATGATAATAACTTTGTAAAAGGAATATTATGTCTTAATTGGCTTTTTTATTAGGCGAAATTGTCGTTATAGGGCTGCAGAGAATTTCCACTGGATGATGGAGAATCACACTCAGAATAATCAAAAATTAAATGCGTGGTGTGGAATAGTTGATGGATGAATTTTGCATCCTTATTTCTTTGACGAGACCCTAACCGGTGCAAGGTATTTGCATTTTGTTCAAGACACCCTCATCCCCGCACTGGTATATTTGTATCTAGATTTAGAAGAACCAGATTTTCCGAGAAACAATTCTTCTTTCAATACGATGTAGCATCTTGGAGAGGAAGAAAGGGGACAATTGAGAGGCCAGCCAGATCGCCAGATCTGACGTCAATCGATTATTTTTTATGGGAATACCTTAAGAGGAAAGTATACGTGAACCACAGTGAATGTGGAAGAATTTAAGGGAAGAATTTCGGCACATGTCACCGAAAATTATCGAAAATGTTGAAAAAGAGTTTATTAGCCGCCCTTGCTATTATCGGGCTGCGAATAGATCGCAGATTAAAAATTTTAAGATGGTTTTTCTTAAAAATTTTCTCATCGATATTTACCGTATACGCCTTTTTAAATTCAGTAACAAAAAACGGACATTGCCGTTTAAGAAATATATTGATAACGACATATAGTACAGAGGTAAAAAATACGTAAAATTTCGGAATAATTTTATATATAATGGTAATTTTCCTTTGTGGGTTATTATGGTAGTGAAATACTTCATCTTCAGTTTCTATATGGTCCGGATACTTGCTCTTACCCTCAAGGGGTGAAAATCACCCTTAAATTTAAATATTCAATATTTGAAAAAGTATTAAGTACTACTTTATTTTTGAAATGAAGGATAGTTATGTTTTCGAGATCGCCGATTACGAATCAAAATAAAATAAAGCTACATAACTTCAAATGAAAAAAAAACCATATTTTTTGCACTTTTAGGTTAGGATATCTCAAAATCCTGACGTGACAGAGCAAAACTAAAAATAGATTTGAATTCAGCGTCGAAAAATACATAAGAAACGTATGGTCTGACCCCAGATCCAGACAACTTTTTTTTTTGTAAACCTGTGATCTTTAATTTTGTTCCTTAGAATTTTTGGTGGAAGTGCCATAGTTTCTAAAAGATTCCATATTTTATACTAAATACTTCATCTTAAAACGCTCGAATGCCATCTATAAATTTAAATATCTCCGAAACCATTAACCCTACACGAATATTAAATAAAACCAAATTCATTCTCAGTTTATGAACTTCTTTTTTGATGTCTACCATATTTTCTCTAAAACTAATATTTATGGATGTATCTGCAGAGAAACAAAGATGATATTGTTTTTTTTTAAATCCCTTTATAGTTTAAAACGCAATTTTTTTCTAAAGCTAGCGCTGTAAGCGGACGAAAAAATTGAGCATCTAGATCATACTGTATATTAATGAAAAATAGTATATGGGAATACATTTTTTTAATTACTGGCTACTTACATTAACAAAATGGCGATGTTTTTATTAAGAACGTGTGAAGAACTACATTGTCTCTGTTATAACTTCTTTGTTTTTTTATACTATAAAAATATAAAAAAAAAATAATTTGAAATCCTAATTAATAGTCTTTCATTTTGGTTGCTAGCATTTTTCACGTAAGTACCATAGTTTTTGAGATATTTAACATTTGAACTAATACTTCATTTTATAAACGTTCGGACGCCACCTTCATACTTCCAGAATTTCGAAACCATGATCTCTACAGAAATTAGAAAATAACGAAATACATCCTAAATTTAGTAGCTTTCTTATTTGTCCCTAGCATGTTTTCGGTCAATGTAATACCTTTCGAGTTATTTGCCGAAAACCTATTTGGAATACCTCTTTTTCAAGCTGAAATCCCAATTTTCCAGTCGTTATAACTTAAAGACTATCAATTTATATTCTTTATACGTTTTCTATTAAGTTGCCAAAAATGAACGAAATCCGTTTCATATGACATTATTCCGAAGTTAAAACCTCTAGTTACTGTACTAATAGCTTTGTGAAAACTTGGCAAAACAATATATATGTATATCAAATATATCAAAAGATTTACTGTAATTTAATTCTTGTAATTCTTGGGACAACTCCGATTAAAAGGCAGCTCTTCAGTCCTTGTTTAAAACCAACGTCGTATTGAAGTAATCATCGAATGCCAAACACAAACACGATTGTCCCCTCAGTGTTCTTTAATCGTTTGTCCCATTACTTCATGAATTATGGGGTGCACAGAAGTCAAGGAGTGTGCAATTCGCGTCATTGTAGATGTGTGATTGCGGAGGGTGGCGCTAGAGGCTCCTTCCGAGCCATTACACCCCCAATACTACCCCAGGGACACGCATCATGCACCCGCAACATAAGCGACAAACGCTCCTATCAATAAGTCATGCGACAAATAATAAATTATATAAATATATTTTATACTTGAGTTATGAATATTAAGGAAATGACAATGGGAGGATTTTATTTTCGAGCTATCACGTATTTCCTAGCCATAGGGATAAAATGTGAAACTGTTTATTCATTATAACAGAATGTAAAAAAAATATCAAAGGAATAAAAATTTTTGTTTGATTTAAAAAGGACAAATCTGTAATTAAATTTTCAATATTAATACATTTGTTATATGAATGTGATAATGCAGTTCAAGAAAAAAAACTGCACTTAATAACTATAAACAATTTCCTACTCTGGTGAATTTTTTAAGTTGCAAACGAATTGCTGCTCGCACTAAAGTTTTTTTAAAAGATAAAGCTAAACAGAGTGTTGGATAAACTGGGTGTCAAATTTAAACAAAAATACTCCATCATCTTCTTTATGGAAGCAAGCAAAAAAAAATGCAAAGAATTTCAGAAAATAGTAATAAAGCAATAAGTAACGATTGGGTAAAAGAATTCTTTAATAAAGTATCTCCCCCTACGTTGAAAATGCTCCCAAGACACACCATTGGCAATCTGATTCCAACCATTTTTTGTCACAACCATTTAATTTTTCGGAGTTAGAATTTGCTTTTAAGAACAACCTGAATACCTCCCCTGGCCACGATAACATAAAATATCCTATGCTTGTCCATTTACCCGATATCGCTAATCAGTTTCTGCTGGATATATTTAATGAAATGTTAAGCACCGGTAAAAGTATAGACTTATTTAAGTAGTTCCTATTTTAAAACCAGGCAAGGATCCTAATCATTCTGATTATTATCGACCTATCTCTCTTCTTTCGTGTGTTTTAAAAACTTTGGAACATATGATGAAGGGTAGATTGGAGTGGTGGTTACAAATCCAGGAATTACTTCCAAATAACCAATATGATTTTAAAATGGGGTTCGGAACCGTCGATGCCTTATCTTCTCTGGTGGTGGATATTCAGAATAACTTCTCTCGTAATAATTATTTAGCTGCTTTGCTTGTAGATATACAGTTTGCATACAATTCTATTGATCTGGATATCTTAGAAGGTAAACTAATAAATAATTTTAAATTTCCTATAAATTTGGCAAAACTTGTAGTCAATCTCTTTACCAATAGATCTGTTTTTATCCGTGAATTTAACAACCAACTAATTGGTCCCCCGAATAATAGCACAGGTCTTCCACAGGGTTCCGTCTTGAGTCCGATTCTTTTTAATTTATATACAGCGGATATACAAGAAATTAGTGATGCCCAGTTTAGCATATGCCGATGATTTTTGCATATATACAGAACATAAAAATACAACATAGCTATTGACCTTCTAACAACATCTATAATTAAATTGGGAAAATGGTTTGCTCTTAACAGTTTTGATATTGCACCAAATAAGTCTACAGTGGTTGTATTCTCCCGACACAACTGGGGGGATTATTTATTTCCTTTTCAAACACATGTGAAATATTTAGGAGTGATTCTGAATAAAAAACTCAAATGGAACCTCTATAATACGAATATAATAAACCGTTGCAACAAAAGCATACATTTTCTTAAAATGTCTACTAAAACTGGTGGGGTACGGACGTTCAAACCGCTCTTGTTCTTTACAAAGCATACATAAGACCAATTTTGGACTATGGATGTACTCTTTATGGATCTGCATGCAATACCCTTTTAAAACGCTTGGATGTCTTACAAAATACAGCACTACGGATATGTTTAGGAGCCATGAGATCAACACCACTTGATGCCTTACATGCCGAAGTTTTGGTCCCGCCTCTTTCACTTAGACGACATTACCTGACTGAAAAGTCCCTTCAAAAAATAAATATTATCAATCAACCGCTTTTACATAATATTTCTGTCCTTAATACATCTGATTTAACAAATAAATTCTGGATAAATAAAAATTCTCCGCCTCTTTGTGTAGCTTTTCGAGATTCCAGCTGTATCCTTCCCCTATTAGACAACCCATAGGATTACACTTCAAATTTTAAATACTCCAATCTTTTTTCGAAAATGTCATTAATTACACTTCAATGCAGTGATCACCCAAATATTAGTATGAATGTCTTAAATACAATTTTGGATAAGTGGGATAATCCTTTGTTGATATATTCAGATGCTTCTAAGTTTCTCTTGGGTACCGGTTATGCATGCTACATACCTTCGACCAATAACTTTATAAAAATCAAATTGCCGTCTCAATGCTCCATTTTTACAGCAGGAGCAATTTCTATATACGAGGCTTTCGAATTTATTTATTCTTCTAATGCAGATACTTTCATAATTTTATCAGATTCTCTATCGGTTTTGTCTTCATTAGAAAACAGCTTTTCTTTCAACATTAAAACCAACCCTTATATTCTAAAAATAAAGAAACTGCTACACAATGTCTTAGATATGGGAAAGGAGGTTCATTTTGTATGGGTAAAAGCACATATTGGCACACAAAATAATGAAATTTTCCACTCTTTTGATAAAGGAAAGCATCCTCTCAGGATACCCACTAGAACAAAAAGTCTGTCTATCTGACTCCTTCAACATTTTAAAATCTAAATTTAGAAATAGATGGTTAGAGCTGTGGCGGGAGTTTTTTATTCCAATCCTACTAGATACACGCATATTCTTCCTGACCTCCCAACTTAATTTGTGCCACGAAAATTATGAATATCCAAGAAAATATATCACAACAATAATACGCCTCAAATTTGGACATGCCTGTTATCCAGCACATTTGCATAAAATAAATGTACTGCTTTCAGATAATTGTGATATTTGTGATATTAAATTAAAGGTGACCTGGATCATATTTTCTTCCAGTGTTCTAAATATAAAGCAGCAAGTGACAGACTACATAACAATCTTATTAATTATAATATTCAGGCTCCTTTTAATATACTTTCCCTCCTCAACCTCCATAATAAACGCATTTTTGATGGTATCATCGGTTTCTTGGAAGAAACGAATATTTTATTACGAACTTTTTGAGTGAATGTTTAAGTAGGTTAGCTTCGTATCCTCTGTTGTTTTTGCTCTGTTGCATGCCTTAATTTATAGTGGCCCTCTAATTTTGTTTGTGTTTAAAAAAATAAACGCCCTGGATATACCCGAGGACGAGAAACATGTGCCCCTGTTTTTACTCCTTTGCTGATTTTCAATATCTTCCTTATTACTTTAATTGCTTTAGGTTTTACAGGAGGAGTTAAGTTATCAATAAATTATATTCGAATGATTTAGTGGCAATTTTAACTCAATCTTTAAACATAAGTAACCCCGTCGAGGTTCGACGGAGTGGGGATATTTAAAAATGTATCCCAGAAATTATTCTTTAGAGGCACACCTTTGAACTATTGAACTTACCACTAGCCCTCACTTTTTCAAAAAATTCTCGACCCTGTTTCAACGAAATGGCCTCACCTTTTCCTAGAGAGTACCACACCTTACTCACATTTTCAAATGTATGTCCTTCGTAGAATATTAACGGGTTCAGCTTAGTTAATCATTTTATTCTTTTGGTGACCACCCTGTATATTTTTTTCACTAAAACAGGTTTCTTCCTTAACAATTGTGTTAACTACATGGCAAATATTTTTTGTTTTCTACGACATTTCTTTCTTAATCATTTTTTTTGGATGTTTAACCTCAACATTTTTAATTTTCCTCAGTCAAATAGTTTTTTAGATATAGAGCCAACATACCGACATACCGACATACAGGCAGACTGAATGACTGACTGAATTGAAAGACCTTAATTTTCATAATCTAGATAATATGTGATATATGAAAATCCTAAATAATCTGGAATAGTGGAATAGTAATTTTTTCATGCTTACACTCAAAGAAAATGATAGGTAAATTCAACCAAAAAGAGCATATGAAATCGCTCCTATCTAGTTTCATAGTTAAATCAATCAGAAAAGAATAGTCATACAACTTTATTTGTTTTCGTAAACAAATAGTAGTTTAATAATCATATCTTCTTGTAACAAATTAAATAGTACAATGACATTTTTTTATGTTCACTAACCGTTTTTAATTTGGTCTACAATTAAATAGTACAACGACTTTGTTTTTTGTTCACCAACTAATTTTTAGGTTGATCTACACTTTATTGTATGATGAAGTTTTTTTTGCCAAAATCTCAGTATTGAGACATCAGACCACCCAAACCAAAGATTAGAGATCATTTATAAGATCCATCCAAATATATCGATGATCCCTGAGAGAATTTGAACATTGCAATCATGTTATTAATTTTCTATAAATTCATAAAAGTATAAGATAATGAATGATTGATTATTGTCAGTGATTTGTATGTGGCGTCATCTGGGAATAATTTCTGTAATAGACTACGTGGTAAGCAAGCAAATTTTATGGTAATTCTTTTAGAACTTCTAGAAGACGACAATAATATTGGTTTGTCTACCAAGTACAATAATACACCGAACTAATACTGGGTTAGAATTACAATTCGATAATAGTTAAAAATAAAATATACTATTATCTAGTTTAATTTGACAGAATTCAACAAAATAATAGTCAGACGAACAAAATAATAGTCTTATTCATCTATTTTTTAAGTTAATGTTTGTTTTGTTGTACGACAACTTTTTATTAATTAAAATAACAATCACCTCTTGTTTAAAAATACCATCAATATAGTTTGGTTTAACAAAATTAACGATATTGTTAGTTAAACATTTTTTTTTTGTTGAATTTACCCATGCTATTTCTTTGAGTGTACAGTACTTGTTTTCTATAAGCGCGTAACATTATTTGCTAAATCTCACATCATTTAGCCATTAATTATTTTGTTGTTTTCGGTGACCACTTTGTATATTTTTGTTCACCAAAAATGGTATCGGATTTTCATCTTTTCGTCGCAGATATTATTTTCCGCAGTTTTATTTTCTTAGGGTATCCAATCTGTATATTTTTCATTAAAAATTATCAGGCCTTTTTGTTAGCAATAGCGTGAACTACCTGTCAAATATTATTTTTATCCATCAAATAAGTTTTTAAATAGACGTCAATAGACACACACATGACAGACATACAGACAAGCTAACGAAATTGAAAGAAATTAATTTTCTTAATCTACATAATCTGGAACATGACGATATGAAGAGGTAGACATTTCGGAAAGTGATTTTTAGACAATTATACTTCCCTTCGGTAAGTGAGTAATAGACAGGAAAATATCATAAACCAGATCACTATACACAACACAGGCACACAAAAAAATGGTCTGTTTCTGGGCCTCCGTTAGGTGACTCCTATGTATTTCGACGTACTGAACACTAGGGTGATCCTTGTTTTGCGACATTGGATTTTTTTCGGTCTCACCCCCGAAAGTGGTTTCAATTATTTAAAAAATGAACTATACAAAATTTCAACTCGATCATATAACGCTAACCTGTGCCTCAAGGCCATTAAAAGTCACTAAAATACTCAATTTTCACCTATGTTCAAAAGTATCTCGTTACCGGTTGATCATATCGAAATTTTCTACATTTTTAAGCGAATGAAAATTTAATTTTCTAAAACTTCGTTTATTTGCATTTTTCTCGTACAATTAATACTTTTCGAAATAATGAAGTTTTGATTGGCATAAACAGGTAGTAGAACATTCATATTCTCGCTACTGACGTCTTAGCAGATGTTTTAGATCACATGAATTATTCGAATTGGCTTCTCAATAATACCTTACAACCGAAATTTTGTGCCCTACTGGTCATATAAAATGGGCCTCTCAAATTTTTAGTGTAAATTTGGCTTTAAACATTATTTGCTCGTTTTCTACTAGTACAATACCTGGAGGTAAAAAATATGCAAAACTTCGGAATAATGTCATATTGAACGGATTTCGTTCATTTTTGGCAGTATAATAGTAAATGCTTCACAAAAAAAATTCTATATTTTGCGGGGGATTGCTAATTTATAGAGGGTGGATGACATCCCCTCTCAGGGGATTAAGTTTACATTTTGGTATCCAAATGTTCAAAGATAATTATTTAGAGTGAGAGTGAAATATCTCAGAAACTGTGACACCCACGTCAAGGATGCTAATAGGTAGAATAATAGGTTATTAATTAATCTGTCGACTGTTTTTTTATTTGTTTCTGTAGCATAAAAAAACAAATAAGTTATGATCAAAGCAATGTGCTTCTACACATTTTTTTTTAATAACAACGTCGCCTTTTTGTTACTGTAATTAGCCAGTAATTAAAAAAAAAAGGAATTTCAAACACTGTTTCTCATTAATATATAGCGTAACGTAAATGCTCAAATTTGTTGGTTTGTATACAGCACTTGCTTTAGAAAAAAATACAGTTTAAATGAAGTTAAAGACAATTAATTGCTCTTTCAAATTATTTTTTACTCGTTCCTGTAGCATAAGTAATAAAGAAGTTATGATGGAAAAATATACGTATTTATATTTTTTATATAAAAAGATCGCCATTTTGTTACTCTAATTAGTCAGTAATTTAAAAAAATTACTTATCTCAAATACAGTTTTTCGTTAAGATGTAGCCGTACCTAGATGCTCATATTCTTTTGCTCATTTAAAGCACTTGCTTTAGAAAAAAATGCATTTTAAACTTTAAAGGTAATTTCGAAACACTTGGATACCAAATATAAACTTAAATATCTTCGAAATTATTAATCCTATATTAATAAACAAAAAAGATAATTAAGTCCCAGTTTGTACTTTCTGTAATTGATCTGTAACATTTTTTCGAGAAAGTAATACTTTTCGAGATAATTGACGAAAGCCGTTTGGAAATACCTTTTTTTAAGCTAAAATCGCAATTTTGAAGTCTCTATAACTCAAAAACTATCAATTTATGTGAAAAATTGCATAGAACCTTTTCTTCTTAAAATTTGGTTCTATTTCAGCTCCAATAAATATATATATTTTTTAAGTACCACCCCCTGAGAGGGGGTTTCATCCACCCCATATAAATTAGTAAGCCCCCGCACAATATATAAACTTTTCTGTGAAGCATTTACTATATTGTACCGCCATAAATGAACGAAATCCGTTCAATATGACATTATTCCGAAGTTAAAACCTCTAGTTACTGTACTATACGTCGTTTCCAAAAGACCTCAAACTGATCTTCTCAAATTTGTATTCCTTGAAATAAAAAAATCTGTTTTCAGTTATCTACATCATATCTAATTCTGAAGTAATACGCACACCATAAACGCACACCACAATAACCAGACAACCCCCAAATCCAAAACCAAGGCTGTCCACAGACATACATCCAAACCTACCGGCATTGTCAGTGCCACACAACCTTTCCAAAGCTTTTCCCATCAGCTCCTTGCTAATATCAGCACAACATTCAGCAGATCGGCCTCTTCGCTTTTTTTAGTTTTCCTGAAATATGTTTTATATTGCCCACTCTTGATGTGACCAATAAATGGTTCCAATTATTTAAAAACTGAATTCTAATCTAATTTTCCTCAAATGTTCTCTTCTTTCTTAGCTGTACTTTCAAATGTTTTTATAGACATCTCTATCTCGAATATAAGGCTCTACCTCTGGACAATGTTGTTTATTACACGTCAATATCCAAACTTTTTGCCAAAATATTAATATTTCGCAAATAATATGCAAAATGCTTTTACAAATTGTCATTTTAATTTCTCTGAAATTGAAATAAACTCACTTAAAATTTGTCTGCTAAATGACAATTTACTGCCGATAATTTCATTAGTAAAATCTCTAAATATAAAGATTTTAGCAGCGTCGTGAAGACTCGTGACCGATGAATTCAGTAATATGTGACCATAATTGCGAACAATAATTGTAGCCGATCGGAGGTCCGCTATATCTCCCTACTAGCGAGAACTTTCCATCTTATGATGTTTATGACAACATCAACCGATGTCACAAATTGTCATTTTAATTTCTCTGAAATTGAAATAAACTCATTTAAAACTTGTCTGCTAAATGACAATTTACTGCCGATAATTTGATTAGTAAATAGAAAGATTTTAGCAGCGTCGTGAAGACTCGTGACCGGTGAATTCAGTAATATGTGACCATAATTGCGAACAATAATTGTAGCCGATCGGAGGTCCGCTGTATCTCCCTACTAGCGAGAACTTTCCATCTTATGATGTTTATGACAACATCAACAGAAAAGGAAAATATAAAAATGGTTCATGGAAAATCAGATGGCAAATGGTGAAAGAA
Organism: Rutpela maculata; assembly: GCA_936432065.2. NCBI lineage: Eukaryota > Metazoa > Arthropoda > Insecta > Coleoptera > Cerambycidae > Rutpela > Rutpela maculata. The sequence continues at coordinate 80,587,056 of OW386289.2, read as the reverse complement.
ACTTAATCAGCTCAGTGGTTCAGTGCTTACGTGTTAGTATTGAGACAACGGTTTCCTGGCTAGAGTATGGATATTTAGTACTGTTTTTAGCGAGTTAATGAAACTGTAGCAATAGCCTAGACCGCGATTGAGTAAAACAACGTAGTTAGTCGGTGTTATCTCTACTGAGTTCGAGCCTCAGCTGCAGCAGATGGCAATATCACAGAGAATCTTTGTTGTTAAAAACTACCAATGAAGAAGAGTTTGTTGAGGTCGTACGCCTAGCAGACAACCGCGACAGATACCGTGTTGCTATAAGACAACAATACAATACAATAAAGGGAAGCTAATTCGATTAATTCATGGGACCACAAAGCGTGTATCCTGGCATTTCAACGAGAACATCAATGTTCTGGTACCTGTTCATGCCAACCAAAACTTCATTATTCCTATTCAACTATTATATGAATATTAATTGCCTTAGGGTACGGGTTAGCGTTATCCGATCGAGTTAAAATTTTGTATACTTTATTTTTTAAATAATTGGAACCACTTTAGAGGGTGAGGTCGAAAAGATTGTAAAAAAAAGATATCGATGAAAAAAAATTGAGTCTGATGGTGAGTTTTAATTGCCTTGAGGCACGGGTTAGCGTTATCCGATAGAGTTAAAATTTTGTATACCCTAAAACCCCCTAAACTGGAACCACTTTAGGGGGTGAGGCCGAAAAAATTGAAAGAAATCGTCAAGTACAGCTAAGGACCATCAGGTGTCCATTTAGCTCCATCACTCACCAATTTTCTTTTATGAGCTTTTTTAGGAGGTTCTTTAGGTTATTTTCTCGATTTAGTAAAAATTAGTGGACGATGGAACGGGAACCTGATTAGTATTCAGCACGTCGAAGGGGTTACCCAATGGAATCTAAGAAACAGACCACTTTTTTTGGGAGGGAGGCTGTGCACAACCCGTGTAAGGAAAGGAATACGCGATATGACTTTGACTGAGACTGTTGTACTTGCCTACATTTCAGTTTAGCTAAAACTTTTAAAGCATCAAGTTTATGGACAAAGTTTTCAATGTTTCATCTCCAAATGTTCAGATTTTTAAAACAAAACTCAAAAATTTTCTAGTAAATAAAGTTTGCTATACCCTAGACGAATTTTTTGCTTAATGCTGATATTTCATCATTTTACATTTACATGCTTTATGTTATTTATTTGTTTTTAATCTTATTCGTTGACAATAATTATTGTGTGTTTTTTTTTATTGTTTGTTACTACTCTTATAGTTACATGTATACATTAATTTTTAAGAGCTGACGTATTCTATATTTTGTTGTAACAGTTACATTTTAAATGTGGAAATAAAAAAATATCCCGACGGCCGATGGGTGACGTTTATCGTTTACCATTGATCTGTTGGAAAATAAAATGTACAAGGAAATTATTTATTCGTTATTTGATTATTTTATTTTGATATAATGGTCGCATTTATTACCTTTGTTTTGTAGCAACATTTGCAGACTTATTTACAGGATTATATTATAGCGGAGTTCGCAAGCAAGAAGTCACGAAAAAGGATATGTTTTTCAATATATTATTTTTATATTTAATGTTTATATTGAATTTTAGTTCAGGGGAAAATATAAATACTGCAATTTTTTTATAGTAAAACATTTTTTATTGGTATTTTATATTTGTATGTCTTGCGCCCACGAAACCTACTTTTCGAAGACAATATGATTTTAAGTCAAAGGACCCCGCACACAATACATGGGTTTTGCGGCTCCGGTCGTGAAACTCTGGGAAATAGTAGTTCTCAGTGAGTAGAAAAAAAGCCTAAATGGGCGCGAAGCTCCAAACCCCATTGGTTCCGAGATAAGACCAGCTCAATTCGGACCAATCGATATGTATATTTTTTTTCACAGAAGCCTTTAAAGTAGCAACTTTATGCCCATAGCGGGTATAGAAAGTTGCCATTTTAAAGGGTACTATGAAAAAAATAGTATACAACTCTCGGGAATAAAGAGAGACAGCCCATAGCTCGTATTTTTTACACGAGCTATGGCCTGCATTTTTCTTTATTGCCCTCGGGCGTAAATATACTATTATATGAAACGTAGCATATGCAGGCACTTGAACACATGAAGTGTAGGTTATGTAGACATTTCTGTTATTATGCGAACGTCCGTATAATATTTTTATAATATTCCAAAGTATTATGACACAATAGGGGGTGGGGTTGGGGGGTAGGTTGGTTTTTTAATAACACATGATTGTAAATAACAAGAGTAATCGAACTACCCCACTGCCAGGGTGTCCGGAGGATGGGATCTGACTCCAGATTTATGATCACTATAATTCGAAAACCCTCTGATACGAGCTTCGGCTGTTTCGGAAAATTGATCCATTTTGGGAGATCCTCGATTCATTTTAGGAAACAAATGACCAATTATGGGTCACCATATCGATAATCTGAACCCAGATTCGTGATCAGTGTCTTCGAGAATTCTTGGTACGAGTATAGACGGATTTTGAACCATGAAAACGGTATTTGAATATTCGCGATTTTAAGCGAACAGAATATTTGCTGGTCGCAGCGTTCAAGCAGCTCTAGCTTAAAACCAGTACATTTTTGAGCTTGGCGCCCAATCAGACTTTTGTACTACTATTCCGAGAGTCATGTGGATTAGCCTACTGGTGGTTTGGTAGGGGTGGTTTCTAGAGGTTAGGTGGGTTAGAGGGTTGGTGGTTAGGTGGTTCAGCCTGCTTGTGGTGTGGAATTTAATTCTTTCAAGAAAAATAAGCAATTAAACTCGCTGTTCCCAGGGTCAGGTGGGTTAGCCTTGCCTTGTTGTGGTTTAGAAGGGGCGGTTTCTAGGGATTAGGTGGGTTAGGGGGTGGTGGTTAGGTGGGTTATGCCGCTTGTGGTATGGAATTCAATAATTTCAAGAAAAATAAGCGACTAAACTTGCTGTTCCCAGGTGGATTAGCCCGCTTGTGGTTTCTAGAGCTTTAGCTGGTCTTATCTCGGAACCTATGGGGTTTGGAGCTCCGCGCCCATTTAAACTTTTTTTCTACTCACTGAGAACTACTATTTCCCAGAGTTTCACGAAATTTGACCGGAGCCGCAAAACCCATGTATTGTGTGCGGGGTCCGAGGGGTAGACCGCTGCCCAGATTTTGTACACCAGATTTCCATTTCGTCTTGATTTCCAATGATTTCCACCAGATTTTCGTTGATTTTCAATGATTTCCATTGATTTTCAATGATTTCCATTGATTTCCACTGATTTCCATTGATTTCCAATGATTTCCAATAATTTCCACTGATTTCCATTGATTTCCAATGGAAACGTGCGCATGCGCAGGTATTTGAATTTGACAATAATGCGATGCTCGGCGTATAAAACTCAGATTTCGGAATACAGAGGTATCAACCATGTAATTTAGATCTGTACGAAGTTATACGAGAAGTCATACTTAAAATACAAAGCACAATAATTTTCTTTATACAATATACTTCACTTTTTCTGAATAAAAAGTTATTAACAATGATAGCAACAAAATAGGAGGTTTTATGCTTTTTCGTCAATATCTTAAAATGTGAGTGAGATAGGTTAAAAAACTATACGTATATATCTTTCACTTTCCCATATACGGAGTATATAGGCAAAGTATTGTGATCGTGCAAAAAATCGATTTTTAGTTTTTGGTAGATTTACACGTTTTCAAGTCCCCTGAACCCAAAAAGGGGTTTTAAAAAAATGGGATCGATTTTGTTCAAATTTTGCATGCATATTCAGAACGGCTACGCCTCGAAAAAAGATCGCAAAATCGGTCCAAGCATAAATGTGGGGAAGGGGGGTAAGCCCCTAAAAAGCAGCAAAAATATGAACAATTTCTTTCTCTAAAACGGCTCTAACGATTTTAATTAAATTTAACACATGAATACTTCCCTAGTACCAATATAAAATGTCATGATCAGTTACTCCTAAAAAATGCAGAGGGGGGAGGTTGTGAGAGGGTAGATATTAAAAAAATTAATAATTTTTTTCTCTAAATCGGCTCTAACGATTTTGTTCAAACTTGACACGTGGGTACTTCCTTAGTAACAAGATGAGATAACATAATCAGCTGCTCCAGAAAGACACAGGGAGGGGTGCTGTGGGGGCAAGGTGTAAAGAATTAATTTTTTTTCTCTAAAACGGCTCACAGAATTTTGATGAAATTTGACGCATAGATACTACCTTAGTACCAGTGTGAAATGACGTAACAAGTTTTTCTAGAAAATGTAGGAATGGAGGCGGCGGGGGTAAGGTTTAAAGAATTAAATATTTTTTTCTCTCAAACGGCTTCAACAATTTTGATTAAAATGAGCACTTGAATACTCCCTCAGTACCAGTGTACGATGGTATAACCAGTTGCTCCTAAAAAGTGCAAGGAGGAAGGCTGTGGGGGGTACGGTTTAAAGATTTAAAAAAAAAATCTCCAAAACTGCCCATTCTCCTAAATTCTCTAAAATAAAACTGTACAGTTGATAATCGAGCTTGTACCGCGGACCGCCAAAGTCTCAAAAATGGGGTTCCTAGGCACTTGCTTTTCATCACTTTTTAATATTAACCTAACAACTTGTCACGATCATATGTAGTAACAACTTAAATAAACAAAAAGATCTAAAAAATCTACTGAGCTTTTAATTACATTTTAAATGAACGAAAAAAGTCGTAAGGTTTTTATCAAAACGAGAAGTAATCATTTTTGAGATTTTGACGGCCGGTACAAACTTAACTATCAACTGTACCGCTTTTTTTTAATATACATAAACATTATTTTAGAGAATTTTATGCTCTACCAAAAAGCTAGCTAGTTTTCAAGATATTGACGAAAAAGGATAAAACATTTACTTGTGAAATATTTCTGTCGAACTCCTCTATACGTTTCCTTAAATATATAAGGAATAAAAAACCAGACTGCAACCAACAGCTATTCTCCGGACTAATGCCCCGCCGAGCGCTGAATTACGAATTACAAGCCTGGCCTGTCTGGCCGCGTTAAGTGCAATAACTATGTATTGCCACAAAACGCTAAAGTTTCGATTTTAACAGACACCAGCCGAAGCACTTATTCCTACTTAAAGGAGCTCTCGTGCCATACCACTTGCAGACTGCAGTTTCGAGCTATTGGCTCTCGTCAGTGCAAGGTAGGTCTGAGATGGCTGGAACGAGGCATTTGTTCACTCTTGGTACATGACGAGATTTATAAAACCACGACATGCAACAAAAATGGCAGGCTCCATCTAGCGGCTGACGTCCATTGCAATCGAAACAGCAGTAGCCCTGACATGGGCATAGTTAGTAGGTATGCTTTTAGAGGGCAATATTTACTTGTGAAATATTTTTGTCAAACTCTCCTCTATACGTTTCCTTAAATCGAAACTTTAGCGTTTTGTAGCAATACATAGTTATTGCTCTTAACGCAGCCAGGCTTGTAATTCGCAATTCAGCGCTCGGCGGGGCATTAGTCCGGAGAATAGCTGTTGGTTGCAGTCTGGTTTTTTATTCCTTATATATTTAAGGAAACGTATAGAGGAGTTCGACAAAAATATTTCACAAGTAAATATTCTGCCCTCTAAAAGCATACCTACTAAGGATAAAACATCCTTATTTTGTTATTGCTATCGTTAATAATTTTTTTATACGGGAAAAAACAGTGAGCTATAGGTACCTCAAATAAGTATGATACAGAGTTTTAAAACAATTCCATTTTTTTTATTATGGCCCTTGTAAAGACTAATATTTTGTATCTCCTTATATATATGCTTGCCCTATAAAAAATTCTGATACAATGTGGGATTCCCTGAATACCATAGAAAATCTGTGACCAGGCTCTAGTATTACGTAAACAAAAGGCTAATTTGTAAGGAATTTAAGTGATTGCAAAGTGAGGTTATTTCGATATTTCAGAGTTTTTACTAAACATTGAACTGGACATTATAAGAGTAACACATTTATTATATTATCTAGACACGCAACTTGATGACAAAGAATAAGTTTATCGCCGAGTTTACCGCGGTACAATTCGCATTTGCTTCGGCAAAAGTAAACCGGTCACTAAGAATTAGTTATAAGCGCATGCGCAGTGCAATTGTTTTCAAATTTATTTCCATTGATTTCCAGTGATTTCCAATCGAATTCCAATGATTTCCGTTGATTTTCATTGATTTCCAATGATTTCCAGTGATTTCCATTGATTTCCAGTGGTTTCCATTAATTTCCAATTGATTTCCGCTGATTTCCAGTTGCGTGTACACCAGATTTCCACAGCGGTCTACCCCTCGGCGGGGTCCTTTCTAACTTAAAGCCTAACAGCGCGCCAATCCTTAATCCGGCCCTGAATTTTGAATTTATCGTAATTTATTTGAGATACTTTTGCACAACTTTCTCCTTTTTCAGCTGAATTCTAGATATGCTACTGAAGGGCGCATGTTCGTTTTTGCACGACCGCGCTCAAAAGGCTTGGCGCTGCCCTGCATGGATGTCCTAAACTGGGTTACTCCAGATTTAGGACCTCCCATGCATATCGTTTTGAGACTAATTGGGATTGCCCAGGATGTCTTCAATGGAATAGGTCATGGTTGTCCATAGGAAGGAAACGGGACCAATTTAGGTTAAAATCTGGACAATCTACAGACATCCACATATAATTGCAACTAGGAATGGGCGATGTTCATCGATGTTTCAAAAACATCAATGTTTTGCTTTCGATGTTCGATGTTTTCTCCATCGATATTACCAGGGCCGGATTATCCATAAGGCTAAATAGGCTATAGCCTAGGGGCGCCGAAGCGCGAGGGGGCGCTTCGGCAACTCAAAACTAACTAATTTTATCTTCCGACGGCCAACGGATGACATTTACTGTTTATCATTGACCTTTGGAAAATAAAATGTATTGTAACGTCGTATAATGCATAATATAAGGGCGGGCGAAAAAAACAGCCACAAAATCGAGTTAGGATAATGAGCGTAAAAAATTGTTTGTTTAAGGAAAGACAAGCATAAAAGCTTTTGTACCCGCCGTTTTATCCGGGCTGAAATTAATAAATTTATATAAGCCTATGTGTACCTATTCTATGTAATTATTTTGGTTACATTTTATAATTATATCCATATTAAGAAGTATAAATACCAAAATATTCATTTACTTATATTTAATTTTCAGAGATATCAGGATCTGAGAGAGAAGTAAATAATATGAAATAGAAAATGCGATATAATTTTAAGTAGAGTCCTGTTCATACATTTAAAGTAATTATCCATATCTGAAGTTTTTAATGCCGTAATCCTTCCGGGTATAGTCTGAGACCTTATAAAAACACACCACAGATAGTAGACAACCCCCAAATCCAAAGCCAAGGCTGTCCGGAAGAGAGTTACACATTCGGAAAAACGCAGACATACATCCACACCCACCGGTGTTGTCAATACCGGGGGTGGGGGTCGAACCCAGAGCGCAGATTTAACAGGCACTCAAATAATGTCGGCGCTTTTGACCCCCATCAAACTCGCTGCATCGCTGCATCGCAAAGCCAAAGATTCCTGTTAAATCTGCGGTTTACTATATCTACGTCGGTACCTTTTTATACAAGAAAATTATTTATTTGTTTTATGTCCATTTAATGAATGTACGTCCATGGACATAAATTGGACGTCTACCGGACGACTATCATCGGATTTACTTTGAAATTGTACAGAATGGACGTACTCTGAATGTCCATTTTATATACGGGAAGTGTGTACATTTTATGTCCATATAGGGACAGGAGATGGACGTCCATTTCGTGTCCGTTGAATTAAATTTGATATTTTTGTAATAAATGAAAATATCTCCATACCGCTTTCTCTCCAACACGTTTCCGAGATATGTATACATACCAACGAATACCGCACTGGCACACTGAACGTCCAACATATACGTCCAACATATGTGCCCAACAGACGTCCTTATGTTTGGCAAATACAAACATTTTAGGTCTCTATAGGGATAGCAGCAGAACGTCTATTTAATATAAAAACAAAAAACTGGTTTTTCAATTTTACAATGTTTTCGTTTATATTTGACCGTTACTTCTGTAAAATTTGTAGTTTATTTTTTATAGTAATTTGTAATTAATAATTTAATTTTAACCTTTTTTGTAAATTATTAATGATATTATTTGATACTAAGCATTTATTAAACATTGAAATACTTTCTAAATTTTGAAATATATAGGTATATTAGTCTAAAACCTCATTTCAACTATACAGTCTTTAAGTAAGTACTAGTAAACAAGGTTAGTGGTAGAGTGAGTTACAAATCAAGGGATCGGCGCGGCGCCGGCGGTTCGATCCCTACTCATTCCGGTTTTTTTTCTGTTAAAATAATTGGGATGTACAAATATTGTTCAAATATTGCTCATTTGGACGTCCCTCGGCTGCCCGTCGGGTGTACTTTGAACCAAAATGTATGTCCGTCGAGGACGTCCTTCAGATATCCATAGGACAATGTTGTGCTATTAGAGTAGAGCAAAAAACATCCGACCTGCGCTGCACTTTATATAGGAGTCTACAGATGATTCAACCAACTGACTTTGAATATTGCCATGCGAACTCATAAAAGTGAGCTGGTCTGCTGGAGCCAACATTGTCGGTACGCTTTGAAGACGCTGGAATTCCAGCAGACCAGCTCACTTTTACGAGTTGTCAGATTGGTTGGTTGGTTGGTTGGATCGTCTGTACACCTCTTTATTCCGCACCAGTCTCATTGTTCGTCCGAAAGTGCGGCAGCAAAAAATGCTGCAATTTGACCGGCATGCGCCAGCTCAACTTTTTGTGCCAATTAAGGAAATGTATACGTCTCTTATATGTTCCTTTTCAACTATATCAACATTTTACAGGATTATTTATAGGAAAATAAGAATGGAAAGAGATATATGGTTGGTTGAAATTTTTTTTAGATTTCTCCCCCCGCTCATCAATTTTGAAGCTGGGACAAGCATTTTTTTTCACATGTCTTCGCCTCCCCGCTCATTAATTTTGAATCTGGACAAAACATATTTTCTTCAGATTTCACCCTCCCGCTAATTAATGTTCTTCCATTATGAATAAGAGGGCGCAAATACATGATTAGCCTAGGGGCGCGCCAATCCTTAATCCGGCCCTGGATATTACATTTTGAAAACATCGATGAAACATCGATCTTATTATATAACATCGGATATATGTATATGTAGGGAAAAATATAACAATAAAAGATACTCGCATTGGTTTATTAGCCTATAAAAGTCAGGGAATGTGGAAATATGGACGAAACTGCAAAACTGCAATGACTCAAAAACTGCGAAGTTTTGCATTCGATGTATCAAACACATCGATATCCCCTTGCGATGTTAATATCGGTGGTCAACATCGATATTTCGGTTCGATGTCCCATCCCTGATTGCAACCGGTTATCCATAGAATCTCTTCCTAAAATATCATGATTGCTGTAGACAACAATTTGAAATTGTGGGTAATAAATAAACCTCATATTGCAAAAGAAAATAATGAATAATAAAATATGCATTTGCAATATGTGTATTTCTTTCGTAGTCGATAGACTAGACTGTAGTTTCTGACTTTTTGGCAGTAGTCACTGCTAACTAGGTGAGTATCGCGACAAAAGTAATTTGCAACTTGCAAGAAGAGCCATTGTACCATGACCTATTGAAACTAGCACTAAGAACCGGCTAACCAATATATTAATATATAATCCATTATACCTATATTCAACTTAAACTTGTGTCTCAGTTAAAGGTAAGTTACTGCAAAATCGTAAATTGAAACTTGTACGTCTCTTTTTTCTTTTTTTTTTCTTGAGAGCAAGATTTAAAAAAAAAATGCATGCATTAATTAGGAAATTAGACTGATAGGTAATGTTTCGAAAACGATATTAATATTTCACAATGAAATTTAGCATACGTAAATCCCAAGGTATTGGTCACTTGTATTTATATTCCCAATAAAGATATTTTGGCCCTATTTCTTTGTTTGTAGGCCTTCATGCAGAGGTGTATTTATCGGAAAACAGCGATATATATTACCATCCTATAAACATATTTTTATGCCACATAAATATTTTTTTGCTGATAATATAAATTTCGTATTTTATTTACTGTACGCTTCTCTCATATCCGTAAGGGTTGTACAGTGGATATCCCCATTCTGCTGTTATTAGGACCAAAGGATAACCATTAAACTCCATATCGACATCCCTAATGAACAATCCATACGGGATCGTTTTAGGAGGTTCCGGGGTCTATGTGGGACTATTGATAATATAGAAGATAACGAAAAATACGTATTAGTAAAGTGAAAAAAAACTAAAACATATACTTCTAGGTCATTTATAATTCCTGACTGTAGTTTGACTTTGAATCCCTATGGAATTTACAAAAGGTGCGCCAAATTTCATCCTTGTAACGTCGAAAATAGACGTTTTTTTTTATTGGTACCCTGTTTTGCTTATTTAAAGTACGCCTCAGAGTGTTTAAATCCAAGTTTTGAAAACGCGCGTGTTTTAAAGTTACCATGGCAACATCAAAGGTAAGCAAGTACAACTGGTTCATCTGTATCTGTTACCTTTTGCTCTTCCATCCATTTGATGAACTTGTCGTATTCTTTTTTATAAGCGTCTTCCGATTTTTGCGGTATTAACCGCGATTCTGCTTTTCTATTTAAGTAATCAATGTTAGAACTCATTTTAAAGCAATATACAATCAGTGACAACTGTAGTGACAATAATTAATCCTATGTGACAGATTGCAAATTAATTTTTGTTTTCTTATTTTCATGACACTGACAGGTATCCTGATGTCACATCATAAATTCAACCATTTATCTTATTTCCATTTTTTGTAGTAATAGTACCAGTATTTATGATTTGAAAGTGTACCAATAAAAAAAAATAGCGTAAAGTATTCGTGGATAATTGGTCTTTAAAACACTTGCTCTATTTCGAGCACTCCGGCTGCGCCGTCGTGCTCGAAAAATCGCGCGTGTTTTAAAGACCTTAATATCCACTTATACTTTAATGTACTATTTTTTCTTGGATATAGAAATAATAAATGTGTCGCACAACCAGTCGGTATGTATATTATTGGCGATGCACCAAATGTGTAGCCGAGTTTCTTGATCTACCAAATTCTGAAAATTACAATGAGCACTGCTTTAGATGAAGTGGTGCAGAGTCTACTGGAAATTTATTACCAGTCAAGCAAATTGGCGGACGTAAATTTTCAAAAAATAGCAAGAAAATCAATAACTGGTAAAATGGAAGTTGCAAAAATGATTATTAGTGAAAAATCAGACAGTGATATCCATTCAACGTCAAACATGTGTAATATAGATAGAGACTGGTGTCTGCATCAACTTCAAATTCTGTTTTAAAAAAAGTTTCTGCAGCGGCTGGTGTAGTGATAACAGGAATTTCCAATTGTACAATCAATGTGTATTTACCTGATAAAAATTTGCTTTTGTTCAATATATATATATATATTTTTTGTAGTATTTTCTGTTAATGAAATAAAGGTAATTGTCAAAATTCCCGTATTTTAAATGAAATGTGTTTTTATATGCAACTGTATTGGTGGTGATTGTTGAAATAATAGACGTCTCGGTAAAAATCAAAATATATCGGTAAAAGCTTTTATTCACAATCATACAGAAATAGTCAATTTCTACTTCATTCGACAAATGAACTGAAATGTGACATTTTAGGTTGGAAAGTGACATAAATGACATTTCAGGTTGGAAAGTAGCCAATTTCTTACAAGTTTTCGGGTTGGAAAGTGAGCATTTGCCAACCTGCAAGAAAAACATAAAATGCCATTTAAAAATTTAGTAAACGATTTTTTTGGCTTTTTGTTCTATAAGGGAGATGATTGTGAATAAAATAGTATACAAACCTTAGTGGAAAGTTTCATTGCTGTCTCGAGAATTAGTTGACCTCGCCGCTGCGCGCCTCGGTCAACTATCTTATCTCTCGACAACATGGGCGCAGCCAGGGGGGGAGCCATGCCCCCCCCCCCAAGCCGTCTTCCATGAGCCAAAAAATAAAGAAGCAGTACAAAGCAGTATCTAAATTATCCCTTGAAATAAATATTTTGTAATTAATGCCAATATTATCTAATAGAGGAATCTACATACACATCCGTTTTCAACCATTTTCTGAAAAATTTTCCTCATCCTCTGGGGAGGCCGGTTCTATCCCCCCCCCCCAGATGAATTTTCTGGCTGCGCCACTGCTCGACAACAATGAAACACTTTCCACCTCGGTATGTAATATACTATTTCTAGCCTGTTATGAACATTTTTACTATTAAAGGGTGATTATTGTTAAACAGTATTTACAGTTCAGGATAACATAAAATATTCAATCAAATTTAAAAAAACTTTACACAGTTGTAAAGAGAATTAAAATGCACTTGACCCCTACTCCCATTTAACATTGCTGAAGGGGTTACTTTCCTCACGTAGATGAATTAAGGGGGTTGGATTTATCATAGTTATACGGCTCCCTCGAAAACAAAAATGTTTCAGCGTTTTCCTCAAAACATTACAGAATAAGAAAAAAAGAAAAGTTTTAAATTTTATATATGGATCATAATATTAACACTAGCACACAATTCTTATGAAAACTATATGCTGGGTTTTTTTTACTTTAATTATTGTTTTTATTTAATATTACATTTGCCATAATCTAATCGCCGATCACAATACATTTCTTATCTATAAGCTATACAGTAGTCCGCTAAAATTCTTGAAATCAAATTATCATACAATGCGAAAGATTCGAGTTGATAGTGTCGCAGACACAGAGACGACTTTATAAATACTACAGAAATTCTAGGAAGACATTCTTGATACACAATCGCCAATAAAACTGTAAAAAAATTGACCCTTTCAAATAGGTTGAAGTCGCGTGCTCTTGGATATATTTATTTCTCAAAAAATACAGGCGTCTTCTCAATAGAAGATTAATTCAATTAATAAAAAGTGTCTGAAGATGTCATCTTATAATACAATTAAGAAGTAAATATATAGTCAGGCAACTCTTATGGTTTTGATTTTTGTACGTGTGAAAATACATACTCCACACAACAAAATTATGTGTAATGTACTTATACTGCGTTTTCATTCTGTGGATATGTATATCCACACATGGATCACATACATCTAAAAAACCGCTGCCCAAGGAATCACTACTTCCACATCCAGATTTTCTATCCAAGTCTCTCGCGACGAAAAAAAATTGTATGTGGGAATAATTGTTTATGGCATTTTATTAATATAATATTTGAAATCTTCTACCCCAAAAGTCCATAAAACGATATGCTACATCGATAGGGGGTGGTAGTGGGGTTGGATAAAGTACAAAAAAAAATTGAGGTCTTTGGTTCTTGTACAGACACTAAATAACAATTTTATTTTTTTCGCCCCCTTTATAATGGGGTAGAGGTGATAATGGGTGTGGGGTGTGGCTAATGCCAAAAAAATTATTGACACCTTAGCTTCTCTTATATATACTAAATACCAATTTTATGGACTCTTACATGCTTGATTTATTTGTTTACCCCCATTTACCCTAATTTACCCCCAACCCTTCAACGGAATAAGATCAAAATATAATTTAGTTCTAGTTTCAGAGTAAACGGGCGTACAAAAAAAGTTACAGACAGACAAACATAATTCTTTTTTGCTCAAACTTAAAATCTCGACGTTTCATGACATTTTAAGCGTATTTGAACAATAAAAATGTTCAAAAATTTTTTTTTGCGTTACTTTCCACTGGATTTGGAAGTAATATATTAAATGGATATGAAATTAAAATTCATTTAATACACGTTTGTCGCCGACTTTCGTATCCATTTTATATCCATTAAATGTCCATAATAATTTGCAGTGTACATTCATTGCACGTAAAACGTATATCTTATACATAATCGTACATTTTATGGATAAATTCTAAATGGATATGAAATTTACATACACTTTTGTAGTTATATAGATTCTATTTTAATTTCAGTCATCGACCTAGAAGCAAAATTTGTAACAAAAGAGAGACGATAATTGCTTGCAACTACCGATTTTTAACTGTTGGCTATCGCCAGTATCAACAAAGCCAAAGTGCACAAAAGATTTTTTCTGATGATGTCACAGTGGAGCATTTATGTTGTAAACTTCTGATAAAAATTTCTGAGCGCGCGAATATTTATAGACTATTAGTAAGACTTAGTCAGCGACTTATAAGCAAATCCATCTATAAACATCTATTACAAACTTAAAGAGGGCGACGCAGCATACCATAAACTCATAGCACATGCGTATCGAATAATGGCCGTTATATTCGTATATGAGCATATTGCAACACGATGAACGATATTAAATAAACGTGTAATCTAAATGTGCAATTTGGTTAAAAGCAGGGTGTTTTTGTTTAGTGAAACAAGAGTCCAGTGACATCTGACATTAAGCCGCTAAATTAAAGCACTGAAAGAATATATGCAACACTACATGCAGCATTGCACGTGTCGCCACAGCTAACCTCAAAAATACATATTTCTTAAGATTTACAAGTATTACGTAGCCATTATTAAAATGTCTACCTGGTTCCTGTACTTTCAACCAAAATCAAGTTCAACGCAATGTGTATGAAGTTTTAAATAGTTTGTCACAATAAAATAAGACACTTTTTGCAGGTTAGGAATCTAACCTATTATTAGCAGTCTATTTTTATTGATCAACAATATTGAAAAATTATTTGCGTGAATTTTTAAATATTTGCTTGGAGCCAGTATGGCTCCAAGCTAAAAATGCCTATACAAACATTAAAAATGAGAATAAACGAAAAAACCTTAAAATGTGAGGTTATGTTAGTTATACGATGCACATACCCAGGTAATTGTAGCACCTTATTGCTTGCGCCATCTACTAAAGTAAATAGTAACCATGCACTTATGAAGCCATTATTATAATAGGAAAGTGCCGTACGTCGGACCACCTATTTAATACACCCTGGTAAAAAGTATCTTGTATAATGTATTCTGAAAACGCAATATAAACATAAATCTTTATAAGTCATTTGTGGAATCATAGAAAAATATGAATTTTATATCATGAAATTTCCTCCCTTGAAGGTGTTCTAGTTTAAAAAAATTAGTTGCTTGCAATTTTATAAAATAATACCGGGTGCCACAGGCTAGTGGTTCCCTCCTATATTTCCTTTATTTTTTAACTTTTTCATTTGAAATTTGGGGTGCATAAACTACCTGCAAAAATGGATTTTTTTTAAATAAAAAACGGAATGAGACCATTTCCGGTTTATCCGGAAATTACCGCAACTTCCGATTTTTAAATGGAACGCCCTGTATAATTTAACATATTTGGATTCAAGACAACATTCTGAGTATACCATGAAATTTTTGCGAATTTTTGAGTCGATGTTCAGTTTTTTTAAGCATTTTAAGACATTCGTCTAGAGTGCTTTGGAATACCAAAATTTGTTCTACGGCAGGTAGTCCAAGGGAAAAATATAATTTTTCGTTTAATTTCATTAATAACTATTTACGAAGCCTCCAAAATTGAACAAATCACTTTTTTATCGAAAACTTTTTTTTTTTCAAATGGGAAGGTGGTGGCTCATACTGTTCAATAAATTATAGATTTTTTTCTGTGTTCATTGATATCCATTTCAAATCTATCCTATTTGTTTTTCTATTTTATTAAATTTATTTCAAATAAAAAATCACTTTCAAAATAATTTTTATTGATCCTTATTAGGCCCCGCAAATTAGACATTTTAGAAGAAATAATTTATAAAGTAATAATATTTGAGATGCGTAGATAAGGTTAGAAATAGATACCCTAAAAGTTCCCCCCAATTTAGGGGTTTTTTGCAAAAAACCACCCCTAACAGGGACTTAAAACTGGTTTTTCACTTTTATC
Source organism: Rutpela maculata (assembly GCA_936432065.2). Taxonomy (NCBI): domain Eukaryota; kingdom Metazoa; phylum Arthropoda; class Insecta; order Coleoptera; family Cerambycidae; genus Rutpela; species Rutpela maculata. The sequence goes on along the minus strand of OW386289.2, from coordinate 80,571,058 downwards.
TTGTAAACCTTTCGTCAGAAGAGAAAAAAGTATAGGAAACAAAAAATTTGTAGTTAAATTTTGCATAAAAAATGTGCTATTAACCTTGTAGCTTATCCTCACCTATTTCGCGCTAACAGCGTCCGAACAAGGGGGTAGTTTGGAGCGCACAAGTAAAAATCGATCCTATTCGAAGTTTTACAGCGAATATCTTAAAATAGGTTACTCTAACGAGAAAAATGCACAGGAATGAATTTTTTCATTTTATATATTTTTTTTTATTTATTTATTTTTATTTATTGAAAATATCATACAGATATAAGATATTCGTTGTGAAACTTCGAATAGGATTGATTTTTACCTGTGCGCTTCAAACTACACCCCTGTTCGGACGCTCTTAGGTGAGGATAAGATATAAGGACATTTTTTATGCAGAATTTAACGACAAATTTTTTATTTCCTACACTTTTTTCTCTTCCGACGAGAGGTTTACAGGATAAAAGTGAAAAACCAGCTTTGAGTCCCCATTAGGGGTGGTTTTTTGCAAAAAAAGGGACGTTCCACCCTCAAATTGGGGGAAACTTTTAGGATATCCATTTCTAACTCTATCTAGAGTACGCATCTTAAATATTATTACTTTATAAATTGTTTCTCCTATTCGGTGTTTTTTAATCTAATATGCGTGTACTATATACTTTGCGCTAGTACTTATATCTATTAAGGAACAAAAGAGAGAACTAAAAGGCTATTATTCGCAAAAAGGTAGTTATTCACATTTCATTATTAGATATATGATCTTTGCAAAGACAACTACGTTAAAGTTCAAGAAAAAATATAGATTTGCATAGATTTGAAATGAATATCAATGAATTCAGAAAAAAATCTATAATTCATTGAACAGTATGAGCCAAAAAAGTGATTTGTTCAATTTTGAAGGCTTCGTAAATAGTTATTAATGAAATTAAACGATTTTGTATTTACTTCCACATCCAGTGGAAGTTATAGTAACGACAAAAAAAAATTTAAAAATTTTTATTGTTCAAATAGGCTTAGAATGTCATGAAACGTCGAGATTTCAAGTTTGAGAGAAAAAAAATTTCTGTCTGTCTGTCGGTCTGTCGGTCTGTCTGCCGGCCTGTCGGTCTGTAACTTTTTTTGCACGCACGTTTACTCTGGAACCGTTTGAGATATTGACTTGAAATTTGGTACACACATGTACTTTAACGAGATCTAGAACTAGATTATATTTTCATCTTGTTCCGTCGAAGGGTTGGGGGGGTAAATTGAGGTAAATTTGGAGTAAATAGGTAAATCAAGTAGGTAAGAGTTCATAATATTGATATTTAGTATAGACAAGAGAAGCTAAGGCCTCAAAAAAAATTTTGGCATCAGCCACCCCCATTACCATCCCCACCCCATTATTAAAGGGGATGAAAAAAAAAAAAGTGATTTAGTGTGTGTACAAGAACCAGATACCTCAAAATATTTTTTTACTTTATCCACCATCCACTCCCACTCCCTGTCACCACCCCCACCCCACTACTGATGTGGGGTATCGTTTTATAGGTTTTTGGGGTAGAGGATTTCAAATATTATATTATTAAAGTTCCATAAACAATTATTTCTAGATACGAAATGTTTTCATTGTGTAACTTGGATAGAAAATCCGGATGTGGAAGTAGTGATTCCTTGGGCAGCGGTTTTTTTTCCTTGGACTTTACCTGCAGTAGAACAAATTTTGGTATTCCAAAGCACTCTAAACGAATGTCTTAAAATGCTTAAAAAACTGAAAATCGACTCAAAAATTCGCAAAAATCTCATGGTAGACTCAGAATGCCTTGAATCCAAATATGTAAAAATATACAGGGTGTTCCATTTAAAAATCGCAAGTTGGGGTCATTTTCGGATAAACCAGAAATGGTCTCATACCGTTTTTATGTCTAAAAATCCATTTTTATATGCACCCCAAATTTCAAATGGATAAGTTAAAAAATAAAGGAAATATAGGGGGGGGGGGGGGGAGCCACTAGCCTATAGCACCCGGTATACTCTGGATGTATTCAAGAGATGTTAATTGTCGGTTATATCTGCTTTTATGTAATTACAAATTAGAGATGGGCACGTGACGTGAATTTCACCGTGTCACGCCGTGTCACGGCGTGTCACGGCGTGAGCGTGTACATTTAAGGTACCAAATCACGGAAGATTTCGTGAGTGTGCGTGAGTCAAAAGATCCCGTGCGTGAGCGTGCGTGAGATAATATTCACGCCGTGACACGACGCCCCATCTCTGCTTTAAAACTTCAACCTGTCGTGTCGTGACAAGAATAAGAAGCGAAGCGATAGACGGAAGACGGAACACGAGCGCGAGAAGGGACGGAAAAGGACAGGAGACAGGATGAATGACGCAACATTCAAATCAAACTGCGTAATTGCAATCTCTCTCTACTACATTCGCCAGTCGCCTAGCCCTCCTGGCCTGGTCTGGTCACTCTGGTCCAGAGATGGGCACGTGACGTGAATTTCACCGTGTCACGGCGTGAGCGTGTACATTTAAGGTACCAAATCACGGAAGATTTCGTGAGTGTGCGTGAGTCAAAAGATCCCGTGCGTGAGCGTGCGTGAGTTTGCCTTAACAAATATCAGTCGTGCGTGAGTGTGCGTGAGCTAAAGGTTTAAAGTCGTGAGCGTGCGTGAGCGTGAGTCAAAATCGACTCACGCGCCCATCTCTATTACAAATGTATAGAATTGAAAAATTGTGGTATAATAAATATGTGATATTGCTAATTATTATTATACAACGTTGACCAACATTATGGAAGAAATAGAATTGATCCTTTCCTTTTTTTTACTAATTTAAAATTTAGGACTGTGCACCAATTATAGACACTACTCAATAAGCACAATGTGGTTATATTATAAAAGGCGTTAGAAAATTCATAAAGCAAAATATCACAAACGCAATTTGTCATAGTATATAAAAGAAACCCACATCAGTTTTGTAACTGTTCTATGTGAGCTATCGAGGTCTTACATTCATTACTGCACGCAAGTAATATATCAGTTTTATAAAGGTTATCAGAAAGATTTGTATGCTGTGAACTTAATATGGAGGGGCCTGTAGATGTGTTTACGTAAAATTGAATCGTAATTATTACTTTGGAATTACTAACTGTCATATATTTATTGTGTTATAGCGATTTTATGTAAAATAAAAGTATGGTACTGACATTCCCAGAATAAAAATTTAACTGGAAGATTAATTTTAATACATACATCTGAATAAAAAAATTACCTCTTTTTTATTAAGGTTTTTAGGTAAATATTGATTTATTTTTAATAAAATAACGTTCGCATCCCCATATTATATTTATTTATATTTTTGTGGCCTCAAAATCCCCCATTACTAATGTTTTGAATTTAATTTATTAAGAAAACGTTATTTAAAGAATAATATTTGTGAATCCTACAAGATGGCTACCCTTATTTCGATAAGAAAGTTATCTTTTTAAATATCATCATTAGTAATAAATATATAATAAAACAGTTTCACTGCAAAAGGGATAAATCTATTACTATCATGACTTTTCTAAAAGTCTAATGAAAAGAATAATCTTCAATCATTATATTATACCACTAAATCAGTTGTGTTTTATTGTGTCTTTCGCAGTTCCTGTTACATGACGTGTTTTACTGCTCGAATGCTCGATTAGTTTAAGTATAGGATTTTGCATAGTGAGAGGAAAATATGCGTTTATTATCGGTTTATTATAAATATTTAAAAAATAGTCAATAGTATAATCTTTAAAAGACTTTAAGATACTTCCCACTGCTCTAAGGAATACAACCATATACAGTTTTTATCATAAATGTTGTATATTGTTAAATGCCGTTACTCTAATAATGAAATTAAGAACTATTTTCATTGAAAAACTACAATATTCCAGTATAACAGAAATTTACAATAAAAAATAGTTGTATTCATTAGAAGAATAGCAAGTAGGTACCTAAAACAGTTTTAAAAATTATGCTATGTTTGGTTTTTTAAATATTTATAATAAATCGAAAATAAACGCATATTTCCCTCTCACTCCTCAAAATCCTGTTTTTAATAGAACCAGTAATGCCAAATATAGGAAATAAAAAAAAAACAAAATATGTTTTTCGATTTAAATAACTTTATTACTATTACTCCTTATTTTTTATACATTCTCCTTTTATACAATATTCTTTTATTGCCTTTTATTGCCCCTGTCAACCGCAACGAAACTGCATAAGCAGATAAAAGCATTATTTGAGAATCTGGGTACCGAATAGGTTATTTTAGTAATAAAGCATATTTATCTGGTGGATATCAATATTTCTAGGTGAAAATACTGATTTTTTGCCTAACTTCGGGATAAAATTTAATCCGCAGAATAAATACCACTATTCGTTGATGAAAGCTTAGAAAAGCAAATCTGAACAATTCGCGTTGTGCACAAAATACGTCCCTGGAATTGCAACCTGAGATACGAGCCCTGATAATTATTTTGAAATCGCATCATATCAGTAGGCTCTTCGACGACCGAAAGCTGTCGTTAACAAGGTGGGCGGGGCACGCCACTGGCTGTCCGGTGCAGCAACCCGCGCCACGCGCTGGCCGCCCTTCTGTACGTGAAATGTGTACACGGGCTTAATGAGGGATTTTATGTGCATTACTCTTGCCTTACTGACTCTGACATCCACTCTATTCATAAGAAGACTAATATTTGAATATGGTTATTATGCGGCCCTCTGCCTGATGCGCCCGATATTTTATTTGTACACCCTCAAAATAAATACGTCTATATAATATTATTATAAGAAGTCGTTTAAAAATTGAAAAATCCCAAGAGTGTTGGTAATTGCTGTTAATTGTTCAGTTATGTTTACGATAGGAATTGCTGTAGTTTATAAATAAGGAAAATCAGGCAATCTATGAAATATCGCAATACTTAAGAAGACAGTATATAAAAAAGGAAAAAAGACAATTTTAAGAACTATAGACCAGTAACTATCACTTTTATCAGAAATTAGTAAGTTTCCGTTCTTCTGTCCTCCTTGTATCTTAGTAAAAAACTCGTTTTTAGAAATGCTGCTTATAACCCTGAGTGTTATACGGATATGTCGCAGATGCATCATTGCTTCAGGTGTTGGTCGCGATCGCGGTCGCTGCATCGATGCGATCTATTTATGAAACAAACCTGTATTACATCCACATCCAATGGAAGTATAGTAACGACAAAAAAATTTTTGAACATTTTTATTGTTCAAATAAGCTTAAAATGTCATGAAACGTCGAGATTTTAAGTTTGAGCGAAAAAAATTTCTGTCTGTCGGTCCGTAACTTTTTTTGTGCGCACGATTACTCTGGAACCGTTTAAGATATTGACTTGAAATTTGGTACATGTATGTACTTTAACGGGATCTGGAAATAGATTATATTTTCATCTTATTCCGTCGAAGGGGTTGGGAGGTAAAATGGGGTAAATGGGAGGTAAATAGGTAAATCAAGCAGGTAAGAGTCCATAAAATTGGTATTTAGTGTATACAAGAGAAGCATAGGTCTCAAAGAACTTTTTGGCATTACCACCCCTACCCTACTAATAAAGGAGATGAAAAAAAATGTGATTTAGTGTGTGTTTAAGAACCAAAAGCCTTAAAACATTTTTTTTACTTCATCCACCCCACTACCACCCCCTATCAGCACCCCCACCCCACTAACGTGTTAGATATCGTTTTATGGGTTTTTGGGATAAACGATTTCAAATATTATACTATTAAAGTTCCGTAAACAATTATTTCCACATACATGAGAGGCTTGGATAGAAAATCTGGATGTGGAAGTAGTGATTTTTTGGGCAGCGGTTTTTTTAAATGTGACCGCACATAACGAAGATGCTAGCACCAGTTCACCCTAGCCATTTATGTCGAGGTCTACCACGATGTCCAGGTCGATAAAAAATAGTTTGTTTTTACACGGTAGATAGGAAGGCATCGCGATAGCTTGGTTCACTCAGATCACTGGTATCCTTTCACTGATGCATGCTTCCCAAGCTTCTAACACTGAAAGTATGAACCTCAATAAGTCCAGGAGGCTGCAGTGCTCTCGGAGTATTTTACAGACGAGCCCTGGGAGGAGGGGTTTCAGTCAGTTAGAGTCTGACACTCAGACCCATTCTATCGATGGACAGCCCGTGGTGGTTTCCCCTTCTCGATAACAAAAAAAACAAGTGATACTCAATCCCCACAGCATAATCCAATAACGTAGAAGGGAATGTACAGTAGAATAGTAGTTGAAAGTTCCGACTTTTAACTTGGTGAAAATTAATGTCATCACTATAGTTTAACAATTAAAACACTGAAATGTAATAGTTATTTATGTACCAAGGCTTGTAAGTGTATTTTACAGGTCGAGAACACAGTGCAAACCGAAGCCCGTAGAGCTGAGGTTTGCAAGTATTCGAGACCTTTAAATACACGATACAAAGCGAGGTGCATACGACGCTTTTCGTATTACTGACAATATTACAATTTTTAGAAAATTCATTCAAAATTACACAGCCACACAAAAAAAGTGGTCTGGTCTGCGGACCAGACCAGTGTTTCCTTATGTATTTGGACCCGTTGAAACCAAATCCGAAGTCAGAATTGTCAGGTTGCTTCTTTTTTCACCCCTAACCCAAAAAAAAAACACCTCCCAAAAAAGTGCTCTGGTCTGCAGATCAGACTAGTGTATTCTTATATGTATTTGGATCCGCTAAAACCGAATTCGAAGTCAGAATTGTCAGATTCGCTCGTTTTTCACCTCTCACCCCAAAAAACACCCCCAAAACAAAAAAAGAGTGGTCTGGCCTGCAGACCAGATCAGTGTATTCTTATGGATTTGGACCCATTGAAACCGAACCCGAAGTCAGAAATGTCAGATTGGTTCGTTTTTCACCTCTAAGCCACAAAAACACCCACTCCAAAAATGGTCTGTCCGGAGGACCATACTAGTGGCATGTATCTGGTCCACTTTTTTTTGTTTTCGGTGTGTTTTTTGGGGTGAAAAATCGATTGAATCTGACAACTCTGACTTCGGATTCGGTTTCAGCGGGTCCAAATTCGTAAGGATACACTGATCTGGTCCACAGGCCAGACCAATTTCTTTTTGTTTTGGGGGTGTTTGGGATTAGAGGCGAAAAACGAGCGAATCTGACAATTCTGCCTTTGGATTCGGTTTCAGAGGGTCCAGATACATACTTACATGCACTGGTATAGTTGGGAGGCCAGTGGTATGGTCAGTGGACCAGTGGTCTAGTCCGTAGGCCAGACCATTTTTTTTGTGTTATTATATTTCAAAATTTGTCGAACTCGTTTATTATTAGTTGGCTTAGATTCTAATTCGAGTGTGTTTGCTTTCTGCTATGGTCACTGTCAATAAGTTACTGCTCTTAATAAGATACTGCTCTTAAATTTGCTATATGTAAATATCATGGCAATATAATTCATCACATAAAACAAAATTGTAAATTGTGTTCAGTGGTGTAAAAATGGATAATACTTGCAATAGTTCTATTACTTCTATGCAAAACTGAACAACATTAAAAAAACAATAAATTGAGATTATTTTTCATTGATCTGCTTAATATGTGTCTTGGAAATTACTTAGTTTCTAACAGTGGTTTATTTAGATTATTTTATTAAATAGGTACGTTCTGTTCTTTGTCGTTTCTAAGAATACTTATGCAAAAACCTGTATAACAAATTTTCAGTCAAACTAGACGCACACACACTGGCTTTCCAGAAACCTACAGCTACAGACTCTAGGTGTCAAATATTGTTATTCCTCTGCACTCAAAAGATGCCTTGTGTTTCTTTTCCCTCTTATGCCTCTGTTTTGTTAAGCGAAACCACTCTGATGCTACCTGTTCTATTTTGTGTTGCATCACATATGAAAAACTTGCAACAAGAACTTCTGAAACAATCATAACAATATATTAATAAGATATTCAAAAGTTATTGGTTAAATTTCCTCACCTTTCTTTGCAGCGAAATCCTCCAGGTTAATGCTTTAAATTATTCCAATAGCCCTTCTTGAGCCTTTCGTGCACATTCGTTAGTAAATAAATTAGTATCCTCTGTGAATGTTATCTCAAGGATTGCTTCGTTGTCAAATTGATAACTTCATAGTAATTTCCGTCATTCAAGTTAATTACGTGAGTTCTTGCAATAAAAATATGGATTATGATGAAAGTATCGACATTCAGGAGGCAGCCAAAAATACGATGGTTCGTTGGTACGAGAATTTCATTATTCTTTAACTTCCATATTATTTTACTTTTTTGCCCCAGGGCAAAAAAGTAAATTTTGTACTTTCTTGCCTATGGGTTGTAAGTGACACTTTCATAACACTGACAGACGTCAAAAAATGACACTTACAGTGGTAGTAGTACAAAAAAACATTTCAGTGTTTTATTTGTTAAGTATTTTTATTAGAGTAGTCAAACGTCAGTAAAGCATCTTTACTACAGTGATTCTTTAAGTTGCGCATACCGTAACAACCTCTACCAAGCTCACACAAAGTTCTTTATGTGAATAGCCCACGTTAAATTGCGGTCGAACATGGCTCCTAAGGTTTTAATAGAATCTGTTATTAAAAATTGTTCATTAGAATTCTGCTCGATGTTATACTTAAATGACTCAGCAGCTGTTTCTTCCTCATTAAGTGTAAGTTTGTTTTTCTCTGATCAAAGCACAATGTATACATTTTTTGATACGTCTCTTACTGTACCAGGACTTTTCTGAACAATTTAAGTTTGCATCATCGACATAGCACGTAATATGTAAGTTGTATTTATTTTCGATGCTAGATCGTTGGCCAAGTCATGGTAAGTAAATGGCCCTAATGTGGACCCTTGTGGTACACCTGAATTTATGGGATATATATTGCCTTCTGTTCCATTCACATAGACTACTTGCGAACGGTTTTTAATATAGCTTGTTAACAAATTTAACATATGGCCCCTAATGCCACATCTAAACAGATTCGCGATAAGTAGATCATAATCCACGCAATAAAAGGCAAAGTCTTTATCTAAAGCGTTCACTCTATAGAGCCGTGAAAGTTAACTAACGCAGTGTCAATCCCCAAGTAGCACAGAATTCTTTAAGATATCTTTAAGAAGTTCTATTTACTGCCCGCGAGGATATCTTGTATTTATGTACTCTAGAAGTCCTTCCGAAATCAAAATGAGAAATCTTTATATGTGCTCAACTTTTATGCACTGTGGAAATGTAAACTGAGCATTATACAGGAATTTCAACTTTTGTTAACCCACAGACATCTACTAGAAGTTCTAAAAGGGAATTACCATACAGCTCAATTTTCTAAGTATTATAGAAATCAAATAAAGTATTAAAAGGGGAATAGTATTATTATCCTTAACAGAATACTTGTAGACATCTTCTAGAAGTTCTAAAATGGAATTACCATACAGCTCAATTTTCTATGTAATAGAGCACCTATAGAAATCGCAAGAAGAAATTCTTTTAATGCATAAAATTTGTTTGCTTACCACGTAGTTTGTTACAGAAATTATTCCTAGATGACGCCACGTACAAACCACTGAAGATAATCAGTCATGCATTATCTTATACTCATGAATTTATAGAACATTAATAACATTACTGCAACGTTCAAATTCTCTCTAAAGATGTTTTCAGTACCGTTTTTATTGGTAAGCGATAAAATACCCGAAAGATATTACTACAGGAATTAAATCTGTTTGCAGGATCGATGCGGTACATCTAACAGAAATCCTATAAAGATGTCCTCGGGACCATTTATATTGGCAAGCGATAAGATATCCTAAAGATTACTATGGTAATTCTATAGGTATGCAAAAGGCTGCTCACAGGATTCTATACTAATAGCTTTTTTCGATTACCATGGGAAGTACTATTTAATACTGATATGCTGACATTTGCCTATCTTAGGGAACTCTTACAGACCTCTAGAAGATATTTACTAATTTCTAAATTTTTATCCTCGCGATATCTTGAGGAATTAATTGTGCTACTTGGGCCCTCATATATATTTTTAAACATGTTGAACTGAAGACAACCGGCCATTTTTTAGAAAGAATCCACTCAATTGTTCTAAAAGTGCAAGTTCTATAACCTTCGACGTACTTGAAATTATACTAATTTTACGATAATTATTATAAGAGTTTTTGCCCCCTTTTTTAAATTGTGACATAACTTTACTAATGTTTGAATTGTCAGGGAAAATGCCATTTACAAATTTAAAATAATTATCGATATCTGAAGTTTTTATTGCTATAATCCTTTCGGGTATAGCCTAAGGCCGTCTTCATATCCCCGACGGTACTATACATACATGCTTCGTATATGAAAGTGGACTGTGACCAAATGAAATCTATCAACTGCATTTGATGGAGTGATTCAGCTAAGATGAAATTGTAAACAATTTAGTCAGATCACTAGTTCGTAAATAAGTTTGTTTAAAACAGATAACTTTTAATCCGACCGCGGTAATCGCCCCACAAGTGGTTGTGCGTTAAGAGGGACGCAGCGTCGTTTGATGCCCCCGCTTCCTTCCTTCCGAAACATATAAAGCCGATCATACCCCCGCCCGCCATGTCATCGAGAGCGCTCAGGACGCCCCCGTTTACGCTGACGGTCGTGTCACCGGCAGACCCCCACAAAGAGATGGCTTCTTTCAGTCTATAATTATTGTCCTCCTACCTTCTGGAAGTGAAGTTCGCGAGATGAGAACCTTTTATAATTCTATTTTTTGATACGTCTAAAGTCTATCTCCACCTTCTTTGGATCGCTTTGTTGCTTTTCTTTGATCGCAGTACAAACGTGGGTAGATAACAAACAGCATACAGTGCTTTTGTAAAGTAGTGAATAAATTAGATAAAATGTATACATTTTTTTGGGAAAAGTTAATTCCTACACATCATAATCAAGGACTAGTGATATAACATATATATAAGATACGACACTCCGAGCAGTCCCATTCATAAATCTCCCTTGAGAAATTTGACCTCGTTTAATATGGAATCTCTATTTGGCAACTCTGCAATGCAGTCCCCGGATCACAGCGATGAAGGATGTCAAAATCAGAGTTGGCTTTAAGTAGTGCACAATCAAGTAAAAATTTTCATGTGTGTATGAATCTTGTAGTTCTTAGCCAATTCTTTAACATACAAAGTTAATACGATACAATAACTGTAACATTTTCTCAAAGAGAAGTAATTGCTAGATGAAACACTAATCATTTCCGTGGACTTAAAAATTCTAAAGCAACAGTCTTTGTAATATTAATGATTAAATTGTTTTTATCTCTAAAAGACTTTGTTACGAGAGTCACTTTACGAATAACTTCCGATTCGCATTTATCACTAAGAATTAAAGATATATCATCAGAATACATGGAAATATTGCGCTCACTTAGATGGTCAGGTGAGTCGTTGACATATAAAAGAAAAATGAGTGAACCCAGGACACTACCTCGTGGGATGCCATAGTTCTCTGAAAAAAAGATTGGCATATTTAACAATTTTTCTATTTTCGAGATAGGACATTATAAGGCATTTCCTCGAATACCAAGTTTGCTTAATTTCATCGAAACAAATCTATTATATATGGTATCGAAAGCCAGTGGCGCAGCCAGAGAATTCATCTGGGAGGGGCCAATAGAACCGGCCTCTCCAAAGGATGAGGAAAACTTTTCAGAAAATTGTTGTAAACGGATGTGCATAGATTCCTCTACTAGATAATATTGGCATTAATTACAAAATATTTATTTCAAGGGATAGTTTAAATACTGCTTTGTACTGATAGAGATTATGCGTCTTTATTTTTGGTTCATGGAGGACGGCTTGGGGGGGGGGGGGGGCATAGGTCACCCCTGGCTGCGCCCCTGTCGAAAGCTCTAGAGAAGTCAGGGAATAAGCCAACTACATTTTCGGATTCATCGAGTTTACCTAAGATGTGCTGAATATATTCGGTAGCAGCATTTTCAGTTGACAGGTTTTTTCTGAAACGACAGAGACAAACACAAGAATCGACATGTTTTTAAATTCTTCTACATTATTGAACTTTGTTTCGTAAAATTTACTTTTGAGAATACCCCACAAGAAAAAATCTATAGGTGTTAAGTCTGGGAACCTAGGAGGAAATTCTAATGGACGATAAGTTCCTATCCATCTTTGTTCATACTCAGTATTCAAATAATTTCGAACAATAAGGTCATTATGGCAAGGACCTCCATCGAACTGAAGCCATAAATGTCTTCTCATCTGAAGTGGCACGTTATCAAGCAAAAATTCTAAATATCTTTGTCCTACTAAGATACCTTCGAAAAATTAAATGGTGGCCCAGTATTCCACACCATACATTTATTCCAAAATAGCCGTCTTTGAATTGTTCTTATATAATTTGGAATATTGATTATTTTTTTCTGTTTGATGATCGATGGACAAACTCTCATCTGTCTATAAAATGTGGTTAACAAATTGGGTTGATCAATCAACGGAATTAAAAATTGTAAAACAAGATGTGGTCGTCTTACAAAGTCTGTTTTATAGTCGTGTTTATTAACTTTCAGATTTCCTTGTTTCACTGTATTTTAAATTTAACTCTGTTGAAGTCTCTCTCATCGATGCTCCATGGTCCATGGTTATTTTGAAAGTAATTTAAAATAATAGCCACATTTTTATGTCTTGCTACAGTTCTTTGTCTCACATTTTTAATTAAAAGCGCTTAGTTATATTGACGTATGTTATTCTTACTAATGTGGAAAATATTTTATGTTCTCGATGGTTGCGTTCTGGATGGATATCTAACTGCGTATAGCTTTTCTGCAGCAAGAATATTTTTCTTGGCATCTCCATAAATCAGCAACATATCCACCTTTTCACTGTGTGTAAATATTTTATAACTTTTTTCTTTACTTCAGCTTAACTTATTAAGTAACTACAATTCTTAAATTCTTTAAAGACAACGAGTGTCAATGTAAAGATAGTTATATTTGTTCAAAGCCTACTTTATTTTATAGAATACATATTTGGTTTAGCTTATTATAAGAAAAGCGACGTCTACCAATGAGAATATTTGAAAAAGTAGTACTTAGAATATAAATAATATAAATTAGACCATGCCTTTTAAAAAATAAACATAAAAAGGCATTTACAAAATAGATTGGAAATTAAAAGACCTTTCAATGATGTAATAAAACTGGTGTGTTGCTAAGAAAGAAAAATGTTTGAAGCGTCGCGTCGCCCGTCATAGTATATATTTTTAAAATTTTTCTACCCTTATTTTGAGAGGTATGTAGTAGGAATATAACACTTTATACACAATATAATTTTTTTCAGTAGTTCGCAAGGAATATGCATTTTCCGTGATAAAAGAATCACCCTGTACTTCACCCCAACAAACTTTTTTAATTCCATACATACCCTAAATACTAGTTAAAAATGAAAAAACGATATAGTTTCTAATTAATTCAGGTTTTGATGAATTATATTCTTTAGAAAATGTACTAGTAGTATATTTTCAGCCCTAATGTCAACGTACCCAAGAAACTATGTCCCTGATGTTCGCATTGTATTTGATGGTTGATGGGGACAGGGGAGTATCGATTGCCCCGCCCCCTGCTGTGATGTGTCGTCATGGAGACCACGACACTGTTGTGGGGGACCGCAGCTACAGTACAACGATGGAGACGGCGGCGTCAGCGGCAACGCACCGCCACCGTCTCGGTCATCACCATAGCTTGTATCACAGGTTGGGATTCCGAAAACATGTTTTGTGTACATGTGAATTGTTCAGATTTACTTTTTTTAATTTGTAAATTGTAAAACTGGAAGTGTATACAGATACACAATTTTGTATCTGCTGATTTTAAGACTATTCGTACGCACTGTTTTATTTACTGGCAAATCAGTTCAAATGATAGATCTTGTTTATACATAAATTCATACTTCGAAGAATCTGGTATTCCCTTAGAGGCGATCTTTACATGCATATTATTTTTCCATGGAAATCGAGTAAACAAAATAACAATAAATACAATGTCATTACGCTTATTACCTGTGTGGTACTATACTATCGTGGAAGATTACAGTTGCAGGCGGAGACCGAACTTGAGGTACTTGTTTATTTCTTTTTTTGCGCTATTGCAAATTAAACAATTCAGTTGTAATTTGAGATCCACGCGTTTAGGGAGTTAATGCAGAAGAAGCTACCACACTTCGTCTGGGCGCCAGTCGCATTCCCTCATTTGACTGTGTGTGGCTACTTCCACTCCCAGACGAGTTCTATATTATGAACTGTTTGATAGACGAGGAAAGCTGTACTTACCGTGGATATTCAACCGCTCTCTCTCTAAGACTGGCTTCTTTTTCGATGCACTTTAGCTTATATTTAACATTGTATTGGATCTTTTTTGCTTCGAGATCTCTTAATCACTTTTATAAGAGCTTTTGAATTTCAGACGCACGGGTCATGAGGATTCCGTTATTCAGTGTCGATCCAACACACCACATACTACATACTGACGGTATGTAATCCAATACATAACCTCGTTTTCGAGTGACCTTCATACATTTTAACCCTTGACCCCGTTTATGCACAAGGCGGTTTTCTCTCTAATTTTACCATCTTTTAAGACCAGCATTTGGGTTTGATACCATTACATTCTGACGATTCCCCGACGGTGTTGCTTCAGTGACAAGTTCAGTATACAAGTTGTTTTGTGCTAGAAATCGGCTTTGGCTATTTTTGCCTTTTTTTTGACTAATAATTTCATGTAGATGCTTCATGCCTTTGTCACATTTTTCGATTTCGATTTTCAGTACGTTGCCACGCCAAGCATTTTACTGTTATTCTTTTTGGTAAACCCGCAAAATACGATGTCCCCAATTTCCCCATATTTTATGAAGCGATAAAAAATAAAATAATTGAAAACCTGTAAAATAATTTTTGTCCAAATTTTGTGTTCGTTCGATTTTTACGTCTTGGGCATGATCGTCGTCGATGAAAATGAACTTTCCTGGACTGTTTTTTATATATATTTTAATGTGTATATATTTTTTGTTTATATTTTTATATATTTATAATAATACTGATTCAGATTTCAAAAAAAGTAGTAAAAGCACATTCCCAGACTGCAATGCTTATAGCCGTATAACCCCGTGATTCTGGGTATTCAATAAAAGCAAATTAGGAAATCTTAACTGAGGATTCAATGAGAATGTAACTTTGGAAATAACTTTTCAGATGATTTCTGTTTAGGTAGTACCGTCGTTAGTTGCAATATATGGGGGGGGGGGTATCCTTGCATTTTTTGATGCAAGCATGAAACTTGACAGAGTGATTTGAGAGTTGTAGACAAATCCGGAACCCGCGACGAGCCACGTATTACGGGTTGCCTACTGGGGATACGATACTGGGGATTTCAATGGAAAATACTTACACAGTTCTTATTTAGTCTCTTTGTCGGTATAGAGATCCCTTCGGACCATAACTAGATACGTTTATGTATTTTGCCTACGTTCTAGGGGCATATAAAACACACCACCACAGATAGTAGACAACCCCCAAATCCAAAGCCAAGGCTGTCCGGAAGGGGGTTACACATTCGAAAAAACGCAGACATACATCCACACCCCCCGGTGTTGTCAATACCGGGGCTGGGGGTCGAACCCAGAGCGCGGTAGCGAGTCGATCAGCGTATTCGCCACTCAATACGCCTTAACCGATTGAGCTACCGTGCCGGTAGCTCAACTTAAAAAAAAAAAATTAAAGAAAGTTATCGTTTTGAGAAAACGTTGTTTTATTCTTTTTGTTATATTTTTTACCTTGATGGCCCACGTGCTCCAAAAAGACTCCAAAAGTACAATGAATATCCGTTTCTTTTCAAAATATGTGGTGGAAGATACAGTTGGCTACTGCTGCGAGTGTTAAGTTGGCAGCGATGCGCTGATGGGCACGTAAATGGTCTGCTTCATTGTTGTTGTGAAGAGAATGTAAACATCGTTCTATATTGTGTCCTCGAGTTTTAATGCATAATATAGAAGGTGCCTATATAATGATAATATAACTGATAAGTGTTAAATTGACTTTCTTTGTTTGAATTGTAAGTATAATAAACTTCCACAAGAAGCTATTGACATAAGTATTGTTCTCTGTCTAAGTCAGGTTATATGTAAATAATATCAACAATTAGAAGCTGATATTTAGCATGTCTCGATTTTGCTCAAAAAGCAACCTTTGAGGTGAAAATCAACCAAATCGATGCAAAGGCCAATTTCCCAAAGCTACCCGGATACGGTCTTTTATAGAAAATAATAGGAACTGGGTGAATGAATGATTTACTATGAAAATAAGCATCGGAATGGTAATTTGGATGTTTCCTTTGCCCATGAAAATGAACCTTCCCCGTCATCACTCTCGATTAGACAGGAGATGCGATCGTATAATAAAGCAATGTTAACTACGTGTCTGGTAGAAGACAGTCCTAAAAGCACTGCAGCGACAGAGCCCCATGTCCATTGCAAAGTTTTGGACGGGGCGGGTATGGTAAACATACTTCAGCCTGGTCAGAGCCGCAATTTTCGAGATTATATCCAGAACATATTTGTTCCACATATAAAAAAAGAGTTGTCAGCCGTTTCTCGAATAGATCTTGTTTGGATAGGTACTATCAGGACAGCTTGAAGAACCACACCTGGGAAAAATAGAGGTATCGGTGAAGGTGCCCGTGTTAGTTTGTTCACGAGAATCCCTAAAAGTTGGCCTTTGTTTCTTCGCGACGCCACTAGCAAGGAGGAACTACTCAAACTTCTTGCAACAAGTTACATTGAAATAAATCAAGATAGAAAGGAGGTTTACTCGACTATCGAAGACTTGATCGTTTCAAATACAAACCGAGAAACGAACGGCGTTTTGTATCCCTGTAGCCATGAAGAGGCAGACACCAGGATCATGGTATATGTCTTAGATGCCATTCAGCAAGGACACACGAAGGTTCTGCTTCGGACTGTAGACACTGACGTCCTGATAATAGCTATCAGTTGTGTCTGCAAAATCCCACAACTCGAAGAGCTCTGGGTTCATATTAACAACTCGAGCCACCAATATATTGCTGCACATGTTCTAGCAAAAAGCCTAGGTGAGGAAAACGTTAGCGAATGATAAAAGATCTCTGCTAGTGACCAGTTGCTGAATATTATGTTTTATTATTTCCAAGTCCACAAAAATCCTGTATCCTTCCGGTCTTTCATGCGTTCACCAGATGTGATTCAGTCTCATCGTTTGCAGGAAGAGGCAAGAAAACGGCTCCCCAAGCCTGGAAAATGTATCCAGAAATCACTAACGGTTTCCGTGTGGCGGCAAGCGGAGATTTAGAAAATGCTATGGATCGCATAGAAAAATTTGTTGTCACACTCTATGACAAGTAAGTTCCAAACTAAAAGTAAGTAAATTTTAGCTTCAAAAATAAAAATTTTCTTAACGTAAATAGTCTGGTTTGTTACAGATCTATGGCCTGTGATAAAGTCAATGAGTGCCGAAAAAAACTATTCACACATACAAAGCGACAGATAGAAAATCTTCCTCCCACCTACGATGGCTTAAAACTGAACACAATGAGGGCCCTTTATCAGGGGGCACATATTTGGGGGCACAGTTTGGAACTTATGCCAGATCTGCCAAGTCCATCCATGGGAGAAAAATGACAACGATTGGGTAGCTGTGTGGACAACCCAACTTATTGCTTCAAAGGCCTGCTTGAAATTGGTGAGATGAAACTGCAAAAAGAGCTGCACCAAGGGCCGATACCAATGGCACAAAAGGGAAATCAAATGTTCAAGTTTGTGTCTTTGTGAAGGCGAGTATATATCGATTTAAAGAAATATATGTTTGTGTAAAAATTTTCTTTTTCTTCTTTTCTTCTTATTATGATTGTTCACGATTTTGTCATTCTTAATTGAGAATTACATTAGAAAATATTAAATCTGAGCTCCGTCCAAACTCATGACTTCAGCTTTATAATTTGCTCCTGCATCGATCCTTAAAATAACAATTTCAGTCTGTTCAGCCTAAGCTAGTGCATGTCGGTCGCGCACAGGGCATAGTAGCGTTTACATCTGATGGTAAGAATCCCTTCTAAGGGCTTCCTCTCTGAAACCTAAGTTTAATAAACCATTTCGAAAGAGTTGTAATCATTTTTATTTATTTTGTATAAATATACTGGATGTTTATTTAAAGAAAACGCTCCTCCTCCTGAAAGGTAGTCAAAATGCATAAACGTGTCTACTTATGGTCCGGTGAGATCTCTGTACCAACAGAGAGACTAAATAAGAACTGTGTAAGTATTTCCCATTAAAATCCCCATCAAAATGGCCTTAATACAGCGATGTTGAGAAAAATTCGTATCCCCAGTAGGCAACCCGCAATATGTGGGCTCGTCGCGGGTTCCGGATTTGTCTACAACTCTTAAATCACTCTTTAGGGGTAGGATCGTAGGGTCTACCCTACGACTCCAAGTTTCATGCTTGAATCAAAAAATGCAAGGTGTGTTCAACTATCGACCGTACTAAGGTGACGTTAAAGACCTTTTAGGTCGAGGTGAAGAAAGGCCAACCCAGGGCCAAGCGACCCTTTAAACAATCTACAATCTACAAGGTGACGTCATTTGATCTCTTGCTTTTGCGAACTTTTTTATCTTACGATATCAAGAAAGGTGTGATGAGCATAGGATGACAGATTTTTTGTTGGATGTTGAAGAGGGAACATATGATGTAGAGCAAGAAGCGTAAAAGAAATAGGTCGTTCGAAAACAAAAGAGTTCAAATGAAGTTACGTAAACAGAAATCACCTGAAAAGATACTCCACTTCCAAGTTACAGTTTCACTGAATTCCCAATTAAGATTCCCTAATTTGTTTTTATTGAATCCCCAGAATGACGGAGTTAAAAGTTTTGCTGTTCAAGAATTAAGGAATCACGGGCTACTCGATTTCAAGATTCCGAGAACACAATCTCATGAATTCCCTTGTTCAGATACTTCACATTCTTCTATTATATTCCCAAAGTCATGCAGTTATGGATTTACGGGTTTACTGGATTATATAATAGAAAGGTTTGCTACTCGAGCGCTATAGGCTTACTTGGTAACAAGGTGACAAGGTTCTGAGGGCACAATCTAATTGATTCCCCTATCGAGAGCCTCCTACTATTGAATCCTCGGGGTTATGGAGTTATAAGGATAGAGGGATTGCTGTTGAAGAGCTATGGCACCATAGGGTGCTTGACTCCAAGATTCTAATGTCACAATGACATGAATTCTACTACTTAGAATCTCCACTTTTTCCGTTGGATCTTCAGAGTTAAGTGGTTACAGTGTTATGGGATGTTGAGGTTATGGGATCATGTGTTCGTGGATGTATGACACTCAAGCACAAGGATCAGAAGTCACAATCTCATTGACTCCCCAATCAAGACTCCCCACTATTTGCTTTGGATTCACAGGTTTATGAGGTTGAGGAGTTTTACGATTTCTTTGAGTTATAAGGTCAATACTGAAATACGACAATGTTATTATGGTGAAGTTTTCAAGTTGAATAGCTTTTGGAGTCCGATTTAAATGAGCTGGGTAAGCAATATTACGATCCACTTTTTTAATTCTGTGTTGTCTTTTCCCATCGCTATATATGATAAAGTTATTACGTAGGTTTTTAAGGTTAGCCGTTCTTGAATTATTTCATCATTTATCCAACCATTGTCACTTTGTTATTGATTTTATTTTTTTATATTTGAGAAGACATGCTACATCAAAACACAATGTATATCTCTCAAGAAAGTATTAAAAGCTTTATTTAGATCTAATGTTGAGATATAATCCCAGTTACGGTTTTTAACGTTTTTTAAACTTATATGTGCCCTTTGAAAAAGGGCAGACCTTTTAATCTGCACGTATTTTGATGCGTTGAATCCCAATTTCATATCAGAATGTATGTTTGACGACGGAATTTCGACTAAATTACGATATTATTGCTAAAATAGTGGTTTTCTAATGCTAGTAAGAACATGAAATTAAAAAACAATATTTTTTGTATAAAATACATAGAATCACAACAAAACTGCAATTATTAAATTAATTTGAAGCTCTTTTGTATCATCTGACACTATGCAATTTATACAAAAAAGACAATGTTTTAATGTCATCTCCCTACTACCCTTAAAAAACCCATAATTTAGGACTAATATCGTAGTTTAATCAAAATTCCACCGTCAAACATAAATTCTGATATGAAATCGGATTCAGTGTATCAAAATACATACCGATATAAGGGTCTGATCTTTGAGTTTGAATTTTTTTTTGTGTGCCTGTGTAATGTGACCAATAAAAAATGTTATACGCTTAGCACTTACTGGATAAAACAATTTACGGGGCATACACGTTTTACCAACAATATTCGTATTTGTGTGGTATTTTCTTTGATGCAATTTGTTCAAACTTTATTTCCCAGCAGCACAGCGCGGTTACGGACATAGTTAATATAATAGATTGATCATTTCAAACATATTTATGTGCTGGTTCCATGAAAATATATACCTTGTTTGCTTTTAATTTCGTTTAGGTATATGTGGGTGATATGAGAACCAGCAATTTTTCCGCACACTATAAATTATAGCTGTGGATGATTCAGTGCTGTAAAATTGGCTTAGAGGTGTGGTTCCAAACTCATTAACGAAGGAGATGAAAGGTTACTTTTGCCTGTCATCACTGCTTGAGCTAGTTTTCTAACACCTGTATTGTAGCCACTTTCACTATAGCGAGAAGTAATATTTTTTTATATACCGAGTGCAACACGAACATGGTAAACCACCGATTTTCTCTGTATTTTTGCAAATGATTTATTAAAACTTGCTACGTCGTCTATACTTAATAAACGTTACTTTTTAACACATGCACTAATTTTCTTCTACTTCCGGTTTCAGCGGAAGTAGTACTAACTATTGATTTACAAATGGAACACCCTGTATATTACATTTTTTGATTCTACATGATTTTCTGAATACAACAATACCACATAAATGACATTTTAAGTGTCAAACTTTTTTTTATTCAATTTTTATTTTTTGTTTAAGTATGCCATACCTGTCGATATCACGTCGAAAATACTAAATTATATGATTTATGAGTAAATAAAAATCTTCAAAATGATTTTTCCAATGAAAGTTATTTTTTTCAAATGGAACCAAATTGGTACCAAGGTACCATTCAATATTGCTATTAATAAGAAATCTTCTGAAATGCGGACTTTGCATCGGGAACAAATACAACTAAAATCACAGACAATCAAAAATTAAAATATTTAATTTTCTTCTGATTAAACGGTAAAAAGTAACTTTGAAAATAATGAATTTTTCAGCTTGTCAAACTTTTATGTTCGCCTGCCAGTGTTTTCATTATAATTTTAAAGTTGTTTATAATATTATTAGCTGATGCCCGCGACTTCGTTCCCGTGGAAGACTTCTTGAGCGTGGAATTAAGAACAGTGACATACTAACTTATGCCTATAATGAAATACTACATACTCACCATAGTAAACTCGAGGGAACCCACAGCGCATTCATTGCACTCAAGGAAAACTTCTGCGCATCCAAAGTACTCGAGGAAACCCACTGCGCATTCACTGTATTCGAGGAGACTCACTGCGCTTCCATAGTACTCAGGGAAACCTACTGCGCATCCATTGTACTCGAGGAAACCCACTGCGCGTCCATAGTACTCGAGGAAACTCACTGCGTATCCACAGTACTTGGGGAAACTCAATGCACATCCATTGAATTCGAGGAAACTCACTGCGCATTCATGACGCTCGGGGAAGCCTACTGCGCATACATAGCACTCTGGGAAACATACTGCGCTCCCATAGTACTCGGGGAAACATACTGCACATCTATTGCATTCAAGGAAATCCACTTCGCATCCACTGCACTCGAGGAAACCCACTACGCATCTATTGTACTCGAGGAAACCCACTGCGCATCCATAGTACTCGGGGAAACCCACTGCGCATCGCAATTTGATGACAATTCATTATTCTATTTTTGTGTTAGAGCGAGTTAAATGAAAACATAATTATTGTAATCGACAATAAATCACGTGGGCAGGTATGTGTCAAATTTCATGCTTAAAAACATCCCTCTCCCTGTTCACCCGTTCGGGGACTCTCTTTTTGAAAAACGTCGAATACGTATCGAATACGTGTCTCCTTATTTCCTCAGAAGAGCCCGTCGCGGAAATATCACGTTTATGATTTCAGAGATACGGGTTAGACCATCTAACACCTCCCTTCAAAAAGGGAAAATAGAAATTTAGTCTCACTCGTGTGTAATAGATTCCAATAAACAGTATTTCTACCAAATTTCACGCTTCTAGGTCTAACGAAAAGCTTAAACATCTCCCCATCCCCTTTCACCCTTTCGCAGGTCTCTTTTTGAAAATCGTCGAATATGTGTCTTCTTATTTCCTCAGCAGAGTCCATCGCTCGAATAATCACGTTTCTGACTTACGCAATTTCAAAAAGACGGATGCGCTTTAAACCATCAAAAAGTGAAAATCGAAATTCCGTCTTACACGTATCTAACAGATTTCAACAAAAAATATTTCTGCCAAATTTCATGCATCTAGATCTAACCGTTTCCGAAAAAGCCTAAAATTTTTCACCCTCTTGGGGGTCGAATTTCGAAAAATCCATGTGTTTGATGGTGTGATCGTACAAGAAGCAAATCAGAAAATAGGAATAGGAAGAAAATGAATAACGTTAAACAGTTATAGGAAAATTATACTCCCTCAATAAATGCCAATTTTCTTGAGATCAGTATTTCGTGAGTTAAATAAGTCTAAATTCTTAAATCTGGATTCATCGAAAAATAACAGTTTTTCCAAAAATTCATTATTTGGCTGTACGTTATATTTTGTAAAATCCTCAGTTTTGTGTGTCTGATTGTATTCGTACAAGTGATGGTGACATTTATATTTAAATAATTTATAATTTTGCTTACGAAGAACTCTGCTTACATTTTGATGACAATTTCCAATTCAAAAGCAATCTGCCTCAAAGAAACAGTTTTATCAATTTCCACTCGAGTCGAAACATTAATTTCCGTTTCTTCCCCAATAATAAAAGATTCTTCAGGATCATTATTAGACTCTTCGAAACTGATTTTCAACAGAAGGAAAATAATTTCTGGCAGTGCACTATCGATCAGGATATCGTTCTGCGTATAATTCGATAGCAGCATCTGCATTTTTTTTACATTTTCCGTAAATAATTAACATGTCCACTGTTTCAGCTTTTATATAAATCTGCAGCATTTTGAATCAAATTAACAATAATTATTAAAAGTAGTGAATGATTAGGATCCTTGAATGGTACCAGATACTTAGGTTTCGTACAAAATGAGGTAGAGAGCTTTTTGGAGGAATTACCTTTGAATTTGTAGATTGTAGATTATTTAAGGGGTCGCTTGGTCCTGGGTTGGCCTTTCTTCACCTCGACCTAAAAGGTCTTTTGTGAATTACTCTGCAACTAGTTGTTGCCCAGGATTCCAAGACTTTTTACAAAGCTTGCGATTTTCCTGGGAGCTAATTTCCCTGTCTTCAGGCGTTAATTCCGCTTGTTCTAGGTACTTTAGACTAATACGGATTAGTACCTTGCTTTCACAGTTTCAGTTGCAGCATCACAGTATCTGCATTTGTCATCTTCTGCCATGCCTATGTTCTTGAGATGATATCTCAAGGGGCAATGGCCAGTTAGAAGGCCTGTGATCAGCCTTAGGTCGGACTTTTCAAGTTCGAGAAACCTTGTGGCATTCTTTGTTGAATAAGTTATAAACCTTTGAATTTAGAACAGTAAATATATTTTCAGCAAGATGGCGCTCCACCCCATAACTCTAATAAATAGTAACTAATTATCTTCAAGAGGAATTCGGAGAAAGCTTCAATGCATGGGTTCTGTACAATGGCCTCCAAGGTTACCTGACCTGACTCTTCACTGTTTTTTCTTTGCTATATGTAAGACGTGCAGTAAATAGTATAACAACCCAGCAATTGGTCTCAGCTATTACAACTATGTGAGTGCAGAAGTGGTCAACATTTTGAACAACCATTAAAATTCTTTGTGTTTCTTTTTTGTAATTTATAGCCACCTTAATGTGTAATTATAATTAAATTGGAATAAAGTAGATTTTTCATTTTCTCTTAACTAGCATTTGGTTGCATTAGTCGCACATTTAAACAAGCTAAAAACGTACTCTTCGCCAATTTACTGAGCCTTTTATATATAATTGTTACACATTCTATAGGATACTCTTCGCAGTTTTCTTGTAAATGATGTTAGTTTTTGGACATCCTAAATTTTGTGATACCATCTTTGTTGTGAAAAAAATTGTATGAAAAAAAAAAATGAAAAAAAAAAATCCAACCTGTGGGATTCGAACACGGGACGTTTGGATTGCAACGCAAAGCAAAAATCAAAATCAAGCAATACTTTATTTAAATTAAATTATAAATGTGTCTCCCCGGAAACTGTCCCGGAGCCAGCCAGACATACACGCCGTGTAAGGCTGGGCGGCGCAGGTCCGGTTTGACTAAACAATAGATAGTGAGGGGGTTAGAGCCCTGTTTAAAAGATATAAACTTAAAACTAACAATAACTTTTAAAAAACATGATATATGAAAACATCTAAAAATAACTAAAATAGCACAATAAAATTATAGATTTCGTGCACAACACGAGCGCGAACACTTTGGAATTTTGGTTGCTGGCACGGAAAAACAAAACTCAACGAAAAAACCCGTTCGAAGCAATTCCACCCTGGTGGTCTTCCTGCCAGGAAAATGTGGTGAAATGAAAGTTAAGGATTAAAAGAGTTAGGATTTTTATAAATTTATCGGCCTAAATGGAATTTGGAGACAAAAATGGACAAAGCAACGCAAAGCTTTAGCCGCTGCGCCACCACCTATTGCTACAAAAATTGATTGTTTGTGATATATATCTTTCGACATTCATACATATTTCACTTCTATGAAATATTAGTAAACTTCATAAACAAAAAAAAAATTATTATGGAAATAATATCTCGCAAGATTTCCATTTTAGTACAAGCCACAAAAATTAAGAGAATTTTTTTTTTTTTTAATTAAATAATTAATAACTTTTTTATTTACTGATCGATTTTCTTCAAAAACAATAGGGTTCTTCCTCTAGCTAACACTAACTTACTTTCTAAATTTCAATACAATCGAACTTTTCTTTCTTAAGTTATCGTGCTTACAAGAAACGTGACGGACGGACAGACGGACGGACAGACGGACGGACAGACGGACGAACAGACAGACGGACAGACGGACGGACAGACGGACAGATTGACATTTTGAAAGTTGTTCAGAATTCGTTCACTAACACAATGATATGAAATTTTTTTCTCTACGAGCGATATTTACGATTTTAGAAATGTGCCGATCAAATACAATATACTCTTCGTTTTTGCGAAGAGTATAATAAATAAGACATGTGGTCAGATTCCTTATTGATGCTAATATTGCATATATCTTGGTACCGATATGGTTCAAACTGAAAAAATTGATTTTCATCCAAAAACCATTTTGAAGAATTCTGTAAATTCATATAGCACATAATTTATTATTTTCGATGTGATTTCGATTTTTCTAGCATTACCTGGGTTGATTGGAATAAAATGAAACAGTGGTACACTAAAGTAAAAAATGAAAATTGAATTCTTTATGTTAGTAACATGTATCAAAGTATGTCCTACTGAACACGGTATTTTATTATTTAAAAAATATATCACCTGCTCTACTATAAAAATGATCATTTTGCATATTCAAGTACATTACACATGTAGTTAGGAATGGAAGTGGTTAAACTACACTCGTTTCAATGCCTAATATAAATTTCTTTTAGTTCAACTTTACATAATGTTTTATTCCGTACAGGAAACTGGCCGTAAAATTTGCATTCCTTTGAAACAATGTTATACACACAGCATAATATTGTTTTTTAAGGGTACTAAAAAGTCTTATCATATTTTAGAAGTTTTAAGTAACAGATACAGTGTAAACCTTATAGCTAGAGAGCTGGTGGCAGGTCTTTTAAATTATTTGTTCATGTGCCAGAGTTGAAAATTAGTCCATTGATATTAGGAGAAATAAATTGTGTTTTGGCGTTTGGAAACTATACGCGTAAGGTGGCTAGTTTTCAAAAGCAAAAGAGTTCCCAAGGCAAGCTAAGATTCACCCTTAAAACCATCCCCAACATACTTCGCCGCGGTTCCTCGGTATTTTCCAAGATGGGAATACGGGAAAATACTCGTTTTATGTAAGAATTAGTATATCTTTGGTCCACAAACAGAGAGCGATAGACGAATGACAAGGAAATAAGTTCATTTTGGATTCTCCGAACCTCGATGCATGGTACTTTGGTGCATCGATGGATACCTTTACCTCACAAAATATGCTAAAAGTCCGAAAATCGGGACTTATGGCTCGGGAATGTCCCGGTGAAATCGGAGCGGGTGGTAACCCTGTTCCTATAGCCACAAAAATCAAGAAAACAAGAATAACATTCATGTGCATAGTACCTTATTTGTAGTACATTTTATATTGAATATTATCAGTAGAATTTTTGGAGGGTTAAGTATTTCGCGCAAAATGTGAAAAATCGCGGTAGGCATGTTTGGTGGTTTTTAGGGGCGAAGCTACCTCCTGCGCATTGTGAACTTTTTCCCTCAAAAGGGAGAATATTATAATTTATTTCCTCTATTCGCCGATTTTAGATATAATATCAATGGACTAAATAGTGTAGTTCTAACATGAACACTCATGACCACTGCTGACATTACGTTATTGCTGCGTTATCGTGTGGCGTTGATAATGATAAATATTAATAGTTGACAACCACGGTTGCTCCAGCTTCATCAGAGTCGTGAAAACATATCTTTACTTTCAAAATTATATTTAAATATTACAGGTAAATTAGTTGTTATTAAAACAAGTTATGTGAGAGCGCCAGCCGATAATATCGACAGATAAGGTAAAGTAAATAGACAAATCAAATATGAACAAATCGTTAAAGTCTTTTTTACAATTAATTATTTTTTATTTATTTGCTCTCATTATGATTAGAGGATTACAGAAAGTAGGTATTTTCATAATAAATAAAGAAGTGTGTAAGTTGTGATTTGCATAATACCTAAATAATGAATGAATATTTCTATACTCTACTGATGAGAACTAACGAGTTCGAAAAAACTTGTACAACTTTTCTAGAGTTGAAATAATAATAATAATAATACTAATAATAATATATTTTGTTACTTAAGTGAATAATAGTGAATAATTCAATTACATAAATTACACTAATTTAAGTAATATTCTTTGTCTGTTCATTTGTCGTACTTATATATATATATATATATATATATATGTACATTTCTAAATTTGTTATACTTTTTACATTTTTAAGTTATTAAAGGCTTTAATTAGAGAATATTATTTAGGTATTATGCAAATCACAATTTACACACTTTTTATTTATTATGAAAATACCTACTTTCTGTATGTTGTTGCCCTAATCTGGGCACGCTAATGTAGTAGTTATACTTTAAAACACTCATTATTGGAGAATCGATCAAAACAACTACTCTTCTAGCTAACACTGACGAAGTATTGAATTACATGATAGGATTCTTAGCATTTTAAAGAAAAAAAAATATTGAAAATACTTACAGCATTTATTCAAATTTAGTCATTCCTATCATGTAATTCAATACTTCATATTAGCTAGAAGAGTAGTTGTTTTGATTGATTCTCCAATAATGAGTGTTTTAAAGTATTTACCTACGATCACTGCTGTAAATAGTAAAAAACACACTACCTGCCATCTATGTAAGTTGAATTTTACATATTGTAAACAAAACACACTGTAAACAAATCGCACGGTAAACAAAACGCACGGGACACGCAAATATAGGTGGCTTAGTTCGCTGACGCGGGGTTTAAAAAGACAAATACGCCTACGTAATTTTCAAACGCTGTCAAAACTGACATAATATTTGTTGAATAATATTGTTGACAAGTAAACTAAATTCAGATTTTACTAAATAAATAAATAAATATGATCGTAGGTAAAGTATAGTACATAATTCGAGTTGTAAAGCAATTACGCACTCATGGAAATACGCACTCGCCGCTACGCGGTATCGTGCGCAACTTTTCCATTCGTGCGTAATATGCTTCTTACAATACTCATTACGTAATATATTATTACCTAACTAGTATATTAGCGTGCCCAGATTAGGGCAACAATATACAGAAAGTAGGTATTTTCATAATAAATAAAAAGTGTGTAAGTTGTGATCTGCATAATACCTAAGTAATATTCTCTAATCATGATAAAAGCAAATAAATAAAAAATAATGAATTGTAAAAATAAATCAAGAATAGGCTTGGAAATAATGAATGAATGTTCCTATACTCTACTGATGAGAACTAACGAGTTCGAAAAAACTTGTGCAACTTTTCTAGAGTTGAAATAGAATGTACGGTTCAATAATTGTTGTGAATGACTGAATTTCAATAAATATTTTAAGTATTTTCAATATCTTTTTTTGCCTTAAAATGTCAGGAATCCTATCATGCAATTCAATACTTCGTCAGTATTAGCTAGAAGAAAAGTCGTTTTGATTGGTTTTCCAATAATTAATGTTTTAAAGTGTTTTCCTAAGTAGTATATTAGCGTGACCCGATTAAGGTACCAATATACAGAAAGTAGATAATTTCATATTTAATAAAAAAGTGTGAGTGACTAAATTTGAATAAATGATTTAAGTATTTTCAATATTTCTTTTTCTTTAAAATGCTAAGAATCCTATCATATAATTCAATACTTCGTCAGTATTAGCTAGAAGAGTAGTTGTTTTGATTGATTCTCCAATAAGTGTTTTAAAGTATTTACCTAACTAGTATATTAGCGTGCCCAGATTAGGGCAACAATATACAGAAAGTAGGTATTTTCATAATAAATAAAAAGTGTGTAAGTTGTTATTTGCATAATACCTAAATAATATTCTCTAATCATGATAAAAGCAAATAAATGAAAAATAATTAATTGTAAAAATATACCACTGGTTCTGATGAAATTCTTCTTTTTTCGGTTTTGTCTCCCGGACTATAACCAAAACCTTATCCTATGATGTAACTACTTCATGGAAGAATTTATGCGATAGCGGAATTAACTAAAAAAAGTGGTAAATCGAAGTAATACCATGTAAAAGTACGTGGATCTTTCCAGAGATATTTTAAAGTATTGCCTATTCTTCCCAGCGACGAAAACATCATATACTTAGATTGCCACCAGCTCCCTAGCTACGTACGGTGTAAATATTAAAATAACCATAATCATAATACAATAGAAGGTTTAAACATAAACATATGTTAAGATTATGGTAATATAGAACTTAAAAATTTATGAGATTTTACTCCTTGATGCTTTAGACTGTTTCTAGACACCTGCTTAGGCTTGTCAAACCAATTGTCAAGTAGCTTATGAAAATGCCCAATGCCTCTCTTTTATTAATTGCATTTGTCACTCGTAATCCTAGTTTATTACTTCGGATATAATCATTATTTAACAATCAACGACTATGTTTTAATTATGCCTACTTATCGCATCTAAATATAATATACTGCCACATTAGTGGCTAAAAAGCTCAGCCTTTTCAATATTGTATAAAATAGAAAATGCATTAAAACATTTTGGAAAAAAATTGAACTGCCTACAAAATAGCTCGCTACAAATTATGAAATAAAATCTTACCTTCGCGTCGTCAGTCTGGCGTCTGTATCTACAAAACTACTTGGCGAAGGAGAATATAGTCCGGCAGCGGAGTTTTTTTTCAAGGGTTTTTAGTCTGGGTGCCAATCAAAAAAAGGTGGAAGTAAGGTATAGTAGAGGTTCTTTTACGGTTATCGGCACTTTAGTAGGTCTAGTTTAAGAATCCGGTTGATGCCATTCTGGCACCCTTGGGCATTTTGAGATATTGAAGATGGCGGCTTATCTAAGGTGTACTTTTTTAAAATTTTAATTTACCAAATGAGTGTTAAAAACAAATTCGATACAAAAAGAAACATACCTCAGAAACAAGATGCAATTATGTTTTACAACAAATAATTCCCCCTTTTATTTAATAATTTAATGTTAAACTTTCTTCCGTAAAGAATTAAAAAGTTATTTTTAATTATAAGATTAAACGAACTTACCTTAAGTGAAGTTCGATCTTAATTATATGAACGCCTTGCTCGAAATGATCACAATTGTAGTTCTACTATCGTCCACTGTGTGGCGCCACGAATAACAAAGCTAAAATGTATTTGGCCCTCCCTGTATCACCCTGCTTCTCACTCATCTTCAGCTGTCAGTTTCTTTAGAGCAAGATAGGTTCATTCCTTTGCACTACAAGTGTAGCGCTTAGCTGCACTGGTGTAAGATTGTCTCTCTTTAACTTATGATATCCGCACTGATGCCATCTCTGTCACTCAAAATTAGTGTCACACTTCCCGTGCAAAGGAACGGACCTAATATGATCTCAAATCAAATGATCAAGGGTTTATTTAGAGTAGCTAGAGCTGCTAAGTTTGGTCTTTGAAAATTCAGATTCGAATCAATCTATCTTTACCAAAATAAATAATTTTTTGTATTATTATTTGATCTGCCAAATACAAACTACCTACGGAATATTTGGGATTGCATAACAAATTGTAGATATTTCCATGTAAGACGAATAGGTAATTTTAATAACGGAGTTGACAATTCGATCTTGAAAATAAAATCGTTTTATTTTGAATAGCAATAATCTTAACAACTCTAAGTTCAGTACCGCAAAAGGTAACTCTGAGTGGGCGGGGAGGGTTTGATCATTTCGAGCAAGGCGTTCATATAATTAAGATCGAACTTCACTTAAGGTAAGTTCGTTTAATCTTATAATTATATTCACGCCTTGCTCTCATGATCACAATTGTAGATGTTCAGAGCGATTTCAGATCTTCGAGAGATTGCATTAAAATCTTTTCCATAAACAAGATTAATTTAAAGGTTCCGCTAAACATGTTCTGTATTTCGTTTAATGTGAGCATATTTGAATTTTTTGTTTTTTTTTACAATATGCCTGTTGTAACCCTTGCAAATTATTCCGAACATTTGTACTGCCCTGTTGAGCGTTTAAATATTTCATTATAATGCCCTTAAATTTTAAATCCTATCAGTCATACAGCCAGCCTCACAATCACTGGCTATCTTTTTGGTTGACTAAAACCAGAACCTGATAGTCTAAGATAGGTACGGATCCCGTACTATGAAAGTTATAATTATTAGTAAACACAACTTTACCAGACATCCTTGCCTTTATAGTAATAAATCATTGGTCAAATCCTAACTATTAATCAACCAACAATTGTAAAACTGGCTGTTAATGTAACAGATTTTTATAATAAAACTATTGGTCAAATCATAACCATTAGTTAAATAACGATTGTGAAACTGGCTGATAAAATCTCAGAACTTGTTTTCATTTGATGACTGTTATTAAGCTCAATCATAGAAATTGTTTGTGCCTTACGAATCGTTATAAGAACAAGGATGAGGGTGATTAATTCATATAATATTCAAGGAAAGTATACAAAAATGTATTTAAGTAGTTTACAATTATGGTGGGGTACCATAATATATTACCATATCTTGAAGCAGTAGGCTTAAGTTTGTACACCTTGAAAATCTCTTAATTTTATTGTTATACTCTAATTATCAAAAAGGCATCAATACTAAGGCAGAGCGAGAGCAATTTACGGAAGGAAACCTTTTCAGAAAAATCTGTTAAGAATGGCAGAATTCAATAAACGAAGTATTGTATGTGGGATAAGTTGATATTATATACAAGGAGGCTAAGGTTGAGTATAAGAGCGCTGCTTTTTCGATGTTCACATCGAATAAGTGCGAACTCTGCCTTTTGCATTCAGGCATAATTATTTCTTACATTGTTATCTTATTGTTTGTATATTTCAGCCTGAAGCAATAAAACATTTATTATTATTATTATTATTATATGCAATATCTCCACCATAATTTTAAATAACCACTGTGTTATTTTTCATTGATGTCACTTCTGGATGCCGTCCTATGTGTATTGTCTCCTATGGAAGGCCCTTTAAATTAAAGTTTAGCTCCTATGGCTTAAGGTTTATGTCTAGGCATTGTAAATTTTCACTGCCATTTGAGATATGGCATCATAAATTGGGGAAACAGTGCACACATTAACCGTATATTCATTTGCAAAATATGCCTTGGAATTTTTGCAGGTGTTTGTGAGATGAATTGCCGTGGTACATTTAGAATTTTAACTGTAATTAATCTATATATTTATATATATTTGACACGCCTACGTTTACAAGAATAAGCATAAGCATTGCTAAACAATTTCTTTTACAATGATTGTAAATATTTTAATTATTTATATGACATGGCATTAAATTTTCTAACATCCTATTTTCAAAGTAATATATAAAAAATGTATATTATATACACCAATAAATATTATTGCTGTTATTACTCAAGATTTGTCCCATAATAGTCCTGCGACCAGGGAAAACTTACTCACTATTCCTTTGAAGTCTGAATAAAACATCGCAATCTGTAACTTGTTTACAAAATGTGCTAATGCTAATTAGGTACAAGTCAGACATAAATAATCATTTAATTGAGAATGTTTATGATAAAATCATTTTAAATTTTAGTTTAACTTAAAAACAACAAAAGTTTGCTTATGTTGTTGTTAAGTACTTTTATGTTTATATACTTACATCTTTTATAAATTTTCAAATAATTTACCATATTTACATCTCTGGTCAAAAAATTATTCCACACGTGCACCTATACCGTGCAATTATGATATTATTCTTGTATGACCCATAGGCTTTTAAGTCAAGTACTTTAGCCTGTTAAAATTGTTTTACATAAAGCCACCTAGACTCAGCGATGGGGTATATTTTAGTTATTTTCTGTACAATCTATAGTAAATATTTGCCAGTTCTTATATCTTTGAATGACACGTAGTCAATTATGTATCTCAAGGTGCTTCTCTGGGAAACTTCCAACATCATAAAATTAGTATTGCATAAATTTCTAGAAACTTATATTGTTACTTTTCTTAAATTTGCGATAAACTTAAGCATAACATGTAATATTGTTTTACGTTATTAAGCCGTTCCCCATGGGTTACTGACCAACAGAAAAAACATACAGATACGCTACTGATGTTCCGTGGCATAAATGAAGTAGAGATGTAATAGTTTGATGCAAATAAAATAAATGGAGAAATTCTTTCCATATTAAATCAGCAGAAAGTTTTGGGTGTAATATTTGACAACCCTTAAAATTCAATTCACAAGTAAACAAGGTAATTCAAAAAATCTACATGAATTTAAAACCTTTACATTCCACAGACATATATTAAATTTCAATACGTCTAAAAATCTCTGTGAAGTATTGGTGTTAAGTAACACACTTAAATTATTGTAGTTTCATATACCTATGAACTCTGTTTGAACACAACAAACTGAAGCAGATTACAGAAATTCATGTTGTAGACTTATATATGGGCTCCGTAAACATGACAAGCCAAGATCTGCCAGAATAAATATTACATTGATTAAATGTAAATAATAGGACAAAATTACCTTTTGCTTATTCCATGAGATAATGTTCAATATACCAGATTTAGAACATCCTTATTTAAAATCGTTCTCTTAAAATGCAATAAAACATAATTCTTTACCTACTTCTCCAAATCCTGTAATCCTTACCATTTAAGTGTAAGAGTAATCCTTTGGGGTCTAAACTTCACTCTGTATATTTATTATTATTATTTTTTTTTTATTTTTATTTTTTAATAAAGATGTTTTATTATTACCCTTATTAAGAGTTTGTTAAAGTCTAAGAGAGTATTACAGAGACCAAGGAATTCCTGTAAATAAATCAAATCCAAATCTTTCTGATAAATTGCCCCCAAATAACCAACCATTCAAGGGTGTGTTCTGCAGTAACTTCCCTGACAAATTTGTCGAGGCTACCACCAACCACGTTGGCTGAACAGAGACTGCTCATAGTATATATCTGATCTGCCAACAACCTCTAACTGCATCATTTACTGATTGGCAATTACATGCGAGAGCTTGTCCCCCCCCTTCTTCTTTCTGAATTGCTCGTTGGCTTTGTCCAAGTTTGATGGGCTTATTTCTTTTGCACCTGTACTTTTCTTATGTCGATATATATTACCTAAAATGTTAAATACATACCTGTTTTTAAATTTCTCTTTCCTAGCCAACCAACAATTTGTCATACCATGACCTTCTAGAGACGTAGTCAAGTCAAATAGGCTTATAATTTTTATAAGGGTCTGCAGCTTGTCATACACATGACCTTCTAGAAAACTTACATAAGTTAACTAGGTTTCCAATTTTTACAAGGGGGTCTGCTGCTTGTCATATACATGACCTTCTAGAAGACTTATAACGAAGTCAACTAGGTTTATAATTTATATAACCAGTCTGCTTTATTCACGACCTTCTAGTGCAATTTATCCAATCCACTATGTATAATATTTCCTATTCTCAACCAAAACCTGAAATTAAATTCTGAATTTTGCTTTCAACTTACTGTGACTAGGGACTAGCTACGTCCTCCATTTCCCTATTTGTTGGGACGTTTAGTGATAACTTATATTTAGGAATGTATTTACATCGTTGCGTCATCTTTTCTTTTTCATTGACGAATACGTCTTTAAAAGATTATGAATCTTCGGTGATGAAATGTATTTTCGTTTATTTTCAAGCATTTTCCGGCGAGAGTATTTCGTAGCCGACCATTACAGTACACGAAAATAAAAAACTGACAGCTGAAGATGAGTGAGAAGCAGGGTGATACAGGGAGGGCCAAATACATTTTAGCTTTGTTATTCGTGGCGCCATACAGTGGACGATAGTAGAACTACAATTGTGATCATGAGAGCAAGACGTGAATATAATTTCTTACGGAAGAGAGTTAGGACATAATTTAGGTTTATATCTTTTGAAAGTGATTTCTGAGAGGGCTGATCTAGCGACGCAACATGAAGAAGAGGATATTATTATGGTACAGCAACTTATTCACGAGATTAAAGGAAATCCAGACATCGTCGTAAATGTAATAGGTGAAGGTGATGACACCGATGTTTTTGTCTTACTTGTATATTATTATAATTTATTAGATTTGAAAAACGAGATTTCTATGGTGTTTTTTAAGTCACTACGAGCTACCACAGATATTAGTGCCACGGTTTTAAAACATAAAAAAATCATACCATATTTACCAGCCGCACATTCTTTATCTGGTTGCGAACGGTGGCTCAGTACCATGGGATTGGAAAAAAAAGGTCATTAAATGTTTAACGGATGGTCGGGTTTTAACGCATTTGGGTCGATTAATCCGCAATATTGAGAATATTTTTCAAGAATGCACAATTTTTGTAGCTTCGTGTTATGGAGTAAACAATGCTAGCAAAATGACTGATGTTAAAACTTCTCTATGCTCTAAAAAAGTCGGACAAGCCCAATTAAAAGCACCACCATTCTCTGCTCTTCCACCAACTACTAAATGTTTTCAAGAAAACGTAAAAAGGGCACATTTCTAAACATTTTTGTGGGTGTCTGTAATTTATTTCTCTTGACCAAATATAGATGACACTCAATACGGGTGGCAGGCTGACGAGGATAAAATGGAATTACATCCGGTCGCCTTACCAAAAGAGATAAAAATTGCCCCAGATTACATTTTGGCATCAGCTTTTAAAATGCTCATGCAAGTCAATAAATCCGTGTAACACAACACGATGCAGTTTAATGTGCAATTGTCTGCAACTAAGCACAGCATGCCAGAATTCTCATACGAGAATTTCTGAAAATATAACTTCTGACAGTGAAGATTCCGAAGGAAATGTTGGTTCTGACGTTTCGTTGTTTACAGTTTTTACAATAATAATTTAAAAGAAAAACAAACAAAAAATAAAAAAAGTACAAAAAAAAACAAAAAAGTAAGTACTTCAATCATAAAAAAATATAAAATAAAAAAGGATAATCAAGTCTTTCCTCCTTAAAAAAATACAGAATATTAAGTTTACGATTGTTTATTTTTTTTAAAACTTGACCTAGCAGGTCCTGTTAACCAATGTTTTTAAGAGGTCATTGAACTTGCTTAAGGGTACGTCCCTACGCATACCACTTTTAAGGATATGGTGTTATCCGTATTCTTATTTGGTTATGCAACAAAACTAGGTACTATTTTCTTTTGCTTCAAAAATTAATTTATTCACCGAATCAGCCGCCCTCCCAATAAAGTAAATTAGCAACACTTGAAGATTGCTTCCTACACGATTTTTAACCTCAAATACACATTGACAGATCTTAAAAACATATAAAACGACGTACCACACACCCATATAATGAAATATTTGGAAAAACCTGTTTTTTCACTTTAAGCCAGTCTCCATCTTAAATATTTCAAAGTGCCCAAGGGTGTCAAAGTGGCATCAATCGGAATCGTTATGTTGACCCTTTGAAGAACCAGAAACAGCCAAAAAACTTTTACTATTCCCTACTTCCAGGTTGGGGTAAAAAGCCTTATTTGGCACCCAGACTATTTATAAGCATCATTTATTATCATCATATCCTACTATTGACAAGCTGCCATCTTTCGGCAACTCCAGATTTGCAGTTATACCAGGGTCTATCTAGAGACAAAGGATAGGTTAAAGTTTCAAAACCATGTGAAATATTTTACATAAATCGCCTTAAGAAACAAATAAAAGTTAAACGTTTTTGATATTTGAGCTTAAAGGTGGCATTCGAACGTTTGTAAGATAAAGTATTTAGTTTAAATATTGAATATCTTAGATTCTATGACACATCCATCAAAAATTCTAAGTAACAGAATTAAAGATAACACAGGTTTACAAAAAAAAAATAAATAAATGTCCGACCAATGGGATTCCACTACCTTACCCCGAAGGTTTTTGACGTGCTGAACACGATGTCGTAGTTCGTTTTGCGCCATCACATCAGGATTTCGAGAAAACAACCTAAAAGTGCTAAAAATACCTTTTTCGCCTTCGCTCATGCACAAATTAATTCACTCAATATTTTAGCCTGAATTTTGTTACTTGGAAATTTTTGGGTTCGCTGATCACGAATCTGAAGTCAGAATTTGTCAATTTCCATCCAAGATGGCGGATTCAATATCGTGGATGTTAAAATCCAGAAATTTATCAAATGTTGAAGATTATGGCCCAAAAATTGTTAGTCGGGGGTTTTTGGGGTCGCTAATCACGAATTTGAAGTCAGAAAATTTCTAAATTCAAAGTGGCGGATCCAATAGGGCGAACCCTTCTGAGGCCTACAATTTTTATTACAGTATTTATTATATCAAACAATTTACTGTGGGTTTTTTTGGGACGCTGAATTTTCAAATTCAAGATCTTGCCTCTCACCATCGCGATCGGGGTGCTTTATTTTGGTGAGTTCTCTTACCTCTCACCATCGCGATCGGGGGCAAGGGGATTCACCAAAATAAAGCACTCCGAGAGTGAGAGGCAAGGGGACTCACCAAAATAAAGTACCCCGATCGTGATGGTGGGAGGCAAGGGGATTCATCAAAACAAAGCACCCCGATGGTGAGAGGCAAGGGGATTCACCAAAACAATGGAGAGAGGAATGGGGTCTCACCAAAATAAAGCACCCCGATGGTGTGAGGCAAGGAATTGAACTTGAAAATTCTCAAATTCTGACTTCAGATTCGTGAACAGCGACCCAAAAAAAACAGCAAAAGTATGGTATAATAAATACTGTAATAATGTAGACCTCAGAAGGGTCCGCCATATTGGATCCGCCATTTTGGATTTAAAAATTTTCAAATTTTGACTTCAGATTCGTAACCAGAGAACCCAAAAACCCCCAAGTAATAAGTTTTGGGTCACAATCTTCAAATTTTGATGAATTTCTGGATTTTAGCATCCTATATTGGATCCGCCATCGTGGATTTAGAAATTATCAAATTCTAATTTCAGATTAAGTTTTCTTGAAATCCTGACTTGATGGCGCAAAACGGACTACGCCATCGTATTCAGCACGTCAAAAATCTTCGCAGTACGGTAATGAAATCCCATTGGTCGGACATTTTTGTAAACCTGTGTAATTTATCAGTCTTTAATATGAGTTTTGTTTGTTTCTGTACCATAAAAAATAAAGAAGTTGTGACCGAAACAATGTGTTTTCACATTTCTTTTAACAAAATGTGCCCATTTTGTTATTGTAATTGTCCATTAATAGGAATATGCGTGCCCAAAAATTTCCGAAGAGAGATTTTATAATTGAGAAGTTACCGATATGGAAAAATGGTACAACGGAATCTTTTAAAGTAGGGCTAGATGTGGATCTTTTTGATGACATGTTTGATAGTGATAATTGGCCAACAGGTACATTAATAAAAAAATATAAATTTCTTCGAGGAGACGAATAAACCTCTCGTAAAATATAACAATAAATCTCGTGAATTATATACAAGGTCTATGAACATATGCCACCTTAATGTACAAGGATTACTAAGTAAATTAAATGAAATAGAATTTTTTATTGAAAGTTCTAATTTAGATATTTTTGGCATTTCTGAACATTTCTTTTGTTCTCAAAACATAAGTAACCTCGATTTTCCAAACTATAGATTAAATACTCACTTTTCACGAAATTGTCATATACACGGTAGAACTCTTATTCTAGCAAAAACCTCAATACAGTGTACGCAAGTTGATTTTATAAAAAATCTATCAGAAGAATGTCATGTCGAAATGTGTGCGGTAAGCTTATGTATAAATGGTAGAAAAACTATTCTCATTATTGTGTATAGACCACCAAGTAGTAGATATGCTTCTAGAGGGCAGAATATTTACTAGTGAAATATTTTGTCGAACTCCTCTATATGTTTCCTTAAATATATAAGGAATAAGAAACCAGACTGCAACCAACAGCTATTCTCCGGCCTAATGCCCCGCCGAGCGCTGAATTACGAGTTTCAAGCCTGGCCGCGTTAAGTACAATAACTATGTATTGCCACAAAACGCTAAGTTTCGATTGTAATAGACACTCCAGCCGAAAGACTTATTCCCATTCAAAGGAGCTCTCATGCCAGCCACCCCATACCACTTGCAGACTGCAGTTTCGAGCTATTGGCTCTCGTCAGTGCAAGGTACGTCTGAGACGGCTGTAACGAGGCATTTGTTCACTCTTGGTACATGACGAGATTTATAAAACCACGACATGCAATAAAAATGACAGGCTCCATCTAGCGGCTGATATACATTACAATCGAAACAGCACTAGCCCTGACATGGGCACAGTTAGTAGATATGCTTCTAGAGGGCAGAATATTTACTAGTGAAATATTTTGTCGAACTCCTCTATATGTTTCCTTAAATATATATAAGGAATAAGAAACCAGACTGCAACCAACAGCTATTCTCCGGACTAATGCCCCGCCGAGCGCTGAATTACGAGTTTCAAGCCTGGCCGCGTTAAGTACAATAACTATGTATTGCCACAAAATGCTAAGTTTCGATTGTAATAGACACTCCAGCCGAAAGACTTATTCCCATTCAAAGGAGCTCTCGTGCCAGCCACCCCATACCACTTGCAGACTGCAGTTTCGAGCTATTGGCTCTCGTCAGTGCAAGGTAGGTCTGAGACGGCTGTAACGAGGCATTTGTTCACTCTTGGTACATGACGAGATTTATAAAACCACGACATGCAACAAAAATGACAGGCTCCATCTAGCGGCTGATATCCATTACAATCGAAACAGCAATAGCCCTGACATGGGCACAGTTAGTAGATATGCTTCTAGAGGGCAGAATATTTACTAGTGAAATATTTTGTCGAACTCCTCTATATGTTTTCTTAAATATATAAGGAATAAGAAACCAGACTGCAACCAACAGCTATTCTCCGGACTAATGCCCCGCCGAGCGCTGAATTACGAGTTTCAAGCCTGGCCGCGTTAAGTACAATAACTATGTATTGCCACAAAACGCTAAGTTTCGATTGTAATAGACACTCCAGCCGAAAGACTTATTCCCATTCAAAGGAGCTCTCGTGCCAGCCACCCCATACCACTTGCAGACTGCAGTTTCGAGCTATTGGCTCTCGTCAGTGCAAGGTAGGTCTGAGATGGCTGTAACGAGGCATTTGTTCACTCTTGGTGCATGACGAGATTTATAAAACCACGACATGCAACAAAAATGACAGGCTCCATCTAGCGGCTGATATCCATTGCAATCGAAACAGCAATAGCCCTGACATGGGCACAGTTAATAGACATGCTTCTAGAGGGCAGAATATTTACTAGTGAAATATTTTGTCGAACTCCTTTATATGTTTCCTTAAATATATAAGGAACAAGAAACCAGACTGCAACCAACAGCTATTCTCCGGACTAATGCCTGTCATTTTTGTTGCATGTCGTGGTTTTATAAATCTCGTCATGTACCAAGAGTGAACAAATGCCTCGTTACAGCCGTCTCAGACCTACCTTGCACTGACGAGAGCCAATAGCTCGAAACTGCAGTCTGCAAGTGGTATGGGGTGGCTGGCACGAGAGCTCCTTTGAATGGGAATAAGTCTTTCGGCTGGAGTGTCTATTACAATCGAAATTTAGCGTTTTGTGGCAATACATAGTTATTGTACTTAACGCGGCCAGGCTTGAAACTCGTAATTCAGCGCTCGGCGGGGCATTAGTCCGGAGAATAGCTGTTGGTTGCAGTCTGGTTTCTTATTCCTTATATATTTAAGGAAACATATAGAGGAGTTCGACAAAATATTTCACTAGTAAATATTCTGCCCTCTAGAAGCATATCTACTAACTGTGCCCATGTCAGGGCTATTGCTGTTTCGATTGTAATGGATATCAGCCGCTAGATGGAGCCTGTCATTTTTGTTGCATGTCGTGGTTTTATAAATCTCGTCCTGTACCAAGAGTGAACAAATGCCTCGTTACAGCCATCTCAGACCTACCTTGCACTGACGAGAGCCAATAGCTCGAAACTGCAGTCTGCAAGTGGTATGGGGTGGCTGGCACGAGAGCTCCTTTGAATGAGAATAAGTCTTTCGGCTGGAGTGTCTATTACAATCGAAATTTAGCGTTTTGTGGCAATACATAGTTATTGTACTTAACGCGGCCAGGCTTGAAACTCGTAATTCAGCGATCGGCGGGGTATTAGTCCGGAGAATAGCTGTTGGTTGCAGTCTGGTTTCTTATTCCTTATATATTTAAGGAAACATATAGAGGAGTTCGACAAAATATTTCACTAGTAAATATTCTGCCCTCTAGAAGCATATCTACTAACTGTGCCCATGTCAGGGCTATTGCTGTTTCGATTGTAATGGATATCAGCCGCTAGATGGAGCCTGTCATTTTTGTTGCATGTCGTGGTTTTATAAATCTCGTCCTGTACCAAGAGTGAACAAATGCCTCGTTACAGCCGTCTCAGACCTACCTTGCACTGACGAGAGCCAATAGCTCGAAACTGCAGTCTGCAAGTGGTATGGGGTGGCTGGCACGAGAGCTCCTTTGAATGGGAATAAGTCTTTCGGCTGGAGTGTCTATTACAATCGAAACTTAGCGTTTTGTGGCAATACATAGTTATTGTACTTAACGCGGCCAGGCTTGAAACTCGTAATTCAGCGCTCGGCGGGGCATTAGTCCGGAGAATAGCTGTTGGTTGCAGTCTGGTTTCTTATTCCTTATATATTTAAGGAAACATATAGAGGAGTTCGACAAAATATTTCACTAGTAAAAAAAAAAAAAAAAAAAAAAAAAAAGACCACCAAGTGGTGATATAAAATTATTCTTTCGGCTGGAGTGTCTATTACAATCGAAACTTAGCGTTTTGTGGCAATACATAGTTATTGTACTTAACGCGGCCAGGCTTGAAACTCGTAATTCAGCGCTCGGCGGGGCATTAGTCCGGAGAACAGCTGTTGGTTGCAGTCTGGTTTCTTATTCCTTATATATTTAAGGAAACATATAGAGGAGTTCGACAAAATATTTCACTAGTAAAAAAAAAAAAAAAAAAAAGACCACCAAGTGGTGATATAAAATTATTCTTTAATTTATTAACACAAGCATTAGTTATAGCTAATGAGTCATCGCAATATACTGTACTGTGTGGTGATTTTAATATTGAGTTAAATAAGCAATGTCCTAATACGAATCTTCTATGTAACATTTTCAACTCATTTGAACTATCTTTATTTAACTCAGAACCTACTCGAGTATTCACTAATGTACACGGATATACCAGCAGTACTTGTATTGATTATATGGTAACTAATATCCCTTTAGGTTTAATTAGTTGTAATATATTCAATCCTAACATAGCAGATTATTTGGCACATATACTGTCTATAAAGTTAGAAGAAGAGGACAAGAATCAAACTAAAAGAATATGCTATGAAAAAAGAGACTTATCAGAAAACAATATAAATTATTTCAGGGTGAAATTGTCTCAGACAGAGTGGTATCCTTTGTATGAACCAAATTCAAGCATAGAGGCATTGTTTAAATATTTCCTTGACACCATTACATGGTGTTTTAATATTTCCTGTCCCTTAAAAAAATATTGTAAAACGATTTCAGAGCATGTAAATCGAAATTCAAAAAAGGAATGGATAACTAGTGAACTTATAGCTCAAAGTAACTCCCTAAAAAATATGTTTTGGTTAATGAAAAATTTAAACAATGCTGAATCTAAACGCATCTATAATTTAAATAAAAGTAAATATAAAGCTGATTTAAAAATGGCCAAGCGAAGTTATTACTCAAATAAGGTAAATAATTCGACTAATAAAGTCCGTGAAACATGGAACATCATAAACAAGAGGCTAGGGCGAAATAAATTTGAAGCTAACAACATCGTTTTAAGTTGTAATGATAATAAAATATCGGACAGTAAAATTTTAACAGAAATGTTCGCTACCACATTTTCGAATACTGCCACTAATAAAATAAACTTACACTTTGGAATGAATATGTCATTACCATGCACTGTACAAAATTACAGGGAGAACTCGATGTACATTTATCCAGTAACAGATGAGGTACAGGGTGTAATAAATAATCTTAAAATAAACACTCAGTAGGTTTTGATGATCTAAGTTTAAATATCATAATACAGATCATGGATGAGATAATTATTCCATTGGTATATTTAATGAATAAATCTTTGGAAAATGGATGCTTTCCTGACGTCCTAAAACTCGCCATAGTAATACCCATATTCAAAAGTGGAGATCCATAAGACATAGACAATTATCGCCAAATATCCGTCTTAAGTTCTATTTCTAAAATCATAGAAAAAATAATATATGGCCGCCTATTCTCTTACTGTGAGGTAAATAAATTGTTAACCGCATCGCAACATGGATTTGTATCGGGTAAGTCTGTAGACACCGCTTGCTTTCATTTGCTAGAATACCTTTATTCAGCTTTAGATGAAGGCAGATATGTTGTAACTCTAATGTTTGACTGTCAAAAGTATTTGATACGGTTAATAAAAACTATTTAAAAGATAAATTATATAATATGGAAATATATTAAATTGGATTATGTCTTACTTACGTGGAAGGACGCTGAAAGTCAAAGTAAATAATGAATATTCAGCTTTAAAAAGTTTAAACCTTGGAGTTCCTCAGGGCTCTGCGCTATGTCCATTTCTTTTTTACTTTATGTAAATGATTTACCAAATTAAATAAAAAGTCGCCATGTAACGATGTTCGCAGATGACACCACAATAACTGTATCTGCCGACAGCCCGGAAGAGTGGAACGGCTAGTTCATACTGTTATGGAAGAATTAGGTATGTGGTGTCAAAGGAATAGACTCATCTTAAATGAGAGAAAAACTGTTTGTTTGAATTTTGGTTTACATATGCGGCTACCATCTACAATAATCTATGACCATGTGACTTTATCAGAATTAGGTAAACTGCTGGGAACTAGTCTGGATGTGAAATTATCATTTG
The DNA here is from genome assembly GCA_936432065.2 of Rutpela maculata. NCBI lineage: Eukaryota > Metazoa > Arthropoda > Insecta > Coleoptera > Cerambycidae > Rutpela > Rutpela maculata. Next base: position 80,526,796 of record OW386289.2, on the reverse strand, counting down.
ACGTGCATATTGACTTTGTATGCAAAAAGTTAAATAAAGCTTATTTGGCTATTCTCCAGTTAAAAGATGTACTGGATGAAAAGGAATTACTACAAACATATTATGCATTAGCATACCCTCACATTTCTTAAAATATAATTTGTTGGGAAAATGCTAAGGACAGAGAGAGAGAGAGAGAGAGAGAGAGAGAGAGAGAGAGAGTATTTATAGCTCAGAAAAGAATTATTAGGTTAATATGTAACTTACAACCTCGCGAAACATGTCGCAATATATTCAAAAATAAACATATTCTTGCAACACCCTGTATATACATATTAAAATGTTTATGCTTTACTAAGAAAAATATAAAGATTTTTCGAAACTAGATCGGAAAATCACTTATATAATACGAGACACGGCCAATTACTGTCGATTCCTAAACATACCACTGCGAGATATGAATATTCTCCATATTATAACTGTATACGGTTATACAATGTGCTGCCTAACGAAATTAGAAATATTGCAAGTTATTACAAATTTAAAAATAAAACAAAACAATTATTAATTTCTAATTAATTTTATGATATAAAAGACTTTACATATTCAAATTTATTAAACCTGTGATAAATTATGTTTAGTTTTTAAGCTGCATTGTCTATTTTTACTATTTTAGTGATGGATGTGTTTAGTTGTTAGTATTATTCTTTTATTCAGTCATTTTATATATTGTCTATTTGTTTTTATTATGTTAGTAACAGAGTGTGCTACAGATGTAGGTTACTGTTTATATTTACACATGCATTTCGTTTCTTGGTTTTTGTTTTGTTTTTATATATTTCAACTACGATTTTGTAATTTTTGACTTACCATATATACAAATCGTATCTTAAATAATACATATTTTTTTTCAAAATCGCTGTTTCCCGTTAATATATAGCATCACATAGATGCTCATTTCTTTTGTCCATTTAAAACACTTGCTTTAGAAAAAATTCCATCCACCGTATTAGAGCCGCCATTTTGAATTTTTTAATTTTGTCTCCAGATTCTTAATCCACGATCCTAAAAATATAGATTTTCCATGTTTCAAATATACCAAAAATACCTCAGTAACACTTCTGCAAATATTAAATATCTAAATTTGGGGGTGGTTTTCACCCCTTGAGGGTAAGAGCAAGTGTCCAGACTATATAAAACCGACGACGATACCTTTTATTACAATAATAACCTGTAAAGAAAAAGTTTCAATACAGATTATTCCGAAATTTTACATATTTTTCACCTCTATGTACTGTACTATTTTAGCATATATTAATTTTGAATGCATTAACCTATTGTTATAAACTGCTTTATAAAATATTATTACCAATATAATATTAATATTATTGCTATCTGTAAATTATTAATATTCTTAAAAATGAAATTAATTCGACACAACATAAATACGAGTCCGACCAAAATGTTAATAATTATTTAAATTTTATCTTCTCACGAATGCAGGGTTAGTATTACCTCTGAGCATGTACCAATAAATCAAAACACACCATAGCAGTCATGAAATCCAAGGCAAAAAACATATACGCCTGTTTGCTGCAATTTGCATTCATTATTATCATAAGCAGATGAAACAAGGTAATGTTGTCATGAAGTCACGACATAATATGACAAATAAAGCTTTAAAAATATATACTGAACGTGCTGAACATTGTTACTGTAGCAACTTTAATTGATAATGAATCTCCACTATATCTCTAAAATGCTTAATAGCTAGGAAGCTGACGGCAGGAATTTTTGAATGATTTAGATTGTAGATTATTTTGGCCCGTCACTTCGACTTAAAAGATCTTTCGTGAATTACTCTAAAACTAATTGTTGCCCTAGATTCCAAGACTTTTTACAAAACTTGCGATTTTCCTGGGGGCTAATTTCCCTATGTCTTCAGGCGTTAATTCCGTCTGTTCCAAGTACTTTAGCCTAATGCGGATTAACACCTTGTATTCGCAGGGTATATATAGTATATGTTCCGTACTCTCAGTTGCGGTATCTGCATTTATCATTTTCTGCCATGCCCAGCCCATGTTCTTGACATGGTATCTCAAGGGGCAATGGCCAGTTATAAGGCCTGTGGTCAGGCTTGAATCGAACTTTTCGAGTTTGAGAAGCCTTGTGGCATTTTGATAGGTCATAAAGTTTTTCGTTTGCTTTTGCCCTGGAGTATTCCTCCAGTAGGACTTCTTATGTTCCTTTTCCCATTCTTGGACCTCCTCTGTTCTCCTCAGATAAACCACAAAACTATTCGGATTACAAAAATTGGGCTTCAGCCCCTTTTCTTGCAATATTGTCAGCTAATTTATTACCTTCTATTCCCTCGTGCCCTGGCATCCACATACAAACTGGCAAAACTGGCAAAAAACGACAAGGTTACCTTGCCTCGTTGTTTTTTGTCAATTGTCTCAGGGACTGTCTACATTCTCAGGCAATATTAGACTCGAAGGTATAGAACCTGCGAGCCTTTAGTGCTGCTATCTGAAAGTATACGGGTGTAAACGAATAGTGGGCCACCCCTGTAACTTCCTTGTTTTTAAATATATCGGGATGAAATTTTGTATGGTGAAATTAGGTAAGGTTTTCAACTTTTTGAAACCTATCCGCCTTATTTGTCACTTCCGGTTTCACCGGAAATAGCCCCAATAGTCCTAATAGTCTTTTCTCAATGGACCACCCTGTATGTTTTTACATTTTTGAAATAAATATAACATTTTGGATACATTTATACTATTTTGAACAATTTATGCAGTGTTGTACGAAAAATAATTCGAATTTTAGTTGTCAATCTAGATGGCCGCGAATATGTTAAAATTATTTTAGTTCCAATGCAATTCATATAAAAAATACGAAAACGTCAATATGTTCAATAATACATTATACAGATTGCTGTAAACTCATTAAAATCACATTTTTCAAAATGACTCATTTGTTTTAAATATTATGATATGGGCCACCCAGATATTCAGAAAGCTCTACTTAGTAGGGGTTAAACGGTACCAAAAATTCCGTAATGTGTAATTGTTACCGGCAGAAATGACAATTTTTCTTAAGAAATTTATGATTTATATCTAACTTTAATTAAATTTTGATCAACCCTGTATATTTTTGTTAACATTTTATGATATGCCACCCTCCGCAGGGGACAGAATGGGCCTCTGGAATGCAAAAATGTAAAATACATTTTTGCATTCTTATTACGTCATTTACTATATCAAAAAAATAATTTAATTCTTGAGGGTGCTGTTTTTATATCAACCCCTCGAGTGACACCTACCAAAAAAATATGTATTATTTAACACTAACATAATTATCTTGTGTAAAAATTACTTCAAGGTGAAATTGGGAGAAGATGCTTAAAAATATAAATCTAGATAATGAACACAGGCACACAAAAAAAATATAAGTGCGAAGACCTAGACCACTTAATTCCTACTCATTTGGAAGCTAATAATCAAAAAAATATGCTACTACTTTTTTAGCTTGGCTCTCAATTATTTTTTTTTGCTTCAGAAGTGTTGATTTTATTAGACAATATGGTTAGGCCATTTTAATTAATCCACAGTAATATCTCTTCAGGAAGGGACACTAGCGAAAAATATTTCAAACAAAAGTTGTTCCATTCAGAGGGGGTCATCTTTTGGGTGGAATAATTTTCCACCTCCCATCCCTGATGAGCTTGGGGTGGGGGTAATTTTTGAATTTTTAATGGAACTCTCCATTTTTGATCGCGTATTCTGATTCTAAGAAAAAAATTGCATAACTTTTGTACCAAACATTTTTTTCTCCCCCCCCCCCACTCTGATCAGCGGGGATGGCCCTGTAACTTTCGATTTTTCAAAATCCTGCAGGCAAATATCTCTGAACTAGGGCATTTTTAGGAAAAATGTTTCAAACAAAAGATGCCCCTCTCTGAACTAAACAACTTTTGTTTGAAACATTTTACCTAAAAATACCCTAGTTCAGAGATGATTCTCTGCAGGTTTTTGAAAATCCCCCGCTCATCACGGGTGGAGGGTGGAAAATTGTTCTGTCCCCAAAATATGTCCCCCTCTGAATGGAACAACTTTTGTCTGAAACATTTTTCGCTAATCTCCTTTCCTGAGGAGATATTCCTGTGGATTAATTAAAATGGCCTAACCATATTGTCTAATAAAATCAATACTGAAGCAAAAAAAATAATTGAGAGCCAAGCTAAAAGTAGTAGTATATTTTTTTGATTATTGGCTTCCAAATGAGTAGGAATTAAGTGGCTTCGCACTTAATTTTTTTTTGTGTGCCTGGGTTCATTACCTAGATTTATATTTTTAAGCACCTTCTCCCAATTTGATCTTGAAGTAATTTTTACACACGATAATTATGTTAGTGTTAAATAATATATATTTTTTTGGTAGGTGTCACTCGAGGGGTTGATATAAAAACAGCACCCTCAAAAATTAAATTATTTTTTCTTTACACCCATTTAATTATATGACCATTATTAGCATTTTTTTGGTGAAAAATCGTACCTATAATTCACTGCATCCGGCCAATCACAAATACAAATTCAAAAATCACTGTTTCGCTGATTCAATGATATTTTAAATCGACCGCGATCAACTCTTGCTGCTGTGGCTGACAATCAACTCGCGTGACAGTGACAAGTGTACCGCCATATTGTTTGTTTTCGTTTTCGACTTCTTACGAATAATGTTATCAAATTTCAGTCTAATTTATTTGTTTAATAGGTGTAGAAAAAGTATAGTATTACATTCGCGATTATGACCATTATTCACTCAAATGATTTGCGTCACTAGCCTACGGCTCGTAGGCTCAAACATCATCTTCGTGAATAATGGCTATCATAATCGCTCATATAATAATATACTATTATTGAGCATTCGTAGTCATAAGCAACATGCATGTGAATGAATAGCCCAATATGCCGCTGGGCCCAATCCCATACTTAACCGGCGAGACCCTTTCTGCCCGGAAGATGGTTGCCAAGGACTTTAGATAGCCTGAATTTAGGCCCAGCTACGCCCACACCTACCTCTTCGGCTATCTTAGATCCATCAGTATACCAGATGAGTGACTCTTTCTCCAACCTCAGTACTTCAACCCTGCTCGCTTGACAGCCATCAATCAGCACATCAAACGGGTAGTCAAAGTCATGCTTGATTGGCATTGAGTCAGCGGGTCTGGTCATGGATTCAAATTGGATTAACTCCAGAATCTTTAAGTTACCAACCAGGTCACCAAATCTTCAAACGATTTATGTATAACTGGTTGGTTGAGAAACAAGCGCACTTGATTCTCACACAGGAGTGTCGGGTTAGATTCCCGGCCGTAGCACTGGGTTTTTTTCAGAAGAAGAAATTAATCTCAATATACTCGAAATGTGTAGCCCCTCCCGCATTAGGCTCTTCCAGAGCCTTGAGGGACAAAGGCCGTATTACCTGTGGCGTTTATTATTATTGAAAATATTATTATTATTATTTGTTGAGTGAACAAAAATCTTCAAAATAGTTTTTGGATGAAACACATTTTTTCAACCTTCCCACAAAATTGTGGGAGATTACTAAAATTGGTCGAAAATCTAAAATTGAGATAACATCAAATCTTTGCGTTTTGAGGTCCTGGGAACCCAAAAAAGTTGTTTTTGACAAATGTCTGTGTGTGTGTGTCTGTGTATGTATGTTAGCACGATAGCGGCGAAACTACTGAACGAATTTGAATGAAACTTTGCATGAGGGTTTCTTTAGTGCTCCAGAAGATCTGAAAAGGTTTTGGTTGAGATCGGATTTAGTGCTGTTTTGGCACAACAAGTTCTTTATTTAATGATTGTTTATAATTTGTAATGAGAAGCAGTAAAAATTTCGATTTCAACGATATATCACATTTGGTTTCCGTGAAAAAAATTAAAAAACAAAATAACAATCTATAGAGTCACGCTTCTTGTGTAAGATATTATTTTATAATCTAACCTAACCGGGTCATGGTCCGCTAACCCGCAACATAACCCGAATCAGACAGCATACTTTTCGACATCAGACACTCCCTGTCATACCAGGCGTTGCCTATTTTCCGACAACTCCCTTAGCCACACTTTCCTCTACCATAATTACTACTATCCTAAATATTATCTTTCCTTAACTTTACATCTTCAACTCTTTCTATTCTCTCTCTTTTGTTCAATTTATTCTTGTTTATCCTTTTCGTTCTTTTGTTATTGTGTCCTTTTTGTCTTTAAATTTCCTCTAGATCAATAATTCCAAATATTAAAACATTTTAAATCTTAATTTTTCTCTCCGACCACACTTTCCCGGAGGCAGGGAGACCACCAGGGGGGCAGTTCTTTTTCTTTTTTTTGGCATCTGGCCACTAGCCATACAGCCAACCGCTACCCTAAAAACCATTTATTCCAATTAACCTTTGTCGGCAATGAAAAGACAAATATTAAAGATCAACAAAGGAGAAAAAACAGGGACACACGCTTCTCGTCCTGGGGTCTATCAGGACATTTATTTTTTTAAACACAAACAAAATTAGAGGACCACTATAAATTAAGAGATGTAACAGAGGATACGAAGCTAACCTACTTAAACAATCACTCACAAAATTCATAATAAAATATTCGTTTCTTTCAAAAAACCGATGATACAATAAAAAATTTGCTTATTATGGAGGCTGAGGAGAGAAGGTATATTAAAAGGAGCCTGAATAATATTATGATTAATAAGATTGTTATGTAGTCTGTCACTTGCTGCTTTATATTTAGAACAATGGAAGAAAATATGATCCAGGTCACCTTTAATATCACAAATATCACAATTCTCTGAAAGCAGAACATTTATTTTATGTAAATGTGCTGGATAACAGGCATGTCCAAATTTGAGGCGTATTATTGTTGTGATATATTTTCTTGGATATTCATAATTTTCGTGCCAAAACTTAGATGGGAGGACAGGATGTATATGCGCATATCTAGTAGGATTGGAATGACAGAACTCCCGCCACAGCTCTAACCGTCAATTTCTAAATTTAGATTTTAAAGTGTTGAAGGAGTCAGATAGACAGATTTTTTGTTCTTATGGGAATCCTGAGATGATGCTTTCGTTGGCCAAAGAGGCGACAATTTCATTATTTTTTATGCCAATGTGTGCTTTTACCCATACCTAAAACATTGTGTAGCAGTGTCTTTATTTTTAGAATATAAGGGTTGGTTTTGATGTTGAAGGAAAAATGTTTTCTAATGAAGATAAAATCGATAGAGAATCTGACAAAATTATGGAAGTGTCTGAATTAGAAGAATAAATAAATTGAGAGCCTCGTATATAGCAATTGCTTCAGCTATAAAAATGGAGCATTGAGGCGACAATTTGATTTTTATACAGTTATTAGTCGAAGGTATGCAGCATGCACAACCAGTACCCAAGAGAGACTTAGAAGCGTCTGAGTATATCAACAATGGATTATCCAGGGGGGCAGTTCTCGAACGAGCTTTTTCGTTTAGTTTTTCCCGAGCCAACAACTAAAATTTAATCAGCGCGCGTGCGCAACGCTAATTTATAGTGTAATTTTTAATTATTTTTAAGTATTTCTGTATATAATTCCCAAACCAAATTGTTAATTTTAAGTATTTTACCTTAGACAGGAGTTTTAACTTTTTTCCCTCAATTATTGTTTTAACCGAACCGGATCTGCCGCGCCCAACCCTACATTTACCGCGGCGCTACGCGTCGTGGTTGTTTGGTTAGCTCCGATCCAGTTTCCGAAAAGGTACATGTAGCTGTTAATTAAAAATTAAATGCTTCTTCTTCTTCTTCTTCTTCTTCTTCTTCTTCTTAAAACGTGCAGACTATAAATTTAACACTCAAGTTTGTAGGTTTAAATCTCATCGATCGCAAGACTTTTTTTTTTTCTATTTTAATATGACAACATTTCAACTTAATAAATATAATAAAATAAGATCGTTCATATTTTTTAGCGCTCTTTTTGGCTTCAAAGATTCATCGAGTGGGAAGGTTCCAGTCGCTTCCAGTAGCTGCCGATTTTTTAAAATGGAAACACTCTTATTTCAATGACCTACTAATACAATCAAAATAATAGTTAAGAAAAATAAAAAAAATCAATTTTATTCCAATTTAATTATATTATTATATTACACATTAAGGTGACTGTAAACTACAATAAAGATGCACAAAGATTTATAATAGTTATTAAAAAAGATGTCCATTAACTCCAATGCACTTCTGCATTCGCATAGCTGTATTTCGCATAACTTAAAGTAGCTTTCGCGGCAATATAACGATGCGTCAAAAATCAATATTCATTGATGGCTGATTTCTTATGACTGAAACTAATTTAGTATAAATGAAAATTGCTTATATTTATAAAAAATAAAAAAAATGCATGTAATGACCTTAAAAATAATATTTCTCACATTTAAAAAATTCGGAAATGAAAAAATTGAACATTAAATCAAATCAAAATAACTTAACTAGCCTAAATATCGAAAAACTTACTGACATTTACTAAACTTAAAACTGGTATATTAACATTATTTACTATTATGCAAACGTGTTAGTATCATTCAGTAAAAGTAAGCCTACTGTATAACTGTGCCAAATATCAAATATTCACATATACATATATAATCACATTATCAACTTTCAATACACACAATTTTTATTCAAGTGGAATCAAAATGAACTATCTAACTAAAAGAAAATATGAGACAACTTAAAAATTTGTTGAAAAAGACAGTTGCAAAGCAGTCCCGTAAAATAAAAAATATAACGCGAAAGTATATAAAAATAGTTTATTTACAGTACGAGGGAGATAAATGGTTTTTACCAGTCTAGGACGATTTTGGACCCGAGCGTAGCGAGGAGTGGCAATAGAGTCCGAGACTGGTCAAAGTTACTTACCTCTTGCGGGGCATATAACGTTTTATCTGCTCCCACAGCTACGGCTCATGAAATAAGAAAGCAGATTTTACCTTTCTTGATCAATTTCTCTTGGCAGTAATGCTAAATAATTTTTTTGACATTTAATTTTTCTGACATTTAATTTTTTTGACATTAATGGATATCACATGGTCTGCTTGAAAACACATATTTACTCAAGGGAGGTAAGTACTTCACTTCACTTACATCCCGTCGCCACTAGCAACTAGTACTTTCCCGGTAAAATCAACTTACCTGCTTGAAAACAATGTATGCTTGAAAACAATAGTCTACTTACCATAGTGGGAGCAGATGCTATGTAACCAGTACATAATATAAGACTTTATTGGACGAGGCAAATAAAGTCCGATTATATATGAGTTGCATACAAAGCTTTATGTTCGATTGATAGAATTATTGATTATCGAAGATAAAAATCAGTTTATAAATTTGACGTATATGCATTCTATGACAGAAGAAAATTTGACAAAATATTATTACAAGAAACATTGATTTGCTTTTACTTAATAATGGCAATGTTTTCATAAAACTATTTTATTTTATTTTATTTTATTTATATATTGATATTAGAACTTGCTACAAAAAGTTATTCTTTAGTGCAGGAAATTCTTTCAAAATACTCAGTTTCGTTAGGTAAGTAGAAAAAGAAGCAAAAATTCTAAATTCACCCCCTCATTTCCCTCACCCTTCACCACCCATAGAAACGGTGTAAGTTACAATATCTAATATACGGTTATTTATTTGTTTTTAAAAAAACCAAAACTCCTCGTTAAATGGCTATTTTCAGGATATAATGTGATTACTTCTGAATACTCTTACACCCATCCCCACCAATTAAGGTGGTGGATTTTATTTTTTTTAAGTTTTTATTGGTTTTAATTGCAAAGGAAATCCCTAATCACCCAGTTTGATAATAAGGTGATTTAGTCAATTCAGATGAATATTCTCACATTTTTGGGGTTGGGGTGTACGGTGTGCATATCACTATCAAGAAAATATTACTTGTTTTTTATATTAAAAAAAATCTTTAATTATTTAAATTACTTTTGGTTGGGAAAATGAGAATCTTCAGGCGTTGTTTTTAATGTGTTCCCAATATTTCTCGCCAAGACGGGTGACGGATTTGTTTTCAGCCACACTTTACCACGGATGGGCCAAAAAAGCCCTTTTTTTAACATTGTTCTTTGACATTACTTGTCACTTTTCAAACAAATATTTGTTATTGACAGATGAGTTCAATTTGCTTTATCATTATGGACTCTCGAGATAATATCAGGACCGTAGAGAGAAAATACGGGCCCAGTGGGAAAACATTTTTTGATTTTTTGATGAGCGGGGTGAGAAATCCGAAAGATTTATTTCATAACCGGGCCCCTCAAAATGAACTAGGGCCAGGGATTCACCCCTCTCTTCGACAGGCCTGGATAATGTAGCAGTTTGTGGCCGCTAAACAAAGTCATGAATCAAGTATGTACGTACGGTTGAACATAAAATATATTAAAATACCCTACATGCCTTGTTCTTTATCTTCCATATTTTAAACAAGAGCACATAACCAAGTTTCCGAAAAATGCTAAATATAAATGGAGTGCATTAATGAGACACTGATATGGGCGATCACTTGAGACGCGCACACTTTCGATAACGAAATTAGAAGGAATGCAATGTTTTTATTGCAATATATTTATAGATTCGTCAACCTTGAACCTAGTAGATAGTACAGGAGTAGGTAATTGTGAAAAATATCACCACCCAATTTTTTACTTTTGATGTAGAGGCAAAACCACTGCCGATTCTCTATCGACGAATCTGTCGATGCGTCGATAGAAAAAATACTGCGATTATTTCACTCATTAACGTGATAGCCGTGATCAGCTTTTGAGAGTACCAACACGAAAAATTTTCGCTCTAATTTTTTGTATCGACGCGTCGACAAATATTGCGGTAATATTTTGACATATGTCATGTTTTTTTTCGTTAAATGTTTTCCGCAAGTAGAACCACGCGTGTTTTAATTTTATCTATAAATTTCCTCCCTAGCTTAATACTAATTTTTAACGTAACTTGTAAATTGTGGTCTTGTGTTATATACGTGGTAATATAATAATATAAACATAACATAAACATACCATATAAGTTGACAACTCTCAATTTCAGAGCCAAGGCTGTCTGGAATATACAGGCTAGAGACAAGTCAAACACAGCTTTCAATGGCTTAAAAAAACGTATTTACAAAATAATAATCATAACTAAAATTAAACAGAAATGAATTAATGGAACGGAAAAAGACCCGAAAAACCCGACTATTGTCTGATGCAACCAAAGTAGTTCCCCCCTCCGTTTTCGAGGATGCTGAATACCGTGGTGATGGCAGAATTTCTCTCCCCGCAAACGGCCAAAAACCACCTCCAAACGCGTATTGATCACTTATTTATCCCCCATTTTCGAGCATGCCAATTATGGGGAGGACCCTGGGATGTGTGCCTGACACGTCCCTCTCAACGGCCAATAACCACCCTCCAAACGGATGAGAGAGCGCTCTCATCATACCACTGGACAAAAGGTTTCCCTCTCATTTTCGATCATGCCGAACATGGAGAGGACCATGAATTGAGTGCTTGACACCCATTCACCCCCTCAATGTGAATGGTTCAAAGAACGTAAAAAATAAATTTAACATAATAGAATAAATAAATATATATTTTTATCCAGTAATTGTTTGCGTCAATAAAAATATTTCATATAATAGATTATAATTAAATAAATCAGATGTTTCAATTATTATATAAATCTATTTTTGCCAAAAAATACGTGCAAAAAATATACATCTTTTTTCAGCTCCACAGTAAATGAAGATAACTACTTTGTTGACGAGATCGAGGTGAAATCTAAATTTTTTTTTCTGTGTAGCATCCTTAAAAACGGGAGGCGGGGCGGGAGCTTTGCCTGGGGGTATACTGAGAACGCACTCTCACCCCTTTGGAGGGTTGTTATTGGCCATTTACGGGGGTGGGTCACCCCGGAGAGAAATTCCACATCATCGAAAACGGAGGATCACCAAGTAAGAGTCCCTCAAACAATTATAATACGCGTTAACCTCCATTTGGGGATGGTTTTTGGCCGTTTGCGGGGGTGGGTCACCCAAACGAGAAATTCTGCCACCACCACGGTGTTCAGCATCCTCGAAAACGGGGAAGGGGGAAAACTAATCTGGTTGCATCAGGCAAGAGTCGAGTTTTCGTCCGACTCACACAATCCACTAAATACCAAGCAGGCAAATCAATTATTACACGTTAAACACTCTCGCTCTGGAAGCAAATAAACTACTTACGCATGGTAACTCGTCACATAGTAAGTTAAGAAAATCAAAACTATGAACCATACAACCTAATTTGTTGTACTTAATGTTCTCTCTGCTTAAACAAGCAAACCTTAACTTTATTACTAAACTTCGCAAATTAAAAATAAGGATTAAATAGGCAAATATAAATATCAATGAACACTTTACTACAATAATTCTTCAATAATTCAGAGTACGTAGTTTGCCGTGTCGTTCTAATATAGCGTTACTTGATGGCGGTACTATAACAATATTTCATCTGATATCGGCAACCTTAGAATGTAAAGACAGGAGATTGGTAAAATGTGGTAGTGCTCTATTATTTACTCGTAATGTGATTGGTCGAAGCATGACGAAAAACTTTTTACAGTGAAGACCAGTCTATGCATTACAATACCTATGGTGAAACGTATAAGGTTTTCTTTATTGTCATTACATTTAAAATATGGCGAATTGTGTGGACTTTAAGTTTCTGCAGCTGCACTTAAATATTTATACCTACTTTGCTTTTTACTAGAAGAGTCGCTTTGGAAATGCATTTTTATGTGACGTAAATGATGAAATTGAAAATAAAGCGCAGTAAACTCTAATGACAAGAAAACGTCTGAAGGCAAATAAATAATTACAATACAGAATATTAAAGATGTACTTAATGAATTATTTATTTGTGAAATATTCTCCCCAAATACCACTCGTGCTTTTATATTTTATCTATAAATTTTTGCTCAAGCTAAGTTGTCAAAAGATAATATAATTCGTGTAAATTGGCAGTTTATTGTCAAAGATTTAGCGTCGGTTTTATAGGTTCAAATTAAACCAAAGTTTAACTTGAAGATTCACCTTAGAAGTCTAAATTGTAGATTTTAGTGTTTTGTAAAATACTGTTTTATAAGCGCTTGTCAAGATCGTCAGTGTTATTGTTATAGAACCTCCCAGAACCGACCTAAGTCGAAGAATAAATAAAAACTTCGACTTAGGAAAAAAAATTATCAAAAGACGATTAATTTAGAGCATAACATATTTAAGGCATCAGCGCCGGAGGCTGGCACAAAAGGACTCGTACACGCTCACAAAACAGTAAGGCACAACAAGGTTCACAATTCAAAAGTATGACAAAAAGGTGAAACTTCCAGTTAAACTCTAGTTTAACCTGAACCTGTAAAACCGGCCCTTTTATTCAGATAATAAACTGTCAGTTTACACTCTTTATATTACCAGGCAACAAAGCTTTCGAAAAAATTAACCGATAAAATTCTAAGCACTAGTGATATTATATACGATCATATTTCGTGTTGGTACTGTCAAAAGCCGATCCAGGTTAGTTTAACACTAATAATGATATTTGATTGGTGCAATATTGTCAAAAAACGAGCTTTCATTAGCTAGGAAGTTAATCAGTGAAATAATATAGGTTGTATTTTGCTCTGTATCGACTTAGACTGATTTTTCTGTGTTCTATAACATCACAGTCATTACACTCTGTATAAAATACTCTCCTATAGGAGTGTACGAGTTCTCAAGCTTTGATCTCGAAATACACTTAGTGCCCGCTGCGCGAATAAGGGATGTTATTGGGGGTGGAGCGATAATATCGCAGGAAAAGTGGAAAATAAATAATAACGATCATACATTTAATATTTTCTTTTACCCCTAACGTGGGGTATATGAGAAATTTAGGATTTAATTTACAACAGATGTTTTTTTACACGTGCTCAGTTATAATGTGGGTGGTTATAAAACAGAAAATGGCACGTCCAATATATTGGTTAATTTATTAAGCTATATTAAAAAAAAATGTGGATTATTTTCGTTCGAAAAATGACGTTTGATATTTTTTCAACATTGTCCTGATGCAAAATGTATTTGTTTTATTAATGTTGATTAAATTTCATTTTAATGGATAGGTACTTCCACACTGAAATAAAAATGTCCATAAATAGAAAGTACATTAATACGACGAATTTGTTCATCAAAATTGAGCCGATGAATGATTTTAATGAATCAACCTGCATATGTACATTCAGTGGCGGATACAGAATAAAATAACAAGGGGGACACAACCATTAAAAATGCGCCGCAAGCGAGAATTTGATATTTTCAATGAGCGGGGGGAGGGGAGAAAATCACAATTTCTTTTTTTACTCTAAATTAAAATTGATGAACGGGAGGGAAAAAAATCACAAAAAAATTTTCCACTCACAAATGAAAAATCAACAAATTTTTCGTCCTCCGGCCGTTTTGCCAAAATAAACGACAGGGGGGAGGGGCAAGTGCAGTATATATGTATATATAGCACATTAACAATTAATATTGTTATTCATAAATCACTATTATTTAATAAGAAAACATATACCAAAATAAACAACAGGGGGGGGGGGGCTCTTACTGAATCCTCACCGTGTACATTAGTTGATAAATGAGTTTTTAAATCTATAAACGGTACGTTGTATCAACGAAAATGTGTTGGGTAATTGAAAACAATGATCAAGTTCGTTGATTTGACGAACATTCGTTATTGATTCAGTGATATTAGTACATTATTTCAACGATTTTGTCCGTTAGTATAATAACTATCAGATCAGATTCAGTGATACTTGTATATTGTTTTAATGATTTTATTCATTAATATAATACACGTCGGTAATATGGCTGATGGCCGTTAAATATCGGGCCGAGCAATGAATTAAATAAATTTAAATATCTTTTATTTGAATGATGCACTAAGTAAATTTAGATAACGACAACAGTGGCAACATATGTGCCTATTAATTATCTTATACTTTGAAGTGACTTCACTATACCGTTATAGAAATGGAAATGAATTCTCATCTCAACGATTAGGATTAGGTAAACTCGTACTGCCCTCTAATGTAATGCGCGGATAATCATTTTTAATAAAACTAGAAGAAAGCTAATTACGTATGAACTATACAACCCTATATACTTCTGCATGATGATTAAATAGTATAACCTACATCTGTACAATTTTTACTAAAAATGATTCACAATCGCGTCTTTACGTAAACCGATGTTCCATGCGTTATAGGAAATAGCCTTGATTAGAGCTGTAACAAACAGTTAAATAGATGGTTTAAAATTAAACACAGTATCGGAAAGTGTTGGTTTTGGGATGGCAATAAGAGCAAGCGAGAAGAGCAAGCGAGAGCAGCAAGTGAGAGCGGCAAGTGAGTGCGGCAAGCCAGAGAGAAGCATGCGATCGTGTACATGCTTCTCTTGATGGGCGTGTCACTGTTTACCTCTGCTAAAGTACTGGTAGACGTCTTTATTGTGGGCGGTCGGTTAAATCGTTGAAAGTAGTGCAATACCAAAACAAACGCTTTCCGATTCTGTATACAAAAATGTATAACTTAAATGTAATGCATTATTAACTAATTAAATGTCTGGGCATTATTGATGACTGATGGTAAATACAAATATAGTATTTACCAAAATAGAGTTTGAATTATTAGATTTCAATAAAAAAAAATCATAGCGGTATGCTACAATATCTAAGAATGAATTTTTACGCAGTTTTATTTATTTACCTAAACCATGTTCAGTTATAATTGCATAGTAGTAAAAATATAGCGTGGATAACTCGACATTTTTAAAAATTGAAAAATAATTTTTATTAGTAAAGTATTTATGTTTAAGAAGTAAACAAAACCTCATTTTAATAAAACATGAAATATGAAATATTCTTACCTCTTTCCTAGAAAGATAGAAGCTATAAGCACAATCACAGCACACTTTGTGAGAATCGAAATGATAAAAAAATGATCCGCCTTCAAAAAAGACCGTTAAAAATTGTGAAATAAAATTTCACCGATAATGCTCAGTTAATTATTTTTTTTAATCAGTTTTATTACCTAGATCCTGATCGCGCTGAAAATTAAATGTAAATAAATCTGTAATTACAATTCTTAATATGAGTATAATTATAAAATGTAAACAAAATAATTACATAAAATACACATATTTAATGGAAAGGCTTATACAAATTTTATTTAATCCGGCCCAGGCAAGACAGTCGTTTTTTTATTAACACGCTTCTATTAGCTTGTCCTGTGACATTGTAAGCAAATCTTACAACTCATTTTTCACCTACTTCTAATTGTGGTATCGATTTGAAACTTTGCAAACTGATGCAATTCTGATGACAATAGAATGCAATACAGTAATTTGGACTTTGCATGATGATGGAGCTGGTACATGGTCATATGGACTCCTCAATGGCGTATCACCGGCGACTCCACCATAAACTTAAATTTTCCGAGACAGAGAAAATAAATTATAGCTTGAAAAACTGAAAAAACACCCTTTCATGAGTAGATCAGTAAAAAGTTAAAAATTATTATAAAGTAATTAAATTTTAAAGCGTGGGGCGTACTTATAATATAGCAGTCTGGGCATAATAAACAAAATCTGATGTAGTTACCTACCTACCTTGATAAGTGCTCCCCATGCTTTTAAATTTAATTACCTAATACCTATTTTTAACTTTTTAGGGCGCTACTCATAAAAGTGTGTTTTTTAGTTTTTAAAACTATAATTTATTTTTTATCTTTGCCTTTTCTTAAAAAAACAATTTATTGCGCTCATTATTCCAATACGATTTAGTGACAGTTTTTCGCCAGTCCTTATAAATCCGACGCTACTATACTTAAAGTGAATGACAATTTATGATACCAAAATATACATGTAGGTACATACAAAGAAGCTATTATAAAAAATAATTTCTTAAAATATGATTAAACTATCCCAGACATATATCTTTTACGGCATTGAAAATCTCGAAAGTTATTTAGAATGAAAGATATCTGCAAAAACAGATGATGGTTTGAACAATACGAAATTTTAAATGATGTATTGTTTAGTAGGCGGTGGACGTCGGGTGCTCTGACCATTCGCCTCTGGGTGGTCCGAGTACCATCTTTTGATTGACATGTGACATTTGACAATATTATGTATCGGCTAGTCGGCAAGCTGGTAAATAGTACGAGATATTTGTTTCCGTTGTTACATTTCGTATTGTAGTGGAGTGCACTTGGACGAAAAAGTATTATTAGGTAATTCATTGGACAGGAATGAATTTACTTGAAAACTCTTTAACGGCTTTATATAGTCGTAAAATTAAGTTTTCTATCACTTTTCTTTGCGCACTTTTTTTACTCCAAAAAGAATTTTTTTTTTTGAAAAATTATGTTGAAATTTCGGTTATTTTGGCTTGAAAATATTCACCTAAGGATTTTAGGTCGTTAATTACGAATCTAAGAAGAGAATAGCGACTCCAAAATAAGACAAAAATCATGCAAAATTCTATAAGTGTTAATAAATATTTTATATCAATTTAAGTATTTTATTGCAGAGGTGTTTTTATTATTTATTTATTGATTGTTTTATATTGTTTTCATATTGACGTGCCATATTTACCATATGTATCTATGTGTGGTTAATAAATATTATTATTATTATAGACTTAGCAACGGAACACTTTCTCAGCTGTTACTGGAAACTTTTCACCGATCCCTTGCTCGCCTTTGTTAGAGCCCGTTCCAGGTTATTGGGTCCTTTTGGCGGAGTTGGTGATGCCTGCTCCAACAGCTCAAAGTCTAGACCCCAATCTTCTGCACTTCTTGTGCGCTCGATTGACAAGGCAGTTGTTGTAGACTCCAGTCATGGCCCTTTTTGACAATTCCAAGGGATCCTACAATCACTGGTTTTTCCATTCCACATTCTGCTAACTTCTATTTGGAGGTCTTCGTGCTTGCTCAACTTCTTCGTTTCCTTGAGCATCACATTGGTGTCATTCGGGATGAATACATCAGTCAGCAAACAGGATTTCCCTTTAGTGCGTGCGACGATATGATCGATTCGCGCAAATTTCTCTGTCAGTTATAATCGGCAAGTCCCACATAATTGTCAAGATTTAAATGTAATAAAGTTGCCTAATAACTCACGATCCCCACTAAAAAATGCCATTAGCCAATGAGCAGCTGGTGTGAAATCACACCAGATGCAGGGTCATATTCAAAATATTGTAATAATTTGCGTAATGTTAATTAAGCAAAGAACTCGTAACTGGAACGGGCTCGCTTGAGGTTGGAGGTAATTATCCTCGCATTTTGAGCCACTGCTTTGCATGGTGGTAATCAGGATAAGTTGTAGAATGTAACACTACAGATCATAAGTGTACTTCTGGCCATATTTCGGGCCAGTATGGACCGTCCTTCTAGAGAGAGATAACTGTGCCGCTACTGCGAGTTTGAAGAACAACAATAGTCTGACTTTTCATCGCCGCACTTACGTTTCACCTAAAAGCTGAATATTAGGGAACCTTATACTCTACAAATCTTGCATAATTGTGACGTCGCGCGTCGTTGGTATTGACAACCTTCTCGGGGGTATATTCATAATATTTTGGCGATATTGATAAATCGACGGTACCAACGTAGTACATCTCACCACCACGTGACCGACATGTTTTTCTGCTAGGCCACACATCCTACTTGCCACCAACAGGCTGTTTCAAGATCATCCTCTGGTGAGTGGTAGTACATGGTGTTTAGTGCTTGGTACTGTGCTACTATTATTAAACTTTCCGTTTCCCCCCAACTAGCACAATTAGTTGCTGGAACGTAGCAACGACTATTGTAGGTACTTTAAAGTGTTCTGTCACTAGTCACAAGAGCATAACAGGAACGTTCCCATTACGTTAGCATGACCAAAATGGGGAATATTTTTTCGGTTACCGCAACGTTCCGGTCACGTTCCCGGAACTAGTCCGGTTATGTTCCAATGGCGTTGTGGTTATGTAGCGGTGACGTCGAGGAGTGTAAACCGCGACTTTCGGGGAACTTTACCACACCCCACTCTATCAAATGAATGTTTCCTGCTTTGTCTTGCAACTGATTTTATTATACTTGTGTTTCATTCCTACATGTTTACTGCGCTATCTATTTCCCTAACTCAGAATAAACTTAATAGAATACTAGAATAGTATTATATTAGAAGGCAAAACTTGTACAATTTCCCAATGGCTAAGAATCAAAATTAAAACGAATGCAAGTTTATTGTCAAACATAATTACAAAACGTCGGAATCTGGCACGCGCCTTTATAATTTGCATTTTTTTAATTAAAATATTGTTTTTAAAATATTTAACTTCATGCGAGAATGTGTCAACCTGGATGCTGAAAGCTATTTTTTTATTGTTCTTTGAAACTTGAAAATAATTTTTATCCATTAATTTATTATATTTGGTGCAGAAATAGTGATAAATTAAATTTTTAAGTTATTTATGAAGTTATGGTACATGTCTTGTAATAATGGCGTCATAATTCTTGGCCATCAAGATGGCGTATTTCAGAAAGAATCACTTTGAAGTCGTTTTTACTAAGAAATGCGACTTGAAAGTAATTGTTACTTGAGGATAGTGACAGGAACTGAAAATATGTCACTTTAAAGTTACATTTATTACAAAATACCGAATGGGACTGTAGCGTCACTTTAAAGTTGCAGCAAGGTTCCCGCTGCCACTTCATAGTTACATTTTTTTCAACATTGATTCTGAATGCCGCGCCCTGGTGTGATGCTGGTGTCCGACACGCGACGTTTAAACTGAACTGAATTTTGACTTTTTTCTATAGGGGAAAATCACATCAGCAGATGGTATCAGTGAATTTCAATATTTTCAATCAATATATCGGAAATGGTGACGAAAACATGTAGTTGTCATAACGTTACGTCTGTTATTTTATTAATTTTCTTACGTTTGTGAACTGTTTTCAAAAATGCCGAAGGTAGAATTGGAATTGTGTGATACCTTTACTCAAACTGCATGCAGAAGTAGACCCATCATGGAAGGTGAAGTGGTATTTAGAGCTGGACATGGACATGTAGTTCTCTGCTAAGTCGAAGACGCCGTGAAAAAACAAATCTTGGCCCTTTGTTTGCTCCCATGATGTTAGAATAAATTTATAAGGTGATGTTGATAAATGAAAATGCATGTGTAGTTGTACAGCAGGCCAATCCGGATATTATAAGCAAACTAGGAATTATTTTAACCATATGCACATGTATATTGTGAAAAGGAAGAGAAATTTGAATAAATGATTTTTTTTTAATTATGTTTTATTTCAGTGCTATTGTATTTGTTTACCTGTTTATGTTTCTCAAAAAACAATACATGTTCAACATAGGTAAAAATGCAAAATTACTTCACATCAATTAAATTTCTGAAATGACTAGTAAGTGTAAAAAGACAATGTTCAGTAACAGTGCATATAGTTTAAGTCGTGTCAATACATAGTTTTCCAAATAGATAGAAAACTTCACAGTAAGTGGCCAGTAAGTGGCTTTAAGAATTGAAAAACCATCTAGCAAATTATGTTAAGTGAAATAAATTCCAACCCAAGAGATTATTGTAGGTATTTTTGAAACATATCTATAAATGCAGTTACAAATATGAATAACTTATTTTAGTGAAAAAATCATCCTGTAGAAAATGTTGACTATATACACACATACATTTGCTAGGTGGTTTTCCAATTTCTTAAAGCTATTATCCACTTACTGCGAAGTTTTTTGTCTTTAGGCACTGAATAATAACTTTTACTCTTACCAGTTATTTTAGAACATTAATTAATATTATGGAGCAACTTCGTACTCTTACATATTACCTATATAGAACATTTATTATCTTTTGAAAAAACATTAACAGGTAAACAATCCGAAAATTACCTAGTTGTTTTCATCACTTAACGAGTTGTGTTGAACGGAAAAGATAAATGTATGAAATTAAACAAAATAGAATGTTATTACTTTAAAATGGTAAACAACCCAAATTTGGAAAAGATAAAGGCCACAAGACAACCATAAACTATATAGGTTATGTATTTAATTCCTCTCATTATCGCCCCTCCTTTCCCATATATGGTTAACAATGGGAACTAGATGGCGAAATTTACTTCATCGTGAATTTAAGAGGTAATATGCACTTCGTAGTAGCCGTGCACGATGAAGTTAAGTTCTGCAGGTAGCGGTAACGTCATTAACACTAATAAATGTTACTAACAAGGTCCACGACTTTAAACGGAAAGTAAAGGTTCCCAGAACGTCGCGGCCACTATCAAAGCAACTTGAAAGTGGATGCAACTTAGAAGGTCGTCCCACTGGTAACTAGGGCGTCCCCATGCACAGGAAAAGCTATGTAGAAGTCACATAACTCTAAAGTAACCGCTAGTGGTAAAAACTACGAGGCAGTGACTACGGATACGTCAAATGAAGTTATTTACACATCAAAGTCGTAAATTTAGTCACAGATTCGTAGTGGTTACTCATTTGAAGTTCCCATCTCAGTTACTGTTACTTTGGTGCTAGTTGGGCCCCTTCAAACCCGAGCCGTTCAACTACTGCATAGTCACCATTTTGTCTACTGCTGTTCGATCGAGATCGCGAAAGAATTTTGTATTCATCGGCTTTGCGCAGAGTACTTCTATTTTCCTCTTTTCGATGCTGGTTTTAATTTTCTTCTTGCCGGTGGTTTCTGCTCGCAGATACTCTTTCTGTTTTTTGTGCGCTTCCTTCTGGATGGAATACAGTTCCTTGTCCTTATCATGCTCTTTAACTAGCCGTGTGAATTTATCCTTCCCCTGTCGAATGTATGCGCTCAGTCCCACGATAGATGAAATCATAAGCAAATTCTAGCTCTATTAATCTATGGCCGCTGTCCTTCCTCTTAACATATAACCTGTGCATATCTGCTTTTGGGTGATGAATTCCGCCCATTGTTAAGATTGTCCCCGTTCTATCTTCGCAATGTCACTTCGAAACCAATCGACAAAACTGTAGGTAACTACGGAGACAGCAATAATGTTTATTGCTGTGATTTTGTTCTTGGCGTTTAGCTCGTTCTTTTAAAAGCTTTCCTAATGCAACGGTAGTATTCCCTCGCAATCCTACTCTGCATCTCATCGTTGTCGATTCCGGCGCACTCCTCAATATCAAGGTACTTATATGTTGCCCCCAGATCCATACTTCGTATTGCATATTGATCACTCAGCACGATGTTCTGACTCTTCACATGTTTGCCTAGCGGAGACCATTTGTCTAAGCCAAATTCCATCTTGATGTCATCACTGAACGATTTAACGTTATCCAGCTCTTGCTGGACTATTTATGAGGGAGAAAATGTCATTTTTGTCTAACTTTAACCAACTAAACTTTTGTCTAGAAACATCCGATCAAAGCAAATTCAAGATAATTTTATCAACTTCAATTAAAGTATTATTATTTTTTGTAACTATTTAACGTCGGCCTATTTCCGCTACCAGGGCCTATTACCGACGCCAGGAGACGAGCTACCCCCAACCTGGAAATTTTGCCGAACCTCTTTCCTTAAGAAGAGTAGGGATCTTTTACTTGCCTAACATTTAATAGACAAGGGACCGCCTGCTTTACATCTCCTCCGAAGGATGGTATATCCACTACGTAATTCTCGTCTGAAATTACGTAACTTCCGCGTATACACTGATATACAAGCTGCTAGAAGGTGGGACGAGAACGCTGTATTTCCCAAGATGGGTCACCCATCCAAGTATCGTATGTAAGTATCGACTGACATTCACATTGAAGTCGCCTCTACGCTCGTCCCTCAATTAAAGTAAATAACTTGTATTCCTAAATATGTATTTTCAAGATATTTGCGAATGGATAGTCAGATATAAGCGAAAAACTTAATCGGGCCTCCATTTTTCCAAGATGGCGGTTCGACCAGAATAAGCTTAATTTTTCCACAGAAATTTGTAACATTTTGCTTGTTCAATAATGATTGTTTATAACAAATTCGGATAAAAACACGTTTTTTTACAAAGAGATTGGATTTTGAAAATATAAATTATTACTTCCACATCCAGTGGAAGTAGAATAACGACAAAAAATTTTTTATTTTGTGCGCACGTTTACTCTGGAACCGTTTAAGATATTGTTAAGATATTGACTTTTTCCTTTCCGTCACACCTTTATAAATTAGGAGTCATAGAGTCGCCGTGCTGCTACAGCAAGCTATAGCAAACCTAAATAGTGAATTGAGATTTTTAAATGTTCAGTTTCCAGTCAACTTAACACACTTATTAAGTGCTAATAATCCCCAAATTTTTAGTGCAATTATAAACTTTTTGAAACAAGCTAATTTAAGAATATAAGAAATAAATATTACTCCTTACCATTTTCTCTTTGGTAATTATTCCGTGGCAAAGAATTTTTTCGGATGCGAACCCCCCCCCCCCCCCCAAAAAAAAGATATTGACTTGAAATTTGGAACACGTATGTACTTTAACGGGATCTAGAACTAGTTTATATTTTCATCTTATTCCGTCGAAGGGTTGGGGGCGTAAATGGGGTAAATGAGTGGTGAATAGGTAAATCAAGCAGCTAAGAGTCCATAAAATTGGTAATTAGTGTATACAAGAGATTTGCATAATACCTAAATAATATTCTCTAATCATGATAGAAGCTAAGGTTTCAAAAAAATTTTTGGCATTATCCACCCCCATTACCACCCCATTATTAAAAGGGATGAAAAACAAATGTGATTTAGTGTGTGTACAAGAACCAAGAGCCTCAAAATCTTTTTTACTTTATCCACCCCCACTACCACCCCTCTATCACCACCCCCGCCCACTACCGTGTGGGATATCGTTTTATGGGTTTTTGGGGTAGACGATTTCAAATATTATATTATTGAAGTTCTATAAACAATTATTTCCACATACAAATTTTTTCGTTATGAGAGTCTTGGATAGAAAATCTGGATGTGGAAGTAGTGATTCCCTGGGCAGCGGTTTTTTTAAGTGTTTAAATAGCTGCAAAGTTTAAATAAACTTTTCTCTTAAAACGCACCTTTTTAACAACAGATAGCTATAACTTGGCCAATTTTTATTCCGATGTATTATACTAGAAACCAAATTGTAGGGAATTAAATTATCTTTCAAAGTTTCGAAACATTTTTCTTGTAAAGCCTTAGTTTTTATATTAATCACCAAAAACGCTTCTTAAGCCATTTACCCCCTCCTTAAAAGTTTAGCTCTCAGCCGATTTTGATAGATTTTTTTTTACCTGTTTATGAGACCCTAAACAACGATTTTCTGCAATCAAGTTTCCGGTCGCAACGATTTCCAAGTCAAAACCTAAGTGCGCTCCCAAAAGGTATACAATTGTTTTCTCAGTTTGTTTGGTACTGAAAGCCTTTTTATATTTAATTTGCATTTTGAATTGTTTGAATGGCGCGTACAGCCTGTTATTAGGTTGACAAAACTGAGAACTAGACAGAGTCACTTGCTCAGTGCTGCCACCAAGAGTTTGGGGCCTTATTGTGTAACTTTCAAATTTAAATTGGTTAATTGGGGTAATACTCGGTTAATCAGCGACGTGTGCTTTGAATTACAATTCCTTATCTTAACGAAACATTATACTTAATGCACAGGCTTCCGTTTAAATAAAATTATAGATTATGAGGTTTTAGGTCATTCCAGGCCATGGTAGCATTAATTGTGAAGACAATTTTAGTGATTTACCTCTATGATATGTTTAACCTACAAGTATTTATTAACACCACATCCAGTGGAAGTATAGTTACGAGAAAAATTTTTTTTTTAATTTTTATTGTTCATATAGGCTTAGAATGTCATCAAACGTCGAGATTTAAGGTTGAACAAAAAAAATTTCTGTTTGTCGGTCTGTCTGTCTGTAACTTTTTTTTGTGCGCACGATTACTCTGGAACCGTTAAAGATATTAACTTGAAATTTGGTACACTTATGTATTCTAACGAGATTTGTAACAGATTATATTTTCATCTTATTCCGCTGAAGGGTTGGGGGTAAATTGGGATAAATGCGGGTAAATAGGTATATCAAGCAGGTAAGAGTCCATAAAATTGGTATTTAGTATATACAAGAGAGGCTAATGTCTTATAAATTTTTGTGGCACATTAAGAGTCTTTGGATTTCATTAAAAAATTAATAACAAGGTTCAACATGAGCTCCTTGTACTCCAATACACTCTGGGCCCAACGAAATAAAGATTGCTGCACCCTGAATAATATCTCACCATTGTTTCGTATTTCATCGCAATTAAACGTGATTCGTTATAGCAGTTTCACTTTGATCTCTATTGGAGCTGTATAACCCAAGTTTTTGAGATATCCCCATAGATAGAAATCTAACGGATTTAAATCTGGTTGTCAAAGTAGCTAATTAGTAGAAGGTAACAGTTATTATTGAAAAACTGTGTTCGGGATAAATTTCTCAGTAACGGTGCATCCTATCAAAAAAGCTGCATAATAAACATACAGTGTAACTTTTACCTAAAATTAAAGTAGATTCCTGGGGCACCCTGTATCGCTTAAATTTATTGTATTTCATAAATCTGCTGCTTACTAGCTACTTCCCTGAATAACTGCAAATGATCAATTATGTATATATAGTAGTTTTTATCTCTTCAATAATGACGGGCAGGAATTACGAATTCTAGTAGAGAAGTAAAAGTTGTCAACTACCGCAAAAAATGTTTAATAGTGTGAAATAATTAAGTTTTGGTTTCAATGTTTAAACAAATAGTCTCTATAATAATCACGAATGCCATTAAAATCTAAACTAAGAACAACCTTAAAGCTTTCACGTGAGTTAACCAAATAACAAATAGCGAACATTAAATACTTTTGTTAAAATTCATATCCCACTCGAGATAATGAATTTATGGTTCGAGACGGGTCTCCTATTTATTATAATAAGTTGAGGAGGATCGTGTTGTCTTACATTCCTCGCGTATTATTTATGGTTTCTGTAGCGTTTCAATTTTATCCATCGTTGAGAAGAATGCTGGGTCGAGACGGTCGGCTGTACGACGTTTTGTGGGCGTGTGGAAGCTCACTAATAACTAGAATGCTTATTAGATTAGGGTAATTACCACTCCTGAAGAAATATTGGCTCGATGCCGGATGTTTTACACGTTATTTTTCCACATATCGACTGGATCCTCAAGACGATCTGATTGCAAAAAATATAATTTATTATACTGAACATAAATAAACTGAAAAATAATAATTGCGGCAAGAAAAATGTTAAATATGGAATAGGTCATTTATGAATCCAACAGGAAAGGGAAAACAACAAGAAATATTATGAAGACAACATACAAATAACAACGGACACGAAACATAAACGAAAAAATTAAAATAAATATTGATAGAGAAATGAGGAGAAAATGCAGGACGTTTTTTAAAACAGAAATTCTTCCAACAGGACAATGACAAAACTAAACCGTGAGATATCTGAACGAAAATACAAAAGAAATTACAATAGTACTGCAACACTGGACCAAGAAACTGTAGGAAAAGGGGAACGCAAGCAAAAACCGAACAGAATTAACACAAGAAACAAACCATGGGCCCTTGGATAAGCACCATCATAGAGCCAACTGCTGGAAATAATAGATAGAGCTAGAAGAAATACACAATTCGGAATAGACAAAATAAACGAGTTGAATATGGAACGGAAAGGCTAAAGAAGCACAGCTTAGTAATTATTACCAGGGGATGCATGGAAATCACCTCTGCTTATAAAATGAAACACAACCATGAATTTATTTCTCCCAAAAATTTTACCACAGGGTATAGATGATTACAGAAGAATAGCACTATGCAGCATAGGATACAAATACTATGCAAAATGTCTGCTCGAACAACTAGAAAAACACACCGGAAGACTATTAGACTACCAAACAGTCTTCGTCAAAGGCATGTTAACGGACGACCATATGTACACTAGCAGAAATATCCTGGAAGAAAAAATGGAGAGAAAAAGACAAAACTGCACAGTCATAATAGATCCCCAGAAGATATTTGATACTATCAGTTACGAGACCATAGTTAACACCTTTCGCAGCAAAGGCTTACGTGGAAACATTGAGAATCTCGATCGTATTAGTATACGCGGATGATGTCCTAACCGTCACGGAAGAATATGATTCTCAACTTTCTAGAAAACAACAAACCGCATCTGAACTGAAAATAAGCCATCTGGTGAACCAACTGAAAAGGAGAAAACTGTGAAGGGTAATTAAAAGTGCTTACAGAGTTACAAGAAAAATTCTACCTTTCATCGAGAGAATAAATTACCATGGAGCCTGATCAAGAAGATATACATAGCCATCATTCGATGGCACATGGAGTTAAAAACGAGGAAACAGAAGCCTATGGCGGAAGTGTGAGAAAATCGGTCTGAAATAAGGGATACCATCCAACTACTCGCAAAAACAATAAAACCAAAGCAACTATATAAACCGGCAACTTAAATAAGAGGGAGGATTTCTCCAAGGTCGTTCTGTGGACTCCGATTTATATATCTATACCAACTTCATCGTTAAATCTCTGGTAAGAGGCGCTGATGTGCATGCAGTATACATAGACTTTAGCAAAGCCTTCGATAAGGTAAACTCTCTCTTTATAAACTCCATAAAATCGGAGTCGGTTATCCTTTATTATCTTGGATTCAGTCGTATCTCTCTGAGAGAACCCAGCAGGTTCTTGTTGACGGATATACTTCAGAAACATTCTCTGCAACATCTGGAGTGCTCCAGAGCTCCCACATTGTTCCTCTATTGTTTAATTTATTCATGAATGATATTGCTAAAAATATTGATTGTAAATTTTTACACTTTTCGGACGATCTGAAAATATTTTGCGATATTTATTCTCTGAATGACTGTGCCCAGATTCAAAAAAATCTTGATTCAATTTATTCACGGTGCGAAGACAACAACATGCTGCTTAATATTGATAAATGCTATCCATGACATTTAGTCGCAGGTTGTTATCCATAAGTCCCGACTGCAGTATTAATAACGTGAACTTGCCTAACGCAAAGATTTAGGCGTTATATTTGACTCTAAACTTTCTTTTTTTGTACATTTCGAACAAATGATCGGGAAGGCAAATAAAATGTTAGGATTTTTTAAGAGAATAGCTCAGGATTTTTCAGATTCTCGAGCATTAACTATTTTATATATTTCTCTAGTTAGATTGTTTGGCCACCGTACTACAACATATATATCAACAGACTTGAATCTATACAAAGCAAATTTGTCCGATTATGTGCTATAAACTGAGCACGACGGGTAATATACCCATCGTGCTCAGTTTAGAATATTCTTAACCTGTTAGGCAGCGAAACCCTATTTGGGAATTACTTCCTTACACAGCAGGTGCCAATATTACGATGTTTGTTTTGTCTTCAAAGTTATCAATAACTACATCAGATCTCCTGATTACTTGGAGTCTATGCGTTTTAATGTACTATCTTTTAACACTGGAAATATATCCATTCTCTCTGCACCTTATTGTCGAGCAACTTACGCAATGTTAAGTCTGGTGAATAGAATAAGCTCAACAGTCAATAAATACTGTACTGAACTTGACTTATTTAGTAAATCTCTAGATGGTTTTAAAAACCAGGCTAAACAGGCGATTCTGCAGTAATTGTTTATTATTGTTGTTATTTAGTTTTTAATCTTATCTTTGTATTTCGCTTTCTCTCTTCATGTTCATTTTAGTTGTTGTTAAGTTTTTAGGATAAGTATCACCATATGTAAATGTATTTATACGTAAATAAATAAATAAATTAAAAATGAACAGAAAAGTTCGCTAAGTATTGGGATATATGCACTTCCGGAATCAGAAACAGGGGACACAGAAGACTCGGAAGAAGAAGAGCTCTCGAAACAAAATTACAAATAGAGGAGCGTAAGCACACCAAATAACGACGCAATGCGGCAACGTGCCTCACAGACACCTACACGTATTCCTGTATCATGCGCCATGTGACTCTCGCTGATGGCAACAAGCATAACCTTAATCCAACCCAATGTAGACGTAGTCGGCCCGGCGATATGTTTCTCGGGAGTGGTAATCAATCAATCAATCAACATCAATGCAGGTGAATAATGCAACGGCCTCTAGTGGCCATTACATCGAATTGAATTAATAAATTAAATTAGTACGAATAAAGTTACAGGGATCTGAAATGGTAAAGCGTTATTCAAGTTAACTTCATTTAAGCGTGCGTGAATAAAGTACATCCAGTCTCGTGAGGGCGGTACGATCGGCAATTCGGGTAGATGGGCTAGAAATTAGCTGAGCTCGCTCTCTCTATTTCAACAGCCACAAGTGATAGGCGTTTTTGGCCATACTCCGCCAATTAAATTTTCAATCTCTTAAATGGATTAACTAAGTAAGTTAATTGTTTGTTAATTATTGTATTAGTAAATATTAATCTCAAATGCAATTTCACATGTAATTTTCAAACGTGGACGCGACTGGATATCGCCATTTTTAAAACCTCGTCCTTGATAAGTAAATCTTGATGTACAGTGTAATGCCTTGGTAGACGCTTATGGAAGGTTTACCTTATTATTAAATCGAACTGAACGTTTCTTATGTCACAGCAGGGACGTATCGGAATCTCGTTGAAGAAATAAATTTTAGAATTTTTTTGTCTGGAAGCCATTATCTGGTAGAGCAGTGACGTAAACGACAAGGATGGTAGATTCGAGTGACATTTAGCTGGGGGAATTTTGTTTCGTGCCGAAAGTGGGCAACCCATGTGAGGAGCTGTCTTTCTAACCTGTAGAAAAGTGTCAACTTCGCATCGACATCCAGTGAACATCACGTTTTTTCATTTGAAGATCCCTCGAACTAAGACAACAATAGCGCCTTAAAGCTAAGATAAGTCTATCATTTTATTAACCATTTATAATACCATTCTAACAAAGTTTTACCGTGGTTCATAGTAACAGCTGCTATAAGCAGGATATAAATTTGAAACATACTATTGATTGCTATTGAAATAGAGAGCCACTTTACGATTTAGTCGTATATTTCAAATGTTTTGGTCGGTATAGTCCTCAACTCAGGGGGGCTACAGGCCTGTGATAACAGTACCGTTAGTGAGTTCCACTAATTTATTATGTTTAAAGGCTTATGTTTGGTACTGCCATAAAACCACGGGGTTGGAGTGGACCTTCAGCCACTAGCCCTGATATCAGTGTAACCTTTGGTTCGTGCCAATTTTAATAGCTATAAGATTTGACCGTGTGGTCGTATATTAAGGTACAGCTGTGCTTTAAGCTTTGTTTTATCCCTTGTGGGTTATGTCTTGTTGTATATAGTCATATCAATTTTATAGTTTTAAATTATTTAAATTACCCGTTATAGTAACACTATAATTATCATTGGCTTACTTAGGTTAATTTCTACGTTATATTTAGTGATAAAATTTTTCTGGGATCGTGGGATTGTGTGTGAATTTATGGTGTTTTAGTGATAAACAAGTTTTATTAACAATCTACAAGGTTGTGATTTTTTTGTAGAGTTTTTACTCAAGTACGGTAGATTTCATAACGTAATTCCTGTTACTCCAGTAAGAGTTTTACCACAAGGTGAGGTTAGAATCTTTTATTGCAATTTTGTTTGTCAGTGCCTCAAGGTATTTAATAGTCAAATTTTATGAAATAATTTCAATATTTATAGTGAAATAGTGGTAGGAAGTTTGCTTCCGTTTGTGTATTTGGTTGGGAATTTGCCTATATATTTCCTCCACCGTCGTGAATATCTCACTGTAAATGTTTGACCTTGTTTTGCATAAACTTCCTTCAGAAATTTAATTGTTAGGGTTGGCCTTATGCCCATAAATAAATAATAAAAAAAAAAAATTTTTATTACTAGTTTTCCTTGGAGAACTATATCGTGGGCTTATAGCCAAAAATCAAATTTCGTCCATCTTTCGGGAATCAAATCATTGAAAATTGTAACTTTCAACTTCAAATTTGTAACTTAACCTGGACACCTTTAATTATTCTCGTTTTAAATTGGCCTAATTGTACTGGAGTTTTGATTATTGACCAATTAAGCTAGGTCATTATTTCTTTTCTGTAGTTTACGAAATTGTTTATTGCTAACTTCATCCAGAATACTAAATTAGGAATATAGAATACTAACCCAAGTTATCGTCACAGATTAGATATTTTTAAGCATTTCAAGCCATAAAATTGGCCAGACTAACGTAGTTGTTATTCACTAACCTTGTTAAAATTTTGCTAGTGACGAATTAATTTCGTATTAAACTGTTGTCATTTTAAATTCGTGTTTCTCTGATGTATGTGTTGTATAGTACCCTTCCTTTCTGATCTTTCTATAGGATCTGGCGCCCAAGGTACTCTTGAATTTTAGCCTACTTAAATTCAAGATTTAAACAAAAAAAAAAGGGAAATTTTTTTTAAAAAAAATTTTTTTGACAAAAAATAATAAAATAATAATTTTCCATCTTTTAAATTTTTATCACGTAAATCACTCTTGGCCTTACTAGGAGCGTTGCTTACGCTTACCCATGGCCCTTGGCCTCCTAAAAAAACTGGCTAGCCGAGCCTAATTTGTGTTGGTAACGAGTTATAATCCTTGTGTACTGTATTTTTATAAAGTCCCCAAATAAATTAGTTTGTGTCATAGAGGGAATGTCAACTGGCCTAATAAATACTACAAGTTAAATTGTAAGTGATGATGTCATTTTGGGCTCATCCTAATTAAATATTATAGTAAAACCTCAGGATCCAGAACTCAACCATTATGGAGTTATTAAATAATTCCTTAGATGAAAAGAAAGTAATTACAATAATTCTTTTGATTTAATCACTCGCTGTAAAGAAATTACTTACACTAAATAGTTCCCACGACAATACTATCATCAAAACACCGAGCACTTCCCTCAATGAGAATTTCGCCAACCAAGTAGGCATCATCCGAACGTCATAAAAATACACTTAATCTAAAAATATATCATATTTGACACTGCGCCTTATTGGTTTGATAGGTCACGGTTCGTTAAATCATTTAGTATATAATAGCATAATTTTTAGATGACATTTTAATCACTTTTAGATGATAGCAAGTTTCAATTTTATCTATCGCTGAGCAGAATGCTGGGTTGAAACGATCCGATCGCCCGTACGACATTTTGTAGGCGTGTGGAAGCTCACTAATAACTATAATGCTTATTAGATTAGTGTAATTATATCACTCCTGAAGAAATATTGGCTCGATGCGGGGCGTTTTATCTGCTCAAATTGACAGGATCACCGAAAGGATCTAATTGCAAAAGATGTAATTAAATATAATATCAATACACGGAAAGAAAACTTTTCTATATTGAAGTAATCGATTATACTTGCCAATAGAAAAATATTACTTGGTGTCATGTACGGGTGTTTTCAAATTTTAAATTTCGCGGGTTGCTTTACGCGCGCTGGCAAAATGAGATTCACCCCCCCGCCTCTCCAAGGAAAAGGACACGAGGACGACACTTCCGTTTGATCTGCCTTCAAGTCTGGCCACTCAGGTGTTTGTGGTTTCTATATAAATTACCCCAAATAAATTTATTGTTACTCAGGAAGAATCTAGAACAATAAACAGAGATCCACGAGGTAGGTGAATTTCTTATGGCACCATGCGTCATGCAGAATAATAATTAATTTCAGCATTTTGTGGTATTTTCTACCCATAGGTATCCATTCACTTGGCACAATAAATTATTATTAATTCAATAAAATACGAATTTTAAACCAGGAAACGATATATTGCAGGGTCTCTATTTGGGTCTGTTGGTCGTTCGTTTAGCGATAGAATTTCTTGGCGTCTTCTTCAAAGAGCTTGTCGTGTTAGTAGTGGTTACTCGTTTTGATATATCTCCTCAATAGCTGCGCTTTTCCTTGCAGTTTCATTCCGGTTCTGCTTGACCAAATTCCCTTCACTAGATCTGTAGTTTTTTAGTACACTGCCTTTTTGAGTACTTGGTGCGTAGGGACTCCATTTTTAGATTCCTCGAGAGTCGTTATTTCTTTTCAGTACGATTCCATGGTGATCCGAATACTCATCTTTCAGTAAGGTTTTCCTTGAAATTGTTGTAGGTTTATTGATTCTTCAGTTTCTCCTGCAATCGCTGTAGTGCCATAGTGACATACATCATACGGTTGATATTATTATTATCATAGACTTAGCAAGCTTCACACTTTTTCAGCCGTAGTTGGAAACTATTCATCACCATTCGACCACGTCGTAGACGCCTTTTTATCAACTGCTGGTCGGTCGAAATCGCGGAAGAATTATCCATGCATCGGATTTGATTAAAGCGCTTCTATTTTTCTCTTTTCGAGGCTGCTTTTAATTTTCTTCTTCTATTATTATAATGCACATACTTTCTCAGCCGTAGCGGAAAATGATCAGCCTATCATTCGCGCGTGTTTAGGATTCGGCTCCGTTGAGGCCCGTTCTACATTTTTAGATCACAGAGACTCTTAGTTCAGCACTTTTCTTAAAATATGCGTGGTTCCCAATAGTGCTATATTCTGTACTTCTTGGGCGCTCGGTAGACCAAGAAGTAGTTGTAGACTCCGGTCATGGTTTTTCTTAACAGATTCGAGGGCTCCTACAACCACTGACACGACTGTGGTCTTTGCATTCCACATTCTGCTAACTTCTATTTGGAGGTCTTTGTACTTGCTCAACTTCACTGTTTACTTGAGCATCACATTGGTGTCATTCAGGATAGATACATCGATCAGCAAACATGGTGTATTTTTTTCATAAAATGTTTCGTAACCTTCTTATTTACTGATCCATTTTTTTCAAAAACACTGGGATTCTTCCTCTAGCTAACACTAATTTATTCTCTAAATTTCAATAAAATCAGACTTTTCTCTCTTAAGTTATTTAGCTTAAAAGAGACTTAACGGACGGAGGGGCAGACGGGGCGACGAACAGACTGACAGAAAGATCGACCCATGACGAATATTTTGAAAGCAGTTACGAACTCCATGATTAACAGTTATATCATAATTTTTGTCTCTACGAGCGATGTTTACAATTTTTGAAATGTGTCGATGAAATGCTTTCGTATTTCCAAACATAATAGATACTAAAAAAATTCATATAATTTTTTTGTAGAGGATTTTATGAACTTTATTTTTACATATAAACATAATTTCGATATCGCTAATGGTTAGAGAGAGATATAAAAAAACTGAATCAGATCGCCATCTTTCCAAGATGGCGGCTCGAGCGCAACAGTTTGAGTTAAACACTTTTATAATATTTAATAGTAAACATTAATGAACATCGCTGCCAAGTTTCAAAACATCATCAGTTTTTCCCTCCAATTTCCCCTATTTGACTAGAGTATAGTTATAGTTATAGATAAACCTAATAAATACGCAGCTAGTTATTTAATATCAACGGTCAAAAAAATAAGAACATCTAGGAGTTATTAGAAAACAAGTTAAATTGCCCTCTGGGCACGGGCATAGAATAGGCCCAGGGAACCCCCTGCCTGTCGTAAGAGGCGACTATCTGGGGCAACTGTCCCTGTTTTTTCCCTTCACACCCTATCCAAATCCTGTCAGTAACCTGATCCTAAAATCCTATACGACACTGTTTATCCTGACTCCTATTCCCGGGGAGTAAACCTCGCTAACAAATCTGGAATCCCAAGGTGTTATGTGTAACCGTGCCGATGGGACGCATGGCTCCACATTAGTGAGTCCCGAACGGTAACCGTATTCTCTACGTAAAAGAGACGTGTGTCCCCAGCGACAAAGGGGAAACCATGAGGAAATATGATCAAACACATAGCCTCGGAAACCTCGTTGGCCAGTCGAGGAGAAACAGGCCCTAGAGTAGATTGCGTTGCTGGATCTGCTCTGGACGAGCGACAGCATACCGAAGGAAGCAGTGGTCTTAGCGGCGCTGCCCCTCGTAGAGCTACCGCTATAAATACCGCGAGCTTGGAGACGACGGTCGTACCTCGGTTCCTGCTCGTCAAGAAATTAGAAGGCGATTTCAGCAATGTTAGTCCCTTCCTAATATCTAGAACATTATATGGACTTATCGGTGACGTAAAATCTGTGAGGAAAACAAAAGATGGATTACTGGTCGAAACATCAACGAATGCGCAAGCTAAACGTTTGCTTCAAGTTACCAGATTCTCTGATCATTCCGTTGAGGTTGTCCCACATGGCTGGCTTAATAATGCAAAGGGAGTTGTTTATTGCCGAGACCTTCTCAATTGTTCTCTAGATGAAATCCATGATGAACTAAAAAGTCAGGGAGTAATTAAAGTAGAAAGAATTAAAACTAAACGTGAAAATAATCTGTTTGATACGCCAAACCACATTCTAACATTTAACACGCCTCGTCTACCTTCTACTATTAACGCAGCAATGTACAGGCTACCAGTTCGTCCGTATGTACCAGCCCCTATGAGATGCTTTAAATGTCAACGCTTTGGACATACGTCTATAAAATGCAACAAGGTACAAGTTTGTGTTCGTGGCAAACCTCTTCATGAGGGATCGCCTTGTGAAACACCAATTACATGTGTAAACTGTGGGGAATCACATTCTGCCAGATCAAAAAATTGTCCTAAATATAAAACTGAGCTTGCGATACAAAGAATTAAAGTCACTGAAAAAATTAGCTACTCTGAAGCCAAGAAAAAAGTATCAGTGCAAACCCCAGTCGAAGGTATGTCTTATGCACAAGCTGTTAATTCAACAAACAATGATATTCAAAAAATTGTTGACCTACTAGCACCACGAATTATGGACTTAGTTAAAGATATATTTAAAAACCAACAAGCAGTTCAGTAATTATCACAAACTCAGTCTAATATGTCAGTGCCAGCAGACAAAATCTGCGCAGAAAAATTTGCCCAACCGCACACTAATCCCACAGAAACTACTCGAGACAAAAGAAAAAGGGACTCTGAATTTAGCATATCACAATCATCTGGAGACGAGTTACTCTCGGAATCATGTAGCATTACTTCTGCTAACAGTTCTGTAGGAAGACAGAAAAAGAAACCAGGCGGGCAAAGGGGTAGACCTAGAAAAACTACCACTTAACATTTTCCTCTTCAACGAAAACTTCATTCAATGGAATTGTAATGGTCTTACAAATCACTTTGCAGAACTGAAATTACTATTGAATAAATATTCGCCTTTCTGTATTTGCTTACAAGAAACGCACTTGAAACCACATGAGAATTTTTCCTTACGAGGCTATAATATTATACGAAAAGATGTAACAAACAATACGAGCAAAAGGAGGAGTAGCATTCCTTATTCATGAAAACATACCTTACCAAACTATTCCATTAAGGACATCCTGTCAAGCAACTGCTATTAGACTGCATAGCCCCTTACAAATTACTGTATGCAATATTTACCTACCTGAATTTGATTGGCAACTCGACGACCTAACTGATCTTATCGATCACCTTCCCACCCCAATTCTATTCCTTGGGGACTTTAATGCACACAATCCCCTGTGGGGCTCAAATTTTAAAGACGCTAGAGGTAGAATTGTCGAAGATATGCTAGAAAATACGAATCTCATATACCTAAATACAGGCGAGGGTACTTACTTCAGCGCAAGAAATGGTAATATTTCAGCTATTGACCTCACTTTTAGTTCTCCCTGCACAGCGACACAACTTCAGTGGTCAGTAATACAAGACCTACATGGCAGTGATCACTTTCCTATACTAATAGAAACAAGCACACCAAGGACACAAATAGACATGCCACAAAAGTGGTGTCTATCCTATGCTGACTGGGACAAATTTAGAGATAATATGGATGAAAAGTTGAAACACCTTGATCAAGTAACAATTGAAAATTTTAATAACATAGTTTTGCAATCTGCTATTGAATCAATACCTAAATCTAGGGGAATTCGGCACAAACCTCCGGTGCCTTGGTGGAATACCGATATTAAGAATTCCATCAAGGCAAAAAATGTAGCTCTAAGAACTTTCAAGAGAAATCCATCAGTAGATAATTTAATAACTTTTAAAAGGCTAAGAGCTATTTCTCGAAGAATCATACGTGAAAGCAAAAGAAAGTCATGGGAAAATTATGTTTCAACACTCTCAAGTGATACATCTACAAAAGACGTCTGGAAAAAAATCAAAGCCATATCAGGAAAACAGTTTCCAGCTGTAACATCGTTTCTTGAGATTAATACACATATAATTAACGATCCTACCCAGATTGCAGAGGCGCTGGCTTTTCAATTTTCTACTGTGAGCAGCTCAAACAACTACTCGATAAAATTTTTGAATATCAAGAATAATTTCAATACACCATTTGACTTTACCACTGATGAAGATTTGCCCTACAACTACCCCTTCTCCATAGAGGAATTCGAATCTGCCTTGGCAGACACCAATAATTCTCCCCCAGGCCCGGATGATATACGTATGAAATGATTCGTCAACTCTCTGCAGAATCAAAAAATGCATTACTTGAAATTTTCAATTCCATTTGGCAAACAGGCATATATCCAGATCAATGGAGAGAGGCTATCGTAATCCTACTGTTAAAACCAGGTAAAGATAAGCAAAATCCAAGTAGTTATCGCCCTATATCGCTAACATGCTGTCTGAGTAAGATACTAGAAAAAATGGTAAATCAGCGACTAATATGGATATTAGAAACTAATAGTTACATTGCTAAAGAACAAACTGGATTCAGAAAGTATCATTCCACTATGGACTACTTAGTGAACCTGGAAACTGCTATACAAGATGCTTTTATATCTCGTCAACACTTGGTAGCTGTGTCCTTCGATATTTAAAAAGCATTCGATATGACCTGGAGAGATGGAATTTTGGAAAAACTTCATAACTGGGGACTTAGAGGAAACTTACCAATCTTTATCAAATCTTTCCTGGATGATAGAGTTTTCAGAGTTAGAGTTAGCAACTCACTTTCCTCTAGATCTGTTCTAGAAAATGGGGTCCCACAGGGATCAACTATAAGCGCCATAAACGATTTAATTTCTACGGTTATCGCACCCTTAGGCAAATGTCTTTACGTTGACGATCTCATCATATTTATGACTGGCAATTCTATGCAAACTATAAATAGAAAACTTCAAAGTGGTATAAACACCATTGTCGAGGAAGCTGAGATGCGAGGATTTCGATTCTCAGAGGCAAAATCATGTTGTATTCATTTTTGTAGGCTTAGAAAACCTCACAGAGAACCATCTCTATTCATCAAGGGAACACCCATACAAAATGTGGAGAAAATTCGACTATTAGGTCTCACGTTCGACAGAAAACTTACCTGGAAACCACATATAAAAGATCTCACTACAAGATGTAAGCAAACTCTTAATATACTGAAATGCATATCCCATATAAAGTGGGGTGCGGACAAAGAAACCTTGTTGCGACTCTATAAATCACTAATTCTCTCCAAAATGGACTACGCCTGCATTGTTTACTCATCTGCTAGAAACTCCACTCTTAAACCTCTTGACACATTACATCATACCGCTATAAGATACTGCACAGGAGCGTTTCGAACGAGCCCCATCCCAAGTATCTGTTGTGAATCGGGTATTCCGCCATTAAAACTCAGAAGAGATCAGTTACTCCTATCCTATTCCGCAAGAGTATGGGCAAATCCAAAAAATATAAATCATGCAAGATTTTTTCACCCCAAGATGCGTAATAGATACAATCTTAAGCCAACCGTAACTCGTCCAGCGGGTATTAGAACATTGGAATTATGTCGTAATTTAAATATTACGTTACCTGACATCATACAAACCAGTTTCTGTGAAGTACCCCCTTGGCTCATACCGAAAATCACAACCCGCCTAGATCTTACATTTATGCCAAAAAGTGAAATATGTCAGCTTCTATTTAAAAACAAATTCCTCAGTATTCTAGATGAATACAGCAATTCTACCCACATATATACGGATGGGTCAAAAACCGAATTTGGAGTAGGAAGCGCAATTGCAATTTCAAACCAAGCACATTACTGGAAACTATCTAAAGATGCTAGCGTGTATACGGCGGAACTATACGCTATCTTGCAAGCCCTGTATTATTGCGCTTCAAACAGCGAGTTATGCTTCACCATCTGTACGGATTCACTCAGTGCCTTACACACTATATTAAATTCATATACTACTGAACCAATAGTGCAGTTGATACTGGCAAATATTTACAACTTACATCTAAGACAAAAACAAATAGTTTTCATATGGACACCAGCTCACATCGGTATAGATGGTAATGAACTAGGTGACGAGGCTGCCCGTAATGCTGCTAACTCTGATACCGAAGTTGACTATAAGTACATAAGACTAGATGACGTAACAGCAAATACCAAAACCAGAATAAACGATCAATGGCAACATGAATGGAGTAGCTACGAAGGTAAACTAAAAGATGTTAAGCGGACCATAAAACCTTGGACAGATCCTGTTAAGCTAAATAGAAGAGAACAAGTGGTTCTCACCCGCTTACGAATTGGCCACACCAATCTCACCTCTTCGTACCTTCTTCTAGGAGAGCCCGCGCCAATGTGCGAAAATTGTGATGAAGTCCTAACGATAAAACATATCATAGAAACATGTACGGTCTTTGAAGTTCTACGTCAACACCGGAATATCCCAAATCAAGTTGCAAATGCTTTAGCAAATACAGCAGACGCAGTTAATACACTAATTCAATTTTTAAAAGATGCAAGTTTATTTACAAAGATATAAATGTGACAAAGTACAATATGAAAATGACGATTAATATTTCTTTACACGGCTGAATAACCTTAGATGTTGAAGCCGTTAAATTAAAAAAAAAAAAAATAAATAAAAAAAAAAATAAAAATAAAAAAAAAAAAACAAGTTAAACACATTCAGTATTTAAAAACAAACTCATTTGTAATGTCAACAAGCAAACTTCTTAGAAAAACGTAAAATAATATATTACTTTTGCAAATTGAATAATATCAAGATATAAAATTTTAGCATGTAATGTACTCCACTTCTCTACTCTCTTCATCGCCTCACTACTCTCTTTTTGCCCATTTCGGGTATTCCTTTAACAACTTCTCGGTTTCGTTTTCCATATTATACCTGTTCAAGGTTGCAGCTAAAATAAACATGTAGTTTTACTTCCTGTAACTTTTTTTGTTCGCACGATTACTCTGGAACCGTTTAAGATATTGACTTGAAATTTGGTACACGTATGTACTTTAATGGGATCTGGAAAAAAATTATATTTTCATCTTATTCCGTCGAAGGGTTGGGGGGTAAACTGGGGTAAATGTGGGGTATTTTACACTTTCACACTACATATTTAAAAATATTTGCTGTACTCTCTTGCGCTCAGTGTAAAACAACCAACCAAAAGCACAAAAAATGGTGATTTTGACGTATTTTTGGATCTTTATCAATGGTAAAAAATCGAACTATGTAAAATGTATATTGTTTCTCGTATCTTCAAATGTTGAAGTTTGAAAAAATCCATTTTTTTAATAAGAATTTTTTTTTATATATTTTAAAAATGAACTGAAACATCAAAGAAATCAAGCAGTAAGAGTCCATAAAATTGGTATTTGTATATACAAGAGAAGCTAAGGTCTCAAAAAATTTTTTGGCATTAGCCATCCCTGTTACCACCCTTACCCCATTATTTAAGGGAATGAAAAAAAATTGTGATTTAGTGTGTGTAAAAGAACCAAAAACCCCAAAATATTTTTTTACTTCATCCACCCCCACTACCACCCCCCTATCACCACCCCCACCCCACTAACGTTGTGGGATATCATTTTATGGGTTTTTGGGGTAGACGATTTCAAATATTACATTATTATAGTACCATAAACAATTATTTCCACATACAGAATTTTTTCGTTGTCAGAGACTTGGATAGAAAATCTGGATGTGGAAGTAGTGATTCCTTGGGCAGCGGTTTTTATTATTTGGGTTAGTACTATCAAAAAAATATATGAAAAGTGGATTAAGATACAAATAATAGAAAGGATCCAAAGGTTTAAGCCACAGCACTCAGTGAATAATAACACAGTCACAC
Organism: Rutpela maculata; assembly: GCA_936432065.2. Lineage (NCBI taxonomy): Eukaryota > Metazoa > Arthropoda > Insecta > Coleoptera > Cerambycidae > Rutpela > Rutpela maculata. The sequence continues at coordinate 80,485,483 of OW386289.2, read as the reverse complement.
ACAAAAAAAAGTCGAGTGCGAGAAGGCAGACCTATTACTCCCATGCATTTCGACCCGCTGAACACCAATCCGATGTCCGTTTTGTCTGACTGGCTCTTGCATTTTTGCTAACCTCAAAAAACGCCTTAAAAATTCCCGAAAAATCCCAAACAAGTAAATAAAAGTCAAAAAACACCTAAAAGATGCCCGAAAAATCTCAAACAAGTAAATAAAAGGCTTACATGTACTGATCACTATATCTATACGTAATTTGGGGCACTGAAACCGAATCCAAGGTCAGAATTTATGCGCGATGATTGAATATCTTGTAAAATCCATATTTAGGATGAAAACGTACCCAAAAATGACTGAATCAGAGCCCGAAATTGACTTTGCTCTACATAATATCTGAACATATAATTTCCGACGTATTTTCACGAGCTGAACATAATACCGTAGTCAGAATTAAAGCACAATCTGCAAATTTCATAGAGAAATATCATTTCAGCATATATTCTCATCAACTCTAGTAAGCGGAGATGGATAACTTTTAAATTTTTAGGTATCTAAAGGAAAATATTACTGAACAGTGACATTTTTAGGAAAAATTTTTCGGACAAAGTTTAGAATTGTATAGTTTTCTTTATTCTGTTTGATTGTCATATGCGATTTAATTTACTACAAACAACACAGAAGGAATTCGCATTATTTACACAGTTGTGCAAATTTCTTGTAGCCCTATACTCATAGGAAGCCAAGCTTCCCACTTCACTAGAGCTGCGGTTGCATGATGACGACGCCCACGGTCTCGCTTTCCCAACCTGACCGGCCGCCGATACTGGGGTTTCCCTCCCCAGCATCGTAAACTCTTTCTCTATTTTTGCCATGACGGCATTTTTTTTACCTAGGAACTTAGTCGAAATAAATCGTTGCCCGCCGTCACCACGTGGAGGTGTTCTAGTCGCAAAAATAGAAAAAGAGATAAATGGCATATGGTGACAATCAAACAGCATAAAGAAAACTATACAATTCTAAACAGCTCTAAGAAAAAAAAGTAAAACATCATCAAGGGAGGGTGTAGGTAAATGTTAAGTCCAAACGATATTCCTCTCTCAACAGAGCAAACTTTGTCCGAAAAATTTTTCCTAAAAATGTCACTATTCAGTAATATTTTCCTTTAGATACTTAAAAATTTAAAAGTTACCCATCTCCGCTTTCTAGGGTTGGTGAGAATATATGCTGAAATGATATTTTTCTATGAAGTTTGCAGATTGCGCTTTAATTCTGACTACGGTATTATGTTCAGCTCGTGAAAATACGTTGGAAATTATATGCTCAGATATTATATACAGCAAAGACAATTTCGGACTATGATTCAGTCATTTTTGGGTACGTTTTCACCCTAAATATGGATTTTACAAGATATTCGATCGTCGCGCATAAATTCTGATCTTGGATTCGGTTTCAGTGCCCCAAATTACGTATAGATATAGTGATCAGTTCATGTAAGCTTTTTATTTACTTATTTGGGATTTTTCGGGCATTTTTTAGTTGTTTTTTGAGGTTATGTCAAAATTCCTAACTGATAGGCTAATTCTGATCTCATATTTAACGCCCCAAATTACGTATAGATATAGTGATCAGCTCATTTAAGCTTTTTATTTACTTCTTTGGAATTTTTCGGTCATTTTTAAGGTGTTTTTTGAGGTTAGCAAAAATGCAAGAGCCAACGGGCAAAACGGAGATCGGATTCGTGTTCAGCGGGTCAAAATGCTTGGGAGTACATAGGTCTGCCCTCTAGCACTCGACTTTTTTTGTGTGTGCCGGTGTAATTTACCGAATTAGAAATTAATGCACTGCACTCTGATTCAAATAGAATTACAAGACAAAAGAATGAAATACGACTCTCTATTTTTATGTACTAAGTATATTTGTCTTTGTAAAGAAATACCCATTTTATGCAACTTGCTCTCTACATATGACGTGGTTAGGGGTCACCGTTTCTCCCAATTAGCAGTCCTCGTCAGCAGAGAGAAAACAAAAGGAAAAATATATCAGGTTCAGAATTTTTTAAATTAATTCAAATTTTGTCCACCTGTGTTCTGTCTGATATCATATCTTCACTTTAAAAGCGTAATAAAAGTTTCAAACAATTATCTTAAAGCTTACTTACCTACTTTCAACAAGTTAGTTGATAAATGCTTTTAAAATGGCTAACCAACTACATTATTGTCGTAATTCTCAAATTCAATTTCATCAAGTTTGTCGTCAGACCTGAAAACACTTTGACGTGGTTCACATTTTCTCTCCAAACTGGCCTCAACATTCAATTCTTGAACCAAATTAATTTCATTTTGCAGTTTTTTTGGCGATTATGTCGTATGTATTTAAGATAGGAGTTCGTTGTCTATAAAACCTACTTTTTTTATCCACTCTTAATCCTGATGTCAGTCCACAGTTAATGTCAGGATAAAACCATTTCGGGATATCCTGGGAGGTACTAAAATGGGCTGTTTTGAGGATATCCGAAAATAGGATATCCTAAAAGGTGAATCCATTTTTCTATTTATTTTACGTTCTGAGATATACAGGTACTTTCATTTATCACTCCACATCCCGATTGTGCTGTATCGGGTTATTATCAATATTATTATAGGTAAATTGTGCAACAGTGACTACAAGTTCTAGTTGTCCATAATATTCAAGTTAAATTTCTTTGGAAACGATGTTGGTATGAAATTTACGGTGTTCGTTGACTCTATTTTCTGCAGCATTCAGTGAAATGATTTACTCATTGTGATTTACCGTGCAGTTGCATAATGCACGGTGCACTGCAATCGATCAGGTTAATTAGAAACCGAACCACACGGCCCCCCCGCGGCGGTTCTACCCAACCCCTGCGGTTTTTGTGGCCCCCTCGGCCCCACTAAACCAAACCAGAACCTCGTATCCACCCAGCACGCGTTCCTTCGTAATTAGCTGAATATGTTAATATTTCTACATTCCTATCATTGTTCGTATCAATTTTATTCTTGCCTATTATTTATTGCTGGTGTTTATATTTTCTTAGAAACGTTTATTTTGATGGTTTGTGTTAAATCCTAATTAATGTTTTGTATGTGATTAAAAGCAAATGACACAACTCACACTCCCTTAATATAGTACAACGACTAGAGGTTTCCGGAATAATGTCATATGAATTATATTTATTTTTTCTTTTTGACAATTTAATAGTAAATGCATCAAAGAACTGTTTTCATATTGCCAAATGTCGTCGGGGTCGCCAATTTATAGCAGGGTTAAAATTCAATAATAAAATTTTTATATATACAGGGTGTCCCGAATCTCCCGCCTTCCCCTTTAGGTGCTAATTCTCCATGCAAAAATAGTAAGAAAAGTTCCTATAAACATGTGTCCGGAAATGCTTCCTAAGGGAGCTGCTGCCCTCTAAGGATGGCGCAAAATAGGTGTTTTTACTAATTATCTCGGAAATGATTTGGAACACCTTTATGAAACTTGGTTAACTTTTTTCGATTATTAAAGGTTATTGTTTTACAGTATTATCCAAAATTAATTTTATCCAGGGGCGGAGAAACGAGGTGTCGGTGTTCTTTGTTTCTACATATTAATTTTTCCATTTGAAATTTTTAGTATTTTAATCCATGATTATGATGCCCTGGTTAATTCTGCATAAAAAAGGGCCTCTTTACAATTAGCCATATGGCAAGCCGTTTTCGAGTAAAAGCGGTCTAAACGAAATATTGCATATTCGTTTGCTAAATGCGCATTATTTATTTTTCAAAGTAGGCGTAAAACAATAACCTTTATTGATCGAAAAAGTTAACCAAGTTTCATAAAGTTGTCCCAAATAATTTCCGAGATAATTAGTAAAAAAGACCTATTTTTGCGCCATTCTTAGAGGGCCGTAGCTCCCTTAGGAAGCATTTCCGGACACATGTTTATAGGAACTTTTATTACTATTTTTGCATGGAGAATTAGCACCTAAAGGGGAAGGCGGGAGTTTCGGGACACCCTGTATATGTATATATTCCAATAAGTTGTTTTTAAATTAACATTTTTAAATAAACATGTTATATTTTTTGATAAAAATTGTTATTCTATGTATTTTGTTTTTCATTCCCCTCCTTGGCTACTTAAGCTTCTGGTGTGTGACTTATATTTATCCAGCAAGTGAACTGATCGCCACACACCCCTTTTAGGGGAATGGCGCCTAAATAGACAAAAAAAAAAACTTGAAACTGAGAAGAGAATCAAATTTTGAGAAAAAAATATATATACAGCTTGTCATATAAATTGATAGTCTTTGGCGTTTGAACGTTTATAAGACTAAGTGTAAAAATCTCAAAAAATAAAACAATTACGTCAAAAATTCTAAAGACCAAAATGAAAGAATATCAATTAGGCTTTTAAATGATTTGACTATTTCTGTAGCACAAAAAACAAATCAGTTATGATAGAAATAATGTGCTTCTCCAAATTTTTTTTTAATCGTCGCCATATTTTTAATGTTAGTAATTAAAAATATTTATTCTCTTATACTGTTTTCATACAGATGACATAGAAGCTCAAATTTTGTCGTTCGTTTACAACACTTGCCTTAGAAGAAAATTACATTTTAAACTATAAAGAGATTTTCAAGAAAACATAAAATGTTTGTTTCTGCAAATTTTTCAATAAATATTAATTTTAGCGAAAAAATGGAGAACATCAGAAATAAAGCTTATAAATTGAGAATGAATTTGTTTTTTTAATAATTATATAGGATTAACAATTTCGGAGATACTTAAGTTTGTTGATGGCATCCGAACGTTTATAGGATAAAGTATTTAGTTTAAATTTTGAATACCTTAGAAACTATGACACTTCATAAAAAATTCTAAGGAACAGAATTAAAGATACTTAATTAATCATTGTGTAAGATGATTTGGTTTGTTTCTGTATAATAAAAAGTAAAGTTATGCCCGAAACAATGTGCGTTTTTTTAACAAAACGTTTCCATCTTGTTATTGTAATGGCCCAGTAATTAAAATCTTTTTTTATTAATATGTAGCATCAGCTAGATGTTCAGTTTTTTGTCCATTTAAAACATTTGCTTTAGAAAAAATTTCGATCCTCCATATTGCAGCTCACATTTTGATTTTCTTAATTTTGATTTTAGATTCGTCATCAGCGAGCCCAAAAACAAATATAAAAAAAAATAAAAAAAAATAAAAATAAAAATAAATAGTAATACTTTTTCAAATATTAAATATCTAAATTTAGGGGCAGTTTTCACCCCTTGAGGGTAAGAGCAACAGTCCGGACCATATAGAAACTGAAGATAATTCATTTTATTACAATAATTAATTTAAAAAAAATATATCTTTACATATGAGATTATCTCTAAATTTTACATATTTTTTACCTCTAAATTATATAGTAGTGTTTTAGAAAATAAATTAATGATTCAATATAATATTTAAACAAAATCAAAATTCATACATGGTCATTTGTACTTATATGATGAAATCTTTAAGAATATATGAGAGCAGCTCATTATTTGTCAGTATGGCTTTGCAAAGGGTAGGTCAACAATTACAAATACATTTTCTGTCACTCAATTTTTATCTGAGGCTATTCATGCTGGCAGACAAATTGACGTTATATACACCGATTATTCTAAAAAAATTGACAGTTGACCCACCGTATTCGTCTTCATAAGCTTAAGGTACTTGGTTTTTCGGACCTGTTACTTCCTTGTTGTCCTCTTTTTTAACTGTAAGGAATCAATACGTAAAATACTAGTTTAAGTCTGATCAATTCTTAGCTACATCTGGAGTGCCCCAAAGCTCATAATTGGGACCTCTATTCTCTACCTTATTTATTAATGATGTAGTCACCTATGTTGATGTCAACTGTCTGCTATATGCCGATGGTATGAATTTGTTTTGTACTGTTAATTCAGATGGGAACTGTGGGCTACTCCAAAATAAATCAATTGATGTAAATGTTTGGTACATTCGAAATAATCTCACCTTAAACACTACCAAATGTAACGTTTCATTTTTAAGTAGAAAGAACCAGCCACTGTTATTTGACTAATAGTTGAACGGTACTGTCTTGAATAGGTCAGATGAGTTTTAAGTCTTGATTGTTCTTTTTTATTCGAAATTAAATTTTAACAAACATATTGAAAGTATTGTTTTGTCGGCTATAGAAGTTTGGGTTTGTGATTAGAAATTCAAATGGTTTTGACGATGACGACGTTGAATTATTGAATTTGCTTTATACTGCATTTGTTAAGTCCTGACTTGAATATGCCTCTCTTATTTGGAATCCTGGCTATAACGTAATATTGTAATTATATAGAGAACATGGACAGTTGCTAAATAAATTCGGTTTTATTAGCTTACACAACCTCAGGAAACTGTTCTCTTTTATTTGTGCACAAATTAATTCATAATCTGATTGATTATACATATATCTTCAGTATGTTAAATTTTCACGCCCCATTATTTACAACACGTAATCAAATATCATTTTATATTCCCACACCACGAACAAACCTTTCTCGCCATGGTGTGCTGCAACCAAATTTAAATCGAAGTTGATGCCACTCGGATTTTTTTTTCACATTCTTGGATGTATGTAGAGCCAATTTAAACGATATTTAAAATCATTCATCACAACATTTTTTTTTACAAGTATTTTACTTTTTTTTTAATATGCCACAAATAATAATTTATAAACAATATTTTACTTTCTTAGTTTAATGACAATAACACAGCGACACAAAAAAAAGTGGTATGGCTTGCGGACCAAACCAGTGTATCCTTATCTATTTGGACCCGCTGAAACCGATTCCGAAGTCAGATTTGTCAGATTGTTTCGTTTTTCACCTCTAACCACAACCCCCCCCCCCAAGAAATGGTCTGTTCGGCGGACCATACCGCTGTATCTTTATGTATTTGGACCCTCTAAAGCAGAATCTGAAGTCAGAATTGTCAGATTCGCTCGATTTTCACCCAAAAACACCCCCAAAACAAAAAAGTGGACTGGCCTGCGGACTAGACCAGTATATCCGTATGTATTTGGACCCGCTGAAACCGAATCCAAAGTCAGAATTATCAGATTCGTTTTTCAGACCAGTGTCCTTATCAAATATATATAAGGATACACTGATATGGTCCGCCGGACAGACTATTTTTTTTTTGGAGGGGTGTTCTATTGAGGTTAGGGGTAAAAAACGAGCCAATCTGAAAATTCTGACTTCGTATTCGGTTTCAGCGAGTCCAAATAGTCTGGCCGCAGGCTAGACCACTTTTTTTGTGTGACTGTGTCATTAAACAAAAAATGTAACATACTTGTAAAAAATGAATGATTTTAAATATCATGGAAATTGGTTCTATATACATCCAAGAATGAGTAAGCAAGCGTGTGTAAAAAAAAATCCGAGTGGCATCAACTTTGATTTAAATTTGGTGTGTAACGCTTACACTTTTTTAACGCTTTATACGGTGGTGATAAGCTTGAACAGTTGATTGACATGGCGCGTTACAAACGATTCGCAAATCGGTTACTGAAACTAAATTTCAAGAATTTGATCGAAGTGTCCGTTACCTGGTCACTGCACATTATAAGAAATTGAAATAATACACTGCTTGACTTTGTTGAAAAAGTCACTACCTATATTATTTTTCAAAATATACTGACTTGTTTAACAAAGTCAAATAGTGTATTATTTCCATTTGTTAAAACTAAATTAAATTGGAGTATGTGAAAATTAAGGCGATAGTTTTTAGCTTGAATTCCTTGTTTGACGACATTTACAGTGTAAACCTGGATTTTATGCTCATAATTGCCCCAATAACTCTTCTTTCAAAATTCCCGCCAATTGCATTTCTTTCATTTTTTGGACAATTGAAAACATTTGCCACAAACTTTGGCCGGTTTGATTACAATGCGATTCGGTTTTTTTTTCTGAGGGCGCGCACCGTAACGCTCAATGAGAAAACTCTCGCCGACTGTATCAATGCAATCCTTTCACCTACCAACTACAAACCGAAGAACCTAGTGGTTTGATTACGATGAAAAACGTTCAATTTTTCACAGGCCCTGCAATATAAATTGCCGGCCCTTAACGCCCATATTCGCAAGAAACAAGTTTGCTTGTTTGGACGAATGCTATCATCAAAACACTTCGGTTAGTCGTTTCATAAATTTTTTACTTTTCGACACTAGCTCGTATAGTACAGTAACTAGAGGTTTTAACTTCGGAATAATGTCATACTGAACGGATTTCGTTCATTTTTGGCAGTATTATAGTAAATGCTTCACAGAAAAGTTCCTATATTGTGCGGGGGCTTGCTAATTTATAGGGGGTGGATGCCACCTTAAAAAATATATATATTTATTGGAGCTGAAATAGAATTAGATTTTAAGAACAAAAAGTTCTATGCAATTTTTCACATAAATTGATAGTTTTTGAGTTATAACGACTTCAAAATTGTGATTTTAGCTTAAAAAAAAGTATTTCCAAACGGCTTTCGTCAAGTATCTCGAAAAATACTACTTTATCGAAAAAATCTTACAGACCAATTACAGAAAGTATAAACTGGGAATTAATTATATTTTTTGTTTATTGATGTAGAATTAATAATTTCGGAGATATTTAAGTTTATATTTGGTATCCAAGTGTTTGGAAATTACCTTTAAAGTTTAAAATGCATTTTTTTCTAAAGCAAGTGCTTTAAATGAGCAAAAAAATTTCATCATCTAGGTAATGTCAACGAAAAACTGTGTTTCAGATAATTTTTTTTAATTACTGGCTAATTAGAGTAACAAAATGGCGAACTTTTTATATAAAAAAATATAAATACGCATATTTTTCCGTCATAACTTCTTTATTTCTTATGCTACAGGGACGAGTAAAAAATAATTTTAAAGCGCAATTAATTGTCTTTAATTCCATTTCTTAGCATGCGTGACGTAGGTGTCACAATTTCTGAGATATTTAACATTTAAACTGCATTTTTCGTCTTATAAGCGTTCGGACGCCATTTAAATAAAATAAATAAACAAGCGAAATTAATTATCAGTTTATGAGCTTTATCGTTTGTCTCTACTCATTTTTCAATAAAACTAATATTTATTGAGATATTTGGAAAAAAAAATACGTTTTATCGAAAATACCTTTATAGTTTAAACTGTATTTTTTCTAAAGCAAGTGCTGCATACAAACCAAAAAATTTGACCATCTACGTCATGCTATATATTAATGAGAAACAGTGTTTGAAATTCCTTTTTTTTAATTACTGGCTAATTACAGTAACAAAATGGCGACGTTGTTATTAAAAAAATGTGTATATGCACATTGCTTCGGTCATAACTTTTTTGTTTTTTATGCTACAGAAACAAATAAAAAAGCAGTTGAGAGCTTAATTAATAACCTATTATTCTACCTATTAGCATCTTTGACGTAGGTTTCACAGTTTCTGAGATATTTAACTCTAACTCTAAATAATTATCTTATGAACACTTGGATAAGAAATGTAAACTTAAATATCTCCGAAATTATTAATCATATATCAATAAATAAAAAATATAATTAATTCCCAGTTTGTACTTTGTGTAATTGGTCTATAACATTTTTTCGATAAAGTAATATTTTTCGAGATACTTGACGAAAACCGTTTGAAAATACCTTTTCTTTAAGCTAAAATCGCAATTTTGAAGTCGTTATGACTTAAAAACTATCAATTTATATCCAGCTCCAATAAATATATATATTTTTCAAGTGCCACCCCCTATAAATTAGCAAGCGCCCTCACAATATAGAAACTTTTCCGTGAAGCATTTACTATTATACTGCCAAAAATGAACGAAATCCTTTCAATATGACATTATTCCGAAGTTTTGCATATTTTTTACCTCTAGGTACTGTACTACTAGAATATTAGAGCTTCTTGTTAATATTCTAGCTTGGTCAGATTTAGATCAATGGTATATGAAAAGAACGAATGGTTTCTTTGAAAGCTATCTTCTGAATACTCAAAATAATGTTTTTAACAATAAGCAGTAAGCAGAAATACAAGATATTTATTTTTAAAAATTTATTTTTGTTGTTTTTGAAGTTTCGTTCGTATTTTGTTTTTCTTAAACATATCTTCATGCAACCTACATCGATAGTTACCGTATAATATATAAAAAATGCGCTCCTTCGAATTCCGTAACAAAAAATATTTATGACGGCATGGCTTTGTGAACACTTGCCCGAGCGATTTTTGCAAAAATAATTGCACCCTTTTTAACCGACTTCAAAAAATCTAAAAAAGAAGGAGATTTTCAATTCGACCCATATACATGTCTTTTTTATGTTCAATCATTAGTTATAGATTCGCTTATACGATTTCTATGAAATCTTCACACAACGTAAATGACTCGACAGTGCGGTGACCCCATATTAATTTCATTATGCTACGTCTAGTGTAAGGTGAGCAAAAATTGGAAACAAGTGTTTTATTGAATATTTTGCAATATTTGGCGAAGGCTTCAAGTAAATTTCGTCGGAACTGCATTAAAAATGCTAGTAGGTATTTTAGGAGTAGCTGATAGTGAAAGTGAACAGAGGTGCCCCCCCCCAATATCGTGGTTGAGTTGGGAAATTCAAGCTTCAAGTTGAGAAAATTCGGGAAAAATTTCACTCCCTTCCCCCGCTAATCAATGTTTGTTGTCGAAGGAATTGTTTGTATTGTGGTTCGAGTTGGGGCCTTCAAGCTGAAAAATTTCACCCCCCGCTCATCAATTTTCATTTTGGAGGAGAAAATTTTTTGAGGAGTTGGGAATTATTCAAATATTTTTTTTATCGAATTTATCCACTATTTTATGAAAGCACTGTAAATTATCACTTTCTTCTAAATGTTTAACTTTTAATTATTATTTATCGTCGAAATAAAAGGTGAATAATATTCGCTTATTAAATGAATTAGATATTATATAATTCTTTTTACTTAACCTTGAACCAGAAATTTGGTTTGGTATTTCAAATACGTTGTTGTCAAGGTTAAATTATTTAGGAGAAATTTCTTAGTTCTCGTATCTAGTTATGAAATATTTCTGGTGTAGAATGTAATATGTCCATTTTTTTGCAAATCCATGAAAATGCAAATCTGTTGAGACCAAATTTACAGATTTCATCGATATTGTAGTAATACAATATGGTTATATACATTGTTTAAAATATGTCTATTTATATATGGAATAAGTTCAACAATGGAATTAGTCATCGCCATCATTAATATAAAATACCGGGTGCTACAGGCTAGTGGCTCCCCCCTATATTTCCTTTATTTTTTAACTTATCCATTTGAAATTTGGCGTGCATAAACTACCTGTAAAAATGGATTTTTGGACATGAGGCGATTTCCGGTTTACCCGGAAATGACCGCAAATTTCGATTTTTAAATGGAACACCCAGTATATTTTTACATATTTGGATTCAAGACAACATTCTGAGTATACCCTTAGTTTTTCGCGAATTTTTGAGTCGACCTATGGTGCTTTGGAATACCAAAATTTGTTTCACGGAAGCCTCCAAAATTGAACAAACCACTTTTTTATCGAAAACTTTTTTTTTTCAAATGGGAAGGTAGTGGCTCATACTGTTCAATAAATTATAGATTTTTTTCTGAATTCATTGATAACCATTTCAAATCTATGCTATTTGTTTTTCTATTTTATTGAATTTATTTAAAAATAAAGTATCACTTTCAATATAATTTTTCTTGAACTTTAACGTAACCTAACCTTTGCAAAAATTATATGTCTAATAATGAAATGTGAATAACTACCTTTTTGTGAATAATAGCCTTTTGGTTCTCTCTTTTGTTTCTTAATAATTCAAAATTTGTATTCAGCGACCTCGAAAATTTAAGAATGTGCATTTAATATCAATTTTTTACATTTTAGTAAAATTTGACAGTTTTTTGACAGCTGTCATTAAGTCATAATTCATTTCTGACTTCGGATTTGTATTTAGCGACCTAAAATACTTATGAATATACAATTAATATCAACTTTTTACATTTTGGTGAAATTTGACAGGTTGTTGACAGCTGCCATTAAATCGAAATTTATTCTTGACTTCAGATTCATGATCAACGACACAAAAAATCCATACAAAAATCATAAGAAATAATTTAAAAAATATCCTCTATAAGAATTTATGGGAGAGAAAAATTGACACGTTAGAAAAATTTTTTTTGCCAAATTTGGTTGCAGCGCATCAAAATACATAGGAAATGATATGTTTGATTGTAAAGACAGAACATTTTTTTTGTCGGCCAGTGTTATTTTGAAAGTGATTTTTTTATTTTTAAATAAATTTAATAAAATAGAAAACAAATATCATAAATTTGAAATGGATATCAATGAATTCAGAAAAAAATCTATTTTATTGAATAGTATGAGCCACCACCTTCCCATTTGAAAAAAAAAGTTTTCGACGAAGAAGTGATTTGTTAAATTTTGGAGGCTTCGTAAATAGTTATTAATGAAATTAAACGAAAAATTATATTTTTCCCTTGAACTTTAGGTACCTGCCGTAGAACAAATTTTGGTATTCCAAAGCACTCTAGACGAATATCTTAAAATGCTTAAAAAAACTGAACATCGACTCAAAAATTCTCGAAAATCTCATGGTATACTCAGAATGTTATCTTGAATTCAAAAATATGCAGAATGTTCCATTTAAAAATCGAAATTTGCGGTCATTTCCAGATAAACCGGAAATGGTTTACAGGTAGTTTATGCACCCCAAATTTCAAATGGATAAGTTAAAAAATAAGGGAAATATAGGGGGGAGCCACTAGCCTGTGGCACCCGGTATATAGATATAAAAATATTATTAATTTTAATAGTTGTTTTTATAGTAATATAGAATTTCATGACAACTTGAGTCTAGGTCTAGGTTAAGGTTAAATAATTCAGACATACCTTAAATATGAATTTAGAAAAAGTTTTAACAAATGCATTATATACTTCCTATAGATCATAACAAGGTGCCCATAGTCGGGAGCGGTACAGAAAGAGAGATCCCATAGGAAATATTTATTATTTTCGGTCATAACTTTTTCTTAATTACACATGATATGCAAATATTTAGCGTTATAAAAGGACAATGACTGTAATTAACAAAGCTCGTCTCAGGTTGTAATTCCAGAAACGTATTTTGTGTGCAACATGGGATTGTTCAGATTTACTTATATAAAAATTATAAAACTGGGAGTGTATACAGACACACAATTTTGTATCAGCTGATTTTAAGACTTTTATTTACCGGCAAATCACTAAAATAAAATATTTTGTTTATAAATAAATTCATACCTGAAAGAATCTGCTATTATTTTAGAGACGACCTTTACATTCAAATTATTTTTACATGAAAATGACAATAAATACAATATCATTATGTTTGTTACCTGCGCGGTACGTGGCTTTTTACTATTTATTTATTTATTTATTCATTTTACATATCACTATCCAACGGGATTATATCCCAGTTACACGATAGGGAACAACAACAATATGATGTTAAAAACTGGATACAAAAAAATGCAAAATGGTAATACAATAACATGACATATAACGACAAACATGTCTAAAAAACAAGTAAGGTGAATAACAAAATAACTACAAAACAAAATTAACAGAATTACGAAAAATAAATGTTTTTTTATATTACTACAGCAGCCCGTTACCAAGGTTTTCGAGTTACTTCCAGCGTTTCTCATCAGATCTGGGAAAGCTGAGAAGAAAAGTTCAGGGTGACGGAACTTTTACCTGTTCAAATCGAGCTTTGAATATGTAAAGAAACACCGGTCATCTCGATCTTCGCAGCGAGGCAGTTTCTTTTGTCTTCTTGTCGAGGGAAGTAAATATGATGAGGAAAAATTGAGAACTGCCCTTTGGACAGATACGCCGAGTTACAAAGACCGAAATAATGACAAATAGCCACCGGTCAAAATTCTGGCGGCGAGGCAGTTCTACTCATTATCGAGTAGTTTCGATGTCTCTTGACCACAAAAAAGTTCGAACGGAACTTTTTGCTAGTTCAGTTACGAGTGATTACATTCGCATATTGCTTAATATTGAGGGCTGATCAAGTCATCGCGGCAAGGCAGTTCTCCAGTTCAAGCTATTCCAAATATCATTAAGAAGACGAAAAAAAAAAAGATCTGAAATTTTTCCCAGTTTACATTTGAGAAAAATGATTTCCGCAGCGACAAAAAAAGCAAATTAAGCCTGTTTGTAAGCACAAGCTCTCAGAGAATTTATTTAAATGGAATTGGAATTGAATTTTAGGGTTCCAGACATACAGTAATGATAAAAGAAGGATTAAAATTGTCAGGTTTATTATTGTAGTTTTAAACATTAAATACATCGTCATCTGATGAGCTTTCACTCTCATTGTCTGATTCGTCTCCGTTCGTTCCTCTTCTTCTTGTTCTCCTTCTTCTTTTTCTGATATATAATATACCAGGAGACTCTGATACGAGCTGCCCGGACCGAGGATGCTGCGTAGGCACTATACGAAGTATACCATCTCTGTATAACGACAACGCAGCATCCTCGGTCCCAGCAGCTGCCATCTTTTATTTACGTATACACGCGTTCTATACCTTCTGCTGGAGATGCTACATGACTTCGGATACAATTCATGTCGTTGCCATAGGCAACGAAGTCATCCGGCATCTCTATGTCCTCCGAGCGTCGCCGCGCCAGCACACCGAACGTATTGCACTCCATTCGATTTCGCGCAGCTACAGTTCGCATTTTTTTATCGTTTTATACACCCTACTCTATAAATAGAGAAAAGTTTTAGTCTCTCTGCTTTGATTATTTTAGCCTCCAATTTGAAACAACTTCGATTGATATTATTTTAACTTAGGCCAATGAAAAATGGCAGTTCTCGATTAATTTATGTCTTGTTCATCATTTTTAACGAGAATTAATCGAAAACTGCCTCCCCGCGGTCTAAAAATTACGACATTTTTTTCGACAGACAGAAAGTTGTTTGCCAGCCGCCCGTATCGTTTTTCAAACTTTTGTCGTATGAAAAAGTAACTTAGAATTTCATAATCTATATAGTTTCCCTGCGATAGAGCTCGCTGTTATGATAGGGGTTTTTGGTAACGGGCTGCCGTACTCTATGTACATTGCTAGAATTATATACATCAATGCTGTCTTGCACTATAGAATAATTACGGTACATTACGTACGAATGAGAGTAATTAGTTATTATCAATATTGCATATTGTAATATTTCCTAAAAACTCTTGTTTAAACAATTTTTTCCACGGTCAACTGTTTTAACATTGCGTATTGTGTGGATTCTGGAATTTTCGACAAAAAACATCAAAGTTTGTGAAGAACATTAAAAACAAATTTTTTTTTTAACTTTTATTATTGTCTCCACAAATGAATAGTTTTGGTTTCTCAAATGTTGCATTGTGCATATTCTACCAAGTTTTAGCACAGTCTCACTGACAAGGGATGATTGTATCAGTGGCGGCTGGTGAAATTTCAATATTTTTTTTCTCGTCTGTGGCGCATGGGACCCATACGAAATATGGGAAATAGCATCTAAAGAAGCACTTCTCTAATGACCCCTAAAAAATTTTGTAAGCAATTTGCGAAATTTTTTTTAAAAATTCGGTAGCCTCCCCTGGGTCTAGGGACTCCTGTTTATTAATTTTTTTTGTCATATGCATTTGACTTTTCATAAAAATTCAACAATACGTTTTGGAGTTTATGAAAATATTTTCATTATTAACTGAAATACAATGAACTGAAATTTTGTAATTTACAATTTAACAAATTACAATATTTAAATTCGTTGTATCTCAGTTAGTAATGAAAATATTTTTATAAACTCCTAAACGTATTGTTGTATTTTTATGGAAAGTCAAATGCATATGACAAAAAAAATAAATAAATAAACATTAGTTCCTAGACCCAGGGGAGGCTACCGAATTTTAAAAAAAAAATTCACAAACTGCTTTTTCAAAATTTTTTAGGGGTCATTAGAGAAGTGCTTCTCTAGATATTTCCCATATTTCGTATGCGCCACAGACAAGAAAAAAAATTGAAATTTCACCAGCCGCCACTGGATTGTATCATTTTTGCTCACGAAATACGTACATACAAAGCAATAACGCTCTTACAAACTCGTCTGAGCCCGGCCCTCGTAATTATAAAATTGCAACCAGTGATACGAGCTCTGATAATTTATTGTTGAACCCAAAATTAAACCGTAAGACGTTTAAGAAATTTTTTGGTTGTTAGCAACATCTTATCGGAGGATAATTAACCAAATACTTGGCACTTATTTAGTAGGTACCTTCTAATCAGATATCTTAAATAGCTGTCTATCCCTGGTGGTAGTTTTTACATCAATTTAAGTGTTTCATAGCCCAGGTGTGTCGATGCACGTGGCTCCTTTTTCTAGGCATACCAAACATGATTGCTATCTGGAAACGACACCATTCCTAATTTTAATTTAGATAGCAAAGTTTGCCCTCTTCGTGGAGGTATATTGTTGTTTATGTGGGTTGGAAAGGACAACCTGAATTCCATAAGGCTATTCACGACAGTATATTATACTACTTTTCGAATAATTTATTGGATTTTGTGTAAGTTATGTTTTATGTTATATGTGGGATGGAATTATTTATTTTATTTAATAGTCTTTGAATATATGGAAGTTTTTATTGAAAACATAATTATATTAATAAATTAGCATCAACAGTGAAACAATTATAAAAATATTAAACATTTCATACTTTTCTTAAATTAGAAAATTGAATAGCATACGCTGAACCAAAAATATCCATAAATAGAATTAAAAAGTGAGCCGATAAATGATTTTATCGAATGAATGTACATCTGCACATTAGTTGATAAATTAGTTTATTAATTTATAAACAATATGTTGTATCAACGCAAATATGTTAATTGAAAAACAATGATAAGTTCGTTGATTTGATAATTATTCGTTTTTGATTCAGTGATGTTAGTACATACATTATTTTAATAATTTTGTTCGATAATGAAACAACCATCAGTTATTTCTTCATTGATTCTGCGATTTATGTACTTTATTTCAATGACCTATCCGTTAATATAACATTAATTCAAAGATACTTTTACTTTATTTCAATGATTTTATTCATTAATATAATACATGTCGGTAATTTGTTCTGCGATACTTATACAAGGTGTGTCGCAAAATTCTTTATTGGGTAAAAACATTATTATCGTGTCGAGACATTGTTGCCAATTCCTCCATTCTCAAAAACCACGTTGAAATCTATGTTGATCTAGAAGAATTAAAAATTTAAACATAATAATAAGTAGTAAGTGTATGCACCTTATAAAATTGCCATTTTCCAATGATAGCTGCCGTATTTTAAGACATTTGTATCTTTGAGGCTATACTCGCTGCATGCCTTCCATGTGTAATAATCATCTTCAGGCTCTAAAAAAGCTATTCAATTAAAAAACTCTGGTAGATGTTGAAGCAGAATAATACTAACAAATAGTTTTTTGCTGCGTACAGTATACCTTCTAGAAAGTAGCCGATTGGCAAATATCTGCCGATCACGCATTAAATAAACGGGTATTAAGAAGAAAAATAATAATAGAACCTCCTCCAGAACCGTTGGTAACGAAAGTAGTTCAATTTGCTAGACCAGACTAGTCGCGTTAGATAGATATCTAAGAATGAACTTTTACGCAGTTTTGTTTGCTTACCTAAAATTTTCTCAGTTCTATAATTTTTTGACGATTTTTTCCTTGATGTTGCAAGCAATGACGCAGCCAGGGAGGGTTTAGGAGCCCGGACCCTCTAGAATTAATTAACATTTAAATAATTGACAGACATGACATTTAAAATTATTGTATATTATTATTTTATATTCCGGTTTTTGTCGAAAATTTTTTTGGCTGATTTCAAATCTCGATTCCAGCCAGCCCCGTTAGAAATCGTGGTTCTTGCAATTTTAACGCAGCCATATTGATCGGGCGAAGCCAACAGCATAATCGAAGACTACTATACTTTGATATTAATGTATTTAATATTTTAATTTTGTGTTGTTTTTTGTTTATAAATATATTTCGTTTTAATAAAACCACACTCAAAGTAAATTCAACCAAAAAGAGCACATGAAATCGCGCCTATCTAGTTTCATAGTTAAATCAATCAGAAAAGAATAGTCATACAACTTTATTTGTTTTCGTAAACAAATAGTAGTTTAATAATCATATCTTCTTGTAACAAATTAAATAGTACAATGACATTTTTTTATGTTCACTAACCATTTTCAATTTGGTCTACGATTAAATAGTACGACTTTGTTTTTTGTTCACCAACTAATTTTTAGGTTGATCTACACTTTATTGTATGATGAAGTTTTTTTTGGTTAGCCAAAATCTCAGTATTGAGACATCAGATCACCCAAATCAAAGATTAGAGACCGTTTATAAGATCCATCCATGTATCGATGATCTCTGAGAGAATTTGAACATTGCAATCATGTTATTAATTTTCTATAAATTCATAAGAGTATAAGATAATGCATGATTGATTATTGTCAGTGATTTATATGTGGCGTCATCTGGGAATAATTTCTGTAATAGACTACGTGGTAAGCAAGCAAATTTTATGGTAATTCCTTTAGAACTTCTAGAAGACGACAATAATATTGGTTTGTCTACCAAGTACAATAATACAGCGAACTAATACTGGGTTAGAATTACAGTTCGATAATAGTTGAAAATAAAATATATTATTATCTAGTTTAATTAGACAGAATTCAACAAAATAATAGTCAGACGAAAAAAATAATAGTCTATTTTTTAAGTTAATATTTGTTTTGTTGTACGACAACTTTTTATTAATTAAAATAACAATCACCTCTTGTTTACTATTTCTTTGAGTGCATGAATATTAAATACCTTTTTTTATGACCGTTCATATTGTACAAATTACAAAATATGTACACGTAATTCTGGGACACCGGGTATATAGGTGACAAAGATTGTGATGTGGGAATGCAATTACTGGCTCTTGCTATACGGGGTGCCATTTGAAAAAAAAAATGGTTCCTTATGATGGATGGTTCCTTAGAGGTTGCAAGAACCAACACAATTCCGGAACTTTTATCAGCCTTTCGTGCCTTTTGCAGTTTTTTTTATTTATATTTTTATTTTTTCAAAGAGCGAGGATATCACCTGTTAACGTAACTCTGGGATACCCGATACCTATGTAATATACAAAAAATGTTCGAACATCAGTCATCAAAAGAATCTACCTTGTAGTACATTATATTTGTAAATCTAAAATAAATTTCTCAAATAGGTACTTATAATCAGGTGATGTCCTTCGTTCGTTAGAACAATAAAATACGAATATTGAATATCGAATATAGAACAGTTCATTACTTACTGATTGTATAGAACTTGTTCCTTAAAATTGATAAATGATATCATGTATTCAGTGAAAAGGTAGATTATTACAGTTAATCTGTCATTTGACTCACGAATAGTTCCTACAAGCGATTTTCTTTTTTTATACTATAGAATGGCTTGCCCCAATCATTAATTGATGTTTTCCACAAAAATATCGCGTTCGCTACAACCGCCATGTTGAAAAAATGACAGTCAAAATAGGTTTCTCTAAATTGTCTGCTTTCCTATTAGCTCTACCCTAAAATTAGGTATTACCAGTTAGTCCAGTCAATGAAGTTGTAGAGAACATTGAGGAAGGGAGAATTTTTCTCTTCAGGAATCTATTGGGGGTAGTTAGGAGGTAAACATACTAAAAGTCCTTGCTCCTAGCCCCGCCGCTTCAGGGGGAAAGGGGGGTGGAAAGGTTCCTTTTTTCGATCCTTGGCTTATGACTCGGCAACGATGCGCCTTACGGAAAAAGGTAATCTATGCAAAATTAAACGTAATTAAATTTCCTATAAGAATGTTCATATTAATTTTCTTCCTGTGTTATAGTTTACGAGATATTCGCCAACGAAAATCGATAATTAACAAAATAATCAATTATGATATTTCTATCAAAGCGGTTTACTGTGGTCTGCTAATAAATCACAGTCACAAAACAATCTTTATTTTACAACACTCGACGTATTTACTAACATAATTTTTGTCGAAATATATACACTTCTTTAAATATACAGTGTGACTCACTTAAAATGAAGATACCCTTATAGCTTTTTCATTTTGTTTCCGATTTGAATCAAATTTTATTCAAGTATAGAACAAATTAGGATCTACTTAAGTTCAGAAAAACATTCGGCTGCTACAAAGGCAAAACCACCTGCGGTACTAAAATATGCTGAAAAAAAAAACATTTTGAATGACGTCATTGCGCTAACCGGACCGAATTTAGCGCACATTCAATCATATCTTGTATTCTTTGTATCATGGTATATAACCTACCCGATTCCGCCGTTTGCTCTGTTGCCCTGTCACCGCTTGTCATTCCGCATCGTTAGCCGTAAATCACCGTCATTAACCCCACCGTAGGAGTCACTGTATAATAGCTTGGGTTTTCTATATTTTGGTTTTCTGTATATATTTAGTTAGTTTAGGTGTAAATAGCATTTTTATTATTGTAGATTATAGGAAATAAATATTTTTTCTTCCGAATTGTGCGTTTTACTGTTATGTGTGTGAAAGTCTAATTTTCCCTATTTGACCCACTGGACTTTACCGTTTCTCCAGTGTAGTTACTCCAGCCCCACTGTACAGGCTGTTTGACGCATCCCCACGTAATATGGGAAACTGGCACCCAAGCAACGGAACAGTAAAAGGTGCTAAGGTGCCAAAAGTGACACTTCTCGGCCTCATCGAAAAGTACGTCACAAACCGTAGTGGCAATTTTGACTAAAAAATCTCATACAAGAGTCAATTATACGTAAAAAGGTAGACTTGATAGAACTTGATTTGTCTTTTGGTGACGTCTTAGTTCTGTAATTTACTTACAATTTCATTAGTTTGTCATTTTGATAGAACTAAGACGTCACCAAAGCATACTTTTCAATAAATACAATTTTTCCTTTTCAAATTGGGTTTGTCTTCAAAGAATTTTTGAGATCTATGCTGCAGTTATCTCGAAAGCGGTTGGAATTATCAAGTTCTATCAAGTGTACCTTTTTTACGTAGAAATGACTCCTGCATAAGATATTCCAGTCAAAAGTGCCACTACATTTCGTACACTCAAAGAAAATGATAGGTAAATTCAACCAAAAAGAGCATATGAAATCGCGCCTATCTAGTTTCATAGTTAAATCAATCAGTAAAGAATAGTCATACAACTTTATTTGTTTTCGTAAACAAATAGTAGTTTAATAATCATATCTTCTTGTAACAAATTAAATAGTACAATGACATTTTTTTATGTTCACTAACCATTTTCAATTTGGTCTACAATTAAATAGTACAACGACTTTGTTTTTTGTTCACCAACTAATTTTATGTAAATCTGCAAAATATTGCAATTATAGCAGCCATATTCGGTTCACCGTTTTGAACTATTAATTTTTGAGGTCAAATTCAGTATCAGCTACTCCAAAAATACCTACTGACTACCAATTTAATGCAATTTTTACGGAATTTGCGCGGTGCCTTCGCCAAATATGGCAAAATTTTCAATGAAAAAATTTTTATTTCCAATTCTTATTCATCTTGCAGTAGACGAGGCTTGATGAAATTATTATGAGACCACCGCCGATACATAACTTGCAGTTTGAGAAAGAATTTATAGAAAGAAAGGAAAAAAAATACGTACTGTCCGAATTTTTAATTTTTTTTTAAGTCATTTAAAAATGGTGAAAATGAGTTGTTGATTATTCCAATCTTCCTATCGAAAAAGGTATTCTAACGCAAAAGGTGTATGACTGCTATTCTGCCTTATACTTGAGGAAAAATTCATAAGGAAAAATCAACGAATTGCATTTAATAGACACCAATTATGGAAACGTGAATAAAATAATTATAATTATACATTATAATATATTACGCCACATTGTGGCGTGTAACAATAAATTGAATGAAATCGTGCTGCGGAGTGGTAAAACCATTAGGTTTATAATTATTATAATCTGTCGAACCAGCAGATAATTGGTAATATACAGAGCTTGTATTTCAAGTTGCAATTCCGGAAACTTATTTTATGTATACCTAACGTGAATTGTTCAGTTTTACTTTTCTTAGTTTATAAGTTATAAAACTGGAAGTGTGTACGTACAGACTCACAATTTTGTATCGGCTGATTTTAAGGCTGTTCGGCTCTTTTATTTACCGACATTTAGTAAAATAAAATAATATATATTGTTTACAAATAAATTCATACTTCGAAGAATCTGTTATTTATTCCCTTAGAGATCTTTCATATTATTTTTCCATAGAAATTAAATAAACAAAATGACAGTAAATATACTATAAATAATACTTTTTTGTAACGCCATATCCTAAAATGGCATTTATTTGACAGTTTCAGTGAATCAAAACAATGTCATTATTGACAAGTATAAAATAAAGAAAAGAGAGTGAAATAAAGAAATTTTCTTTCACAGTGTGAAAAAAAACTGGTTTCTATGGAAACAGCAATAGAGTTCAGTCTGTTTTTACAAAATTATATTTTTTTCTTCAAGCGTATTAAAATGTTTAAATTATGTCACCAAAAACAGAAGTAGAAGTAGGACATTGTTTTACTAGTAACAAAATGTTAGTACCGAACGCCACCGTAGTGGACATTGTTTTACTAGTAACATAATGTTAGTTCCGAAAGCGCCACCGCAGTGGGTATTGTCTTACTAGTAACATAATGTTAATACCGAAAGCCACCGGTGGCGCGCTATCCACTAGCCACTTGTCATATTGTGTCAACATGTAAGACTGTAGTTTGAATATTTGTACATTTATGATAAATAAATGAATTTTTGCATTTTAATACGCTTGAAGAAAAAATAGTATATATTACACGGAGTAGAACGACTTTTTTTGTGTTGAGCCCAGGACTGCGCGAAAAGAGCGCGTTCTACTCCTAGTAATATAATATACTATTTTCTAATTTCGAATGGCGATACAAAAAATTTTGTGTATACCTCGAGACTAAAATGTGTTTTTTTTTTACTCATGTAAAAAAAACACCATTTTAACCACTTGTTATATAAAATACTATTTTGTAACGATATTTATTTCAATGAATCAAAACAATGTCTTTATTGACAGTGTTATTGACAAGTGTAAAATAAAGAAAAAAGTGTGAAATAAAGAAATTTTATTTCACAGTGTGAAAAAAACTCATTGGTTTCTATGGAAACAGCAATAGAATTTAGTCTATTTTTACAAAATTATATTGTTCTCTAATTTCGAATGGCGATACAAAAATTTTTGTATATAACTCGAGACTAAAATGTGTTTTTTTTTCTCATGTAGTTTATAGCATTCGCCTTCGGCTCGCACTATAAATGCCCCACTTGTAGAAAATACACCATTTTAGCCACTTGTTATATAAAATACTATTTTGTAACGATATTTATTTCAATGAATCAAAACAATGTCTTTATTGACAGTGTTATTGACAAGTGTAAAATAAAGAAAAAAGTGTGAAATAAAGAAATTTTATTTCACAGTGTGAAATAAAACTCATTGGTTTCTATGGAAACAGCAATAGAATTTAGTCTATTTTTACAAAATTATATTGTTTTCTAATTTCGAATGGCGATACAAAAATTTTTGTATATAACTCGAGACCAAAATGTGTTTTTTTCTCATGTAGTTTATAGCATTCGCCTTCGGCTCGCACTATAAACGCCCCACTTGTAGAAAATACACCATTTTAGCCACTTGTTAAATAAAATACTATTATTACCCGCGAGGCACATGGGGACCCTTTTTAACTATTGTGGAAGGTTACAGTTACACGCGGAGACCCAACTTGAACCTGTTTATTTATTCTACTACGCTATTGCAAATTAGTTAAACAATTCAATTGTAATTTGAGATCCACACGCGCAAGTTGGTAATACCGGAAGCCAATTTTCCGTTAATTAACTTTTATTATTTGCAGCTAGTGGCGGTGACGATTTGTACATAGTACAGCCCAATCTGTCATTTGACCCGTGAATAATACCTACATTTTTTTTTAATAAAGGGACGATTGTCACAGTCATTAATTAAAGTTTTCCACAAAAATATCGTTGCCGCTACAACCGCCATGTTGAAAAAATAACGCTCAATTATCTCCTTTCCTGCCAGTTTATTTTAAAATTTTGTGTTACGAATATTGTAGAGAATTAAAGAAGATACAATTTTTATTTAACCTATTTTTCTTTGTCGTAAATATCATACATTTACAGTCGTCAGAATAGTGAAAAGTGCTTCGCAGCAGATTTTTGGAATTATCTCTACCCCGTTACTCCTATGTAGTAATTAGTTATTATCAATTCTGTAGTTCATAAAATATCACAAAAATTTTGTTTAAGTAATTTTCTTCCGCGGTCAACGGTTTAAAAGTTACAACAGCTCGAAATTTGAAGAATACATCCACAGGGGTGGGGGTGGTCAAGGCCAATCAACCAGCTCCTTTTTTCAAATTCATAATTTACAATCTTGAAGAGGTTTCTTGAATTTCGAAAAATGTCTGCTCCGTTGTTCCGACGTTATTATTACTTATTATTAATTTTGTATAATCGATGAAATTGACTTACTTATTTCATATTTTTTTAATAGAATGAATTACATCTGAGTTACCATATAGAGGAGCGAAAAAGAGGTAAAATTGTGTTGTTTTTTTTTTATCAGCTTAGAACAAGATCAAACACAGTGGGTATTACCGACAACATCATTTTTCATATAAAAACACGAAATACGACATTTTTTAGTGGTCACAGATATTCTTATTTAAAAAAAGTGTAAAATTTAATTTTTTTTTTAAATCATGTTTTTTTGTACATCTATTGCCATATCTCAAAAATGAATTGAGCTATCGATGTGAACTTTTTTTTGTTATAAAACACACACTTAAGCGCTTCTTTCCATACATAGGATTGTTAATAAAAAAAAAAATGTGAACATGCCAAAAACGTAGATGACCCTAAAAGTTTAGAGAATACGCCATCACATTTTCACTAAGCGAGGAACTTTTTTGTTTTTGAAAATTATGTGTAACATGCTATGAAGAAAATGAAGTCAATAGACTAAAAAAGTTTTTAGGAAAAAAATATTTTCATTATTAGCAACAGTTTGCTAGTTACGAATTTTTTAGTATGGAGGAATTGTCGAAGCGTACGCGCGCGGCACTTAAGAATAATAATGATTATGTATTGTGTGTAACGAAACTTTTCATTATTATTTTTTTATGTTTAGGACTGTTTTATCACGTTTTAGGATCTGAAAGGATAACTTATTTTTTCCAGTGGCGCATTAAAATTGAAGGCAAAAAGGAATTAAAAATCTCAAATAGAGTATCTGGGATAAAAATGCATTGAATTGGGATCTCGAAAACAGTAAAAAATAATATTATAGTAAGTGGAAAAAAAGTTGCGCAACTAGGGGGCTAATAAAATTCCATAAACAGAAGTTTAGGAAAAGTAATAATTTTGGAGTGTTTTGATAAAAAGTAAACTATCGAGTTTTCTTTTTTTTTTTTCGTTATTATTGGAGCTAAATAGAAAAGACAGTTCCTTAAAGCACTTTTTTTTGAACGTGGCAATCTTAATATTGGTATCCGACATTTCCTGTGTCAGAGTCTCTATCCGAAACTCCCATGCATTGCATTTTTACCCTAGATCCACACAATAATTGAGTAAACGTGTTATTTTCGCCTAAATTAGGTAACAAAAAAGAAAAAAAATGTCCTAAATTAAGTCTCTTTTAATTTCCGCAGCCCTGATTATAGAAACCCTGTTTCCATGGCTTGTGCACAAGTTTATCGTTCTCCTCTATTACTACGCCACATAAAATCCACTCCATTTTACAATGAAACTTAGATTGCTTTTTTATCTTAAATATTTTTTTAGCAGATAATCCACGCACAATTCGCACAATGGCCATACGTTCTACAATATAATACAAGTGGTAATAAGGGAGAGAATATCGTTACACATTTTACTTCCACATCCAGTGTTAGTATCGACAAAAATATTTTTGAAAATTTTTATTTTCCTAATAGGCTTAGTATGTCATGAAACGTCGAGATTTTAAGTTTGAGCAAAAAAAAAATTCTGTCTGTCGGTCTGTGCGCACAATTACTCCTGACTTAAAATTTGGTACACGTACCTCTATGTATTTTAACGAGATCTGGAGTTGGGGGGTAAATGGGGGTAAATAGGCAAATCAAGCAAGTAAGAGTCCATACAATTGGTATTTAGTATATATGAGAGAAGCTAAGGTCTCAAAATTTTTTTGGCACTAACCACCCCCATTACCAACTCCCACTCCATTATTCAAAGGGGCGAAAAAAATAAAATTGTCATTTAGTGTGTGTACAAAAACCAAAGGCATCAATTTTTTGTACTTTATCCACCACTACTACCACCTCCCTTCCACCACCCTCAGCCCCACTACCGATGTGGCATATCGTTTTATAGGTTTTTGGGGTAGACGATTTCAAATATTTTATTATTAAAGTTCCATAAACAATTATTTCCACATTCAAATTTTTTTCGTTGTGAGAGACTTGGATAGAAGATCTGGATGTGGAAGTAGTGATTCCTTGGGCAACGGTTTTATAATTTGACCTTCGATGAAAACGAATAACGTTGATCGTACACCGCCCTGAGACTAGTTGGTTTTAGTGGACTCGGGCGTATTAATACTCAATTTCTGCAATTCGCGCGCTCCAAAAAATCACTGTACCTAAACTATCAAAGACACAATAAGAATTATGCTATCAAAAACTTTTTTGGTCTTTTGGCTTTATTTTCTTCGCAGCATGTTATACAAAATTTCCAAAAACAAAAAAGTTTGTAGCTTGTTACTGCGTATTTTCTGAACTTTCAAGGTTATCTAAGTTTTTAACATGCTTAAAAATGTTTTAATTGACAATACTATACACAGATAGAAGCGCTTAAGTATGTGTTTTATAAAAAAAAAAGTTCATGTGGATATCTCCATTCGTTTTTGAGACATGGCATTAGATGTTCAAAAAAACATGATTAAAAAAAAAACAAAATTTCACACCTTTTTAAAAATAGCAATGTCCGTGACCACTAAAAAATGTCGTATTTCATGATTTCTAATGAACATCGACCTACTTAACGAAATGGTATGTCTCAGTTTGTTCTAACATTAAAAAAAAAACTCGAGAAGGAAGTGACTTTTCCCCTATTTTTTACTCCACTAATAGGGAAATTAGCTCCCAGGAAAATCACAAGCTTTGCAAAAAGTCTTGGAATCCTGGGCCACAACTAGCTGCAGGATAATTAACAAAAAACCTTTTAGGTCAAGGCGAAGAAAGGCAAACCCAGGGCCAAGCGACCCCTTAAACAATTTACAGTCTACAACCTCCCCTACAATATAAGAACAAAAATTCCTTGTTGAATTTATTAAGAAAATGATTTCGTAATTCGACAATTACTCCTACATTCCTAAACTGATTCAACAAATTTTTTGATAGGCTTTTAGAGACAACATTATAGAATGATACTAGGCTATTTAAAAGTAAACATTTTTTTTTTTATTTTGACACAAACAAAAAATTTTCTTCATTCTTTAGTTTTCAATAGCCTAGCACCATTCTATAAAGTTGTCTCTAAAAGCTTGTCAAAAAATTCTTTCAATCGGTTCAAAGATGTATTTAGAAATTGTCGAATTACGTTCACTGCACCGCCCAACTTAACGAGTACCTCTCGTTTTTCTGCTCTACAGACTACATTGATAGTCGTCCCGTCCCGTCTTTCGAATTAGTGGCGCATATAAGACTTATTCTCGATAGTGATAATTTGTGCAATTTTTCTTTAGGCTTTGGCACACATATGAGGCATCTTCGTTAGTGAAGATTAGTAGTTTTCCCTTTTAAAGTAAGTAACGTATATAATACAGTTTGTAAAACAAAAACAGGTGCATAATTTCGACAAGGGGTTATCTTTAATATAATGTAATGAATAATAATATATAGTCCAGTGTTTGACGGTAAAAATATTGAATTCTTTCGGACAACATCCATTTTGATGAAAATTTGTAATTGAGCTTATTTAACCCTTCCTCTTCAAAAGTTATATGTTCCTGATGTGTGCTTTTTGTTTTTTTTTGGGTGAAAACTACCCCTTCTAAGAAAAAATTTAAAAACATAGATTTAAGCGTTACATAGATTGAAATCATGTTTAAATATATAGAATAAACATTATTTCATGTCCTGGAATATAATTTATGTTATGTTACAATGTTTCAACCCTCTAAAGCCACCCCCTATGACGAAATTTAAAAAAAAAATCATTTTCAACAGCTTGAAATGTTTTAATGCTGCATTTATAATGAATTAATATCCCGTCACTGTTTATAATACAATTTATGATTTATTGCAACGTTTCATCCAATACAAATCCCTCCTGATAAAATTAACTACCATATTTACTTAAAATTAAAAACTGAAATTATTGAATGAGTTTAAAAGGGGAAAATTAAAATTTTATTTACATTATAATAGCATGTTTGGTTATATCCTCATATTTTGGTCCAAAGAATTTACCCTTGAACCATGGCCTATTATTAATGGTCCACCATGTATATTAAATTTTATGTAAATTTGCAAAATATTGCAATTATGGCAGCTATATTCGGTTCATCGTTTTGAACTATTTATTTTTGAGGTCAAATTCAGTATCAGCTACTCCCAAAATACCTACTGACTACCAATTTAATGCAATTTTTACGGAATTTGCGCGGCGCCTTCGCCAAATATGGCAAAATTTTCAATGAAACAAATTTTATTTCTAATTCTTGTTCATCTTGCAGTAGACGTGGCTTGATGAAATTATTATGGGACCACCGCCGATGCACAACTTGCAGTTCGAGAAAAAATCTATAGAAAGGAAAAAAATACATACTGTCCGAATTTTTAATTCTTTTGAAGTTATTTAAAAATAGTGAGAATGAGTTGTCGATTGTTCTAATCTTCATATCGAAAAAGTTATTCTAACGCAAAAGGAGTATGACTGCTATTCTGCCTTATACTTAAAATTCAGAAGGAAAAATCAACGAATTGCATTTAATAGACACCAATTACGGAAAACGTGAATAAAATAATTATAATTATACATTATAATATATTACGCCACATTGTGGCGAGTAACAATAAATTGAATGAAATCGTGCTGCGGAGTGGTAAAACCATTAGGTTTATAATTATTATAATCTATCGAACCAGCAGATAATTGGTAATATACAGAGCTTGTATTTCAAGTTGCAATTCCGGAAACTTATTTTATGTATACCTAACGTGAATTGTTCAGATTTACTTTTCTTAGTTTATAAGTTATAAAATTGGAAGTGTGTACGTACAGACTCACAATTTTGTATCGGCTGATTTTAAGGCTGTTCGGCTCTTTTATTTACCGACATTTCGTAAAATAAAATAATATATATTGTTTACAAATAAATTCATACTTCGAAGAATCTGCTATGTATTCCCTTAGAGATATTTACTTTCTTATTATTTTTCCATGGAAATTAAATAAACAAAATGACAGTAAATATACTATAAATACTTTTTGTAACGCCATATCCTAAAATGGCATTTATTAGGCAGTTTCACTGAATCAAAACAATGTCATTATTCAGTGTAAAATAAAGAAAAACGAGTGAAATAAAGAAATTTTATTTCACAGTGTGAAATAAAACTGATTGGTTTCCATGGAAACAGCAATAGAATTCAGTCTATTTTTACAAAATCATATTTTTTTCTAATTTCGAATGGCGATACAAAAAATTTTGTATATACTTCGAGACTAAAATGTGTTTTTTTTATTCATGTGGTTTATAGCACTCGCCTTCGGCTCGTACTATAAATGCCCCACTTGTAAAAAAACACTATTTTAGCCACTTGTTATATAAAATACCATTTTGTAACGCCATATATCCTAAAATGACATTTATTTCAATGAATCAAAACAATGTCATTATTGACAGTGTTATTGACAAGTGTAAAATAAAGAAAAAAGTGTGAAATAAACAAATTTTATTTCACAGTGTGAATTAAAACTCATTGGTTTCTTCGGAAACAGCAATAGAATTTAGTCTATTTTTACAAAATTATATTGTTTTCTAATTTCGAATGGCGATACAAAAATTTTTGTACATAACTCGAGACTAAAATGTGTTTTTTTTCTAATGTAGTTTATAGCACTCGCCTTCGGCTCGTACTATAAACGCACCACTTGTAAAAAAGACAGCATTTTAGCCACTTGTTATATAAAATACTATTATTACCCGCGAGGCACATGGGGACCCTTTTTAACTATTGCGGAAGGTTACAGTTACACGCGGAGACCCAACTTGAACCTGTTTATTTATTCCACTACGCTATTGCAAATTAGTTAAACAATTCAATTGTAATTTGAGATCCACACGCGCAAGTTGGTAATACCGGAAGCCAATTTTCCGTTAATTAACTTTTTTTTTTTTAATAAAGGGACGATTGCCACAATCATTAATTAATGTTTCCTACAAAAATATCGTTGCCGCTACAACCGCCATGTTGAAAAAATATCGCTCAAAATAGGTTTTTCTCAATTATCTCCTTTCCTGCCAGTTTATTTTAAAATTTTGTGTTACGAATATCGTAGAAGGAAGGTACAATTTTTATTTAATCTATTTTTCTCTGTTGTAAATATCATACAATTTACAGTCGTCAGAATAGTGAAAAGTGCTTCGCAGCAGATTTTTGCAATTATCTCTACCCCGTTACTCCTATGTAGTAATTAGTTATTATCAATTCTGTAGGTCATAAAATATCACAAAAATTTTGCTTAAGCAATTTTCTTCCGCGGTCAACGGTTTAAAAGTTACAACAGCTCGAAATTTGAAGAGGTTTCCACAATAAATCCACAGGGGTTGGGGTGGCCAAGGCCAATCAACCAGCTCCTTTTTTCAAATTCATAATTTACAATCTTGAAGAGATTTCTGGAATTTCGAAAAAAATGTCTGCTCCATTGTTCCGACGTTATTAATACTTATTATTTATTTTGTATAATCGATAAAATTGACTTACTTATTTCATATTTCTTTAACAAAATTAATTACATCTGAGTTACCATAGGGAAATTAGCTGCCAGGAAAATCACAAGCTTTGCAAAAAGTCTTGGAATCTTAGGCCACAACTAGTTGCAGGATAATTCACAAAAGACTTTTAGGTCAAAAGACTTTTTTTAGGTCAAGGCGAAGAAAGGCAAACCCAGGGCCAAGCGACTTCTTAAACAATCTACAATCTACAACCTCTCCTACAATATAAGAACAAAAATTCCTTGTTGAAATTATTAAGGGTGCTTAAGAAAATGATTTCGTAATTCGACAATTACTCCTACATCCCTGAACTTATTCAACAAATTTTTTGATATGCTTTTAGAGACGACATTATAGAATGATAGTAGGCTATTTAAAAGTAAACATTTTTTTTTTATTTTCGCACAAACAAAAAATTTTCTTCTTTCTTTAGTTTTCAATAGCCTAGCACCATTCTATAAAGTTGTCTCTAAAAGCCTATCAAAAAATTCTTTCAATCGGTTCAGAGATGTATTAGAAATTGTCGAATTACGTTCATTGCACCGCCCAACTTAACGGGTACCTCTCGTTTTTCTGCTCTACAGACTACATTGATAGTCTTTTCTTGGAATTAGTCGACTTAATTTCGACAAGGGATTATCTTTAATATAATGTAGTGAATAATATATAGTCCAGTGTTTGACGGTAAAAATATTGAATTCTTTCGGACAACATCGATTTTGATGAAAATTTGTAATTAAGCTTATTTAACCCTTCCTCTTCAAAAGTTATATGTTCCTGATGTATGCTTTTTGTTGTTTTTTTTGGGTGAAAACTATCCCTTCTGAGAAAAAATTTAAAAACATAGATTTAAGCGTTACATAGATTGAAATCATGCTTAAATATGTAGAATAAACATTACTTCATGCCCTGGAATATAATTTATGATATGTTTAAAACCACCCCTTATGACGAAATTTAAAAAAAAATAGTTTTCAACAGCTTAAAATGTTTTAATGCTGCATTTATAATGAATTAATATTCCGTCACTCTTTATAATACAATTTATGATTTATTGCAACGTTTCATCTACTACAAATCGCCCTCGTGATAAAATTACCTACCATATTTACTTAAAATTAAAAACAGAAATTATTGAATGAGTTTAAAGGGGGGAAAATAAAAATTTTATTTACATTATAATAGCATGTTTTATTACTGAAAATCTATGGATCATCAGAAGAACTATCATCACTATCAACCTCCTCCACTTGGTCTGTAATTAGAGAACAATTTTGACAGTTGTCACCGGAGCATGTTCCGCATGTTGCGTTACAAAAAAGTCCAACTTTTCGGCAACTACAAACTCCGCCGTATCATTTTTTGCAATTACAACATATCATTTTGAGTTCTTTCCGTGCAGCCATATCCAATATTTTGATTGGTAGTAAAAATTCTTCATTATTAATCCATCCACAATCAGTTGGACGAATATTTTTGTTCCCAAGCCACATCTGGGTTTGTAAATAAACCCCTTAATGTGCTCATTCAGAGCAGCAACTATCGGAACAAGGGATGATAATCTCACAGCACTGTTTTTAGTGGTAGCCTTAATAAAGGAATCATAGCGCTTCTGCTCGAGGAACGCTGATAAGTCTTCGACATGGCTCAATTTTTTTAACTCTGGCAGCTCCGTACAGTAATATTGTGCAGTACCTACCAGCTTCTAAAATTTCTTCCAGCTCTGAAGTACTATCATAAAATATCTCCACCTGATCTCTTAAATAAGATCGAAAAAAATTTTTTTGGCCTTTATTGTTGAACGCGGACGTTGTATCACATCTAGTAAAACAAGGCGAGAAAAAGGATTCATTTCACACTGTTTACATGTATTTATAAATGCTCCAAAATTGTCAAGAATAAAACAATTTACATAGTCCGAAAATTTCACCGAAAAAGGCGATTAGTTTTTCAACGATAACTTTCTTCATTTTTAAGCTATTCAATCGCTCCAAAAACCAGTTTGCAGGGAGTTTTAAGGGCTCTAAGGCATGTAAAGTTGAACTTCCTTGAACCCTTCGTATTTGAGATTTTTGAGTTTAAAAGGCTCGGGGAAGGTGGTCCCCACACTCAAATACAAACTTATAATGGTGTTATCTCAATTAATTTTTATCCTAGAGAAAAAAAAAATGAAATCTTCAGCGAAAGAAAAACTTAATTTTTGTACTCTAGTATTTTTTACGTATCTTCTTTAGGTTTTGAATTATTGTGAAAAAATGGAAATTTCAAAAAGCATTTCAAACTTGAATCAAACTTTTTTTCAGATCTAGGCATCCCAAACCGATCAAACTTCTAGAACATATTGTTAGTACTTAAATAAAGTAAATTAAAAATGGATTACGTTCAATTTCAATTCTTGCGGTAGAGCCATTGGTATTATTGCTGATTTTTTCTGCGAAAAAACGAGACAACCATTTTATTTTCATCATAACTCCGTTAGTTTTTATGGTGACGACTTTTACCAAAGCTTATTTTAAAGATCTCTTTACGTACTTTTAAAAATGTCTTACATGTTTTCCTCCAAAAATTTTCTGTTTTTCCGTTATTTAACGTTGAAAGGTTCGAATTCAGTTTTCAGCGAACAAAACTCGGTTCGTATTACATTACAGAAATTTAAAAAAAGCAATCGATTTGTTATTTTATAAGCTTAATTTTTGCTTATAATAATTTTTTTGATAAAACATAAGGTTTTCGAGTTATTCGCGAAAAATCGTTCTAAAACATGCATTTTTTAGATGAAAAATCAACATTTTCAATCACGATTAACTTAAAAAGTATTGACTCATCGAAAAAACTTTATAGAACATTCTTTGCTTAGAATTTATTCCCCTATCGATTTCTGCTTATCTTGAATATAATAATTTCCATCCCCGAGAAGGGCATCCAACCCCACGATAAAAGCACACATCGGCACTATATAACTTTTGTTCCTTGTGCCATTCCCTAATTACTGTCGAAATTTCACGTCAATCGGTTTTGTCCGAAAGAATTCTGAGCGAAAAACCGTCAAACACTGGACTAATAGGGGTACACGAGGATAATGTAGAGGTAGTTGCCACAACCATTATAATGAATGTTTTCCATAAAAATATCGTCATGTTGGAGAAATGACGGCCAGTGTTAATTTTTCTCGATTATCTCCTTTCCTGTTAGTTTACTCCAAAATTAGGTATTACCAATATTGTAAAAAATCTGTAACTTTTCCATAAACATTTTTTTTCTATTGTTAATATTTAACGATTCACAGCCGCCAGAAAGGTGAAAATTTGTGCTTCATTGCAGACTTTTGCAATTATCTCCGACTCCGTTACTTCATGTAGTA
The DNA here is from genome assembly GCA_936432065.2 of Rutpela maculata. NCBI lineage: Eukaryota > Metazoa > Arthropoda > Insecta > Coleoptera > Cerambycidae > Rutpela > Rutpela maculata. The sequence goes on along the minus strand of OW386289.2, from coordinate 80,450,847 downwards.
ATTAATTAATATTAATTCTGTATGAAATTTCTAGAAATTGTGTTTAAATAATTATTTCCTATAGTAACTGTTTCATAATTACAGCAGTTCGAAGATTGAAAACTGATGAAATTTTCACTTTCGTGTTGTAGATCTTTTTATAGGAAAAAACGTAGACTCTTTATTATTTAAATTATTATATATATTCTTGGATTTTTGACAAGAAACGTCGAAGTTTGAAGTCTAAACATTTGGAACAAATCTCACTTATTAACTTTTATTATTATGCCGTCGAATAGTTTCTGTGTCCTAAGTGCTCTATTGTGTATGTTCCATCAAGTTTCGGTGTTATTGTTGTAGAACTCTCCAAAATCGTCCTAAGTTGAAGATAGAATCAAAATTCGACTTAGGCAAAAATTTCATTCAAAGACATTTTTAAGAGTCTGCAGAGGCATAGATCAGTCCATAAGGACCGTTTTGGGTTCTATAAGGCGTTGGAAATGACCAGGTGAAAATTCGAAGAAACACCGAATTTTCACTTAGGAAAAATGTTTTTGGTTCAGGATATAAGAGCAGAAGTATATAATGACAAAGATTTATGAATAATATACTTTTTCAAAGGTACCACAAATTGGACTTTAAAAAATAATATTTTTGAAAGGGCGTCAAAATTTGGCTCAAGAATCGATTTATAGAAAGTACGCCAAAATTTCACTTGCAGACTAATTTTTCAAAACTGCGTTGAAATTTGGCTTGAAAATCGATTTTTCAAAAGTACGCCAAAATTTCGTCCGCAGATTAATTTTTCAAAACTACCTTGAAATTTGGCTTAAAAATTGATTTTTCAAAAGTACGCCAAAATTTCACCCGCAGATTAGTTTTTCAAAAGTACCTTGAAATTTGGCTTGAAAATTGATTTTTCAAAAGTACGCCGAAATTGGCCTTAAAATAGATTTTTCAAAAGTACCACAAAGTCAGTTTAAAAAGTACCACGAAAATATACTTTGAATTAATATTTTTTATTTTTTTATTTTTCCACCTTTGAGGTACGGTCATTGAACGCCCAATTCTAAAGTATGAGCATAAAATTTTAGCGATGCACTGCATCCAAAAGGCAAAATAGAAGATTTTGACAAAGCCGGCGTAGTGCCGATAAGCAAAAATTAATAAAAATCAATGAACATGTACAAGGCCAGTTTCTCGCATAGAAAGAGTTTGGATCGACTCAGCGGCTCGCAATTTGGTCGAGCGCGTTGAGTGGTCCAGACAAAGCAATGGTAGAAAAGCCAATAACAGGGCTTTTCAAATGACAAAGTTATAGAGGAAAACGCCTTGTGCATAAAAATCCAAAAATTCAATTTTGCCTAAAAGTCGCTCGAAGGTGGGTTGCTGCCATATCGATAATATTGAACAACTGCATAGGAGCAAGTACATCGTGGACTGATCGAACGCTGTTAAACCTATGCAGTTATAAGTCCTCATGAATGTGTTTGAGTACGTGAACCTCCACGATATAAGAACTTTAAAGCTAAGTAGTCTCTAGCGAAACTAAATTCATTTAGTAAAACTTTTTTAAGTTAATTTCAGTCAGCCGTAATTATAAATTACAAATAGTCTCAGACTTCTCTAAAAAGCTCGCATTTTGATTCTGAGAAGATATGCATGAATATTTTCTACCTAATCGAGCGTAAGGGCTCTCGCTTGTATGGTCTGAAAGCCATTACCTTGATTGGGGAAGGCACGATTCTTATCTTGAGAATTTTGTATAACCATTTCTGTTAAATAAACGGATTCTTTGAACTATTGTTTCTTAATTGATCTTGAGGCCTGTTGACGGTCTATAATCCCTGGAACATTCGTATAGAAAGCCGGATGCGTCGAGTTAATTCACATTAACACTCGACCTTCTGGTTGCTTTACGGAGGTTCGATAGGAATTTTTTATGCGTTTTTTGAGAAATAGAATCCGTTATTAATAGACCAAAACGTGGTTTCCACGTACAAAAATTAATCCCTCCGCAGAGAAATTCTTCGGTTGGGATTTTTTAATGCAAAAATTCAAGAAATTAAGAGGTACCTAAACCCCTAACGAGGGAATTCAGGTCCAGAGAGAGCGTCATTTCCGATCTGTGGTAGTGCAGCCTTGGTCCATTATCCGGCTATCGAAGTGCATCTTATCTCGAACCCGCCTGGGTGGTAGAAGAACGGGATAATACGCGACTGGCGCCCCCTGAGAAATAAATTGGTGTCGCGTCATTTTGACGCCCGGTAGTGCGTTCTTCTACATTATCATATCATAAGGCATGATTGTATAATTTTTACAAGCTTTTATTTTACTTGCAATGGTTGTAACTACGTCTTTTCGGTTCAAAATTTGTGATGGAATTTTGTCGCACTTCCTATTATCCTATCAAGCTGAAATTTTGCACACTTGCATAAGTCCTTTGACAACGCAATATTGTTGAAAAAATTTAAAAATCAAAATGGCAGCGCCAAGATGGAGGACCATTTTTTGACCGACTTCATAAATTTTAAAAAATGAGGTTCTCAATTCGATCCGTACCGTTTTTTTAAATATTTTTTTAATTATTTTTTTTATATTAGTTCAATGTAATTATTGAACATCCTCTAGCGTAGCTTAAACGATTTCTGTCAAACCTGCCGCAAACTGTAGGATAGTTCGGCGGTAGTCCCATACAGAATTTATTAAGCTACATCTAGTGTAAGGAGAACAAAAATTGGAAACAGTTTTTTATATTACGAGCATATTCGAAGATTTGGCGGAGACGCCGGTGATATCAATTAAAAACTTAGTTCTCGATTTATAATAATGATTTTATGTACTGTGGACTAAAAGTATATTATTAAAAGGAACTAAAGTGAGGTTAAGATTTATTATTTGTTTATCTACCACGCAGGGACCTTGATATATGTGAAGCTACTGAAAAGATTGAAAAAAAAATTTTTTAATCAAAAATTATCTCTAAAAAGTAAGAAATAAAATTTCACTCAGTTTTACAAATACCTGTCTACCTATTAGTGGAAGGTGGCAAGAATCTGTACCTTAATACTGTTATGTGTTTCAACCCTCTAGAGACATATAGAAGAATCTAGAACATCACAGACATCCTGTGGAACATTGTAGAATGTGTAGGAATGTTGTGGAAAGATCCAGAACACATAACCTAGGGTATATAAAGGAATGACAAGCTGTGTGGGGGACAGTTAAGTTAGTACAGTTCTGATGGTCAGTGGAATAAGCAGTCAAGTTTGAACGAGCAGTTAGTTCAGTACAGACAGTGCTTGGAGAAACATTAAGAAGTAAACAAAGTGATCAAAAGTGACAGAATTATTGAGTTATATAGTACTTAGTGTATTTTAGTAAAGTAATTAACTGTAGAAATTAGTATTAGTAAGTTAATAAATTAGTGCTAGTGTTACCCTGGTGTTATAATTTCTGGATCCCCGATACAGGGTGTTTACAAAACATAACAATACCAAATATCAATTTGAAGTCGGTGCAAAACGTATTTTTGAAATTAGTAATTTTTCTTTTGTAAAATCGATATTTGGGATTTTCTGGGATGCGGATTACTATTTTTTGATCAAAATGGAAAAATCAAATTGTGGCACCAAGATGGCGGACCCTTCTTTTCATTTATGATCCGACACGACTGATAATCGATATCTGGGGATTTTCGGGGCGCGGATTACGATTTTTTGATCCAAAACAAATCTTTAGTCATTAGTATGAATATAAATAAAATAATTAAGACGCAACTAAAAATATAACAATTAAATTAAATGTAAAAATAACTTTTTAAAAACTAGTTTTTATTATTATTTAGGTGTACTAAAACAAACAAAAAAATAAATTAAAAAGCTTGTCGCGTGAATAGAAACAAAATGCTTTTAAGACAATTAATTTTATTTTTTTATTTTTTTCGTTTCAATACGCCTGAATAACAATAAAAGCTTGTTTTAGAATTTTTTTTACATTTAATTTTTTACACATGAAATACGCACAAAGTAATGTTCTTAGAAACCCGTCTGAGTCCGCCCCTTATAATTGCAATATTGCAATATTGCAACCTGAGATATCAGCTCTGGTAATATGAAATATAGTGATATATAATTCAACGCGTAAAGTTTGGTTAATTTTAAAATCAAATATACCAGATAATTTATGAATTATCATAATTAATTATTTGTCTACGAAATGGTTTCTGGATGCAAATTGACAATTTTGATGCATACTACAGGTGCGGATAATTTATGTATTCTGAGTATACCTTCTGCATAAATTAACCGAGAGATGTCAAGAACTGACCTGAAGATGGTTGAGCGAGGTCAGGTCAGCGTTGGAATGCTTCTCATTATCATTATCATTTCATTAACCAATGAGATCATTTATAACGTGCTGTCAACTTGGTACACTCTCATTTTGCTTTTTTTATAAGAACAAACCATTGTTTCACATGGCCTCTTCTCTTGTCTATAGTCCCATCAAACTTGATTTACTTTAACATTGAAAAATAATTTTCGTTATGTCGAAATAAACAGGGTGTTATTAAAATTTTGAACAATCGATAACTGGAGAATCCATTGATGAAAACAAGATGAAAATCTTATGTAAATTTTTCATTTGTTTTCAACTACTTAATTAATAGTCAAGTTAATGAAGGTTGCTTCGGAATCCACAAGAAGAGGACCGAGTTTGATTAAACTTTTTTTAACATTTGTTATATTGTATTATTTGAAATCAGAAACATTCCAACTGTTGGGCTCAAGTATTTATAGTGGAAAAAGTAGGAAATATATATATATATATATATATATGTATATATATATATTGTTTTTTCAGTGATTATAAGCTGATGAGAATAATTTTCAACTTTGCAAATAGAAAACCATTGGACGCTCATAAAATATAATTTTGTCTAATCAGATCGCCGTCCTAGAGCGTCCGCCATATTGGGTTTAGAATTACGTCACGTAGTTTATCGTATTCTACTTGTCAAACCCTTTCATTTGATAACCATGTCAAGGGGGTTGTGAAGAAAAAGGTAAGTCGTCATCTTGGGGCGTCTGCCATATTGAATTTAGAATGATAGATATACTATATTGTATTGTCCTCAAAACCAAATCTGTGTTCAAAATTTCAGCACGATTGGATAACGGGAAGTGGGTCAAATTTCAATCACTAAATTTGACCCTAGCCCAAAAATAGAAATCCAATCTTCTGTCTGCATCACCATCTTCTAGGGTGTGTAGAAATTTTGGCCTGGATGTTCTTTTTCTATGTTTTTTTTTCAAGCAATGCCAAATCATGTTCTTACTAATATTTAGTTTTAATGTTACTTGCCTTATGATAATATCTTTGATTTTCTCTAAAATATCGTAAAATGCTTTCTTCATTTTCAATTTGCCCTGATTTTGTAAGTTATAATTCTTTGGACTTAACCATTAACATTACCTGTATTGTTAAAACTGTTATTGGTGAATAGGAGGCTGACGGTCAGGATGCCGTATATTGAATTCAACAACAGCTCGTCTAAATGATCTGGCATTATCTCCGATTAAACGAATCAATTCCACTTTTTCCCGCATTGTTAAAACGCCGAACTATATTTATTACACAAAAATGTACACTTCACTTATTATCTAATAACGAACCAGAACCAGCATTCACATGAACTTTAACTGATTTACTTATTTACGTTCAACAGTAAATTGACTCTTGCAATAACTTTTGTTTTCATGGCTTACTTAGGTCTTTATTGAAAATTATTTGTTAGAAAAATGGTAGGAATTAGAATTTTTGCTTTATTAAATAAATACATATTTTGTTATAGAATGGATTCAAACTAGTACAATACACTATTCTAAACAAAAAAATGAAGAAAACATTTTTTTTTCATTTGAGAATCCATTTTACAGATAAAAACTATTATTGTTGAAAAAATAATTTTTTTGACGGCCCCTATCTCAAACACCTTTGAACACAAATCGATGTAATCTTGTACAAATGGGTTTCTAAAGGTGCTGATTAAGAATAGCTTATTAGTTTTTTTCTTAAATCGATCTTCTTTTCCCATTCTAGAATCGGACACCTCTGACTAAAATCAAATATGGCTATGTCTAAAGGCAAAATATGTGGATATCAGATGAGCGAGATATAAGAGGCTCCATGAAAAGTGGGACACACTGTATTTGAAGGCGGTTCAATTCGTTTTTACCCTTTTTATGGCCTCTTTATTTCTCTTTATTTTTATGGCCTCCCTACCTAGTAAAAGAAAATATTCATCGATTTGAATTCCATCATGCTCGTTATCAGAGAATTATGAAATCACCATATGTATTACAAAATTCATGTAGCAAAAATATTGCAATTACCACAAGCACCTTTTCCATCTATCAGTTTTAATGCAAATCCGATGAAATTTAAATTTTTAACACAAATTAAATTTTTTGTCACTGCGCCTATTCTTGATTAAATAAATGTTATTTTCAAGTTTTGCTCGCCTTATGTTATAAGGGTCAAACCGAGAACCTCCTCCTTTTTTAAAATTTTATAAAGTCAGTTAAAAATTTTTCTTAGACCTTAGCTTCTCTTGTATACACTAAATACCAATTTTATGGACTCTTACCTGCTTGATTTACCTATTTACCTCCTATTTACCTCATTTTACCTCAAAACCCTTCGACGGAATAAAATGTAAATATAATCTAGTTCCAGATCCCGTTAAAGTACATACGTGTACCAAATTTCAAGTCAATATCTTAAACAGTTCCAGAGTAATCGTGCGCACAAAAATGTTACAGACCGACAGACCGACAGACCGACAGACAGGCCGACAGAGAGACAGAAATTTTTTTCGCTCAAACTTAAAATCTCGACGTTTCATGCCATTCTAAGCCTTTTTTTGTGAGAGGGGAAATCATCATGAACACCCGTCGCTTAGAGTCTATCGCGAACGGGTAGTGCTGGACACCAACCAGCTAAAACCGCTTCCTCTCTTCAGTGTTTCCTGTTGGCCTGGGACTGCTTTCGCCTTTCATCGGACCCACAGGTCATTTAAGATTGTCGGTGTTAATTGCCGTTTCTCCATGGGTTCATACCCATCTCTCTTTCCTTCTCTTCCTTCTTTTTGATAATGCGCGTTATTCCCTCATCCGCCCTTCTCCAGTTCTCTTCCGTTTCTAGCATCCTCCCTACCATATCTTCCGGAGACAATAACGACGCCCCACCATCTCACCTCTCTTCTCTCCATCTGTTGCATGCGAACACGGTGTGCTCCACGTCATCGACCTCTCCACAGTATGCACACTCTCTGCTGTCTTGCCAATATCATATAAGTACTCCATGAAGCACCCATGTCCGCTCAGGGCTTGGGTGAGGTAATAGCCTACCTCACCATGCCTCCGCTCCATAGACGCTCTGATGTTCGGGATGAGGCGTCTCGTCCACCTTCCTTTGACTGCAGTGTCCCACCGCCTTTGCCATCTCTCAAACAGCCTGTCCCTGGCCTCTGCCCTCCCGGCTCCTTCAAAAATTTCCAGCCGTTCTTTGGCCATCAGATCCAAAGGGGGGATCCCCGCCACTACCAACGCCGCGCCACCTCGTACGAAATCGTTTTATAGGCACTGCATACCTTTAGTGCGGCACATCGCTGGATCCTAGCCATCCTCCCTCTCGTTCTATCCACCTTCATCGCCCCAGACCGGAGCTGCATACAAGAAGATAGACTGCACGACACTGCACAGCAGTGGTGCTGTAGCTGCTTTTCCCGCCTTCTTGGCCGCCTTTGTGGCATGGACACCGAAGTTCAACTTGGAGTCCTAGGTATTTCAGGTGATTCCCTGAGGATATCTCCACCTGGCCCACCCTAACTTTCATGGGTGGAAGATTTATTTTATTCGTAATAACCAGGAGCTCCGTTTTCGCGACAGATAGCTCAAGCTGCATTCTTTCTAGCCATCTCTCAATATTTTTGATGGCCTTGTTGGCTGATTCCATTATTTGGACAGTCCACCTTTCAGTCACCGTTATGACCAAGTCGTCGGCATACTCGATGACCTTTACCCCACACGTGATGCTCTTCCAGGTTATCTCTCCCTCTGACTCGAATCCGATCATCCTGTCTTGGAAGTAGCTCATCATCACCCTGACGAGATACGGATCTACTCCCAAACTCTGCATCTTCCTGACAATCGTCTCCCGCTGTGTTAAACGCGTTTTTGACATTAAAGGTCACGACAGCACATATCTGTTTCATGTCATTCTAGCCTATCTGAACAACAAAAATTTTCAAAAATTTTTTCGTCGTTACTATACTTCCACTGGATGTGGAAGCAAAATAATGTATTTTACTAACGTTTTGAAAACCGAATCTGTTTCCCTTCTCAAAACTTCATTAAGAAATTGTTTGTGAGCTGTGTATATTAAATAAACAACTTTGATAGTATATTATCCAACAACCATTTAATGATGGCTATTAAGGCACGAGCATGAGAATTATGACATGAGCCATAGGCGAATATCATAATGAATGCGAGTGTCTTAATAGCCATTAAATGTGAGTTGCATTGACTATTTTTTCTACGACTAGTCTACTAGTCATAATAAAATAGAAAATTAACACTTTATTTCTGAAATTTATTAATTATAAATTGCAATTTAGGAAATATAAAAACTAAACTTAGGAAATATTATGGATTATTATTTCAATTTCACTTTCACTGTCACACAATACATGTTCACTGATTTTAATTGCAAGAATCACAAAGTTTGAAAATTTGCTAGTAGTCCAATCAATGAATGCCCAAAAGAGGATTATAGAGAACATTTAGGAGGGGAAAATTTTCCTCTTCAGGGATGTGTTGGGGGTAGTGAGGAGGTAGCTCCGCCGCTTCAGGGGGGAGAGGGGTGGAAAGGTTCCTTTTTTCGATTCTTCGCTTATATCCCGAAAACGATGGAAAAAGGTAATCTATGCAAAATTAAACGTAATTAAATTTTCCACAAGAATGTTTATATTCATTTTCTTCCTATGTGCTATAGTTTACGAGATACTCGCGGTTTACCGTGGTCTGCTAATAAATCACAGTCGCAAAACAATCTTTATTTTACAACACTCGACGTATTTACTAACGTAATATTTTGTCGAAATCTATACATTTCCTTAAATATACAGTGTGACTCACTTAAAATGAAGATACCCTTATAACTTTTTTGTTTTGTTTCCAATTTTAATCAAATTTTACTCAAGTATAGAACAGATTAGAATCTTCTTATGACCAGAAAAGCATTCGGCTGATATAAAGGCAAAGCCACCTACGGATCAAAATATGCTGAAAAAAATAAAACATTTTGAATGTTAGAAATTCTAAAAAATGCATCCAATCGGCGCCACAAACGTACATACACCAAAATTTAATTTGGTTATTGATGGGGGATTTCTCATACATAAGCTCACCTGGCAAAGGGGATCCTCAGTTTCCGCAATTTGTAGTGGCTACGTGAAATTCGTCAAGACCCTTCTATATGATATTTAATCTTTTTCCTCATATTTCGGTACCACAGGTGGCTTTGCCTTTATGCAGGTGAATGATTTTCTGGTCATAAGTTGATCCTAATTTGTTCTATACTTGAGTAAAATTTGATTCAAATCGGAAACAAAATGAAAAAGTTATAAAGGTATCTTCATTTTAAGTGAGTCACACTGTATATTTAAGGAAATGTATAGATTTCGACAAAATATTACGTTAGCAAATACGTCCATTGGATTGTTTTGTGACTGTGATTTATTAGCAGATCACGGTAAACCGCTTTGATAGAAATATTCAAGGTACATAATTGATTTTTTTTTAATTATCGATTTTCGCTGGCGAATATCTCGTAAACTATAACACATAGGAAGAAAATGAATATAAACATTCTTGTGGGAAATTTAATTACGTTTAATTTTGCATAGATTACTCTTTTCCGTACGACTCATCGTTCCCGAGTTATAAGCAAAGAATCGAAAAAAGGTCCATCCCCCTCTCCCCCTGAAGCGGCGGTGCTAGGGGCGGGGACTTTTAGTATTTTTACCTCCTAACTACCCCCAACACATTCCTGAAGAGAAAAATTCTCCCCTCCTTTATGTTCTCTACAACTCTTTCATTGACTGGACTATAGGTAAACAGCAAGTATGACTTGTCAAAGTTGATAAATTTTAGATCTGTCAAATGTTCAAGGCAATAATAGTTGATATTGACAGAATATTGCTGTATGTTAGTTATAAACTTGTATCTTAATGGATCTCATTAAAGTACAGGCAGGGAATGTCTAATAAACGAATTAAAGTATGCGAGTAGAAAAAAATATATTTGTAATATTCAACATCCATAGTTACTTACTACTTACACAGAACTGTTGATATAGTTGATAGTTTTATTTTAAACAATATTAAGTTTCTTAAGTTCTTCTTTTAGAATTGGTAACCAGGTTGTGCAAACATCTACGGAACAATTCGACACGCATTTGTTCTCATCTACAATATTATTGCTAATTCTTTGATCTTTCTTTTTTTACTCGTTAGAATTTTTACCGAGTCTCAGTTTATTTTATGCCTGTTCTCCCAAGCATGTTCGCAAATCTTCGATTTCTCCATTTCTTTCCTTCTAATGTAATCCTTGTGCTCACCCAATCTTACACTAGACTGGATGACTCACCCACATAATGTTTATTACACTCATACCATTGGGCATACTGTAAATGCAACTTTTTGAATTTTGCTCATGATTTAGCGGTTTTATTTTGTTAAAATAGATCTCAACGTATTGCCCGGTTGAAATACCGTCCAAATATCAAATCTATCGCCTATACGGTGTAGTTTTTCAGATAATCCGTATATGTAAATTAACGCTGTGTACTGTTGTTCAGGTTTTTGTCTTACCTGATTGTTATTTTCTATTTATGTGAAAGTTCTATCAATAAATACTTCAGAGTATTGACTGAACCATTTTTTTAAAATGTTCCTTATTGTATAATATTTCATTAGCAGAAGAAATTATTTTGGCCCTATTATAAACATTTTATAATATCCCTTTTACCGTGCATCGACTAATTTGAGTTAAAATTCAAATACTGTTGGTATGTCTTAGTTTTTTACAAACGCTTGTTTCTATTGTATTATTTACCCTTTTAGTTTAGTCTAAAAATGGTAGTCCATCCTACTTTCTATTTCTAATGTAAATTTAATAGAAGATTTCTTATTATTTATATTTTGGTTTTATCAACGATTTGTTGACTATTTTTAATCATTAACTGAAAAGCTAGCAGGCTAATATTTTTCACATTTTAAAAATACGCGAAATTCGTGTCTTGAAGAATTGTGGTATAATTTCAATTTCAACGAAACAAATAGAACCTAATTGGCATGACGATTTGGCTACCACAGAATACCGTTCATGAAGCGGTCGACTTAAACATGTTTTATCAGTGTAAGCCCGTGTAACAAGTTCCATTATACCATTACATATTATGTTCTCACTATCGCCGATAGTATATTACAATGATTTCGCTCCTTTTTCGATACACCACTACAGACATAAAAGACAAAACGCAGTTTAAACGGTATTTTAAATTTATAATATGCCTCCTTTTAGTGTTTTCCCACATTCGGCGCGGCGACATACAAAAAACTACAACTGTTTTCTCCTTCTACGGAATTAAATCGCGCTTTTTCAGGATGAGTTAAGGTGGATATAAAATTAAATTTGTTACCGAACTGGCATCGCTAACATTGTAAAACAGTTAATGGTATTACTTTTTAGACACTAGAATCTTTTAATATTTCATAAAGTAGATCTATTAAAATAAAATAACTTGCGCCTTTCAGTCCCAGAAAAAATTACATTGAGTTTGATGGTACCTTATAGATACAAACACGAACTTTTAAACTGCATTATACATGAATCAACTATCGTTAATCAATTTAATGTGCCATCAAAAGACAATAGTTCGGTTTACTCGACTTGTACATTATACAGGGTGGGCCATTTAAAACTGCCCAACTAGCATTATTGCACTCATATTCAGTTGAATTTATAATTGTTTTTTATTGATGTAAAAAAATTATTGTATGCTTTATTATAGTACTAATCTGAACTACTACTAATTATTCTCAGAACATAATTATAAAACAATTTTATAAAGGCATTATTGTAAAAAGTTTGTAAAAGTTCCCGATATATCTCTTACAGAGCTTCAAATGACTAAGTGAATAGTTTTCTTTTATGATGACTACATAAATGTTTCTTTTTCCTTACAGGATGCGGTACCAGAACTCTGCCGTACTGAAGCTTAAGCTTATTGTACTCCATAGTCTCGTGATCCATTAATCATGTTCCTCTCAGGAAGGGAGCGCTGACTATCTGTTCCGGGGTCATAAACAGTCCCCCAGACACCAAAGCTGGGCAGTCACATAATATGTGGTAAGGAGTTTCCTCATCCTCACCACACAACCTGCACTCTTGATTGTCCATATTGATTAAGTGTTCGTTTAGTATGCAATGTCCTGTTAGGATGCCCATTCAGCTACTTTATGATTAGCTTTAGCAATTTGTTGGTCTTAGTCTTAAATGATCCGTCATCAATAGCTGCCCATACTCATGAAGAACTCCAAGATAACCTAAATATTATATCCAGCCAATTTACGAATTAGTGCAATAAAAATAAGCTTCTGGTAAATGCAAATAAAACCGTATCTATGAACTTTTATAATAAAAGAATGACTGCACCAAATACAGTAATTGTAAATGGAGCATTGATCGACTGTGTTGACAGTGTAAAATTTCTTGGTGTACATGTTGACGCAAATATGAGATGGCAGACATACATAAATGCCATAAGTAAAAAAATTAATAGCGATTACTATGCAATACTGCAGCTTAAGTCTTCCCTGCAAAATAACCAATTAATTAACGTCTACCATGCATTGATATATTCAGCCATACAGTATAATATAGCACTTTGGGGAAACTGTAGTGGCGCAGAAAGAATTCTCATATTGCAAAAATGAGTACTAAGATTAATTTTTGATCTGGATCAAAGAGAATCGTGTAGGCCACACTTTAAAAGAAATAAGATATTACCTGTATCCTGCGTATATATATTAAAATGCATAAATTGCATAAAGACAAATCTACAATCTTATCAACAGATTGGAACTTTTCATGATTATTCAACTCGAAAAGGCAACGATTTGAGATCTACTGTTCATTCTACAACTTTATATGATAATTCACCCAATCATTCTGGTATAGTCTTATATAATAAATTACCAGACGTAATACAAAATATTGGATCAGTAGAGAAGTTTAAAGGGAAATTAAAGAAGTTTTTAATCTCAAAAACACATTATTCAGTGAGAGAATATATGGAGGATAACTGTTAGGCAGTAACGGTTACCTTAAACTAAATATATTTTATTTTCATGTTGCAATAATATGTGTATAAACATTTCCTTAACTCTGTCTCTTTTAAGGTAGACTGTTTTTATTATTTTTTTATCTGTGTTTAGACTATGTAAATACTAGTGTATTTACTGTTATTATTTGTTAAATGTACTATACTGTCGTTATTTAATTCAGTAGTATTTGCCAATTTATTTATATTTACTTTTATATATTTACTTTATTTATATTTATTCTACCTGACTTACCAAATGTACTTAAATATATCTAAATTGGTTAATAAACTTATTATTATTATTATTTATTATTATTAATGACGAACATACGAGACTGTCTCATCCCTGGCGCTCCACTTCAAGACAAGTTTTGTCACTTACTTAATGATTCCTTAATCAATTTTCCTGCGGTATTACATAATATCCTTCAGGTTGGCTCGGTTCCCATCAAGGTTATTTCTGCGGCTCCTTTGGCCAGCTTATCTACTCTTTCAATATACCCATTAAACTTGTGTCCTCGCGTCCACTCCAGTTGTATGCTGTTGTGTTCCACCAGCTTCACCAGGGAATCAAGGCAGTCTTTTACCGTTTCGGAGCGCATCCAGAGCTTTGAGAGCTGTTTGACTGTCAGTGATGATACGAATTCTTTTGTCACTATATGACCTCCGTATCATTTGTCGTGTACAAATTTCTGTAGCTGCGACTTCTGCTTGGAACGCTGTTGCGGTACTACCCTGGGTCAGGCTAATATCTGTCCCTGATCGATCCCCTGTAACTCCTGCTTCAGTAACGTTTTTGATCCGTCATTCTACCATTTTGTATCATTTGAATGTCTTCGCAGCTGCCTTGTTCCCTCCTTTCCCCTGTCGGGTATGTATACCCTGAAGGTTTTCGTGAAGTTGTAGTGATTTTATCTGACTGCAGATTTAGAAGTCGATTCTTTTCTATTGAAATATCTCGGTGCAATATCCTGTTCTTGGAATGATCTCGTGTCAGTTTGATTTCTGCCTGTACGCTGCTAATAGTTCACTCTTCACGTCTAACGGTAATGAAGGTAGGCAAGATAGTGGCTGCGATAGGCGTTGTTGACATTGCTTCCTTTATCCCTAGACAGGCCAGTCTTTGCATCTTAGTTTTCTTATTCCCTCTCCTTTACCGGCTTTGTGCAATCAGATCAGGTTATTATTAGTCCCCAATTTTTGCCTACCATTTTTCTGCAGGCCCATTAGGTCCGCGTGGTTTTAGTAGTTACTCTGTCTAGATGAACTTTGAAGTTTAATTTGGCATCTAGAATCAGTTCCAAATATTTAATTTCGTTGCTCACCTGCAATTCATTTCCTCGGATATATAATTTTCGCCAAGTTGAGTTTCCTCTTTTTTTGTGAAAGTAGTCACGGCGATTTTCCCTGAGTCTACGAAAAGATCTTCCTGAGCACACCATATATCTACCATGAAGAGGGCTCTCTGCATCATCTCTGTTCCAGCGTCCTCATATTTTCCTATTACTAGGATGATGACACCGTCTTCATAACAGTATACTCCCTACTGTTCCAGGGGAGATAAGGTCTCGTCCACGACAGGGCAGCACAGGAATGGTGATAGAACTCCTCCCTGTGGGCATCCTCTGGTCACGGACACCTCCTCTGTTGTAGATCCCAGCGTGGACTAAATTTTTCTAGTTGTGAGTGCTGAGTCAATCCATCTTGTTATCCTCTTTTCGACTTCACGTCTGTTTAGTACATCACTTAGTGAGTCGATTGAGGTATTGTCAAAGTCGCCTTCTATGTCTAGAGAAGCTCCTATGGCAGTTTCTTTACTATCCAGGATCCTTTTATTTTATGAGTAAGCTTATGTATTGCTAACTCACAAGATTTCCTGTTTGCTAGGAAAATCTTCGATAAATAATAATCCTACAATGTGGTTTCCCAAAATACCAGCCCTCACATTTAATTTTTTGGAGCTTGTGTATGTGTTTCCATGTAAAACGTGGAATTAGTATCACCCCAATAAACATTGTTATAACGATTCACCATTTAACACAAATGAAGGTTCCTCAAAAAAAAAAAAATGTTAGGAAGCAAATTGTGGTTGCTTAATAAGCGTTCGCTCATTTCCTCCCAACACTGTAAAAACGACGATCACCATCATTTTCATAAAGTTCTTGCACGGGTTGTATCTGGATATTTATTAGTTTTTAAAATTCTTCGTACGCTAGTTCGGCCTACCTCAGATTTTACATAATTGTCTGGTGCTCAAAATATTGTCTAATGACACTTGTCCTAATATAACTACTTGGGCAGCTTCACTTGTTACAATGTGAATTCGATTACATTTTTTATTAGCTACTGATCAACTTTCCATAAATTTTCTCATTAAATCTAGTACGTCAGTATGAGACATTTCTTTCTCGATGTTTATCATTAAATATTTTAACTACAGCTCTACCACAGTCGTCCCAGCAAACATAAAAATATAGCAGATACATAAATGCTATGTAAACTTTGTTTACCAGAAGTAACATGCTATGTAACATGTGGCGCATAATCTATATATATGAAAGGATTTTTCGAAATTCGACCCCCAAGAGGGTGAAAAAATAGATTAAAATTTTATGCCTTTTCTGAAACGGTTTGATCTAGATGCGTGAAATTTGGCAGAAATAATTTCTGTCGAAATCTATTAGATACTTGTAAGACGGAATTTCGATTTTCACTTTTTGAAGGGGTGAAATCGGAGGTGGTAGATGGTTAAAAGCGCACCCGTATTTTTGAAATCTGAAATCGGTCAGAAACGTGATTATTCGAGCGATGGACTCTTCTGAGAAAATAAGAAGGCGGTTTTCAAAAAGAGACCCCCGAACTGGTGAACAGGGAGGGGAAGGTTTTTAAGCTATTCGGAAACGATCAGACCTAGAAGCATGAAATTTGGCAGAAATGCTCTTTATTGGAATCTATTAGACACGAGTAAGACGAAATTTCGATTTTTTCTTTTTGAAGAGGTGAAAACGGGGGTGGTAGATGTTTTCCTTGAGTGCGATGAATGCGCAATGGCTTTCCCCGGGTATCATGGATGCACAGTGGGTTTTCCCGAGTACTATGAATGCGCAGAAGTTTTCCTTGAGTGCAATAAATGCAGTTTCCTCGGATACCATGGATGCGCAGTGGGTTCCTTCGAGTGTACTTCCTGAGTACTCTAGGAGTACTCAGTGAGTATGTAGTACTTCTTTATAGGCATAAGTTACTATGTCAATGTTCTTAATTTCACACGCAAGAAGTCTTCCACGCGTACGAAGTCGCGGGCATCAGCTAGTTATTATATAAGCCCACTCCTGCAAATGTCAGCCAAATGTGCACATGACTTTTACATAGCAAAGAGGTAGGCACTGTAACCTCTTGCTATCATATGTAATTGATATGCAAACTTTTTATCTCTTTTTGGCGTAGCATGTACGTATATTTTCCCACTAAACAATGACCTTACACTATATAAGATATATGTATACCTTTTATCTTTTTATGACATAAGGTGTATTTATTTTGTATACCTATCGCATGTTCAAAATACCACCCTATTGATTGTAGACAATTGGGTTTTTGTTAGATATATGAATATAAATTCCTTATAAATGCAGAAAAAATGATATTTCTTTAGGAAATTACCAGAAGAGACACCAAATTTTATTATCAAGTGGAATACCTCTGTATATTTTTAGAGTCGGTTAGTTTTCTATTTTGAATGACAATTTTTTAGGAAAATTAGAATTTTTTTGTAAAAAAAATTTTTTTTTTTAATCGCCTTATTTATTTTAATGTCCTGGCGGAGTTTAGCCGATGGCTATTCTACCACTCAACCAGGACGGACACACACATAGACAACATCACAACACCCATTCCCTGCGACATTGCCATCTGCCGCAGCTGAGACTCGAACTCAGTAGAGGAGAGCGACTAGACCGTGTTGTCCTCACACAACCGTAGTCTAGCCCACTGCTACCGTCTCGGTAACATGAGAAAAACGCCACTACACATCCATACCCTAGCCAGGATTCGAACCTGGGACCCCATGGTCGCAAGCCTAACACCTTAAGCACTGCGCCACCGAGCCGGTATCATATTTAAAATACAAAACTACCGAACTTTTTAAAAATATTCAAATGAATTCTACTTAAAAATAAAAGTTGTGTTTGTTTCGGTCATTTCCGAAAGAATATTATTTTTTCAGCGCCATTTATAAGGAATTCATATTTATATGTTTAACTCCAAAAATCCAGTTTTCTAGTATTAATATTTAAAAAGCTCGAGAATGTTATTTTGAACATACGGAATATTTTTCAATACTTACACTTTATAATAAACACCAAGAACGGGGATGAAAGAATAGAGGAAAAAATATTATTGTATTTAACTGTTTCTTAATATTTATTCTACCAACTTACGCTACTTATTTTTATACACCCTGTACAATTAACAGTACTCAGTTTATTGTGTATTTGTAAAAACAGAGAATTAAATTCGAACGGAAAATACATCAAGTTTCCTTAAAACTCTTTCAGACTTGTTTTTAGGATCGTGTCGGAGATATGAAAGGATACATAGGTGGCTGTGGCTGAAAAAGGGCAATCTAATTTAAAGTAGGTCGACTTTTGACGGACTGTGTTAGTCAACTTGTCCTAAGTTGTTGAGTTACAACGACCTGTCGCTATCTGTTAGACATTGTCGTTTGTTTCGATGTTCTCGGTTCGGATGCCCGAATTTATAAAATATTCTAAAATACTAAAAACACAGAATATTACATCCCAGGTCTTAGCTAAAAAATTTTTTGACTTTACCCAATGGAGTACCAGAAAAAGACCACTTTTTTTATTTTGTGTGCCTCTGTTATTTATAAGCCTATTCTTGATCTATTTTTACAGTTAATTATATTTTATTTATTTGCTTTCATCATGATTAGACAATATTATTTAGGTATTAAGCAAATCACAACATACAAACTTTATTATTTATTATGAAATTACCTACTTTCTGTATATTGTTCGAAAAAATTGTATAACTTTTCTAAAATTGAAATAGAAAGTAAGATTCAATAACTGTTGTGAATGACTAAATTTCAATAAACGATTTAAGTATTTTTAATTTATTTTTTTGCATTAAAATCCTATGACATGATTCAATACTTCGTCAGCATTAGCTAGAAGAGTAGTTGTTTTGATTGATTTTCTAATGATGAGTGTTTTAAATTGTTTTCCTAAGTAGTATATTAGCCTGACCAGATTAAGGTACCAAAATACAGAAAGTAGATAATTTCATATTAAATAAAAAAGTGTGAATGACTGAATTTAAATAAATGATTTAAGTATTTTTAATATATTTTTTTGCTTTAAAATGCTAAGAATCCTATCATGTAATACAATACTTTGTCAGTATTAGCTAGAAGAGTAGTTGTTTAGTATATTAGCGTGCCCAGATTAGGGCAACAATATATAGAAAGTAGGTAATTTCAGAATAAATAATAAAGTGTGTTGTGTGTATGTTGTCATTTGCTTAATACCTAAATAATATTCTCTAATTATATAAAAATTTTAAAAATCTTAAATGAAATCGTTTTTAGTCACCAAGTATAACTGATATTTAAAAATCTTATATAATTTTTAAAAAAAATCTTTTGGCGGTCTTATATGTAATTATCATGCTGGAACACTACTGTATCAAACTGTGTAAGGCTGCTTACAAAAAGAAAATGATAAAATATGGAGAAAATGCAGAAATAGTACGAAATATATTATGATTTCGAAAATATATCTAATTTCTTTTTATGTATTTGATTTAGAAATTTATGAAACACATAAGGCGATCATAATCATTTTAAAACCTATGATCATTCTCCAAAAAAAAAAAAAAAATTGTGGGCCTACAAAATTTTACATTTGTAACAGTGTCATGTTTATAACGTAACCCCACAAACCATATATGCGATACATACGTGTGTATGTATATTTTAAAGATTTTATTGACGTTGACAATATAAAGCATTCTTGGATGGAACAGTCTCAAAAAGTAGAACCTGGACCAACTACGGCAGGACCAGAAGTACTTGCTTTATAAAACAATTTTATTTAATTCTGTCTGTCGACTATAATAGGGTAATTTAGTCAAATTTCATATTTCACATTTTAGTACGCCTATGCGAAGTAATCATCGAATAACTATAACACTGAAAATTTGAGATCGATCCGATAAGTAGTTGCAGAAATATACTGCTGTAAACATGAACCGAGGCGCTCAAAGTGCTGACGTCATTCAATCCGAAAGTTTGTCTCAAAGTTGCGATTACGCTATTAGAACCCAGCAATTTGTGTAATTTGTCAGAGATGTACCTACATGATTATGGGAATTGGAGACTATTGAAACATTTTGACATAAGAATATGCAGCTTATAAGTGCTGAAAAGAGGGCAGCGTTGATGTTCTAAATTAATTTTAAAACCTATAGAGATCCTAGAAAATTCTGTTTTTTTGCATTTCACTCTAAAATTAGATCTTTTGGAAAATGTAATTAAAAAAATGCTAAATGAGCCCATTAACATAACGCTTCGCATTTAATGTAAATTGTTCAACTTGTTTTTCACTTTCTAAAACATTTTTTTTTTTTTTTCGTTAACAGCAACTCACTTTCCTGCTCCTTTTCAGAAGACGAACTGGAAGAAATCTAATTTAAAGATGCCAGGAATTGGGCATAAGTAGTACTCATCTCGTTCTCCTAAGAACAGTACGAAATTACAAAAGGAATGTTTTGTCATTCAGGGAGGGGGTGGTTCCAACCCCTGGAGGTTGTTTTGGCATCTCCTGGTCAAAAGATACTCGATTTATCAATATTCCCTGTAATAACCCTGATCTATCAAGCCCTCATAAGCGTTATATGGAAAAATCAGAAAGGTTTATTTCCACGTAGAGGTAGTTTCAGAAGGGTGGGTGGAAAGTATTACAACCATAGTGTTCCTTGCCCTCGAAAACGGGGGGAAAGCATTCTTCAGCGCTTTCGCAGTATTTTCGGAATGTTCTGCCATTCAGAGAGGAAGTGGTTCCAACCCCCGGGGGTTGTTTTGGCATCTCCTGGTCAAAAGATACTCGATTTATTAATATTCTCTGTAATACCCCCGATCTGTCAAGCCCTCACAAGCATAGTACGGAAAAATCATAACAAGGGGCAGTAGTAGTATTTTTGGGGGGAAAAGTACACCACCATGCGTGGTACGATAGAACATCGGGAGTATGTAACCAGAGCCATTTTAAACGAATCAGAAGTTTCATTTCAATTCGTGTCGTTCTATTAGATTTAATAGGTATTTAACCTCGAATTTAGGGATGAAATGTCAGTTTGCGATAAATTGAACAGTGAAACATATATTTTTGATGTGATTGATTTACTGGATTGGCTCAAGCGATTTCTATAAAATTTTAAAACTCTCAAAGTGCAAGCGGTAGTCCTATAATAATTTCATCACGTCTGGTGGAAGGTGAGCAAAAATTAAAAAAAAAACAATTTTTTTTGCAAATTTGAAGAAGCTGCCTTTGTAAAATTTCGACAGAAATACATTAAAATTGCTAGTAGCTAGTAGCTAGTAGGTATTTTAGAAGTAGCTGATACCGAATCTGATCTCAAAAATTATTAAGTTACAGACAGAGAGAAATATTATTTTGCTCAAATTATATGTAGACGTTTCATGACATTCTAAGCTCATTTGAATAAAGAAAAGATTTAAAAATTTTTTACCGGTACTATACTTCCACGATGTGGAGATAAACATGTTTTCTTTTTATAGTTGAAACATTAAGAAATACTGTAGAATTATTCCAGCTTTTAAGTTTCTATATTTTACTTAAGGGCGATAAAAACTATTTATTAATACAATCTGATATACATATTTCAAATTCTCTGTGAGAAACTGAATAACAACTTAAGAACATTACAGTCAGTGGTTCGGACAGTATCTGGGAAACTACAGAATTGCATTCCCATACATCACGACAGGCATGTTCGCAGTAAATAATCTAAGGAATCTGTTTATAAAATATTTTCAGTCTTCTACTGTTTATAGAGATCAGAGAAATAAACTTTACATTTGGTTGTATTAAAATGAAATCATTGAATTAATACTGAAAGATAATGTTTCAATATACATACAATAGGTACAATATCGAGTTCGTACGTTTCGTGTTTCCTAAATATCTAGGGTATCCCTGGGTAGGGTAGTATACCATAAATGTACCTATATACTTTAATTTTTTGACAAAGAGTCACTATACCGGGTGCTAGTGGCTCCCTATATTTCGTTTATTTTTACTTATCCATTTGAAATTTGGGGTGCATAAACCACCTGTAAAAATGGATTTTTGGACATAAAAAACGGTATGAGATCATTTCCGATTTACCCGGAAATGACCGCAACTTTCGATTTTTAAATGGAACACACTATATATTTTTACATATTTGGATTCAAGACAACATTCTGAGTATACCACGAGATCTTCGCGAATTTTTGAGTCGATATTCAGTTTTTTTAAGCATTTTAAAACATTCGTCTAAAGTGCTTTGGAATACCAAAATGAATATTGACAACAAACTTATTGACACTAACCATAGCAACTACAAAGTATTGATAGCAAACACACTCCAATTAGAGTCTAAGCCAACAAATAAATGAGTTCGACCAATCTTGAAATTAAAATTTATAATTTAAATGAATTTTCCTAAAAATTGTAATATTATGAAAAGCGTCGTATGCACCTCGGTTTGTGCCGTGTATTTACAGATCTTGAACACTTGCAAACTGTGTTTTCGATGTGTAAAATACACTTACAAGTCTTGGTACATAAATAAGCGAAATAAAGCGAAACCGAGTGCTGACTCGCTCGGGGTGTGCAATATAGCAAGCAGGAAACTGTTTTATCTTTCAAAATAGATACCAAACATATTATATATGATCAGACTAAGGCATTTAGACCAATAAACCTGACATCCATTCTTTTAAAAATATTAGAAAGGTTAATAGAAAGGTACATAAAGGATGATGTACTGGTGCGATCATTAGTCCACCCCAACCAACATGCATACCGGGAAGTCTGCAGATACTAAGAGCTGAGAAGGCGCTAGGGCAGAAAGAACTAGCCTTGGTAGTGTTTTTGGATATCGAAGGAGCATTCAGTAATTCTATCTTCGATTCTCTCTGTCAAGCAGTTGCGGATCGCGGCGTGGACAGTACCATAGTTAGATGGATATCGTCCATGCTGAGGAAAAGCAACATTGAAATTACGCTTTGCAATGAAACGGTTAGGGCTAAGGTGGTATTATCCCCACTAATGTGGTACCTTACGCTCGACGGGCTACTGGCCGAATTAAACGAAGCAGGTTTCTATGCCCAAGAATATGCAGATGGTTTGGCTATCATGATAAGAGGCCGATTTGAAAATACTATTGCAGGGCTCATGCATAGTCCAGAAATGGTGTAACAGACATGGGCTCTCTGTCAACCCTAGCAAAAGAGAGCCAATGCTGTTCACTAAGAGGAGAAAAATAAACGATTTCCCGATTCCTTCTCTCATGGGCACACGTCTTTCCCCTACAGTGAGATATCTCGGAGTAACTCTGGACTCCAAATTGTTATGGAAGGAACACGTGGAAGTTCAATCGAGAAAAGCGTGCGCATCTCTATGGATGTGCAACCGCATCTTCGGTCTAAAGTGAGGAATATATAAGTGGGGCTTATACTATACTGTTATGGTAAAAGCCCTCATAATATATGCGGCACTAATGTGGTGGCGCTTCCAAGAGCTCCACAATTAGGGCTCGCCTATGTCAAGTTCAAAGACTAGCCACTCCACTCCAACGATTGCGATGGAGGCCATTCTTGGACTTACTCCTTTGCGCGTTGAAGTGGTGCTTGAAGCTAGGAGCGCAGCAAACAGATTGTTCAAAAATGGAATGTGGAATATAACTGGCCAAGGGCTAGGGCACACAAAAGTTCTGGCTCTACCGGCAAGGGACCGGGTTATCGCTCGATGAGATGATGACTGATGTCTCCCCGTCTACTCTTTCTAGTAGAGATGTTTGGGAAAGCGATAAAACGCATCTCCTGGAATGGTATACAGACGGCAAGGGCGTATTAAGCTTTCTGTCACACATGTGACCGGATGAGTACGATTTTTTAATAAATGCAGCATTAAAATTAAGCAATGAATAGAATTTTTAAAACATTTTCTTTTTTTCAAGCGATTATTTTATTATTTTTTAAAGTAGTAATCCCTTGAGGTAAAGCTTTCACCCCAAAAGTTCTTCGACTAGATCCCACCCGTTTTCGAGGGCAGGAAACATGATGGTGACAATATTTTCCGACCTATCCTCCACCTACCCCGAAACCGAAAAAACCACCCCCTTTCCCGATTTTCCGGTGCTAGGCATTTTTCTATAGGAAAATTTTATTAGCGAAAGTTGTTCAGAATTGTCCAAAAACTCAATATCCAATATTTCATCAAAATAAAATAATTGAAAAACTTAAAAAATTGATAAGTTTAAAAAATATAAAAAGACTACTAATTACTTGACAACTATCTGACAGCTTGGGTTTAATTTCAAACAAAATTGTCATGTATGGATTTTTTAAACCAAAAACCCATTTAAATGATATTTTCGGACTTGGACAATATTTTAAACAAAATTTCAAATTTTTTTTTATTCTGATTAAATTTTGGATTTAGGGTTTTTGGATAATTCTGAACAACTCCCGTTAATAAAATTTTCCGATAAAAAAATGTCTAGTACCGGATAATCGGAAAAGGGGGTGGTTTTTCCGGTTTAGGGTAGATCGGAAAATATTATCACCATCGTGTTCCCCGCCCTCGATAACGGGAAGGGGGGAAGATGTCTTGCGGTCCAGTCGCAGAACTTTTGGGCTTTTTGCCTTTTTCTGGTTTACCTCAAGGGACTAGAGTAGATATACTTTTTACTAGTGTGTTTTCTGTACATGTAGGTTTTCAGGCATTTCTAAGTTGCGGGATTTTGGGAAAATAGTTTTCAATACATTATTTAAAATGAGAGAAACCACAAATTTATTTTGAAAAGTAAATACAGTTTATCAAATCAAAATCATTTTTAGAAAACAACTAATTAAAGACAGTAAAAATTTTAATTTATACTTAAAATACATTAATTAAATAACAAAATCCGTTACTCGTCTTTTGTTGTTAGCAAAACTATCCACCGTCTTTATTGTTAGATAAATGCTGTTAGATAAAAGATAAAATTTCCAAATATTCGTTTCGAATTATTTATTTCACCAACAATTTTTTTTATATCATTGCCATTCATTGGGGGTAATATCCCCCATTACCCCCCCCCCCTCGTAAATCCTCCTTTGACAGATGGATCCAAGACTCAGGAGGAAACGGGCGCAGGCATATACGGATACAAACCAAGGACTCATATAACGGTGCCACTTGGTAGACATCCCAGTGTGTTCCAAACAGAAGTGTATGCCATACTACGGTGCGCAAACGAAAATCTCAGCAGAGGTTTCGTAGACAAACATATTTATATATGCAGCGACAGCCAGGCGGCTCTGAGGTCCCTTGCATCAAACAAGTGACCTCTAGGCTGATGCTGAACTGTTGAAATACTTTAACTGAGCTCTGTGAACGCAACTCGCTTAAACTCATGTGGGTTCCTAGACACAGTGTTGTGGAGGGCAACGAAGAAGCAGATCGTCTGGCTGGAGAGGCTCTGAGCCAGCCTTCGGTCTGCCAAGGAGTCTGATTCATTCAGAACTGCGAGACTGGGCTGCGGCACAGTTCAACAACTATTGGGCTCACTCCCCTGAAATGAGGCAATCGAGGCTCCACATAAAGGGGTCTTCGGCTGCCTCTACCGTAAGAGAAACGATAGAGAAAAATGAGACGGAGGCCTAATAACAGGACACTGAACCTCTGAACAAACACCTACATACAATGAGGTTGAGAGATGATCCTATTTGTTGGATGTGTGGAGTGGAGGATGAAATCATCACTCATATCCTATGCAGTTACGCTCCACTAGGAGCGTCAAGGTATAGGCACTTCAAGAGGCAATTCTTGCATCCAGAGGAACTACGAGATCTAGCTTGGAACAGACTGCTGCCCTTTGTGAAAAGAACTGGTTTCTTCTAAAGGATCGTATACATTGTGAATGTACAATGCGCCGACAGACCTGAGTACTGCGGATTTCGATATCCGCTCGCGTCCTTAATAATAATAATAATAATAATATTGAGATGAAATAAAGATAAAGGGTGGAAGTAACTTTTTTACTTCAAACTTTTTTTTCTAGTGTTAACACTTTCGAGAAAAAGACATTTGAAAATACGGAACACTCTCGAGGTGTAAGTTAGATAGACAAAGAGATCTTCATCTATTATCAGAATAGAGTCGAGTCCTATTGAGATTCATTGTTCTCAGCCTGATGTAAGCAACTATTTAATAAAATAAATGCACTACCGCCAATTTAAGTCAATCTGTAAAACTAGTTTTCCAACGAATATATTTCAAGCAATGGATTTATTATGAAAATAAAATTAATGTCGTTGCATATTAATGTTAATAATTATCAATTGTTGCAAACAATTTTTAAAAAGTAAGAGGTAAAATTTAATTCAGTTTCACAAATATCGGTCTACCTATTAGTGGAAAGTAGCAAGGAACTGTACCTTATTACCAAATATCAATTTGAAGTCGGTGCAAAAAAAAATTATTAATTTCAAAAATACGTTTTGCACCGACTTCAAATTGATTTTGGTAATAAGGTACAGTTCCTTGCCACGTTCCACTAATAGGTAGACAGGTATTTGTAAAACCAAGTGAAATTTTATTTTCTACTTTTTAGAGATATTTTTCAACCTTCTTAGTAGCTTCACATATTTCAAGGTCCCTGCCTGGAAGATAAAAAAATAATATATCATAACCTCACTTTAGTTCCTTATAATAATATACTTTTGGTCTACAGTACAAAATATCAAATAATCGTTTACTTTTCGAGAGCCGTTGTTGTACCAGGTTTCACGTAAATCTATAAAAAATTTGCTGGCTTTATTGCAAAAGCAAATTGTTCTACGGGCGCGTTTTTGAAAAAAAAAGAGTCAGTTCATACTGCCGTCGTGGAAAACATTCTTTGTTTGATTCGCCTCCATGCAAGGCTCTCTTTCATTGCGAAATGGTATATAACATAATAGGAAGTTATAATTTTATTTTATTTTATTTTGTCGATAGACGAGTAAGGCTGCACTACCTTAGATCATTAACGACGCTCTCTCAGGACGTGATTTCAATTATTCACTGACAGTAAGGGCTATTGCGATTTTTGCATAAGAAAAATCCCTATCCAAGATTTCTCTCCGACGGGATTGGAATTTGACGTGATTTTGATCTGTTTATACAGTAATAAGTGGTCTGACGTCTTTTGGTTTCTACTATTTTTCATAAAAAAGATCCCTATCAAAGATTTCTCTCCGACGGGATTGGAATTTGACGTGATTTGTATGTATTTACCTACTAATAATGGTCTCTACACTTAAAGATTTCTGGAGAAATCGCATAAAAAAATCCCTATCGAGTTCCCGTAAGACGACCAGAACACTGAGTATCAAACTTATGGAATCATGAGATCCCGATTAACTCAGTTGTTTACGAAAACTCCAGGGATTAAGACTAGCAACAAGTCCTTAAATCAATAAAATTCAATTAGTTCAAAAAATACCATTTATTTTAGGTATAATATAATACAATTAAGGCAAATTAATTTTTAAACATATAAGTGAGAGCGTACACTAACAATCGATTTAGCAGAAAAGATTCATTTAACCTCCTCAGGATTCAATGCAAGCCTTTTAAAAAGAATTTTAAAAAATTTGTATTTTGCTAATTATGACTGACTGAAAGTAATATAAAAATATTTTACGTAAAAAAATTTGTTTCGCTTATGAATAGCTTAAAGGTCCCAGATCGTGATTTTATCATTCACGGGACGAAGTTCGACTAATACATGAGTTTACTAATTTTCGGCCAGTCTTACGACTTACTTGTCCCCATGCAGGTTCAATATAGGAAAAATCAGTGCCGGTTTATGAACTTGTGCGCCCCTAGGCACTAAATTTTTTGACGCCCCCCCCCTTTAGTGGCTAAATGAAATGGCGCCAAAGGCGAAAGCTAGTGTCGCAGGCAAATTCGTCGGAGGCGAAAATTTTCGGCTGGTAAAGAAAATGGCGCCGCAGGCAAAAATATTTTGCGGCACCACTTTGAATAGTTTGTCAAAAAATGATTTTTTGGGGGTTTTTATTGCTCATTAATTTTAATTTTGTTATCTTAAGACGAACCTGAACCAACCTACATTTGTTTAAAAGTAAATACAGATGGAAAAACTCATTTTTGTTATGTTTTATTGGAAAAGATAAGTATAGGACAAAAAAACAGCAAACAAAAAAGACTTGAAAAAAAAAACGGTTCAACAAAAACTATACAACTAAAAAAGGCAACAAATAATAAAAAATAATTAAAAATGAAAAGTTTAGGTTCTAGAAATATACCATTAAATAAAACGAAACACACAAAACAAAACAAATTGTCTTTGCAGACTTTTTTCTTGCTTTCTCAGATGCAAACTGATCTATTAGACTAGTTCACAAGTTCAAAGCCGTGTTAATGCTTGATAAAGCTCGTAAAAATATGAGTGAGGGTTCATTGGATACGAAATGACGTCTAGAAAAATGTGCAAAAATTTCAAACCCGCACATAAACAATTGCAAAAGTTATAAACAAATGAAGATTGAAAAAAATAATGAGTTTCGTTTTTTGCAAATAACTCGAAAACTATTAATATTTAAGAAATGTTGAAGAAAAATTCTTAAAGAGGAAGAAATTTCCAATAAAAAAGTCCGAACTCCCGAAACTGTAATATTTAATATTTTTTATAGAATTTTATATTTAATTTTTTATTTTTTTTTGTTTATGTATACGGTTGTTTTTGTTATTTTTTTTCTATCTAAAAAGAATATAAACACATTCGGCGATTGTTAAAAACAAATTGTTTATTAAATGAACAAATAAATTACCAACAATTTTTTTTTCTTTTTTCCACCTTGTAAAGAATTGCAAATAATAAATTTTAAGAATAAAATTTGTTCTTAATAATTTGTTTGAATAATGAAAAAGGAAAAAAATTTTTTTAATCATAATATTTTATAACAAATATAATGGCTATTTCAAAAATACGTAATTTATCTATTTGTTTATAAAATTTATTTAAACCAGTAGCAATAAAAATTTAAAGTTTATGTAATCTTATAGTATTTTTGAATATAAAAACAGTAATAATAATTAAAATTAATAAAAAAAAAATTTCAACCTCACTTTTTCATTTTTTAGTTTTTCGTTAGGTTAAATAATTAATAACTAATAGACTATAGCAATTAAAAACATCGCAATGTCATAATCCCATAAAGTATAATTGACATAAGCTCTCTACGAAGCGAAATAATTTTACAGACTCATTTTATTAAAAATCGGTGAAACAATTTTTTCCAACGGGATATTGTTCCTTTAAGTGTCTAAATAATACCATAATTTTTTAAAAATTTTAAATTAATATTTAATAACATAAAAAATATTTTTACTTTTTACGGCCGGTCTCAGAGCATTGTAACGGCTTAGTGTTCGTCGCGCGGAGCTCTATTTTCAACATTAAATTAAAATTATTAATATTAGAGATAGAGTTTCGGGAGTTGAAACTTTCTTATTGGAAATTTCTTCCTCTTTAAGAAGCTTTCTTTAAAGTTTCTTAAATATTCGAGTTATTTGCAAAAAACGAAACTCGTTATTTTTTCAATCCACATTTGTTTATAACTTCTGCAATTGTTTATGTATGGGTTTGAAACTTTTGCTCTTGCACATTTTTCTAGACGTCATTCCGAATCCAATGAGCCCTGACTCATATTTTTACGAGCTTTATCAAGCATTAACACGGCTTTTAACTTGTGAACTAGTCTATATTGTGCTGTTGGAGTCTATTGTATCTAACAGGTCACTATTTAAGTGTAGGAGGGTACAGTAGGCTAGAATCACCTTTAAATGAAATATGCATGCACTCTCTCAATTCCTACGGGACATGGTAGCATTATTTGTCCCGAAACAATTCCCGAAACAATTCCCGTAAAATTTGAAATCATTCCCTTGGGTTTTCTAGAAAATTCACTTTTAATTTTTTTTTTTGAAAACTGATATTTTGCATTGATAAAAACAAGAATCTAGTACATTTTTGAAGTCTCTGAATACCCGGACATATTTCAAACAACCTATCAGTTAAGTATCAGTTATCTTCTTCAATCTGTGATTCTTACGTTTATACAATAGACAAAGACAATATCTATTTTCATCGTGCGTTCTTGCATGATTGCTTTGATTTTAATCATGGTCACAAAAAATTTTCACTCTTGGAGTCTTGGATTGTTTGCCTAGTGAATTCTAAAGAGTAACTGACCGAGCGACATCAATATTCTTTGGCAATGATGACGGTCTCATATCTAAGGTCGAGCAGGACTACTGCTCTTTACCCCAGTATAGGAAAGTTGCAGAAGTTGCAACGCCTTGCCTGCTTAGGGATTACAGGAGCAATGTGCTCCTGTCCCACAGCAGCTATGGAGGCAATGCTAGACCTGCTTCCTCTACATTTGTATGTAAGGAAGGAGGCAGCACTTAGTGCCTTAAGGCTGCAGCAGGTACTTTATTTCAAACCAGGAGACCTGATTGGTCACCTAAGGATTCTAGAAATAATTAAACTGGAATTCGTGACCAAACCCACAGACTCTATGCCAATTAAGCGGGACTTTGACTGCCCGTTTGATGTGCTAATCGAGAGCCGCCAAATGAGCAAAGTCGAAGTGGTCACTCATCTGGTACACAGATGGATCGAAGATGGCTGACTTATGGCTGCAAACAGGCTTTTTAACAGGCCATTGCCCCTTAAGATGCCATCTTAAGAACATGGGCAAGGCAGATAATGATATGTGCAGATACTGTGATTCTGCAGTAGAAACTGCGGAACATATTCTTTGCGAATGCAAGATGCTAGTCCGCACTAGGCTAAAGTACCTAGAAAAGGTGGAACTAACGCCTGAAGATTTAGGGAAATTAGCCCCCAGGAAAATCACAAGCTTTATAAAAAGCTTGGGAGCCCTGGGCAACAACTAATTGTAGGGTAAATCACAAAAGATCTTTTCAGGTTGAGATGAAGTAGGGCTGAAGGAGCCGAGCGACCTCTTGAACAATCTACAATCTACCCTAGTACATCGCTGTAGACCTGGACCGGCCTCGTGCGGAGTGGGCGAGCTTACTTTACATTAACCCCACTCACAAATGTGAGCGGTGTGGATGATTTCGGCCCACCTCTCCGGGTCCTGGCTTGTTGGACCTTGCTGGCTAAGGCCTTTATCTTCTAGCGCTCTTCTGTCTTGATGATCTTTCTTCGCCAGCTTGTCATCCCCCGGGTCATCTGTCTGTTCGGAAACTTTGGGGTATATTTGGCTGGCATTGACTGCCGGTACGCAGAATGTCAATTGACATCCTGCCATCCGGATCATCGGTTAGGTAGGGATGAGCTATGTAGCTCGAGGAAGTGCAGAGCACTTTCGGCTAGGTGACTACGGCGTTTCGTCCGGTACCTGCATGGTTGTAGGTGGGTGGTTGGGTTATCGTCATGTCTCTTCTGTAGGTTGTCTTCATCGGCGGTGGTATGGTTCTCATATTCACCCGTTATCTCACTGAGCGAATGGAAAGTTTACTCAGACGGCCGGTAGAGGCGCTCGGATTTCCCTAGCAAATCCAGTTACGCAAATAGTAATGTTATTCATTGGTTACGGATATATTGGTAGACAAAAATTGCTGTCATTCGAAATAACATAGGAATAGATCTAATGATTTTGTATAAATTGACTACTTGGAAAGTTTATATAACTCGATTATTATAACAAGTCTGGAGTCAAGCATGAAGGTTTCTTGTATGTTATTTCCCCAAACTTGCCTTAAGTTTAAATTTGTACTGGAAAGTTTAATTTTACTTTCTTGATTGACATATTAACAATGCAAAAAATCAGTTTTCAAAAAAAAAAATTAAAAGTCAATTTTTTAGAAAACGGCCAAGGGAATGATTTCAGATTTTACGGGAATTGTTTCAGGACAGATAAAGCTACCATTTCCCCTAGGAATTGAGAGAGTGCATGCATATTTCATTTAAAGGTGGTTCTAGCCTAATGTGAGGGCTAATTCACTTAGTCTTTCGTTTTCTAACGAATTTCTTAAATATTTTTGTACATATTTTAATGTTGAAAAAGATCTCACCCCTGTACAATTCGTAACTGCCAAACTTATAAGTATTCGTAAAGCGACTTCTATGTTAAATGTAGAGGTAAGACCTTTAGAGCTAATAACTTTTAGCATTTCTCCAATCCAAAATCTAATTAAATCCGTCATTATTATTGTCCGTTTGATGTTTGCGGTTCGTTTTTATGATGAATTAAGAATTAACACTTCGGCGCCCCTCAGAGCTTCGGCGCCCCTAGGCACGTGTCTAGAGTGCCTAGTGGGTAAACCGGCACTGGAAAAAATGACAGCGAGTCGCCTCCGAATGACTTTTCGGCCAAAATGGATTTTTGAGTCCTTCGTGCACAAGGCGGTTTTCTCTATAACTGTATTATTTGGAAAGCCCTGTATTTGGCTTTCCTACCATCGCTTTGTATTGAGCACCCAACGCACTCGTCCAAATTATGAGTCGTTGGGTGAATCCAAACTTGTTTTATGCGAGAAACCGGCCTTGTTCATTTTCATTGATTTTTTGCCAATTTTTGCTTATAGGCGCTACGCAGCTTTTGTCAAATTAGTCGGTTTCGCCTTTTTGACATATTGCCTTGTTCAAATTTTATAGTAAGTCTTTAGAACAGGGTATATAATGACTGTACCTCCATGGTCAATGTCTTCGACGGAGGAATTAAAGTTGAAAATATTTTGAATATTCTGACTTTTTTCGGCGTACTTTTTAAAAAGTACGTGATTCATTTTTCCACGACTACCATATACTTTCACTCTCATATCCTGGACCAAAATATATTTTCTTAAGTAAAAATTCGGTGTTTCTTCGAATTTTTACCCGGTTGTGCCTAATGTCTTATCGAACTCATAACGGTCCTTTTGGACTAGTTTGTGGCTCTGAAGTGAATTTTTTGCCTAAGTCGAATTTTTATTTTGGCTTCGACCTAGGCCAATTCTGGAAGGTTCTACAATAATATCACCGGCGACTCCGCCAAATCTTCGAATATGCTGGTAATATAAAAAAAAATTTCAAATTTTGGTTCACCTTACACTAGATGTAGCTTGATAAATTTAGTGTGGGACCATTGCCGCTTGACAGAAATCGCTTAAGCTGCGCCAGTGTAATCATTGAACGAATATAAAATTTAAAAAACACAAACGGGTCGAATTGAGAACCTAGTTTTTTATATTTTATGAAAGCGGTTAAAAACAACACTAATACATTTTTTAAACGACTTCATAAAATCTAAAAAGGAGGAGGTTCTCAATTTGACCCGTATGTATATTTTTTTTATTCCTTTCTTTTATATGTTTTTTAATTTCTTTCTTCTTTGGTTGCTTTGACCGAAACAAACTAAAATCCAAGTAATTCTACGTGAAAATCGGGGACATTGCCTACTGGGTAAACCAACTTGCGGCGTGTGCCCTTTTGGCTTTATCAATGACATTACACCTTTATTTTAAGTTTTTCAAAGAACCCCGGAACAAAACCCATGAAAATGTTGATTCGGTGGAATCGGCTGAAATTGGTATTGTGTAATTCAAGTCATGCTGATCAAAAGTTCACATCGAGTCAATCCTATGGACAGTTTTTGAGATACAGCTTGCCAAAGTTAGGTAATTTGCGTCATTTTAGACATTCAGGAACTTCTTACTCTTAAACTATTAACTCTTAAACTATTAGCTTTAGCAAGGCTCGAAATATTTTTGTTCAAGTCCAATAAAGCTCAAGAATTTTTGTCAGAATTTTTTTATCAATTTTTAGGTTAGGTAAAATATATATATGTCATATTTTGGCATGCTTCGGTGGGATTGGCTGAAACTTTGCTATTTTGTAGTTAAAGTCATGCTGATCAAAAATTCCTATTGCAATGAGTCGATCCTATGAGCGGTTTTCGCTCCAGGAGTGCTTGAAGGTCCTAACAACGAGGTAACGGGTAACCTATATGTATGTGTTTATGAATGGCTTCCAGCATGTTTGTGTACTGCGTGCATGCGTTTGTGTGTATGTATTTGTCAGTATCTACAAGGTTTTCTGGAAATATCGATGATAAACTTCTGGTGTAGATTCTACATGCAAAAATATGTCCGCAAATACCTTGAGCTACGCCCGTTTGAAAATTGCTCCCAAAAACTGATTATTATTATACTCTTCGCAAAAACGAAGAGTATATTGTATTTGATCGGCACATTTCTAAAATCGTAAATATCGCTCGTAGAGAAAAAATTTTCATATCATTGTGTTAGTGAACGAATTCTGAACATCTTTCAAAATGTCCGTCTGTCCGTCCGTCACGTTTCTTGTAAGCACGATAACTTAAGAAAGAAAAGTCCGATTGTATTGAAATTTGGACGGTAAGTTAGTGTTAGCTAGAGGAAGATCCCTATTGTTTTTGAAAAAAATCGATCAGTAAATAAAAAAGTTATTAATTATTTAATTTAAAAAAAATATATTCTCTTAATTTTTGTCGCTTGTACTTAAATAGAAATCTTGCGAAATGTGGTGGTGCAGTGGCTAAAGTTTTGCCCCAAAGATCGTGTGTTCGAATCCCACACAGGTTGGATATTTTTTTTTCATATAATTGTTTTCACAACAAAGATGGTATCACAAAATTTAGGATGTCCAAAAACTAACATTATTTACAAGAAAACTGCGAAGAGTATGCTATAGAATGTGTAACAATTATATAAAAAGCTCAGTAAATTGGCGAACAGTACGTTTTTAGTTTGTTTTATATTTCAGAAACCTTTTGATGTACAGGGACGTGACATTATAAACATATTCACCATAATACAAGCTTATTTTAACATTACAATACATTTTTTGTGCATGTACACAAACACCTGGAAGCCATTCATAAACACGTACAAATATATTACCCGTTACCTCGTTATTAGGACACTCCTGGAGCGAAAACCACTCATAGGATCGACTCAGCGTGACTTTAACTACAAAATAGCAAAGTTTCAGCCAATCCCACCGAAGCATGCCAAAATATGACATATATATATATTTTACCTAACCTAAAAATTGAAAAAAAAAATTCTAAAAAAAATTCTTGAGTTTTATTGGACTTGAACAAAAATATTTCGACCCTTGCAATTTTTTGATAAAGTTAATAATTCAAGAGTAAAAAGTTCTTGAATGTCTAAAATGACGCAAATTACCTAACTTTCACAAGCTGTATCTCAAAAACTGTCCATAGGATTGACTTTGATCAGCATGACTTGAACTACAAAATACCAGAATTTCAGCCGATTCCACCGAATCAACATTTTCATGGGTTTTGTTCCGGGGTCCTTTCCAACAAACTAATCTTTGTAATATGGAAATTTATTAAATGCACGTTTGTTTTTTCACTTTTATTCAGATTTCAAATATCGCAACATCGACTAACTAGTTATTACGCAAAAATAAATATTAACATTACATAATATATAATACATAAATATTGACACATATATTGGAAAATAAAGCAGTGTACTTTTCTAGACGTTTTGATTATAAATAATGAGTAAAAATTTAAAGCAGATGTGAGTCGGATATGGTAACTACGTTCCAGGTGTTACTGCAGTTTATAGTTGGAGAGCACGACCCTCGAAATACGCAAAACGTTTTCCTACTGTTTATTGAGTATTTTGCCATTTTTTGTAAAAATATTTAAAAATTTTAATGATAAAACCTCTGCGCCAAATGAATTAGACAGAGGCTGGTTTTTAGTACTTGCGATTAATACAAAATGTCTCACATCTGTAAATACATAAACTGAAAAATGTTAAATGGTAATCCTATAATTAAAAATTAAATTGATGGCTGTTAACATTTCGAAAAAATTCGTTGTATTTCCATTATCAAAATATTGACTTCTAAGCACGTCAAATAAATGACAGTTTGTTGCTTACATATTTCCATAGTCACGTCAGACACTAATAGTTATTTTTCTACGACTGTATCGCGCACAGTAACCATGACTCTGACTAACCATGACTATGTCTTTTCACACGATGTGTGCAAAAATCCAAAAAAACAGAGTACTGTCATGTTTTTCACTGTCTGTTTCGAAAACGGAACTGACATCTTTTATTTGTATTTTTCTAAGTAGGCTAGCCTATTGAAGTTCATAGCAACCGACTTATTTAACAATTAAACATCGGTTTTTGAAGTCTTCAAACTACATCACTTTTAAAGAAGTTTATTAAAAAGGGTTGATCTCTTTACTCATGAAATTGTTTGCTTTCCTTGCAGTCGTAAAAAAATGATTGTAAATGACACGTTTGAAAACATCTTTCCGCACTCATTCGATTTGTGAACCAAACTGTCTCACTCGTGTGAAAAGATTCGTTTTCGAAACTTGTTGTTTAAAATATTATTATTGTACTCAGGGCCGGATACAGGATTGACTTCTGGGGGGAGCACCGGAAGTCTGGAATATATACGCTTTTTTAGCCACATATTATCTATTAAAAATTAATATTAGGTATATTTTACACTTCTGGGGGGGGGGGCACGTGCCTCGGTGCCCCCCGCCCCTAGATCCGCAACTGTTTCTACTAGTGTGTAATGCGATGCTACTAGCTGATTTTCTTGAATGACTAATGTGCAATTACACACGTATGCAATACAAAATTTTATCCAATACTTTCTTGCAATGTAATTTTATTTGAATAATGTTTTTTTAAATTTGACAGTTCATTTGACAAATTAATGTTTATACTTTTAAAAATCATTGTAATTAGGCAAGTCATGGAAATATATTATTATTTCCATATTTCCAATGTTCCTAATCGAATGTATTTTCTACTTTATTATTATTTTTCAATGTTCCTAATTACATGTATTCTCCACTTTTTAAGTTAGCGTAAATGATTAGTGCTACTCTTAGAATGAATGTTTTGGTATTTTAATTTTTTATATTTTCCCACTAGTATGTAATACATCACATTCTTTATGTAAAATCACATAATAATAGCCATATACTATGTCTGTGTTGGATAAATTAGATTTTAATTATTTTTATTTATTTCGTCTCTGGGGATCGGCGACCAACCGAAAAGAAATCTTGTTTTTCTTGTTTTCCCTATAAACTATACTCGTAATATATTCTCGATAAGTTGACGCAAATTCAGTATTTACTCTCTGGTACCGCGTTCTTTAACAAAGCGTGCTTGCTCAGGAGATATTTGCTACTACAGAGAATTCTGAAGTCTGGATTGAATAATACATAGCATTATTTTACTGGCGTGCTTTGTTAATGCCAGCAATATGTAGTGATCGCTCCCTTTTATGTAGTGGCACGAAGATCGAGGTTCTCCAGCCATCGGGCCAGCTTCCCGTTTCCCATATTCCTAGTCTATGAAGGATTCTAACTACATCTTCACCAACTATTATTATTAGAACGCGAGCAGATCTGAAGATCCGCAGTACTCAGGCCTATCGGCCCATTGTGCATTCGCAACATTTAGGATCCCCTAGAAAGGACCACTGCTCTCCACGAAGGAGAGCAGTCCTTTCCAAGGTAGATCCGTAGTTCCTCCGGCTGTAGAAACTGCCTTTCAAGATATCTATACCTTGACTCTTCAATTGGTGTACAATGAAATAGAATATGAGTGGTGGCTTCATCCCCCACTCTACACATCCGACAAGTAGGATCATCTTTCAACCGGATTGTATGCAGGTGCTTGTTCAGAGGACAGTGTCCTGTTATCAAGCCTACCATCCATCTCAATCGTTCTCTATCGAGCCCAAGCAGCCACCTTACGGTAGAGTCAGTCAAGGGTTCCTTTATATGGAGCCTCGACTGCCTTGTACCGGGGGCCTGAGCCCAATAGTTGTTAAATGGTGCCATAGCCCAGTCTTGCAGCTCTGATTGAATCAGACTTCTTGGCAGACCGAATGCTGGCTCCAGGCCAGGGAAAGGAGTTTTTGCTCCTTCACCCGCCAAACAGTCTGCTTCTTCGTTACCCTCGACGCCACTGAGATGCGTTCACACAGTTCAGTCAGAATGTTTCAACAGTTCAGCACCAGCTTAGAGGTCACTTTGTTTGATGCAAGAGCCCTCTAAGGCTCTTGCATCAAACAAAGTGTAAATGTGCTTATTGACGAAACCTTTTTTGAGGTTTTCGCTTGAACACAGTAAAATGGCATTTATCTCAGCCTGAAACACACTAGGATACTTACCAAGTGACGCCGATATACGAGCCCTTGGCTTGCATCCGTGTACAACAGCACCAATTCCCTCCTGAGTCTTCGATCCGTCTGTGTACCATTCCAGACCTTCGGGACTCAGAAAAGTCATTTTATCGCTTTCCCAGTTGTCTCAACTAGGGAACACGATTGTATATGCAATAGTAAACTTATAGACGGGGACCTGGTCCCTTATAGGTAGAGGGCCAACGCCTTTGTGTGCGCAGCCCTTATCTCGCCGCATTCCACCCTTAAACCATATATGTGCTGCTTTCCTAGCTTCCAGTTCCACTTCGACCTACAAGGGAGTGAGTTCAAGAATGGTCTCCATTGCAGCCGTCGGAATGGTCCTGATTACTCTTGTTATTCCTAAACAAGCTAGCCTTTGAACTTGACGTAGGCGAGCCCCGATTGTGGAGCGTTCCTGGGATCACCACCACACAAGTGCCGCATATGTTATAAGGGGTTTCACCATGAGAGTGTACATCCAGAAAGTGGTTAGTCACCAACTAACTTAAGCTCCTCGGTCGATATTATCGACCCCAGCTGCTTTGCCAGTTTTTAGTTTTTGCATGGCTGCCACCACTTCTGATTTAAGTATTGAAGGTTCGTGTT
Organism: Rutpela maculata; assembly: GCA_936432065.2. Taxonomy (NCBI): domain Eukaryota; kingdom Metazoa; phylum Arthropoda; class Insecta; order Coleoptera; family Cerambycidae; genus Rutpela; species Rutpela maculata. The sequence continues at coordinate 80,412,240 of OW386289.2, read as the reverse complement.
CCTAGCTCTGCTGTCAGTCACCTCTACCTCATGGCGTTTTCCTTCAAAAAGAAGATCTGATATCAATGGACTGTTAGTCATATAGAGCGTAATAAAATGAAAACTATACGGATTGCGAGCTAGAGCAATGTTCGTGTTAAGCTTTGATTCTCACTTACTGGGCATTTTATGAAAAAAACCGCTGCCCAAGGAATCACTACTTACACATCCAGATTTTCTGTATAAATCTCACAATGAGAAAAATTTGTTTATGGAACTTAATAATATAATACAATTTGCCACATCATAGTGGGAGTGTGGGTGGGGGTAGGGGTTGGTAGTGGAGGTGGATGAAGTAAAAAAAGAATGTTGAGGCCTTTGGTTCTTGTACACACACTAAATCACAATTTTATTTTTTTCACCCCCTTCAATATTGGGAGAGGGTGGATGGGGGTGGATGGGGGTGGCTAATGCAAAAAAATGTTTTGAGAGTTTCTATTATATATACTAAATATCAATTTTATTGACTCTTACTGGCTCGATTTACCTATTTACCCCCATTTACCCCAATTCGTCCCCCAACCCTTCAACGAAATAAAATCAAAATATAATCTAGTTCCAGATTTCGTTAAAATACATACGTGTACCAAATTTCAAGTCAATATCTTAAACGGTTCCAGAGTAATCGTGCGCACAAAAAAGTTACAGATAGACAGACCGACAGATAGAATTTTTTTGCTCAAACTTAAAATCCTATTGGGACAATAAAAAATTTCAATTTTTTTTTGTGTTACTAAACTTCCACTGGATGTGGAAGTAATAAAAACGCTTCAAAGAAACACTTTTACTCATACCATAAGTTACAACTCTTACAGTATCCAGTTATTATGAAGAATAAAAAAAGTTACCTCGATCGACATTTTTTTTGCTGTAAATTACACAAAATTGGCAACGCTTCCATTAATATTTATTTATTTTTTAGTAACACTAAAATATCAAGTTATTACAACAAATGACAGATATAGAGGTGTGCAAACACGAAAAATTCGAATAGTATTTTTCGTCAAAAAAAAGAAGAAGAGGTGCATTTTTTACAATTTCGCAATTACAAATGAAATCGAGACCTGAAAAATAGGTTTTGTGGCATATTTTTACATGAGAATCAACTGTCCCTTTTTGTATGTTCGAGTCACATAGCACTTGTCGAATTTAGAGGTCTTTCTCTTCGACTATTACGTGTGTTGGCCGTGCTAGACAGGTTAAACACACAAAACCTTTTCATATCAAACAGAGTTAGAATAAACTTCTGTTTTATATCATTTTCTATAAATATATTTCCAATTATTTCTTTCCTGGTGAATCTTACTAATCAGTTTGAGACTGAAGTTTATTATAATTATATTATAAATTAATCAAATCAAATCAAAAATATATTTATTTGCAAAATTTACAACTATACCTAGCAATATTATAAAAATGTACAATAAATATATAAATAAACAAATACGAGAACGAAGAGTAGGTATATGATATTTATTGCATTTGATTTGCACATTTCTAAAAACGTAAATGCCGCTCATATCATTGTGTTCGAGAGCAAATTCTGAAGAACTTTCCAAATGTACTCTGTCTGTAGTCCGTTACGTTTCTTGTAACCACGATAATTTAAGAAAAAAAATCTGATTGTATTGAAATTTTGACAGCAAGTTAGTGTTAGCAAGAGGAAGAATCCTATTGTTTACTCTAACAAAATCGATCAGTAAATAAATAAATTCTGGAAGGTGCTAGAACCTTCGGTGTGACGTTGCCTCTGAAGTAGTTTCCAAAACACTACTCTAATACTATTACTCGACGAGCGTTTCTCCAACTATTTATGCATCATCAGGTGAATAAAATTGAGTTTCAATCATTTCAAATTCCAGATAAATATCTTAATTTGTGTATTGTATTTGATATGAACATGTTATTTCAATGAGATTTATGTACAGTGTGTAATGCAGAATAAAATACAAGGTTAGAACACGGAACCCACGTGAAAACCCCGTAACCCAAACAGCACATCTTAGAGAAATAAAAGCTAGGATATATCGATATCCTGAAGATATTCTAAAAATGGGTGACCATACGTCCGGAATTTCGCTGGAAAGTCCATCATTTTGGAGTACTGCCTAGCATTTACAAGTGTCCAGCAAAAGTCCAGCATTCAGGTTATAGTGAAGTTACAGTATTACGTTTTCTTGGAAAAAATTTTTTTCGGATACCTCCTCTCCGCTCATCAAAAAATTTCTCCCCCCCGGTCATCAAAAAATGTTGGGATTAAGAAATGATTTTCGTATTTATGCCCCTCCCCCCGCTCATGATTTTTTTTTCCAGCGGAAGTGTCCAGCATTCACTTAACAAAAATCTATTCTAAAACATCCGAGGGATATCCTTGAGATCTAGAAGTGGCACTACTTTCCGTATCCTTAGGACATCCCACGGATTAACTTTTGTATATTCTTAGGATATCCTTGAGACCCTTAGAAGAATTATTTTATGCTGACCTTAGGATATCACTGTAGGCTTTTAGGACCGTAATGTTTACCTAAATAGCCAGGCTGCAAGTTTCTGTCCAACAATGTTAGCAACTTGCTGCGTTATGTCCTCTATTGCATAGCAAACTATTAGTATTTCACTCCGAAATAATATTTTTACTACTTGAAAGCATTATGTTGCATTGTTTGCTTGAAACTACCAGAAAGTTTAAATTTAAGAGTAGAAGAAATAATATTTTGGCGTGAAATGCTTAGTATGCTACATATTGGCCAGAGGACAATAATAGAGTAACAAGCTGCTGGCATTGAAAGCAAATTTCCGATGTCTTGCTATTTAGATTACTGATCTGTGATTTCTTGTCTGAATGTACGTACAATTTGTATTGGAGTTCTGATAAGTCGCTTCTATCACTCCAATTCTACGATAATAAATAAGCTGGCTTTAAAGATAAGAGCATAATGTTTACATCTTAAAAATCAGTCTATTGGCAAATTCCGAAAAAATAGACACTATGATTTAATGTGTTCGCATTCAGGAAGGCAGCATTGTCAGATCATGATAAGAATGGTACAAAACAGCAATACTTAAGAAATCAACTATTTATGTATAATGTATATACTAAAATATGTCAATTATTTTTCTTCCACGTCTAATTGATAAATTATAGATTATTTAGATATCTTATTTTATGGAAAGTTGAGATACAGACTATGTTGATGTCCTTCTGGCAATAATGATCCCAACAGTACTTTGTCTTCCTGTACTCTTATGTTTCATTTTGTATCCTCATTTGCAAACGACTTCATAAAAAACCACAAGCACAAGAAGCAACTTTATCATTAATATAGTCAGTAAGTAACAACAACAAATTCAGTCTCTTTAATTTTACACTATATATTGGCAATGACCCATCCCTGCAAAACTCTGTAGGACATTGATGGTATGTAAGTTTCTAGTTCTATTTTAGAGTACTACGCAAAATAGAAATCCTGTTGGATTTTACGTTTTCTCTTGTTTTGGATTCTTTAAACTTGAGGGTGGGCAGTTTATGAAGATTACGTCGGACTTGATGCAGTTTTCTATCACTTTGACAAAACTTAGACATTTTGAGCTTTTTCAGCAGTCATTACTGTTTTGGATCGATTTTTATAAATGGGGCTAGTTTTTGCCCCTCACTGGGGGTGTGTTTCATATCTATTGTATGTACGCTGCTGTTTAACCTTAATTTGTATAATTCAATCGACTAGAATGTAACAACTATTCTCGTAGCTTAATATTCTTTTTACCCCAGTCCAGGGGTGTTTTTTGGCTCTAGCTAAAAATTTTGGGGATGTACGAATTTTTTTAACCCCGGATTCGGATTCAGCGACCGAAAATACATAGGGATACATGGGTCTGGTTCGCTGGTCTGAACTTTATTTTTTTTTTGTGGGGCTGTGTATTCAGCTGAGCTGTCATATAATTATTTCATAGTGTGGAAAAGTGTTCTTTCACGTTTTATTAAAGTACTATTATGAACTAATTGGCTCTCTGCGACAATTCAGCGATATAGAAACGCCCTAAGAATATTCTTTCAACATAATGTTCTTTCAACATAAGAATAGCTTTGCTAAACTCCGCCAAGTAAAATAAAGGCCATTTATTATTATTATTATCATTATCATAAAACCATTTTATTACCCCCTTGTAAAAGTACCCGATATATTTTTATAGAATTTTAAGTAACTATGTGAATATTTAATTTATAATGATTACTTAAATGTTGGTTATAGAGCTATTATAAAACTTGTGGGCTACTAATTTAATGACCTATTACTAGGCTATTTGAATGTTCTTATATCTAATTATAAAGTAGTTAGGGTTCCTATTAAATACTCTTATACAGAAACTGTATTAAAGCAGTGGCTGCTTGAAATTCTTAAAAAATCACAATAATCTTCAACATTCCCAAGCAGCTTGGCATCCATATGCACAACTTTTACAGCCAATTTAACCAAAGAGTTGTGAAGCTTTATATTGGCTAAGTAATACGATGTTCAATAAGAAAACCCACTGTCCTACTATGCGAGCTTCGTGGTTGTTTATTGTTTACATGAGAATCTGAATTGTTCTCTAAAGTAAACGGCGATCTGTTTCTATAAACTAAGTGCGTTACGGCCGTATAGTAACTGCATACCAAGCCGAACTGTTTTAAACCAAAACCTGCGCCAGTCTTTATACAACAACAGAGAACGTGTAGGTATGTAATAGCTGTACAACAAGTTAAATTGCTCTACAGTATACTCCCGTAGTAGTTTCACTGGATATAAGGATTTTGTCGCTATATAATGGCTGCATAACAAGTTACATAAATTTGTAAAATAACCTGTTACAGTATTTACACTACAGAAAATTGGAATAAGTGTAGTTACCGCCAATAGAACCCCATTATTCTCTAAGGCAGCTGTTATAAAACAAATAGTTTTGTAAAGGCTGCTTAACTGAACCTGAAAACCAACAATTTCTTATTAAGACATCGTCCCTCATTACTAATAGGATTGCTCTATAAAAGCTGTAACACTTCCACAATTGTACTATTTCTGCCACCATATTTTTCAAGGATAATTTTAGATGTGGCATCCATCTTGAAAAAAATTCACATAGAAAGTTAATATTCTATTAAGAGATATTAAACGATTTCACAAGTATTTTTAAGTACGTATTGTGTTTTAAATAATTAATTTATGGAAATTAATAGGTTCAATTATAAAGGAGTAAATATTTTGAAGAACATTTTTTTCTTCTTGATCGGTCCCTTAATTTGGGAATTTTGATGGCGCATTTTTATTTCATGAGATATCATAGCATATATCGACAGTAAATTTTAAACCGCAAATTAATTTTAGCTTTAGTAATCTCATGAAAATTGAACTTTTAATATACACGTATTAAGTCACAAAACAGGTAAATCGAAGCAATGCGCAATGGTTGGATATTTTTTAAGTTCATATAATACAACTGTTGTGAAATGAGAAAATTCTTTAAATTATTTAACCAAGAACAGTTATACAGTAAAATTACTTCATAACTGATATTCACTAGGTTATAAAAGCGCTTTTTTGTTATATATAGGAGTGTAAACGAACTTCTTTCTACTCGACACTTTGTATCTTTATAAGAGCTTTTTAAGATACTTTATAGATGCTCTGAGAATGTTTCTCTAAATAGTTGTATAATTATTGTCTTTGCGGTCTTTAGACGATAAAATAGGTTTATAAGCCTGCGCCTATTCTGGGTATATAATGGTTGTATAGATATTGAGAGAACGTTCTCATCCCTTGATTATAAAGCTTTTGTTCTTATGCAATGGCGATATAGATGTTCTTATAGCTATTATAAAATAATAACTATTAGTTGGTTTGATATATAATGCACATGTTTTATTGCGTAAGCAAATAAAACCGCCTCTTTCATTTCTCCTATATTTTTCTGAACTTCATCAACACTTGTTTTCCATACCAACCACACTACTCCCTGCGCTTGAATCTCTGCTGTCACTGATTCATTGTCAGTATAATACTACTTGCACCGGTAGATATTCATGCATGCAGGAACTCAGGGCAGAAATGTAGCACTCCATGTGCAGCTTGTAAAACACGTACCAATACCGATTAAGGTGCTACAGACATACGATTTTGAAAAAGAGACTATATAAAAACTTTTGGTCGTTCATATATTTAAGTTCTTAAGTACTCAATTGCATGTGCTTAATCGTAAAAGCAAGAAAATGAGTAGAAAAGTTGTTAGTTGTAAATATTCAAAATGTCTAAAATAGTTATATGTTAACTGCCGTGGCTGATAATTCCTAGCCGAGCGTAGCAAGGCTAGGAATACAGTCAAGGCAGTCAATCTATTTTGCTGCTGAGCTGGACATATAATTTTTTCGCCGATTAATTAAGTATATTTTAAAATATTGAAATTATTAGAATTCCCATAATCTCTTTATTACTTCCACATCCAATGGAAGTATAGTAACGACAAAAAAATTTTTAAAAATTTTTATTGTTCTAATAGGCTTAGAATGTCACGAAACGTCGAGATTTGAAGTTTGAGCGAAAAAAAAATTTCTGTCTGTCGGTCTGTCTGTAGGTCTGTCGGTCTGTCTGTAACTTTTTTTGTGCGCACGTTTACTCTGGAACCGTTTGAGATATTGACTTGAAATTTGGTACACGTATGTACTTTAACGGGATCTAGAACTAGATTATATTTTCATCTTGTTCCATCGAAGGGTTGGGGGGTAAATTTGGGAAAAATAGGTAAATCAAGCAGGTAAGAGTCCATAAAATTGGTATTTAGTATATACAAGAGAAGCTAAGGTCTCAAAATAAATTTTGGCATTAGCCACCCCCCATTACCACCCCCACCCCATTATTAAAGGGGATGAAAAAAAATATGATTTAGTGTGTGTACAAGAACCAGACACCTCAAAACGTTTTTTTACTTCATCCACCCCCACTACCACCCCCCCACCCCGCTACCGATGTGGGGTATCGTTTTATGGGTTTTTGGGGTAGAGGATTTCAAATATTATATTATTAAAGTTCCATAAACAATTATTTCCACATACAAAATTTTTTCGTTGTGAGTGACTGATAAAAAATGTGGACGTGGAAGTAGTGATTCCTTGGGCAGCGGTTTTTTTGTTGTTGTGGTAATTTCAATAAGAATTCATTAAAAACCGCAGTTGTTGCGTGTTGGTTACTATTGACTTAAAATATATCAATAGTCACCATAATAATCAAAGTTTGACAAGTTACAAAAGTTCTTCGAGTTTTGAAAAAAAATCGAAAAATTTGTACCGATTTTACTGTTAATGTTAAAAATAATTAAAAATGCGTTGTTAATTTTTGTTGGAAATTTTCTGTAATTATGTTCCTTAATAAATATTACTTGCCGAAAAGTGTCAAATATTTAGTTGCCATGACGACCAATCATTTTGCTAAAAAGTTACACTTTGCTGACATTAGTCAGCAAAAATATGTATTTTACTGTCAATCTTCGAAAAAAGTATTTTTGTCATGCCTCTAATTCAAACGCCTCTGGGCGGGAATAGAATAGTATATTGTTTTATTGGGAGAAAAAGTGATACTTTTGTGACGAATATGTAGTTAAAAAATGTTATGTTTTTCTGACGTTTAAAAAAAATATATAGGTTGTGCTGTACAATGTTGGAAATGAAATTATGCCTGGTACAGAAAAGTACTTTTATATTTTTTTTATAAAATCAATCGTTTTCGAGAAAATAGCCAAAATATAAAAACGAGCACATTTGGGGAGGTGAATAAAATCGGGTTCCTGAAGGACGATATTTCAGGACTTTTAGTATGATAGAGGGAATATCTATACCAAAAATTAGCTCCCTATTATTTTTTTCTGGGTCGAGTGTCTAGATTGACGGGGCTAATAGACCACAACCCAACGGGGTGTGGAATAGTAAATAATACTGAAATCTGACTTACTTATACAATGAATAATGATTGCCCATAGACATTAACTTGAATCTTGAATCTCCATCAGATAAACATAAAGAGGTCTTAAATATGAATGACAAATATTTAAAAAGAGTTGGTAGTAATCCCACTGAATGAAACAAATAGTATATATTCATTCAGAGACAAGTTTTTGAAACATATTTAAAATATGACAATGTCGTTGGCCATCCGAGACACAGGAATGCAGCCTGGCGTCTGGGTGAGTCTTAACGACATGCGCCATCGCTATCTAGCGACCATCAATAGAATTACGTTTGATAATAATCAAAATATGTGTTCCTATCCTCGTATATTTTCTTGGACTCTTATAGTGGAGTGCGCTTGGAAGAGAAAAGTAAGTTATTAGGACATCAATTGAACCTGGATGGATTTGCCTGAAAACTTATTTAATGGCTTATTTCTGCAATCCTAAATGAAGTATTCTACCGCTTTACCTTGCGCGCTAATTTTTTTCTAATCGATTTTTAATGAAAAATTATGTTGAAAGTGTTGGTAATTTGGTTTACGAGGTCGTTAATTACGAATATTTTGTTTAATAAAAATTAAACGAAAATGGCGACTCCAAAATGATTAATTTTAAGACCAAAATCACGCAAAATTCTACAAATATTAATAAATATTTTAAATCAAAGTTTATATATTATTGCATAAGTATTTTTACTAACTACTAACTAAAAAATAAAAATACAAGGTAGCTGATAAAAATGGTCAATTTGAGACTAAAATTGGGCATTAGTTAAATTAAGAAAAAAAATTTGCGTAAGATAAGTAATTATAAATATTCACTTAACAAAGTTAAAATTTTATAATATGGGGGTTTATTAATACACTTTAAGGTGTACTTTAAATAAAATAACATTTATTATTGTAAAATTGCATTAAAATTGGTAGTTAGGTATTTTAGAAGTAGCTGATAACGAATCTAAAGACAAAAGACAAAAAAGATTCACACAACTTCGTCGAAAGTTTATGTATGCACTTTGGTTTTGGGACTGACTGAAAATATAAAAATATTTTACTTTTTTTAAATCAATTGAGTGAAATAATTTCCTGGCGAATCTATTAACTTCACAAAAAAAAGTGTAATTAAAAGGTGTTGCTTATTTTATTGCCAACAAAAAAGTATTTTATGTATTTTGCGAAATTTTTGAAAATAAGGCCACTATTTACGAAAATTAAATAGTGGAAGCTATGTCTGGAGTTGGAGCTTTTACTGCTTTTATTTGTAAGATCCCATCGATAAGGTAATTATTCTCTCTATAAAGAACCTCTTAAAGCTCTCATACCTTGGTTCTTCATATTTGACCACCCAAATTACTCGAGATGGCCGTTTGTCTTAAAGATTTAACGGAACTAAATGAAACTAATCCAGATATTCAGAAAGCTTTTGAAAACAGATGTTTTGTTGTAAATAAAACAACTCGCCGCTTCTCTGGAATTGGAATTGATCAAGAATTGATCAAGCTCATGAGCAGCATAATGCCATTATTAAAGGCGATCGTGGATTTATAGCAACAATCCATCAGCCTTACGTAGATGGATGCTTTCTGGTCCGGAAATCTCGAGAGTGCTAATGGAATTTACAAACTTAGATGAAGAAGTATCTATCGACAATAGACACCATGAGGAATCGGCAGCTTTTCAAATGAAATTTAAAGAAAATATACAACTTTTAAAAGAGGCTTACACTGAATTTCTAAATCCGTTTCTTGAAACCAAAAGAGACTTTTTCTGCATTGATACCAAAATAACAATGAATGACGAATGTCTAAATAATATTTTAGGTAGGTCTTCATACATGGTTATTTCCGCGACACATTATAATATATTTCTGTTGTTTTTAGGTATAAAGGAACGTGGACTAGATCTATATAATAAGTTTGTTGACGAACGCTTAAGCAACAGATAGGTATCCATATATGATCCAATAAAAGCGAATAAAATTCACTTATTTTGTAAACCTAAAAAGGTTGTAAAATCCGCAATGTTGTTAAAGTCCCTGAAATCTGATGTGGATTTATTCTCTAGACTTTTCATAGTATGTTCATAGATTTGGATGATTTTTTTTGCACATAAGAATTAACCATTCCCAACAGCTCTATCTTTAAACGGAGTCCAGAGATCATCAGATAAATCAATCCTTGTTAAGATTCTGGAAAATGTGCTTAATGACGTACCTCTTATTTTAGAAGAAACCGATGCTATGCCAAAGGACCCCGCACAAAACTTATGGGTTTGAGTTCCCGGTGGATTCGTCTGAATTTTTGATACGTTGTACTTGACACCCTCCTGATCAAAAGTGTCCATAGGCCCAAAGTCCGTAAATGAACAGTTTTCGAGATATCAAGGACGCAAGGTCTAAAAAAATGGAATATTTGCATGAACCTCAAGATGAAAAAAAGTGCTCTGACCTGGAGGTCAGACATGTTCTCATTATGTTTTTAGGGTCGCTGAATCAAAATCCGGGTTCCGTTAAGCTCCATCACGTCAGGGTCAAGGGCATTTCAAGGACAAAATGAGGAAATACCGTCAAAAAATCTGAAAAAATTCATGTACGTATTTTTGAGGTCGCTGAATCCAAATCCGGGGTCCATTAAACCCCATCACGTCAGGGTCGAGGGCATTTGAAGGTCAAATTCAGAAGAGACCGTCAAAAATCTGAGAAAAACCATACACATATTTTTGGGGTCGCTGAATCCAAATCCGGGGTCCGTTAAACTCCATCACCTCCGGGTCGAGGGCATTTGAAGATCAAATTCAGAAGAGACCATAAAAAATATGAAAAAATTCATATACATGTTTCTGGGATATCTGAGTCCGAATCTGATATATTCTCTTATTGCGTATATTCCTAACAATGACCAAGAAAGAGACGATGGAATGAATATAGATGATTTGCAACCTATTCAAGGGTATTACTGTACATGTAAGGCGGGTGCTCGTACATTAGGTAGCTGTGCACATGTTGCTAGTGTCCTCTGGTTTTTGGGATTTGCCCGTCATGAAAATAATATACAATATCCTTCCGACGTATTGATCAGAACAATCAAAGATGCTGGTAATAGACTACCAGCGGGAGACCCAATTAATTAAATTAATAAAACGAATTATCAAACCGGCCCTTTTCAGTGCCACATGACGTGCAAAATCTGATTAGCTTCCTCCACGCCGGTGCACGTTGGGTAACGCTAAAGCTAACAGTGAATAACATAAGATCGTGGAGTAAATAGGAAATAAAAATCACATGTCATGATTTAGGAAGTGAATTAGACCCCACTCATGATACCACAACTAAACTTAGAATATCCTGTTCTTAACGAATCTGAAAAATGAGGGTGCCTTCTTAAAACACAAAAGTTGACCTTCAAATGACCTTGAGCATCAAGCTCAAGGTCAAGTTTGAGGTACCCATCAGCTAACCCCCTCTGAACCATACAACTTTTGCACAGGTCATATCTCGCTACCATGCACCGTAGTTATTGGAGCTACTGTCTGCTGTTTTGTGTCCCCCGGGTCTCGTGGTTATTGGCTCTCCGGTTTTCTGTGTTAGTTTATGTGGTTGTAGTGTCGGCTACCTGTCTGCGATGTGAGGTTGTACATTTGTGGAGTTAAGAGACTCAGATATCCCAGAAACATGTATATGAATTTTTTCATATTTTTTATGGTCTCTTCTGAATTTGATCTTCAAATGCCCTCGACCCGGAGGTGATGGATTCAGCGACCCCAAAAATATGTGTATGATTTTTTTCAGATTTTTGACGGACGGTCTCTTCTGAATTTGACCTTCAAATGCCCTCGACCCTGACGTGATGGGGTTTAATGGACCCCGGATTTGGATTCAGCGACCTCAAAAATCTGTACATGAATTTTTTCAGATTTTTTGACGGTATTTCCTCATTTTGTCCTTCAAATGCCCTTGACCCTGACGTGATAGAGCTTAACGGACCCCGGATTTTGATTCAGCGACCCTAAAAACATAATGAGAACATGTCTGACCTCCAGGTCAGAGCACTTTTTTTCATCTTGAGGTTCATGCAAATATCCCATTTTTTTAGACCTTGCGTCCTTGATATCTCGAAAACTGTTCATTTACGGACTTTGGGCCTATGGACACTTTTGATCAGGAGGGTGTCAAGTACAACATATCAAAAATTCAGACGAATCCACCGGGAACTCAAACCCATAAGGTTTGTGCGGGGTCCTTTACTTCAAACAGAAGAAACATCAGAATTTCAGTATGATTGTGTGGTCTATGATGGGCCTGCATTGGTACACCTTTTACTGCCTAAGGGTGTTTTAAATTTTGCTGAATACTCTGCCAAAGTGTTTCAATCACACATCAAACATAACGCTGATAAATTTAATTTAAAACGCGTTGATATCATTTGGGACGTATACAAGAACAATAGTTTGAAACATCACACTAGAGAAATTCGTGGAGGAGGAACGCGACGACAGGTTGGTGGTAATGTACTACTTCCTAAAAACTGGTCGGATTTTCTTAGGAACACAGACAATAAAACAGGCCTGTTTCACTTTCTATCCAATGAATGTACAACATCATCCATTCTTTATCCTGTGGAAACACTATGCACAATTGACGATAGGATCATTTCAAACCGCAATTCCCAAAATTCACATCTATCGCTCTGCAGTCACGGAGAAGCAGATACAAGTATTATATTACACGTACAGGTTGGAAAAATATTTGCATAAGAACAGTAGACACCGATGTTGTAGTGTTAGCTCCTGCTTTTTTTCATCGGTTGTATGAGCAAGGATTGAAAACTCTATATGTTCACTTTGGTGCCAATAAGCACTTTAGAATAATATGTGTTAATGGGATAGCTGCACATTTGGGTCAACAAAAATGTGAAGCTTTGTTAGGTTTTCATGCATTCACGGGATGCGATACCGTCTCATTTTTCTCAGGCAAGGGAAAGTCGACTGCGTGGAAGACCTGGCAAATTTTCCCTGAGGTAACGGAAGCTTTTTCTTTTATATCCAAGCCGCAAAGATTTATTTCTGACCATGTTTTCAATTTGTTGCAAATATTTGTTGTCTTAATGTACTGTTCGACATCCGACTGCTTTGAAGTTAATGATGCCCGAAAGGATTTTTTTACGTCGAAGGGAAGAAATGCTGTAAACCTTCCACCTTCTAAAACCGCTTTAGACCAACATACTCGAAGAGCCACATACCAAAGTGGTCATGTATGGGGACAATCATTGGAAACAAATCCTACTTTGCCAGATACTGAATCTTGGGGTTGATGTAAAAAAAGATGGTATTTATTCACCATACTGGTCAAGTTTACCTGAAGCAACTGATACGGTGCGGCTGCAAAAAGAACTGTAAACAAAATATATGTGCTTGTAAGAAAGTAGGTTTACATTGCACATTGTTATGTACTTCTTGTAAGGGAAAGTGTGATTTAAATTAATATTTTGTTAAAAACATACATATAAATAAATGATTCTGTAAAAAAAAGAACAAATTTTGAATTTTATTAAATAACGGCTTTATTTCAATTCTAATCGCGAAATGTTCGAAATACTTTTTTGTTGGCTGTTCAAAGCTCAATAACTTTGTATAAGGCTATTTGTTTATAAAGTCAATGGATTTACCAAAAAATCATATTTATTAGATTATTAGAAATCAGCCGCCATTTTGGATCCAAATGGTACCTGAAGGTGGCGCTCCTTCGAAAATGATTATTTAGGGCACTACTAATAGGTATACCAAGCGGCAACATTCTTTCACAAATAGCCGATTTTTATTGGTTTGCTACTCTACTATTAGCAAATATAAAACCTGACTCAAATAATTATAGTATTTCACTAGTTTTCTTAACTTTTTTTTCTAATTTAATGATTCATGATGAAAAATATAATATGTACCGCGGGTCGCACAGTGCGATTTTTTGGTATCGAATACTTGCAGATAGACTGTATTCTCGACCAAAAAAAGTGCACTTACGACTCTTGGTACATATGTAATTATAATTACTACTAAATAAACGAAAAGTCAAAACTGACGTTTATATTTCGCGGCAAAACCAACTTGTCAAACATGATATTTAATATCTTGTTATACAATAGACGGCTGTGCTATATTTCCAAAACACTATGTAGCGTTATTTACAAACAAACAAAAAAAACACATTTAATTTGAAATTGAAATATTACATTAATTTTACTTACCGTTCAGACGTCGGTAAGTAAATTACTCACCGACGTGATAAGTCCAGCAATCAGTAAACATAACCTTCCGTCTTGGCAACAGATATTGTGAATAAACAAAAAAGCTCGATCGTGTATAAAAATACTTTTTAAATTATTTTTGACATTAAATTATTATTCGACATTTTCAGCTAAAGGCAATTATTGCAAGAATTTCTAAAAGTGCAGTAATTACGAGGAAAATAGCGAAATTAAAAAATTGATTTTAAGAAGTCACTGTATTAGCATTGAAGTTGTTATTATTATACATTTGTCCGTTTTAAATCAAGCAAACATTTTAATCCTTTAACATTTTTTTGTAACATTAATAATTAAAGATTCTTTTGCTCTAGTTTTCAATTTGAACGACAGACTGTATTAATATTGAAGTTTTCATTACATATTTGTCCGACATACTGTGGAACGTAAAATGTATATATTATAATGTAGGAATCTAGTTAATAAAAATCTCAAACAAAAAAGGACCAAATTCCAAATAAAACCATATAACATGGACTTGTACGTGTATAATAAATAGCAGATATTTCAGCTGAAAATTAGGTCCTCCATCTTTATTGCCTGCCAACGGAATGGATAAAAAACTGATATAAGTTTGAGAGAGCATTGTCCAGACGCGGTTCCCCGCTGCGAGGAGATGTTCCTGCGGTGGCGGGGAAGTAAGGGAAGATGGCAGGAATGATTCACTGGTACCAACAAAATAATATTGTATACATGAAGTATGGTTTTAGGAATTCTAAACTTATTATATTTTTTCAGTCGTATGGTCCTACGTTGTTGAATGGATTTAATATTTCGTAGTGAAGGAACAAAACGTCCACTGAAATTTATGTAATAGATTGAGTTTCTGTAGGTGCCACTGTGCCAGTAGTATTACTTGCATGTAAGTACTACATTCTCGTATTTATATATTTATTTAGCATTACACTACCCAATAGGCATGCCCAATTACACGGTAAGGTGCAAAGAATCGTTAATTTTACAGCAAATCAGAGAACTTACAATCTAAGAACAATTACAATCTAATAGAACTTACAATCTAAAAAAAGACGAACAGAAAGTTTATGAAATAGTACAATAAATTTTGTTACCATTTTGGTTGCTTAATTTAACATTCTGTTACTATTTAAACCAGTATTGTTTTAAGTTTCGTACATTAGCGATGCACTTTTACTTCCACATCCAGTGGAAGTTTAGTAACGAAAAAAAAAAATTATTGTTCAAATAGGCTTAGAATGTCATGTACGTCGAGATTTTAGGTTTGAGCAAAGAAAAAAAATCTGTCTGTCTGTCCATCTGTAACTTTTTTTTGTGTGCGCACGATTACTCTGATTAAGATATTGACTTGAAATTTGGTACACATATGTATTTTAACGAGATCTGGAACTAGATTATATTTTGATCTTATTATGTTGAAGAGTTGGGGGATAAATTGGTGTAAATTAGTAAATCGAGCAAGTAAGAATCCATAAAATTGGTATTTAGTATAAGTATATAATAGAAGCTAAGGACTCAAAACATTTTTTTGCATTAGCTACCCCAATTACCACCCATTATTGAAGGGGGTGAAAAAAAATTGTGATTTAGTGTGTTTACAAGAACCAAAGGCCTCATTTTTACTTCATCCACCCCCACTATCACCCCCTACCTCCAATATCACTCCCTCTATCGATGTGGCATATCGTTTTATGGCTTTTGGGGTAGACGATTTCAAATATTATATTATTAAAGTTCCCTAAACAGATTTTTCTCATTGTGAGATTTGGATGGAAAATCTGGATGTGGAAGTAGTGATTCCTTGGGCAGCGGTTTTTAAATACCAATTGAAAAAGTCATTTTGTTTGCTAGCCTGATTTCCAAAAAGACTAAGTTGATTTACAGGTGCCAATCCAGGCATATATATGCTCAAAAATCACAGATAAAACATACATTCCCTGCAGCTATTTATTCTTAGTACTCTGAATGGTAATAAAAATAAGACACGTATTGCCAGTGAAGTTGTTTAACATTTTTTTGATATCTTCTTTGCTCTAATGTTTCATCGAGTAATTGTTAACGGATCAGCATAGTGTGCAAAGTTGTTATATACGTTGGTTTCCTTAAAATGTATATATTTTAAAAGACATTTTTGAGCTTTTTCCAAGTTATTTATATGTGCCAAGAAATATATATTAGATGTGGAGCTGATGGTAATTTAGGTATATGATTTGTTAGTCATTGGCAATAATAGGTGATAATAGTACGAGAGCCAGCGATGCTCTTTTTTGAAAAATCTGATAAGAAATTGAGATCTTATTTTTTTTTGTCATATTTAAGCTGTAAAACACAGCGGTCTCAAATGAAGGTGACACAAAATCTCTTTCCATCAGACAGTGAGGTATTCTCAGAATCGACTCATACAGCACCAGCAGGACTACGTTCTATAGGAAGATTTCAATTATGTTAAAAAAAATTCAATGCTATACGTGCTTAATGTTGAGATTTTTTGTGTTCCTTGTTGATATCACTGTCTAATGGAAAGAGATTTTGTGTCACCTTCATTTTAGACCAGCCGGCGTGCTTCTGTCGTTAACATAAACACGTACGAAATAAATTGACATGTTTAAAACTAAAAAAAATGTCCCAGTGCCCAACTAAGACTAATTATTTTATAATTGCTATAAGAACATCTATATCGCCATTGTATAAGAATGAAGGCTTTTTAATGAAGATCTGAGAATGTTCCCTCAATATCTACACAACTACTATATACCCAGAACAGGTGCAGGCTTACAAATCCATTTTATCGTTTAAAGGCCGCAAAAAGAATAATTATACAACTATTTGCGGTCCTTAGTAACATTCTCACAGCGGCTATAAAGTATCTTAAAGAGCTCTCATAGAGAAGCAAAGGGAAAATAGAAATTCGTTTACATTCCTCTATATCACAATGAAGCGCTCTTAGTGAAGCATCAGTTATGAAATAATTTTACTGTATAACTGTTCTTGGTTGAATTTAAAGAGCTTTCTCGTTTCATAATAGTTGTATTATATCAACTTAAAAAATATGAAAATATATCCAACAATTGATTCTACTTACCTATTTTGTGACTCAATGCATGTACATTAAAATTTCAATTTTCATAAGATTACAAAAGCTAATATTAATATGTGGTTTAAATTTTTCTGTCGGTATATGCTATGCAGTGGCGGTTGGTGAAATTTCAATATCTTTTTTCTCGTCTGTGGCGCATACGAAATATAGGAAATCACATCTAGAGAAGCACTTCTCTAACGATCTCTAAAAAATTTTGAAAAAGCAGTATGCGAAAAATTTTTCAAAATTCGGTTGCCCCCCCTGGTCTAGGGATTCCTGTTTAAAATTTATTTTTGTCATATACATTTTAGTTTTCATAAAAATTTTTCATAAAAATGCAACAATAGGTTTTGGAGTTTATGAAAATATTTTCATTACTAACTGAGATACAACGAAGTGAAATTTTGTGATTTGTTAAATTGTAAATTACAAAATTTCAGTTCATTGTATTTCAGTTAATAATGAAAATATTTTCATAAACTCCAAAACTTGTATTTTTATGAAAAGTGAAATGTATATGACAAAAGAGAATAATTTTAAACAGTCTCCTAGACCAGGGGGGGGGGGCAACCGAATTTTGAAAAATTTTTTAGGGGTTGTTCGAGAAGTGCTTCTCTAGATGTTATTTCCCATATTTCGTATGGGTCCCATGCGCCAAAGATGAGAAAAAAATTATTGAAATTTCACCAGCTGCCACCAGCTATGATATCTCATGAAATAACAATGCCAAAAAAAATACTTAGTAACGCAGAAACATACACGTCTGGAAATTGGATTTATATTAATGTTGCGTTAGGGAACGTATGTTAAAGCAAATGCCGGACGCGAACAAATGATTTATAGACCTTTTAACATTTCTATCCACGACTATCGTATAATCCTTGCATAACAACTGACGAATAATGGTAGACATAATTCCAACCTAACGTATTATGAACTTAATCTCATTATAACGCACCTTTTACGAATCAGGAACTATCAATTTTCATAATCAACAGGCTAGTCCATTTTTCCAAGGGAGAGTCCATGTTTTCGTTTGACGTTTAAAACGTCAAACAAAGCTTACTGTGAACTAACTTATTTTATTACTTTTAAACGATTAAAAATGTTAAAATAATCTTAGATAAAGTATAGTATTCTGCTCGCGTATAATAACAATTACACGCTAGGATGATTTACCCTCATGAGTAATAGCCATCATTATTATACGCTCCCTGATACTATTAATGAGCTGTTCATTGATAACGCGATGCCAGAACTAGTCATTATAGTACTTTTTATTGTTAGAACTTCGCTATTTTCAACTTCTGGCACACGGAGAAATCATTTAAAAACTCCTGCCACCAGCTCCCTAGCTATTATAGTGTGGTGGTTTAATAATAGAATATGTATTAGGCATACAAAAAGCTTAAATCGTACTAATCTGTGGTTATCTGAATGAATGTTGTTGATATCTCATATTAAAGACAATGTAGAATATACAGTTTGGTATGGAAAGCGGGATGTTGAGAGCCATGAAGCGCGTCGGTGTTATGTGCACTAGATAATTATACACCACAATTTGATAATTGTGTGGTTTTCTCGACTAGGTCATATGATATCACTTCTTTTTGCGCTATAATAAGCCTTCCTGCCAATACCGAAATTTAATATTTTAATGCTTTTTTGCGGGCCTATAACTTGCTGTTTCCTATGTTTGTGCTCAATATTTTACACACATCCTGTATAATAAGGTTAATGTTAACAAAACGCCGATCCAATGAAAAATCAACCAATCAACTATAAAGATTTATATCACTATTAAAAATTGCTTCACTGAAATACAATTACAGAAAATTACAGTGCATTTATTGAATATTCATTATGAAGTTTCAATCGCTATTGTACTTAATCAATCATTAACTAATAACCCTATTAAAATTCCTAGAGCAAATATTTAAAATGAGCTACGTTGTTATTGAAATATGATTATCATGGTGAGTATTTTCCATCAGGTCTTCGTTCGATCTCTCTGACATCTGAAATGGGTTCGCACGCGACAGCCTCGCGTCTTTGTACATTTTTATGTCATCACTTGACGCATGTTTATTTTTCAAACTCTGCCTGCATAAATAAATGGTTGTACAAGTGTAAAACACGTTCCTTAGGAAACTCTCTGAAATGTAAGGGAAATGGAAGCGAGTTTCATAAGATTACTTACAAGCGCCATAAATATATTGTTTAAAAATTTTAATTTACATAATTTTATTAATCGTTCTGAATTAAAATTAATAACAAAAAAACTGCTGCTTGAGGAATCACTACTTCTACATCCAGATTGCCTATTCAAGTTTCTTATAAAGAAAACAATTTTGATGCCATATTTGCACATTTGGAAATAATTTTTTATAGAATTTTAATAATATAACTAAACTAACCCTAAGGAGGTTCGACGGAGTGGAAAAAATTTATCTCAGAAATAATTCTTTAGAGGCACCCCAAGTAGCACAGAATTCTTTAAGATATCTTTAAGAAGTTCTATTTACTGCCCGCGAGGATATCTTGTATTTATGTACTCTAGAAGTCCTTCCGAAATCAAAATGAGAAATCTTTATATGTGCTCAACTTTTATGCACTGGGGAAATGTAAACTGGGCATTATATAGGAATTTCAACTTTTGTTAACCCACAGACATCTACTAGAAGTTCAAAAAGGGAATTACCATACAGCTCAATTTTCTATGTATTATAGAAATCAAATAAAGTATTAAAAGGGAAAAAGTATTATTTTCCTTAACAGAATATTTGTAGACATCTTCTAAAAGTTCTAAAAGGGAATTACCATACAGTTCAATTTTATATGTATTACAGATATCAAATACAGTATTAAAATGGAAATATTATTATTATCGCTAATAGAACACCTTTAGAAATCGCAAGAAGAAATTCTTTTAATGCATAAAATTTGCTTGCTTACCACTTTGTTACAGAAATTATTTCTAGATGACGCCACGTACAAACTACTGACGATAATCAGTCATGCATTATCTTATACTCATGAATTTATAGAACATTAATAACATAACTGCAACGTTCAAATTCTCGCAGGGATCATCGATTTATTTGGATGGATCTTATAAACGATCTTTAATCTTTCGTTTGGTTTGGGCCTGATGTCTCAATACTGAGATTTTGACTAGCCAAAATTTCACCAGCTGCCGCTGACAATAAATAATAATAAAAGGTGTGTGATGGATGGAACATCTAATAGAAATCCTATAAGGATGTTCGTTTATATTGGTAAGCGATAAAATATCCGAAAGATTACTACAGGAATTAAATCTGTTTGCAGGATTGATGTGGTACATCTAATAGAAATCCTATAACGATGTCCCCGGGACCATTTATATTGGCAAGCGATAAGATATCCTAAAGATTACTATGGGAGTTCTATAGGTATGCAAAAGGCTGCTCACAGGATTCTATACTAATAGCTTTTTTCGATTACCATGGGAGGTACTATTTAATACTGATATGATGACATTTGCCCATCTTAGGAAACTCTTACAGACCTCTAGAAGATATTTACTAATTCCTAAATTTTTATCCTCGAGATATCTTGAGGAATTAATTGTGCTACTTGGGACTCCTTTCAACTTAATACCACCTAGAGACCGAAACCGGCGTACACCTTTTTCGGTTTTAGGTTACGGTTTCGGTTTTCAGAGCAGCGTTAATTTGGCTTTCGGTTTCGGTTTTCAAAGCAGATCAATTCGGTCTTCGGTTTCGGTTACGGTTAGGAAAAATTCGTAATTACAGTGCGGTTTTCGGTTAGGGTTTCTGTTAAAATTAAATTAATGCTTGCAAGGACCAAAAATGAAATTGTTTCGGCTCGGTTTCGGTGACGGTTTCGGTTTTCAGAACAGCGTTAATTTGGTTTTCGGTTTCGGTTTTTAAAGCAGCGCCAATCCGGTTTTCGGTTACGGTTTCGGTTCGGTTACGGTCCCTGATATCACCACTCACATTTTTAAGAAATTCGCGAGCCCGTTTCAACATAATGGTCCCACCATTCAATTCATAAAAACAAAGGAGTACCAGAACCTTACTCACAATTTCAAATATTCATCCTCCGTCAAATGCTGACGGGTTTAGACTAGTTAATTTTTTTTTTCTTATAGGGACACTGTATATCTTATTCACTAAAACTAAAACAGGTTTCTTTCTTAGCAATTGCGTTAACTACATGGCAAATATTATTGTTTTCGGTAACATTTCTTCCTTAATATTATTTTTCCCAGTCAAATATTTTTTTTTTATATAGAGAGCCAACAGACTAAGCGACAAACAGACTAGATGATTGAATTGCAGTGGAAGTAAGGAGTCGGGATTTTCTCAAAAAAAAGCAAAATTGTGCTAAAGTTATGAAACCTATGCCACCTCCCGTTTTGGAGTGTGCTAAACACGAATAATAGGGTAAAAAGTTATTAGTCATGCGCACCCCCTTTACCTGCCAAAACCACTCCTTTTTGCTTATTTCTCATATGAAGGCTTGGCCTCGAATATTTTTGCAGGGATTCTTTGTTTTTTCATCGGGATATAACAGATGGTGAAAGATGATTCCAGGTAGTAGACCGCAACCGCCCTTAAGGGTGGAATTTACCCTATTAGGGGGTGTAAAATTTTGTCTTGTTTTCTTTCTTGTTAAAGACATTTACCGTTTTCGAGGATGCTGATCAAGAAAAAATGGTTTTACGCTGGTTCGACCTTTCTTTCACCCTTAAACTATCGGAAACCACCCCTTTCGTAATAATAGTAGGTAGCAACTTGGCTGATATTAGGGACTCGTACTATCATTTTATCTGTTTTTACCGCTTTTACTGTTTTCTGGGTAAATCTTGTGTCCTCGAGGTATCCATAGTTCATCAATTTCTCTGGAGGCACATCGTGGGCATAAAAAAAAAGAATCCAATGATAATAGTTATGATAATGCTGTAAACTTCCTACATTTTATACCCAAAGTGTATATTTTCGATCATGAATCGGAAACGCACGATGAATGCGATGAAGAGGGAGGCAATAGCATTGAATTCGAGGAATATGAACCATGTAATTCTCTTTGTAAGCGCTCGAGGTTATATTAATGTCTTGTAAAAAATATTTTATTGTACTCAAAATTTATATATTTATATATACAATATAATTTATTAAAAACAGAAATTTTTACCAATAGTATTCTCTTCCTTATATCTCGTTTAAAGGAACATAAATTTCAAATCCTTGCGAGGATAGGTTCATTTTTGATGGGGATGTAAAATGGACAAATGGTGACTTTGAAACCACTCCCACTCAATATACAAATTAGAAAATTAAAACAATCAATTTTCCACCTCCTGGTATGGGACCAAGCCCCTGAGATTGTCACAATTCACTCCGACATTCTCACGAGAGAAGCGCCAGCGAATTATCCACAGCCACTCCCCGTATCCCGCAGGGTCAGTGACTGTAGATTCCAGACTCATGTGCCCTAAGCAAACGGAGGGACCCCAGGATAACTGCCAACCATTCGGCTGATTTTTGACAGGCTGGTATCGCCTTTCATTCAATAGTTTCATTATTGTTATTATTTTTCTATTTTTTTAGTTAAAACCCCTTCCCTGTGGCTCCGACCCTCACAGAGGGGAGCTGGTAGTACCGGCAGCCACTCCCCACATCCGTGGGGTAAGTAACTACTGGGTCCGAGAACCGTGTGCCCTGAGCAGACGTAATGAACCGATGATTACGGCCTTCTGTATTCTGCGGCTAAGACCCTGCCGAA
This sequence comes from Rutpela maculata, assembly GCA_936432065.2. NCBI lineage: Eukaryota > Metazoa > Arthropoda > Insecta > Coleoptera > Cerambycidae > Rutpela > Rutpela maculata. Next base: position 80,389,087 of record OW386289.2, on the reverse strand, counting down.
TTTCTGCATACCGGTATGATCTTAAGTTCTGAAAGCAGTGTGTCTCGTTCCACCGAGGGCTCCTATAATTAGTACCACTACTTTAACAGTATGGTCTGGAGTCTAGAGTCTGCGGAGTTCGAAGAGCAAATCTTGATATTTTGTCCGTTTTTCCTCCTCTTTCAATGATGTTGTTCTCCGTGGGAGCCGAGAACTCCACAACAAACATTCTCTTGAGTTGATGGTCGAAGAGGACTACGTCAGGCTTGTTGGCTTATATTTGCCTGATGGTGGGAAACGAGTAGTTCCAATAAATTAGACACTTTTCATTTATCACAACGGACTCAATATCCCCCGGAGCGTAAGGCGGCACTGGTGTCTCGTCTATCCCATACGAGTGCCTTAGGTGATAATAAAGCACTCGTAATGCTCCGTCGTGCCTCTGGATATAAGCCGAGACTGCAGATGTCGGACAAGCCGACAACAAGTGCTTAAAAGTCTCTGGCGTCCTGCGGCAGGCCCTGCAGCTGACATCAGGGACCTCTATACCCATGACACGACTTCGATAGACGAGGGTGTTGAATATACCATCCTGGAAAGCCATTATGAATCCCTCGGTCTCAGACTTTAGCCCGGATAATCTTAAGAAGGCAAAGGTCAGCCTTTCGGATAAACCAAGGTTTTCTATATTTTTATAAGAAAACTCCATGCATTGGCTTATCCGTGTGAAGCTGCAGAAAGATGTTGTGTTCTGCAGTTTTAATTTGGGCTTTTCGTCGAGCAGATTCCAACTCGGTGACAGAGTCGGAATTTACCCGCTTGACGTCGAAGGAGAGACCAAGTTCATCGGCTGCTCTCTGTGCTGCCTTAAACAAAAAGGCTCCTACCCCTGCATTTTCATAGTCCCGGATCATGCAGAGGAGGGGATCCGAACTACTGATGACCTTACAGGCTCCATCCAGAACCATCCTGTTATGGATACTCTCCAAACTCAAAAGTCCACGGCCTCCCCGATATCGCGGGAGGTATAGCCGTGGAACGGACGATTTAGGATGCAAGCTCCTATTGAGATGCATCTTCTTGCGGGTTCCTACATTGAGTTGACGCAACTCCTCTCGACTCCATTTCACTACTCCAAAGGAGTAGAGAAGGATCGGAACGGCAAGCATGTTGGTAGCAGACATCTTGTTCTTCCCCGACAGTTCTGAAGACCAGATCTGTTGGAGTCGGTGTTGATACTTGCCGCGGAGAGCGTCTTTTACTACACTCACTTTTTGGGTGGAGCGTTGCTCGACACCCAAGTAAGTGTACGACTTTCTAGCATCTAGATGATGTAAAGATGCTTCCGTCTAAGATCTGCGCGTCCTCTCCGTAGTCCCCGCATCGTCCTCTCTTGAGATGGACCAGTGCACATTTGTCTAACCCGATCTCCATACCCACAGCCTGCCTGTACTCCTGTACCACCCTGAGGGACTGGTGTAGGTCCCTCTCTTCAGAGGCATAAAGTTCAAGGTCATCCATGTAGAACTGATGGGTGATCTTATGCCTCCTATCGCCGGGGGTACCGTAGTTGTATATGCGGGTTTTCCGGATATTATTATTATTGTAACTTACCCCTCTCAAATATTATTTTTTTCCATCAAATAGGTTATTAATGACGACACGACAGACCTACAGTCAGACTAACGAAATTGAAAACATGATGATAGAAGAACATTTTTTTCCCTTCGGTAAGCGAGTAATACATTGGAAAATACCATATTTTATACACAATTAAACAACTTAAGAATATGTTTTCTCGAGGAACTATTAGCAGCATTTTCGACTAATTTCACTGGCTACAATTGCGTAAAAGTTAATGAGGAGTTTTGGGCATTCTACTAACAGACGCCAGGTTGTTAAAGCAGATGAAAAAACTTTTTAAACGTTAGAAATCACTCCCAATAGTATTCCCACTTACACGGAATTTTTAAATTTTCAAGAAGTCGCGTTAAATCACCGTGCGTCGGGCGTCGACCACCGTTCGATGTGGATGTAAAGTAAAGAAGTTATGACCGACACAATGTGCGTTTTCAAATTTTTTTCACCTAGATGCTCAATTTAATTTTTTTTGGTCCGTTTAAAACAATTGTTTTATGAACTTTCGGTTCATAATAAGCAATCCCAAAAACAAAACTATCGTAAATTTCGAAAATAAATTTGTAGTACTTTTTCAAATATAGAATATTTAAATTTAGGGGTGGTTTTCACCCCTTGAGTGTAAGAGCAAGTGTCAAGACCATATAGAAACTGAAGAGGAAACCTTTTACTACAATAATAAGCTATAAAGGAAAATCATCATTACATAATATGAAAGTATTCCGAAATTGTACATACTTCTTACGTCTATTTACCGTACTATTCTATGACACATGAGATTTTCCATAAAGGACATTAGATTTATCTGTGTGAAGATCGTCTCTGGAATAACTACACGAGAGCCGCGGTCTGATTATTATTATTATTTTAAAACGAGACGCCTGAAGATGAGAACTCGTCATCATGCAGTTCCTTGTAGCTCATAGTGTCCTTAAACATACTCTAAAACTAAAGAAATAATACGAAAAATTTGATTTCATCAAAGAACCAGGGTTTCACGGCCGGATTATAATTAGTTATAAACAGTTAAGGGATGATATACGATGCAAAAATAGTAGTCGTTAACTGATCAAGATATTCTAATTATCCCTGGCGATTGTTTTGTGATGTAAGCAAATGTGCAGCAGGCCTCCCACGCATGCTATGATAATGAAGAAACCGTAATTAATTATGGGACCTAGTGAGACGGACGCACCTGTGATTATAGACAGACAGACTTATTTACACCTTGGAGGCGAACACACGGTCACACCGTATGTCGTATATTGTGTAGATTATCACTGTAAGTTTTGCAATTAGTATTACTTTTTATAAAGTAATACAGTCTGTAGGATAAGATATTTGACCAAGTTACAAGTGTTGACGTTTTTGGGAAGCCAAAAATAATTATATAAGTATAAAAAATTTACACACATCAAATACATATTCATACCGAGTGGCTACGAGTCAATGTACGCCCCCCAATTATTTCCACATCCAGTGAAAGTATAGTAACGACAAAGAAAATTTTGAAAATTTTCATTGTTCAAATAGGCTTAGAATGTCACGAAACGTCGAGATTTTAAGTTAGAGAAAAAAATAATCTGTCTGTCGGTCTGTCTGTAACTTTTTTTTTTTTGCACATGTTTACTCTGGAACCGTTTCGGATATTGACTTGAAATTTGGTACACGTACCTATGTATTTTAACGGGATCTGGAACTAGATGTTAAAGGGTTGATAGATAAATTGGGGTAAATGGGGGTAAATAGGTAAACTAAGCAATAAGAGTCCGTAAAATTGGTATTTGGTATATATAGCGTGATTTACTATGACATGCGGAAAATAAAATGGTGTACAAGTCTTCAATGTGGGAAAGTCCTTGCAAAATTTTAGAGTGATCCGAGGTAATTTAGAATATTAAATCGCGTTAAAACTTGCGAAGATACTCTACTGTTACTTGTCCGTGGTCAGTAATAGGGCGATGAACTTACTTCTAAAAGAACATATCGGATATGTTTACCTTTCCTTAATTGGCATAAAAGTTAAGCTGGCGGGTGCGGTCAAAGTGCCGCGCTTTTTGCTTTCGGTCGAACGATCAGGACACCGGCAGGTACAAAGCACCGCCGAAGTTTGGTATTTTTGTGTTATTGACGGGTTTAAGTAAATATTTCTTATATCTACGTTGTTGTAGAGTTGACTAGCAGAGGGTCAATGTCTTTTTGACTTATTGCGCTATTTTTGTAGTGTGATTTGATTAAAACCAAAAAGTCGCTTCTACCCTCTCCAGCTTTGCTGTCAATAGTATCAATAGTCCGGGGTCCAAGCACTCCAAAATCAAGATGACCTGTTCCGACATGACGTACAAATGTTGATATAAGTAATGAAGAGAGCATTACCTGGGGCACTAGAAAACACTTGTCGGATTAATTTTTGCTCTTGCGCAACTTCAGAAATCGCAAAAAAGATGACGGATTGATAATTACAAAATTATGTTTTACAATGGTTATTCTCCGTTAAAACAAAAACTATGTAACCTACCGATCTGATTTTTGGTACGTATACTCAAAAGATATACGTGATTCTAACTAAGCTAGTGGTATTTTTGAAAAGAATATTTTTTTGGAAAAAATAATTAAAATCAAAAGGTTGATATTTACGTTCTAAAAATTTCGATATGCGGACAACTATGTTAAATTTATGAAATTCTTATATACAATTGCTTACCAAATATAGTCCATATATTGAAAAAGTTTTTTTAAAAAAGATCCTGTCGATAACGTATACAGTTTTTTGTTTATGATTTGTTTATGAGGCGCGTAATTATGCAGCATGACAATAAAAATAGTCTACACGATAATTGGAACAGTGTAACAGTAAAAAGCACTATATTGTTCAATGTAATTGCAAATTTGAATTACTTTATGTTAATAATACAACAAAACTAATGAAAGTAGTAGTCGGGCGTTGCCGATTGCGGCCACTCATTTAAAAAAAATAATAATCGATTCAAAGTGAATTGTGTGTTCGAGCAAACTGTTAATCAAATAGGTATTCGCAATTGGCCATGCCCGAGTACAACTTCTACTCGTTTTTATATTGTTTAAGAAATAAAACATTAGTGAGAAATATTATTTTAGGTATTTAGCATATTTAATAGAAAGCAAAAAAGGAAGATATTTTAAATAAAACATTAATGTTGTATATTATGTAATTTTTGTGTATAACTATTCTAACATTTTAGTCAGAATCACTATCATTATAAAATGATGCATATTGCATTTTCCCTTAAAACAATTTTCAGGAAAAGCAGCACACGAGCACGCAACTGAATACCACTCACAATAGTATATTATTCAACGAGCATATAATGATGGCTATTATTCACGAGGGTGAAGTTTAAGACACGAGCCGTAGGCGAGTGTCTTAAATCACCAGAGTGAATAGTAGCCATTATATGAGAGTAGAATACTATACTTTGTCCACGACAATTAAATATTTTTGATTAAATTATTTACTGAATAAATTTATAAGTCCTATTTATTTTTAACATTTTAATGTAAAATTATTGCAAATAACGTTGATGTTTAAGTTCAATTTGACTAGCCGTTCTTTTGACACATAACCACCTACTCAATAAAATTTAAAAACAAAATTGTATGATAAAAAATTTTGTGAATAGTTCGGAAAAGTACACCAGTAGAACTGATTCTGAGAACGAATTAGCATTTTTAGCAATTCTTCAATGCATAAAAGATTTGTTTACTGAATTTCTGGCCATAGATGTATAGAGTTGATTTCAGTAGCTTTGGTAGTGTCTGGCGGTTTCCATGTATAGTTTCACTTTTTTATTTTAGACAACTAACAAACTTAAATGAACGAGATAAATATGACGCACAAATTTTGACGTTTCAAATCAATAACAAAATTACGTTTTGACGCATTGTCATGGCTTACTTATAAAATACAGTTTGTAGGCGCGTAGGTAAATGGTTTCAAAAACAATGTTGGAGACTTCCGCGTGTTGCTAATACATGATGCTTTGAAATAAACTTACTAATGTAATTTTTGAGTGTTCATTAAAGTACCTCTTCGGCATGTACCATTTGAGTGCTTCCTAGAAAACTTAGAGAAACAACACTTGTCTTTTGGTTGCTGCAATTTTGACATTTTAAATTTTTAGTAAAAAGTCACTAACGTCATTTCTTATAAACAACTGACTGTCCTCATTATTCACTGCAGGGAATAATGGATAGCATTATCCTTGAGGAAACACACACATAATGAGTACATTATTTAATAGTCGTGGACAAAAACATTTTGTGTCGCATTTTATTTTACAGTTGCACTTTTTAATTTAAGTTCAGATAAACTTTTTTTTGTCGACATTATCGGTACCAGCTCCTGATTTCCACCAAAATTTTGTGCAAGAGGTACTTTGAATGACGGTTCACAAAACTGTAACATGTAAGATGAGTAATGGAATACATTAAGACAGATTTTGGAATTTTTCTCTGTTTGTCTGCTTGTCTGTTCGAACGCGCATCACGCAAAAACTACTGAACCAATGAGATTCATCTAAGCTTGGAGTAACATTTAGTTCTTATTTCATCGAAATCAGCCTAGACTAAGCCAAGTTTTATGAAAATCGGTCTAGTAGAACAGGAGATACAGCTTGATCTCTACAATAAGCGTATTTGCACGGCATAAACTTTTAAGATTAAACTTCTGTAATATTCCAGAAAATTCGAGAGTAGTCTGGAATATTCCAGAAAATTTGTGTCGTTTATAAAGAAGCTTTTTAATCAATTTCAAAATTCCACGCGAACGTAACCGCGGGCATAGCTAGTAAATAATAAATATGAACCGCAAACAATAATCAATCGATTTAAACAATCAAACACATATAGTTTTTATAATGTTAAAATGTTAAGACAAATAACTTCACACTATATACATAAGTACATACGACTAGTAAACATAAACATACCAGCTAATTCCACTGTAAACTGTTTTCGTGCGCTTTATGAATTTTAGGAGAGCTGTCGCCTTTATTACATGCGCCGCATCATGCACCCATTTTAAAAATTCACAACTCGAATGCTATATGCAATATCAACTTAGTTCTTGTCTTAAAAACATTTTCAATATATTGGGTATGTTTGTTAGCATAGTTTATATACAAAAAAATTGAAATTGAAGTACTTGCTCGTATGTTGAAATTCTTACTACAATATTTTATAGTTACAGATTTCATATTTTTTTCCCAAAAAACTAAACCATCGAGCCTCATCCAAGCGCTTATGTCTTTAGTGTATACTATAAAAAAATTAGATGTATAGCACTCATAGTTTCTTTTACAGGACGTGTTATGTATTAAAAAACATTTTTTTAGGAATTACCATTTCGTCTCTTTTCTTATCATTTAAGAAGTTATGCAAGAGCTGATAAGAATCCGACAAATCATTTCTGGTGTCCTATATAACCCTTTTTGCAAATCTGAAGTTGAAAAATGTACGTCATGTCGGAATAGGTTACTTGGAATTTAGAGCGATTTCGTACTGTTGGACCCCGGACTACAATCCCAAGTCTGACAAAGTGATATGGTTGTACCGCATTACACCAGATTGGTTAAAGTCATTGACGGCGCATTTCTACAAAAAATAAGGTAATTTTTTTGGTCATATTTTTTTAATTTTTAATTTTTTCAACTCCTATTGGTGAGGTCAACCTGCTGATAAATTTTCCGCACATCATGGAAGATTACCCTCTATAAAAGAAGTTACGGTCTCAAAAAATTTTTTGGCCATTATCACCCCCACTCCATTATTAAAGGGGGTGAAAAAATAAAATCGTAATTTCGCGTTCATACAAGAACTAAAGGCCTCAAAAAAATTATTTTTACTTCATCCACCCCCTTCTTCCACCACCCCCACTACCGATGTGACATATCGTTTTCTAGGTTTTTGGGGTAGACGATTTGAAATATTATGTTATTAAAGCTCCATAAACAATAATTTTCGCATAGTGAAGTGCAAATATAGTATCAAAATTTTTTTCGTTGTGAGAGACTTGGATAGAAAATCTAGGGGAGGAATTTTAAGATTTATAAACACACTACAGGTTGCATTGTAATTCGAGTCTTGTGAAGAAACGAACATCATCATTCCTGCCTTTCAAGATTATTTTAGCAGGTAGCTAAATTGACACCAATGTTTCAAGGACAGATGAGGAGATAGCGCCAGAGACGCATCATCGCGTGTGTGTCTAGCTTCTATGATTTCAAATTAGAATACCATGCAACCTGTGCGGTGTTTATAGATCTTCTATTATTTTCTTGATTCTATAATAAGTGGGTTACATCGAGTAGAAAGGATGCGCAGTAGGTCTCCCCAAGTATTATAGATGCGCAGGGGATTTCCTAGAGTCAAATGGATGCACAGTAGATTTCCTCGAGTACAATGGATGCGCAGTACGTTTCCCAGTAATGCGCAGTAGGCTACCAGAGTAGTATGGATGCGCATTGGCTTTTCTCGAGTACTATAAATGCAGAAGGTTACCTCAAGTAGTATGGATGCGCAGTGAGTTTCCTCGAGTAAAATGGATGCGCAGTGGCTTTCCTCGAATAAATTGGACGCACAGTTGGTTACCTCGAGTAGTTGCATGCGTAGTAGGTTTCCTCTAAGAAAATGCTTGAAGTAGAAGGTTTACTTCTTAGTCCACGGCACACAATGATTTTGTATGTCTTTGTCATGCAATTTTCTGCATATTACTTCCAAATCTAGTGGAAGTATACAGACGCAAAAAAATTTTTTGAAAATTTTCATTCAAATAGGCTTAGAATGTCATGAAACGTCAATATTTTACATTTGAGCAAAAAAAAATTCTGTCTGTCGCGTCGGTCTGTCTGTTGGTCTTATAACTTTTTGGTGCTCACAATTACTCTGGAACCCTTTAGGATATTGACTTAAAATTTGGCGCACGTATATATTTTAACGAGATCTGGAAATAGATTATATTTTTATCTTATTCAGTTGAAGAATTGAGGGATAAATTGAGGTAAACGGGAGTAAATAGGTAAATTAAGCAAGTACAAGTCCGTGAAATTGGTATTTAGTAAATATAAGAGGGGCTAAGTCCACAAAAAAATTTTGGCATTAACCATTAACCACCCTTATTACCACTCCGTCCCATTATTAAAGGGGGTGAAAAAATATTGTCATTTAGTATGTGTACAAGAACCAAAGTCATCAAGAATTTTTTTCACTTCATTCACCCCCACTACCGATGTGGCATATCATTTTATAGGTTTTTGGGTTACACGATTTCAAATATTATATTATTAAAGTTCCATAAACAATTACTTCCACATAATGGAGTGCAAATATGTATAGTATTTTTCATTGCAAGAAACTAGGAAGTCTGGATGTGGAAGTAGTGATACCTTAGGCAGCGGTTTGTTTTGGTTGTTTTTTAAATCAAAAATTTCGTTTTTGGTACACATAAATTAGATAAAAGTGATAATATATTAGACTAACCGGAAGTGTTATTTTCTTAAGTAGAATGAATGAATAAACATTTTATTGATGGTTTCTTATTAAGTGCAAAATACCAAGTACACCAGTTTTTCCGATTTAAAAATTTCCAAAAAATAAGTGAGATACGAACAATTTTTAATTTATTTCAAAATGTCCGCGTCAGATGAACACGCCTTAAGAAAATTACTAAGTAGGCTATGGAAACTATTAGTTATTAGTTATTTATCTGATGTTAAAATATAAGATATGATGAAACCTTCTGCACTAGCTTGCAAATGCGCATGTGCTGTCCCCCACCACCGTGGCTGGTTCATGAACACCTGGTGAATAACTAAAAAACAGTGAATTATGTATAGTATATGACAAGAATAGAAGAAATGGATTCATTATGAACACATTAGTGCTCAGATCAACATGTCAAAGTTTGAAACGAAGAAGAATTTCAATAAGGAATAATATTTGTGTATAATATGTATCTCATCTTTATTGAAGCGTTTTTAAACCTTACTGAGATGTTTTTGTTATAGCGTAAAAACGAAAGTTTTTTAAAGCCTTAATTTTCTATTTCTGAAGGGATTTTTGTGGGGTGGTATGAAAAATGCAAGTGAAAAAATCTTCAAATAAAATGTGACGTTTACAAAATTTATTATTTTTAAAACTTTCAAAATTGTTATTTCTTGAAGGTGTTGGGGTGTGTAAGGGGTTAACGAAAAATTTCAAAAAAGTATAGCTATCTTCCCTTACTAAGACAACACTTTTATGCATAAAGGCGTTTTAATTTTTGAAAAAAAATTCCTTACCTGTAGCTATGCACCATTTTACTGTCTACTTTCATTTTTTTTTAAACTAGTCAATGCTCGGTTGCGGTCGAAATATTGCGGTTGTCGCGTCGCTTAGACTATTATAGCTTTAGGAGAATTAATGTTATTGGAAGATTCTTATTAAAAAATTCAAAGCACAGGTAAAATAGTAGCCGTACCGTACAGTATTTCATGGCAATAATATAACCAGAAACACTTAGTAGTACATGATCACGCACCACCACTACCAATTATTAAAACAAAAATGTGTAAATTAAACATTTTGATTAGCGCCAGACAATGTCGGCGCCATCTCTTTCTCTTTTTTAAGGATCCACGAAGAAATTTATTGAGCCGCGTCATAATAAAATAAAATCAAATTAATACAACCTATATCTACTGAAGTGGACGGCCATAAAAATCCGAAGAATGTTGTATCCGCACGTTTTGTGTATATCATAATACAATTCACTTTACATTTTATTAGTGTTGTATGTTTAGTTACCATTTCTCATTATGATTAATATTTATATGAACTAACTCCAGTAAAAGTTAATTCACTGAAAAAATATAACTCGCAGTATTAATGAATGCCGATTATTGACAAAGTTTACTAAATTAATAATTTTATTTATTAACACAGTGTACAGTTGTTCATTAGTTTATAACTAACTGTGCTCGTCGATTCAACGCAGTGGCATTTATTGTATTACTGAATACTTTTACATTAGTCAATGTAAAATATTTATTAAAACAAGGAATTGTTTATGAATACCTTTTCACTTAGTACATGGAAACTTTTACCAATTTTACTAACATGTTTCATAAAATATTTTCGCGATTTTAATGTATAAAATCACTAAATAATAAACTGTTCCTTGTTTCAATATTCGGATTTTATTCTTCTAAGGAACGAAAAACATTAGTAGGTATGCTTTTAGAGGGCAGAATATTTATTAATGAAATATTTTGTCGAATTCCTCTATACGTTTCCTTAAACATATAAAGAATAAGGAATAAAGAACCAGACTGTAACCGACAGCTATTCTCTGACTAATGCCCCGCCGAGCGCTGAATTACGAATTGCAAGCCTGGCCGCGTTAAATCCAATAACTATGTATTGCCACAAAACGCTACAGTTTCGATTGCAACAGACACCAACCGAAAGACTTATTCCTACTCAAAGGAGCTCTCATGCCAGCCACTCCACACCACTTACAGACTGCAGTTTCGAGCTACTGGCTCTCGTCAGTGCAAGGTAACTCTGAGATGACTGGAACCAGGCCTTTGTTCACTCTTGGTACATGACGAGATTTATAAAACCACGACATGCAACAAAAATGGAAGGCTCCATCTAGCGGCTGATCTGCATTACAATCGAAACAGCACTAGCCCTGACATGGGCACAGTTAGTAGGTATAAATTTTCAAACGTAAATTTGCTGTAGCAAATCAGCTTGCAGTAATTGAAGAAGAATTTATTTTAAGATGGTATGGCAGTTACAAAAATAGTTTCAATGATTACAGGTTCATTAGGTATAATCAGATTTCTCATAGGCAAAATATTTGCCAACACTTCGATCTAGCAGCGCTTCTGCCAACATCCGATGCCACTAAATATCATATTTATAGAGTGTATTGGCAAATTCAAGTCTGGTTAGGCGACAATCTTAATTCAGAGAACTGGGGTTGAAAAAACAGCGGTTATCTACCATCCAATAATACAGTACAAAAGTGTGCCCCTGATTTCATTTTAAATATTTTATTCTGTGGTTGCAAGAAAAATTGCACTGGTAGCACTTTGCGAAATTTTCTTCATTTACTCGAACACCAGCTTCCCCCACCGCGGATACGCCAGCTCGCCGCCGTTTCCTGTATGTACACATAATAAACTACTACATATGTGAAAATTAGCCTTAATGAAATGACTAGCTTCAAAAGGTCGCTGCCTCCCGGGCTATATGTCTTATTTATTAAAAAAGTCAACATTTTATACAACCTGCCAACTTGACATTCACAAGTGCAATTTATAAAATAAACCATATTTAATTAGTAATGCCAATAACTGTTGTTGCCTTTTATTGCATTTTATGGTATTAAAATACAAATCTGTCATTTTGACAACCGTCATTTTGCTAATATTTAACTGATTGCAACAAACTTTGTATCACATTAAAACTTAGCTCTTTCTCTCAAAATTTTGCCTCTTTACTTTTTTTCCTTAAGCGTCATCCGTATGGGTTATTACCGATTAAAAGAAAAAAAAGTGCCTAATTTCAACATGGCGGCGCATTTTTTTTTTCATTTCTGCACAGCGGATGTTTTGGGATTTTCAGTCAGAAACCCCTGGATAGCCATAGAATCAGTAAGAAATCAGCTTGTTATAAATTTGTTCCGGGTCAACTTTTAATTTTACTGTACTATAAGCAAATTTACTACAAAGTGCATTCTTTTAATGACTGGAGTTCGTTGTATTGACGTATAGTATTCATTGATTATTGACTAATGAACATTCACATTGAATTAATGTAACAGTTTATTGTATTTAAAATCAGAGACGGACCCACGGGGGGTTATGGGGGGGTACGCCCCCCCCCCAATGTTGATTGAGTTGGGAAAATCACCAAAAATGTAAAAAAACTTTATTGGGTATAATTGCAAAAAAACGAATAATGAGTTGATAAAAATTAAATGACACTGTCACTATGACCATTTTTTTATAAATAATTTTAATTGATATTATTTATGACTAAATGTGACTGATGTGAGAGCCACAGAATAGTCGACGGACAACGCACAACGCCGACGGGCCTACGCGACGGGCCAACAAAATAAACTCGTCAACTCGCGGAAATTCGACGTTCGACCCAGTAGATGGAACGGCCAGATCATACAATTCTCAAAGACTGTCTTACATTAGAAATATTAGAATATTACTCCTTTTTGCCTTTATCAATACAATGCTTTGTCCTAGCTATAAAGTCGTTTGTTGTTGGTTTATACTGAGTATCACTAATATCATTTACCAACCTCTCAACGAGAGATAATAATAATAACAAATTGTTGTCGGTCAGAAATTGTTAAAATATTAAATTCTTAGAGGACACTGAATCAGAATCTGGGACTATTAAAGGGTCTACAGACGATCCAGCTGCTGGGACCCGACATCGTTGGTACGCTTTCAAGATAATTGGAATTCCAGCGGACCAGTTAACTTTTACGAATGAGTTCAAAGCATGCCGACAAGGCTGGCTCCCTGCCGCTGGATCGTGTGTAGACCCCTTAATGCTACCTATTGCGTATCACAATGTGAAGTGGGAAGTAGCCGGTAGCCGTACTAGCGCGGATGTTCACGAGCTTGCGCCCCGACTTGCGCGTAATCGTATTGTATCTTGTTTTTCTCCACGGTCATTAAACTATAACGGTTACCTCATCCAGTAGTGATGCAGATATTCGGATGATTTCGGTACTCGGATTACACGGAATCGGTTGACAAGAATATTCGGATTAATCATCCGATGTCGAATTAAATTTTCACTATAGGTATTAGTGATGTGATATCGCGATTTTTCAATCACTCTGTCAACAGTAATTGCGATTGTGGTTAAAGCGAATGCAAGTGGCACTGAGGTTAGTAATTTTTCTCCCCAGATCTCAGAATTGATGAGCGGGGGGGAGAAATCTAAAAAACATTTTATTATCCAAGTGCACGATTAACAGTTCTTTTCTGTTTTGTACTTAAAATTAATCCGAGTATATTCTATTCGGATGAAATATAAGTTATAAAAAAAATGGGCAGTTGGCAAATTAGTTGTAGCTTTCCCCCCCCCCAAAAAAATAGCTGGGTTCGTCTCTGTTTAAAATCAACTGAATCAATAAACAAGTATGTTTGTCTTAATATAAAGTTTACGTTATAATGGCGAATCTCACCTTTAAGTAACGGGGTCTAGTTACACACTTGCAAAGCATGTTTTTATTTTTTAACCGCTGGAGGAGGTTCTCAATTCGACACGTATGTATGTTCTTTTTTATGTTTGTACAAACACTACTCTGGGATTGGACTAAGGTGGGCATTTCGGTGAACGTAATTCGACAATTTCTCCTATATGGTCCATACGATAGTTGCAAAAAAAGTGTAAATCCCCAGCGGCCAAATAAGACTACCCCCTCGTTTTAGAGGACGGCCAACACGATGGTGATAGTCGCGCGGTCCCTACCTCCTCGAACTACTCCTGAACGCAAAAAACCATCTCTTTTTTCGATTTTTCGTTGTCAGGCATGCGAGGACTTATTGGATCAGGTTTTTTTTTGAGGAAACTCAATAAATCCTGTAAAATTTCGCAATCAGACATTCTAACGACCCCAGGAGGTTGAAACCACCACCTCCCTCAAACTCGAAACATGCAAAAAACATCGTGCACTCGCGGAAAATTGTTTTCTATACATTTTCAAGGCCGGGGAATACGATGCTGATATTATTTAGCCTCCCACCCCCAAACAATTACCCCTAAATGCATGAAACCACCCATTTTTCGTTATTAGGCACGCGAGGACTTGTTGAATCGGAGTTTTCCATTACATATGTATGCGTATAATTAGTCCTTAACCCATATATATTTAATTATATTTCTTAAGAGTCCTCAATACTGAGGACATGTAAAAAATGGAAGATATATTCAAAGATTACACAACCGATGGTACGGCGCATATTTTGTGCGTCAGTCCTAGTTGGATCGCTGTCTGGAGGCCGCGTAAGAGGAAGGCGACTCCCTCTCTCTATGATTTAATTTGTAAATGCCGAAGAATAAATAAAAACTCGCCCTAGAAAACCTGATCCAATGAGCGCTTGTGATTTCACTATAAGAAAAACCGATGGTTTTGAGCATGCAAGGGTAGGTAGTTTTTGAGGGCTAAGAGAGAAACTGATGCAACTATCGTGTTCTCCACCCTTGAAAACGGGGATACCTTCTTCTCCTTGAGGGACACTTCAGGATTCGGGCCGTTTCATCCCCCCCCCCCCCCCCCCTGGGGGTCTTTAGAATGTCTGGTGGCAAAACTTTACAGGACATATTGAGTTTATTCAAAAAAAAAACAATCCAACAAGTTTTCGCATAACTGAAAACGAAAAATGGGAAAAAGGGGTGGTTTTATACATTTAGGGGTGGGAGGCTAAATAATATCAGCATCGTGTTCCCTGCCTTGAAAACGTGTGAAAAACGATTTTTCAGCACGTTTGGATGTTTTCTGCATGTTTCGGTATTGAGGGAGGAGGTGGTTTCAACCCCCGTGGGTCGCTAGGATGTTTGATTGCGAAATTTTACAGGACATATTGAGTTTTCTCAAAAAGAACCGGATCCAACAAGTCCTCGCATGCCTGACAACGAATCATCGAAAAAAGGGACCGCGCGACTATCACCATCGTGTTGGCCGTCCTCGAACACGGGGGGGGGGGGGTAGTCATGTTTGGCCTCTACCCCTGCACTTTTGGGGTTTTTGCAACTTTGGCATGGACCGATTCAAAAAATTTTTTGATGGGCTGTTAGAGACAACTTTATAAAATGGTACTAGGCTATTGAAAACTAAAGAAGGATTTTTTTTCTTGTGTGAAAATCAAAAAAAAAATTATTTTTTGGTGATTTTAATAGTCTGGTACCATTCTATCAAGTTTTCTCCAAAAACCTATCGAAGAATTTCTTCAATCGGTTTAGGGATATAGGAGAAATTGTCGAGCTACGAAATCATCTTCTTAAACTCGGCACCGCCACCCTTAAGCGATTTCTATGAAATTTCCAATGGCATGGCGGTGGTTCCATATTAATTTTATCAAGCTACCTATGTCTAGTATAAGGTTAGCAACAATTGAAAACGAGGTTTTCTTAGTCTAGAATTTGGCGAAGAATTTTGTGATAAAAAAATTCAAATTCTGCCGGAATTGCAGTAAAATCGGTAGTTAGGCATTTTAGCAGTAGCTGATAACAAACCTGTCATGAAAATGTCAAAAGTTAAGAATTTAAAATGGTGAATCCAATATGGCTGCTATAATGCAATATCCTGCAGATTTACACGAAAATAGATTCATAGTGATTTCAGGATTCTCTGACAACGAGCCTAATATTAATGCTTAAAAAGTCCCAACTACGTATATTTTACTGTGCATAAGGTAAATAAAGAAGCCACTAAAAAGTTCAGAAAAAATTTAATTGTCTTCAAAAAAAGTCGCTAATAATTATGAAATATTTCATCGTCGCCTAATTGAACGACATTACCTCCCAATGGGCACACGTATGTTTAATAAACGTTTTTAAAATGTCGGAGCCGTTGATTAAACGTTTTACGTTGAAATTTTCATGCATTAGTTGAGAATTTCATCGGTTAAATAAGGCGTTTAAAATACGTTACTACTATACATTGCGTGGACATACTTATTCCAACTTTCTGTAATATAAATACTATAACAGGTTATTTTATAGAATTATGTAACTAGTTACGTAACCATTGTATAGCGACAAAATCCTTATATAGTGTAAAACTATACTAACGGGTTATACTGCAGAGCAATTTAACTCGTTGTACGGCTATTATATAGCTACATGTTCTGTTTTGTTGTATAAAGACTGCCGTAGGTTTTCCTTAAAACAATTCGGCTTGGTATGCAGTTACTATACAGCCACAAACACTTCTAGTTTATAAAAACATATTCCGGGTTACTTTAGAGAACAATTCAGCTTTTTATGCAAGCATTATACAACCATGAAGTTCGCATAGTGGTGCAGTAGGTTTTCTTATAGACTAGTGTATTACACAGCCATTATAAGACCTTACAGTCCTTTGGTTAGATTGACGGTAGTTACATATGAATCATAGCTTCTCCCTAGTGTCTCTGGTTGTTATGTGAAAATTTAAGTAATTTCAATATTGCCAATAAAGAATATTTTCCAGTACCAGTACGTGTTATTCCCTTGCATACTGACATAATGCTGATTATTCTTATGATCTTTAAATTCGTTAGCTAACGGGATCGGAAACTATAGATCAACTGATGTATTTTCCATGTTATAATAGGTACAATACTATTGTCCTCCACAGTATTTTATAAATATAACTACAACAGGTGAAATGCTGCAACTGTGAACATTTGGCTGTATAAAAATGATTTATGCATTCACTGCATTCTATTAAAACACTTAAATAAAGTTTCCGTATAAAAGTACTTAACAAGAACTGTTACCTGCATAAGCCTAACAACTCTATAATTAGTTGTAAGTTGCAAGAATGTTTATATTACCCGATAATATGACATTAAGGAAGTAACTCTTAAAGTTTATAATAGCTTTGTGTAACCATTATAAATTAAAAATATTCGGATAGAGTTACTTGAAGCTCTATAAGACATACATCTATACCCATCGGTATTGTCAATATCGGGGCTGGGGCTTGAACCCAGGACGCGATAGATTGTGAATAATAGATTCTTTATAAAGTGGTCTTATAATTACGTTATTAGAACATTTTTAGGGCGTTTTTATATCACCAGTTTGTCTTAGGATGCCAATTAGTTCACAATAGTAATTTAATAAAACATAAAAACATTTTTCCACCACTATAAAATAATTATACGACAATTCAGTTGAATATTATTATTATTAGTGCAATAATGCTAGCTGGGGGTAGTTTCCTTATAGGAAAAATCGAAACTATCGATTTTCTCAAAAACGGCTCTATCGATTTTGCTCAGATTATAGTTAATAGTATATTACGAGCTTAACAAATTACTAGTACTTGTTCTTCTCGGAAAATTCACATAAAAATAATTTTCTGATGAACAAAAACTTGTATGTTGCGCGAGGAAGCAAGCTCATCGTTGTCGTATCATTTATTAATAATAATAATTTTTGTTTGAACAAAATTTTAAAAAGATCTATTTTTTTGCCCATATAGTTTCGGTTCCAATGAAAAAAATATTTTTCGTGATGATAGGCCCACTATTGACTACGTTCATAAACAAATCATGACACTAGTACTGATAGTTAATAAAGTCAAAATGACGTCTGTTGACAAAACCGGAGTTTAGCTAAAAATACAAGAAAACCTAAATAACTCCTCAACTAAAAAAATGTGTATATCATATATACATTGAGGTCAAATCGATACGTATTGAAGTCCACAATAGAACACTCTGTATAATTGGTCAAATCTGCAATTGCTAAAACACATCAAAGACGTTGTTGGTACTGTAAATAATAAGAGATATGGAAACATTATTTTTCAAACTTTGTTGTTTTCATGGGATATTTTGAAATATGTCGAATTAATATGTTGTCTTTTTTAATAGGCCCATAACTTTACCTTAAAATTTATTGTGGGTTATATTTGAATATTTATTAAGGGACTTACTTGGTTACCTGTTTCATCTAGACATATTTTCATATGTTTAGAATGTGAAGAATGTTGAGCATCGTTCGGAACCATATTAATTATCCACGTCGTGTCTTGTCCCTAGAAGACTTAGGTGATAATTTAGATCAAGTGAAAATATATATGTTTTATGATATATGGGAATACAAATATTTAATTGTACCTTCTTGCATTTCAATGCGTTTTATTTATTAAATATCTCATTAAACTTTTACGACGTAGCTATAAATTATTTTCCGGTAAATCGTAACGTAATTTTTAATTTATTATCACATCATATATATGCATACAGTGTGGCTCTTGATGTCGTTTCTGAGATAAATGTTGCACTAAAATAAAATAGCCAGCAATTATTTAATGCTTTTTTGTGTCTTTAAAAACTGACTGACCTTAAAAAACATTATTTTGGGTATTGAGTAGATAACTTTCAAAGAAACCATTTGTTCTTTTCACATACTTTTTTTAAATAATAATAAAGGACTTTCTTAACAAAATTAACACTACAAAATGCAGACAATTTATTGGATATACCTATATTTTTCCTTCATACTTCCTTTATACCATCGTAAACATTTTCGAAGTATTATTGGTTATTAGTCGTTTGAATGAATATTTTTACCCAAAATTTGACACGACGAAGGTTTAGTTCAATAAAGGGCATAGTCTTATTCAAAATTTTATTGCGAATAATTCGCTATTTTTATTTTTGCGATACGATTATTAGGTGTGGAGGTAATAATTAATGAAAGTAGCAGAAAATTTCAGTTTTAAAAATAAATTGTTAAAACTTTACAATAAGCAATGGACCGATTTAATCCAAAACTTCTCATAGCACTTATTATTCATAAAACAAATTAATAACAAAATTGCTGCAGCCAAACAATTCTATTCAAAATTTATTTTGACTCCAATAAGTTTCCATATTTACAAAAGACGTCTTTAGATACTCTCTATATTTGTAATAATTTTCGAATGAACGCCGAGGCAGAAGGCAGCGGAAAATGTTGAACGGTTGAATCGACTTTGGTGTCGATTCCAGATAACAATTGACTTATTGACTAGCTCCCAGAATTTATACGTTCCTATAGGAAATGCCGTCAGCTGATACGCTGGTATGATTGCGAACAAGTAGGTTTACGCTGCCTGCTTTTGCAGCTATTTTATTGCCGTTTTGATGTATTATTACTCCCTGTAGGTACTGTTTTATGGTAAACTATATTCTAATGCAAATGTATATATTTTTCAATGATTTATGCAATTGTGCGTATTTCGGTTTAAAACTAAAATCGCTGAAAGAATAAAAATAAATATCATTCGTAATACTGATTATCATAGTCGAAAAAACTGCCCTTTCTTCAGCGATTGTGTGGGGAGGGGGGGCATTTTTTTGTTGAAATGTAATAATAATAACCTTTATTTCCCAATCACAAGTACAATTAATTATTAACCATACAAGTAAATCAGGAGTGCGTCAAAAAATCTGAGCTAATATGCATAAGCATAATACAATTCAAAATATAGAATAAAATACATGTAAAATTATATAAGGGATAACACGTATATAATAACAAACTACAATTATAATATAAACACACAATAAATAAATAAACACATAAATATATAAATAGTCAGACTGAGTAAAATTCGTTAACACCATACAAGCACTTTTGTAATATGTATGCTATCAGGAAGTTACACTAAAGTGCTGTCCATTCTGGGAGTTTTTTTGAAAAATGTGTATTTGTCACGTTTTTCTTTAATATCTCGACTTCTATTCATCGGGCCAAACCAAACAAAAATTAAAATGTTTGTAAGTAAATTATGAAAAAGAAATTGCAAGGGTCCAAATCCGATCTGCCATTTCGGTTTTTTGCAAAAAAAAATAAAAACCACGAAAGTTTATAATTTTGCATAAACCGAGATTACTAAAAAAAAATAATCTCGTTTAATAAAACCTAGTGAAATTATAGATCTTGTAGGTGTAATTTGTTATGGAAAATTACAAATAAAAACATGCTTTTACAAATACTGCACTAAAAAGTAAATAGTATATTATATTACCAGGAGTAGAACACTCTTTTTTGTGTTGAGCCCAGGATTTGCGGCTGAGGCGAAGCCGAAGCCGCAAACTGGGCGAAACACAAAAAAGGCGTTCTACTCCGTGTAATATATACTATTTTTTCTTCAAGCGTATTAAAATGCAAAAATTCATTTATTTATAATAAATGTACAAATATTCAAACTACAGTCTTACATGTTGACACAATATGACAAGTGGCTAGTGGATAGCGCGCCACCGGTGGCTTTCGGTATTAACATTATGTTACTAGTAAAACAATACCCACTGCGGTTGCGCTTTCGGAACTAACATTATGTTACTAGTAAAACAATGTCCACTACGGTGGCGTTCGGTACTAACATTTTGTTACTAGTAAAACAATGTCCTACTTCTACTTCTGTTTTTGGTGACATAATTTAAACATTTTAATACGCTTGAAGAAAAAAATAATCATCGAACCTGTTCTCTCTGTCTACCCCGTAAAAGGGCCCTAGTGTAAGCCGTGTATGTAATTAAGCATAATAATTGAGTATAAAAGCGTGAGGTGCTTTTCATTTAATCTAATGATGTTCTTTTATACTCAAATATATAATAATTATAATAATAATTATAAAAACGGCTTACACTAATACCCTTACGGGGTAGCCAGAGAGAACAGGTTCGATGATTATTTTTTGCTTTTTAGTGCAGTATTTATAAAAGCATGTTTCTTTAGTTTCTTAAACTATTAATTTATTTTTCTACTTTTTAGTCTTATATTTAAGGAGATATTTTGGCACTTTCGAAAAACCAAACAGTTTGTTAAATTTTGACCGGATAATTGTAATTTGCAACCTCGATAACCCACAGATAACGATTTTCAATCGAATCCGACGATAATTGATAAAATTTGATCACTTATTTGTTTTCTATTTATCAAGCCCTTTCTTTTGATACCCATATCAAGGGGGTTGTAAAGAAAATTATAAAACCTATCCGCCATGTTAACGCCATTTTGAATTTTTAAGTTTTGATCACATTTGCTTCCTACTTATCAACCCTTTCTTTTCATACCCATATCAAGGGGGTTGTAAAGAAAATTATAAAACATATTCGCCGTGTTGGCGCCGCCATTTTGAATTTTTAAGTTTTGATCACATATTTCTTTTCTACTTATCAAGCCCTTTCTTTTGATACCCATATCAAGGGAGTTGTAAAGAAAATAAAAATCCGCCATCTTGGGGCGGCGGCCATTTTAAACATATGTTAAAATATGTGGATAAAGTAAAAAAAATATTTTGAGGTTTCTGGTTCTTGTACACACACTAAATCACATTTTTTTCATTCCCTTTAATAATGGGGTGGGGGTGGTAATAGGGGTGGCTAATGCCAACATTTTTTTGAGACCTTAGCTTCTCTTGTCTATACTAAATATCAATTTTATGAACTCTTACCTGCTTGATTTACCTATTTACTCCAAATTTACCCAAATTTACCCCAATTTACCCCACAGCACTTCGACGGAACAAGATGAAAATATAATCTAGTTCTAGAACTCGTTAAAGTATATATGTGTACCAAACAGGGGCGCACCCAGAAAATTGCTGAGGGGGGGGGCTACTACAAATAATAATAATAATATGATTAATACATTAAATATATTTATTGAACAAGAGATTAACAGAGAATTTATTGAACAAAAGATTAACAGGGAGTATAAAACTACAAAACAAAATCAATTCGCCTTGGTGATGCCTCCACTTTCACTTTAAAACATGTAATCCGGGCCTCCAGGGGGGGGGGCTTAAGCCTCCAAAGCCCCCCTTCAGTGCGCCTCTGGTACCAAATTTCAAGTCAATATCTCAAACGGTTCCAGAGTAAACGTGCGCACAAAAAAAGTTACAGACCGACAGACAGGACCGACAGACAGAATTTTTTTTCGCTCAAACCTGAAATCCCGACGTTTCATGACATTCTAAGCCTATTTGAACAATAAAAATTTTTAAAAAATTTGTTGTCGTTATATACTTCCACTGGATGTGGAAGTAAAATTTTAAAAAAAATTTTTTCATTACTATACTTCCACTGGATGTGGAAGTAATTAGAAAATGTTCAGGAAGAGCAATTTACTTTAGCTCATTAGTTCTAAACACGGTGTATTATTATTTAATACACCCTGGTTCTAAAAGAATGGCGAAAATATCTTACTTAAACCTTTACAGTTAAGTACTTTTTTGTCACAATATCAAATATGACTTGTTATTCAATATTTACTATTTTAGGCAGTTCCTGTGTTTCAAAATAAGTTTTTCTACATTTCTTTTTCTACACAGTATCTCAGTTAAAAGGATAGTTTCATAAATTATCACTAAAAGTCCGCATACTGTTATAACAATTAAATTTTATTTTTATTGTTCTCGCTAATTGTGAGAATTTTGGGAAAACAATATATTTACGATTTACTAAAGTAATATTTTGTCGAACTCCCCCAGATACATTTCCTTAAATATATACGGAACAAGCTAAAAACGTACTCTTCGCCTGTTCACTGAACTTTTTATATAATTGTTACACATTCTATAGGATACTCTTCGCAATTGTTTGTAAATAATGTTGGTTTTAGACATTTTTAATTTTGTAGTACGGACTTAGTAAAAGACTCAGTGTAAAATAAAGTAAAAATTAAAAAAAACTGTACCATATCCCATTTGGGTTTCGAACCCGGGACCCTTGGATTCCGAGTCAAAAGCGTAAGAACTACTCCACCACTTAACACGTAAAAAAACGTAAATTTTTACATTATAAGAGACGAGCTAAAATTATATTTCCACGGTTGTATATTACATTATAAAATGTATATTTGTAAAATATAAAAATATTTAAATATTAAAATGAAATATCATTTCACCAGATTTCTATTCAATTACAAAAACATAAAAAACAAAAAGATTTTTTTTCAAATTTAAATCATTAATAAAATTTTTATTTACTGATCGATTTTGTTCAAAAACAATAGGGTTCTTCCTCTAGCCAACACTAACTTACTCTCCAAATTTCAGTACAATCGGATTTTTCTTTCTTGAGTTATCGTGCTTACAAGAAACGTGACGGACGGACGGACAGACGGACATTTTGAAAGTTGTTCAGAATTCGTTCACTAACACAATGATATGAAAATTTTTTCTCTACAAGCGATATTTACGATTTTAGAAATGTGCCGATCAAATACAATATACTTTTCGTTTTTGCGAAGAGTATAATAAAAAACCAGACTGCAACCAACTGCTATACTTCGGAATAATGCCCCGCCAAGGGCTGGATTACAAATTTTATGCAATCGAAGCTTCAGCGTTTTGTGGCAATACATAGTTTGCACTTAACTCCACCAGGCTTGTAATTTGTAATCCAGTGATCGGCGGGGCATTAATCCGGGGCAGTGGCGGCTGGTGAAATTTCAATATTTTTTTTCTCGTCTGTGGCGCATGGGACCCATACGAAATTTGGGAAATAACATCTAGAGAAGCACTTCTCTAATGACCCCTAAAACATTTTGAAAAAGCAGTTTGCGAAAAAAATTTTGAAAATTCGTTAGCCTCCCCTGGGTCTAGGGACTCCTGTTTATTTTTATTTTTTTTTTGTCATATGCATTTGACTTTTCATAAAAATACAACAATAGATTTTGGAGTTTGAAAATATTTTCATTACTAACTGAAATACAATGAACTGAAATTTTGTAATTTATAATTTAACAAATTGCAATATTTCAATTCGTTGTATCTCAGTTAGTAATGAAAATATTTTGATAAACTCCAAAATCTGTTGTTGTACTTTTATGAAAAGTCAAATACATATGACAAAAAAAAATAAAAATAAACTGGAGTCCCTAGACTCAGGGGAGGTTAACGATTTTTCAAAAATTTTTTCGCAAACTGCTTTTTCAAAATTTCTTAGGGGTCATTAGAGAGCTGCTCCTCTAGATGTTATTTCCCATATTTCGTATGGGTCCCATGCGCCACAGGCGAGAAAAAAAATATTGAAATTTCACCAGCCGCCACTGGTCCGGAGAATAGCTGTTGGCTGCAGTCTGGTTTTTATTCCTTATATATTTAAGGAAATGTATATAGAGGAGTTCGACAAAATATTACGTTAGTAAATATTCTGCCCTCTAAAAGCATATTCACTAACTATGCTCATGTCAGGACTACTGCTACTTCGATTGCTATGGACATCCGCCGCTAGATGGAGCCTACCATTTTTATTGCATGTCGTGGTTTTATATATCTCGTCATGTACCAAGAGTGATCAATGGGTCTCGTTACAGCCATTCCGGACCTTGCACTGATGAGAGCCAACAGCTCGAAACTGCAGTCTGTAAGTGGTGTGAAGTGGTGGCTGGCACGAGAGCTCTGACTATTTGGGCTGGTGTTTATTACAATCAAAGCTTTAGCGTTTTGTGACAGTATATATAGTTACTGCACTTAAAGCGGCCAGGCTTGTAAAATTTGTAATCCAGCGCTTGGCGGGGCAATAGTCCGGAGAATAGCTGTTGGTTGCAGTCTGGTTTTTTATTCTTCATATATTCAAGGTAATGTATATACTTAGAGGAGTTCGACAAAATATTACGTGAATAGATATTCTGCCCTCTAAAATACTGAAAAATGCAATACGTGTGCAAAAACTGTGTTTTATGTTGCGATATGTTCTCATTCTCTTTCACTAAATCCTATTCTAAATCACAGCATGCAACCGTAACATTATGTGTTATTATACTCTTCGCAAATACGAAGACGAAGAGAATATGGCATTTGATCGGCACATTTCTAAAATCGTAAATATCTCTCGCAGACAAAAAATTTTCATATCATTGTGTTAGTGAACAAATTCTGAACAACTTTCAAAACTTCCGTCTGTCCGTCCGTCACGTTTCTTATAAGCACGATAACTCAAGAAAGAAAAATCCGATTGTATTGAAATTTGAACAGTAAGTTAGTGTTAGCTAGAGGAAGAACCCCATTGAACAAAATCGATCGGTAAATAAAAATGTTATTAATGATTTAAATTTGAAAAAAAAAATTTTATCTTTATGTTTTTGTAATTGAATAGAAATTTGGTGGAATGATATTTCATTTAGTATCTAAATATTTATATATTTTACAAATATAAATTTCATAATGTAATGTACACTTCCCGACAAATAAAACTAGGACACTCTATTTCAGTTTTGTAAAATAGCCTTTGACAATTTAGTTTTGACAATTGTTGATTTGTCAGAAATTATTATTTTTAATTTCCACGATGCCACATCAATTAAGCATCATTCAAAAATTACGAATTTTTTCGAAGATCGAGGACGGTTGGTCAATAAGACTTCTTGCGGAAGAATTTAATGTCAACAAGAATGCTATTTTGAAAATTAAAAATAAATGGGAAAATGAAGGAACTATTGAGAGAAAGGTAGGAACAGGCAGACCAAGAAAAACCTCGGAAGAGCAGGACACTACTTTAGTAAATTATTTACGATATCATCCTTTCGATAATGCAAGTAAGGCTAAAGTTGAAACAAATTTCCCCGCCTCCGTAAGGACGGCTTTAAGAAGAGTGAAAAAGTCTGGTTTTAAAAATTGTGCAGCCGCAAAAAAATGTAAATTAACAGAAGAGAAAAAGCAAGGCCTTATAATATTTGCTCTCAATCATGTATTAAATGATGCAGATTTTTGGAGAAATGTAATTTTTTCTGATGAAAAAATATTTCAATCCCACAATGACGGTCGTATTCGGGTGTATAGGCCTCCACGCTCTAGGTTTAATGAAAATTATATTGCACCCAATAATAGATCTGGAAGGTTTTCAGTGAACGTTTGGGCGTGGATATCTATGGAAGGTTTAGAGGTTTGCTGGAATATCGATGGAAGGCTAAATTCTAGGAAATATTTGGAAATTTTGTGGATAACGTAATGTTGCCTTCAGTTAGACAACGTTTTCCTGATGACAATTTTCTATTCCAGCATGATAATTGCTCAGTGCACACCGCCAATTGTGTGAGAAATTATTTAGATGAAAATAATGTTGAGGTTCTGCCTTGGGCTGCTAAAAGTCCCGACATGAATCCGTTGGAAAACATTTGGGGAATAATGGTTACGAAAATGCAGAAACAAAATGTTATTCCCCTAAATAAAAATCATTTATGGTCTCTTATTGAGGAAACCTGGGAAAGTCTGGCGGAAAGTCACAACCTTACCAGAAATTTGATCGATTTAATGCCCAGAAGAATGCAAGAAGTAATAAATAATAACGGGACCATGACTAGATATTGAATTCTCATATTTTTGTTTTTGTTTGTTTTTTATTTATTTATTTTTTGTTTATTTTATATGTATTACTTTAGATATTTTTAATAAATTACTGTCCAATTTTTCTAACGGCCAGTTGTATTATTTGGAAAATATAATAGAGTTGGCACCGCCGCACGAATATCGTCTACCAAGATCGATTTACATAACTAAAAAATGCAGTTTTCAATGAACAAGAGTTGTCCTACTTTTATTTGTCGGGAAGTGTACAACCGTGAAAATATGATTTTAGCTCGTGTCTTATAATGTAAAAATTTACATTTTTTTACGTGTACGGTGGTGGTGTAGTTCTTACACTTTTGACTCGGAATCCAAGGGTCCCGGGTTCGAAACCCAAATTGAGTTTGGTATGGTTTTTTTTTTGTTTTTACTTAATTTTACACTGAGTCTTTTACCAGCTAAGTTCGTACTATAAAATTAAAAATGTCTTCAAACTAACATGATGTAGAAAAAACTGCGAAGAGAATCCTATAGAATGTGTAAAAATTATATAAAAAGTTCAGTGAACAGGCGAAGAGTACGTTTTTAGCTTGTTTTGTATACTGTGTTTTGCATTGTGAAATCCACAACTTTACTGCAGATACTGTGTTATCGCATTTTGTATCTTCATATCCTCGGCAAATAGAGCAACTGCTGTTGAATAAATAGACGCAGCACAACTAAGGTTACCAGGTGTCCGGCTCTAGCCGGCATGTTTGGCTTTTTACGGTTTCGTCCGGCTAAAAATTAACATGTCCGGCCCTGTCCGGCTTTTGTTTGATTTTTTGCCTAAGCTCTAAAACGTGATTTTTTTCGTTTTTAGTCGCTTTTCTATAGATGCATTTTATTGTTTTGCGATTCTGTTCCTATGTAACAAATGTTTATTCTTAAATTAATCGAGTTTAATAAAAATATTAAAAGAGATTTTGTGTTTTAGTTATTTTTTTATGACGAACTAATGCCGTTCGGCTTTTTGTACCAAATGTTCGACCAAATTCATAAGCAAAGTCCGGCTTTTCGAATTTTAAGCAAGGCACAATAACACAGTATTAGAACATGAGTGAATCTCAAGTTTGAAGAAAATGTTGGTTACTGTGTTTTTCCATGGAGCAGCCGATGTATATTTTTCATATTTTTCTTCCTTGACCGTTGTATTAACTACATGCGAAATATTATCACCCGTCACAATTTTTCTTTAATTTTTTTATGGCGACCACCCTATAAATTTTTTTTTTAATTTTGTTTGACAGTTGTGTTGACTATAAGCTAAATGATATTGCCCTCCGTCAAATTCTCTCATTATTTTGTTTAGGTATTTTTCATATTTTTCTTCCTTGACAGTTGTGAACTACATGCCAAATATATCGTCCTCCGTTACATTTTTTACATTATATTTTTAGAAAATTTGAGAAAAAATTCATTGTTATATATAAAATATGTAGAGTTTAGGCATAAAATAATAGCACTGACAAATGAATGCGTTACACAATATCAGCCATTGCTAGCCAATTATCTGTATCGCTCTCAACGCCTCTACGAGGTATTTGGTACATTACTTCAGTACCTCTAGAGGTACACAACAGATAAAATTTAGAAATAACGATAATTTTTTTTAACGGTGATTTTTCGATTTTTGTAGAAAAACGGTAAGCCCCTAAGGGGAGAAAACCACCTCTAAATCGAAAAATTTAATATGAATTATTTGTGAAATATTTTTGGGGTCGTTGATTACAAATCTAAAGTCAAATCAAAATTAAAAAATCAAAATGGCGGCTCTAACATGGTGGATGGATTTTTTTTCTAAAACAAGTGTTTTAAACAGGCAAAAAATTTGAACATCTAGGTGATGCTATATATGAGAAACAGTATTTGAGAATTATACATTTTTAATTACTAGCTAGTTATAGTAATAAAACATGTGAAGAGGCACATTGTGTCTGTCATAATTTCTTTATTTCTTATGCTATTTAGAAATAATTTAATAGCTTAAACAATACTTTATTTTAAACGTTAGCTTTTTTGACGTAAGTGCCATAGTTTCTGAGATATTTAACATTTAAACGAAATACTTCATCTCATAAACGTTCAGATGTTATCTTTATACTTTCTAAAAAATGTGATACTCTTGACCATGTTCGACGAAAACCGTAGAGAGATGTCTGTTTTCTCAAGCTAAAATTGCAACTTTCAAGTTGTCATAAATTAAAGACTATCAATTTATACCTTTTTTTTTTCTCAAAATTTGATTCTATTTTAGTTCCAACGATTTTTTTTGGGTGCCACCCCCTCAAAAGGGGTAGCATCCGCCCCTTATGAATTAACAAGTCCTCGCATAATGTTTCCTGGAAGCATTAACTATTAAACTATGGCCAAGTACTGCAGTTAACTGCTATTAGATTCCACTGCTATTTGATTCCACGTGGAATCTAATGCAGTACCTGGCCAACAATCACTCATTTGCAGTTTTCTCGAAAACTGCTAATTCTAGAAAAAAAAGTTTCAAATAAAAAAGTTATGTCCATCTTTTATCTTAGTTACTTCTCGATTCACTTAGTATCTATTTTGAAAGATAAAAAATTTTCCCGCATGTTACATTTGAGAATACAAATTTTCGAGATAGCCTTAGATAAAAAAATATACTTTCTACACTTACTAAAATTTGACCTACATATTAACACATTATGTTAACAAATATATAGTGATAACACGATAAAAATTTGAGAGTAATCTATTGTGCCGTTTTTGAGTTAGAGCGATTTAAGCGGGAAAAAAAATTATTTCATATATCCAATATACACCTAAAACTAGAGAAATGCGCCGCGAAAACTCGTGATGGTGTTAAAGTAGTATTACTATGAGAAGATGCCAGCAAAAAATATGCGCAGAAACGAGTTTGTGCGCTCCATCATTCTAAACCAATGAGAAAGAATTACGTGACATTCAATGTCAACACCAGTGGCGGCGGTGCCCTGCAGTAGAGCGGCGGCGACGGAAATAATAATAATAAAACAACTTTATTAGGCAAAGTTTAGTAGAACTTACTATTCTACCACTTCTCCTGAACAAAGGTTACTCGTAACAGTTGGCAAGTTTTAATCTACTCCATTTTCACAGTTCCTTGACCGCGAAACTTTTATTGCAATTACACATTCCTATACCCCAGATAAAGAGCTATGCCACTGGTAAAAATATTCGCGCATTTTGGCTCCGCCCTGGCATCTTCTCATAGCAATACTAGTCTATAATTATTTATAATAAGTTTTAAATTTGATGGAGAGTAGACTGATCAAATATTAAGATGGAAAAAAGATTTATATATCCGAATATTAAGCTCCGAAGTCCCTATCCCTTTTCCTTAACCCTTTATTCCCGCAAACGCATTATGCCCCCTCCCTCCCTTCCTATTGCTTGGATTGCGATATTTTACATTAAAGATAAAAAAAATATTACTTACCTGTAAAAAAATTTCTCTTCTGAGCACTTTCCTTCGTACTCAAAAACGCATTTAAAAAAATGCAAAAGGTTTTTTCTCTCCCACAAGTTTGTTTATTTGAAAAAAATAAAACAAATTATTCAGTCAAATATTAGACGTAATAACGAACAAATTCCATTTTGGTTTTTGAAAATCGCACGACAGGGAAAAAAGTTCGAGGGGGTTGAATAATTTTCCTTTCCCTACCTCCCTCCACTCCCCAAATTGGCCCACCACCCCAATCCTCCGGCTCCATCAATTCTTATCTATTTCACCTATCTCAAAAAGAATCTCATCCAAACTTCCCTTTTTCGTAAAAAAATTAAGGAATTACTTTTTTGTGTATTAGTGTTGGGGCAAAGAAACGAGTATTTTCAAAAAAATTTTTCACGAAAAGTTACCTTCCGATTTGAAACAAATTTTACCAGATTATGCGCTTCCGCGAAATCAATAACAAAGTTATCGTGTTTTTGCGAATTTTAAATGCGAATTCCTCCGCCACCCCGTGTAATTAAGCTGATAACATGATAAAAGAGAACGCATGTAACTGAATTGCCAAAAAAGAAATTTAAAAAAAGTTGGTTTCAAAACTCCTCTTTTTCTCGCCAGATCCGCTCCAGTAACACGTAACATTCGTACTCATCACTGTCACTAATAAAATGTGGTGATATATTTGGTGATATTTTAAAAATGTCAGGTTATTTTGTCTATTGTGCAACTACTGTGCTTTAGATGTGTTTCATAGAGGCTCATTGATAAAGATGTCAATATTGAAAATGAGTTACCAATGTGGTACGTGAATTCTAATAAGAAAGCAACATTGATGTCGAATTAAATAATCAAATCAATATTGTCAAGATGTCAAAGTGCACAAGAATACCACAGGTGAATGGCTTTAAAATATTTGACAGCATGCTAGAATCTGACACCCTA
This sequence comes from Rutpela maculata, assembly GCA_936432065.2. Lineage (NCBI taxonomy): Eukaryota > Metazoa > Arthropoda > Insecta > Coleoptera > Cerambycidae > Rutpela > Rutpela maculata. Next base: position 80,357,969 of record OW386289.2, on the reverse strand, counting down.
GCTAAAGTTAAAGTTAATGTTATATGTCTTGTTCTAGTAAAAATATAAGGAAATAATCCTAAAAAATTATTGAAGAAAATTAATGAAAATAATGAGATAAAAATTAATGTGCTTCCCTTAGAATTAATATTACCTACTAATACTTTAAATTCTTTATGTAATGTAAAAATAATATTAATTCAAAGAATTGATAAACAAATTTTTATCCAATAATTTATTATATTTGGTGCAAAAATGGAGGTAAATCAAATCAAGTTAAAAGTTGCATTTATTACAAATCACCGGATGGGACTGTAACTTTAAAAGTCGCAGCAAAGTTGTGACTACCATAAATTGCCTGTTCAAAGTTCCCTCTGCTACTTTATAGTTACATTTTTCCTAATGTAGATTCTGAACGCCTTGGTGTGCTGCTTACCGTACGTCCGACATTTAAAATGAACGGGCCCCTAATTTCAACTTCTGTCTAGTATCTAATCAGGGCCGCCGACAGGGGGAGGCAGGGGGCGGATGAATAAATCCCCGGGGCTCGGGCACCCGCAGGGGCCCCGAGACTCTGGCTATATTACATCATATAGGCTAGGCATTCAGTTGTGCACATTTGCCGATTCTCAAAAAAACTAAATAATATAAATATTTCAATTTTAATGAATTTTACCCTTTTGGCTGTTCATATTCATAACTATCATAATACTGTGGTAGCTTTTTAATAAATTGAAAACTTAATGCAAAAAATAAAAGTAGAAATCCTTGGAAGAGGGAAGGAACCCTCAATAATAAACAGCCCCGGGGCCCGGTAAAGCTGTCGGCAGCACTGTATCTAACTTCACATTTACAAACATGTCACCTGTTGCATGTTGTTTGGTTTGTTGTTTAATCTAGAAAAAAGTAGGTGTAAGATAATAAACATACCGTGTCACAGCTAAGAGTGTAACACCATTATAACTTTTTCAATTTTTTTCTGATTTGAACCAAATTCTACTCAAATATAGAATAAATTAGAATCTAATTATGGCTAAAAAACATTTGTCTCCTACATGCGAAGCCGCCTACGATACGATACTAAAATAAACGGAAAAAATCAAAGAATTATTTTATATTAGACATTTTTATCGGAACATTTTACTGATGAAAGTGGTTGCAGAATTGTCCAAAAACCTCAAGTTCAATATTTCGTCAGAATTTAAAACACTGAAATATTTAAAAGTCAAACATTTTTGTTTGCTTTATGATAGGTTTTTGTAAATAAATTCATAGAGCTCTTAGTTTCTAGCACAACCCGATGTGGGCTGTCAGAGAATTACAAAGATTAAAAATTGATATTTTGATTATATTATCATTAGTGATTGAATAGATGGTTATTTTGTAAATAAACTCATTATAAGACTTCTTAATTTCTAGCATAGCCAAAAGTAGGCTTTTGAAAGAATACAGAGATTTGAAATTAATATTTTCTTAGGTAGATTCTCTTTTTTGATTATTCTTTCTGCTATCCTATAAAAATATTCTTAACTGAAATTTTGTTAAAAGAAAAATCCGAAAATCCGCAAAGTCCGGAAATACCATTTTAATAAGTTTATAGTTGTCCATTAATTTTTTAGTTATTTTTAAGAACATTAATAATGCACAGGACGTTTTTCAAAATGTAAAAACCTATTAAAATGGCATTTTGAACCTTAAAGAAATTTTTTTAAACAAAATTTCAATATATTAAAAATTTGATCAAACTTTGAATTCATGCATTTTATGTAATTCTGCAACAACTTTTTCGCCATACCCTCCATTTCCATTGTTTTGTGGATCGTAAGTGGTGCTTTATGTATCAAATACTTGTTGCCATTGGGAACGGGTCATTATTTTTCATAACGTCCCTAGGGAAATAAAATAAATTTGGGAAAATTTTCTCTTTTATATAACAAGTATTAAATGTATTAACTTTTTTGGAAGTAAATCCACACAAGCCTTACTTGTTATATCTTCTATATCCGACATTATTTTCTAAAATGTCCAAAGCTATTATAATAATATGTTTTAATTTATCTTGACAGCAGTTAGTTGTCATTTGAATAGAAGCCGGGTCCTAAATTTATCTTATTGACGGTTGCCATGGATATTCCAAGCATCGCTACCTTTACTATAGCAAAATATGAAACCTGACTCAGACAATTATAATTTTCTACTAGTTTTCTCAAGCATTTTTCTAATTTAATGATTCATGGGTATGGCAAAAAATGTATTATGCACCGCGGGTCGTACAGTGCGATGTTTTGGTCTCGAATACTTGTAAACCTCAGCCCTACGGGCCTCGGCTTGCAAACTGTATTCTCGATCAAAAAAAGTGCACTTACGACCCTTGGTACATAATACATAAATAACTATTATTAGTAACATTTTTCGCTCAAAAAATATCTAATAGGTTTCATTTTATTTTTCCGTTTATATTGGTATCGCAGATGGCTTTGCATTTGTAGAAGGCGAATGTTTTTCTGTTTTGGTCATAAGTAGATCTAATTTGTTTTATATTCGAATAAAATTAGGTTCAAATCGGAAAAAAAATAAAAAGTTATAAAGTTTTTACAACACTATCAAGTGCGACAGACTGTATTATGGTTAGGTTTGTTGTATCAACATATCCTTTTTTATCTATGGTCAACATAGGGAACTGATGGTGAAATTTATTTCACGCTGAATTTAAAAGGTGACATGCACTTTGTAGTAACCGTGCGCAGTAAAGTTCAGTTCTGCAGGTAACAGCAACGTCATTAACACTAATAAATATTACTTGCAAGTTTCACGAGTTTAAACAGATAGTGAAGGTTCCCAGAGCATCGCAACAACTTTCAATACTGCTTACAAGTGATTGCAATTTTGAAGTCTTATTTTGGTGGCATGAGTTAGTCGCTGCTACCATCGTTTGCCACCTTCAAGTTCTAATAACTCGAAGGTCCTCCCGCTGGTAACGTCTCCTTACACCGGAAAATTTACGAAGAACTCACATAACTACAAAGTAATCATTAGTGGTAGAATTACGAGGCAACGACTGTAGATTTGTCAAATGAAGTTACATCAAAGTCGTAAATTTAGTGACCGTTACGTAATGACTACTCATTCGAGGTTCCCATCTCAGTTACTGTTACTTTGGTCCTAGTCGGAAAATGCAATGTGTTTAATTTTTCCTTAAATTATTTCCATTCTTTTTTTTTTTGACCGGTTGAACGGTTTATAATAGTCTTGGAGAGAGTTGAAAAGTAGAAGTGGCGGCGGTTTCCGTTAATCGTTTTTTAATTACTGTCGTCCTTGAACATATACGTGGACCTGCGACATGGGCGGGTGACGTAGCGGGTATTTTTCCGATCACGTTTTTCGTGTCGGCATTCGACATGGCTGGTTGACCGCCGCATGGTGATCGGAAAACTACTCACTACGTCACCCATGCCTCGGTAAACCAACCATGTCGAATGTCCACACAAAACACGTGATCTGCTCATGTCACGGTCTGCGTATATGTTCAAGGACGACGAGGTAATTAAAAAACGATTAACAGGACCCGCGCCACTTCTACTTTGAATTATTCGATGTGAAGCTGCTTCTGAAGTAGTTTCCACAAACATCAAAACACTAGAATACTATAACTCGACGCGCGTTTTGTCAATCAAATTAGCATCAACCGGAGATGATTAAAACTTAATCAATCATCTCCAGATGAAGCTTACATGGTCTGTGAAATGCGCATCAAGTAATACAGTATTCAAGTGTTTTGGTGTTTGTGGAAACTACTTCAGAAGTGGCCTACAATAGATGTCAAATAAAACAAAAACATATTTACATCAGTCAAATGATTTTTAATAATTTCAAGATAATAAATTTTATAATTATATATAGATATACAGAGATCCCTGATAAGACAGTATTTACAATAAATTTCTTTATACAATAATTGTGGTCATACACTAATATAGACAATAATAATTTATACAAATATACAATAACTATATAGTATAGTCAAATTAAATACACAATGAAGAAATGTTCTTCAACAGTTTTAGCTAGAGAGCTGGTGGCAATTTAGGTATGTGATTTGTTCGTTGCTGGGAATAACAGGTAATAGAGTTTTTGAGGATGCGAATACTGTAATCAAGGCTACGAACTCGGATGTCGCTGATTATTTTCATAATTGTAGAAAAAGCTCCCCTATATTATTTGTTCGAGTTTGGTAATTATTTATTGTGTTAACTATTTAGATACCAAACATACAATTGCCAGACGTCCAGGTCACTGCGTTTTTAAAAACAATAATAATTGTTGACATATAATATAAAAATAAATAAATCATTTGTCTTTTGGATTCTTTTTAATTTGCTGGATTTTGTTTCAACAACAAGGGAAGAATAATACCAGATGTGTATGTCGCCGATTTTAAGAGCTATTCGTAAATTACTCCAAAAAATGGAAAATGAATAGAACGAATTCTAGCAATTTTTAATGCAGCACATGTTGAATTATCAACCATTTTGATGTTAATGCAAAAAATGTGTATTTAAAGGTAAACCCATCGATTTTTAGAAGACAACACTTTTCCAGCGATTTTAGAACGATTTACGTTTGAAGGTGCCTTCAGAAATAACGCAAGTTGGATGACATGTGGTGTTTTTAAAAGCAATAATGGTTAAAGCGGTGACGTCTAGTCATGAAAGTGATTCTGAGAAGATTTTGGATATTTCGAAAAAAAAAAGGAAAAAGAAATTTATATACATGTTAGGTAAAATTAGACTAGATGGTTTTTGCGACGAAATATTACGAAGGTCTACAATGAAAAATGACGAAGATATATGTATAAATTAGCTTAGAAAGCTATGTATGCAATTTTTCTATTCTTAATAAAGATCATTAATAATATGTCATGCGACTTTGGTCAGTTTAGTTTTTCATTTCAGGAACATTACATACCAAGATGTATTTTAATTAATGTATTTTCTTTAAATTAAAAAAATATATTTTTAAATGTATTGATATATTCCAATAGCACCTATTTTGTTTTTAATAAAATTTGGAATTTAAAATTTCATTGATATACTAAATTGCAAGGTTTTTCAATTTGCTCTGAAATTTTCCAAAACCATCTTATGCTGTTTCACAAATAACCGACTGAGTTGAACTTAAATGAAGAAAAAAGAAATTGAAGTTTTTCCATTTTATATAAATAATTGTAATTTTTATAACAATAAAAAATAATATTGAGTATAATAATTAAATCATTGAATCATTTTATTATTAACAATAAATAATTACTGGTATTTATGTGCTACACATAGCGCGAAGGAAAAAATATGTACAGGGTGCGCCACTTAAAACTCCCTAGACTTGTAACTTTTTTATTTTTGAAGCGATAACCATGTTGAATACATCAACTTGTACACATGCATACAGTGATTTAAAAAAAAAAAATTTGAAAAAGTTGTTAAGAAAGGAAACTTAATTTCTTTGAATGTTTTTTTTACCTGATCCTTTACATGAACTGTGTTAATATTTTCTTATAAAGGTTTTAATTAGCTTCAATTTATGTTATTAAAATGAAAAAAATTTAAAAATAAAAATTTTGCAATTTCCTATTTAGTACATTTTAATATAAGTTTGTTATTAAAATATTTATTTCTTTTGTTTCTTGTTGCTGTTTTGTTACGTGGAATATTGTTTGTGATATGTCTTTTATAAATAAAGCATAAAATTATTATTTACATTATTTTCAAAGTTATCTTTAAAAAAATCAGTTTGGAATCGGAAAGAGTGTTTTTAATTTCTTTCTCTAAAACCAAAAAGAATTTCGAATATGACATAAATTAAAGCTAATTAAAACCTTTATAAGAAAACATTAACGCAGTTCATGTACAGTGTGAAGTAAAAAAATATTCAAGCAAATTAAGTATTATTTCTTAACAATTTTTTCAAAAAAAAATTTTTTTAAATCACTCTGTACACATCTTTAAATGCCTTAAAAATATCTACAATTTGATGTGACCAACATGGTCGTGGCTTAAAAAATAAAAAAGTTACAAGCATGGGGAGTTTTAAGTGAAAAATATATTAAAATATTGTTCAACAAGACATTTACACGATATTATTGTTTTTAGTAATTGTACTAAAAACTTTGAAAAGCTTTGGATGGTGATGGTGACGTCTAGCTTAGCAACATTCACGGTTTTTAAACAACTTCATAAAAATTAAAAAAGGAGAAGGTTCTCAATTCGATTCGTATGTATATTTTTTTTGGTTATATTACTCTGAATTGGTTTAAGAGATTTCTATGTAAGGTATGGCTCGGCGGTGGCCCCCCTCCCTGAATGATAATACATTCCGAAAACACTGCAAAAGGGTTGAAGAACGGTTTCCCCCCGTTTTTGAGGGCAAGGAACATGATGGTTACAATACTTTTTTCCTCACCTTTCTGTAAGTACCCCCATATGGAAAAAAACTACCCCTTGTTCTGACAGAAAAAAGGCGTGATTTTCTTGATCCATGAGTAGTTTAGAGGGGGGTAAAGGAGGCTAGAAGTGAGAGTATGGTTACCAATGTGTTCCTCGCTCTCAAAAACGGGGGGAAACCGTTCTTAAACCCTGAGACGCAAAAACAACTTCCGGGGGTTGGAACCATTCCGAAATATTTCGAAAATATTGCGAAGGGGCTGAAAATCGGTTTCACCTCGTTTTCGATGGCGATACTTTTTCCCTTACTCTTCTGGAACTACCCTAAATGAAAAAAAAAGCCCCTTGTTCTGACAGAAAAAAGGTGTGATTTTCTCAATCCATTGGTAGTTTAGAGGGTGGTAAAGGAGGCTAGAAGAGAGAGTATGGTTACCAATGTGTTCCTCGCCTTCGAAAACGGGGGGAAACCGTTCTTCAACCCTTTCGCAGTACTTTAGGAGTGTTTTATCATTCAGGGAGGGGGTGGTTCCAACCTCCGGGAGTAGTTTTGACGTCTCCTGGGCAAAATATACTGTAATAACCCCGATCTGTCAACTCTTCACGAGCGTAGTATGGAAAAATCACTTGGGGGGGGGGGGGGGTACACCACCATCATGTCCGTGGTACAATAGAACGAGTATATGACTAGAGCCATTTTGAACGATTCAGAAGTTTAATTTCAACGCGTCTTGTTCTATTAGATTTGATAGCCATTTAACCCCGAATTTAGGGATAAAATGTCAATTTGCGAAAAATTGAGCAGCGAAACATATATTTTTGACGTGATATTTGGAATTCGCGGCTCAAAAAATATTGATAGGTGCCTTTCGCCTTTGGAAATTACTTTTTTTGAGTGTGTGCCTGTGTATTAATAATATTTATATACTACACATAGCTAACAAATGAAAAAAAAAAAAATTGAGAAATATATTAATATTTTTCAACAAAACATTCACACGATAGTATTTTTAGTAATAGGTATTAAAAACCTTTTCTGGCTTTGGAAAATCAGTGATGATCGACGTCTGGCTTAGCAATATTCATGATTTTTACGCGAATTAGAACCATTCGACTCAGCGTCAGACGTCAACAAATAATTCAGTGTTCCGTTCCATTTTTTTTTGCAATTCTGAAATTTTTCCTTTCCTAATCTCAGCAGTACGAAGGTGTCAGACGTTATTTTTCTTGATTTTTATGACCTAATGAAAATGTTAATATTTTGATCGAAGTACGAATTATTTAAAATTTTATATACATTTTTTTTTTAAATTACTCATTAACGCAGAACGTGTATGGTCTGGCAATAAGATTTATATTAACGTTGTTTTAGAGAACGCATGTTAAAACAAGTACCGGACAAATGATTTATGGACCCTTTTTTAAACATTTTTAATGAGCTGTTAATTGATAACGCAGCAATAGCGTAATGCCAGAAGTGGTCATTAGTGTTTTCTATTGTTAGATCTTCACTAGTTTCAACTTCTGGCACACGAACAAATCATTTAAAAATTTCTACCATCAGCTCCCTAGCTATTTTGCAAACTAGCAACTGGGTAAAACATTGCACGGTAAAAATATTTTTAAATTTAAGTAATATTCACAGTCAAACTTGTTTGTCTACAAAAGTTTAGCAACATTCATGGTATAATTTATAAAACTGTTAATCATAAGTTGTCTAAATATACACGGACAATTTATAATAAAAGCAAAGGTATCAATAATATACAGATAGGCAGGAATAAAATTACTTTCGGGATTCAAAACGCCCATTTCATAATCTGAAATTTGAATTTTTGTGCAACGGTAATATCTTCATTTTGTACATAGTTTTAACCAAAGTTGTTAAAAAAATGTAACAGCAAAATTACTAACTGACTAATAAAACTAATCATCAAAAATACAATTTTAATGATTGTTTAGGGGGGGTATTTTTTTGTGAAAATACAATCCGTATGTTTTCAGGAAGTTACTGAAAAGTTTTGTCTAGTCTAGGAGGTGAACGTTTTTTGGAAATTAAGTTTTACTTAAAACTTAACTTTTGAAATACGTGTTTTTTAATACTGTTCATCGGATCCGGCAAAACAAAAATCAAAATGTTTTTAATTAAATTATGAATAAAACTGGTAGGTCCAAATCATAGCCTATGATGAAATCACGTACTTAGGCCACATTCAAATCTAATCTGCGATTTTGTTTTTTCGCAAAAAAATTAAAACCATGAAAATTTCTAATTTTACATAAGGCGAAATTACTAAAAATATAATAAACCCTTTTTCGATAAAACATGGTGAAATTTTAGTTCCTTCTGATGCAAACTATTATGGAAAATTACAAATAAAAATATTTATTAGTTTCACTGAAAAACGAGATTTTCGAAAAATCTTATAAAAAACTTGGCCACACTAAGACTTCTTTTTCTTCTTAAATTATAGCTTTTTAAACGTGCATTATAATGGTGATAAATATATTTTGTTTACATTATTTCAAAGTTAAATTTTGTACATTTCTGTAAACAGCATTCTTTTGTAATGCTTTTTTTTACTTCCCTTGCTTACCAAACGGAAGTTTGTAATCGTGAAAAAAATCACCCTCCGAAATTTCCCCGGATTCGCGTTTCATTGGACTGTAGTTAACCCAATCACCTAGGATGAAGTAGTGAAAGTTATAGTGGGTGGCCACTTTAAAAAATAACTAATTAAGAAGCGATAGAGGAAAATATTATTTGAAATGTAGTTGTCATTATCGCCAGGAAGAAAACTTGATATACTTTTAGTTAAAAAATATACAGGGTAGTTATGCTATGGAAAAGATAATGAATAAATGAAAGGAGCTAAATAGAGAGGGCAATTTTGCTTAAACAGTTTTACAGATATTTTACCGAAAAAATTTATTCAATTTGCCATTGATGAAAGTGCTTTAAAAAGCGAGCAATTAAAAGAAAAATAGACCTTTCTTTATTAATTATAAGCTGCGATATATGCTGAAAATTTTAAGAAAATATAAAAAAACTTATATGAATGAATGGGAATCCTCACTTTAATCACTGGATTATTGCCGTAAAGCATCTGTAATTTCGATGAATTGTGTCGGAAAAACCTAAGCAAGAAGTTTTTAAACTACCAGATCTTCGGGTGGGAAGGCCGTTCGATGCCGACATCGAAAGAGCAAGATTGGCATTTTAACCGCATCGTAAACTGCATCGCCAAATCAAAAATTCTATCCAGCAGGAACGTACGAAAAATGGCATTTTCTGATGTTTCGCCAAACGCGTTTGACTTTTTTGAGCATTCTAGATAAGTAACTAAATAGCATGGAAATCATCTCCGCACGTTCGCCTAGAATCTCAAAGCGTTGATAGCAGAAATGGGAAAGATATTCTTGACGGATCTGTCGCGGCTTTGAAGAACGAGCAGGCGTATAACTGCGTAATTTTGGGTATATTAACGATTAAAAAAATAGTATATTATATTACTAGGAGTAGAACGCACTCTTTTTTTGTGTTGAGCCCAGGATTTGCGGCTGAGGCGAAGCCGAAGCTGCAAACTGGGCGAAACACAAAAAAAGGCGTTCTACTCCGTGTAATATATACTATTTTTTCTTCAAGCGTATTAAAATGCAAAAATTCATTTATTTATCATAAATGTACAAATATTCAAACTACAGTCTTACATGTTGACACAATATGACAAGTGGCTAGTGGATAGCGCGCCACCGGTGGCTTTCGGTATTAACATTATGTTACTAGTAAAACAATACCCACTGCGGTGGCGCTTTCGGAACTAACATTATGTTACTAGTAAAACAATGTCCACTACGGTGGCGTTCGGTACTAACATTTTGTTACTAGTAAAACAATGTCCTACTTCTACTTCTGTTTTTGGTGACATAATTTAAACATTTTAATACGCTTGAAGAAAAATTATATTTACCAAAGTTCTACACATTAAAGAATATGCAATACAAATTTCAATTCAAAATTGTGTAGGTGTAGAAATAAATGCATGAAACGCAAGAGATATCCTATAAATACATATATTTTTTAATTCTTGGTCTTTCGAAGCAATTTTAAAAGATGATGAAAGTTTTGGCTGGATTCATTTTTTCGATAATTTTTTTTTACAAAAATGCACGAAATGTAACATTAAAATAACATACAAAATTTATTTTTATCGCCATTTTAAAGCACTATCAAAAAGCTACAATTTAAGAAAAAAATACCAACCAACAAGGGGTTTTTATAGGGGTTTTCATAGGAGTAAAAAGGTGGAATAAAACAATTTTTGCTATAAAACTGAAAATCGTTAACTGTTATCAAAAAATGCTCGGAATAAAAGTTGTAGATTCAAAAATTACGCGTTTTTCTTTTTTACTTATCACTTTAAGATAAAGTAAGATAAGTACCATTAAACTTGCAAAACGGTGAATGTTTATACTTACATATACTTAGTGCAGAACGCATTTTTTAGCTGTTTTGGCTTGTTTTCATGTGGTGTTATAAAACTTTCCGATTTCTAATATACGAGGTGTCACCTTCCGGTCATCATTTCTTTATTTCTTAACGAATCCAGATGAAACTAGGCACCTGTCACATCTTAAAAACGACATTTTTCTATCCATCTGTCAAGTTTCTACGACTTCCGGTTTCACTTTTGATTTTTAAATGGAACACCCTGTATATTTTTGCATTTTTGGAATCTAGAGGTTGTTCTACATATGACTGTGCTAATTTGACTCTTTCCGATATTTCGAATTTTTTGCAGCCAATTTCAATTTTCAATAAGTAAAGGGATGAGTAAAATCTAAATACGCATAATTTTCGTAGCTTCAACTGTTATTCGAAACATTTTTTCCTGATTGCTAAAACTTTTCAGTTATTTACGAAAAACTATTTGCGTTACTTTATCAACCCCATAAAAACCTTCGTTTTTATGTATTCATTGATCGCTAATGAACACTTATGCCAAGTTTCAAAGTGGGTCAATTTTTTTCTTAATTAAAGTGTTATTGTTTCTGTATTATTAGTGGTCCAACCAATACGTCAGAAAAAGTGAATTCGTAATTCTTTTTTAAAGTGTTCGGGGTGCCTCCTGAGTATTTTGTTAATTTGGTGGGATCGGCGGTGGTTGGCGCGAATCATTGATGCTACGCAAAAATGGTAAGGACCTTTTTTGTTTAACACTAAATTCTCTACAAGCCTCTTCACATGCTCATTTTCGTAGAGCTAAACTAGCTAGTTACAGTGGGTCAAAGTTCTCAAAAAGTATGTTTTGCGAATTATTTCGAAAACTGTTGATCGTAGATTAAATACCAAATAGTAATCTTGTGGAGCACTAATTTCTCTACAATTTCTGACACTTAAATAATTTTGTAGAAGGAATAGAGCTACAAGCCCGTCAGAGTTATAAAAAACAGTTTTTCGAAATATGTCATTAACTATTGATCTAATAAAAAAATATGTATGTAATTGTAAACTTGTAGAGCACCAAATTGTGAAGAATTTAGTGATCTACAAAAACTGATATTATCATAATTGAGTGTATGATAAATAGTTTAGGATTTTGAAAAAACTATTTTTTTTTATAACTTTTGTCGGACTGTAGCCCGTAAATTATTAGTTCCACAAAATGGCGATCGGCATGTCAACTATAGAGAATTTACTGCTCTACAATATTGTTATTTGGCATTCACTAATTTACCAAATAATTCGCAAAAACTACTTTTTACAAACTTTGACGCGCTATAACGTAAAAGTAAACGGTTACTTCTTCGAAAATAATCCTGTTAAGGATATGATTTTGCAAAGTGAGAGGAAAGTACGCGTTTATGTTCGATTTGTTATAAATAATTAAAAAATCAAACTTAGTATAATCTTTAAAACTGTACTTTCTATTGTTCTAACGAATACAATTGTATATTTTTTATTGTAAATTTCTGTTGTATTTGAATATTGTAGTTTATCAATGAAAATGGTTTCTAATTTCATTATTAGAGCATGGAATTTAACTATATAAAACATTTACGATACAAGCTGTATATGGTTGTATGTCTTAGGGCAATGGTAAGCACCTGAAACTATTTTATAGATTATACCATTTATAATTTTCTAAATGTTTATAATAAACCCAAAAATAAACGCATATTTCCCTCTCACTTTAAAATCCTATTCTTAAGGGAGAACTTAGTGCTGAACAAGAAACTCCTTACCAGTTTTGTCGTAGCATAAACGATTCGCGAGATATTTGCGTTTGAAATGTTCGCGAAGATGGCGGCTAACGCCAACCCCCACCGATCCCGCCAACTTGACAAAATACTCGGAAGGCACCCCCGAACACCGCAAAGAGAAATTGACTTACGCTATTTTTGCAAAAAAATACTTATTGATTGTAGTGACTAAACGGAAAATACCAATAATGTTGCTACACACTTGCAAACTCAAATAACTATACATTCATAAAACTTATCACCATAGTCAGTACGCCGTAGCCGCCCCACTATGATGTAAATTACCAAAATGCCCCAAGCTCCCCAAGGGATCAGGTGCGGGAGGGGTGGGTTGACACGCCACATACCACTCACTAAGGGACGTCGCACCAGGTACTTGGGGTCCGGAAACGTGAGGGCTCGCTGCTACCGAGATGCTGCCGGCCGAGGAGGAATTTGACTCTTCGCCGTCGCTGTCGTAGTGTGGAGGTGACCTGCCAGAACAACCATGGACTTTCATGTGTTTCCGGAGTGAGGAGGGGTGAGTGTAGGATTTATCACAGCCAGCTACCCTACAGTTGTAGGGTTTGTCGGAGGTGTGGACGTGGGAGTGCTTCTTCCTGTCGGAGGAGTTGGCAAAGCGTCGATCGCAGCCTTCGTACTCGCATTTGAAGGGTTTTTCTCCTGAAAAAAAAGCAAGTATTTTAACGACTTTTTCTAAAATAATTGTTTATCTTACATATAAATATAACATATTAACATCATATTATTAATGATAGAATAAGGTCATCCCGCACATCAAAATTGTGATATTCTGAGGCACGTGGTTAATTTAGAGGTTCTAATTAATAAAAGCAGTGATAAAGATTTAGTTTATCGGTCTATTAGTACAGTAATCAGAGGTTTTAATTTAATAATAATGTCATATGAATTATATTTCGTTTATTTTTTGCAACTTGGTAAATGTATCAAAGAAAAGTTTCTGTATTATGCGGAGGCCTTTTATAGGGGGCGGATGTCAGCCCTTTTCAGGGGGTGGAATCCGAAAACAAAACAAAGACATTAGTGCTGAAAGGGAATCAAATTTTCATAAAAATTGATATTCTTTAAGTTATAACGACTTGAAAATTGGGGTTTCAAAACGATTTTCATTAAATAACTCGAAAAGTATTACATTCAGCGAAAACATGCTAGAAAGAATAAGAAAGCTACTATATTGAGGACGAATTCCGGTTTTTCTAATTTCTGTAGAGTTAATGGTTTCGGAGATCTGGAAGTATAATGGTGGCGTCCTAATCTTTATAAGATAAGATATTTAGTTTAAATGTTAAATATCTCAGAAACTATGTCAAAAATGTTAACGACCAAAATTAAGGACTATTAATTATTTTCTGATAATAATTTATATAGCATAAAAAACGAGTCAATGAAGATTTTGGCTTTGGAGTCCCCAGGAACAGGTCGGATTTTGATGATTTTTTATTTTAAATGTTTGTTAAATTTAATTATTCAAAATAAGAAACATTCCAGCAGGGGTTATTTTATAGGAGGTGGATACCAACCACTTTCTAGGGGGTGGCACCAAAAAAACGTACATATATATATTGCCCAGACAGCACTCGATAGCCTTAGGACAACCACTGGCCGTACTTGGAGGATAAGCGGGACGTCCTGGGAACGTCCTAAACTGGGTTAATCCCGATTTAGGACCTCCTGTGGAAATCTTTTTGGTGCAAATCGGGTTTGCCCATGGATGTCTTCAATGGGATAGTCCATAGGAAGAAAAAGGGACCAATTTGGGTTGAAATCGGGATAACCTACAGATGTCCACAAAAGGATAGCCCGCTGTTGTCCATAGGAAGAAAAAGGGGCCAATTTAGGTTAAAATCTGGACAACCACAGACATCCACACATAGTTGCATCTAGTTACCCATAGTATCTACACAGGATCAAAATTGATCTTGTGTAAAATCGTGATTACTGTAGACAATTTAAAATTTGGGGTATACTCACCCTCCTTGCATAATGAATAAATCTCATATTGCAAAAAAATTAACTCTCGTAAAAGAGGCATTTGCAAGATATGTGCATTTCCTGCGTAGTGGATAGGTTACACAACCTGTAGTTTCAGGCTTACTAGGTGAGTATCGCAACAGAAGTAATTTGCACCTTGCAAGGAGGACCATCTAACATGAATTATTAAAACTAGCGCTAAGAACGAGCTAGCCAATATCCCCATTTTGGCTGTTATTAGGACCATATTTTATAAGTAATGTCTTCCGTCAATAAAATTTATTCATCACAATGAAAGTATAATGCAAATATAAACTAAATAAAAAAATTCTCATTTGTACTTTAGGTGAATTTATCAGTTATCATGAATTTGGGACCTACATTAGCACAACAGGTTGACCTATGGATGGCCCTAGGGATAGCCTTTGGTTATCCCAATATAGGTTTTAAATAACCCTAAAAAGGCTATCGTATAGATAGTCATATAGACTATCCAATGGATATCCCTATTTTGGCTGTTATTAGGACCATATTTTATAAGTAATGTCTTCCATCAATAAAATGCATTCGTCACAATGAGAATATAATGCAAATAAAAACAAAATAAAAAAATTCTCATTTGTACCTTAGATGAATTTATCAATTATCATGAATTTGGGACCTACATTAGCCCAACAAGTTGACCTATGGATGGCCCTAGGCATAGCCTATGGTTATCCCTATATAGGTTCTAAATAGGACATCAATAACCCTAAAGGCTATCCTATAGATAGTCATGTAGGTTATCCAATGGATATCCCTATTTTGGCTGTTATTAGGACCAAAGGATAACCAGTGGACTTCCTATCGACATCCCAAATGAACAATCCATTTATCGGATATAAGGGATCATTTCAGGATATCCTGTGGCCATCCTGTGCTGTGTGGGTTGAGCTGAACGAGAATCAAATTTTGAGAAGAAAACGTTCTAACTTTTCATTTAAATTGAATATGATTGAATTATAACAACTTGAAAATCGGGACATTAGCTTGAAAAAGGAGGGTTATTTCAACACTATTTCTGTCAAATAACTCGAAAAGTATGAGATTGAGCGAAAACATGCTAGAGACAAATAAGAAAGCTACTAAATCGATGATGAATTTTCGATTTTTCCTAATTTCTGTAGAATTAATAGTTTCAAAGATCTGGAAGTACAAAGATGACGTCCGAACGTTTATAAGACGAAGTATTAAGTTAAAGCGTTAAATATCTCAGAAACCATGGAACTTACGTCAAAATGCTAAGACTATTATTTAGGCTTTCAAATTATTTTTTGTCCATTTCTATAGCATAAAAACCAAAGACGTTATGACAGAAACAATGTGCTTCCTCACATTTTTTTTATAAAAACGCCGCTATTGTGTTAATGTAAGTAATCAGTAATTAAAAAAGATTTTCGTTAACATATAGAATAACCTATACGTTCAAAATTTTTCGTTCATTTGCAGCACTTGCTTCAGAAAAAAAAATTAAACTATAAACTGATTTTCGAAAAAACGTAAAAAAAATATCTTGTTTTATTTTCTTCATTAAATATAAAACGTTAGCTGAAAGCATTTGTGTGCGCCTTTTAAATTTTAATATAGAGCTTATCCTAAACCATCTATGGTTTTATAATACTCTTCAGATATTCGACGAATAAAGATACAGTTTAAAAAGAGGCATGTAAGTCTTTCTCTAGGTGGGTCCCTGTAGTCTTATAACGATTTTAAATCAGTTTTATAGAATCCTCCCAGACCATTTTAAATCTAACATTGTTACTTGGGAAAGAAAGTGGCCTTCAATCATTGCTATGCCACAGGTTTCTATCTATTGACTGTAGTTTGAACTCTGAAGAACTAAAAAAAACTTGAAAATGAAAAGACACCTAATTAAACTATCTTTAGAGTTATGTCATTTTATAATCGCAATGTTATTTTAAATCTCGCACAATTTTTGAACGCTGAACCATATTTGTAAGGCAAAAAGAGTAAGAGTATACAATTCCGGGTCTTCTCTCATTTTCAATCTTTTGACAGGCTGACACACAATGAATATTCGATCATCCATCTCATTTCGTCAGCGCGAACAAATCACGGCGTGCTTAGATTGATTGTAGTTGATTATTCACTTTGTTGTCTACGTCTACGTGAGATGTTCTTTGTTTTGTTTTAATTAAATAAATACCTAAGAAACTATCTAACAAGTACGATACTTATTGATTTTTTTAAATATTTTTGTTGCAACATGATTTGATAACTGAAATTACAAAACCGTAATGGACAAAATAAAATTTTTAAAGATATAAACAAGATAAATACAAATAGTCTAATCAATGAATGCCCAAAAGGGGATTGTAGAGAACATTTTGGAGGGGAGAATTTTTCTCTTCAGGGATGTGTTGGGGGTAGTCAGGAGGTAAACATACTAAAAGTACCCGCCCCTAGCCCCGCCGCTTCAGAGGGGAGGGGGGTGGAAAGATTCCTTTTTTCGATTCTTCGCTTATAACTCGGAAACGATGCGTCGTATGGGAAAAGGTAATCTATGCAAAATTAAACGTAATTAAATTTTCCACAAGAATGTTTATATTCATTTTCTTCCTATGTGTTATAGTTTACGAGATGTTCGTCAGCGGAAATCGATAATTAATAAAAAAAAAATCAATTATGTACCTTGAATATTCAAAGCGGTTTACCGTGGTCTGCTAATAAATAAATCACAGTCACAAAACAATCTTTATTTTACAACATTGGACTTATTTACTAACGTAATATTTTGTCGAAGTCTATACATTTCCTTAAATATACAGTGTGACTCACTTAAAATGAAGATACCCTTATAACTTTTTCATTTTGTTTCCGATTTGAATCAAATTTTACTCAAGTATAGAACAAATTAGGATCTACTTATGACCGAAATCATTCACCTGCTATAAAGGCAAAGCCACCTGCGGTACCAAAATATGCTGAAAAAAATGAAACATTTTGAATGTTAGAAATTCTAAAAAATGCATCCAATCGGCGCCACAAACCAAAATTTGATTTGATTATTGATGGGGGATATCTCATACACAAGCTCATCTGGCAAAGGGGGTCCTCAGTTTCCGAAATTTGTGGTGACTACGTAAAATTCATCGTTCGTAAGATTAAAAATCAATATGATTTTTAATCTTTTTCCTCATATTTTGGTACCGCACCGCAGGTAGCTTTGCCTTTATAGCAGGTGAATGCTTTTCTGGTCATAAGTAGATCCTAATTTGTTCTATACTTGAGTAAAATTTGATTCAAATCAGAAACAAAATGAAAAAGTTATAAGGGTATCTTCATTTTAAGTGAATCACACTATATATTTAAGGAAATGTCTAGACTTCGACAAAATATTACGTTAGTAAATACGTCTAGTGTTGTAAAATAAAGATTGTTTTGTGACTGTGATTTATTAGCAGACCACGGTAAACCGCTTTGATAGAAATATTCAAGGTACACAATTGATTTTTTTTATTAATTATCGATTTTCGCTGGCGAATATCTCGTAAAATATAACACATAGGAAGAAAATGAATATAAATATTCTTGTTGGAAATTTAATTTCGTTTAATTTTGCATAGAGCACCTTTTTTTTCGTACGTCGCATCGTTTCCGAGTTATAAGCGAAGAATCGAAAAAGGGAACCTTTCCACCCCCCTCTCCTTCTGAAGCAGCGGGACTAGGGGCGGGGACTTTCAGTATGTTTACCTCCTGACTACCCCCAACACATTCCTGAAGAGAAAAATTCTCCCCTCCAAAATGTTCTCTTTCATTGACTAGACTAAAAGAGAGGATGTCAGTTTACAGAATATTAGTTGAGCTTAATTTTTATGAGCCCTAAATTAATACATTTAACAATTTTGTTTATACAGGGTGTAACAAGAACATGCTTCTTATTCTTTATTTTTGCAGATAAATTATTAAAATTTGGTACATAGTCTGTGCATGATAAACGTCAATTCCAGTTTCAGCGTGGTACCAACTTTTGATTTTCAAATGGAACACCCTGTGTATTATTACATTTTTACATTATACGTGATTTTCTGAATACAATGATACCAACCACATGAGTAACATTTTAAATGTCAAACTTTTATTTAATTCAGTTTACATTTTTTACTTTAAGTGTGCCATGATTGTTCGGATTTATTCCAATCAATCTATATAAAAATCGGAATCACGTTGAAAATACTAAATTATGTAATTTATACCCATAAACAACAAAAATCTTCGAAATGGTTTTTGGATGAAACTTATTTTTTGCAAATAAAACCATATCGGTACCAAGCAGGGACCTGGACCAGACCGTTATTTTTCGAGAACCGGGCCGGAACCGTAACTGAACCTTTATTTCACTTTACGCTAAACCGGAACGAGAACCGAAACCCCAAAAAGTAATTTAGGTTTTTAGGATTCTTTCCGGTTACATTTGAAAGTACCGCGGTCATGTATATTTGTTCGCACTTTGTTCTGTAACTATACCAAACTGTACTATTCCTCAAGATTGGTAGAGTATAAGGTGGCCTCGTAACTCACGATCCCCACCAAAAAATGTCATTAGCCAATGAGCAGCTGGTGTGAAATCACACCAGATGCAGAGCCTGATTCAAAATAATGTGAGAATTTGTGTAATGTTAATAATTAAGCAAAGAACTAGTAACTGGAACGAGCTCGCAATAACCCGCCTGAGGTAGGGAGTAATTACCTCGTATTTTGAGTCACCGTTTGCATAGTGGTAATCAGGATAAGTTGTAGGATATAACACTACAGGTCATAGTATACTTCTGGCCATATTTCGGGCCAGTACGGACCGTCCTTCTAGAAAAAGATAACTGCACCGCTACTGCGCGTTCGAAGAACAAGGATAGTCTGATTATTCATCCCCGCACTCACTTCTCGCCTAAAAGCTGAATACGAGAGAATTTGACGAAACGTCGACCATTTAAAAAAGTCTTTTCGTAACACCTTTTGGTCTATACCCGTTAACCGTTACCAGCGTTAAATTCTAAGCAACTTTTATAATACGACGAAATGTCGAAAAATCACTGGTTTTCGAAATATTTCAATTCAACATACATTTTTTAAGTAACAAAAATCGCATTTCGCAATTAAAATTTAATGCCACATTACGTACACGCACTTTTTTAAAGGTTCCTGGAATCGAGTAATTTCTTTGCATCGCAGCGCCATCTAGTCATTACTTTGTAAAACGATAATTTTTACTCTAGTTTTACAAAATTCAAATATCTTTTTTAGTTTTCGAGAAAATGGTCCTGGGAGTTTTGTGTGGGACACCCTGTATATTTTACTCTTAATAGAATCTTAATGATTTTTGCAGTATTTGAATAAATCCTGTTCGCTGATTATGGATATTTTATAAAGTTATTTTTCGGAAGATGAAAAACGCAAGTTCACACAATGATGAGCAGCAGTTTGCTTGATACTAACAAAAGCACCTCTCAAAAATATATTCTGCATTTCTGAACATTTGATTGTGAAGAATCCTCAACAAATAATAAACCATCATCAATTTAACGTGTGCCTGCTCACAATGGCCTCATTATTCCCATACGTTCGCTATTATTCGAATGTCTCGATAGTCATTTGTCATGATCATATTGTGTACCGCGTCATCTACTTTTTTCAAATTCTCAAATTTGCAATGGTGATTGTTAAACTGCACATCCTTGATAAAGAAACTCGACGTTTACAATAAGTAATTCTTTATAATAGTTAGGGAGCTGATGGAAATTTAGGTATATAATTTGTTCGTCGTTGGGAATAATAGGTAAAGAAATTTTTGTGGGTGTGAATAGGGAAATCAAGGACACGAGCTCGGATGTCGCCGATTTTTCCAAAAAAATATTTTCAAAATTGCGAAAAAAAGCTCCGTTATATTATTTGTTCGTGTCTGGCATTTTGATACCAGCCCATAGAGCAAGAAAACGAATACTTCCTACAAGAAATTTTCTTTTTTATACTATCATTAATTGATATTTTCCACAAAAATATCGAAACTATTTTTCTCTATTATTAACATTTTACGATTTACAGCCTGACGGCTCTAAATTGTTGAAAGTTTGTGCTTCGCTGCACATTTATGCAATTATCTCTGCCCTCGTTGCTCCCATTATCAATACTGTAGATCATAAAATTTACCAACATTTTCGTTTATAGAATTCTTTTACTCGGTGAACTATTTTAAAATTACAGCAGCTCGATTTTTAGAAAATTATGAAACATTCGAGTAGCTGTAACTTGTAAACAATTGATAGTGCAATACAATTTTTTAAACAAGAATTTTGGGAAATTTGATAATCTACAATATTGATAATAATTAATTACTACGTAGGAGCAATGGGAACAGAGATAATGGTAATAATCTACAGTGAAGCATTTTTCACATTTTTGGGCGAGTGTAAATCGAAAAATATTAGCAAATAAAATTCATTGTTTTAAAGAAATAACACTATCGTAAGTCAGTTTTCTTGATTATAGAAAATTGAGTATGAATAATATCGAAACAGACATTGTTCCGAAATTCAAGAATACTTTTCAAATTTCGAGCTGCTGTAATCTTTTAAATTTTAGTGGAGGTCTACCCTCTGGGTTTCGACATTATTTTTATTTTGTGTGCCTGTGTAGTTAACACGTGAAAAAAAGCTCTATTACATCATAGGCCAAGCAGTGGGTGCAAAAAAGGGGGTTCTATTCGCAAAAGGTCGGAAAGAAATGAAATTTGGTGGAATGGTAGACATAGGTCCCCTGATAGTACACCTGAGTTTGCGACCTCGGTGGGGGACGTCGTGACGCTTTTCGGGAAATAACGCCGTTGTGGTAAGTGCTTTCGAAAAAAAGTTCAAATGAAATATGTACATAACAAAATTGTGCGCAATTTTGGTCTTTGTATTTTTCGTCTAGGACCAATAGTTTCCGCGCGCTCCAAAAAAATCATATCTTTTATTATATACGACCAAATGTATCAAATCGGGCATCTGCAGACTCAGAAAACATTATTCTTTCAGAAAAAAAATATTACAGAATTGTTTGATAGCGATCTTCGTCTTAATCCGCGATGAAATTCTGATTTTGTTGAAAATTTGGCGCGCCGTAGAGCGGAAACCATTGGTCGTAGACGAAAAATACAATGACCAAAATTGTGCACAATTTTGTTCTCTACATATTTCATTTGAACTTTTTTTCGATAGCACTTACCACAACGGCGCTATTTAACGAAAAGCGTCGCGACGCAGACTTTTCACCCCCCCACCCCTAGAGCAGCAACTCCCCTAGGTCGCAAACTCTGGTGTACTATCAGGGGACCTATGTCTACCATCCCACCAAATTTCATTTCTTTCCGACCTTTTGCGAATAGAAACCCACCATTGCTTGACCTATCATTTGTTCGTTTTTTGATTTTTTTTTAATTGATCGGTGGCTGTCATCTCAAAGCAAGAGAAGAAAAATGCCAGAGTGCATGTCGCTGATTTTAAGAGGTATTCGCAAATTACTCCAAAAAATGGAAAAATACGTAGAACGAATTCTAATGAATTAATTACAATATAGTAGAAGTGTCTGTAACTTTTTTGTGCGCACGATTACTCTGGACCCGTTTAAGATATTGACTTGAAATCTGGTACACGTATGTATTTTAAAGAGATCTGGAACTAGATTATATTTTCATCTTATTCCGCTGAAGGGTTGGGGGCAAATTGAAGTAAATTGGGGTAAAGCAGGTAAAAGTCCATAAAATTGGTATCTAATATATACAAGAGAAGCTAATGTCTCAAAAATTTTTGGCATTAGCCACCTCCATTACTACCCCCACCCCATTATAAAAGGGGGTGAAAAAAAAATGTGATTTAGTATCTACACAAGATCCAAAGCTCTCATTTTTTTTATTTCACCCACCCCCACCACCACCTCCCCATATCGTTTTATGGGTTTTTGGGGTAGACGATCTCAAATATTATATTATTAAAGTTCCTTAAACAATTATTTCCACGTACAAATTTTTTTTCGTTGTGAGAGACTTGGATAAAAAAACTGGATGTGGAAGTAATGATTCCTTGGGCAGCGGTTTTTTAAACAATTTTGATTTGATGCAAAAATTATGCATTTAAAAGTAAACCCATCGACTCTTAGAGGAACACCACTTTTCTGACGATTTTAGAACGATTTGCGTCATAAAAGTGACTTTGAAATGACTTTGGACATTTAGAAAAAAAGAAAAGGAAAAAGAAACTTATATACATGTGAAGTAAAATTAGGCTAGAGGATGAAATGCTACGATGGCCTACTACGAAAAACGACAAAGATAATCTAAAATTAGCTAGAAAGCTTTCATGTTTTTTCTCTTTTTAATAAAAATGTTTAATATGCCATGTTTTTTCATTAAATGATTGACATTTAAATGTATTGGTTTAATATGTTTCAATAGCACTTAGTTTTCTTTTTGATAACATTTGGAGTTTTTTCATTTATGTATTAAATTACAAAGTTTTTCAATTCCATGTAAAATTTTGCAAAACCGACATGTACTGTTTCACAAATGGCCGAATCAGTTGTAAATAAAGAAAAATGAAATATGAAATTTTTCCATTGTATACAAATAATTATATTCGATAATGATAAAATAATAATATTTAGTATATTAATCAAATAATTATTATTAAAAACCCATTTGCAAAAATATTAATAATATTTATATGCTACAGAGAGCTAATAATGACACGATATTATTAATTACTAACTATTATTAATTTTTAGTAAAGCGTACTAAAAATATTCAATGGTGTTTCTATTGGTAGATTTTCACTATTTTCAACTACTGGCACACGAACAAATTATTTTAAAATTCCTGCCACCAGCTCCCTAGCTATAAGAAGACTACAATATTTATCACTATGATGACATTTTTAAATCGGAAAATTTTATAAACAGGTAGTCGCCTTTGTTTGACATTCATGATGTGTAAAAATTATCAAGGAAAGGGATTTTAATCTACTATTTTGTTAAGTTGAAATATATCTTTATTAAGTCAGCTGAAGGCTTAATATAAATCAGCTTCCATTTGAAAATATGTGAAGGACAAAGAAGAGATTATCCCAAGTCAAACAACAGTATATATCACTTTTTGCTTTAAATCGTTAGAACCAACCCTTAGCATTTGAATAATCCCGAAAGAATATTAGAGAAACTCTTCGAAACGACTACCTATTTTAATACAGGGTGTCCCAGATTTAAAGGGACGTAGGGTAGTGGAAGGTAGAGCACAGTTTAGTTCAGTTCAAAATATGAATGATAACGTTTTTGAGATACGGGGTGTTTTATGATCAGAGCTCGTACCTCAGGTTGTAATTTTACAATGAGGGCCGGACTCGGACGGGTTTGTAAGAGCGTTATTGCTTTGTACGTATTTCGCCTACGAAATGATACAATCATACCATGACAATGTGATGATGTTAAACTTGATGGAATATAGGTAGTACAACACTTAGGACACCAAACCTATTCATTTGGGGTGACACAATAACAAAAGTTAATAAGTAAGAGTTGTTTCAAATGCTCGGGCTTCGAACTTTAACGTCATATGTCAAAAATCCAAAAATACTTCGAAAAGATTTTTCAACGTCTACAGATATCTTAGTAGGGGCATATTTAAAATACTTATAATGTTCTTAAGAGCACGTGTTTGTTGGGTAATAAGCGGTCTACTTAATTTCCAATAAAAAGGTCCACAATACGAAGTGCAAATTTTACTAACTAGGTAACTACTACGTAGAGAAATAACTACCCGTAGTAGGCCCCCGGCCCTACTACGGGGTCGAAGATAATTGCAGAAATCTGCAAGCACAAATTTTCACCTTTCTGACGACTTTGAATTGTAAAGTATTAAGAATATAGAAAAATTGTAGAAAGTAATAGAAAAGTTATAGTTCTTTTTAGTATCTACAATACTAGTATTACCTAGGAAAGGAGATATTCGAGATAAATCTATTTTGTCAACATGACGCCCGTAGCGGCAACGATTACATATACACTGTGTGCTGTTTAATACTACAACACTCCGTTATTTTGGTGCTTTGCCCCATTCATTTTTTCTTTTCTTGAGATATAGTGCTCGATGAGCTCTATTTGAGTGT
This sequence comes from Rutpela maculata, assembly GCA_936432065.2. Classification (NCBI taxonomy): domain Eukaryota; kingdom Metazoa; phylum Arthropoda; class Insecta; order Coleoptera; family Cerambycidae; genus Rutpela; species Rutpela maculata. The sequence goes on along the minus strand of OW386289.2, from coordinate 80,333,110 downwards.
TTTGAAAAATTTGTAATTTTCATATTTTCAAGGCCTACTAAGTGTGTATTAAATGGAACGAGAACAAAACATGGATATAAATATTGTTTAGTACCATATTCTAACATAAATATAGAAGTAATACTAAACAACTAAACGGTAATTATTTTTGGGTACTTTTTATTCAACTTTTTTAATGCTCCCTAGAGAATTATTCCAAATTTTGCTTCATAATTTTTAAAATCTAAGTCAAACATCAAAATTCCTTGTATTCGTAGTGTTTCAGAATTTTTAGAAGGTTGTCTTAGCTTCTTCAAATTTTTTTCTCTTTTTATATCTGAAATATCCTCTTTAGGTGGATAAAAATGTTTTTTGGAATTCCCAAATCTGCGTAAGAATTCAATCTGAAACTCGCTATTTTCCAATTCTTTGAATGTATCCAATATAGGTTAACTTATTCTTCCTTGTTGAACAGTCCATTAAAACAAAATCGTTTTCTTCTATTAAAACCTCTTCATAGCTAGCATTTGAGGTTGAGTCTTCTTGTTCGTCAACATCCATATAAGGGATGTAGTTATCCGATTCCTCCAAATCCATGTCTTCAACATCGAATTCACTGCTGGTGGTTTCTAAAACCTTTCCCGTAACTTTCTTTAAATTTCGTAGATTTTTTCCTTCATTTCTTTCTTCCACCAGTTTATTTATTTCCAGGGTATTTGTAAGAATTCTAGTAGCTCCCTTCTTTCTTCCTTTTCGAAGACCTTTATTATTACGCGCTGGTGCTTTCAGATAAGGCATTATTGATTCAGGTGTTACAGGAGCAGTGCTGTTTATTAATGGTTGTTATTGTGATGCTACATGTACAACCCTGCTTGTAGATGGTTGTAATTTTGATGAGACAGATGCAATGGTGCTTGTTGAAGGTTGTGCGGTAGATTTGATGTTGCTAGTTGATGGTGCATCGTGGTCTGTCACATACGAACTTAAGAAATCCGAGTCTTTAAATATATGACGATCAAGAGGATGTATTCCGGTTGGTAAAAAGCCCACGATGATATTTTTTGGAGTCCATGCATTTAAATGCAATCGCTGATATTTTATAAATATCGAGCGTTTTACCAGGACTGGTCAACACTCATTCATTTTGGGCACTTTTAAAATATGTTTTAAACGGTCCATATAATGAAATATCTAGGGATTGTAATTTATGACTGGTGTGTGGAGGAAACTTCAACAATATCACATTACTAATTTTGCATAGTTGATAGTATCAATACTAATGTGAGACTCGTGGTTGTCAAACAACAGTAAGACTGGATCCTTTTGAGAAGGTTTTGCATATTTTACAAAATGTTTCATAGCTAATAAAAAGTTACTTTCAGTCATCCTGATTTATTGGCAAGCCCTAAACTACCCGCTAGTGCATGAAGGAGCATGAATTCTTTGAAATACATGCTTGGAAAAACAAACGCTGGTGGTACAGTGCTCCGATTTGCACATATGAAAGACAACATCGTAACTAATGTACCCCGTTCTGCAGATGTAGCCTGACTAACTTGCTTTAATTCCCTCTGCGAGAAAGGCCTGTTTCATCACAGTTGTATTCTCTGCTTTAAAATGGTATTTTTTCATCACCTGATCTAGATTATCAAAAAAATGCGTTTACAGTCGTTGGATTAAAAGCAGTGGCTCGAGTCAAACTCGTTTTTTCCGGCTTTCGGAGATTTAATGATTTCTTATGTAATTTAAGCAAGTCTAACCCTGCCTTGGTTCGAGTATCCCATTTTGCAGAACAGGAATTTTCAATGCTTGTGCATATTTGTAGGCAAGTTGTCGAAGTGCTGTGTGCCCTAATCCATAGCACATTTTTGACGCCATTATCAGGTAGAAGAATTATTGCTGGGATATAAAAATGCATATGTTTACAATATCGGGTCGATGTTCAAAATTGTCTGCATTAGCAAGTTGCAGAGCTTTCTTGACTGCCCTATGCAAGGCTGACTTTGAAATGTTATATTTTTCACTTCCTCTGCGAATAGACAACTTATTGTCTATTACGTCTTTTACCGCTGTTTTTATAGTACTAAAAATTTTCTTGCCCTTAGGAGTCATCTTCAAACTAAAAGAAAGCATTAGAAATTAGAAATCAGATTAACTGTGCCCTGAATGGGACACTGGAATCCAAAAATATGTCCCATTCAAAACTCACAATAATGTTTTTGAAAAAGTCACAAGAATATTTTATAGTGTCTTCGGTTATAGCTCACATATAATTTCAAAAAGTTAAAGTCAATAATTCCTAATTACTTTAGTTTTATAGAAAAATTCGACAATTTACTTTAATCACGCATGGAACACAAGTCTACCTCTGTGGAAAACTGAACAGTTGAAACTACAATATTTGTTAAATTCAACAGTACATATAGTGTCATCTATCCATCACAATAAAAACCGATAATTTCCAAACATGCTATAGGTACCTGCACTGTCCCATTCATGGCACTCCTCCTCTACTTACTTGCTTTACCTATTTATCCCCCCAACCCTTCAACGGAATATGAGCAAAATATAGTCTAGTTCTAGATCTCGCTATTATACATGAGTGTACAATGTTTCAAGTCAATATCATAAGTCGTTCCAGAATAATCGTGCGCACAAAATAGTTACAGACAGATTTATAGAACGACAAACCGACAGAAATTTTTTTTCGAAAACTTAAAATATCGACGTTTCATGACATTCTAAGCCTGTGCACAAAAAAAAAACAGTTTTTTTCCGTTACTGTACAGTTCCACTACGCTACGTGGATATCGAAAGTAATAAAGATGGTTTATCCTTAGGAAAAATTCATATTTTTTAAATTGTTGTGCGCCCTACTTAAAATAAATAAATTATCACAATACTATTTTTTCGACAAACAAAATTTTTCATAAAGTGGCATTTTATAAAAATTTAAAATTTAGACCCATTTTCGTACGAAAACGCCCTGTATATAGGAACAGCTATTATTATTGATATATGAAATAATGAGAACAGAGTGTCTTAAGTAAATGCATCATGGTAATTAATTCGCAATAATATGAGAAAAATTATTCATATTGAACAAATTTGAATAAATATTTTGTCATAACTTTTTAAATACATTCTTAAATTAGTAAAGAGCTAGCCTCGGGCCAGCAAATGATGAGTTTGAGAGATATTCACATGGGATTTTCGGGGCCTGCCTACGTTGGGATGCTATGCATTCCACTGGGTTGTAGAGGGGGGTGTAGGAGCGCCGGGAGAACAGCTTTGACCTGTGACCCCCGTCTGACCCTTTGCTCGTCTGCTTTTATATGTACTACTATAACTCAAACATGTTTAACGTTTAAAAACGATTGGAAGATACCTACCTACCTATACATTATAATACCTAATTCAATAAAATATTTATCCCACAATAGATTTATTTATTCTCTTATCTATTTATTTGTTTTTGTTTAATGCTGATTTACAAAGCTACACGGAAAGAAATCTAAACAATATTAGGGACTACTTGAAGTCATTGGAACTACTAATCCTAAATTAAGAAGTTATTACAAGTATATCGCAAGAGTTATTCCATCAAAGAAAATGCTATTCGAGGATAGGAGAGGAAAATATGCGTCTATTTTCGATTTATTATAAATAATTAAAAAACTAAACATAGCATAATCTTTAAAACTGTTTTAAATAATTGCTGTTGTTCTAACGAATTCAAATATATATTTTCTTATTGTAAATTTCTGCTGTACTTGATTCCTAATTTCATTATTAGAGTATGGCATTTAATTATATGCAAAATTTATGATAAAAACAGTATAAAGTTGTATTCCTTAGAGCAATGGGAAATATCTGAAACTATTTTAAAGATTATACCATTTATGGTTTTTTAAATATTTATAATAAACCGAAAATGAATGCATATTTCCCTCTCACTCTGCAAAATCCTATCCTTAAGTTATAATTCTAGTTTGCTCCATTCAATGATAGCTAATTATTATTGACTTTAAAGTAAATAAGTTCAGCTAAGAGAATGTTTCGAACAATATTTAATACTGACTTATTCTTAATCTGATTCCATTTATTTAATTCAAAAGTACGGATTATTGCGGATCTATTACATTTAACATTTGCTGTAAGAAATTCATTTCGTTCGACGACAATATTATTATAAAAAATTAAATGTAAAAAAAACTTTTTAAAAACAAGCTTTTATTATTATTTATGTGTACTAAAACGAAAAAAAAGTTATGTTGAATTAATTGTCGTAAAAGCTTGTCGTGAATGAGAAATTCATACAGATAGGCTTTAATTTTGTTTGACAGAGATTGTAAGTACCTAAGAATTTTTTTTCTATTCACGCGACAAGGTTTTGAGACAATGAATTCAATATAACTAGTTTTTTTCCTTTTAATACACCTAAATAATATCTAAAAGCTTGTTTTTTACATTTAATTTAATTGTTTAATCTTATAGTTATACCGGATACTTCACAATTTTTTAGAATACAACGCCTGAGTGAATACACTATCCAATCAAATTACAGTGTTTAAACTAAAAAATACACTTTTTCAGCTCAATTGAACGTCGCTAAGTGGTTCAAAATTGATTTGCAAGAGTTGAACTAAATATACAACATACAAACTAATATACATACAAAGGAAGTTAAATAAAAGCTTGTAGTAATAATAAAACTGGCGAATTACTTCAGTCAATAAATATTTGACTGACATTTCTTTCTCGATTTAAGAATCCACGTCAAATGATTAGATTTCAGGTTTCAAAATGCAATGTTCCTTTTTATTAACCGACTTCATAAAATTAAAAAAAGGAGAAGGTTCTCAATTCGACCTGTATGTTTTTTAAATATTTGTTCGATGATTACTCTGGCGCAGCTTAAGCGACTTCTATCAAACCTGCTGCAAACTGTAGGTTATGATCCGGTGGTGGTCCCACACTGAATTTATCAAACTGCATCTAGTGTAAGGTGAACAAAAATTGAAAACAATTTTTTATGTTATGAGGATATTCGAAGATTTGGCGAAGTCGCCGGTGACGTCAGTTAAAAATTTAGTTCTCGATTTATAATAATGATAACAAAGGCACACAAAATTGTAACAGTTTGTTGTCGGGTAGCTGGTTTGAAGATTAATCAGGGTCCAGATTAGTTAATAAGATAGCCTAATAAAAATATAAACAATTTATTTTTCTTCTACGAACAGGTAATATGTGGCAGTGTTACATAATATTACAGGTACAGGTCATACAGGTCCGTATCTTTTACGGTTCTTAGGATAACATTTTCTATTATCTCTAACGATGCGATGCGGCGTTAGTTGCTGCTACTGGAGTGGCACCGGACGTCGGGCGAATATCGTCAACTCAAGAAGTTTCCTAGCTCAACACGCTGTAGGAGGTCTCCAGGTCAGGCTCATCCACTCTGGTTCTGGCGGCGAAACGGCGTCGGGGAATGACTATCGAATCCTTCAGCTCAACACGCTGAAGGATTCCCAGGGTCAGATTGCATTCGTTCCGTCGTGTTTGCGTCGGGAGATGCATAAAACTGTAATATGTCCAGCTCACCACGCTGTAGACAGATTGACAGAATTGCTCACACTGAATTAGTTGATTTGTGGCCGGGCTTTTATATCCGAGAATCCTCGCTTACTGGTGATGTAGAACTGCGTATAGTTTAGTGTCGTGTGCAAATCCGTGCCTCTAGGCGGGAGCTAGGTAGATTTGCGTGCCGTGTGCACATTGGTGTCGTGTGTAAATCCGGAAACTTTAGTAATGGGACATGAATTTATGAATGATTCATTACAAAATAAAAAAAGTGGTCTTTTTCTGGTACTCTATTGGGTAAACCATATGTATTTCGAAGTGCTGAACACGAATTAGCTCCATTGGCCACTATTTTTTTGTAATCGCGAAAATAACCTAAAAAACTCATAATTTAGGTTATTTTTGCAATTTACTATTTGCTAATTGGTGGGTAACGGAGCTAAACGGATACCTGATTCATATTCAGCATGTCGAAATACATAACGGTTACCCAATGGAGTCCCACAGATCACTTTTCACTTTTTTGTGTGTCTGTAATATATTTGCATACGCGATTTTCTAGAAAATGGCGTCGGATCCGGTGATATTCATATATTACACAGACACTTCCACAAAAAAGTCTGTTTCTGGGACTCCATTGCTGAATACAAATCAGATAACCGTTTAGCTCCATTGCCCACCAATTTTTAGTAAATCACAAAAATAAAATAAAAATTATGAGATTTTTATGTAATTTTCGCGATTTACAAGGAAATGGTGGCCAATGGAGCTAAACGGACACCTGATTCGTGTTAAGCACGTCGAAATACATATGGGTTACCCAATGAAGTACCAGAAAAAGACCACTTTTTAAATTTTGTGTGCCTGTGTAATATTTCACAAACAACAGGGCATTATTATAACTTCCTATCATGTCATATACCAGTTCGTAATGAAAGAGAGCCTTGCATGGAGGTGAATTAGCCGAAGAATGTTTTCTACAACAGTGTGAACTGAGAATTTTATTGAGAAACGCGCCCGTTGAACACATTGCTTTTACAAGCACGCTGTATAATTTTATACAGCGTGCTCTCGCTCATGTCGTTGTTTTCAATGCTGTTAATGATGACGATTTCATTGCAAAGTATTCGTAGATTTACGTGAAACCTGGTTCAATGGCGGAAACTGAAAAGTAACCGACTATTTGATAAAATGTACTGGGACTAAAAGTATATTATTACAAGGACCTAAAGTGAGGTTATGATGTATTATCCTCCAGGTAGGGACCTTGAAATATGTGAAGCTACTAAAAAAGTTGAAAATTTTTTTTTTAAATGAACCGCCTTCAAAAAGTATCTCTAAAAAGTAAGAAATAAAATTTCACTCAGTTTTACAAATACCTGTTTACCTATTAGTGGAAAGTAGCAGGGAAGTGTACCTTATTATAAAATATCAATTTGAAATCGGTGCAAAACGTAATTTTGAAATTAGTAATTTTTGCACCGACTTCAAATTGGTATTTGGTATTAAGGTACAGTTCCTTGCTAATTTCCACTATTAGGTAGACAGATTTTGTAAAACTGAGTGAAATTTTATTTCTTACTTTCTAGAGATATTTTTTGAAAAAAAAAAATTTTTTAATAAAGAAAAGAAATTTTTTTTGCCAGTTTAATTGAAAAACTGTAAACTTACTTCCATGATCATCAATTTTTATCTTTTAGTATTTTTTGTTATAGACGGAAACATTTTTGAAAAAAAAATCTTGAAGTCTAACAATCTTTACTGGGAGATTTTTGAAAAATGGAGATGTTCATTTTAACATCCCGAATGATACTTTACATTTTCCGGGTCATGATGGGGGGAGGGGAGTGGGAAAGGTGCTCCAAAACGGTTTCTTGGTTGTAACTTAAAAACGCTTCGAGATAACAGAATGGAGGTTTTTGTGGAAAATGCACCTCTTCAAATTCTTACCAAAAAAGATCTTATACATTTTTTTGTAGAACTGACAGTTTTCCCGCAAATGACCCTGAAATGTCAATTTTTTTAATTTTCTGGAAAAATTCGTGTTGTCAATGGAATTCACACTGGAAATTAATGAAAGATTCGATGATACCATATAATTCATGATGCTTGTAAAATTATTTTTTAGCAAAAAAAAAATATTATTTTTTATATAATAATATTACAGGACAGTCCCTGATTAAAGTCGCAGTAGGCGAAACGGGCACAGATTTTAAAATATCTTTTGCACATTTGGGGAATAATCTCTACTTCTCTACTCTCTACTGAAATGTAATTTTGGGAGTAATTTTAATTTTTTGAAATCGCGTGGGCCCTCACAATTAAACAAAAACTATTTTCTTGCTTGGTAAAATAGTAGGCCAGGTACCTTTTCAGTAAAAAATACAGCAAAATGTCACTAAGAAAAGTTCTGATTGAAAAGTTATACTTCTATGCAGAATTTCAAGAAGTTCCGCCTACTTTGATGATTTTAATATTTTTTTCACAATTTCTTAATTTGCTTAATTGCCATGACCTACGCAATTTTAGAAAAGACAAGACAAATTTTTTTGCTCAAACTTAAAATCTCTACGTCCCATGATATTCTAAGCCTATTTGAACGAGAAAAAAAATGTAATTTTTCTTTACCGTTACTATACTCCCACGATATGTAATAAGAATTTATAAGGATTTACTCCAATATATCCTTCTACTTACTCGAAAGTGTACTATTAAGAGTAATAAATGCTTATACTTTTAGGGCCAGTATTATAATGTTATAATACTTATAATTATAAACTGCAGTTTAAACTTAGAACTTCGAACACCTTCTATTACATTAATATAATTTCTTCGTCGTCATTAGACAGTAAATAATAATAAATAAATAATAACTAATCAAATATTTCGATTATATCCATCATATTACATATAAAAACAAAATTAACGACATTCTAAAACAGACGTTTTTCAAGGCCGTAGTTTAATCCGCACTCCGCGGTTTAATCCGTTATTGTAAGGGCCGTTACTTTCGGTCCCGATTAAACTTTAACCGTCGGCCAAATCATTGAAAGTACAATTGTTTCCATGGTAACTGAATTGGTTTGACCCACTGTTAACGTTTAATCGGGATCGAAAGTAACGGCCCTAAAACTATCCCTTAAGGAATTAAAGTTACCTTGACTTAAAGTATTGCTCCAATGAAATACAAAACTATATCGTTTCTTGATTTAAAATTGAGTTATCGAATTAATAATAATGTATTGCGTCAAATATTATTTTTCTAGCGACAACCATAACTGATTACTTTAATATAGAATAGTTTTCTTTCCGTGTACTCACTCACGCACACGTCAATTTTTTCTACTTTTCTTTTAAAATAAGCATAAAATTTAATTAAAGCTGTCTAATTTAAACCATGTTAATAACAATGGAGAGAACCCTTTTCAAAATTGATTTGTAATATGAAAACCACAAGACCCTGGGCTGCACGATTTAGATATAACAAAAAAATAGCCTTAGTCATTTCAAGAATCATTAATAATTTGCAACACACCTTAAATCATCAATAATACCCCTGAATTTGACTGGTTTATTGATCTTCACATAGACAGAACAAAAATGTATAATCGAATATAAATCATTGAGGAATTTTCAAACAAATTAAATGTCAAATTTTAAGTATATTTTAAAAGATCATAATTTAATAAAACATTGTCTTTGACTGATCTAAAAACTAATAGTTTTCCGGAAAAATTAGATCAGAATTTTTGATAAAACACAAGGCGTTTTTCTTTTTCGTATTCGCTAGCGGTTCCCACTGGGCCCATTTTGATGATTCTTCTTCTAAATTAAAGCTCTTTATCCACACGTTCATCACTAATTTTATGTGTAAAAACAAAATACATATTCAATATTCAATAATTGCGCTCGCACTATACGCGTTTTGTACTCAGGGCGCCCCCTACATCAAACTTCGCAAGGGCTAAATGTTGTGTGCTTAGTTTAACACTGGACTGAGACTCGACCACTCAATTAGAAGACTAGCGCGTATTCACTGCAGTCGGAAACATTGAGGGCCAGTTTATCAATACTGGGTTAGGTTAGTTTGCCTCGGGGCTAGACGCTAACTCCAGGCTAAAGTGTTTATCAAGTTAAAACTAATCCTGGGCTAAAGGTAACTTAGCCCGAGCTTCAACGTGGGAGTTATCGTTATTGGCTCGAGGTTAACCTACAAATTTTATATTTGTTGTTGACAGTTGCTGAGTGAAAAGTAAAAGTTATTTTTTTGCGTAAATTATTGAAAATGGAAGCTTTCGACGAAATAAGCGATGATGAAGCACATATAAGATTTGTTCAAAAATCCTGCACTATCTGCACTAGTGTAGATAATAGAAGGAGATAGAGTGAGACTATACAGAAGTTGAAGAAAGATACTTAAAAAACTAACAAACAAAAAATCATTCATTTTTCGGCCAATCACAAACAACCTACAGCTGTAGAAAGCATTACCAACCTCAGGTTATTCAAGTGTTATCTAACCCACACATAAAATTTAGTGGATAAACGGATGCAAGTTTAACACTCACTTTGCCCCCGACGCACAGTGGCACGAATCGTGATTTTCTCGTTCAAAATTATCTAGAGCACTTCTTTCACAACCGATTGGGATTTTTTTTTTTCTAATATTCGTTATTTAATATCCAATAAACGTAAGAGAGCCGATTTTTGAATTATGCTAACCAATATTATTGATCTTAGCAAAAATGGCCATTTTTTACTTAAATCTTAATAAAACTTGCAAATAAAAACTTTTTTCTTATCCAATTTACATAAATCTTGTTACTCGGGGGGTTTCTGAGGTCGCTGATTACGAATCTGTAAGATGACGGCTATAAAATGCTAAAAAATGATGAAAAATGAAATGTTTTTGTTAAAGTTTATGCCGAGAAGTTTTGAATATTTCTGATAAGTACTTTTGAGCTAAAATAGACTAAATTTTAAGTTCTAGAAAGAAATTCAAGATGGCGGATCTAATATGGCGGCAATATGATGATAAAACTAACTTAAAAATAAATTAAATGCATTAAACTAAATAGACTATTCCTAAGAATTATTGAAAAATTTAAAAAGGAACAAATTTTTTGAAATTTTCAAATATATACAATATGGCTGTCAACCATTAATTATCCATCATAAATATGCGACTCAGACCTCCATTAATTTTGAACATAACCTTAATAAGTAGATCATATTAATATTTTTTTTTATCCGGTAAAAATATTATTTAAATGTATTTAGGATAATGAACAATTTAAAAAATTATCAACTCAATTGGAGTATTAATATTATTTAAACATCACGAATTAAACAGAGAAATTTAAAATTTAAATAATGGCGAAACATTTTTGCACTAAGTTATGTTTAAAGTTCATGGTGAAAGACTCTTGCCTTAGGTTATGTTAGGTTTAATATTCTTGTTTTAAAGTTCTTGGTGTTTGGTATTTATTATATTATTAGCAGATAAAAAAAAGAAATATTAATATGACCTACTTAAGGTTATATTCAAAATTAATGGAGGACTGAATCGCATATTTATAATTGATATTAATGTATGGCAGCCATATTAGATATATTTGAAAATTTCAGAAAATTTGTTCCTTTTTAAATTTTTTAATAGAATAGAATAGATTATTTAGTTTAATGCATTTAATTTATTTTTAAGTTAGTTTTATCGTCTTATTGCCGCCATATTGGATCCGCCATCTTAAATTTCTTCCTGTAACTTAAAATTTAGTATTTTTTAACTTAAAAGTACTTATCAGAAATATTCAAAACTTCTCGGCATAAACTTTAACAAAAATATTTCATTCTTCATAATTTTTTAGTATTTTATAGCCGCCATTGATTCCGCCATTTTGCAGGTAGGTTTATGCCAATTTGGAAATCAGATTCGTAATCAGCGACCTCAAAAACCCCCAAGTAACAAGATAATGTAAATTGGATAAGAAATTACGATTCGCCGTATTGGATATTTTAACTTAAAAGTACAGAAATCAGAATCACAGAATCAGAAATATTTAAAACTTCTCAGCATAAACTTTAACAAAAATATTTCATTTTTCATCAGTTCTTAGAATTTTATAGCCGCCATTGACTCCGCCATCTTGCAGGTTGGTTTATGACAATTTGGATGTCAGATTCGTAATCAGCGACCTCAAAAACCCCCGAATAACAAGATTTATGTAAATTGGATAAGAAAAAATTTTGTATTTGTAAGTTTAATTAAAATTTAAATAAAAAATGGCCATTTTGACTAAGCTCAATAATTTTGGTTAGCAGAATTCAAAAATCGGCTCTCACGTTTTTTGGAAATTAAATAACGAGTTTAAAAAAAAAAAATTATCCCAATCGGTTGCGAAATAAGTGCTCTAGATAATTTTGAACGAAAAAATCACGATTTGTGCCACTGTGCGACGTTAAAGCCCAGGACTAGCTAACACGCACATTTAACCCTACATTGATAAACGGGCCCTGAAGGAATTTACTCTTTTCCCTTTTGCGTTATATATTTCTAAGATAACGTATTTTTGTTAATATTTTGGATATTAACACTTTTCATCACGAAACGACATGTTACTCCTATTTTAGGTGACGGTAATTGTTTATTTGGCGTTATCTCATTGTTTTTTAATAATGACGAACGAATGGGAACATCATGAAGGTTTTGTTGTTAGTGACCCATTAACTGATTATATGAAAATCTGTTATCATTAGAAGGTGAACATGCTGGTCATGGTCATTGGTCAATTACATCTTAATTATTTATTTAGGCTGTATAGAGACCATATTAATAAATGTTTTGACTACGGTTCGGAAAATATTATTTGTAGTTAATTTATTTTTTCTTGCCATGTTGATGCAGGGGGCACTACAATGTTTTAAAATTTCATTCAAGATATTGTGACGTGTTCTACCCCCTGAGACATCTATGTGAGTTGCCTCTAAGTTCTCATGTATATATAACAAGAAACTAAATTAGTTGGTTGGTTCGGCTATTGTTCCATAGATGGCGCGCGCGGTGTCATCTGCAAATATCTAGAAAACCATAGAATGAGAAGAGAACATTCTGGAGCTGTCATCTTTGGGTAGAAGCCCAGAGTGAACAGTTTAGTACAGTTAGATGGTCAGTGAGTGAGAACGGATCAGGAAGTAAACAAAGTGATAAAGGGACTGAAGTAGTGAATTATAGTACTGAGTGTTATATTAATAAAGTAATTATTTGTTGTAATTAGTACTTAAGTTAGTAAATTAGTGTTTAGTGTTACGCTGGTGTTATAATTTCCGGATCCACGATAGAGGGTGTTTATAAAAGAGGTTCAAACACGTGACAATATAGTTTTATATGCAAGAATCAGTCTACAATGCTGTGGAAGATTATCTCTCTAATGTTGTGCAAAATACTGTCAAAAAAAACGAAAACAATAAGGACATTAATGGGTAGTAAGGAAAATGCAGATGAACCAATACGAAATTATATACAATAAAAAACAGCAGAATTATTCGTAGGTAATAATAACATCAAGAAATTACAGAAATAATCGTTAATATAATAACGCTTTGTCTTTCATGTCACTCGGTGCAAATATAAAGTTTCCACATAACACAATTATATACAAAATATGATCATAATACAAATCTAAAATGAAGTACTCGTACTTCAAAAAACGACCCACTTTTTACATGCAATTCAGTTGCAAATATTTCCAATTCTTTGGTACTTTGCATAATCTTTGTGCATGCATAGCGCATGTAAAAAATATAAAGTATGCAGAAGAACAGTAGTACTAATTATATATTTTATAAGAATATTTTTGCCTTTCGAATGGGAGGAAAATAAAGAACATATGGTAGGTCCATATGTATTTTATTTGCATTAACATACCTAATATTGTTTACCACACTCCAATTTACTCTGGCAAGGGTTGCCTGCAAATTATTATGTTTATTAAATTATTAAATTCATTTTTACTTACCTTTTTACCAATTGCCGTCAGTAGGGATCGAACCTGCAACGCCTGCGTTATTAACTATTCTAAGATTTACCCACTGGGCTACCCTGTGTCCCTTTATAGTAATGTGTGGAAAATTTATTTAATGAGATTATCACTAATGATGTTTTTATTATGTGAAATTGAATTTCTAATACTTTTCACAAACAATTACACCTTATTTAAAATATTATGTGAAAATCGTTCAAGTTCTCTTTTTTCTATTCTTTATTTGTGTTCTCAAACCTATACATTTTTCCTGTTAGCATTTATATTTATTCATAATTATCAAGAGAACTTATTTAATTTCTAATAATAAATAATAAAAATAATAAAAAGACTGTGATATCGTAATCGAACTGTCACCTGATAAGTACGAGTATTTGTTGAACAATGAAATCCTGAACTCCCAATAAGCGCACCCTACAATGTCTCATGTGGGTTACTTTCTGGATATGGTTTTAAAATCCTTAATGTAGCACATCATACAATTTCTTCATTGTATCTCAAAATGCAGATCGTGCTTCTTATGGGCATTGCTGAAGACAATCAAATTAGTCTCGAAAATGCTAATATTTCCTGGGGAAAAGATATTCTTAGGTAGTTTAATTATGTCTATGGCTCGCTTACCGACGGAAAGTGTTCTAGTCGTAAAAAAATACTTTCCGAAATGTCTTCGTATAATCATGTTTCTGATTATCTAGCTTAAGGTCTTTCAATTTCATTAGTCTGTCTATATGTCTGTCGTGTGTATGTCCTTTGAAGTCATATTAAAAACCTATTTGACAGATAAAAATAATATTAGGTAGTTCACGTTATTGCCAAGAAAGAAGACCTGATAACTTTTAATGATAAATATACAGGTTGGATACCTTAAAAAAATAAAAAGACAGGAAAATAATATCTGGAATGTGGTTGAAAAGGATGAAAAATCTGATATAATTTTGGTGAAAAAATATACAGTGGTCAGTGAAAAGAACAAAATAATGAACAGAAGGTGTCGAATACGCACTGGAGATTTTCGCAAATAGTTTTACAAATTCTTTATATATCCCACGCTTACCGAAGAGATATTTTGTAATCAGGAAAAAATCACTATTCTAGATTACTTAGGATTTTCCTCGGGATTTTCACATTTCAGATAATCTATATTGTGAATGTTTTTCAATTTAGCCATTCAGTCCCGTCTGTCGGTCAGTTGGTCTCTTAGCTCTATATCTAAAAAAACTATTTGACTAGGAAAAATATTACTTGGCAGGTAATTGAGGTTTATTGCCATGGAAAAATCTGTTATATATTTTTATCAACAAATATAGAATAAAAATAAATAGGGAAAAAATGTTACCGAAAACAATAATATTTGCCATGTAATTAATACAACTGCTAAGAAGCCTATTTTAGGTTTAGTGAAAAATATATACAGAGTGGGCACTAAAAGAATAAAATAATTAACTACGCTAAACCCGTCAACATTCGACGGGGGGACGTATATTTGTGAGTAAGGTATGGTACTGTCGTGAGCAAAAAAAATAGGACAACTATTTTTTTCTAATATAAATCTGTCTCTATTTGCACACTTGCAATGAATTTTGACAAATAACTGACCATGTCACAAAAATTAAAGTTAGATGTACCTACACAACTAGATTTTAGCAAAAATACGTTGTCCCATTTTTTTGCGCACTTCGTTTTTATGAACTTCATCTCAATTAAGAATGCAGTTGTTTAAGTTATAAACGGAGCTCGGTTTACAAAAGCACACAGGAATTTCCAAGTAAGTGGAATCCCCCTAGGGTCAACTCAAGAAACAAAAAGTAACTGAAAATTTGCAACTTAAATGTTCCTACAATTAATGATTTTTTATTTATTTGCTTTCATCATGATTAGAGAATATTATTTAGGTATTAAGCAAATCACAACATACACACTTTTTTATTTATTATGATATTACCTTCTTCTGCATATTGTTGCCCTAATCTGGGCTCGTTAATATACTAGTTAGGTAAATACTTTAAAACACTCATTATTGCAGAACCAATTAAAACAACTACTCTTCTAGCTCATTCTGACGAAGTATTGAATTACATGATAGGATTCTTAGCATTTTAAAGCAAAAAAATATATTAAAAATACTTAAATCATTTATTTAAATTCAGTCATTCACACTTTTTTATTTAATATGAAATTATCTACTTTCTGTACATTGGTACCTTAATCTGGTCAGGCTAATATACTACTTAGGAAAACACTTTAAAACACTCATCATTGGAGAACCAATCAAAGCAACTACTCTTCTAACTAATACTGACGAATTGAATTACATGATATTATCCCTAGCGTTTTAAATTTGGGGAAGTAGTACACCTCTCCAAGGTAACTGAAGGCGCATATACCTATTCAATTTATTACACAGACGTGTGGATTAAAAGGTGAAAACAGAGTCAATTTTAAGGTAAATCGTACTAGTGATCTTTTTATAAAAAAATATTACCACCATTTTATAATTTTGTTAAAATATCTGGAGTGGTTTTAGGGTAATAAAAAGGTAAATATTACGTTTTATCAAGGATTAATCGATTCGAAGTGAAGTTAGCAAAAAGTTATTTTACATTTTTTCTTACACTAAAAATATCATCGTACTCGCCAAAATCGCAAAAAAGTTCTGTCCTTTTATATGGGCCTTTTCCAGTTGACTTGTTTTAAATCTAATCACCTTTGAAATGGTCAAATTTTTAACTCCACAATAATGAAAGCTTAAGGCTTTGTAGTTTGTTTCTGTCACTATTTGTTGTTTAAATAATTATTCAGTTTTTTCATTATTTCTTTATTTCAACAAAATTTGGCACAATGGGGTTTTAAAGGATCTATGTGGTAATATTTTTTTTATAAAAAATCCCAAATACAATTTATTTGAAAATTTTTCACCCTTCTAATCCACACGCCTATGGAATAAATTAAATAGGTATATGCATTTTTAGTTACGAAAAGTGGGAAACACTGTATAGAAATATTCTTAATAAAATATTTCATTTCAATATTACTTATAACGTATTTTCGGATCTGGCAAGAAGTCTGTTGTGTTTTACTAAATTTTTCCTTTGTGAACTTGGCTAGTTTTACCAATCAGAGACAAGGATACAGGTTCCCTATCTTTATGTACACTGCATTCTTATTTGAGATCGAGTATAGGAAAAGATAAGACCATTGCGTTAAAACGGGGCTGGTAATTTCTTGAAAATTTCTTGAAAATATGAGTAAGTTCAGGGTGTGCCTGGAATAATTTCTGGGATACATTTTTAAACACATTTCCACTCCATCGAATCTCGACGGGGTTAGTCTAGTTAATAAACAAAACCTATTTTCTATTTTTATTTGGAAACAATATCACACGTAATTTCATTTTGATGGGACATTTCAAATTAATTCGACTAGCTGTGTATAAATAAAAGCGAAACGGCTTATCAATCATAGTATTTATGAAGGGTGTGTACTGGGCCTATCATGTCCTATTACGTTTTATATCGTGCAGCACGGCGTAAGCTAATTTTAATTTAAATTTAAACCTAAGATGTAAATGAACTTCTAATGAATCTGCGTTATTTTAGTAGAAGCACGCCATAAAACAAATAAACGTAATCAGTCAAGCAGGCCAAACATCACGCAATATTTCAAAAAGCACATGTAAAACAGTCGTTTACACAAAGTTTGATGGACGCAGGCCTCCAGGTAAACCAACATAGTACGGGCGCCAGTGTCGCCCCTTTTTTGAAAAATCTTCTTAAAATTAATTTCTTATTTTTTGTGTTGTATTTAGGCCGTGTTCTCACTAAATCGACTCCTGCAGGCGCACCAGCTGTACAAAGGTTGACAAGAACATTTAATTTCATTTAAAATATGTGTCAACGCTGTACGTGTTTAAAACTGAGACTTTTTGTGTTATTTATTGACGTAATAATATGGTGGAAAATGACTTCCTGCTACCCTTATTGTAGACCGACGTGCTCTTGTCATTAAAATAAATATGTTAATAAAAGACGTTGATTAACAAAAATGTTTACAGCTAAAAAAAATTTTGCGAGTAGTTTATCACTTGAAATTGTTAAACAAATCGAAAACACTAGACGGAACATGGCTTGGCAGGATCAAAGTTGTTCCGCAGCGAATACCCTTTAGGTATTTATTGCAGAAGGTTTAAGTAGATGTAACACTCATCGTTCTCTTCTGTCGTAAAATCAATGTATATCTAATTTACCATTTTTTAAGGGTTCTCAATGTATAGGTAAAAGCATGTATCTCTATTTCGATTGAGAATCCTAGTCCGTTTTCGGATACAACAATTTACTTTTGGAGAATACGCTATTCGCTCCTTCCTTCTCTTTGTATATACGTGGCCGTGTTTGTTTTTTACGTATGCACAAATGATGTCACATTCGAAATGGAGACATGATCGAAATCTAATAATCTAAAAATCTGAATGCATATATTCTGAAAGAGATCAAAGTGTTGAGTTTATTCTTTTGTTTTTTTAAATTAGCCACCTAGACAAATGCGTTGTTCCGCCAAGGAAGTGGCAAGAGTTTGTTGTGTGGATAAGTTACATTATTACGATAGAAAAAAGATACACCAAATTTAAACTAATATAGCAACCAAAAGTGACGCTGGCTCCTGTGCTAAAAAGCACATGTAAAACAGTCGTTTACATAAAGTTTGATGGACGAAGGTCTCCAGGTAAACCGACATAAATAAAACAGTTGACTGAGTTCTTCACATGTCAAGTCAGTGCCCACTTCAGAGAAAAAACTGTAGTAAATTTTCTTTTTATTACGTTTTTGTTGTCGACTCGCACCGCAACCGAGTCTATTATTCACAAATTTTGGAAGAGGAGAGCCGTTGAAGCGGACGAAATTTGATAAACGACCGCATCTCTTTATATAAAATCATGAATAATATCTTTGGTATAGAACAGAGCCCTTTGTATTTTGCTCAAATGTACGTATACGTTTTTAATATAAATTCCGTTACTAATTACAAGAATTGTGATAATAACTACAAACTAAGGCCCGGTACTTTCATCTCCCGTTAATTCTATTCTATAGATAGATCCCATGAAAACAATTATTGACATAATTGTATCAAAGGAAATTATCTGGAGAATAAATTTAATTAGAAATAAAAGTACCGGGTCTAAGAGTAATAATAATGTGTATACTTTTAAGGCATAATAAATATGCATATATATTTCTTTACAAACTTGCTAATTTTCTTCATACGGCACGGTAAATTTTTTTTTTTTTTTTTTTGAGAAAATTTCTCGGACATGAAAACTTCATAATGAATGCCATGTTTTAATATATTTTTTAAATGGCAATACCCCGCCCGAGCCCTTTTAAATAAGATATTTCCAAATCGTTGGATAGGAAGAAGGAGTGGTAATAGTGTGGTCAGCCAGATCCCCATATCTGACAACCCTCGATTATTTTCTATGGGAATACCTTAAAAGCAACGTATACGTGAATGGCCGGTGAATGTGGAAGATATAAAGGAAAGAGTTCAATAAATACGGCGCATATTACCGGAAATTATCGACAACGTTCAAAAAGAGTATATTAATCTTCTTGACTATTGTCAGGCTGCGAGCGGAGCATAATTCGAACAATAATTTAGTTATTTTTGAAATTTCTTCATCTTTAATAAAGTTATGTTTTTAAATTTCAAGATCCTCATGTCGATATTTACCGTTGTGTGTAAAAAACGTACAAAAAATGGGGGGTTGCCATTAAAAAAAATATATTGATGACGTCACAGCTTTGTAAAAAAAATTTGAAAGATATGAAATGACCTCTTAACATGTAGGAGCGAAAAAAATGAACATAGAAATAATAGTAGGCGACACAAATATAAATATAAAGAACACGAACTCAGAGGAGGTTAACAGTTACTTAAATATTGTAAATAAATTTAACTATACCTCATATATTAATAATTACACGAGAGAAACAGAACAAACATGCTCATGCATTGACCATATATTCGTCAAACATAAAAATGGCAATAATGACAATATTAATTTCATATTATCCATTATCAAAACCAGCATCACCGATCACTATCCAATCACTCTTAATATAAAATTCACAAACCAAACAGAACAGACACCCACTACTACAAAAAAACAATACCAATAATAAAATATGAAAAATTATCCAAAGATCTGGAAAGAGAGCAATGGCTTGACATCTTAAGTAATCCTAATGTTGAGGAAGCAACAAACATTTTTATTAACAAATATAAAAACTATATAAAAGAAAACACTATTGAAAAAACTCTAACAAACAAATCAGTTAAAATCAAGCCATGGATAACACATGGTCTACTGAACTCTATAAAAAGGCGAGACAGAATTAAAAAAAAACTAATTCTACAGCCCGATAATCTGGAATTAAAAAACTATTACAAAAGTTATAGAAACCATGTAACAAAATTAATAAAAATAACAAAAGATTTATATTATAAAGACAAAATCGCGGAAGTAAACAATAACTACAAAAAAATTTGGCAAATAATATCTGAGGCTACAAATGAAAATGAACAAAATAATGAACATATTTCACTGGAGGAAAATGGCAAACTAATAAACGATAACGTATTGGTTGCGAATATATTTAATGACTTTTTTATAAATGTTGGAATCGATCTGAAAAATAAAATAAATCACAATCAGGGCCCAACCACTAATAAAATACCTATACAACCTAAATCCCTATACCTACCAGAAATAACAGATAATGACCTAATACTGCAAATAAGCAAATTAAAAAATAACTCTGCACCAGGGCTAGATGGTATTACTGCAATAACAATTAAAAAAACCCACACATACATTTTAACACCACTTAAATACATAATAAACAATATTCTAAACAGTGGAGTAATCCCCAATAAATTTAAAGAACCTGTCGTCACCCCCATTCATAAATCTGGCAAAAAAACAGATAAAAATAATTATAGACCTATCTCTGTCATTAACAGTTTTGCAAAAGTCTTCGAAAAAATCCTCAAAATAAAATTAATGGAATTTATTAATAAATATAAAATACTATCTAAAAACCAATTTGGGTTCATCGAAGGTAAGGGAACTGAAGACGCCATATATTCACTAGTTAACAAAATTATAGAAAATTTCAACAAAAGCAAAAAAACCATTTGCACTTTCCTAGATTTGAGAAAAGCATTCGACACTGTCCCACATGATGAATTATTAGAAAAATGTGAGAAAATAGGCATTAGAGGAAATGTACTGACGCTTTTCAAAAATTACCTCGCAGAAAGAAACCAACGCGTAAAAATTAATAATTGCATGAGTGACAACAAAATAGTACGCATTGGCATTCCCCAAGGCACCGTATTAGGCCCCATTTTGTTCTTAATATATATTAACGATCTATGCAACATCGACATAAAAGGACAAGTACTATCTTATGCGGATGATACTGTTCTGATATGTGAAGGTGATAATTGGGAAGACACACTGGAAAAATCAAGACACACACTACAGAAAGTATCGGAATGGCTCAATAGTAATTATTTAACACTGAATAAAGAGAAGACAAAATTTCTAACATTTGCCCCAACAGCTGCTGATACACCTAATATAACTAATATAAAATACGAAAATACATGTATAGAAAGAGTTAGAGATATAAAATATCTAGGAGTAATTGTGGATGATCATCTAAAGTGACATAAACATTCGGAACATGTAACCAAACGAATTAGGCGGATAATACCAAAATTCTATATGCTACGTGACATATTAACCAGACAAACCCTATTGGTTGTATATAACTCTCTAGCTGAATCCATCTTAAGATACTCAATAAGTTGTTGGGGCGGGACATACAGTAATGCCTACACAACTATTCGAAGTTCGCAAAATTATTTATTAAAAGTCATATTAAAGAAAGATAGACTATATAGTACAGAATAATTATACAAACAAAATAAAATCTTAAATATAAAAGGTCTTTATATATTAGCAGCAATTATATTATTATTGGCAGTAAATAACATAAATACATACCATCAGACACGATCACAAAGCAAGGAATTATTGAAAGTGCCAAAATACAAAAAAAATGTTTGTCAAAAGTTTGTGAATTTTTATGGTCCTAAACTATATAACTTATTACCCACGGATCTTAGAAAATATGATAATATTAAAAAATTTAATAAAACCGTAAAGAATTATACAATAGATAATATAGATATACTTAGTGCAGTTCTCAAACATTGAATCATTGAAACAATACAGAAATTGTTAAACTATTATCCATACAGCAATAAATCTTTTAAATCCTTACTTGCAATTAGTACAAACAACAAAATTTAAGCAGTTCTACTGTTATTAGCATTACTAGTTACATAAGAATAGAAATAGTAACCGTAATTGTAAGTTATGCAAATTGTAATTATAATTGTAAGCATGTAATAATGAATTGTACCTTATGCATGAACTTACAATACAATAAATAAAAATAAAAATAATAAAAAAATTTTCAAAACAAAAAAAAAATGTACACTTTCTATCAAAAACAACTATTTTACGAAAGCAATGTTAGCACTGTATAGATTATACACCTATTCAAACGAAATTTCGGCATTAGAAATTGGGATAATTACATAAAAGGCTATGAAATCAAACCACTGCACTATACTGGGTAACTTGATATATTGAGAACTGCGGTTTATGCCCGCCTCCTTCTTACAATGTTCATTCACAGGACACAAAAGCCCCAGTTTTTATAAAAACTGTATCGTGATTCACTTGGTCGTATCCTCGGCCCGTAAAATACCCGTATCCGCTATTTTTTATAAACTTATAGGATGATATCAACAACTGTCATTGTTAGCAGATTTTCTGATGTTTATTGTAAGTTGAAACTGTCAATTGTCGGGGATTAAGTATATCATCATTGTACGATTTCGTAGAGGGAAAATGGGGCAGTGTAGCGAATATAATGGTGGATTAAGTTAAAATCAACATAATCGCTTTATGTTAAATCAGTTCGAGGGTTTGATAGGGTTTAATATGGTTGGCTGGCTGAAATATGCCAGCTGCTGTCGCCATGTTACAAATTTTATAATATGGTGTATTATATCCAAGTAACAATTTAAATATCCTTTAGATATTTATTTTTTATTTATTTGCTTTTATCATGATTAGAGGTAGGTAAATACTTTTTTCTACAATCGAGCGAAAAGTGCAACTTTGCCAAAACAAAGCGCAAAGTTGCATTTTTCCGAGGAGCGAGCGTTTTTTTTACTTTGTGGCTCGCCGAGCGACAAAGTAAACGCTTAGATACCATGGAAACCATAATAAAGAAACGTCTGAATTCCAAAAACATTTAGATTTTGTTATACATAGATATAAATCATAAGATGACAGTATTTAAAAAAATAATTAAAAGGTACTAAAGCAATTTTTTATTTTATTTTGCAGTAAATACCATTTTAACAAACATTTTTACAAAAACATGTAGCGCAAATTGATGCTTACGTTTTGAAATTTGAACTGTCAAATTTGAGGTTATCAATAATTATTAATTTTTACCAAAAATTTTTATAAAAACACCGGTTGTAGAAAAAATCCAGTGTGTAATTCGATCGCAAAGTGACATTGCCGCTCTCGCGAGATAGCCGCGCTTCGCTACGCGTCGCGCGGCAAACTTCTCGCTCAGAGCGACAATATATCACTTTGCGCTCTTAATACACAAATAGCTATTATTCACAATCATACAAAACTAATCAAATTGTCTTACATGTCAAAAGTTGGAAAGTATGACATTTCTACTTCATTCGACAATTGAACTAAAATGTGACATTTCAGTTTGGAAAGTAGTCACTTTCTTACCAGTTTTCGGGTTGGAAAGTGAGCATTTGCCAACCTGTGTTTTTTAATTTTTTTACTTTTTTCTGGCAATAAATTTTTGTTGCTCGCTCGGCAACTTCCCTGAGTTCAGGCGGAGTACATCCCATTTCACTATCGGCTATCGGTATTATTATCCTGCATTTTCTATAAATAGAGGCAACACAAATGACGCGAGGCAACTTTGATATTTGTCGTCTTACATAAGAATTTGTTGTTCATTCAATAAAAACATAAAATGCTATTTAAAAATTTAGTAAGCGATCTTTTTGACTTTTTGTTCTTTAAGGGAGATGATTGTGAATAAAATAGTATACAAACCTTGGTGGAAAGTTTCATTGCTGTCTCGAGAATTAGTTGACCTCGCCGCTTCGCGCCTCGATCAACTATCTCAACTCTCGACAACAATTAAACACTTTCCACCTCGGTATGTAATATACTATAAAACACTCACTATTGGAGAACCAATCAAAACAACTACTCTCCTAGTTAATACTGACAAAGTAATGAATTACATGATAGGATTTCTAACATTTTAAAACAAAGAAATATATTGAAAATACTTACATCATTTATTTAATTCAGCCATTCACACTTTTTTATTTAACATGACATTTTTGTATTGGTACCTTAATCTGGTCACGCTAATATACTACTTAGTAAAACATTTTAAAACCTAACTAGTATATTATCGTGCCCAGATTAGGGCAACAATATACAGAAAGTGGTAATTTCATAATAGATAAAAAAGTGTGCAAGTGTGATTTGCTTAATACTTAAATAATATTCTCTAATCATGATGAAAGCAAATAAATAAAAGATAATTAACTGCAAAAATAAATCAAAAGTAGGCTTGTAAATAATAATATTGAATGTTTCTGTACTCTACTGATGAGAACTAACGAGTTCGAAAAAACGTATACAACTTTTCTAGAGTTGTCAGTATTAGCTAGAAGAGTAGTTGTTTTGATTGACGATTTACTGACCTTTATTTTCAATTTCACCATTTACGTCACAAAAAAATGCATTTATTTCCAAAGCGACTCATCTAATAAAAAATAAGTAGATATAAATAATGTAATGACAATGATAATCAAGAAAAACAATATAGGTTAAACCGTAGGTATTGTAGCTCATAAACTGGTCTTCGCTGTAAAGAGTTCTCGGGCACGCTTCGTTCAACCTACGAGTAAATCCAGACAATGTTGCATTTTACCAATCTCTCTCTTTTACGTTCTCAGGTTTACATCAGATGAAATAGTACCGCCATCTAGTAACGCTAGCTTAACTTAACTGTGTATACAGTGAATTTTTCAAGAATTATTATATTAAAGTGTTTATTAATATATATTTATGTATTTAATCCTTGTTTTTAATTTAAGAAGTTTAATATTTAAGTTAAAGTTTGTGCTTGTTTAAGTAGAGAGAAATTAAGGTACAACGAATTATAATGTATAATGGTAGTGCATTTGAAATTATTGAAATTTCACCAGCCGCCACTGCTAGAGATTTAGTTATAGTTTTTTGAAAAAAGAATATTCTGTCAAGACCTTCTTTATATTGCTATTGGAAATTGAAATTCATCTCCGTCAGTTGGTCTGTAGGTTTCTACGTATGTATGGAAATAAGTCGCAAATCTTAATAAGGCATATTACTGAAATTTGGTTCAACTAGGTTCTAAGGGATGCTCTTTAAGATGGTAGTATTAGATTTCTGTTAAAAAAATCGCTAATATGGCCCCACCAGATTTTTTATCCCTTGTACGTACGGCTATGGTAAATTTCAAATTTTACAGTATTGTTGAACTTGAACATGGTTTCAAAAAATTGAGTATGTGTATTTTCTGTAACTAGAAAATGTTTATGATTTTCTTAACAACATCATAAGTACTATTAATAGTCACATAAACTTAGGTTATTTCGCCATTTTTGGACATTTTATACATTTTTTTATTTTTTTACATAAAATATGCACAATGTACCAACTTACTGTTAGATGCTTACGAAACCCTTGGAATCTAAGATTGTTATATGTAAAAACTGGGATAGTACATTGTGCACATCTTCTCCAAGAAAATTAAAACATCATCAAACGACGTCAAAAATTCTCAAATACCTCAAACAACGCAACGTAGAGTTTATAAGGCTATTTATGACACATAAGATGTTGTTAAGAAAAATATAAGTATGCAACTAGAAACTACATATCCTCAACTTTTTGAAAGCAAGGTCAAGACAGACCAAATAAAAAAAATTGACCAAACCATAGCCCAAAAATGGTCCTTATCAACATAGAGTCCAAGAAACCGATCCGTCAATTTTAACAGAGTTATGGGATTGCATCGCTTTGGAATGAGGCACACTGTATATCCTTCAATATTATAGACATCTCTAGGATTAATTGATACGATTTCTAAATGTTTATTCTCAAAATTCACGATTATTTGTTCAACGTAAACTGATCATCGGACGAGACCCATAAATAACGCAGACCCATCTGTTCAAGTTATAAGTATTATATAGAAATGAGCAAATCTATTAACAGTGGTTTCATGATTCTGGTAGCTGAAGGTATCGCATTTCACCAGCTTTACCTGGCTACCCTAACACATATACATACGCTTGTAGTATTCCCAGAGATGAATGGCCAAGATTAGGTTAGGAATGTCCCCAGTGTAGGTGTCTTACGTATATATAATTTAAGCACAATTGCTTATAAAATAGTTGAACAATGACAGCGATGCCAAGAAGGCGCTTGTATTAAAATATATTCGAGGTAATTTGAAACTGAAGCCCGCGCATCAAAATTAATCGTGGGAGATTTAAGGAAAGATTAAGACGGATTTTGTTTTTTTTTGAGACAATTTTTTCAATATTTAGGTTTTTGATTGTTATGCAGGGTCTCAGAAATGGATGATCAACGAAGCGCGTGCACTACAAAATTACTAAAGAAAATATTATACCCACCTGTGTGTTTTTTAATTTATGGGTGTTGGATTTGTCGGTGGTAATGGGGGGTGGCTAATGCCAAAAATTTTTTTGAGACCTTAGCTTCTCATATACTAAATACCAATTTTATGGACTCTTACTTGCTTGATTTACCTATTTACCCCATTTATCCCAATTTATCCCCAACCAATCAAATAATAAGATCAAAATATATTCTAGTTCCAGATCTCGCTAAAATACATAAATGGGTACCAAATTTTAAGTCAATATCTTAAACGGTTCCGAAGTAATCATGCGCACAAAAAAAGTTACAGGAGGTTTTGCTCAAACTTAAAATCTCGACGTTTCATGACATTTTAAGACTGTTTGAACAATGAAAATTTCTTTCAGATGTGAAACGAAGCGTCGACTATTGCTTTTATGGTGGGCGGTGCCATGAACGTAATTTGACAATTTCTCCTACATCACTGAACCGATTAAAAAAATTTTTTGATAGGCTTTTAGATACATCTTTATAGAATGGTACTAGGTTACTGATAACTTAAGAAAGAAACAAAATTTCTTGTGCGCAAATCAAAAAAAAATGTTTCGATGGCTTCAATATTCTTTTATCATTCTATCAAGTTTTCTCTAAAAGACTATCAAAATATTTTTTCAATCGGTTCAGGGATGTAAATTGTCGAATTACGAAATCATTTTCTTTAGGACGGCACCACCACCTTTATAATCACCTTATAAACAGATGCCTTTGTTGTATACCTATCTTACACTCTGTTTTGGTACCTATCTAACAAGAAAAAATCCAATTAGCGGATACCTAAGTGAACTGCCTCCCGGTGTAATGTGCGTTTATCAAGATACCATTATCAAAGCCAACGTAAACGGGGACAAAAAGGCGTCTAAAAGAAAATAATAACCGGTCTTTGCTTTTTATTGTTAACCATAATTAATAAATATATGTATAAATTGATAATACTTTTTATTGTGAAATAATGCAAAACCCTTATCTCCTCGTGCCAATTTACCCTAACATCAATGAGAGACGTCTACACACTTATGCAAGTTTTTTTTTTCTATCCAAAAATACAAAATCTTAAAGAGGATAAATCTGACCAAATAAACAACAACTTAATAAGATTCCCTCTTAATGTCAGTATGGATATTTTATTCGTATATTACGAAATAACTCAAACTCCCACACCGTTACCTTGCTTTTCTGCTCAATGACTTTTGCTGGGCCGCCGTTATCAAAACTTGGTCTTTTTGCTAACTTTTTTATATTTTATAAATAATCCAAGAAAAATCGACATAAAAATATTGAAAGTTGGAAAAAAAAATGTAACGGACTGAACTTTTGCAAGCACCTTAGTATTAGGATTCTTAATAATTTGTGACAATTCCTTATCGATTTGACCACTGCAGGGTCAATTACACGGGGTCAAAGGTCGCGAAAACAGTATTTTGCAAATATCTTGAAAATGGTGCACTTTTCGAAAAGAAGACATAATTTACTAAACCAAATAAGTAGGTATAATATATTTCACAAAAAAACCCATATTTCCTACAACTTTTCATATGAATTATGAAACTGATAGTTTATTTTTTTTTTGAATACAATCTATAAAATGAAGATTATTCTGATATTCTATTCAGCTGTTGTGCTCTAAGCAGACAGCTGCCAATCATTCATTTAAAATAGCGCCTGTAATTTGAGACAAAACTAATATTACTTCAACTTACGAACTATATTACTTTACAACATCTGCAATAAATTAGTTTATTTAGTGAGGTCAATACATGATATTAGCATACATGGGGAAATTTAGTTGCCTAAGAAATATCTACCAACATTTTATTGAATGCTTTTTACTCCAGTCAAATAGAAACAATTTCGACGTTTGAAGGAAGTGACTGAAACTTGGCAAAGATATGCATTAAGGTGTATTATTAAACATTCTAAAAGTCCTTAAATCTGTTGCCCTCGAGCCGCCATATCGGAAAAATGGTGGTCCGATTCAGCTTTTTGCAGGTTCGCTGATTTATATCCAGTGATATATAATTATCATTATATATATCACGATATATATCATGATATTTATAGTGAAATAAATATCACTTTTATTGATATATACCATATTTCTGCAAAAACGCTTAAAATTGTGAGAATATGGTAACACTGTTTTGATTATGTGAACTACTGCTGCTGCTATTAACAAAGAAGGGACTTCCCGTCTGCAAATCAATATCTAACCTACATTATTTTATATTATTATATGCTGTCCCCCATTGTGGTTTCACAGAAAATGTCCTCAATTCCCGTGATTTCACTAGCACAACAAAAACCATCAATTTCGCCCCTCCTCGCTCGCCAAAAAATTCACATTCTCCTCCCCCACCGCTCATCATTTTTTCTTTAATGCCTTATTTATATATACGTCCTGGCGAAGTTAGCTAATGCTACTCTACCACTTAACCAGGACGGTGAGATGAGTTACGGTCACCCATCCAAGTGATGGACTCACTCGGCCGTGCTTAACTTCGCCGAGTCACTGAAACCGGTACCGTACCTCAATTATGAGACCAGTTAAAAAAATTTTTTCACATTTCTCCCAAATTGAAATTGAAAGTAAAACAAGCTAAAAACGTACTCTTGGCCAATTTACTGAGCTTTTTATATATAATTGTTACACATTCTATAGGATACTCTTCGCAGTTTTCTTGTAAATAATGTTTGTTTTTGGACATCCTAAATTTTGTGATACCATCTTTGTTGTGAAAAAATTATATGAAAAAAAAAATGAAAAAAAAATATGCAAACTGTGTGGGATTCGAACATGGGACCTTTGGATTGCAACGCAAAGCTTTAGCCGCTGCGCCAGCACATATTGCTACGAATATTGATTGTCTGTGATATACCTGTATATTTCGACAATCATACATATTTCAACTCGTACTTCTATGAAATATATATTAGTAAAATTCATAAACAAAAAAAATATATTATGGAAATTTAATTTCGCAAGATTTCCATTTTAGTACAAGCGACAAAAATTAAGAGAATTTTTTTTTTTTTTTAATTAAATAATTAATAACTTTTTTATTTACCGATCGATTTTCTTCAAAAACAATAGGGTTCTTGCTCTAGCTAACACTAACTTCGTTTCTAAATTACAATACAATCGGACTTTTCTTTCTTAAGTTATCGTGCTTACAAGAAACGTGACGGGCGGACGGACAGACGGACGGACAGACGGACATTTTGAAAGTTGTTCAGGATTCGTTCACTAACACAATGATGTACAATTATTTTCTCAGCGAGCGATATTTACGATTTTAGAAATGTGCCGATCAAACACAATATACTCTTCGTTTTTGCGAAGAGTATAATAATATAATCTACAATTGTATCAAAGGTTACAAGTGCCTGCGGATGCTGAAAGGCTGACTTAATAAAGTGTTCTGCCATTTGACAAAATTGCAGCAGTGAAACGTGTGAGGACGTAGTGGTAAGTTTTTCAATTAAGAATTTTTTAAATTGAATTTTCTCATTTTTTTCAAATGGAACACCCTGTATATTTTTCAACGATGTGATGTGGAAATGAAAAGCGAACATTTTTTGTAAGTACTTCCCTATGACTAATTGCAACCATTTTCGTTTTATTTCGCAATAAGTACAAAATTCAAGAATAAACTTAAAAAACAAAGGTTTCTCCAAATAATTCATTAGAAAAAATTATAATAAGTACTCCATATGTTGTCCCCACTTATTATAATGAGTGACTTCACTCACAACGAAAAAATTTTGTATGTGGAAATAATTGTTTATGGAACTTTAATAATATAATATTTGAAATCCTCTACCCCAAAAACCCATAAAACGATACCCCACATCGGTAGTGGGGTGGGGTGGTGATAGGGGGTGGTAGTGGGGGTGGATGAAGTAAAAAAATATTTCGAGGTTTTTTGTTCTTGTACACATACTAAATCACATTTTTTTTCATCCCCTTTAATAATGGGGTAGCGGTGGTAATGGGGGTGGCTAATGCCAAAAATTTTTTTGTGACCTTAGCTTTTTTTGTATATACGAAATACCAATTTTATGGACTCTTACCTGCTTGATTTATCTATTTACCCCAAATTTACCCCAATTTACCCCCCAACCCTTCGACGGAACAAGACGAAAATATAATCTAGTTCTAGATCTCGTTAAAGTACATATGTGTACCAAATTTCAAGTCAATATCTCAAACCGTTCCAGAGTAAACATGCGCACAAAAAAAAAAGTTACAGACCGACAGACAGACCGACAGACAGACCGACAGACAGACCGACAGACAGACAGAAATTTTTTTTTCGCTCAAACTTAAAATCTCGACGTTTCGTGACATTCTAAGCCTATTTGAACAATAAAACTTTTTAAAAATTTTTTTGTCGTTACTATACTTCCACTGGATGTGGAAGTAAAAACTAAATAAGAAAACATAAGCGCCAATATATCAAAATTTTCCAATGGAGATGCATGCGCATGCGCAAATATACTGATTAAGGTAGCCTAGGTGGAGTCTAAAGGTAAATTCGGATACTAGTAATTACCGTCCGAGAACTGTCAGGAGTTTGCGCAGTTACTTTTGACGCATTCGGATTTGGAACTGCGCAAACTCCTGACAGTTCTCTGACGGTGATTTTCAGAACCCAAATTTACGTTAAAAGTAGTTGAGAGTTGACTAAGTAGAATAGTATTACTATGAGAAGATGACAGGCAAAAATATGCGCGGAAACGAGTTTGTACACTCCACATTGCACCATTCTAAGCTAATGAGAACGAATTACGTGACATTTAATGTGGACACCAGTGGCGGCGGTGGCCTGCAGTAGAATGGCGGCGGCGGTAATAATAATAAAACAACTTTATTAGGCAAGGTTTAGTACAAATTACTATTCTTACACTTCTCCTGAACAAAGGTTACTCGTAACAGTTGGCAAATTTCAATCTCCTTAACCACGAAACTTTGATTGCAATTACACATCCCTATACCGCAGATGACGCCATGCCACTGGTAAAAATATTCGCGCATGTTGGCTCCGCCTCTGTCATCTTCTCATAATAATACTACTCTACCTGTATCCATTTTATTAGATTCATGTATTACAAATAATTATTTTAGTATTCTAGTTTTGCAAGGTTAAAGCACTACTTGATTTTTGATGGAGCTATGAAGGTATGGTGGTCTTTAATTGCCGAAATACTCAATATGGAGTAATTTGCCCATGAAAACTTTTTGCTCAGGATGACAAGAGCTACAGCATATAAATAATCCAGACAATTTCTCTGAGACCTAATTTCGATAAAATTATAGCAACGTTATATTAAACAGTAAGGTATATAAAATAAAACGTATTCTGTTATTTTTATCCTATCACGCAGGATTTACAGGAGCCACACATTTTGTTTACTCATGTTTATAAGTAGTTTTTTGTTTATCGATAAGATTTCTGTAATTTTATACATATATTCACATAAAAACAGTATACCTGGCTATAATGAGATATACATCTCCTTTATAAGGGTACACGTATATATATTCTGAATGAAACTTTATATCTAATGTACTATTCTGATAAAGAAAACGATTTGCTTTGTTAGATGGCCGATTAATTATGATATAAATGATAGAGATATCTTTTAAATTAACGACGAACGACGGGGTAGTTAATATCAGTGGTGTATTTATTGGGGTTCAGAAAATACTGAACTCTCAGTAAGTGGCAAAATATTATAGTCAAACAGAGTTTTTAGGTTAGGTTCAGCGGCGGCTGGTGAAATTTCAATATTTTTTTTCTCATCTGTGGCGCATGGGACCCATACGAAATTTGGGAAATAACATCTAGAGAAGCACTTCTCTAATGACCCCTAAAAAATTTTGAAAAAGCAGTTTGCGAAAAAATTTTTGAAAATTTGCTAGCCTCCCCTGGGTCTAGGGACCCCTGTTTACTTTTATTTTTTTTTGTCATATGCATTTGACTTTTCATAAAAATGCATCGACAGATTTTAGAGTTTGTGAAAATATTTTCATTACTAACTGAAATACAATGAACTGAAATTTTGTAATTTACAATTTAACAAATTTTTATTTCAATTCGTTGTATCTCAGTTAGTAATGAAAATATTTTCACAAACTCCAAAATCTGTCGATGCATTTTTATGAAAAGTCAAATGCATATGACAAAAAAAAATAAAAGTAAACAGGGGTCCCTAGACCCAGGGGAGGCTAGCGAATTTTCAAAAATTTTTTCGCAAACTGCTTTTTCAAAATTTTTTAGGGGTCATTAGAGAAGTGCTTCTCTAGATGTTATTTCCCAAGTTTCGTATGGGTCCCATGCGCCACAGACCAGAAAAAAAATATTGAAATTTCACCAGCCGCCACTGGTTAGGTTATACAGGCGCCATAAACCCTATAAAGCGGTTGTGTTTTTTATTGCTCAAAGGGTTTAGAATAGGTTTTAAAATAGTCTACAAGTTTTAAGAACTATAATAAGACCAATGATACTTTAAATATAGTTCTACAAGAATAAATCGGCTTACTCAAAGCGCAATTGGTAATTTAATAGATATTTTAAGACAAAATATGTTTGAAGTAGAATTATTCACAACTAATAGGGTTTATGCATTCAGCCGCCATTATTTCTAGCAACGAGGCAATGTAAAACGGTCAGCCCTATTATTAGATATACTCCAAATTGAGCAAAAAATGTAATATATACCTGATAAAAATATTTTAGATAGGAATTAAAAACATTTACATTCGTAACCCTTTAATATTTTCTATTGTGACAAACCAACATTATTTATTAGTGGTTGATGGTTTGTGTTTTAATGCTGGTAACGGGTATAAACCAGAAAGGTGTTAGGAAAGGAACGTTTTAAATAGTCGACGTTTCGTCACAATTTATCGACATCCTCAGGACTCTACAATTGAACATATTGATGTAGTTTTTTGTAGGACAATATCATATTATTATTAAAAAAACGTTGTGATTGTTTATCACTGAATAAAATATATAACAATTAATTAAACAAACCAAATAAATAAGGGTTTACCCTATTTCTGTTAACAAGGAAATATACTAAATTCAAAAAGTAATAATGTTGGAAAGTAAAAATGAAGGAAATTTTCGTGTAAAATTATTAATTAGGTTTAAAAACTTTATATATCTAATGAAATTAAACTAATGAAAAATGTATTAACTTACATTTAGGTGAGTTTTCCTTTGTCACATTGGATTTAAATAGTAAAAAACAAAGCACATTAATATAAACAAATACAACAAAACTCCTCAGCATATGAGTAACCAAGTCTATGCTGATAAGAATTATTTGAGGTATTCTACTTCCACATCCAGTGGAAATATAGTACATAACAAAAAAAAAATTCTGCCTGTCTGTAACTTTTTTTATGTGCACGATTACTCTGCAACCGTTTAAGATATTGACTTGAAATTTGGTAGGTACACGTATGTATTTTAACAAGATTTTGCAAAAGATTTTCATCTTATTCTGTTGAAAGTTTGAGGGGTAAATCGAGGGTAAATAGGTAAATTAAGCAGGTAAGAGCCCATAAAATTGGTATTTGGAATATACAAGAAAAGCTAATGTCAAAAAAAAAAAATTTGGCATTAGCTACCCCATTACTATTATTATTACTATCCCATTATAAAAGGGAGTGCAGAAAAATGTTATTTAGTGTGTATAAGAACCAAAGGCCTCAAAATATTTTTCTTACTTCCCCACTACCAACCCCCTGTGGGATACCGTCTTATGGGTTTTTGAGGTAGACGATTTCAAATATTATACTATTAAATTTCCATAAACAATTATTTCCACATACAAATTTGTTTCGCTGTGAGAGACTTGGGTAGCAAATCTGGATGTGGAAGTAGTGATTCCTTGGGCAGCGGTTTCCTTCTAAAGGATTGAATGTAGGTGAGAGAAGATTTTTTACCTAAATATGTTTCAGATAATTCTTATCAGTATAGACTACGTTGAGGAGTTTTGTTGTATTTGTTTATATCAATATGTTTTGTTTTATTATTTAAATCCAATGTGACAAAGGAAAACTCACCTAAATGTAAGTTAATATTTTATGCCTTCCTCCTTGGAGTGACAGTTGCACTCATATTGAGTGGCCAGCTCGTTCTCCCAATTTGACTCCGCTTGCTTATTGTTTATGGGGTTATTTAAAATCAAAGATCTACTTGAACATTTAAAAAACAGAATAAGGCAAGAAATTAAATCGGCCCTGAAAGGATACAAAATGTTTTCAAATAATTTCGGCAATTATTGTCAAGAAGCAACCCGTTCTCAGTTTGAACATTTAATTTAAACCGTTTCATGTTAAAATTTGTTTACAATAAAATTTAGCAATATTGAAGATACAATATTTTTCAGTAAAAAATAATAGAGAAATTCAAAAAACCGTATATTGCTGATAATAGACAATAAAATGCCATTTCATGTGAGGTACCATACGTACCCGCATTCCATTAAAAATGTTTAAAGGGGCAGCTGTGGGGCCGTTCATAAATTACGTAACGCAAATTTTGATCAAACTTGACCTCCCTCCCCCTTGTCACATGTTGTCATGTTTGAAGATACCCCCCCCCCCCCCCTAAATAAATTACGTCAAAAATTTCATCCCCCCCATCAAATAATTTTATTTTAAATGTCATTTAAATGTCGTGTAAACTTGGTTTGTCTTGTGACTAAGGATAAACCTTGTACAGTTTATACAAAAATAGCTGTTTTCTTTATTCGTGCTGAACAAAGTAAATGCAATCAGTAAGCAACCAATAGAGATCAAGAATTTTAAAAATATTTCGATTCAATTGGCTGTTTAGTGATTGTAATCACTTCGTTCAGCACGAAAAAAAAATACTTAACAAAAGTAGGTACGTCTTGGGTTAGGTATGGTATAGTATGTTATACCAAATTGGCAATACATCTTAAAAAGGTCAGAATTTTTGTGGAAAAAAGAATAACACTACGTAATACTTGATGCAATCTCCCCCTCTACGTCACAAGTTGTCATGCTTTTAAGCACCCCCCCCCCCCCCCCCCCCCCAAGAGCGTTACGTAATTTTTGAACGGCCCTTATCACTCCAAAGGTATAAAATTCTGCTAAAATAATGTCATTTCAGGATTTTACTTCAAAATCATAATTTACGTACAAAATGAATTTACTCGTTACTTATGAACCTCAATGTATATAACTAAGATGTTTCTTGTATTAAACGTCGGATATTCAAGTGTTGCTAAAAGTTTCCAATGCGCCATTTCAATATCTTCTCTCCCTTTATGCTCATCCCCATACATACGAACTTGGCCTTAAATACATACAGCTATTTATCAACTATTCTTCGGATGACAAGTTTTATATTTTATTTAAGTTGGTGCCATTGTGAACGGCGATTCGTGCTGCCATATTTATACAATTGTCACGTTATATTGGTATCGTAAATATAAGTAAATAGTTCGTCACGATGGTATAGTACGGGAGCCAGTCACCCTTTTTTTAACAATCTGTTAAAAATTTATTTCTTATTTTTTATGGTATTTAAGCTGTGTTTTAGCAAAATCCACTCCTACAGGCGCACTAGCAAGACAACGTTTGACAGGAATATTATATCAATTATGTTAAACAAAGTGTCAATGCTATACGTGTTTAAAATTGAGATTATTTGTGACCTTTATTGACATTACAGTATGATGGAAAATTATTTCCTGCCACCTTTATTGTATACCGGCGTGCTCCTGATATTAACATAAAAATCCACTAAAGTCGATTGATCGAAATGTAAAAAGCTAACATTGTTTTGCCAGTAATTCATTACCTGAAATTGTTAAAAAACTTACGCTGTCGGTCACTTGACGGACCATGGCTGGTAGGAGCAAGCAAGTTATTGTCCACCGATTATACAGTGTCACAGACTAAAACAAATCAGATGTTTCACTCAATAGTATTCCCTATGTTACCAGTTTCATTTTTTGTGATGTATACCTGCCAGGATTCTGCGCAGAAGACATAAACAGAGCAACCTAGCGGTTGACATGAAAGTTAAGACCAGCGAGTATGATCTCACAGGAGGGAGTATTTAGTACTGAAATCTCAGAGACGGAAGTAGTCAACAGCTCCACCGGTGATATTAATTATTTTGGAATGTGGTGTATTGTATTGAAGATTAGAGTTGTTATTGTTATACATTTAAGTGGTTTTTTGAGTATTTATTAGGTTACTTTTAATTATTGTTAGGCATCATAGAGGTCCCTCCTGTGACTATACTCGCTGG
Organism: Rutpela maculata; assembly: GCA_936432065.2. Classification (NCBI taxonomy): domain Eukaryota; kingdom Metazoa; phylum Arthropoda; class Insecta; order Coleoptera; family Cerambycidae; genus Rutpela; species Rutpela maculata. The sequence continues at coordinate 80,296,301 of OW386289.2, read as the reverse complement.
TTAAGACTGATTGGACAATGCGCAGATCACGGCACAAATTGGTACCTGCCTGGAGTTGATTTATTATCTAAACCATGATACGTCATAAGTGAAATATCTGATTTGTTTCTAATCTGTGACAGTGTCTCAAAAGTATGAATAACTAGTCAGGATAGCAAGATATGATATAAAAGTTGTTGAGGTCATCGGAATAACTAGTCAGGATAGCGAGATATGATATAAAAGTTGTTGAAGTCACTTGGTGACCTTGGATTCAGCCTTGAAAGGCTCGCTATCCAAGGTCATTTGAAGCAACTTTCTTTTTTAAAATAGGAACTCCTATTTTCGACCCCAATTCTGAGAGAGCGGAAAGTTTTGCATTAGACTTTAATTACCATTAGGGTCCGCTGACTGAAGGCAGGCATTGGTGATCGTGATGACCTTACAGATAGATTTTAAGGTCAAATCGAGGTCATGTCATGATCGACTTCGGCGGCTAGGGGGTTCCCATTTGATAAACGAAACTTGACCTTCAAATGACCTTAAAAATGTGTTTCAATATCAAATCCAAGGTCATACGATGACCTTAACAACTTTTATACAGGTCATTTTCTTCATATCTCGCTATCCCGACGAGTTATTCGGGTGTATCCATACATTTGGAACACTCTGTATATTGTATCTTTCAGCTATTTATTGTGGATGGTTGAAGTGGATGTAACGCTCAGAAAATGTTCTTTTGTCACCGTTTTTATCGGTCGTAAAATCAATTTATATTTGATTTACTATTTTTTAAGGGCATTCGATGCACTAGGTGGAAACATGTAACTTTATTTTGATTGAGAACCCTACCCTGTTTCTGTTATAATACCTTTTATTTTTGAAAGATTTTTGGATAATTTCTTTTTCAAAATTTAGTAAATTAAATTAACTATTAGTCAATATATATAAAAAAAACATTCCTACTATTTTTAAATTAATTTCTAATAATCGCGAATTTAAACTTCTACCCCACGACGCGCCGTCCGTCCGCCTTCTTTACACGACTACCAGGGCACGATTTTACAGATCGCTTTAAGCAATCTGTAAATTCTTACACATTCTCGTAGCTCGATTTGAACGTATGAATCATTCAGGAAGATTTTAGAACCACGAAACTTCAATATAAATATCCGCGGAAATCACAACGCCAGCAGTTCATCTCTGAGAGTCAACTTAACGACCAAAATCAAACGAGAAACAAACCGCCAAATTTTCACTAAGACAAGTGTTAACTATTAATCAATGTTATAATTAGTGGAATTTTAACTATTTTTTTTTATATATATATTTCTACCAGTGGAATGTTAGAACGTGAATGTTAATAAATAATTCTCTCGTTCTCACACTTATTTTTCGCTTTCTAAATAAAAGATCTAGTCCTAATGAACTAATTTAACATACAGGATGTTTAAAAAATGAATGCCACATTCTCAAAAAGTTATCAACAGACCTCAATGTTCTGAGTGCACAGCGACAATTACCTGGCAATACGTTGTGTTCATTTCACTACCTACTTTTGGGGAATACACTATTCGCTCCCTCATTCTCTTTGTATATATACTTGTAGCTGTGTTCGTTTTTTACGTATTCTTCATTCGTCTGCATATTCTGTACCATGAAAGAAGAATCAATGTTCCAAGTGACGTCCCATTCGAGATCGAGACATGATAGAAATTCACTAATCTAAAAATTTTAACCCATAAATTCTGAAAGAGATAAAAATAACAGTTTATTCATATATTTTTTGAAACTATCCCCCTAGATATTTTACTTTGTTTATGCCATGATTCTAGATTGACGTCGATGGCGAGTTCGTCTGTTGCTGTGTTATAGACAGGCAGAAACGATTTTGTGCGATGGCTACACTGAACCTATTTGCGAGGGAAAACTGTACAGTTGCCATAATCTTTTAATGATATTCAACGTTATCATGCAAAGTGCTTGAGTAATTTCGCGGCATTAAAGGCAAAATATAAAAAGAATTTTGAGAGAGTTTGATAAATAAGATTCAGGTCAATAAATCTTCTTTTTTTATGTTTATACTAAAAATGTTTGCAATTGCTTTACGGTACTTTACTTATTTTACATGTAAAAAACATATAAATTGACACTAATTTCTGTTCTACGTGACTCACTTAGAGCTTTCTTTGCTCCTGCCAAAGCTGTGTTCCACCTAATGGCTGGCAGCATAACTTTTTAACAATTTCAAGTAATAAACCAATGGAAAAAGTTTTTAGCTTTAAACATTTCTGTCAATTGACTTTTTTTACTACATGTTTTTGTTAATGACAGGAGAATGTCGGTCTACAATGAAGGTGCCAGGAAATAATTTTCCATCGTAGTGTAATCTAAATAAAGAACACAAAAAATCTCAACATTCAACACGTGAACACGTATAGCATTGACACATTTTTTAACATAATTGTTGTTGTCAAGCGTTGGTCCAAAAGTGTCGTTGGCTCCCATACTATAAGTAAATAGTTCGTCACGAAGTTATAGATCGAGTAGGTATTTCTTTTATTGCACTTGAGATTTGTTTTAAATACCAGCTTTTGTATGTGCAATTCTGTGAACCAGAAATGTGTCTATTTTAGGCACTTTGATTTATGATTTTTTTAGGATTTCTGTTTATGATTTTCTAGTTTCGGTTATTTATTGGCCTTTAGTGAGAACAATAGTAACGGTATTTTCGGTCCAGCATTTAGAGAAAGAAGTCTAGCTGGTTATTCTGAAAGAAACATTAAACAATTTAGAAATACATAAAAATGAAACCAACTTTTTTGTGAAGTGGTCAGGAAAACAATCTATATTTAAAAAAATGCACCGTCTTCAAAATCGATCGCTAAAAATTATGAAAAAAAAATGTCACATATTCACATATTAATTTCATCAAGCTGTCTAGTATAAGGTGAGCTAAAATTGGAAACAAGATTTCTTAGTCGAGAATATTCGAGAATATGGCGAGTGATAACTTCATTTCTTAAAATTAAATTATGTGATACCTAAATGAAAAAATTAAAATTCCATCGGAATTGCACTAAAATTGAAGAGCTAAGTGGATAAAGGTGTTATGTCACAAAAACACGTTATTGAGTAATTTAACTCGAAAGTTTTTAGGCGAGAACTTTTTTGTTATAACGACTATATAGCCTTGCATTTTGCGATGATATTGACATTTGATGTACTTTTCAGAGACAAATAACTAAAGTTGTCAGTTGTCATTATTTTCGAAAATTTTAAAAAATTAATGTACATAACACCTTTATCCGTTCATAAGTTTCACTGAAATGAATAAGGAATTAGTGAATAAAAGTGTTAAAAAATTAAACATATTTTATTATTATTAAAACATTGTACAATTTTTTGGTAGTCGGACAGTTCTACGGTTTTGAGCCACAGTTTGGTCATTTCCAAGTATTTTGTGATAATACGGCCTGTATTCTTCATTTATGAATGGTAATTGTTCTTTAAGATTGGCCAGTTTTTCTACACTTAGCCTGCCCTTGTTTTCATTAAACACCGTTAGAGCAATACCGTCGGAATTTATCTTATGCATATTCCTTTTATTTAAAATATCGACTTTGTAAAATGGAGTCATTTCATCTAGTGATGTAATAGTAGCACCCATAAGTGCCATTTTATACCGTCGCGAAAATAAACCTTTTCATTGTTCAAGTTTTTCTTCCTGTTGTACAAATTGAGTTTTGAGGCAATTCCATCAATATCCTTGAAATGATTCTTCATATCTATGACAACGGCGTCTTTGGGAGTTCTTAAAATTTCTCGATAGTGGTCCGAAACGTAGATGTTTTGATGTTTCCTTAAAATTTTCTCGACTCTGCCAAAGTCTCTGTCTGAATCTAAATATGAATGTCCCACCTCCGAAAATTTATGGTCGATAACTTTAAATTCTCTCTTTAAAATCAACAACTGGTAAAGTGGAATGATATTGAAGTTTTTATTTTGTTCACCACAGGAGTCGGGCTATATTATAATGTGATCGATCTTTTCTTGGAAATATACATTGTAAATTTGTGAAAAGGTGTGTAAGCAACTAGCAATTTCTAGGCTTTCACGGCTGACCATATCTTCAGTCCATGTGAAAAAGAACGTTTTTTTTTCAGTATTCCTCAATGTATGTATGCCAAGGTTGTAAAACCACATTTGACGAAGGTAAAATGCTTTCGATGTACTTAATTTTGGCAGCGGCATGGTTTGCTGAAGATCTAAAGTAAGAAAGCAAATCGTTCTATCTTCTGTAACTTTTGCTCCGTCTCGCTTTTGTTGTTCGAAAGCTAGTTTGTAATTTTCTCCGTATTCTTTAGTATTATTTCCAGCATCACATTTGGGAAAAAATGTGAGTCATTTCATGATCTCAATTAAACAATTTTGAATACCATGGACGTAATTTCAGCATTTTTATTGGGTAGGCAGGGATTTTTCACAGATAACCCAATAAATGTAAGCATAGCGAACCCTGTAATTCTTAAACAATAACCTTATAAACCCAAATGACCTTCGACTTGATTGGCGTAATTATCATACTTATTATTTTTTCCGCAAGAATTTCGGAATTCGCCAGATTTGCCTTAAACAATTTAATGCTCTTTAAAATATTGCCATACCAGACATCAGTTTTGCTCTTGTCATAAAAATTTCTACGGTCCAGCCCTCTTCTACTTGTCAGCATAAAAATGTTTGTACAAAAATCAACACCGCAAAGCGTCACTTTCCAGTATTTCTGATTTACAGACTAATTTGCTAGAATACTTTGGTAAATTTGTATTTTATTATTGCATTTTATATTGATAATGTCTTGTTTTTAAAACATTATTAAAACTTGCCTGGGAAGAAATTACCACTATGTGACTGATTTCTGCTGAATTGCCAAAAGGTATAAATGTGTTTACAGCAATTAGATACTCAAGTACCATCTCGACTCTTGTACCATCTCATACCATTTCGAAATTGAACGAAATGAATATATGGATTAAAACACTATCAGCACTATTTCCAAATATCAGCCAATTTATAAACATCTTACATGATTCATGAAATCCTTTATTCATTGCCATTTGTAATGTCAGTTTAGTACGACTAGCCATTTTCACTATAATAGTAAGAAACACTTAACACAACTTGTCACATTAATGTCAATATAACATAACTTTAAAAGCAAAGTGTTTTGGATTAAAACAATTTAATATCGCACAGTAATGGATAAAGGTGGTATGTGATCATGACACCTTTATCCATTAAATTACATAAAAGCCCTATGTACATAACACCTTTTTCAAACATTAAAACGCATTTAGGAAAGGTTTATTATCCCAAAAACTTATTGAAATGATAGATTATAAGTTAAAATTGTTGTCTGTGTAGAAATCTCAAAATTTTCAAAAATGTCACATAACACCTTTATCCACTTAGCTCTTCAATTGGTAGTTAGGTGTTTTGGAAGTAGCTGATAACGAATCTAATGTCAAAAGTTGGGAATTCAAAAAGACGAAAACAATATGGCTGCGAAAATAGATCCACAATAGATCCACGGGGGTCGCGGTGGCCAAGGCCAATCAGCCAGCTCCTTTTTTAAATCTAATAGCCGCGATATATGCAATATTTTCGTACATTTACATGAAATTTGATACATAGTAATTTCAGGATTCTCTGATGTTAAAGCTTAAAAAGTCACAACGACGGGTAATTTACTGTGCAGAAGATAAATACTAAAAAGGGCGAAAAAAAATTTTTGAAAAAAAATTGAACCTCCAAAAATTGCTAAATATTATCAAATGGCCAGTTAATTGAACTTTATTATCTAATATCGGTATTGAGGTAGGTGTAAAAATGAACAAATAACAAAATCAAAGTTTCCTAATATAGGGTTTGGATCAGCTTCCAAGTCATCAATTTGGATATGTGCCATCCATAATTGATAACGTGCTGCATTTCTGAAACGAGAATATTTTACTCTAACTCTTACAAATCCAGGTTCGCCTATTTCATGGGCGCAGCCAGGGGGGGAACCATGGGGCCCGGGCTTCCAGGAGCCAAAAAATTAAGAAGTAGTACAAAGCAGTATCCAAATTATCCCTTGAAATAGATATTTTGTAATTAATGCCAATATTATCTAATAGAGGAATCTACATACACATCTGTTTTCAAACATTTTCTGAAAAATTTTCCTCATCCCTCTGGGGAGGTCCGTTCTATTGCCCCCACCCCCCCCCCCAAGATGAATTTTCTGGCTGCCCCACTGGCCTATTTGATCCATTTGAAATTCAATTTGCCTTTGCTCCGCATTATTATCTTGTATAGGAAAGTGCTAATTTTACCTGAAAATACCATACGAATATTATTTGAGGAAACCATAGGTTAAACGACGAAATAGAAGAACACGACTTTTATTCAGTGCTACACACTCGCTCTTTTTATTTTGTAAATGTTTAACTTCCACCCTAGCTTGTACAACATTTGGTTCTTGTGCTTTTAACAATATTTCCTCTGCTAACTCTACATTTGCATCGTTCATTACAATGGGTCGAAATACTTCTTAATAATGGCACCAGCAATGTGAAGAAAGTCACCAATATTGCTAACAAGAGACGTACCAATCGTGTCTTTTAAAAACTTAAAAACGTATTTTAAATGGCCATTACGACTTTCTAGGAGAGTAATTTGTCTTTGGCCTTGTACTAAAATTGCAGACATTTTAAAGTTAATTCCCATTCTTTGAAGAGGAATATCTCGATATCCACGGTCAATAATAAAAAATATCGCATCCACGCATGTCATCCACATATCTATTTTTTTTTCCTCATGGGTTGCGGTGCGAAGCCCGCCGTACTGAAGCTTAAGCTTATTGTACTCTCGTTATCCCATTAATCCCGTTCCTCTCCAAAAGGAGAGTATACGGTCAATGGGAGCTCTGGCTATTTCTTCCGGGGTCACGGTTAGTCCCCCGAAGTATGAAAACCTCCCAGCCACCAAGGCTGGGCATTCACATAGTATGTGGTGAGGAGTTTCTTCATCCTCACCACACATCCTGCATTCTGGATTATCCTTCACACCTATGTTGGTTAGGTGTCTGTTCAGTGTGCAGTGTCCTGTTAGAATTCCCACTGCACACCTCAGCTGTTTTCTGCTCAGCTTTAGCAATTCGTTAGTCTTTGTCTTGGATGGACCGCCGGTGATGAACATACGTGACTGTCTCATCCCCGGCGCGCCAGTCCAATACAAGATATGTTACTGACTCAATAGTTCCTTTACCATTCCTCTTGCGGTATTGTATGATATCCCGCAGGATGTCTCCGGTCCCATCAAGGCTGTTTATGCGCTTTCTTTGGCCAGCTTATCTGCTTTTTCGTTGCCTTCATTGCCCTGGTGTCCTTGCGTCCACTCCAGTTGTATACTGTTGTGTTCCGCCAGTTTCGCCAGGGATTCAAGGCAGTCTTTTACCGTTTTGGAACGTATCTCTACTGCATTCAGAGCTTTGATAGCTGCTTGACTGTCAGTGATGATGCGGATCCTTGTGTCAGTATATGACCTCCGGATCATTTCTTGTGCACAGATTTCTATGGCAGTGACTTCTGCTTGGAACACCGTTGCGGTACTGCCTAGGTTCAGACTGATGTCTGTCCCTGGTTGGTCCCCCGTAACACCTGCTCCAGTACTTCTTGACGTTTTCGATCCGTCAGTATACCATATGGTATCATTTGGATGTCTTCGCAGTTGCCTTGTTCCTTCCTCTTCCCTATCGGGTATGTATACCCTGAAGGTCTTTGTGAAGTTGTGGCTTGTGCTGAGTCTATCTGACTGCATATCTAGTAGTCGATTTTTTCTTATTTGTTGGAATATTTCGGTGTGGTATCCTATTCTTGGAATGGTCCCATGTCCGTTTATTTTCAGCCTGTACGCCGCCAACAGTGCCTCACTCTCCACTACTAATTGTAGTGGGGGCAGGCAAAGTAGCGCTTCCATGGCTACGGTAGGCATTGTTGACATTGCTCCCGTTATGCCTAGACATGCTAGTCTTTGTACTTTCCGTAGTTTTCTCATTGCCTCCCCTTTTCCGGCTTTATGCCACCAGATCAGGGAGGCATAGGTTATTATTAGTACTACAACCTTTTGGTACAGCCAGTGCACCATTCTTGGTTGCAGTCCCCAATTTTTACCTACCATTCTTCTGCTGGCCCATAAGGCCCGCGTGGCTTTGGTAGTCACTCTATCTAGATGAGCATTGAAGTTTAATTTGGTGTCTAGAATCAGTCCCAAGCATTTGACTTCATTGCTCACCTGCAATTCGTTTCCTCGGAGATATAATCTTCCCAGGTTGAGTTTCCTCTTTCTTGTGAAGGCGACCACAGTGGTCTTCCCTGGATTTACGGAAAGACCTTCCTGGGTACACCATTCGTCTACCATAACGAGGGCTCGCTGCATCTTTTCCGCTGCAGTGCTCTCGTATTTTCCTGTTACCAGGATGGCGATATCGTCTGCATAACCTTGCGCATATATTCCCCGCTGTTCCAGTCGAGATAGGAGCTCGTCCGCAACCGGGCACCACAGGAGAGGAGATAAGACCCCCCCCCTTCGGGCATCCTCTGGTCACGGACACCTCCTCTGTTGTGGATCCTAGCGTGGACTGAATTTTCCTAGTTCTGAGTGCTGAGTCGATCCATCTTGTTATTGACTTTTCGACTCCGCGCCTCTTCACTGCCTCACTTAGTGAGTCGAATGAGGTATTGTCGAAGGCACCCTCTATGTCTAAGAAGGTTCCTATGACAGTTTCTTTACTGTCTAGGGCCCTTTCTATTTGTTGAGTAAGCTCATGTATTGCTAACTCACAAGATTTTCCTGTTTGGTAGGCATACTGGTTTCGATGTAGAGGTTTTGTACTCATTTTATCGTCCCTGATGTGCCTATCAACCAGTTTCTCCAGAGTTTTCAGAAGAAATGATGTTAGACTGATAGGTCGGAAGGATTTGGCCTGGGCGTAGGTATCACGCCCTGGTTTTGGTATGAATACCACCTTTATCTTCCGCCAGCCGGTTGGCACATAACCCAGGGCCAGACTGGCTCTGAATAGTGCGCACAGGGGTGTTGCAAGTATTTCCACTCCCTGTTGAAGTAGAGCTGGAAATATTCCATCCAGCATTGGTGACTTGTATGGTTCAAATGAATTGATTGCCCATACAAGTCTTGTTTTGTTAATTATCTTCGCAATTTTCCAGTCCTCCTTTGACGCCCTTCTCATTGGTATGTCTTCGGGTGGTGCATATCTATTAAATTCATTTATAAGAATGTTTGCGTCATTATTTGTGGCGTTGAAAAAATAAGGACCTTGTATATCTAGAATGTATCCATCAGGAGCTACAAGCATTGAAGGTTTTACTAAATCTCCACCTTTATGCACACAATAAGGTTGTTGCAAAACTTTAAAACAAGAACTTTTCTGTCTGTATAAATAAGTACAATCATTATAAACAAATTACGCTTGGATTATCTGGATGTGCATTATACAGGATGTTTCATGAGGAACTGTACATACTTCCAGGGGCAGTAGAAGACCACTTGGGTATTCAGGAACGGCCACTGAAATTTTCCTGTCGCTCTTAATTTCTGAGATACAGGGTGATAAAATGATGTTGGTCTAAATTTATTTTGGTCAGAACGTCCTTACTATTGATCAGATTTTGTTTAAATTTTAGACATTTTATACACTTATGAGTGATAGATTTCTATTATAATTATTTTTTAAATTCCAGGGCCGGACTTTTTTGTTTTGATTTTTTCGATTCCTGTAAAAAAGATTACCCTGTATATATTTTTTTAACATTCAGTTGCCAATTATAAAAGCCCATACATCACTAAACCAAACCATGTAATTAGATTCTTTGTCGCACCTTTATTCATTTTTTTTACAAGCGATTGAATTGGGCAAAATGGGTAATTTGAAGACAAACAGCTTCATTTGCTTACATTAATTGTCCAAATAAATAAAAATGGTCAATTTAAACTCGGTAAATAATGTTCAACATGGATAAAAAATTTAAAACCAATTTTTTTTCATTCCAAAGAAAGTGTAGCGTATAAATAAGTAGGTACATTTTATAATAGGAATCATTAAACAGTTTTATTTTTATTATAATTATAGTAGGCCTAGATAGTTTGACATTTCTATGTTTGTTGTCATAAACATTAGAACTACCTAGTGTACTTTTAATGGTTAACTTAGTCGGCAAGTAATCAAGCCTTATAATTTTACAAATGAGGAATATGCCGATATTATGCATGTTTATGGATTGTGTGATGGTAATCGTAGACAAGCCGCAGATGAATACAATTTTCGTTTTCCTAAGAGAAGAACACCAAATCATCAGACATGTTCAACTCTGTATCGCTATGCAAGGGAGCACGGCAGATTTCCATCATCAAAAGTGGAACGAAATATTATTCAAAACGTTGAGGAGCAAGAAAATATCATTAATATTGTTCAAGAAGACCCTGAATTAAGCACCCGACGAATAAGTGCCCAAATAGGAGTTCCTCATGTGCGGGTTTGGAGGACTCTAAATAAAGAAAGATTACATCCATATCATATTCAGCAATCGTAAAGGCTTCAACAGGGTGACAATGTAAATAGGTTAGAATTTTACCACATATCGAACTTTATTCACAGACGAGGCCCAGTTTACGCGAGATGGCGTATTTAATTCAAGAAATTCGCATAACTGGGCCGAAAACATTCCTCATGCTATAGGAGAAGCCCATTCTCAACAAATGTTCTTGGTAAATGTTTGGTGTGGTATGATTAACAGCATCCTAATTGGCCCACATATTTTTCCGGCAAGGCTAACTACAGAGGTGTGTTTAGATTTCTTACAAAATATTTTACCTGGTTTAATGCAAGGTATTAACATAAGAGGACAATACTTCCAGCATGACGGAGCTCCTCCTCATTTTGGTATTGAGGTTAGAAGGCATTTGGTTAATGAGTATCCAAACAGATGGATTGGACGTGGGGGACTTCATCTTTGGCTGGCTAGATCACAAGATTTCAACCGCGTCGATTATTTCCTATGGGGATATCTCAAAACTGAAGTCTTCAGTGTCCCAATAAATAGTACAGATCAGTTGCTTCAGCGAATTTTCCACTGTAGTGACCAAATTAGAAACAATCCAGCGCAAATTAGAAAATCTATTGGCAATTTAAATAAACGCCAACAAAAATGTACGGAAGCTGGAAAATTTTGAAAATTTGTTCTAAGTATTTGTAATATTTTTAAATATACTTTTGTAAATATTTTGTAAATATTTCATTGTAGATAATTTACTGTTTATAAATAAATAAAATAAGTAAATGCAATTCGTTTTATGTGAAATATTAAAATAATAAAGAGGTATCTTCCTCTAACTAGACTTGTGGCAGTATGGTCCTCTTAATATAATAGCGTTCGTGTAGACAAAAAAATTTATATTGCAGGTTAATTATTATTAATAAAATATTGTAAATGCACATTGATGTGTATACATAAATTACTTGAGAATGGTTTATGGAAATGCAATAAAAATATTTTTTTTATAAGAATATTTAGAAATATGTAAAAATTAAAAAAGTTACAGGTAAAATACGGACAGCCACCCCCTAAAACTACACCTTAAGCAGAAGAGAGGGTTTGACTGACACTATGTAAACTGATGTCTGGACGGGCTATATCTAAATTTTAAATATGCATTTTGTATTTTAAGGCGGTCGGAAGATATTTCAGAAGGACTGATATTTATTATTCCCCTTTAAAGGGGTTTAATTTCCTTATTAGTCATTTAGAGTATTATAGCGACTATAGCGACTCACTCACTTCCAAAAGCGAGAAGTTTCCATGGAGTCGCTAAGAAACAAAAAGGAAAACTCGATCCATAATGGAGAAGTTTCCATGGAGTCGCTAAGAAAAATAAAAACATTCGATATAAAAATATAATATGAATATACTTAAAAAATACCAAAATCATATAAAATATGAACATGTATTAAAAACAAATATACAAATATATTAACTTCGATTTTAATTTTATTTATAGCGATAACGCTATAAATTTGGTGACCCCGACGTGATCATTTTATGCCCGACGTGATCATTTTATGTCCAACGTGAAAAATATATGCCAGAAGTGAAAATTTTATGTCCAACGTCATAAATATATGCCAGAAGTGAAAATTTTATGTCCAACGTGATAAATATATACAAGAAGAGATTCAATATATCAACTACCGTTATAAATTGACCATTTTATGAAGAGAAGAATTTTCCCGATGAATTTTGAATAGAGGTTCCAAATTTGAATAGATGTTCCTATAATTTATGGTAATTTCCTAATTCAATCAACTGAAGTTGTACATTACAAGTACTGTCATCTGTCGGTGAGTGAGTTAAAGTACATTCCCTTTTTTATCTAAGAGAGTAATCAATCAATCAATCAATCACAATCGATTAGTTATGCAAAGACAACCTTCAGACGAGGATTTTCCTCAAACCCATTATGTCACCTCTGTCAAATTACCCCCATTCTGGAAATCAAAACCAGAAATTTGGTTTACCCAGATCGAATCACAGTTTTCTGTTGCAAAAATTGTCAATGACAAGAAAAAGTATGATCAGGTTATAGCTAATTTGCCATTAGATGTGATAGATAATATATACGATATAATATCTAATCCCCCGGAAACGGATCTCTATATAAATTTAAAGAAAGTTTTAATTTCACGTTTATCATCGAGTGAGGAAAAACGTCTGAATGATCTGTTATCAGGTTCCCAAATGGGCGATCTGAAACCTTCAGATTTCTATAGATCCATGCTGAATATGGTTGGAGGATTCAGCATGGTTAGTCAAGATTTATTGATAAAGCTATGGAAAAGACGTCTACCTCAAACAGTATATATTGCCATTACAGCTTCAGGGAAAACAGACACAAAAGAGATTCTAGATATTGCAGATCAGATCTGGGAGTCCTGTCAAAATTCAATGGTTGCATCGTACTCCAAAAATCCTCTTGACTCTGAGTCAACCCCGTTATCAGATTTAACTACTACTATCAAAAATTTTTCAATCACTTTTCATGATTCAATTAATCAAGTATTACAAAAACAAGAAATTTTTAATTCTCGATTAAACTCTTTAGAATCCAGACTTTCCAATCAATCCTTCGAGCCTCAACCTTCTACTTCATGCTGCAACAATTGCAAAAGTAGAAGCAATTCACAAACTCGTACCACTAATCGCAATCGTTCACCCAGCCGTAATAATGTTTCCAATAAATTTGATCGTACAGACAATACTATTTGTTACTACCATCAACTTTATGGTGCCAATGCCTATCGTTGTGGAGGTGAATGGTGCAAATTCAGTAAGAATTGTAAAAAATCTGATAATTCTCAAAGATGACTGAAGTTTGATAATTCTATGACGTCTGATTTTGACATTTCTAACAGCAAACGTCGTCGACTTTTTATTTACGATAGATCTAACAACCTAAACTTCCTAATTGACACTGGTGCCGATTTATCTGTGGTGCCACGCAATGCTTTCACAGATTTAAAAAAGAATTTTGATACGATATTAACCGCGGCTAACGGTTCAACCATTTTTACATACGGTAAGAAATTGTTAAAAGTCAATCTAAACTTACGTAGATTATTTCCTTTTGTTTTCAATATAGCAGACGTTGACATACCGATAGTCGGAGCAGATTTCTTGTCTCATTTTGGTTTAGTTGTCGATCTTAAAGGAGCTCGAATAATTGATAACAAGACTAATTTGTCAGTTAATTATTTTATTAAAAATAGTCCTTTAGACAATTGTAGATTAGATTCACTTAAATTATTTCCTTTGACAGATAAATATAACAAATTACTTTTACAATTTCCTAATTTAATTGGTTCCCCAGATTACAATTTACCTATTAAACATTCTATTGTACATCATATAGTTACTGAAGGTCATTTACCTTTTTCACGACCTCGTAGATTAGACAATCTTAAATTTAAAATAGCTCAAACAGAATTTAATAACATGGTAGAATTAGGTATCTGCAAACCATCATCTTCTCAAGTTTCCTCTCCACTCCATCTAGTGGCGAAAAAAGAGAATGACTGGAGACCTTGTGGAGATTATCGACAACTAAATACGATTACCATTCCAGACAGATATCCATTACCTCATATCCACGACTTTAGCTCTCAGTTGCACGGCTGCACTATTTTCTCCAAAATTGATTTAGTGCGAGCGTACCATCAGATACCTGTCGCTGAAAATGACGTTTATAAGACAGCTATAACAACTCCATTCGGACTGTTTGAATTTTCCCGCATGCCTTTTGGTCTACGCAATGCCGGTCAAACTTTCCAACGTTTTATGAATGAAGTACTTGTCAATTTACCTTTCGTTTTCGTCTATTTGGATGATATATTAATCGCAAGTCAATCAGATGTACAACATTTGGAACATTTGGAAAAGGTTTTCAAGAGATTAGACACATACGGAATTAACATTAAACCATCTAAATGTATCTTGGGAGTTGACAATTTAACCTTTTTAGGTCATCACATCTCTTCATCAGGTATTTTACCATCAACTGAGAGAGTCGAAGTCATTAATAATTTCTCTTTACCGACAACTCTCAAACAACTACAACGTTTCATAGGTATGGTGAATTTTTATCATCGTTTCATACCTCATTTTGCTGAAATATTACTTCCCCTATATTCTCTTTGTAACAGTTTATCTCATGATAAAATTACAAAGATAACTAGTTGGCCTGATCAATGTTTAGACGGATTTTCGAAAGCCAAAGACGCAATAAGTAATGCAGTAGTTTTAGCTCATCCTTGCAATAATGACGATACTATCTTATCTCTCTCAGTCGATTGTTCTAACCTTGCCATGGGTGCAGTTTTAGAGCAAAAAGATAATAAGGGATTTCTTGCTCCTTTAGCATTCTTTTCCCGTAAATTAACCACAGCACAAACCAATTATTCGATTTTTGACAAAGAACTTTTAGCATTATATACTGCAATTAAACATTTTAAGTTTATACTTGAAGGTAGAAAGTTTAATTGTTTTACAGATCACAAACCTTTAATCAACGCTTTATTCACAAAAGCAGAAAGATCTCCTCGTCAAATACGTCATTTAGAATACATAGCTCAATTTTCTTGTAAAATACAACATGTTAAAGGAAAACATAATGTAATAGCTGACAGCTTGTCACGTATTTACGACACTGCTTCCTTAAAACAAGATATTTTACCACTTCAACTTAAAAATTCTCCCTTCCTTAATGTTAACTTTGACCTAAAGTTGCTTAGTGAAGCTCAGGAGAAAGATTCAAATCTCAACTATTTATTGTCAGATAAATCATCACTAACTAAAACCAATTTCATTTTAAAAAAGATACAAATTCCAGATTCAAATGATTTTATTTGGTGTGATGTTTCTCGTGCAAAAGTCAGACCTTTTGTCCCACTTATTTACAGACGAACGATTTTCGATATTTTTCACAACTTATCTCATCCTGGTATTAAAGCCACTAGACTTTTGATTTCAAATAACTATTTTTGGCCGAAAATGAATACAGATTGCAATTTATGGTCAAAATCGTGCATTAACTGTCAAGCTGTCAAAGTCAGTCGACATACGCGAAGTGCTCTCGGGAACTTCACCATTCCGAAAATCAGATTCGACCACATCCACATAGATTTGGTAGGACCATTACCTCCATCCAAAGGTAACTCTTACATTCTTACGGTGATTGAACGATTCACTAGGTGGCCGGAAGCATACCCTCTTCGCGACATCACAGCAGAAACAGTTGCACGTACTTTATTTCAAAACTTTGTTTGTCGTTTCGGTGTTCCCTTGTCAGTAACGACTGATCAAGGAGTACAATTCGAGTCAAGATTATTTAATGAATTTGCAAAGTTTTTAGGTTTTCATAGAATACGTACAACTCCATATCACCCAGAAGGCAACTCTTTAATTGAAAGATTTCATCGCTCACTTAAAACTTCCTTGTTAGCTAGAGCCAATACATCACATTGGACAGATGGATTACCCATCATTTTATTAGCATTTAGGACAACTCCCAAGGAAGATCTGCAATGTTCACCTGCTGAACTCATATATGGTCAAACCCTTCGTTTACCTGGCGAATTTTTCGTTGAATCGTATAATTCCCCAGATATTCCTTATTTCATTGACAAATTACGCATTTATTTTAATAATTTAAAATTTGTTCCTCCAACTTCGCATGGCAATCACAAAACTTTTGTTAGTTCAGATCTTGCCTCTTGCGATTTTATTTTCGTTCGCATTGAACGTTTAAAACGTTCATTTACTCCTTTATATGAAGGACCGTTTAAAGTTTTATCTCGTTCAGATAAGTTATTTACCTTTAAGAAAGGAGACAAAGTCATAACTGTCAATATTGATAGGGTTAAACCGGCTTTTGTATTAGTTGACAGATGTGACACTTTGCCTACCCCGATTAAAAAAGTACGTTTTGCAATCGACACGTTGATTGATTGACTATTTTCTTTTTTAACGAGGGGGTGTATATAGCGACTATAGCGACTCACTCACTTCCAAAAGCGAGAAGTTTCCATGGAGTCGCTAAGAAACAAAAAGGAAAACTCGATCCATAATGGAGAAGTTTCCATGGAGTCGCTAAGAAAAATAAAAACATTCGATATAAAAATATAATATGAATATACTTAAAAAATACCAAAATCATATAAAATATGAACATGTATTAAAAACAAATATACAAATATATTAACTTCGATTTTAATTTTATTTATAGCGATAACGCTATAAGTATCTTTATTTTTGAATGTACTATCAGCCACATAAATATCGAGAGACAATTTTGTGTTAACTTAAAAAGTAGTGATCTGGTGGTCCGAAAGGATATCCTTGCACTTTAGTACATAGTACGGCTGTGAAATTTTCGTGATTTTCTCAGGGAGGGGCGCCAAAAAATGTTCCCGCCCGGGTGGAAAATTTACCTTGCGCCGTCCCTGGCTGTGGAAACAGAAAGAAGTTTGTCAGATAATAATTCGTGTGTATTGTTAATTTAATAAATTTGCTCCTTATCTTTAAATTTATTGTTGTTTGTTAATTATTGTTATTATTGTTTAACATGTGTACAAGGAATGAAAAATTGGGCATGTTATTAATTTTTGGAGCATGCCACAAAAATTCCAGAAACGCCGCAGATTTGTATGCCCAAAGGTATTCGAACAGACATCATCCGTGTTTTCAATATTTTCCAATGGTGGAGAAATAAATCAGGAGAGGAAATGATAAGAATCATGCAGCTTTTATCGTTGATGAAGCGACAGAAATTAACGTGTTGGCTCTTGTAGAAGTAAATCCTACTGCTTCTACTAGAGAAATTGACCACGAGGTACAAATTAGTCATGAATCAGCAAGAAAGATTCTCAAAAAATTTGGTTACCGCTCGATTAAATATCAAGTGCACCAGCATTTATACGAAGATGATGGCAACCGAAGGTTAGGTTATTATGACTGGTTACTTCAGAACAATACCGTTGGGAAGTTGTGTTGTGGGAAGTTGGGATCATTTTCGGGAAAACCGTAAGTGATGGAAAAGTGTCAAATTATGAAAAATTTGCCGTTTTCAGTATATATTACCCCTACCAAATTTAAGACTTATATCTTGAAAACTTTGGCAACTATGGCTTGTCTAATGATTTCGTTGACACCCGGTACATTATATTATAATGTATAAAGTAAGAAAATTCGCCTTGTACACAAAATACGTTCCTGGAATTGTAACCTGAGACACGAGCTCTGATTATAAGTTGAGAAAAATGTTGACGAGGTGGAGGACATTCAAACATAGATTCGCAATGTAATAAAAGGAAATATAATTTTCTACTAACATTAGTGGACGTACCAGTTGCTGTTTTCAAATAAGTCACTGTTTTAGAATACGGAAATATAGTTACAGCGAAAGCGATAATAAACAAATCAGATAGCAGTGGCGATTCCGTATTTATTGTGTCTAGAGATTTGTGAGAAAATATATGTATATCCGTGTATATTTACAATACAAACACTGTGCATTGCCTGGTTATAATTCACAATAATAAATTGTGAAATTTCACAATTAATGTTCGCTCAGTTTCTGTGAAATATGTCGATTATTTACGACCTTCTTTGTACATTTAGCCTTAGCAGTTGTAATTTTTAACAGTCGCATTCATCCTGGATGTCTTCACAAGAGTGGGCAACCAATTTTATGACCATGATGGCTCTAACCCAAGAGAACACGATCGTGCTTCCTTTTTTGTTCAACAACCTAAATAGTAGAGTGCTCGGTTCTCAAATATACGCATAGAAATAAGCTCTTTGGGGGAGTCATTGTTACTAGTTGAATTTTATATGCAGTGAAGGATTATACAGGGTGATTTATAAGTAATAGCGCTACATTTAACTGTGGATAGTAAGGATAGAAAGATTGGATGTTAGTGTTAAAATTTAATTTTTCCACGATCGTGCAAAAAGTTAATACTTTTACCATTATTTACAGTGACAAAAGTTTTGCTTTTTGCACTACTTTGACATTTGATAGTGACAATTTCTGGAATTGATGTTCAGTTGTCAGTTTGACATCGGAATGTTTAGTTAGAAAACTGTTGAAAATTAGAAATACTCTTAAATTCAATCATAGAAAAAATATTGTGTGCAACATGTGCAAAAAATATATTTGTTGCACTTGTTACGTAAATAACTATTTTAATTCTTTGTAGTTTAATAAATTTTTAAAATACTGGTACTCGAAAATGAATCTCCAGTGCAAAATTGGTCACCTCGTGGTCTTCCACAAAGATCGCTGGTTTCATTATGTTTGCGTAACCAACAAAATGATGACTCCAATGTTTATAAAACGGATATTGTTTACGGTTGATGCTTCTTTTACAAAGCGGTAGGGTATTTAATTGGAGAAATAGTCATTTGTCGAAACTAGAGAATCCACATTTATCAAAAAAAAAATAATACTTCCAGCATGAATTCCAAATAAGTGTGTAGTGTGCTATCATTAGAGCTTGGGTACTAGGGCGGATTGAATTCCCACCAAATATAAATGAAATTCTGTCTGAACTTTAGAGTTTTTTTGGGTCACTTTTTCCGAGAGGAATAATGGGGTACAATTGTGAAGCTGTGGAAAATATTAAAAATGATAGCGAACCGTTATTTAAAGTTAGACAGACTATAAATAAACGTTTATAAAAATGCATTGAAGTTAATGATGGTCATGCCACATTCATTAAACTAACCATGCAGGTATTTATTAAACTAAACTAAGCAAAATTTTTTTAAAACATTTAAATCTTAATATTTTGCTGCTACTATCCACAGTTAAGTGATATAACATTGTTTATGACACTTTAAATCGAGATATTGCGGTTTTATGTTTCGTTCTCTCGTAAGGTCCAATATATAATACTAGCTGATGCCCGTCACTTTGTTCGCGTGGAAGACTTCGTCCGCGTGGAATTAAGAACACTGATATACTAACTTGTGCCTATAAAGAAGTACTACATACTCACTGAGTACTCCTATAGTACTCAGGAAATACACTCGGGAAAACCCACTGCGCATCCATAGTACTCGGGGAACTCACTGCGCATTCACTGCACTCAAGGAAAACTTCTGCGCATCCACTGAGCTCGAGGAAACCCACTGTGCATCCATAGTACTCGAGGAAACCCACTGCACATCCATTGCATTCAAGGACACCCCCTGCGCATCCATTGCACTCGAAGAAACCAACTGCATTTATAGTACTCGGGGAAATCCACTGCACATCCATTGCATTCAAGGAAACCCACTGCGCATCCATTGCACTCGAAGAAGGCTACTGCCCATCCATTGTACTCGAGGAAAGCCACTGCGCATCTACAGTACTCGGGGGAATCCACTGCACATCCATTGCATTCAAGGAAACTCACTGCGCATCCATTGCACTCGAAGGAACCCACTGCACATCCATTGCACTCGGTCAAACTCACTGCGCATAGCAATTTGATAACAATTCATTATTCCATTTTTATGCTAGAGCCAGTTAAACGAAAAAATGATTATTTTAATCGACAATAGAGCATATAAACATAAACATAAACACACCACAGATAGTAGACAACCCCCAAATCCAAAGCCAAGGCTGTCCGGAATGGGGGTTACACATTCGGAAAAACGCAGACATACATCCACACCCCCCGATGTTATCAATACCGGGGCTGGGGGTCGAACCCAGAGCGCGGTAGCGAGTCGATCAGCGTATTCGCCACTCAATACGCCTTAACCGATTGAGCTACCGTGCCGGTATGGGCGGGAATGTGTCAAATTTCATGCTTAAAAACATCCCTCTCCCTGTTCACCCGTTCGTGGGGCCTCTTTTTGAAAACCGTCGAATACGTACCTCCTTATTTCCTCACAAGAACCTATCGCTGGAAAATCGCGTTTCTGACTTTCGCAATTTCAGAGATACGCGTACCCTTTAGACCATCTACCACCCCCGATTTCACCCCTTCAAAACATTTCAATAAAGAGTATTTCTGTCAAATTTCATGCTTCTAGGACTAACCGTTTCCGAAAAGCTCCGGTCACCCGTTCGGATGTGTCTCCTTATTTTCTCAGAGGAGCCCGTCGCTGGAATATCACGATTCTGACTTACGAGATTTCAGAGACCCTTTAGACAATCTACTACCCCCGTTTTCACACCTTCAAAAAGTGAACATCGAAATATCGTCTTATTCGTGCCTAATAGATTTCAATAAAGAGTATTTCTGCCAAATTTGATGCTTCTAGGACTAACCGTTTCCGAATAGCTCTCCGTTCACCCGTTCGGGGGGATTTCTCTTTGAAAATTGTCGAATACGTGTCTCCTCATTTTCTCAGAAGCTGGAATATCACTTACGCGATTTCAGAGATACGGGTACCCTTTAGACAATCTACTACCCCCGTTTTCACCCCTTCAAAAAGTGAAAATCGAAATTTCGTTTTGCTCATCTCTAATAGATTCCAATAAATAGTCTTTCTGCTAAATTTCACGCTTCTAGGCCTAACCTCCCTCTCCCCGTTAACCCATTCGGGGGCCTCTTTTTGAAAACCGTCGAATACGTGTCTTCTTATTTCGATAGAAAAGCCCATCGCTCGAATAATCACGTTTCTGACTTACGCGATTTCAGAAATATGGGTGCGCTCTAAACCATCTACCACCCCCGTTTTCACCCCTCCAAAAAGTAAAAATCGAAATTTCGTCTAACACGTATGTAATAGATTTCAATAAAAAATGTTTCTGCCAAATTTCACGCATCTAGATCTGACCTTTTCTGAAAAAACCTAAAATTTCAACCCCCTTTTTCACCCTTTTTACGGATCGAATTTCGAAAAGTCTCTTCTTAGTGGTTGCCTACGTCATTCGAGGAACCTCTATGCAAAATTTGAAATTTATAGACCCAGCTGTTTTGAGCTATGCGTTGATAGATTAATCAGTAAGTCAGTCAGTCGCCAGGCTATTCTTTTACAGATATAGATAATAATATTTGAAACAATAAAAAAATATTTTTTCTTATTTCCTCTACAAAAAATCGCAATTTATCTCTTCTTTGCCGCCATATGCTTAACTCGTTTTGTAACTATAATTCCCTTCTGCACATGGCGATTTTGATGGCCTCGGGATTTTAAAACATCAGTATATAATCATTCATTTTGTATAAAATTCAGTTTTTAACAACGATACCCCTCACGGAAGTCACAAAAAGCATATTAACGCACTCTACTAAAAAAATGTTTTTAAATGTAGTCGAGGCACGTAAACTAAGGACTGTATTTTATGGATTCAGACAATGTGCCTCTAAATATATAAATAAATAAAACATCAATAAAAATCAGATACAAAAAACATTCGAATTATTTATGAAGAAAAAAGAGTAGGTACATTTGTAAACGTCGCAAACCGACAATCTTGTTCTATTTTGAGATATTCACTATCCAGGCGATATCATCAGTTCAATACAATTTCATCATATTTTATTTATATTGAATCTCGTACTGAATTAATCTTTATGGGAACTTTTGAGTTGCTTAAAGGTCAGGCAGTCAAATTTAAGAATAAGGTGTTCAATTAAAATAAAAAAATGTTTTGATGTTTAAATATAGCGCTTTCGTAAAGAAGTTGACAAATTTGTTTAAAATGCGTGTACACATTTTTTGGGACAATCTCGTACATGTTAAAAGGTTAATATCGAATGAGATCTTTTAATACATTTTTTAATTTTTTTGCATTTTTCACAAAGATATGAAATCGTCAATATCTAGTTTAAATAACAAACCCACGAGCGCATTTTTTTACATGCAATATGGTAAAATTGATATGTTGCATGAAGATGCTTTTGAAATTTAAAAATACTAACCATTAGAAATGAAAACAAAACCAATTAAATGAAATGCCCGAATTGCGCTCTATTCCCAGCCTGACAATAGCCAATAAATTATTTTTGAACGTTGTCGACAATTTCCGGTGATATGCGCCGTATTTATTGAAATATTCTTCCCTTTAAATCTTCCACATTCACTGGGCAATTCACGTATATTTTGTTTCAAAGGAATCTCCATACAAAATAATCCAGGGGAGTCAGATCCGGCAGGCAATCTGGCTGCCCACTCAATTGCCCCACTTCTCATTATTCAACGATTTGGAAATATCTCACTTAAATAGGCTTGTACAGGGGTTGCGTAATAGGGCGGTGCTCCATTTGAAGAACTTATTTCTCGAAAGATCAGGTTAGATATGAAATCGTCAATATCTAGTTTAAATAACAAACCCACGAGCGCATTTTTTTACATGCAATATGGTAAAATTGATATGTTGCATGAAGATGCTTTTGAAATTTAAAAATACTAACCATTAGAAATGAAAACAAAACCAATTAAATGAAATGCCCGAATTGCGCTCTATTCCCAGCCTGACAATAGCCAATAAATTATTTTTGAACGTTGTCGACAATTTCCGGTGATATGCGCAGAATTTATTGAAATATTCTTCCCTTTAAATCTTCCACATTCACTGGGCAATTCACGTATATTTTGTTTCAAAGGTATCTCCATACAAAATAATCCAGGGGAGTCAGATCCGGCAGGCAATCTGGCTGCCCACTCAATTGCCCCACTTCTCATTATTCAACGATTTGGAAATATCTCACTTAAATAGGCTTGTACAGGGGTTGCGTAATGGGGCGGTGCTCCATTTGAAGAACTTATTTCTCGAAAGATCAGGTTCTTCTAGATCTGGATACAAAGTTATCAGTGCAGGAACGAGGGTGTCTTGAAGAAAATGCAAATACCTCAGACCGGTTAGGGTATCGTCAAAGATACCATCAAACCCTAAAAATTCTTCCATCAACTATCCAACACCACACATTCAATTTTTGAAGTGTGATACTCCTTCATCCGGTGAGAATTCTTTGCAGCCTAATAACGAAAAGTTTGCCTATTGATATGGCCATCATCCGACAGAAAAATAAAATTATTATCATTATTACATAGTCGCTCGCAGGATTGATTTAGACAATCAAAATCGTCTTCAAACAGTTCATGAAGGAGGTATACCTTATAAGGATAGTGTTTTGGTTTCTTGAGCATTTTGTGTGTAGTGTGCGTCTAATTCTTACCATACCGGATTATCCATAAGGCTAACTAGGGATGACAATGCGTGAGGGGCGCGCGCTAGGGCATGAGGGGTGTCGCGACCTCTTTGCGCTCTCGGCTTACTAAAAAAAATATTTTGTCCTCTCCCGCTAATCAATTTTCGTTTTCGAGAAAAAAAATCCATTTCCTTCTTCCTGCCCATCAATTTTTTTCTGATTTCACCTCCACCGCTCATTATTTTTTTTCCATTATGAATAAGAGGGCGCAAGTACATAATTAGCCTAGGGGCGCGCCAATCCTTAATCCGGCCCTGACAGGGCCGGATTATCCACAAGGCTAACTAACTAGGCTATAGCCTAGGGGCGACAATGCGCGAAGGAGCGCGCGCTAAGGTATGAGGAGGGTCGCGAGGTCTTTGCGCTCTCTGCTTATTAAAAAAAATATATTTTATCCCCTTCCCCGTTAATCAATTTTCGTTTTGGATATTTTTTTTCTTCCCTCCTTGCTCGTCAATTTTGAATCTGGATAAAAATTCAGATTTGTCCCCCCCGCTATTCAATTTCTTTTCCAGTACGAGTAAGAGGACGCCACCTGAAAATGGAGCGATATGCGACAAATTGTCGGCCAGCCGTTACGTTGTAAATTGAATATTGCTGCTTGAACACTTTGTAATATTATCTTTTAACATAAGAAAAATACAGAATCGGAACGTGTTGAGTTTGGGATGGCAATAAGAGCAAGCGAGAGCGAAGCAAGCAATCAGGTATAAATTCTCTTAATTCGGCGTGTCACTCTTTACCTCTGCTAGAGTACTGGTAGACGTCTTTATTGTGGGCGGTCGGTTAAATCGTTGAAACTAGTACAATACTAAAACAAAGACTTTCTGTATCTGTATAACCTAAGTTGGCTTTCAACGAAGTAACCTATAAACATTATCTATAGTCTATAATGGTCGATATGTGGTGACAAGTGAGTGATCGATTACCAGTGCGGTCCCAAATGAAAATGTGAAATAAAATAATTTTTTTTATTAAGTTTCACATAGAAAACTAAAACAGCTGGGTCAGATATTTTCAGTACCTAAGATACTTGCGTAAGATGGAAGGTTTGTGAATTTTTTATTTATAAATGAGGACGTTAAGCGGAGTATTGAGGGTGTAGCGAAGGGGGGTATGGGGGTTGGGGTACGTTACTCCCTCAACTTTGTCAGACTTGGCAAAAGTTAGAAATATGAGACGCAAGTTGGAAATTTTTATTGAAAAATTTTGTTTTAAGTTTTTAAGATATTGTAAGAAATAAAAAAATCTACAACTTTTATTTAAACAATTTTTCTCTGTTTTGTGCTTGATTACAGATTTTTTAAATTATATCTGTCGCCGTCACCGTTGCTCCCACGCAGTAATTAGTTATTATCAATATTACACATTATATAGTTTGGTAAAAATTGTGTTAAAGCAATTTTTTTCCAGGGTCAATTATTTTAAAATCAAAGCAGCTCGAAGCTTTAAAAATGATGAAATGTTTGAGCTGCTGTAATTTTTAAACAAATGACCGTGAAATAAATTTGTTTAGACAATAGTTTTAGGAAATTTTATGATTTACAATATTGATAATAACTATTTACTGCGTACGAGTAATGGCGACAGAAAATGGCAAAAATTTGTAGTGAGGCACACATTTTGACCTTTTTGGCGGCTGTAAATTTTAATAGAGACAAATAGTTTTTCTTCAAACATCAGAAAAACATGACATTTCATAACTCATTTCATGACACTAAAGTTTGACTTTTTAGACGGATGTGCGTTGCCATTAGCAACGGAGGTAAAAGCACTTTTTTCTACTCCCTTATGTAAATTTGCTGTTTTCTGTACAGTCTGCAGAATAGATAAGTAGGCAATTCCAGTTAACTGAACGGATATATTTCATATCAGTTCTAGGATGGATATGAAATGAAACCGACCAATCACAGTTCGTATATTAAGTACATAGACAACTATTCGTTTTAAAACCAAAGTAGTGTCAAAGTAACTGTCAGTGTGTATTTGTGTAGTATATTAATGTTTAATAAATTTTGTAGTTTTTTTTAAGGTGGTCGTAGAAAAAGTATACTGTACAACTCGAGTGGATTATCCATATCCACTCTTATTGCACAAACTACTAATTTCTGACGCTGTGAGCGGCAGAAAAAGTAATATCCACAGCAACGCGTATTTTATTTAATACGCCGGCCATGCGATATTAACACAATGCGATTTTGGTGGTGAAATTCGATATTTTCATTTTTTTTCTTTATAGCTAATCGACGTTTGAAGAAAAAATAGCATGTTTTACTCGGAGTAAAAGCCACTGTTACTTCGTTCGTTCGGAAAACCAAGTATCGCTTTTACTCCTAATAAAACGATATACCATTAAATAAAAGTTGTAACCATTTTTATTCCCTACAATGCTGGTAATATCTAATTTTTAGGGTAGAATTTAGATTTAGTTTAGAACTTAGAAAGGAGATAATCGACAAAAACCTATTTTGATAGTCATTTTTTGAACATGGCAACGATATTTTTGTGGAAAACATGAATTAATGATTGTGTCGACATTATACAAATTATTGTTGTCGAAATTATTAACTCGTCAAATTACAGACTAACTCTACTGTACTGTATATACTGAAATTTTGTTAGTATCAGTCAAATTGTATTAACTTTTTAAATGGATACACTTTGGACCGAAAGATAAAACATCTTCCATTTATTACTCAAAACGAGGAATAAGTGTTTGTATGCTGTAGCATCTTTACGCCTAAACGGAGACGAAAAATACTCCAGAACCACCCTACAACCACAATCCCACCCCTCGAAACGCTATATTTGAATAGATTTCTGTTTCCGCCACGAATCTCACACATAATGAGCGTATTATTCAGATTACATTTCGAGTTGGCCGTGCTATTTGCCGACGATGTTCGTTTGTTCAACAAAACGTACTTGAATGCTCGGCCTACTCGCATAATATTTACCTGGGCGATGAATGGAAGCAAAACGCGGCACACTAGATTATCCCGGCTTAGTGCACTTACGAACTCAACTACTGGGTTCGAGTACTAAACTTTTAGTTGTATTTGTTGCTTTTTACACCTTGTAACTCTATTTGGCATGGATTGTTGGTTCTTTCATCTTCCCGCAGCTCTGCACTACTCGCATTTGCTACTTCATTGATAGACATTCGGAATAGAAATGAACGAGTTGAAGTTGCAGTCGGGCGTGGCCGACTGCGAATACCTATTTAATTAACATTTTGCACGAACACGGCACAATTCACTTTTAAAAGGTGCCACTGAGATTAAGTAAACAGTCAATATTTTTTTATTATTATTATTTAAATAGGTATTCGCGATCGGCAACGCCCTACTGCAACTCATCTGCTTAGTAATTTTTTTATTAAAAATACCTTGTAACAACCTTTTAAGATAAACCTGATATTATGACCTAGTCTATGTAAAGTTCGTTTGAATCTGAGAGACAGTGTATAATTTGCAGTTTTGATATTTTGTACATTCTCGTATTTTCATTTGCGCGATCACGCTGTATATTTTTCTATTCATTGGCAGGAAGTATATATTAAATCAAATGCTAAAGGTGCAGATGGCATTACAATTAACATGATTAGGTATTGCATACCCCATATTCTTAACTATTTAACACATATTGTAAATATCGCTTTAGAAAACAATGAATTCCCTAAAATTTTCAAATATGCCCTAGTTATACCAATACCTAAAACAAATAACCCCAACTCATATTCTGACCTTCGGCCTATAAGCATTCTTTCAGCCTTTTCTAAAATTATGGAGCGTGTTATGCATGAACAAATAAATATGTATCTAAAAAAATCTAATATACTCCCTTAACAACAGTCTGACTTCAGAAAAGGACACTTTACTGTCAGTGCTCTACTGGAAGTTACTGATGATATAATCCGAGGAGCAGATGATCGGAGGGCAACTGCGTTAGTATTGTTCGACTACAGTAAGGCTTTTAATACATTAGACCACGATTTACTTTGTGCTATACTTCACTATTACGGATTTCATAAAAGTGCTGTGAACCTTATTCACAATTATTTAACCAACAGAAAACACAGTGTAATTATATCAAATAATGTATCAAGGTCCTTGCTGGTTCCCTCAAGAGTAACTCAGAGATCAATACTGGGGCCGCTGTTGCTTGTCATCTACGATTCGGATATTGGGCGTCAACTTATTTATGTATCATCAGTACGCTGCTGATACTCAAGTATATATAAATTTTACCAAAAGTGAGGCTCTTCAAGCAAACATAAGCATTAATAATGACCTAGAAAGGCTTCGTGCGCACTAACTAAGAAGCAGCCTTATGTTGAATCCCTTCGAGTCTGCTGTTAGTTACTTTGGCCCTGATTCTAACTGGGCAGCTGCTAATTTAAATATAACCATCAATGGTGAAAAATTACCTGCAACTAATGCTGCTAAAAGTCTGGGACTCAAACTAGATAATCAATTAAGATTTCGTGAATCTACCAATAAGCTCGTTCAAAATGTTTCTTGCCTTAAGAAATCTATTTAGAAATAGAAATTTGCTAAATAAAGATTTAAAAAAAACTAACTGAAACCTTAGTTTTATCCATTTTAAATTACGCCGATATCATTTATGGCCCATGTCTTGACTCTAGAACCGCTAGTAGAATACAAAAAATTCAAAATAATTGTAATAGATTAGTTTTCAGTCATACTAGATGCGATCATGTAACTTAAAAAATTAATGAACTTGGATGGTTCAATATGCACAATCAACGCCAACTCCATTATGCTTGTTTTTTACATAAAATGTTTACCACTCGCTGCCCGGTTATCTAATAAAAAAATTAAATCGCCGATTATCCTGTCATAACATTAATATTAGAACACTTTCATCAACTTTCCATCCCTAAACACAGAACTACTTGTTTTAAACGATCATTTTGTTATTGTGCAACTAAACTTTATAACAGTATACCATTGCAAATTAAATCATAGATTTAAAATATTATTTCGTAGAGATTTGTCCACTAAGCAACTGGTGTTATAAAATTTTAAATTTACTTTCCTAACTTTTAATAATTTAATGTACTCAATTTTCAAAGTATTTATTTTTTCCATTACATTTACGGGTCTCTGGCGATCGTCCGGTATAATGGATTTGGCCGAATTTTGGTAGGACCATGCTATTTTACGTACCTTCCAAATTTAAAATAAAAATTTTAAGCCTAGCACAAGTCATTGCTTTAACAGGTTCACACTTCAAATATCATTTTTTTCAATTAAAATCAGTCTACAGGTCACAAATATATAAAGATTCGCACAATTTTAGTTTTAAATCTTTAGAAATACATAATCGATCTGTCAAAGTAGATTTTCATTTTCTTTTTTTTTTTATTATTCTTAACGGCTGCTAAAATAGCTGTCAACTTTGAAAATTGGCAAGGGGTCTTTCGTAATTTTGAAAATAATGTGAATTTTCATTTGCAGTAAGTTTTCATGATAACAACATTTAATGTCTGATATTTTTGGAAAAGTCATAGGTTTGAGCACTTATAACTCATATGTTTTTAAATAATTATATGTTTATGTAGGTATTTTAATGCAAACTTATAATTAGTGAATTACACTCCAGGGAATTCGAACTACTACAAAATATTAAATTTGCGATTTAAAATATTTGTTTGACATCAGATTTTCATTCAGCGATCTCGAAAACATTAAGTGTAATGTCTAGCAATGCTTCAATAATGATTAATGAATAATCACAGGTTTAAAAAAAAGTCCGACCAATGGGATTCCATTACCGTACCCCAGAAGTTAACTTAACCTAAAAGTGCTAAAAATACCTTTTTTATTCAGGCGCAAATTAATTCACACAATATTTTGGCCTGAATTTTGTTACTCGGGGGTTTTTGGGGTCGCTGATCACGAATCTGAAGTCAGAATTTGATAATTTCTAAATCCAAGATGGCGGATCCAATATGGCAGATGCTAAAATCCAGAAGTTTATTGAAATTTTAAGATTTTGGCCCAAAACTTATTACTCGAGGTTTTTTGGGATCGTCTGAGTGAACTAATTTGTGCACGAACGAAGGCGAAAAAGGTATTTTTAGCACTTCTAAGTTAAGTTTTCTCGAAATCCTGACGTGATGGCGCAAAACGGACTACGGCATCCTGTGTAATTTTCGGCAAGTTGACAACAATTTTGATAGCTGCCAAAAATAAAAACATTTATTTTAATATCAGTTATAAAACTACAGAGTTTCAAAACACCGTATATCTCTTCTTCTATGGAAATTCACACTATTTTCAAAATTACGAAAAACACTTGCATATTTTTAAATTTGACAGCAATTTTGGCAGCTACCAACCAACAATATTTGTTTGACAGTTTCGTTTCAGTACTGCCAAAAATTATAGAAAAATGTCTGTTTAATATTTTAATTGGCTGAAATAATTATTAAATGGTAATATCAATTATGGAACTAGAAAGTTTTAAAATACTTTATATCTCTTCTTCTATGAAAATTCACATTATTTTTAAAATTACGAAAGACACACTTCTAAGTTATTAAATTTGACAGCGATTTTGGCAGCTGTCAAGAACAAAAAAATGAAATGAAAAATCCACTTTAGCAGATCGATTATGTATTTTTCGTCATACCACCCTCGTCTAAACGGGTCGTTATTTTTCATAACGTCCCTAGGAAAATAAAGCAAATTTTGGAAAATTTTTCTCTTTTAATAACAAGTATTAAATTAAATGTTTTGACTTTTTTGGAAGTAAATCCAGACAAGCCTTACTTGCTATATCTTGTATACCCGACATTACTTAAAAAAATGTTCAGAGCTATCATAATAACAATTTAATTTATCTTGACAGTAGTTGTCATTTGAATAGAAGCCGCGTCCTACATTTATTTTATTGACGGTTACTGAAAGTCGTAAGCTAGAGTTAAGACTCACTAGCCCGGTGTGAATTTTTATTATCGTATATTTTACTATTTTTTCACTAAATAAATAGTATAATGATGAGTAATCTGTTTTAGGTATATTTGGATAAAATAATTGAAGGATATTTTCCTATAGGAGGTCACGTTTCACCGAAATTCGCAAAAAACCACTTTCAATAACTAAACAGCACCCCCATTTCACAATTTCACTTTATCGCGTGTTTAATTTTTATTTTTTCTCTTAGTTATAACCTTAACTAAATCTTTCGGCTGGTCCTTGCCTGTTAATATATATATATATTTTTTAAAAAGGTATTGGCACCGGCCTATGATGGGTATGACCAAATATAATATGCACCGCGGATCATACAGTGTGATTTTTTCGTCTCGAATACTTGCAAACCTCGCCCTTACGGGCCCCATATTGCAAATTGTATTGTAGAAAAAAAAGTACACTTACGACCCTTGCTATATAAATAACTATATAAAGTAAAGATTTAAAATTAAAATTGTGCGAATCTTTATATATTTGTGACCTGAAGACTGATTTTAATTGATTGATATTTTTTAGTAAAAAATCAATTTTAGATCAAGACTATAAAAAATTATAGCTAAAAATAAAAAATCCGACTCGACAGATTAATAGAGAATTTCAGACATAAAACGGACATTAAAAAAAAATTCTGATAACTTTAACTTGACGACCTAATAGACTGATTTGGGTGGTACAGTGATGCTTCGCCACCATTATTAGCGACCTTGGAATTTTTTATTTTTCGTCCTTTTTAGTGACCTCTTTAGTTAGCTCCTATACAGCAAACTAACATATCCATCATTTTGAATTTTTAAGCTTTAACGTCAAGCTCGTTATGAGAAAGTCCTGAAACCTTCATACGTCTTACATGTAAATCTGCAATAACGTTGTTTTGATAACCGAAACCGAAAATCAAATTAACGCTCCTCTGAAAACCGAAACCGTAACCGAAAACCGAAAATGGTGTACGTAACCGAAACCTTAACCGAAAAAAAAATGAGGGATTCTGGAAAACCGAAACCGTAACCGAAAACCGAATTGTCGCTGCTTTGAAAACCGAAACCGAAAACTAAATTAATGCTGCTCTGAAAACCGAAACCGTAACCGAAAATAGAAAATGGTGTACGTCAGTTAACCGTAACCGAAACCGAACCGAAATAAATTTTGGTTTCGGTCCCTGTTTATATATGCTCGGATCTCATCTTAATCAAGTGTTAAACTATGCCCACAACTATTTGTTCCTAGCGGGCGCACGGAGTTGGATGTAGGGGGCGCCATAAGTACGGAACGCGCACAGTGCGAGCGCAGTTCATTTCTTTGAATTTATATTTCGTTTTTAGTTACGCAAATATCAATTCAAAAAAAAATAAAATGAGCTATGACACATCTGTGGACAGAGAACTTTAATTAAAAAAGAGAATCATCAAAATCGGTCCGTCCGGTGAATCTGGAGAAGAAAAACGCCTTGTGTTTTAAAGACATAGATAACTAACTTAAGTGACGTGAAGAAAACTTGGAAGTGTCGATTGTTCGAAATAAACACGTTTATGAGTCGTATTGGAATAACTGCTTAATAATAAAATCATGAGCGTGTATAACCTTGTTGGTACAACAGCCGAACAAACTGTAATTACGACCCCTAAATGAAGTAATTCAGTTTTGCCAACAGCCTCCACTACCGCACCCCATTACATGCAAACTAAGTGGTGAATTCTATCCCACATTAGCTTTTCCCTACCTACATCGTTCGGTAGACAATAATCCAACTCTGTGCATTTGTTTGAAAAGTTTAAAGTTCTAAATTATCGATTTTGTTTATTTATACCCATTGGTCCGGCAGCGGAGCACAAAACCCAAATTTTTATAACGTACGTGGGCTTAATTACATATCCGACCGATGACAAAGGGTGAGTTTAAGTTTGAAAACCGTGTGAAATTACGTTTTAGATATATCGTCTTAAGAAACAAATGAAAGTTAAATTTTGATTTTTGGAAATTTTGGCTAAAATTAGATAAAAAATTAAAGAAATGGAATTTTGAAATATATTACCTACAGATATCGAAACGGCTATTTGAAATAATGTGTTGCAGGCATAGTCCGGTGATATTAGGAAAATGTTTCGGAAAGTTTTGGGACTAGCAAGAAATTAGTCTACCCCCTACAGAATTTCCTCAGGAATCCGAAAAAATAGTGTTGACCACTGAAAACGGCGGCTTTAATTCTTATTTAACTTTTTGTAAACAAAATGAATTTTGCAACTTAGTTCTTTGCTTATATCTTCGCTTCTAAAGGTCGTAGAAAAACATTCGACCCGTCAGTTTCTTCGTCATGAGCTCCCCTATTAGGCAGGTATACGCAAAGAACGATTTATTGATTGTTAATAACATTTTATGACAAAAAACTGAAAATATTGAATTTTTCGATCCTCGAAATTTGAAGTACTGTAGAAACAAATATAAAATCTGTATGTTAACGGTATTTTGAGAAATAGTGTTTTTACCCTTAATAAAGTGCACTTTGTCCCGTTGCAAATAATAGATTATTATACTCTTCGCAAAAACGAAGAGTCTATTGCATTTGATCGGCACATTTCTAAAACCGGAAATATCGCTCGTAGAGAAAAAAATTTCATATCATTGTGTTAGTGAATGAAGTGACTTTCAAAATATCCGTCTGTCTGTCCGTCCGTCCGTCTGTCTGTCTGTTCATCCGTCACGTTTCTTGTAAGCACGATAACTTAAGAAAGAAAAGTCCGATTGCATTGAAATTTGGAAAGTAAGTTAGTATTAGCTAGAGGAAGAACCCTATTGTTTTTAAAGAAAACCAATC
This sequence comes from Rutpela maculata, assembly GCA_936432065.2. Classification (NCBI taxonomy): domain Eukaryota; kingdom Metazoa; phylum Arthropoda; class Insecta; order Coleoptera; family Cerambycidae; genus Rutpela; species Rutpela maculata. The sequence goes on along the minus strand of OW386289.2, from coordinate 80,262,676 downwards.
AGTAAATAAGAAAGTTATTAATTATTTAATTTTTTAATTTTTGTCGCTTGTACTTAAATAGAAATCTTGCGAAATGTTACCTCTACATATAATATATTTTTTTTTGTTTATGCATTTTACTAATATATATTTTATAATAATATATCTAATGCGTTGAAACATGATTCTCGAAAGATATATATTACAGACATTCAAGTTTCTTAGTAATGTGTGATGGTGCAGTAGCTAAAGTTTTGTCTTGCAATCCAAAGATTCTGTGTTCCAGACAGGTTGGATGTTTCCTTTTCATTTTCTTTTTCATATTTTTTTTTTCACAACAAAGTTGTTATCACAAAATTTAGAATGTCCAAAAACTAAGATTATTTACAAGAAAACTGCGAAGAGTATCTTGTAGAATGTGTAACAATTATATAGAAAGCTCAGTAAATTGGCGAAGAGTACCTACGTTTTTAGCTTGTTTTTTTGCAATTAATTTATAAAAAAAATTCAAACTGTTATATTTAAAGATCAAATTAATATTTTACAGTTCTGTTTCGGTAAATATGTATTTGACGTACATTTACATAAACAAAAAGAGTATTGCAAAAAAATTTTAATTTGCGACTTTTTTACGCAAAAAATCAATTTTGCAACTTGAACAAATGTAAATATCTCAGTGAATTTTGCATAAAATGTATTGCAGCCAACGGCAATTGTCACAAGAAAACACGAATTTAAAAAAAAAATGCGCTCCGATGCTTTGGGGCCGAAATATGAAGAGTTCACGTTTTTTGCGATTATAACGAAGAAGTTTTCTACGACCTTTAGAAGCGATATATAAGCAAAAAACTAAGTTGCAAAATTCATTTTGTTTACAAAAAGTTAAATAACAATTAAAGCCACCCTTTTCAGTGGTCAACACTATATTTTTCGGATTCCTGAGGAAAATCTGTAGTGGGTAGACTAATTTTTGGCTAGTCCCAAACTTTCCGAGAAATCGATATTTTTGAAGCTAAAATCACTGAATTAGCAATAAATTAGGTGGGTAACATTAGAAAATGTACAAAAACATATTAATTGTAACTGTCTTCCTCATAAAGCTCTAACTTCCCTGATGCTTTGTCATCACTTTATTCTACAGCAAGTTTTAAGTCTTTGTAATAGTGACCATTCGTCTTAAATGCACAAAACATCGTGCAAGGTAAGGCTGCGCTTGGCATGGGCTAGTGCTAGCACAAGAGTACCACTTTGTGGATCAGATTCCAAAGCGTGTTTCCAAATGCAAGTTTAAAGATGCACACGCTATAAGTTTTTAGTAAACGCTTCATTGTTGGGTGCAGCGTCCAGACTCGTACATAATTTACATATTTTTCGATCTCTTACATAAAACCACAAATGTTAGCAAAAAAGTTTTTACATATTTTTTACATATATTTAAAAAATGAAGTAAATTCGAAAAATATCTGGATGGCTAGCCGAATCTTCACCATGAAAAGAGAAAAACTTATGCAGCATATTTAAGTGAAGTAAAATGAAGTATCGAACAATGATTTTCTCAACATCAGGTTAACCTCAAAATGAGATAAAAGTACATGAAGACTCTGATAACAATAAAAACACTAAAGTTTTTACCTATTTATCTAGACAAGACTATCATCTATATTGAACATTTATTCTTTAGCATAATTAATTCACGCAGTTGTCTTTTCAGGTTTTGTTCTGTGATTGTTGTTTTCAAAACTTTGAAGGCTATTTGATGTTTTGTTTCAATAAAAAACAGACCTCATTGTAGATAACAAAGAACTAGTAAAATTTTCCCAAATGCAAGACAGTATTGGCAGTCTTGGTGTCCCATTACTTTAATTTCACAATAATTATTGAATACAGTTTTTTATTTTAAACATTTTTTAATTGCCGATGTGGGAAATGTGCATATTTTTTACACATAATCTAAAACTATACATATTTTTTGAAATTATATTACCTATTTACATATTATTATGGTAAGGCCTCACTTCGAACGCTGTATCTGTGACCTATCACTTCCAGTACTTTCTGCCCAAAGTTTTACGCGGGCCTCTGAAAGTGAGCCACATGAAGCTTTTCCATGCACACTGCGATGAATTTGGTTGCTTGCTTAACGATTTCAGTAAAACTTGCGTTCCGTTCACCTATAAGAGACAAATGATGTCCGTTCTTTAATATTGTGACGACTGCTTTTTCCTATACCATAACACATTGCTGTCGTATCACACCCACTAATGGCATGAGCTGCTAATATATGTCGGGGGGTAAGGTATCTTGATGTTTAATAGCAGTTGTAGTTTAGTCAAAATATCGATAAAAGCTCTCTGTAATAATTTTAGAAGCATTTTATATTACTTTTTGGCAAATGGTCTTTTTCCCCTATTCCGACCCCGCTGAATCCGAATCTGCGGGTTGCCAAACCGAAATCCTGACCGGAAGTGAGATATTCAAGATGGCGGCCAATATGGCGCCGAAACCCGAAATCGGTGCTGAAAAGCCCCCCTTGGACACGGAATGCGTTCAAAATACGTAATTATATGTTATGGGGATTTGGGGAATTCAAAAATATACTTAAAAAAATATTGGTTAGGTTCTTTACTCAAAAATTGGAAAAAAGTGAAATCTTTACTAATAGTACAATAAGTGAAGCTTTTAAATCCCAGCCCGAAAACGATGTAATGAATTTCCAAATTTTTTTCTTCAACATATTCCATAAAGTATGTACATAAGAATCTATATTGTCATTTCTCCCGCTTTTTGGTTAGGGGTGGTTCCCACCCTTCTTAGGGGTTGTCGCAAAAAAAAACAAAAAACACATATAATCTGATAGAAAATCAAATTATAAGAAAGAAACGTCTCATACACTTTTTTGCTAAAGTGCATATTTTTCGAGATATTGCGAACTGAAAATTGCAATTTTCACCCCCAGTATTCCTAGACGTCTTTTTTAAATTACTCGAAAAATGTGGACTTTAATAAAAAAATGCTAGGGTACAAAATTAAAGGTTTTACGAAAACAAATCAAATGGTTTTTTTTTTCTCCGATGTTCAGTTTTTGGAAATATGGCATTTCCAAAATGGCGCCGAAACGTTCAGAAAAAATATACGACGTTAAAATATAAAATTACTCAAAAACTACAACTATGAGAAAAAATGTTATTCTTGTAAAAATTAAAGGTATTAACATTTTCTTTCGATTGAGACGTATTATGACCTTTTATAATGGAAACTAAAAAAGTTACGAACAAAAAAGTAGCGCATTTAAAAATTTAGGCGCTATTTCTTTTTAGTCTTATTGCTCTAATTTCTTATTAATTCAAATTTTTTAAAAATTTTTCTTAATATTGTTAATGCATATTATTTCAAACGTGCTCAAATTTTTTAGAATTTTTAAAATAATTATTTTTCATTCTGTACCCACTTTCAATAATGAAAGTTTTCATAATTTTTTGGAAAAAATCGAATTTTTGGAAATTGCTCGGAAAATATTTTTCTATAAAAAATGGTAACAGTACAAAAATGAAGCTTATAAAAAAACGAATAGTTTAGTTGTTTTTTTATTTTCCTACGACAAACTGTTCCAAAGATATAAAGGTTTAAAGATGGCGCTTGATCGCATACGCAAGAAAATTATGTATTTAAAATTGAAAAATCTCAAAAACTATAAGATTGATAAAACATGATATAAGAATGAAATGTCCCTTGCTTAAAACTCTGTACTCCCTGTAAACGTACCTGTCTCAATTCTGGAGAGACAGTAATTTTTGTATGTTTTTGTTCATGAAAGCTTTTGTTTCCCCAAAAATTTAACTTTCTTTTCCTAATTGAATTAAAAGTATAGTTCAAACGTTGTTTTAGAGGTAATTTTTGGAATCCTCATGCTCAAAAACATGTATAGAGACTTATCACACTCGTTTTTACGTCAAAAATGGAGATGATGGTGCTGGCGCCGTAATAGCCGCCATCTTGAATTTACCCAACCAATGTTTTTTGAAGTGTATTTTTAAATTCTCTATACTCAAAAACATATAATTACGCGTTTTGAACGCATTCCTGTGTCCAAGGGGGGCTTTACAGCACCGATTTCGGGTTTTGGCACCATATTGGCCGCCATCTTGAATATCTCACTTCCGGTCTGGATTTCGGTTTGGAAACCGGCAAATTCGGATTCAGCGGGGTCGAAATAGAGGAAGAAGACCATTTGCCAAAAAGTAATATGAAATGCTTCTAAAATTTCGCTTTTCTGAAAACTAGAAGAACTAACCTAGGTGTAACATTGCTTGTTTACATTACCAGAATGAAAGATTCTTGCTAAATCAGTAAGCCACTTTCAGGACTGTGCTTAGTGATACAGCAGCAGTACCATGATACTACTCTAACTATAATACCATAATACCGTTACCATAAATAAAAACAGTATTTTTGTATTCTTAACAAAGACGTTTGGTTTTCATATTCCGGCAAGTGCTACTTTTCGGTAAAGTAGCACTTACAGGGCAGCAATAAGTATTGGTATAGTAGTAGTACTATAGTACTAAATAGTCCTACGCCACTACTATCAAAAAGTCGAAATCGCATCAACATATTGCTACATTTTTACTAAATATTACCTACTATTATTATTATCATTACAAAACGAGGTGACAAAAGATGACAACTCATCATGCAGTTTCTTGCAGCGTAAATGTCCATAAACATGCTCTGAACAGAAAAAACTTAATACGAAAATTGTGACTTCAACAAAAAACCCGGGTTTCGCGGCCGGACTATATCTAAAAACCGGCTTGGTTCAAATTCTACACAGTATCGGACACAGGCTTTTAACATTGCTTGGGGTTAGGGTTCATATTCATGAAACAGAGGGAAGTGTCTGCCCATCTGCTAACTGTCTTTACTACGTTTAACTCCCTCTTCTCAGAGTGTATTATAGCCGTATAAATTCTCGAATTTAGAATAATCACACTTATTCTCTTTGTAGTTTGAATTATTCATACATTAAACATACAGTGCATTCATAAAGTAGTGTATAAATTCGATAAAAAGTGTACATTTTTTCTTGGGAAAATCGCTCGGACACGTCAAAAGCTTCATATTGAATCAGGGTTGAGCTGATTTGAATCATTTGATTAAAATCATGATTTTAATCAACCTATTTTTATTTTAAAAAATCATGTTTTTTTTTTCTTTTCAAGTTTAAATGTTATAAAGAAGAAATATAAACTTTATAGTAAACATTGCAAATTACAAATTTGCAAAAATGAAACTTTAAAAAGTCTTTAATTCAAAGGCTTAAAACATTAACCTAACAAACATATGAACATATAAAAATAAAAATATACTTATATGTTTCAAAACAGTACAAAATAAGACGTATTATACAGGGTGTAACGCAACTTACCCGAAAAATTTTAACCATACATACACCTTTAAATAAGAAGTCGACTTTAAAAAAATTTAATAAAAGTCCAACACAGAAAAAGATACACATTGTTAAAGTTACAAATTGATGAAAACGGTAATTTATTGAACTCTACTTAATCGAAGGACTGTTGTATTAAAAAAAGTACCTAAAAGAATAAAAACATTTAAAAAAAATTAAATTAAAAATTTTAATTTTAAATAGTAGATTATTTTAACATTTCCATTAATTTGTAACTTTAACAATGTGTATCTTTTCCTGTTTTGGACTTTTATTAATTTTTTTTTAAGAAGTCGACCTCTTATTTAAAGGTGCCTCTATGGTTAAAATTTTTCGGGTAAGTTGCGTTATACCCTGTATATTATAACGTTTAGATGCTTTTTCTTTGCCCAATGCCCAATCTATCCCTAATATGTGAATGAATAAGCCTATGTGAAGAAAACATTCTTTTCAAGGCTGCAGAAGAAGAACGACACACAGAAAGGGAATTATCAAATTCAGTACTTTGGTAATTTGTGGAATATCTTTTTGGTTTTGATCTTTTTTGGAACGGATCGGATTTCGCTTCCAACTTAATTATTAACGGTAATAATCCTGTGCCAGAAAAACGTTGGGAAACTATATCTCAAGCAGCCTTTTTTTCTTTTTTCGACAGCGGCTATTTGTTTTTATTTCTGATAGAACCCAGCAATTATTCCAGAGTTAAATGACGATACTCACTGTTTTCATTCCTCAACTGTAAGGGACAAGCTGGCACCTTCCTCTTGAATTCTATCAAGTGTCACAGAAATTGGTTTCAACAATTATAAAAAGTCTTCGGTCATTCTTTTAATTTGAATATTCAACACTTTTTCAAAAATCAATGGATCAGTGTTATCTTTTTGTTCTTCACAGATTTGCAACAACTTGGGCCATTCAGTGACATAAACCTCAAGGCAGTCGGAAACTGTATTCCATCTAACAATATCTTGTGGTAATTTTAGTTTCTTGCCCCCTTTTTCTTTGTACCAAGCATTTAGCAAATGTGTATTGCGAAAATATTTTACAATTTGAATTACGTGTGATTTTGTTTTTGTAATTTCCAAATCTTTGGAAAGCAAATGCAGTATATGGACAGAACACGTATGTTATAATGAGGTAATCCAGTGCCTCGGCAATTTTTTTCCTCATATTGTTCATGTTTGCCGCATTATCTGTGACCAACCTGTGACTTTGCAGTTATACTTATTTTTTCACTTATTTATTACATCAATAGCCAAGTTTGCAAGCTGATCACCAGTGTGTGGATATCCTGATGTATCTATACTTTCTAGAAGAGAGCTGTTTCCATTGTTTAGTATCAAAATTGCACATATTAACGGTTCATTATGAAAATTTGACCAACCATCAAGGGACATACAAACTGATTAACCTTATACATATTCAAAGCACTTTGATTTCTCCTCTTCAAATATTTCATTTAAAAGGGTTGATGATAACTGATACCTAGAAGGCGGGACATACCCTAGTCTTAACATGTCAATCCCTTTCCGAACGTCTCTATGTTCACTGGACATAAAAGAACAATTTATTGCAAAAATGGCTCTGGTTACCTGTATTTCTAATTCTTTCTTTTTGTCTTGACACGTTCTTACAACACTGGAGCTTAAACAAATGCTACTGCAACTACTACCACTCAAATTCTCGCTTGCTCTTCGTTGAAAATTTTCACTTTGGCTTGTACTGGCTTGGCACTTAATTTTGTCATCTTCACTTGACTCAGTATTTTTTACGCCTGTCGACCCGCCCCTGAATTTCCTTATTACATTTTTTACATATTGCCCGGTATCCAACTTTTTTTTTGACAACATGTTGTCAAACACTATATTCTTTCCTGCCTCGACTAGACATTTATTTATAGCATATGTCGCGCGTCAACGGTCAGTCAGTACTAAATATTAAATGAAGTTGAAAACCCTCTACTTTTCTTATATAGTCAACCAGGATTTGAAAGTTTCAACGAGTTCCGACAAGCGGCTTCTTGACTTACTGAACCAAGTCAAAACAGTTTTTATGCCACCAATTTTCAGTTTTAACATAATTATGTAGAGATTTTTTATTATTTATTAGGAAAATACAATACGGAAAGTTAAGAAGTCAAATATAGGTTTTTATTTAAAAAAAATTAAAAACAATCATGATTTTTTCGAGGATTTTTTTAAAATAAATCAGCGGTTTTTTATTTTATTTTTTTTATCATGATTTTTTGCAACATTGCTGTGCGGTTAATTTAACGCAATAAATAAATGGCAGACACGAACAAATTAATATAGCGAAGCTTTTTCTGCGATTATGAAAATCATTTTTTGGAAAAATCGGCGACTTCCGAGGTCGTAACCTTGGTTTCCTTCTTCGCACCCACAAAAGTATATAAAAATGTTAAATTTAATAACCTATTACTCCTCCTTAAAATCATATTCATCATACCTAAATTTCTACCAGCTCCCTAGCTATTGTATCTGTATATACATTCGTTTCACTAATTTAAAAGAAAACCTTTATAACTACATGATTAATTCAAAAATGATGGTACTTTCTAAAATAAACTAAACAATGAACGTTGTCGTTGGCTTGTCATGACGTAGCGCCCTTATACAATTGTCTCCGCCATTTTGTCCGGTGCTAGAGACATGTGACGATCGATGCGCCTAGGGGGACCCTTCCAAAGGGAAACAAACGCTATCGCTCGATTTTGCTTTCTAATTCAATCGCGATTCATTTGTCTTCATCTCGTTTATATATGCAGCCTTAATTCGTTTTCCTAACTTGAATAAATACCAATCGAAGGAGAGAATCTCAATCTTAAAATATTTAATACCTACGGTTTATAAATATATTGTCAATTGTGTAATTTATTTGGATAAAAAAATATTTTTAAAACAAATATAAATATTACGAATTAAAAATTAGTAAATTAAAACAAATATAAATGATACAAATGTCACTTAGGTATAGGGATTATATTTACTGTATTAAACAAGTAGTAAAATTTTACTGCTCGTGCCAAGTGGTCTGCTCGGTCTCCTGATATTACTCCTCTTGATTTCATTGTATGGAGTTATTTGAAATCAAGAATTTATAATGTTCAACTTGACACCATGGACCAGCTGAGACAAAAAATCAATCCCGAGTTCACAATGCTACAGAATTTTACAGGTTATTCAATGTTCCTTAAAAAAATAACTTAGATTGTGCATTTGGGGAAATGAAGGGACATTTTGAATAATTTTTATAATTGATAATTATTAACAATTTTCTATGTTTAATTTAATTATTTAATGTACTCAATATTTCAAAACTGCTCGGTTTCTCGAAATGTAATAAAAATACTTTTTTTATTTCTGAGGATATGAAAATTATTTTTTATAAGAATTTTTAGTCAAATGTAATACAAAAAAGTTAACCACCCCCTACAACTACCCCTCAAGCAGAAGAAAGGTTTGACTGATACTATGTAAACTGGTGCCCAGACAGCCTAAGTAACCAATAATATAAATAAATCTAAAAGGCATGTGACTTTTACATATATTTAGATTTTATCGGTGTTTTATAATGACCACCTCCATAAACCAGTGAATTATTATTAAATGTCAAATGCACTTAAAGATAGTTTTGTTTTAAAGAAATTTTTAAAAAGGCAGTCAAGAATTTACTTTAAAACTAAATTATTTTTTTGTTGGTTTATGAGTTCCTTGCTGGGATATTTGTCAAGTTATCAATAAACTCCATAGCTGTTAAGTCAATCTTAGGAGGATCGAGTTTTATTGGAGAATTTAGCCAGGTCTGTCGAAAAAGGGCGGGGGGGGGTCATGGATTTACGGGGCTCGTTTTGAGGGGCCCGGGCTCATTTGGAAGCCCGGTTTTGAAATGATGAAAATTTGTATTATAATTTTTTTAGTACGTTTCAAATTTTTTCTGGATTTCTGCCCCCGCTTATCAAAAAAAAAATTTCTCACCCACCGCTCATCAATTTTCAACAAATTTTCCCCACCGGGCCTGTCTTTTTTCTCCATGGCTCTAAATTTAGGAAAGGTTGTGGTTTTATAACCGCTCTGTGAAATTATCTTGGGGTGGTTGTTAATGCTGGCCTATACTCTACTAAGTTCAGATCACTAAGTTTCCAGTTGAATCTTTTTAAATACAATTACTACTTTTTAATGAAATGGGAAAAAATCTGTAACATATCAGCCTTAAACAACGAAGATAATATCCATTACCAACAGACATTGCTAATGTCGGATATGGGAATGGAACCGAGTTAGACGATAGACAGTGTGACCAAATATGCCCGCCACAAACACGCTTTAGCCTGCTGCGCTATCGTGCAGTGGTTTTCGGTAATTTATAATAATGGCAAGCGGTACCAATAACTTTTTTCAAAAGTGGCAAAATGTTAGAATCAAACCTAATTTTTAGGCTAGGTTATACAGGTGCCATAAACCTTATAGGTCTCAAAGCGGTTGTATTAATTGTTCAAAGAATTTAGAACAGGTTTTAAAATCGCCTAAACGTTTTAAGATATGTATTAAGACCAATAAGACTTAAAATAGACTTCTACGAGAATGAGTCAGCATACTTAAAGAGCAATTGGTAATTTAATAGTAGTAAAATAAATTTTGAATGGAATTGTTTGGCTGCAGAAATTTTATTGTTTTAATTATAACTAGCTGAGCCGAAATGGGTTAAAAATTTATCATACAAATTATTATGTGGAGGCACACTTTAAACTTACTACCAGTTTTCACATTTTCGAGAAATTCGCGACCCTGTTTCAACGTAATGATTTCCTCACTTTTTTCTAGAGTAGTTCATAAAAACAAGAGAGTTTACTCTATACATCCCCCGTCAAATGTTGACGTGTTTAGTCCAGTTAATTATTTTGTTCTTTTAGACACCACCCCGTATATCTTTTTCACCTTGGCAATTGTGTTAACTACATATCCAATATTATGGTTTTCCGTATATTTCTTAGTTATTTTTTTGGGGTGTTCAGCCTCTATATCCTTCTATCAAAATACCTATACTTACCCGATTTTTTTAATGGAAATAAGCATTATTTACCTGCCGAACATTATTTTTCTGTCAAACATTTTTTTTTAGATATAGAGTCAAGAGACCAACCGTTAGACAGACTGAATAACTGAATTAAAATACCTAAGTTTTCCTAATCTAAATCTGAAATGTGAAAATCCTAAGTAATCTGAAATAGTGACTTCTTCACGATTACAATACGGTAAGCGAGGAATATAAAGAATTTGTCTTTATTCATTAATTATCTTATTTCCTTCAATGATTTTTTTTTTTTTGTGGCACTGTGGAGCTAGTCCAATCAGCCAATTCCTTCAATGATCACTTTGTATATTTTCTTTAACAAAGTTGTATCAGATTTTCATCTCCTTGTCAACCACATTTCAGATATTATTTTACTGTCGTTTTATTTTTTTTTGTATATTACTTCCACATCCAGTGGAAGTATAGTAACGACAAGAAAAATTTAAAAAAATTTTATTGTTCAAATAGGCTTAGAATGTCATGAAACGTCGAGACTTCAAGTTTGAGCGAAAAGAAAGTTTCTGTCTGTCTGTCGGTCTGTAACTTTTTTTGTGCGCACGTTTGAACCGTTTGATATATTGACTTGAAATTTGGTACACATATGTTCTTTAACGAGACCTAGAACTAGATTATATTTTCATCTTGTTCCGTCGAGGGGTTGGGGGGTAAATTGGGGTAAATTTGGAGTAAATAGGTAAATCAAGCAGATAAGAGTTCATAAAATTGTTATTTAGTATAGACAAGAGAAACTAAGGTCTCAAAAAAAATTTTGGCATTAGCCACCCCCATTACCACTCCCACCCCATTATTAAAGGGGACGAAAAAAAATGTGATTTAGTGCGTGTACAAGAACCAGAAACCTCAAAATATTGTTTTACTTTATATTGTCAGTGTCAGTGGCTGCAGACAGCGCACGCTCGCATGCAGTTTAGACACAATTGTGCTGATACTTTGTGTTGACACTTCAAGCAGTGCCAGTGTTGTGTCAACACAAGGAAATTTGGAGTGTTACCCATGACTAAACTGCGGCCTCTACATACACAGTTTGATGTAGTAGGGGTCATCGGTATGTTACGTTACAGTTCGAGCGCTGAGGTTCATTTATTTATTTCAACTTCTATTTCATTTTTATGTATGAAAATGACAATTTAAGAAAATCAAAATTAACGATGACACATCCGTGGACAAAGAGGTTTATTTCAAAAAAAGAATAATCTAAATCGGTCTAGTGGGAGCCACTGGTAAAGCCGGAAAGGAAAACGATTTGTGTTTTAATATAAAATTATAATCAAAAAAGGCAATTCTTGGTGGTTTCTATTTTTTTACAAATTAATAAATTATTAGAAGTATTTTTCATGGGCCCAGTCCTATTCAAAATTATATTGCGAATAATTTTTGCGACACGATTACTAGAACCGGAGATAATAAGGAAAATGGCAGAAAATTTCCTTGTTGAAAAATACATTGTTAATTTAATACCCAGTAGTTTTAAAAAGAGGCATGTAGACCTTTCTCTAGGTGGGCCCCCGTACTCTTATAACGGTTTTAAATCAGTTCTATAGGATCCTTCCAAACCATTTATGTGTATAAGTAGTCTTAGAAAAAAGCTTTTAGAATATCCTGTAGAGTATTTTAAAAGTAGAATTGTTACTTGGGATCATATCTAAATTTAAATTATGAATTTTATATTTTAATGTCCTACAAGTCTGTTATTTTACAATAACCACCCTATTTTGAGATACATTAAATGAAAAATAACGCCCTAGGGCGTTATGAATATCTATAATGCCCTAGGGCATTATAAAATTATAATACAACCCAAAACAAGCAAATTATGATAGCGTTATTGACAAACAAAATGCATTACTATGCAACGGCGGCGTTTGCAAACAATTTTGATTTTTACTCTCTTTTAAATCAAATCGTTCTGAACATAATAGATGTCAAATTAAAAAATCGTAAATGTCAAAAAAAAAATTCGAATTAAATAACAGACTTGCAGGACATTAAACGTTGAAGGCACCACGGGTGTTATAGGATAATGACGCCCTCGGTCGACGTACATTCCCTCGGGCCAGAGGCCCCCGGGATTGTACACTGCCGACCTCGGTGCGTTATTATCCTTATAACACCCTTGGTACCTTAATAACTATAAGGAAGTCGGAAGATACTGTAAAAAGATCGATATTTATTATCCCCTTTAAAGGTATGTAAACTCCCTTTATTATCCATTTTTCAAAAAGAGCCTTAGATGTACTAGCAGCCACAGAAATATCGGGAGACAATGTTGGACCACCGTATATTATTACATTTAATTTTATAATTCTTATGATTTCGTCCCTACTATATTAATATCATTATAATTACTCAAAAATTCGTCTTGTCAATTACAACATTTATTAATTAGTGGAAGACCAGACCCTCTGAATTCGACACCCTCTATACAACTCGCGAACACCCACCTAAAAAATAGGTAATCTGATGTAAAATAACCTGCTAAACTTGATTTTTGAATTCGCCCATTGATTTGAGATTGCCAAAATGACCAAATTGGCAATTTTCTAAAAAAAATAAAAATTATGTGTTATTTTTTGTTTTTCATATAACACGTCATATATTTTTTATTTTACCTCAGAATTTTTTAATTTTTTTACGTAATATTCTCTAACTATTCTTTGATATGTTGAAAGTAAAAAACTTTACCTAAAAAATAATTAGTTGGCAAAAAAAAAATAACAACTTTTCTTTGACGCAAAATCTTTAAAATTTGCAGAGTAAAATGTCCGATCGAGGTATCTTTTTTATTTTTAAAGTTAGGTGCCTACTATAAACGAAGAAAATGTTCCGAATGAACTAAATAAAATCTTTTATAAGAAGTTTTTTTTGAAATTTTGCTCCCTTATCGAAATATTCATTGATTGTTTCAGCGTCCGAACGAATGCGCGCTACTATGAATCGGCCGCAATCGCATCTAGAGCTAAACGCAGGCACGTGCCGGGTGATTATTATTTTCCAGTATCCATTTATGTTGAGTTGAAAGTGCTTTTTGTCTCAGTCATATTTAGTGCGTTATAAACACATAGTTTGGCATAATAAATTATAATTACTCGGATAGGAAATCAAAGGAAACAAGCTAAAAACGTACTCTTCGCCGGTTCACTGGATTTTTATATAATTGTTATACATTCAATAGGATACTTTTCGCAGTTTTTTGTAAATAATGTTACTTTTAGACATTTTTTATTTTATAGTACGATCTTAGTTGGTAAAAGACTTGGTAAAAAAACTATACCAAACCCCATTTGGGTTTCGATTCCGAGTCAAAAGAACTACACCAAAATGAAATATCATTTCACCAGATTTCTATTCAATTACAAAAACATAAAAATTAAAAAAAAATTTTTTCAAATTTAAATCATTAAGTAATGACATTTTTATTTATCGATCGATTTTGTTCAAATGGGGTTCTTCCTCTAACTAACACTAATTTACTGTCCAAATTTCAGTACAATCGGAATTTTCTTTCTTCAGTTATCGTGCTTACAAGAAACGTAACGGACGGACAGACGGACATTTTGAAAGTTGTTCAGAATTCGTTCACTAACACAATGGTATGAAAATTTTTTGTCTGCGAGCGATATTTACGGTTTTAGAAATGATAAAATGCAAAATCCGATGACATTTCTGTGGCTCTAAAACAATATTTAGAACAGAAAAATTTATTTTTATCACTAAATCCAGTTTACCATGCACAATGTAGAAGATTGTATACCCGAACTGCTTATAAAAGAAAATCAGAAATTGTAAATCCTAGTACAGAGAATACAAGTAAAAAGGGCATTTCTGCAATGTGCTATTTACAAGACAGCCTACCAAATTAAGTCCAGAATTCCAAATGTTTTAGATTTTGGATGGTACCTAATAGGAGGAAATCTTATTTCCAAAGATGATTTCAAAAAGCCCAAAACCCAATTTTATTGAGTTAACTCCATTTTGTAAACGTAAATTATATAACTGTACTACAAGCTGCAAGTGTAGCAAAGCAAACGTGCAATGTAACATAAGTTGTTTATGCGAAGGAAAATGTAATCTTTAGTACCCACTTGCTGTTATAATTAATGAAAATATATTTTTTAATGTGTATGTTTCGAGATTATCTACATAATTTTATAACATTTAATTGCAAATAGAAACTAAATAATCCGTAGACTCACTTGATCGCTTAAACGACACCACAGATGGGCGACTTTAATAGAAGTTATGCTTTAAATTAATGCGGACGAGTTGCGCGGCCGCATTCAACAGCGTCATCTCGTTACATGAGCCGAATTTAAAAAAAATCTCTTTATAAAAAAGTTTATTTAAAGTATATGGAACATTTTTCTCGTTTATACTATAACTCTCTCTCTTTAAAAATAAAAAAGTTACCTCGATCGGGTATTTTTCAATGCAAATTTTAAAAAACTGCGACAATAGAGGGTAACTATATTTTTATTAGGCACTATATTATTAGTTACACTATATTCTTTACCGTCAGCCTATCCAAGAATATTGGAGGGATAATGTGTAAAATATTGGTCTAAATCGGAATTAAAATAAAAAAGATATGATGTGTTATGTGCAAAACAAAAATTAACACATAATTTTAAAATTTTTCAAAAAATTTGCGAATTGACCGATTTGGCAATCTCAAATTAACGGGCGAACTCAAAAATCAAATCCAGAAGGTCATTTTACATAATATCATCTGTTTTTTAGGTGGGTGTTCGCGAGTTGTATAGACTACTTTTAAAATGCTTCCTACAGATTGGCTGCTCTCCGACTAAATAGACACTCTCTTATAAAACTCAAGAAGTAGTAATAAATAATTATTAGATGTTGGTTTTTCTTCAGGATGACCCTCATGAGAGAGTGTTTTATGTGAGCTAATTTACCAATATCTCGAAGTAATTTTTCTAGTTAAATTATACCTTGACCCAGAGATTAATTATAGGATAAATCATGGGCGTTTCTGATGGGCAGCAATATTTCAACGGACCAAGTGGATGGTTGTGGTTCGGTTGCAACAAGGCGTACCTCGATAATCACCCGGGGCCCTCGGTAGCAGGCCCATTAGAGCACTTGAGAGCCTGTATAAATAATATTAACCACTGTATTTTCTCCTTTTTTTACTTGTATTTTACCAACCGATTTTCTAGCAATCCATATGAAACTGAACAGAGCAGAGCTCGTATCTCAGGTTGAAATTTTACAATTATGAGGGGCGGACTCGAATGGGTTTGTAAAAACGTTATTGCTTTGTATGTATTTCATGTGTAAAAACGATACAATAATACTTTGTCAATGTGACGATGCCAAAACTTGGTGGAGTATACACAATATAATAGTTAGGATACCAAAACTATACATTTGTGACGGCATGATAATAAAAGTTAATAAGTAAGAGTTGTTCTAAACACTGTTGATAAAAATCGTTGATTAAAAAAAATTAAAACATTTATTTGACTTCTTAACTTTCCGTATTGTATTTTCTTAATAGAGATTCAAAAAATCTCTATACATAATTACGTTGAAACTGAAAATTCGCTTCAAAACTGTATCAGGTCAATCAGTTTATACGTCCCTTGATGGTTGTTCAAATGTTCATAATGAACCGATAATATGCGCAGTATTGATACTAGAAAATGGAAACAGTTTTCTTCTGGAAAGTATACATCAGGACATCCACACATTGGTGATAATCTGGCAAACTTGGCCATTGATTTAATAAATAAGTACAAAAATGAGTATAAGCAAAGTTACTAGTTTGGTCACAAATAATGAGACAAACATGGACAATATGAGGGAAAAAATTGCCGAGGCCCTGAATTACCTTATTATAACGGTGTTTTGTCCATAATATATTGAATTTGCTTTCCAAAGATTTGGAAGTAACAAAAGTAAAATCACACGCACTTCAAATTGCAAAATATTTTCGCAATACACACTTGCCAAAGAAAACGGGGACAAAAAACTAACAATACCACAAGATGTTAGACGGAATATAGTTTCCAACTGCCTTGACGTTTATGTCACTGAATGGTCCAAGTTATTGCAAATTTGTAAAGGTGACATTGATCTAATGAATTTTGAGAAAGTGTCGAATATTCAAATTAAAGGAATGGTCAGAAAGACTTTTTTCTGAAATCGATCGGCAACGTCTACATTTTCGGCGCGATTTCAGATCGAAAAATGCAGAATTCCAGTATTTTAGTCCGTTGCTAAGAAACTATCAGAAAACAGACCGGAAAAGATCCGTTGCCAAGCAACGATCAACAAAATCGTACGGGAATATTACTTTCCCGGCCTAGGTCGGGAAAGTAACATTCCCGTACGGTTTTTTATGTATATTTTAGACACTAAATAAATACATGCAGACAAACCAACTCACATTAAAATTGCATTTATTAGTAAGCAGTTAGGTTGTAATGAAGCAATGTTATGCATTAATACAAATTTCTTAATTTATAATAATATTGATCTGACTTCAGAAAAAATAGTATGTGTACTTCGGTGTGAAAGCACATTACCGGACTTCGATGCTTGTTGGTCTCGGTCAACAATTTGCATCGTCGTCCGGGAATGTATTGCTTTCACACCTAAATACACGATATACTATTTAAAATTTCTGAAACCAATTTCTGTGACACTTGACATAATTCAACAGAAATGTATCAGTTTGTCCCTTGCAGTTGAGGCATGGAAAAAATTGAGGGCCGTTTTTTATAGTTTGAAGAAGAGAGAGAAATTTAAAGCAATGTCAGATATTTGAAAGGAGATATGATCAAGCTTTAACACCATTTCACTTTTTGGCATTTGCTGGATCCTATCAGAAATAAAAACAAATACCCACTGTCGAAAGAAGAAAAAAAGGTTGCTTTAGATATAGCTACCCGCAACATTTTTCTGGCACAGAGTTATTACCGTTAATAAATAAATAAATAAATAAATAAATAAATAGGAGCGAAATCCGATCCGTTCCAAGAAACAATGTTTTGAGAAGAAATATTACAAAATGTTACCGTAGTGCAGTGGTGGAAATCTCAAAACGATATTACACAAATTAACAAAGTACTGGATCTGATCATTCCCTTTCTGTGTCCGTTGCTTCTTCTGCAGATATGGAAAGAATATTTTCTTCATATGGACTTGTTCATTCAGATATTAGGAATAGATTGGGCGATGAAGAAGCATCTAAATTAGTATTTCTCTTTAGACGTTATAATAAGTATATAATATGTCTTGTTTTATACTGTTTTGAAAAAATATATATTTTTAAATGTTCATGTTAACTTAATGTTTTAAGCCTTTAAATTTTTATTTTTTGCAACTAAAAATTTTTACTAATAAAGTTGGTATTTTTTTCATTATAACATTTAAACTTGAAAAGAAAAAGATTTTTTTAAATAAATATCAACCCTGTAATAAGCCGATTTTTATGCAATAATTTGTTATTTAAATGCTAGAAAAAACCATACACGTGTAAAATATGTTAGAAATCAGAGTTTTAGAACGCCACATGAAACCAAGTCAGCTATAAAGAACGCTTCTCTATTATAGTATACGTGAATGGTACATTCATCGTCTTACAAGTTTAAAGATGTAAAATGTACAACTCATCTTCGAAATCACCAGAACTTTAAAAATTTGTATCTCGGACTGATTTTATCGCAGATAGATGGGTAGAAACATTTTTTATAAGTGTTAAAGATTCCTAGTTATTTACGAGAAACCATTTTGCCCATCTTCTCACCCCCATAAACACCCCCTTACATGGGGTTGTATGGTGCATGTTACTTCCATATTGACGTAGTGGAGTGGAAAGTAACAGTTAAAAAAAATGAATATTTTTTGTTTGTTTTTGTTTTGGCGCTAACATTAGAGAGAGGATATTTTTGCCTTAAAATAAGTTAGTCAAATTTGGTTGCTCACCTTTGCGGAATTAAAGGGGGGGGGGGGGGGGGGGACGGAGACTTTTGACGTGCACTATATACACTGCGCTTCATATTAATATGGTACACTTCGATTTTATCAATGCAAAGAAAACTAGACTGGTCACATTTGACAATAATAAGGTCTATCACAAATCAGTATTTCAAACAATAACGATGTCTAGACAGTTAAGTAATATTCAGAAGCTTGAGAAAACATCACAATCTACCAATAAATTTAATTAATGGTTTTCAGTTCGCAAATGCTGTACCATCTTCTCACCCCCATAAACACCCCCTTACATGGCGCGCAGTGTACAAAACAACGACGAATGAATTGAAATACTTAGGAACATATCTGACGAGTTGAAAAGCAGAGAAACTGTAAAGGGGGAAATTAAATCGGCACACAGAGTTACAAGGGCAGTTATACCGTTTATCGAGAAAAATAAACCATAATGAGGCCTGATCAAAGAGGACATACATAGCCATCATACTGCCAACATCTATCTATCTATACTCGTAAAATATGGCTGTGGCTGCAATGCCATTCGCACGACACCAATGTATCTACTGCCAACATGACAACAGAAGAAACCTAAGAAGAACTGAAAGGGACATCATCCAACTACTTGCAAAAACAATAATACTAAAGCAACGACATAAACCATCAACTGGGAGGGAAAACAATTACAAAATGGATAGAAATGTTCACAATGAAGTATTGGGAACATGTCCAAAGAAGGGACTCAACAGACCTACTAAAGAAAATGCAAATACTGAACAGCAACAAACTAGAAGTAGGGAGACCATGCTGCGCGTGGAAAACAATAATTTAATGAGCAAACTAGGAAAGGACCAAGCATATTGGGAAAGAGAGGTGAATAAAAAAATGAATACCATAAAGAAATTTCAATGATAAATGCTTTGCGAGATTCAGAAACAGGGGAAACAAAAGAAGAATTTTAGAAACAAAACCACTAAAAGACATGACATAACGCGGCAACGCATTTCACACCTGCACATTCCACCCTACACTCCTGAACCAAGTGTCTTGTGGCTCTCGGTGTTGGCAACAAGCATGACCTAAATTCTACCCAACTTAGACGTAGTCGACCCGGCGCACAGTGGGGCAGGAATTAAAAAACGTGGAATTTAATCGTAAAATGAAACGAGCCTAATGACTATATGTTGTTGACATATGGAAAGAGAACATATCAGTGCATTATTTACACCACTATCTAACTTTATTCAAGATCATCTCGCGTACTACTATCTCCATGAAACTGGCGTTTCTAAGTAGTATTTGTGTATGCTCGATGCGCTAAATTTGACAGAACTTTTAAGTAGAAAAACTCATTTATATCTCTTGACTTAATTAAGTATGGATCCAATACAGTCAAGTATGTACTAAATATATTACGTTATGTTACTATAATTGTTTAAGTTATATGGCTTCAAAAACAAGCCTATGCAAATATATCAATAAACTACAAAATATTTTTTAAATATAGGAAAAGTTTACTTTCTCACATATGCATATCGTGAATTTGATGTATTATTGTAGCTGAACTATTCAAGTTTAAAAATTAAAGTTAAACTGGTAGCCATGTGTACTCCTTAAAATTTAAATTGAATTTCTGAAAATGTATTTCATGAGTATTTTTGAAACGAATATAGTATAGTCGAATTGATTTAATTCAATTTCATTCAGCGTCAACATTTCACTAGAAATTTTATCGTTGATTCTTATATATTATGATCTGATTACGAAAAAAATATTTGCGCCCAAAAATTCCTAATGAATCAAAAGTTATATGCACTTTTGGACGCACTTTCGAGGATTTTCTACTTATCCGCTTAATATATCTTGTACTAGTAATCGAAAGGGAATGTTAAAAATACTGACTTATTTGAAATAAAATTCTTAAAAATTATACACCTATCCAATATGCATAGGTCAATCCGCCATCTTGGAAAAAATATAAAACACCAAAAATGGCGGAAAAAATCAAAATTGAATCTTTTTTCGATAGAAGGAGTAATTTCACCAAAGTTGGCAGAAACAAAACTCATCTATGGTCAAATATAATGCACCAAGCCAGGACGCTCCAGATCAAATAGAACGTTCAAAAAAATGGCAGACGAAATAATTAAATAAATTAAATAAATAAATTTTTTTTTAATTCTTCGTCAAGTACCAAGGAGGCTTTGTGCATAACTTTTTTGTCGATTATAGGTTCTTTTAGGTACGTTGAGGGATAAAGTTCAATTTTTTTTAAATTTTCCATAAAAGTGCTATTTTCTACAATTTTTAAAAATGCATTTTCTTTGATCTTCCTTTTTTTTATGTATTATTATTATTACAATGCGTATGCTTAATAAATTTCGTTATCAAATTAATGAAGATTCATTTTGTGTTAAATTTTTGAAGTTGTACGAGACTTTCTATAGCATATTTCATTTTGTTTCCATGAAAATTGGGTAAAAAGAAGGAGGGTCAGGGAAAATGCATTTTTGAAAATTGTAAAAAAAGCATTTGAAAATTAAAAAAATTGAACTTTCTCCCCTTTATGTACCTAAAAGAACTTACAATACAAAAAAACAAAAAATAGCGCACAACACCTCCCTGATACTTGACGAAGAATTAAAGAATTTTATTTCATCCGCCATTTTTGACCGTTCCTCCGGGTTTAGTGCATTATATTTGACCATAGATGAGTTTTATTTTCGTCAAGTTTGGTGAAATTTCTTCATTTTATCGAAAAGATTCTATTTTGATTTTTTCGGCAATTTTTTTATTATTTTTCCAAGATGGCAGTTTGACCTTTACATATCGGACATGTCTATATTTTTACATTTCAGAATCAGATTTAAAATGTACACCCTCAAAAACCCGAATAAATGATTTTTTTAGTGATTGTTCCGGAAATTAGAATTATTGCCACGTTTTCGAATTCCTGCCCCACTGTGCGGCGTTATGTTTCCTGAGAGTGGCAGCAATGCTGGTAAATCAAATCAAATCCTCGATCGAATCGAATCGAATCGAATCAAATCAAATCAATGGGCTTAGAATGTTATGAAACATCGAGATTTTAAGTTTGAGCGAACAAATTTCTGTCTGTCGGTTTGTCTGTAACTTCTTTTGTACACACGATTACTCTGGAATGGTGTAAGATATCGACTTGAAATTTGGTACATCTATGTATTTTATTGAAATACCTATATGTGCAGAGTTTTACTTCTACTCCCCAATATTAATATTACTAACGCTATGTATACAGATTATTAGTTGTGTTTGTATCTGTAGCAACTTTTTATATACAATTTAATACTTAATATAATCTCGCATTAAAGAAAAAAGAAAATAAAGAATAAAACAATTTCTCCGTCCATCCCATAAAAACTTTATTTTATCGTATGAATAACTGTGATAAATATTTAATTTCCCTAATAAATATCTAGTTACCATATAGTACGGGATGTAACAATAGAGTAACGACTATTTTGACATGAGAATGATTTGGTATTGTGTGACAAAAGCGAAGAGCACACATGTGCACACCCTCGACATTTCAACAATGTGCTAAACTGCCGGCGGGTTAGTCAAGTAGGCTGCATGATTGGTCCCTGAAGGACTCTTGAATCGTCCGTAACCAGTTGGCGTTGAAAATCAGTCTAATCGGGGCGACTTTCTAATATAAGACGATCATTTACGACCACAATATGTCCCTTCAATGAAAAAAATATCGTTCGTAATATGAATGAATGCCGATTATTGACAAAAGTTTATTAAAGACACGATCATATTAATTAATACCATGTACGGTTTGTTCTTTAGTTTATAAGTGCGTTCGTTGATTACATCCTCCACCGAATGTTGACGGGTTTTAGTCTAGTTAATTATCTTATTCTTTTAGTGACCACCCCGCATATCTTTTTCACTAAAACTAGAATAGATTTCTTCCTTAGCAATTATGTTAACTGCATGTCAGATATTATTGTCTTCCGTAACATTTTTTCCATAATTATTATATTCTATATTTTTCGATCAAAATATACCAGATTTTTTCCATGGCAATCGCTTCAATTACCTGCCAAATATGAATTTTTTTAGTCAAATAATTTTTTAGATATAGAGCCAAGAGATCGACTGAGAGACGGACTGAATGACTGAATTGAAAGACCTAAATTTTCAGAATCTAGATGATCTGAAATGTGACAATCCTAATCTACGGTGATGATTAAAAATTTTTGTCCGGTTATAATATACCGGCTGTAAACGAAAGTGGGCCACCCCTGTAACTTCCTTGTTTTTAAAGATATGGGGATGAAACTTTGTATGGTGAAATTAGGTAAGATTTCCAACTTTTTGAGACCCATCCGCCATATTTATCACTTCCGGTTTCACCGGAAATGGCCCCAATAGTCCTTTCTAAATGGACCACCCTGTATGTTTTTACATTTCTGAAATAAAGATCACATTTTGGATACATTTATACTATTTTGAACAATTTATACAGTGTTGCACGAAAAATAATTCGAATTTTAGTTGTCAATCTAGATGGCTGCAAATATGTTAAAATTATTTTTGTTCCAATGTAATTCATATAAAAAATACGAAAACGTCAATATGTCCAATAATACATCATACAGGGTGCTGTAAACTCATTAAAATCACATTTTTCAAAGTGACTCATTTGTTTTAAATATTATGATATGGGCCACCTGGATATTCAGAAAGCTCTATTTAGTAGAGGTTAAACGGTACCAAAATAGTGTAAATGTATCCAAAATGTGATCTATATTTCAAAAATGTAAAAACATACAGAGTGGTCCATTTAGAAAAGACTACTAGGGCCATTTCCGGTGAAACCGGAAATGATAAATATGGCGGATAAGTCTCAAAAAGTTGAAAATCTTACCTAATTTCACCATACAAAATTTCATCCGGATATCTTTAAAAACAAGGAAGTTACAGGGGTGGCCCACTATTCATTTACACCCGGTATACATCCTATTTGATTAAATCAAATAGTTATAATATAAGTATTAAACGTGGATACAACATAATTTTCCGAAGTTTTACAGAAATCATTATACTTAGTAAGTACCAATTTCTCTAAGTACCAATTTCTCTCTTCTAAGGGATCCTACACGGCGCGAATGTACAATGGGCCGACAAGCTTGAGTGCTGCGGATTTTGACATCTGCTCGCGCTTTTTAATAATAAAGTACCAATTTAAATATATCGCACAGCCTCGGCTATGGATTTGGGGGGTTGTCTACTATCTGTGGTGTGTTTATGTTTATATCTATCTACTTTTCTTTAGTAAAAAAGCAGTTCTATTAAAAACCAATATAAGAACACTTTTGATAAGGAAATATTTTACGGGTAAAGAACGTATTGGGGTAAAAATGTATGGGGCTGCCGACTAATGGAATATTCTGAACAGGTAACGTTTTATTTAGAATGTTAATAAACGTACCTAGTTAATACGAATGCAATTACAAATATCTCAGTTAAACAAATTTATAAATGTTAATACCGTAAATACGTACGTATTGAAGTTGACACATATCCTGTTTAAGTTACTAGAAGTTAAAGTCGAAGAATTCGACACATACTATGCAACTCTAACATACAAAAATTATATGTAGAAAAAACTATTTAAATACATACTTTTATTACTTCCACATCCAGTGGAAGTATGTATAGTAACGACAAAAAAATTTTTAAAAACTTTTATTGTTCAAATAGGCTTAAAATGTCAAAAAAAAATTCTGTCTGTCTGTCGGTCTGTCTGTAACTTTTTTTGTGCGCACGTTTACTCGGGAACCGTTTAAGATATTGCCTTGAGATTTGGTACACATATGTACTTTAACGAGATCTGGAACTAGATTATATTTTCATCTTGTTCCGTCGAAGGGTTGGGGGGTAATTTGGGGTAAATGGGTAAATTATGCAGGTAAGAGTCCATAAAATTGGTATTCAGAATATACGAGAGAAGCTAAAAAACCTCAAAATATTTTTTTACTTCATCTCTACCACCCCCTATCACCACCCCCACCCCACTACCGATGTGGGTATCGTTTTATGGGTTTTTGGGGTAGAGGATTTTAAATATTATATTATTAAAGTTCCATAAACAATTATTTCCACATACAAATTTTTTTCGTTGTGAGTGACTTTAATAGAGAATCTGAATGTGGAAGTAGTGATTCCTTGGGCAGCGGTTTTGTTACTTAGGTATACTAAATCGAAAAAAATAAAATTAATTATCTCCCTCGCGAGAAGTTCATGCAGGCATTAATTTTGTTTGACAGAAATTGTAAGTACCTAAGTATTTTTTTTCTATTCACGCGACAAGCTTTTAAGACGGTTAATTTTATTCATTTTAATACACCTAAATAAAAATAAAAGCCTGTTTTTAAATAGTTTTTTAGATATAATTTTATTTTCAAACTTTCAGTTACATCTTAATTATTAGTTCTATATTCATAGCGTCGTCGTTACTTAAAAGCACCGGATCTTCCGCCATTTCTTAGAATACAACGTCTGAGTGAATAACCTATTCAATTACTTAAATTATAGTTTAAGAAACTAAAAAACACACTTTTTGGTACCATATTATGGTATTGTCACCAGAACTACACGTGTATGCAAAATTTCAGCTCAACTGGACGTCGTTAAGTTGTTCAAAATTGACTTGCCAGATTTGACCTAAACATACTAACTAACTGACATACAAATATGTCAAAGTAAATAAAATATTTTAAAACAAACAGTTGAAATAGGTTTGATTTCGTTATTTGCTCATTTTTACACCGACCTTAATATCGATATTAGGTAGTAAGGTTTAATTAATTGGGCGACGAAGACGGTGAAATTTTATTTCATAATTTTTAGCAATATTTTTTGAAGGCAATTAATTTTTTTTTTTTTTTTCGCCTTTTTTAGAGGCCTCTTTATTTAGCTTCTACGCAATAAAATATCCGTCGATTAGGCTCCTTCTTTTTTAAATTTTATATAGACGGTTAAAAATACTAAGGAATGAATTACATTTTCATTAACAGGTGAGCTTCATATAGAAAATGCAATTAAATTTATTTATTTCCAACCTGTAGAATGGGTATAAGCTATACGTAAAGAAATATCTTTTTTTTTTTTGGCTTTGGGTCAAAGACCATACAGCCAGTCGCTATCTGTTAATATGTTAATGAACTAAAGAAACTATATAAAGAAATATCAGTTGTGTATAATTCACAATGCACCGTTTACAAAATAACCCCAACTTTAACGGTAAATATCTCGAAAACGGATCAACCACTGAAATTTGAATAACTTACGTTAAACATTTTTGAAAATCTGCTAAGTTATACTGAAAAATGTGCTACTTTTTAACGATATTTTAACCATGACAGCTTCTTATCAATTATATCTCGGAAAATATACATAATAAGTAATAATTTTAGGCATCAATATAACACAGCTTTTTTTTCGCACAGTGAAGTTTTTCCCTAATTACTTCCACATCCAGTGGAAGTATAGTAACGACAAAAAAATTTTTAAAAATTTTTATTATCCAAATAGGCTTAGAATGTCATGAAACGTCGAGATTTCAAGTTTGAGCGAAAAAAAAAAATTTCTGTCTGTCGGTCTGTCTGTCGGTCTGTCGGTCTGTAACTTTTTTTGTGCGCACGTTTACTCTGGAACCGTTTGAGGTATTGACTTGAAATTTGGTACACATATGTACTTTAACGAGATCTAGAACTAGATTATATTTTCATCTTGTTCCGTCGAAGGGTTGGGAGGTAAATTGGGGTAAATTTGGAGTAAATAGATAAATCAAGCAGGTAAGAGTTCATAAAATTGATATTTAGTATAGACAAGAGAAGCTAAGGTCTCAAATAAAATTTTGGCATTAGCCACCGCCATTACCACCCCCACCCCATTATTAAAGGAGATGAAAAAAAAATGTGATTTAGTGTGTGTACAAGAACCAGAAACCTCAAAATATTTTTTTACTTTATCCACTCCCCACTCCCACCCCCTGTCACCACCCCCACCCCACTACCGATGTGGGGTATCGTTTTATGGGTTTTTGGGGTAGAGGATTTCAAATATTATATTATTAAAGTTCCATAAACAATTATTTCCAGATACAAAATTTTTTCGTTGTGTGACTTGGATAGAAAATCCGGATGTGGAAATAGTGATTCCTTGGGCAGCGGTTTTTTCATTGTAAAATTTCGGAGTTACTATCAAAAATGCTACTTCATACTTATTCGGTTGGTTAAAATCTCTTTGAATATTTTTCTACACAACTTATCAGACCTCTACAATTGTTCAACGTAAGTTATTCAAATTGCAGCGAGTAGTTTATAATAGACACATAATGAATACGTAATTTCGTCTACTATTTCTGCTACTCCGTTTTTGATATATTAACGGTTAGCGCCTGCTGCATCGGTAACCCAGGATTTAATGCAGCGTGTACAACGCTCAAACTTATTACTCTGTTATGACCACCAAACTACCTATTATAAACAACGATTTTTTCAAAAATTAACTCAGACCTTATATTTCTATATTTCACTCGCTTATGCTAGTACGCTATCTTCAATAATATACAAATGTTCTCAATACAGTCTTTTTCAATACCGCCACTGAAAAAATTTACAAAAACCTAATCTGGAATAAAAAATATATTTTTTTGCATGTTATTCTTTAGTACAATTTTATGCATGCAATCGTTTCATCATGTTGCAGAATATATGTGTCTAATCTTTCGAACCGAGTCAATGTTCTGAAGTAAATTATTTTTTGTTTGCTTGTAGTTACAGTAGAGAATATTTTTTATAGGATTTAGCAAACAACAGAAAGAATAATGTATGAAAAATAAAAAAAGTGATCTATCTAAAAAAATATGAATTTCATATATTTGCACTCTTTTGTTAACTTACTACTGGTTATGCTAGAAACTAAGAAATTCTAAAATGAATTTATTCACAAAATAACTGTTTACCCAATCAATAATGACAATCTAATTAAAATATCAATTTTTAATCTTTGCAGTTATCTGACAACCCACATCTGGTAGGGCTAGAAACAAAGAGCTCTAAAATGAATTTATTTACAAAAACCTATCTCATTTTTTTTTAATTCAACAGGATTCACTTCGAAATATCAAACTCATTCTTTTTCTTCCAAACGCTTAGTCTTTGAAATGTTTTTCGCCCTTGTTAAAAGCTCTTCAGAAAGACATAAAGCCACTCTCAAGATGTTTCAGTCATGAACCAAAACAGTTTTGCAATTAGTTTCAAATGTCAGTCATTTATTTTAGAGCTCCTTGTTTCTAGCATGACCACATGTGGGTTGTCACAAAAATTGAAAACCGATATTTTAATTAAATTTTCAATATTGATTCAATATTTTGTAAATAAATTCATTTTCTTAATCCTAGCATATAATAACTGGGAGTAGGTTATTAAATAAACAAACAAACACACCACAGATAGTAGACAACCCCCAAATCCAAAGCCAAGGCTGTCCGGAAGGGGGTTACACATTCGAAAAAACGCAGACATACATCCACACCCATCGGTGTTGTCAATACCGGGGCTGGGGGTCGAACCCAGAGCGCGGTAGCGAGTCGATCAGCGTATTTGCCACTCAATACGCCTTAACCGCTTGAGCTACCGTGCCGATGCAAAGATTAAAAATTAATACTTTCTTAAATTCTTTTTTGATTTTTCACACATTATTCTTTCTCCGAGTCAATGTTAAAACAAAGTTATGGGATGACAAATGTAAAATAATGTATTTCCGCGAAATAAAAATGTGGAAGTGAGATTTTTTCCGATTTAGTAATTCTTAATGGAATTCGGCAGGCCATTTTACAAGAATGTGACGGATTTTGCGCGTTTGCGAGTTGCATAAGCCACTGATTTTGCATATTTCGAGGGTCTCGCTGCCCGACTATTATCAAGTCTCGATTATCACAAAATTTATAAACTAATAATAATAATAATTTTATTTCCCAAAAAAATACAGTTACAGAATATTGCCATATTATATTATAAAACGTCCTTTTCATTAGAGTAATTAAAGAAATCTAAGTATTATACGTCTAAAATATAACAATTCAAGAGTACATTTAATTAACAATACATACTATAAAAATGTATAATACAATAGGTATAAATAAAAATAACAACAGGCAATACAAATAAGTTATTGGTTTTATGGCAGTACACTAAGATACAAATTTTATATAAATGTCTTGGCAAATAAATGGCAAACCCACATGAGGCAATCATTGATTGTGGATAAGACAACGAAACAAATATTTTTTATTTAGATAGCAAGGATTTCTAGTTCTAGTTCTGTATGTAAGGATATGTGCATACATAATAATGACAATAGATACCTACATAAAAATACTCACACATGTCAACAAACATCAATCACAATCTACAAACAAACTATCAATAAATATTATTAAGTAGATAGTTTATAAATTTTGTAATAAATGTTATTAAGTAGATATCCTTCTTGGTATATTCCAAGAAACGTACACAATAGAATGAGTGTCCGAAGGACAGATTATTTTCAAGTACAAAACTTAGGCTATTGTCAGATTTATTTGCCTGGGAGTTTTGTTAACGCCCCTGAACGTTGGGTCAAGATGGTTAAAAATCAATTTAAATACTATTTTTCTGGAATGAAATGACCGTATTGTAGGTAGGCGAATGATATATTATCCCTTCCCAGAAGTGTAAATGCTTTTGGGAGTTTTGGTTAAAATCCTAGGTAGGTAGATCACCTACCCACTTTCGAAAATTTAAAATAAAAGTTAGGAATATATTAGTTTACTGAAATAATAAATGCCTAATGTTTATTTTTGAATAACTAATGGGCTACATGATGTATAGTTTCTATATGCAGATTTTATAGGTTAAAAACGTTTTTCATTATTTTTTTATAAGAAAGTAAGTAAACAAATGATTATACTATATGGAATTATAAATGGCAGGAAAGCATAAATTAGTGATATCATTTAAGAATAATATCTTTTTTCTACGACTGTTGCATGAATAATTCATTAATTATTTATGGATATGTTCTTGAACAAGTAAATAGGGCTCATTACTCACGACCGTGGGTAATAATTCATTTCTCAACGGGCTAGGATCAATCGCAAGAGTTCATATTCATTACTCAACAGTTTTTGTGGAGTAACCACAAAAAACGATTTAAAGTTCAAAAACACCACTCAATTCAAACTATCATTTTTTTAACTAATTTTCACTTTGTTGTAAAAAAATGATTTCAAGCGATGAAAAAATTACAGGTACCAAAAATACAACTAATTCTATTAATAATTAGTAAGCTTATCGATTTAACTTAAAGAAAAAATTTTTACTTTTCGTATGCTCCTGTGGGCTCCATTTTGCTGGTGCGATTCATGATGTGCATCAAACGCAATTCTCTCTTTCCATAATAACATCGTATGGCCCTTTAACTCATGTATTAAAAAAGATCTGAACGTTTAAAGATTTCTTGTTTCACCCTCTTTGCGGATTGCGAAAACAGGAGCCTCAACACGGTATTTGTCGAATAACTCGAAAAGTATCACTCCTAGCTCAAAAATAAAAAAAAATCATAGAAAAAGTTCATAAATTTCTTTCATACACTTGATATCGAACATTCAATATGAAGAACAAGAAAAAAACATTCTTTCTATATACTGTCAATCTAAGTCCAATCATGCTAATAAGAAATCTCCGAGGAAATCTCCATTACGAGACATCTTATCGAATATTTGTAGCCCTACCTAGAGGATACTTCATCATAAATAAACATTTTCTAAAGCTAAGAATTATTATATAAAATAAAAAATAATATAAAATTTCACTCACCGCATGCATAAAACATTTAGTAAGAGGTAAATTTAATTCGAAGTACAAGCATTTATTAAACTTACTTTTAATAGTACATTTCTTTCAAGAACTGTTCATCGTGAGAGTAAAAGTATAAGGATGTTTTGGAGTAGGTAAATTCTTATATATTATTAATTTAAGAAAATATAAAAAATATGCTTTAAGTACTACATTGCTCAATTTTAGTCATTGTTTTTCTTGACAAAACTTGGAATAAGAGTACAAACAACGTTGCTGAAAGAATTATACTATTATTCCAATAATTGCTATTCTTGACTGAATATCCTACTTATTAATCTCAATGTGACGTGTTTTAATGTCAAAATAAGAGAATTACGCAGTGAGAAGTTCATATAAGCATTAATTTTGTTTGACAGAGATTGTAAGTACCTAAGTAAGTATTTTTTTCTTCTATTCGCGTAACAAGCTTTTAAGACGATTAATTCAACATAACTTATTTTTTTCATTTTAGTACACCTAAATAATATAAAAACTTATTTTTAAAAAGTTTTCTTACATTTAATTTTATATTTTTAGTTGTCTTAATTAGTTTTATATTCACTGCCTCGTCCTTAAAACAATAACGGATCTTTGGCCATTTCTTAGAATGCAACGTCTAAAGATACTATCCGATATCCGATATAAAAATTATAGTTTAAACCGGATCCTTCGCCATTTCTTAGAATGCATTTGGTACCATATGTATTGTATTGTCACCAAACTACACATATATGCAAAATTTCAGCTCAATTGGACGTCGTTAAGTGGTCTAAAATTGACTTGCAAGATTTGAAAACATACTAACATACAGGCTAATTAACATACATACAAAGCAAGTTAAATAAAAGCTTGTATTAAAAAAACATAGATTATGAAATAGATGTGTTAATGTGTCCGGCCGATCGACGATAGACGAGCTAGAAAAAAAATTGGAGTTGGAACCTTGGAGCATTTGAAGGTAAGTTTAATAATTCTGGTGTTACTGCAAAGTATTTTAATTATGTTGCTTTACAAGAAATGTATAAGCAGCCTCTATATTGCCGTAGGAAGAGTACTACATTCTAAGTACCTATAAGTGTTTATCTATTTAAGGTTGTGTAGATTTCCCAAGTTATATTTTATCTTTTGATAACTTTTCCTTGTACAAGCTTTTCAAGACCTGTATTTTTATTATCAGTTCCAATCCAATTGCAAAACCTTTTTATTTGTCAACGTCCTCTAAAATATGTATTAGTTCCATAATTTCGCAGTATAGATAGATAACACTTTCTTGAATTTTGTTAGTATTTATTTCTATTAAATAAATTATATCTACACTATTTAGTTTCTTTTAATACTCTATCCACTAAAAGTTTTACGTATTTCTTCCATAATATAAAAATGCTGTTGCTTAGTTAATAAAAATACTTTTTGGTTTTGGTTAGGGATCTATGTTCTCGAAATTGACAAGGGGAAGTCGACTAAAAGGTATTCAAAAACGAAAACCAATTTCTTATGTAAAATTTCCTGCCAAGTTCGAATCTGTAATTCACTAATTCATTTCGAATTACGGAATTGGAGAAAATAGCATTTATATGCAAAATTTATAAAGACATGACGTAGTATATTGTGTTTTTAGGTGTGAAAGCAATACATTCCCGGACGACGATGCAAATTGACAAGCATCGAAGTCCGGGAATGTGCTTTCACACCGAAGTACACATACTATTTTTTCTGAAATCACAATCAATATTATTATAAATTAAGTAATTTGTATTAATGCATTGCATAACATTTCTTCATTACAATCTAACTGCTTACTAATAAATGCAATTTTAATGTGAGTTGGTTTGTCTGCGTGTATTTATTTACTGTCTAAAATATACATAAAAAATCGTAGGGAAATGTTACTTTCCCGGCCTAGGCCGGGAAAGTAACATTCCCGTACGGTTTTGTTGATCGTTGCTTGGCAACGGATCTTTTCCGGTCTGTTTTCTGATAGTTTCTTAGCAACGAATAAAAATACTGGAATTGTGCATTTTTCGATCTGAAATCGCGGAAAATGTAGACATTGCCGATAGATTTCAGAAAAATATGTATTTTATTATTTCTCACAACCGACCGCTTGCTATTAGAGACATCGAATTGAAATTTTAACAAGGTTCCAATTTTTTCCTTTGTTATAGTCAAACGAAAAGTTCATTTTGCATGATATATTTTTACAGAAATATAACATGTCGAACAAAAGTTAAAAAGTGCTTTGTAAAACGTAACATGCGACAAAATTTTTTACCATTAAAGTTAGAAGGGTGGTGCATCGAAGTAAAGTGGGGTTTTAAGGTTCAAAGAAATATTTTTATTTGAAATTTTTTTTATGTGACCGTTAATTTTTCCATACTAGATGGTAACAGAGTGTACGCTGTATCACTGATAGTAACGTAATTGTTGCGGATTTTACAGGTAATGAATAATATTTTTCTCCCGTTTTTATTAACTTATTTTGTGAAGTGAACCTTATTCGGGGTTTTGTAACAGATATTTAGGTCGTTGAAATAATGGAAGATGATTAAATAATGGGTGTTTTTGTATACCCATTATTTGACTCAAGAAAATATTTGTAGAGCTGGAGATATATTACAGACAATGCCAATATGTGTCAAAAAGACAGTGTCAAGACATTATAACATGTAACACGAAGGAGGCTTTTGATTCTTTAAAAGAAGCGTCTAATACAAAAACAAACTTTTTTCAATGACATCGGGCATAGAATTACAAAATATAATTTTTTAGTGCCGAGAGCCCTGCAAGCGAGTGTTTTATATATAAAAAAGGGAGCCGTTTCCAAATGAGATTGAATTATTTTCTTTAAGAACAAAAACGAAAATGTTTATTTTCACTGTAAAGATGTGCTTTTGACAAACACAGAAAAACAGGAAATTTATCCCAGTTAACACTTTTAATAGGCAAGAGCAAATTTTAAAAAGAACTAAAGATAATTTATTATTAGACAAAATTAAGGGTATGGTGGTACCTGTATAGATATGGTGGTAGCTCATGGACTGAAATATATGAACCATGACAATCAAACTTTTGCAAAATTTTCAAACATTATACAATGATATATGATATGATATATAATATGTAGCATATAATTTATATGCTTATATAAACATCACCTTTAATGAAAATTATTATAACTTTGTCAGTTTCAAAGTTTCAATCATCTTGTGATGAAATAATTTAATAAAACTGCAAAATGTTAACATTTTTGGCGAATTTCGGGCCCGCCATGTTATTCGTGAAATCATTTATTCGTTTTTATAATGTATTAGCATTTGAATATTACTGTTTATTATATACAAGAACTTATCTGATCTAAATAAAGTATTTATATTTTTTATTTATAATGTATATTTCGTAATTAATAATAGCATTTGAATAAAATAATTTTTGCGCTTTTTCGGTAAATTAATTCTTTCCGAAGAAACAATTATTCCGTCCCCAATGTAATCTATGTATATCTCGAGTAGGCATACCTAGTTAAGTCACTGATATCAAGCAGAATTTCGTGTTAGAGGCGAGGAACACGTTAACAATTCTTTTGCGGTTAAACTAAATAGCAACAAAAAAAGATATTGATTCAAAAAACTTCCTTGACCTTTAAACGTTACTCTGTGTCGCTACACCACTCTTCTATCTTTAAAAATAAAAAAGTTTCTCGCTTACTATATTTTACAATGCTTTTTCGTATTTTTCTACGACATGTAGTACAGCCGGAAAAGGTGAATTGATGAATTGAACTGTTAATAGTGTCAAGCGGCACATGTCGTTGAGAGACGCTGATTTGATAAGCTTTTGTAAAAATTATTTTGAATTACACCCCCTCCAAATTTAAATGCCAATAGGATCTGGTATACCCATTGATCAAGTGCATTGATTACTATCCTCCTTTCTCAACCATAGTTTATACATTAAAAAAATGACTTGGTAACTTTGCTTCACTCAGCAAACAAGAAAAATAATAAATAAACATATTCATAAAATTAAACAATATGAACAATATAACACACGAGATACTGAGGGAGAAATAAAAAAATATTTATTTTCATGTTCTCCCCAGCTTTGATAGAAATATGCTTATTTCTTCAATTCCGAATGAACGGGCGAACTCGAAATTCGAATGTGAGAGAAAATCCTACGTAAGAATCTTTTTTTCATTTTTGTATACCTTTTAGTTGACCCCTGTACTTTAAAAATTAAATATATATTTCATAGCCTTACCTGTGCGTTGACGTAGTGCGTTTTCTATCGGGGGCAATTCGTTCATGTGATTTATCTTTCATTCATCCGGTATCCGAATAGGAATCAGATTTTTTTTCATCGGATACAGGAAAATACAATTCACATGAATCTGAAATTTACTATCCGATAGTCGTATATTTTAGTGATATTTAAGCTTGACTTCATTAACTTTAAGAATAGTTTTCGAACACTGTAAATTGTTCAACGGTATTTAAAAGCTTATTGGAATTATTGGCAGGCATTATGAAATAGATAATTCGAATATTTTTTTATTATTACTATGCATGGTTTATTTCTCGAAAAGAGTTGTGATTGTAATTGTAATTTTCTATATTTGAAAATATCTCGCATCCAAAATCATCAGTCTTTTTCTCAAGAGTTTTCTCATTTTTAATCAAAACAATAATTCACAGGCACACAACAAAAGTGGTCTTTTTCTGGTACTCCATTGCATAACCCGTATGTATTTCGACCTGCTGAACACGAATCAGGTGTCCGTTTAGCTCCACTCGCCACCATTTTTTTGTGAATCGCGAAAATAACCTAAAAATTTACTAAAAATTAGAAGGCAACGGAGCTAAACGCTCATTCATATTCAGCATGCCGAAATACATGGTTGCCCAATGAAGTCCCAGAAACAGACCTGTGAGTGCATGTGTTTGTGTAATATATGAATATCACCGGATCTTCCGCTATTTTCTAGAAAATCACGTATGCAAATATAATATTACATAAATACAAAAAAAAAGTGAAAAGTAATCTGTTTCTGGGACTCCATTGGGTAACTCCTATGTATTTCGACATGCTAAATACGAATCCGGTATCCGATTAGCTCTGTTACCCACCAATTTTTAGAAAATCGCGAAAATAACCTAAATTATGCGTTTTTTAAGGTTATTATTATTATTATTATTATTATTATTTACAAAAAAATGGTCGCCAATGGAGCTAAACGGCACTTGAATATTACTAGCCTAATTCGTGTTCAGCACGTCGAAATAATGGGTTACCTAATGGAGTACCGGAAAAAGATCACATTTTGGGTGCCTATGTTATGATTAAATTCGTTTTCGTCATATCTCCCTCATAAGTATACTCCAATTCCATTGTTTTGTCGATCGTAAGTGACGCTTTATGTACCAAATATTTGTTGCCATTGGCAACGGGTCGTTATTTTTTTATAACGTCCCTAGGGAAATCAAGTAAATTTGGAACAACCTTACTTACTATATCTTCTATATCCAACATTATTTTTAAAATAATATGGGATAATTTATCTTGACAGTAGTTGTCATTTCAATAGAAGCCGCGTTCTAAATTTATTTTATTGACGGTTGCCATGGATATTCCAAGCATCCCTACCTTTACTATTTGCTTAGCAAATATGAAATCTTACTCAAGTAATTAAAGTTTTCCACTAGTTTTTCTCAAGTTTTTTTCTAATTTAATGGATATGACGAAAAATATAATATGCACGCGGGTCGTATAGTACGGCCCTACGGGCCGTAGATTGTATTCTCGACCCAAAAAAGTGCACATACGACCTTTGGTACATAAAACTTTGGTACATAAAACATAAATAACTATTTAGATACTTTCTTAGACATTTTCATGATTGGGACCACACAAATTGTCAATAAAAGTGAGGTTAAGATCTATACGACATGGGAAAAATATTCAACGTCAAAATATCCGACGTCAGATAAAAGTAAAAACTTTCGGACGTTGACAGCCCGCCAAATTAATCGCACCAATAAAAAAAATTTCATATTATCTATGGTCGGATATCGGATGCATGAGAACTCACCTTTATCCGACTGTACCTTTTTATACCTAAGTAGATATTTGTTATAAAACCTCTCATTGACCCACGGTAGCCAGAAAAGTTACAAAACCACTTACCAGTGTGCGTTCTCTTATGAATCTTCAAATTCTCACTCCTCGCAAACACCTTCCCACACCCGGGAAACGGACAGGGAAACGGCTTCTCTCCCGTATGCACCCGTATATGATTCACCAGTTTATACTTAGCCTTGAAAGGCCGTCCATTCCTCGAACAGTTTTGCCAAAAACAAGCATGTGTGGTACATTCTGGTCCCCCAACATGTTCCACAGTCAAATGTGTCACAATTTCATGCATGCTTGTGAAGTGTTTCCCACAGGACTTCCTCGGGGGAGGTTGTTCTGGGTCGACCCACAAGCACTGCATTTCCTGCTTGATGGGCTGCCTCATATATCTAAAAAAAGCACCATGTACGTTAGTCGGATGGTGTGGCATAGTCATGTGAGGGTTGAGATACTGGTGGTGATTCGGTTGGGGATGGTACGCCGCGTGGTGGTCAGTCCTAGAGTACAGCATTTGATGATGAGGTGGTAGATGTGGGTTATGGTGTGGCATTTCTGTGTGATGGTGGAACAACACAGGATCACTGGGTGCCGTTTGCGCGGTCGGAAAGTCATGATGATCCCGACGGAGTAAAAAGTCTCTAGCTGCGTAACCTGCATGAGGATTTAAATGTCCCATATGGCCGTAGTTTGCTTGGAAGTGATTCTGGTGACCAGCTTCTGGAGCGGTCATAGCCGCCGCGGGATTTTGATGGGGCGAAGGAATCGTCGCGCCACCACCATTATGCCCTGGAGACATTTTTATACCATACGTCGCCAAGTGATGGTGACTACTGTCCATAAAGGCGTTGATCATGTTGACTAATTATAGAAACACCAGTTTTTTGCTCAAATAAACCGCACACAACACATAATTTTCACAAAATCATGTAACTGAAGCAAAAGTAAATTGTTCGGTTTTCTGAAAGACACTGTATCTCGACAGGGTTACTGTTGCACGCGGTGTTCGCAGCTTGACTGGCTGTGAGCTTGCAGCGAGCCATTCTCAGTGCCGTGGAACGAGGCGGGGATGCGCATACGCTATTGGTGGGATTCGGGACCCCTGCAATTGGCCGCAGGAAGTTTAGCTGCCCATTGGAACATGCTGTTGGTTCTTGTGGAGCCAATAGCGACAGGGGGTGTAACGTGATGACACGTTTTACTTGTTGATATTTAGTGTAATAGTCGGGAATCAGGAGGCAGAAATTTGAACATGGGGTGTGAAATTGAAGGTATAATTTTTTAAAAAATACGTACGTTATCTATCTAATAAATGTGCAAGGCGTAAAGACTTTTTTCCAAAAATTTTTGTATTCTGAAAATTGATTAATATTATGTTCAGGCTGCATTTACAGGCTTATGTTTTATCATTTCGTAATGCTTTTCAAACCAATGGAGAGCTTATTCTTTCTAGATTCAAATGCTGCCCAATTAATCTCGACATTTTTGTTAACAATTGCTAAAAATATTGTTTAAACAAAGCGGCTAGTTCACTCCATTTTTACACTGCACATAAAAAACTCAAAGCTGCCGACCGAGCCAACATAGTGGGAGACCGGGGCATGCTTTATTATTCTATACTATATTAAATAATAAATATACTGTATTACTTAATAGATAAAATATCATTACTCTTATGTAAAGTATGTTCTGGCATGATTGAGATAAGAAATATATGGAAACACGCCTCTTTTAATTAACATTTCTAACTCTTGTGATAGTTACGCGAATCACCCCTGACTTGAATGGAATGGAGTTTATTGCTGGCGTTGATACCATGGTAACAGATAAACAGGGCCGTACTTTCAAATTATCTGTCAATGTCGCGAAGGACCGGCAATGCGTCTACCAATGCTTAAGATATTCCTATCTTGACGCAAAAAAGAGTAAGGTTTTTTAATTTAGTAGAAACATCATTAAGTTTCTACAGAAAACACGATTTTAAAATCTCTAGCAATATCTTATTAATTTGTTGCTTCAAAAATTTGAAGTACAGCTCTGTAGTACTCTTGTCAGTATGTAATAGCGATGACTTTGATATTTTTATGGCCGGTTTTTATGGCCTTTTTTATTCGCTCTAAACATTTGTATACAACTATATACCCGGAAAATGCAGTTTAAATTTCAGAATTTTTAAAATTATTGGAGATAGATGCACACTTCTATGATATGAAATCTGCAAAAAAGATTAAGCTTTTTTTAATGAAAGAATGTTGTAAAAGTTATGATTAATTTTGAACGGTGCTCCGTTGTTTCCGGTACAGTTTGGAAAAAAATAGAAAAATTTAGAAAGTAATTTACTTCAGTGGCGTAACAAACACCCCCGCGGGGGAACCGGCCACCTGGGGGGGGCACATTGACGGATGGCCGACTCCCATTCAAAACTCTGCGGCCAGCTTTGCTTTTCACAGATATGTATTTCATTTCATAATTCAATTAATTAAATTCATAAAAAATGTTATTTTTATACCCCCTAATTAAATTATCACACGATTAACTAATTCAAAAATGTATAAACCTGAACCTAATAGTAATGAAGATAAGAATTATCATTTTCCACTTGTTATAGAGAGGAGGCCCCTGAAAACGTTTGCGGGAGGACCCACTCAGTTTCTGTTACGCCACTGATTTACTTGCGAACAAAATTTACCTATTAGGTACATTATAAATTATAACTTAAAATATTCATGGAATACAAAAAACAACCTTCGACTAAATGAACTTAAATTTACTTCTTGTGCATAAAAAATAACAATATCGAAGCTATATATTTACATTATGCATACTTACGTCAGTTCCCGATACATTTTTTTTAGTTCCCGATACATTTTTTTAGTTTACACAACTTAGGGATAAGCACATTATTTCTCAAGTTCCAACCAAAATCGTTTGAATTGTGAATCTCTGGATTTATCACAACCGCAATTTTCCAAAGAATTATTCTATACGCAGCTCTCAAAATGTGCTTAAAAAAAAATTGGTGAAGATAAATTTCATATGCCTGACTTACAGATGTGAAACAAATTTGCGAGCAATTTATTTAAATCCCCTGTAAATAATAACAAACCATACAAAATTCCGACAAAATATTAAGCCGAATTTTTAAAAGAAATTAAATTATGAATGCCATTTCCATGGTAGATTAGTAATGTTGTGTATCACAGATTGTCAAAGTACAAATAAATATAAATTAATTACCCAATTCATTTGAGCACTTTTCTCCATAGCTAATTCTCACATTGCATGATGAATCGTTATAAGGCGCTATTCGATAAATACGCTTGCAAAAATGGACTATTTATAACCCGCTGTCCCCCGTGAAACGTTTGTAAAACCCTTCCACTTTTTATGAATCCCCTCTCTACCATCGTTCATTTTGTCAAATTTTCAGTAAACCTCTTCCCACCCCCTAAAAGCGAACGTCTTTGTTGAACGATCCCTTAAATACTTCAAATCTCTGCAATCATAAATTCGTAGATAGTAGTTATATACTCCAGTCAATTTTTCGATTCTTAAACCCTGAAAAAATATTAGATACTTATACGAAATTCTTTTATCTTCAGTATTGTCGTCATTAATAATCCAAATGTTGGACCTCGAGGGGGCGCTACTTTAGCTGCCATCTTGTTATAAAGGGGAGCAAAATTAGTTTTTTGGGAATAATTGGTTTGCTGTTGATTCTATGGAAAATGAGTATTTGTAATAAATTTTGTAGAGGATAGAATTCTCGACAACTTTTGAATTATTAGCTATAGCTTGTAAACTATTGGCATTTATTGGCCAATTAAATTACATCTATAACCCGATCATAATAGGACCCTGGTAGCCTAGCAGGTCGCTAGCCTGGTCACCACTTCCGCGGTGTTACAAACATCTGTTCTCAAAGTCAGCCATTTTTACATACTCTTCTTTATAAACACAAATTGTACCAGTGAAATGCCAAAAAAGAATTGCGAATCATAACAAGATCTACTTCATTACAATGCTAAAAAAGAAATTCCGAGGAATCCAATTTAATTTTATGTATGTACATCAGCCTGCCGAAGACGTCGTTTCAATTATTCAAACAGCTTATCGAAATGACCTCGTCGTGGATGAAAATATATACCAGATCTCTTGGTGATATTGATAAGAATAGCAAGATTGCACATGACATCTACTTCCGTATGGAAAAGGACAAACTGCCGATAAATTTTATACCCACACAGCACAGGATGACCCCCGGACATCCTAAAACGATCACGTATATCCGATAATTGGATTGTTCATTAGGGACGCCAGTAGGAAGTTCAATGATCCTAATAACAGCCACAATAAGGATATCTACTGGGTCATCTATAGGAATATCTATAGGATAGTTTTTACGGTTGTTGATGTCCTATATAAAACTTATATAGGGACAACCAAAGGTTATCCCAAGGGCCATCTATAGGTCAACTTGTTGGGCTAATGTAGGTCCCAAATACTTGATAATTCATAATTCACCTAAGGTACAAATAAGAATTTTTTAATTTAATTTATGTTTACATTATATTTTCATTGTGATAGAATGAATTTTATTAATGGAAACATTTACTTATAAAATATGGTCCTAACAACAGCCAGAATCCACTGGATAACTGGATATGAAAGATAAAAGCCTTCAGTAAATAAAATACGAAATTTATTTTATCAGCACAAATATTAACTCTTATAAGGCATAAAAATATGTAAATAGGATGGTAATATATATCGCTGTTTTTCCGTTAAATACACCTCTATATGAAGGGCTACAAACAAAGTAATAATGCCAAAATATCTTCATTGTAAATATAAATACAAGTGACCAATACCTTGAAATGTTACAAATGCTAAATTTCATCGTGAAATATTAATATCGTTTTCCAAACATTACTTATCAGTCTAATAATTTCCTTATTAATGCAGGCATTCTTTGGAAAAGTCTTGCCCTCAAAAAAAGTATGTTTCAATTTACGATTTTGCAATGAGTTAAACTGAGATACAAGTTTGAGTTGAATATAAGTATATTGGATACCTATATATTATATATTTATACATTGGCTAGCTCGTTCTTAACACTAGTTTCAATAAGTCATGGTAGATGGTTCTCCATGACTTATTGTGCAAATTATTTGTGTTGCGATACTCACCTAGTCAGCAGTGACTATTGCCTAAAAGCCAGTAACTACAGGTTGTGTAGTATATTCACTACGCAGGAAATGCACATCTTGCAAATGCATAATTTATGAAAGTGTATTGTTTTGAAACATGAGTTTAATTTATTACGCAAGGGAGGGTGAGTATACCTACAAATTTAAATTGTACGTACAACAATCACGATATTTTAGGAAGAAAAAGGGACCATTTTAGGTTAAAATCTGAACAACCTACAGAGTCTCTATGTTGTCCAGATTTTAACCTAAATTGATCGCTTTCTCTTCCTATGGACAACCTGGGCTATCCCATTGTGGATGTCTGCAGTTTGTTAACCTAAATTGGGCCCTTTTCTTTCCTATGGAAAACCATGGGTTATCTTATTGAAGACATCCATGGGCACTCAAAAGGATATCCACAGAAGCTCCTAAATCTGGAGTAACCCAGGACGTCCACAGAATGTCTTGCTTATCCTCTAAGTATGGCCACTGGTTGTCCTAAGTCTCTCGAGTGCGGTGTAGGTAGGGCCTGCTGTTTTTGTTCTAAACTGGGGATACGTTAAATCACGCCTATAACTACCACCAGGTTGTATAGAAATGTGTTTAAGAAATGAGAAAAAAATTTTTAGTGACTCCCCGGCTTCGGCCGACATTTTTTACACTCATAAGAAGTGTGCTGTGAACTATATTCTTTGTCGCTCTTAATGGGAATATCTGATGTGTTATGACACATTTGTTTGCTGCAGTTGCATATAACGGAGCATTTCAAA
Source organism: Rutpela maculata (assembly GCA_936432065.2). Classification (NCBI taxonomy): domain Eukaryota; kingdom Metazoa; phylum Arthropoda; class Insecta; order Coleoptera; family Cerambycidae; genus Rutpela; species Rutpela maculata. The sequence goes on along the minus strand of OW386289.2, from coordinate 80,220,156 downwards.
CCTTTTCTCTAACTATAAGCTACGTCACATTCCGTCTTGCAATTTTATGGCCTTATTTATATTAACGTCCTGCCAGAGTATATAGCTATTTCACCACTCAACCAGGAAACGCACACATAAACAACAACATAACAACCATTCCCTACAACATTGCCGCAGAGAGGAGAGGGACTTGACGTGTTGCCTCTCAGAGAACCGCGGTCTAGCGTCTCGGCAACATGTGAAAAACGTCACTAAAAATTCATATCATAGCCAGAAGTCGAATCCGGAACTTGGTGGTCGCATGCTTAACACCGTAAGTGTTGCGCTACTGAACTGGTAGTCGATTTTCAGGAATCTTTCAGCAAAGCGGGGGATCTATATCTTTTGTATTTTTCACTGGAATAAATCTATCCTTGGTTCTTTACCAGCCCTATTTCTCTAAGAATTCGTTCACACCGTACCAATTTCACACTTTTACACGGTAGGATCATAAGGAATAGCGTCATGTTGCTACTGTTGAGGGGGAAGTGTGGCAAGATTTAAGTCGATTTTTGCTAATAGATTTATTAGCAAAACGTTGATAACGAAGTGGAAGTCGAGTGCTTCTTTATCTATGTCACCTCCGAACAATGGAGTTTTTCGACCGACGCGACGCAATCATTTCAGAATCCATGTTTTGTTGCCTGAATGATTCAATTGACGTAATTCACAGTTTCTAATTGAGGTTGACGATGAAGTAGATTTTTCCTATGCCGAAAACTTCGCAGAGTACAAAATTTCTCGGCAACTTTTCCTTTTCCCGGTTTGCAGAAGTAGATTTTGTTGTACGATCTGGACAATATCTTGTCATGAAACAGCAAGTTCTATAAAATTTCTCGCCAACTTTTCCTTTTCCAAGTTTTTGGAAATAGATGTGCAATTTTGCTATTCTGGTCAATATCTCCAAGAGATCTTCGCCCACGTCTACAACGGACTCGTAAGTTCGTAATTTTTGTCTAATATTCGGTTTGTCCAATTTATGTTTATAAACAAAAAGTATATAAAAATGGCTGACTCCGAGAGCAGATGTTTCTAATAGCACGGGAGGGTATTAGTGGTCGATTAGACGGCCAGGACTGCATTATGATCGGTTTATAGATATAATTGGCGAACAAAGGAAATTGTCAGACTTTTGCGACTATAACTTTTAAACTAAACTACAAAAAATTGATTTTTTAGAAAAGTTGTCGAGAATTTTATCCTCTATAAAATTTGTAATGAGTAGTTTTTGAGTGGAATAAATAGGAAACGAGTTATTCCAAGGAACTGATTTTACCCCCTTTTATAACAAGATGGAGGCTAAAATAGCGCCCCCTCGATGTCGAAAACTTGGATTCTTAATACAATACTACAAAAAAAAATTCCCTGTATTTAATGATTTCGCAAATGTATATACTGACTGGAGTATTAATCTAGATACAAAATACAAATATGTATCTGTGGCTTCTATTGTTATATGTCTATATTTCAGATTAAATAAATAAATTTTGAATAATCGCAAATATTCTATTGTCATGTTGGCTCCATACTTATACGCCTGTATCGAAGCAGGTAGTACATTAGTATATTTCTTAAAACCTATTCTACACCCTTTCAGCAATTGACACAATGCTTTAGGATTTATATGGGTTTATAACGCCTGTATAACTTGGTTTAATTTCAATATTTTGCCACGTTTGAAAAAATTATTGATAGTACCGCTTGCCGCTTGCCATTATTGTACTTAGTTTAAGTTTAAGTTGAAGACTAACTTCCTTTTTCGTTAGGCCCATTGAAAGAGTACCATCTGGATGAAATGGTACCTATTTACCACATATATTTATCTGGGGGAAAATAAAAATATTATTATTATTATTATTATTAGAATCATTAGTTTATGAGAATTATAAAACACTAAATAAATCTAAAAGGTATTTAAATTGTTACTTGTATAATGTGTGGTGTGGTTGTTGTTTGGGATGTGGAAATTTTCGATATTCTCAATGCTTACAATACAATAACATTAGACAAAAAAACACCCAAACCGGAAAAACCTAAAGAAACAAAAGTTTGTTCTGTTACCCTTTGTTCTAAATGTGGTAAAAAGTCTCGGCAGCCAGACTGTAGGATTTGGAAGAGAGGGAATGGGGAAGTGGTCAGAACAGTATGTTTTCTCAGTTTCTCACAAATATCTAAAAAACCATGCAACAAAGAGCAAACATTATTATATACCAAATTAATGTACGTTAAATTTCCCACAAAAATGGTCTAATACATTTTTTTGCTGCGCTCCATAGTTCCAGAGGAGTGAAATACTGCGTGCCAGCGAGATCACTTTCCAGCCACCATTTCTTTATCTTTTAACTAATCGAGATGAAACGAGGCACATGTTTCCAAAATTACATTTTTTTTATCCATCTGTCAAGTTTCACCGAAAGTGACCTCTACTTTTAATTTTTAATTGGGACACCCTGTACATTTTGCATTTTTGGAATCTAAAGATTCTTCTACATACGACTGTGTTAATTTTATGACCCTTCCCTCCATTTTGAATTTTTTACAGTCAATTTTTACTTTCAATCTAGTGTGCCACCAGAAATTGTTCTAATATTCACAAATAATTGAAGAAAAACACGTATTGAATTTTTTTGTCGCTAGCACAGAGAGTTCGAAAGTTGATAAAATCACTCGAAATTTTTCAGGTGAGAGTAATGGGTGATGACACTGGCCTATTGGTTTTGTTAATCCAAACTGCAGCTTAAAGATGATTGTGCCTGGTAAAGGCAACCAGACAGATAAAATTCACAATATTCAAGCAATGCAGTACGGAAAAGGAGACATATGAACCATTTCTATTGTGTATTTATCCCTTTACAGGCTGTGATTCTATGTCCCCAATGGAAGGCAAGACGGTCCGGTCCCATTTAAAAAAGTTAAATGTGACGGGGGAACTAAAAAAAAATGACTTATTTTTAATGACCCTAATGCACAGGCAGATGGTATTGCTGATTCTGGCCACAAGTTGTTCCTATCTTTATAAGGACCCAAAAACACGCAAAATTTGGACGCTCTATTTCACCAGATATACTTAATGACAGTTGCAAAGTAACCGGTGCAAGGAGAGTTCAAGTTAGGTACTCTACCTCCAACAAAAGCAGCAGCAAGGGAACACTCACTGATAGTGTACCAACAAGTGTACTGTGGTATGGTTTGAAAAATGACCCACTACTGGAAGAACGTCAGTGGACATCTGCACCCAATAACAACATCTCTTTCTGCTGCTCCAGAACAGTTGCTGCGTCTAATCTCTTGTTCATGCATGAGAGTGTCTGAGTAATTGTGAGTACCGAAGAAGGGCCCTTTAATACTGAACTGCGCTGGATATGGATGCAGCAATGCCAGGGTGTATTTAATACACCGCCGTGAGTAATACAGAGGTAGCCATTGATTCTGATGCGAGAGAGGATTTAGTGTTTCCAGATGAAGAGGAAAATGGATTCAGATATTGATGAGAGTGATGAAAAAGAGAAGTGGCATTAATCTTTGTGCTTAATATATTAATGGTAGTAGTTTTTATTTCAGATTTTTTTTTGTCTAGCTATGTAGATTTTTCCGTTTCACACATTTGTTTTATGTATATAGTTATATACATGGGCGCAGCCAGGGGGGGGAGCCATGGGGCCCGGGCCCCCCCAAGCCGTCGTCCATGGGCCAAAAAATAAAGAAGCAGTACAAACAGTATCTAAATTATCCCTTGAAATAAATATTTTGTAATTAATGCTAATATTATCTAATAGAGGAATCTACATACACATCCGTTTTCAACAATTTTCTGAAAAATTTTCCTTATCCTCTGAGGAGGCCGGTTCTATTGCCCCCCCCCCCCCCAGATAAATTTTCTGGCTGCGCCACTGGTTATATATCAAGTTAAATATATTAAATTTTTACTTATATCACGAAAATGATTTTGTTTTGCTCTTATTGAATCCATTTCCCCTCTACAATTCAGCAATATTATCAATTTTTAATAATTTCAACAACTATTCTGCAATTTGCAATGGAAGTAAAAAAAGCCAAAATCTCCCACCTCAATATCTTGGAAACTATTGGTCATAGCGAAAATATGTATTGGACAATTTTTGTAGGAAATTTAACGTATTTAATTTCGTGTATACTCAAAGAAAATGATAGGTAAATTCAACCAAAAAAAGCATATGAAATCGCGCCTATCTAGTTTAATAGTTAAATCAATCATAAAAGAATAGTCATACAACTTTATTTGTTTTCGTAAACAAATAGTAGTTTAATAATCATATCTTCTTGTAACAAATTAAATAGTACAATGACATTTTTTTATATTCACTAACCATTTTCAATTTGGTCTACAATTAAATAGTACAACGACTTTGTTTTTTGTTCACCAACTAATTTTTAGGTTGATCTATACTTTATTGTATGATGAAGTTTTTTTTTGGTTGGCCAAAATCTCAGTATTGAGACATCAGACCACCCAAACCAAAGATTAGAGATCGTTTATAAGATCCATCCAAATATATCGATGATCCCTGAGAGAATTTGAACATTGCAATCATGTTATTAATTTTCTATAAATTCATAAGAGTATAAGATAATGCGTGATTGATTATTGTCAGTGATTTGTATGTGGCGTCATCTGGGAATAATTTCTGTAATAGACTACGTGGTAAGCAAGCAAATTTTATGGTAATTCTTTTAGAACTTCTAGAAGACGACAATAATATTGGTTTGTCTACCAAGTACAATAATACAGCGAACTAATACTAATACAATTCGATAATAGTTAAAAATAAAATATACTATTATTTAGTTTAATTTGACAGAATTCAACAAAATAATAGTCAGACGAACAAAATAATAGTCTTATTCATCTATTTTTTAAGTTAATGTTTGTTTTGTTGTACGACAACTTTTTATTAATTAAAATAACAATCACCTCTTGTTTAAAAATACCATCAATATAGTTTGGTTTAACAAAATTAACGATATTGTTAGTTAACCATTTTTTTTTGTTGAATTTACCCATACTATTTCTTTGAGTGTAGGGTAATGTAAGCTCTACATCGGATGGTATCCGAGATATTTGCGGAAAACAGGGAAAACATACGGTTCTGACACCTTCCCCCCTCCCTCTCTCCCAAACCCGACAGTACGGCTGCGGATACTTTTTACCTCATTTAGAGCAAAGGGTAATAAACAATTTATACCATTCAAACCTTTGTTTTTTGAATTTTCGGGTTTGGAACTAATTTTACTGCACGTAAGAAATGTGTTATGTTATATGATCAATGTTAAGGTAACAGAATCAATCCCTCTACAACAATATACAGTAATAGAAATAAAAATTGGCGCCAAATCATGAATTTTATTTCAACAACTTTTAACTTGTCTTATAACTGTATAACAAAATTAGTTGTTAAATTCTACAAAGCTAGGAGTCAGACTGAGAGTTGAACAGCCCTTAGTAACTTTATCCAAATAACAAGCATTGCAATGTAATCCGGATTAAGATTGTATGATAAGGTGTATTGGGATTCGTAAGCAGATTACATATGGTAAATTTTGTATAAATACTTTTAGAAAATATAATATAGATGGATCTACACTTATATATGATAATATTTGACCTGAATGGGTATCACGATTTTATCAAGTAAATATGTCAGTTCTCATATAGCTAACTAATTGACATGAAGACGTCTATGTTATACATTTGATTTTATGATAATTATACCACCACATCCAGGTAGTGGAGTGGAACTATAGTAATTGTAAAAAAAAATTGATGTTTTTTTGTTCGAATAGGCTTGGAATGTCATGAAACGTCGAGATTTTAAGTTTGAGCAAAACAAATTATGTCTGTCTGTAACTTTTTTTGTGCGTACGAATACTCTGGAATGATCTATGATATTGACCTAGACCTAAAATTTGATATTAAAACGAGATTTGGAACTAGATTATATTTTGATATTATTCCGTTAAAGGGTTAGGGGAAATAGGTATATCAAGCATCAGCAACTCCCTATAATGGGGTGGGGACGGTAATGGGACATACCCCATTACCGTCCCCACCCCATTATTAATAGGGTTAAAATAATAAAATTGTGATTTAGTGCGTGTACAAGAACCAAAGGAATCGAATTTTTTTTGGCATTAGCTACCCACACAGGGTTATATGCCACATGACCGATGTGGCATATAACCCAGTCATCCTAGCTTCAAATAGAGATTATAATCGAACCGGTAGAGATTAATATTGTTATACATGCGTATTTAAGGTCCCTCTTTCACTTTCCAAAATATAGCTGTCAGGACCATGAGGAATCACCGCTTTTTTGCATATTCTTGTGTTTTTTTCAAAAACTTCGAATCTTATTTATTTCTACGTTCTCAGAAACCGCGCGTAAAGAGGAGTTACAAAACGCCATCCAGATCTTCAATGATCCGAACGCTACGCCCAAAGACATCGCCTTTGTGGGTGAAAAATGCATCCTGGCTTAATGTGACGCACAACTCACTCCAACAACATCATTGACTATGGTCAACCTTTTACCTGAAACTCCTTTCTATCCCCTCTATTCACCTCCCTTTTTCTTAATTTTTATTAGTTTTTGTTCTTTTGTCCTTTTTTGTCTCTTTTTCAAAATCCCTCCTCGGCGAATAACTTATTGTAAAATCCAAACTTTTTAAACTACAATATCCCCTCACCCTACCTTCCTGGAGGCGGTACGACCACCAGGACGAAGGATGTCATTAGTTCGAACGGGTTTTCTCATTGAGTTTTCCCCGTATCAGTAACCGAAACTTTAAACAGTGCAGTGCGCCCTAACAAGTGCACCGTAAATAAAAACCAATAAGTTTAATTTTAAGTTTCTAAAAGCTTTCTCCTATTCATAGTCATATTGTTAGTTTTAAGTCTTACCTATTTCTTAAGACAGGAGCACTAACGCCCCGCTTCAACTTATCGTTCTAGCCCAACCGGATCCGCTCCGCCCAGCCACACACAAACCACGACGCCACGCGCTGTGGTTGTGCGGCTGGCTCCGGACCGGAATCCGGCTAGGCGCATATACATGTAACTAAAATGTTAAATAAATTATTGTTAAATTGAATTGAATTGAATATGGTCAGGTACACGAAGTTTGCAATATCTCTGAAAAGAAAGAAGGTCGACTTGGCTGCTTTACCTCCAACACAAGCAGCAGCGCAGCAGCACTCTTTCTACGTATACTATCATAAACAAAAGTGACGTGGACACGAAAAGAAACCTGATCACTGGTGCTGGAAAATTACTTCTCATGGCCTGGTACTTATATAGTGGAGTGCTTTCGTTGACAACAGTCGCTTAGTTTTTGTTCCCGTTGGCACTTTTAAAGAAAAATATATGATCTTGCCAAATATGTGGCTGACATCCTGTAGATTAGGAATCCATTTGTCGTAAAAAAATCTTAATGAACATAAGGGCCCAAATCAAAATTTTCTAACTAATCACACCACGTGATAGAGCCAATCATGAAGCATATTTTATCCAAAAATTATTAAATTACACAGGCACACAAAAAAAATGTCGAGTGCTAGAAGGCATATGTATTCCCATGAATTTCGACCTGCTGAACACGAATCCGATGTCCGTTTTGCTGGATTGACTTTTGCATTTTTCCTAACCCCAAAAAACATCCTAAGACTACCCGAAAAATCTCAAAAAAGTAAATAAAAAGCTTAAATGAACTGACCACCATTTCCATACGTATTTTGGGGCGCTGAGACCGAATCTGATGTCAGAATTGGTCGATCAGTTAGGAATTTTCACATAACCTGAAAAAACACCTTAAAAACACCCGAAAAATTCCAAACAAGTAAATAAAAAGCATACATGAACGGACCACTATATTTATATGTAATCTGGAGCACTGAAACCGAATCCAAGGTCAGAATTTATGCGCGACGATCGAATATCCTGTAAAATTCATATATAGGATGAAAACGTACCCAAAAATGACTGAATCATAGCCCGAAATTGACTTTGTTCTACACACCCACATAGCACGGGACGTCCTATGTATATGGGAAAAATGTCCATAATATTCAAAAGTGTGTCTTTTGTATATCGTGGAGATACTAGGTATGTACACGTATGGACGTCCATGGTGTACATATACCAGCGACATACATGTAATGGACATTCCAACGATGTACATTCTTATGATATCCTTTGACGCATGTCACAGGAATATCCTTGCATGGACGTACCTACTACATACATAATTGTACATACTAGTAAGTACACACCGTATATTTTATATTAATGATAGAAAAAATGGAGTAACAAGGAAATACAAGTCAATTGTAGAAAGCTCCCAATATAGAAAACTTCCTTTGTATAACTATGTTTACTGTTATACAAAGGAAGTTTTCTATATTGGGAGCTTTCTACAATTAACTTGTATTTCCTTGTTACTCCATTTTTTCACTTCCAAGGGCATCTGTGACTTTATATATTGTCTTAGTTTATATGGCAAAAAGATGAATATAATCTTATGATTAGTTCTCTTTAAATTTAGCGAAGAAACGGAGGTTTTAAAACTTCTTTATGTAGGTAATGTCTGTAATCATATTTGTCATTAATTAACAATTAACTAATAGTATATTATTTTAATATATGTTATGTTATATTTTTAAACTCTATACTTTTAATTCTTATAATTATAAGTTATTTAAATCATGGAATATTATAATTTTAAATAATAAATAATATTTAAATTATAGCATAATTGAACATGCTTGTGATATTACTCTACGTCCTCTAATCCGTTGAATTATCTGTGACACGCACTGCCACAGCTAAAAAAAGATGTCATCATTTAATTTATTTTAGCTAAAGAGAGACAGACAAATCATGTTTTCTAATCGTCTTGACAGTTTTAACTAGTGATAGGCGATATCGTGATTTTTTAATCACAACGTAAATCGTTACTGTGATTTTCTTATATCAGTGAATTTAAAACGTGATGTGATCACGACTTTCATAATACGACGTAAGGGAGAAATTGTTAATTATTATATTGGTCTTGGTTGAACCACGGCAAGGGAACAAAATACGGAAGTCGTGATCACGTCACGCTTTTCTGCCAACTTTACTAACAGTCGTTACCTGTGATTTCTTAATATCAGTGATTAAATCACAGTTCGTGATATATCGCCCATCACTAGTTTTAACCAGTGTTGCGAGCACTATTACTTTTGTAATAGATCTATTACTATTAAACGCTCCCTATTACGCTATTACGCCGCAACGAACATCTATTACTTTTTTTTTGTTATGTCGTTATACATTTATACCGATGAATGCTACCAGCAGAACTGGTAGTAGGCGTTGACAGTGAAACGAAATCGCCAAAGACTTAAAAGTCATGACCAAGGAGGTTGAATTTTCTATTCTACCTCCATGGTCATGACTTGTTAACGGTAATTTTATACAGGAAGAAGAAGAAAGCCTCTATTTGACTTTATAATAAAAAATTTCGCCATTCAATGACAGGTGGAGCCACTATAGAAACATTAAAATATATTCAATTTATTCATTTCGATGTAATAAGTATACATTACATGAAGATACTCTAAAAACTCACGATGACCTTCAAAAAAAATTTCGCCCGTGGCGTTCTCCTACTCTCCTCTAGGTATGTGATTACGAAAAGTTGAAATCTATTACGAATTTACAACGACATCTAGTACGAAAAAACGAGACCTGCTCGCAACACTGGTTTTAACTTTTAGGTTATAGCGTTTCAGCGTTGGAGGTTTTGGACGTTTTTATTGGGGTTATTCTATCAAGTTTGCTTTATTTTATGTTTCTGAGTGCTCTGTGCGTTTATTATGTCAATAAATAAAAACTATATTTCATTATATTTACATTAATCACATTAGATTACAGCGGCGATTGCAGAAAAAATAGTGTACCTACGTATCATGTGTCGAAAGTGTTTTAACTGGACTCGCATACTCGCAAGCTTCCAGTGGCTTAATTCTCGAAATTATTCCAATGGGAAATAGGTATTTTATTATTTTTTATTTTGTTACGTTTCCTATTTACTTCTCTTTCCTTTCTCTTATTAAGTCTACTAAATCGAGAATTGAGCCGCAGGACTTGCTTGGCGGCTCGCCCTAGAATTTGCTTACTTGTCCAGTAAAATACAACTCTCGGGACTTTTTACGTAAATAACTATTTCTTTCACAGATATCTCTTTTTTTTTGTAGTATATTTTTTAAGAAAGACCACTCTAAGAATAAAATAACAAGTGTTATATTAGTTATTAGTGTTATTAGTTTTAATTTGATTATTGTTCATTTATTTTCTAGTTATGAGCAGAGCTATTTATATTGTGAGCTTACAACTTGAAAATCCTGAATATATTATTAAACAAAGTATTCTAATTACCAAGTTCTTTGACACGATGCGAGGACAAAATTTGCAGAAATAAAAAATAAATAAAGAACCCCGCAGTCCTCTCTCCCCCGCTCAGTCAAATTGTCTGAAATTGAGATATGTTATAGGTTATGAGGTCCTGATCAAAAGTTCTTATGAGCCCAACCCAAAGTAATGACTAGATTTTGACTTAGAGACGAGATAAGGTTCACTGATTCACGATTTTCATATAACTTATAAATATTCTTTAAATACATATACGAATATTTTATGAGTTATATACTATCACATATTTTCTAAAGCATGTTTGGTAAGCCTCTGAGCATGTCAGAAACATGCCATGGCATATACACAGCCTACCAAACAATCAGCTCACACACTTCTGTCACTACAAAGGAGCCGACTCGAATTGGAATTCTGACGTCATCAACGCCATTCCGGGTTAGAACACAGGACCGGAATAAAAGAATATACAATATTGATAGACAGGATCGGACTTTTTTATATTGCACTATTGTTTTTATTTATTTTTAATAAAAAAATTATCTAAATCTTTGTGTCTATTATTAAATAAATGAATTTTTAACGGAATTAATTTTTTATAGACACCTTACATATATATTACAATAGTAGTTTGTGCAACAAGAGTGGATATGATATCCATATCGCACGATAAAGAAGTTTGAGCACGACGCCGTAGGCGAAGTGCCTCAAATCTTTTGAGTGCGATATGGATAATCCACTAGAGTTGTACATGTACAGTATACTTTTTCTACGACCAGCTTAAAAAAACTACAAAATTTATTAAACATTAATATATTACACAAATACACACTGACAGTTCACACTGACAGTTACTTTGACAGCTTACGCACTAATTTGATTTTAATACGAATAGTTGCCTATGTATACTTAATACACGAACCGTGATTGGTCGGTTTCATTTCATATCCATCCTAGAACTGATAAGAAATATATCCATTCAGTTAACTGGAACTGCCAACTTATCCATTCTACAGACTGTACAGAAAACAGCAAATTTACATAAGGAAGTAGAAAATGGCATTTAGACAAATCGCCCTGTATATGACTTTTTATCGCCTCGTAGCTTGACAGCAGTGGACGAATCTGATTGGACGTTTCAGAAAAAATGGATATTTAGCTATGACGTAGGCACGGTCGGGATGAAAAAAAAATTTTAAAAAGCCTCCACTTTGGCCGTTCGCAGTTTATTAATTCTTGAAGCAGGACAATTAAAAAAACAAAGACTTTTAGATAATTTAATTCTGTACAAATTCGTTAGGGCGCAGTTTTTTGGCCTAGGAGCCACCGTTTAGGAGTTATGGAGGTTTTAAGCGAAAAATGTACCATTTTGAGTCGTGCATCGCCACACATTTGGGTCTATTTCTCCGAAACGAAAGTATTTAGGACAATTCTGATGGAACTGGGCGATTTCTCAAGAAATTATCTGGACCCTGGTGAAAATTTATTTTTGAGCTAGCTGCAGCCGTTTCCGAGATATAAGCGAAAAATGGCGGAAAAAAGTAGCGTTTTGGAGCCGAAAAAAGTGCATAAACATGCAATCTTAAAATGTTCATATTTTTCGAAATACACCAGCGGAACGACCGTACAATATCGCGATGGAAAGAGGAAGAGTTCTAGTTGATCCGCATCGCAAATTTCATAGGGCAAATCGAAAATTCGGCCCGGCACGAACGTATGAAAAGTGACATTTTTTGACATTTCAATAAAATTGCAAAATACAACGACAGGACAAATAGTACGAGAGACTTTTTTTGAGGAATTTTATACCGAATAAATTTCATTTTTATCAGTTGATTAATATTCAATAAACAGCAAAATGAGCGTCAGTCGCCGCACCCGCGTTGGAGCTAGAGGTGACAGCATGTTAAAGTTGAAAAAAGAAAATTATGCTACGAGTATTTTCATACTCGAAAAACCAACCTAACTTGAACAACTACCCTTATGTTCATATATACAGCTTTGTAAAACTTTTAATATCACTGATACAATAAAAAAAAAATTTCGCGAGCAGGATTTGAAACCGAGACGTCCGTACCCTCAAAAAATAGTGTCAGTCGTTTTACCCAATCAATCAATCAACAGTATTTATTCAGTATATAGAGTACAATATGTGCCTCCTCGGAGCCCAACCCGGAGCCAGCCACACGACCAGGACAGGTGACGTCGAGGTGGGTGTGGGGCTGGGCGGGGTGGGCCCGACTCAGCTTAGAGATAGTTCGAGTGGGGGACTAGAAGCTCCTGTCCACCTCAGGTGGACTTAAAAACTAGGTTAAAATATTTTATTGTTCACATGGACCTAAAATTAAATAAACACAACACTAAAAACATTGGCGAACGCGCACTACACAATTTTGGTTATTGACACGGGAAAACTGAACGAAAAAACCCGTTCGAACAAATGACGGCCTTGCGGTCTGATCGCCGACAAGGAAGGTAAGATGGAAAGATAAAAGCTGTGGTTTAAAAAATTAAGATTTGGATAAGTTTCGGCCTGAAGGGGATTTAGGGACAAAAAATTACAAAAAACAACAAAAAGGATAAAAGAACAAAATTGCAAAAACATGAAAGGGAGAGAGAAAGGGGTTGAAAGATAAAGATAGGGGAAAGGTAGGTTATCGTAGGAGAGAGTGTGGCTAAGGGAGTTGCCGGAAGATAGGCAACGCCTGGTATGGTAGGGGGTGTTTTATATTGAAAAGTATGGCATTATGCTGTCTGATTCGAGTGATGTTGCGGGTAAGCGGGCTACCGTCCAGTTTGAACTGAAAGAATTTTTGAGACGCTTCTTGGACGTAGTCCGCTAGTGGGGTTATGTCGTGGCAACGTGCATAGAGATCTCTGAGGGAGGTGTACCTATCAGAGGCTGAAATGAGGCGCATAAATTTGTGTTCTAGTACTTTTAATTTTCGCATTGTCGTGGCCGGGATGCTGCACCACACCGGCGCCGCGTATGTGATAGCCGGCCTGAGTACCATCGTATACAACAACTTTTTATTGGTCCTGTTGAGTCCGCTACCCCGCGGCAGGAGCGGATACAGACTCCTGGACATGAAGTAGACCTTGCGAATCGTCTCGTTAATGTGAATGTTGAATGTCAGTCGTCCCCCAGATATTTCACGCACCGCTTAATTGGAATTTCTCTACCCCCGATCGAAAGTGACGTTAAAATACGGTTTTCAGTGAAGCGGCGCGTGAATAGGATCGATTCCAACTTCTCGGCGTTTATCCGAATCTTCCACTTGTCGTAATACGCCGTGGCACGAGCCACGTGCGCCTTCAGCAGCATATTGGCTGCCTGCGCATTGTGCGAGTGCACAGTCGTCTTACCCACTCCGCTATCTGGCGACTGAGGCCTGGTTTGTAAGAACATAATATAACATGTAGACATACTTGGTGATTTATTTATTTTATGTTTTTATAATAATAATAACAATTGGAATGAATTATAGTTTATGTACTTTTATGGTACAGCTCATAACGAACATTTTCTTTCTCTTTGTTGTTTTCCAAAGAACTTATAGATTTCGAGATATTCAAAGAAACCGATGGAAAACGATTTTTTAACAACTTTAACATGCTCTCACCATTAGCTCCACCGCTATCACTGCTATCAGAGTAGCTGAAGTTCAGATTGCTGATGTATTAGGGGAAAACTATTATTGTTATGATTTTCAGTCGGTATGAAATGACTTGTTCAAATCAACGCTGTCTCCCGTACTAAAAGGGAGCATCGTGAATAAAAAGTGAGGGTAGCAAAAATTCGTCCAGAAAGAGACGGCCGAATTAATTAGTTAATTAAGAAGTTAATCGTTAAATGGAATCGACGAAATATAGCCTAATCCAGTAAACATTTTATTGTATGTCTGTCAATACCGTTCCGCGTCCAGAGAATTGAGTGTGAAAAAAGCCTTTGCTGCAGTAAATTTGGAAAGAGTAAGGAGCTCAGCCTCTCAGATTTTATTATATGTTAATATATGTTAAGCCTCTTCAACGTTTAATATATATATTGATGAGATCATTTTTTTTTCCTTGACAAGGGGGAGCAATTTTGGGAGAACCCAAGGAATGCACTGTTTAGATGAGTCATCTTTTGGATAACATATTTTTGTTATATTTGTCTGTTTGCAATATAGGTTTTTTTCCCTTATTTAACCGGGTCGTAAATTATTATTTATTATTATCATTATAAATTCTTACCTTTCAGTATCTCTAGGGATCCTAAAGAAGCTTCCGTTTGAAGAATAACTTTTAAATTTACAGTTTTTCACTGCACAAACATGACCAGCTTTAAGTTTTTCCATATTGGTAAGTTTTTAGGATAAATAGAATAAAAACAAATTAGCACTCCACATCCAGTATTTGATGGTATCTTGGTTTTGCTCGGCACCAACAAAATATCAGATATCCACCAACTTTTCTTCTATACCAAATATTAGACGCTGCTGAAAGAGCTTTACTACTAAACAACGATGGTTTAAATGATGTAGATATTCGATAGACACAAATATTAATTGTAAGTGGAAAAGGGACACATTAATCAAGCACCCCATGCGTGACATTTTATTTCATTTATGTTCTGTACTCTAAACATGATCAGACACATTGCAGATACGCTCAAACACGTTTGATAGCCAAACAAAATCTGTAATGCCTGTCTTGGGGATTACACAAGACGTAGGTATTTTTTAATATTTGTAATTTTTCTTTATGTTGTGATTTAACTTTTTTTTCAGGATTTTATTCTTAAGATATAATTGTACGGCATCTTGAACCTATACTTCATCGATTAGTATTATGCTAGCAATGAATATACGTAGAGTGATATTAATAAATTGTACTCTTAATAATTAAGTTTGATGTTTTATTTACTTTACAAATGGTTAACAAACTTTACACAGATATGCCATGGCATATTTCTGACATGCTCAGAGGCTTACCAAACATGCTTTAGAAAATATATGACAGTATATAACTCATAAAATCTTCATATATGTATTTAAAGAATATTTATAAATTATATGAAAATCGCGAATCAGTGAACTTTATCTCGTCTCTAAGTCAAAATCTAGTAATTACTTTGGGTTGGGCCCATAAGAACTTTTGATCAGGACCTCATAATCTATAACAAATCTCAATTTCAGACAATTTGACTGAGAGCCAATTTACCTAAGGTTTCTGCGGGGTCCTTTCAAATTGATATTTTTTTAATAATTTTTTTATCCATGTCGACAAGGAAGTTAGTAAGTAGAATGTTTAATAACATTTTTCAACAATTTCAGTTTATTTTATTTTAGGTCACAGAATATAACTAAATTATATTAACCCAGTTACACGACTAGAAAACAGATTAACCATCTTATGATATTAAGAAAACTTGTTATTTTTAAATCTTTCATAAATGTGCTATAAAAGGCGTAGCGACGCTCAATGTCACTATAAAGTGATAAATGAAATGTACCTGAAGTTTCGAATGTTTACTTGAACGAATTTCAAATGAAAAAGAAAAATTAATCAACACTACAAATCGACTTAGGTGTACCATTTTTCTGGTAATATTTACTGCCAATGATAGCCAGCAAATATTACACCAGAAAAATTGTACGTCTAACAGCCATTTGCACCGTTTTCATTTTAAGCGATGAATAACTAATCGAGGCTTAATTTTTAAACTAGGTTTAACTTGCGTCTTATTGCACCGTGCTTTATTGTTTGTGGTTTACTTAAGTTGATAGCAGGGTGTATTAAGCGATCCAACGACCTGTCAAAGTTTTTTTTCAATATGGCGTGGAGGGCAAACACGGGTTTATTTTTATTAAATTCCGGAAACGTAGCCAACACAACAGAAAAACACAAACGTTTAACGAATGAAAACGAATGTTTGCCCTCCGCGCCATATTGGAAGTCACGTGGTTTGGATTGCCTAATTGTTGATAGTTAACTTGTGATTTTAGGGAATTTTGTATTCTGCTAACTTCTCTTTCAAAATTATAACCTTATTTCTGTCAACTATTGTCAAATATTTGTTCTTTTCAGAAAAAACGTGAATCTGTGTGTGTACATTTTTACTACTAGTTATCTGTTCACAAGATCTTTATAAATATGGAAAACCATAATAAAAATAAAAGATAAAGATCCGATAATTTTCCATTAGTTTAAAAACTTTTGCTTATAATACGGCCACAAAACACAAGAATGTATTAGAAAATAAACAAACAAATAACGTAACGTCTCAAGAAGAGGCAAATATTTGTTAATAAAAATAAAAAATGAAAATATACTAAAATATGAGGTTATGCACAACATCGACGACTGCGCAGGAATTGTGATTAAATTTAATCGCCCTTTAAGTGGCCAACTTTGGGGGTTTAAGTTAACGCAAGTTTAAGCTAATTTAATCAATGATTAAAGAACGGTGCAAAGCAAATTTTAAATTCAACGGAGGTTTAAGTTTAATCCTCTATTAAACAATACGGTGCAAGCGGCCGTAAGTCGATTAACTGGAAATTTTCATATGAAATTCGTTCAAGTGAACGTTCGAAACTTCAGGTACATTTAATGAAGTACATAACACATCCATAATAAATACATAAACATGTGCATCAGAACGTATTATAGACATCAAATGAACCAATTATGAATATACATATAATGTAAACGTGTACTTCATGCTGGCTGCACGCGTATATACATAGGTAGTTCATACATATACATATGTATGTCCCACAGATATGTGTGGGACCTGTCAGAGTGGGACAAACAGATATACTATGTATGTACATACGACGTACACAATGCTATTTATGTACGTCCCTACGATGTCCATTATCCATGCGTGTATATCATCGGTACATACATAGGATGTCTTTGTGCTATGTGGGCAATATATGAACATATAACGTTTTTTCACGAGCTGAACCCAATACCGTAGTCAGGATTAAAGCGCAATCTGCAAACTTCATTTTAACATATTATAGGAATATCATTTTAACATATTATATTCTCATAGTAAGCGGAGATGGGTAACTTTTAAATTTTCAAGTATCTAAAGGAAAATATTACTGAATAGTGACATTTTTAGGAAAAAATTTCCAGACAAAGTACGATCTGTTGACAGAGGATTATCGTTTGGTCTTAACATTTACCTACACCCTCCCTTGATGATTTTTTACTTTTTTTTCTTAGATCAGGTTAGAATTGTATAGTTTTCTTTATTCTGTTTGATTGCCATATGCCATTTGTTTCTTTTTCTATTGTTGCTACTAGGACACCTCCACGTGGTAACGGCGAGCAACGATTTATTTCGGCTTAGTTCCTAGGTGATAAAAATCCCGTCATGGCAAAAGTAGAAAAATAATGTACGAGCCAGGCGAGGGAAACCCCAGTATCGGTGGCCGGTCAGGTTGGGAAAGTGGGACCGCGGGCGTCGTCATCATGCAACCGCAGCTCTAGTGAACTTGGCTTCCTATGAGTACAAGAAATTTGCACAACTGTGTACATAATGCGAATTACATCTGTTTTGTTTGTAGTAAATTCGAGGTTCCGAAAAATCGAAAAAAAATCAGCGATAAAATAAAAAATATTTATCTAAAATCTTGTGATAGGTTTAAGTATATTCATCAACCATTCTTCATTATGACAATATAAGAGCAAGTGTTCTTTTCCTTGTGTAAAATATTTTCTAAAGTCTTTTTCTCTTTTTCTGTATGAGCTAGAACGAACATCAATCACTTTATACTAAATTGTCTTATTCCATAATCGCCGCTAAATGTTCTTCCCTACCATTAGATAGACCAAGATCTCTAATAACATTGTTAAGTTTATCATTTCACCAAATATTGGGAGTTTTAGTTCCTATCGAACACTCACTATCTTCATATTCACTGTCATCTTCTTGACTTTCGGAACAATCAGTTTCCATTCACCCTTTTTTAGCTTTAATTCCGGAAACATTTGTATTGCTAAAAAATAACTCTTCACGGATTCCAGGCTCCTTCAATATTATTGGATTTTTATATTTTACTTTTTAACGTTCTTTCCATTTGTCCAACATCCTATAACATATGATGGAAAACCTTTATCCATTATTTCCACACTATAACATTTTAGATAAATATTTTTTTATTTTATCGTTCATTTCTTTTTTCGATATTTCGGAACATCGAATTTTCTAAAAACAAGGCAAGAATTTTTCACAAATAACTTTAAACCAAGTTAAAAATCTAACAAAAGTTAAGGCAAGAACTTTGCACCAAGAACTCTAAATGTAACATATTCTAAGACAGGAACTCTACACAAAGAACTCTAAACCAAGAAATCTAAACCTTGCCTTAGGAACTTAACAGTCCTGTCTTAATTTATAATAGGTTTAAGTTTTTAGTTTTTAGTTTTTGATTTAAAGCTGTTGCCTTAGGTTATGTTAGGTTTAGAGTTCTTGGTTCAAAGTTCTTAGTGTAATGCTGTTGCCTTAGGTTATGTTAGTTTAAAGTATGAGCTCTTAATTTATTTGTTTTGGATTTTTGTCATTTTTAGGTTTTTTTGAGGTTATGTAAAAATTCCTAACTAATCGGCTAATTCTGACCTCATATTCAATTTCAGCGCACCAAATTACGTATAGATATAGTGATCAACTCATTTAAACTTTTTATTTAGGTACTTGTTTGGGATTTCTCGGGCATTTTTTTGAGGTTATCAAAAATGCAAGAGCCAGTCCGGCAAAACTGACATCGGATTCGTGTTCAGCGAATCGAAATGCATAGGAATACATAGGTCTGCCTTCTAGCACTCGACATTTTTTTTGTGTGCCTGTGTTATCTGTAGAATTTCTATTTTATTTCTATCGGCGGCATCACGTTCGCTGCAAATACTCGCTATCCCACTACTTTATTAAGGCTGTTTCAACGACCCGCGCTACTTCCCGCAAAGGCATATCGTTAAATAGATACGCGCATGTAACTCTTGTGGTTTGTGAGATTTTTAAATTTCTTGTCTTGAAAATGATTAATATGGAATAAATCTAATATATAAAAATCTCGTGTCACAGTGTTTGTTATCGAACTCCTCCAAAACGGCTTGACCGATTTTTATGAAATGTTTGGTGTATATTTGGTAGGTCTGAGAATAGGTCGTAGGCTATTTTTTATACCCCTAGGTGATGAGGGTGGCCCTATCCAGAAATTTTCTTTTTATTTTTTGGACAAAAATTTATAATTTATATGGCAAAACAACATTTGCTGGGTCAGCTAGTATAAGTATATTTGTTGATTATATTAATTCAGTGTTATATGGACCTACATAAAATTTGTACGTAATAGATTAACACGTTATAAGAAACTCCTTAGTTTACTGTTTGCAAGATACTTTCAACCGGTATATATTTTTCCAGTAGAATTTTCTACCATATGATGTATATGCTTTTCAGAAGAAATTAAAATGGAAAGTATTACTGACGTCACAAGTTCTAAAAGTAAGGTAGAGACAAAAATAAAATTTAGTGTAAAAGAGGCTCGTAAGAAATTATGCTTAATTTGTAGGAAACCGGGCCCTGTAATCAAAGGTTCTGAGAAATCATTTGCAACATTTATTGATTGTTTAAAATTCCATGAAAAAATAAGCAACCAAAGAGAAGATGATCTATATTCAAGAACTATGTCATTTCGAAAAACAAACAGTTTTGACGGTTTGGTTTGGCACCGAAATCCGAAATTCCTATTCTAGTTTTACTAGCAAAAGAAATATATAGTCCAATCAATGAATGCCCAAAAGGGGATTGTAGAGAACATTTTGTAGGGGAGAATTTTTCTCTTCGGGGATATGTTGGGGGTAGTCAGGAGGTAAACATACTAAAAGTCCCCACCCCTAGCCCCGCCCCTTCAGGGGGGAGGGGGGTGGAAAGGTTCCTTTTTTCGATTCTTCGCTTATAACTCGGAAACGATGCGACGTATGGGAAAAGGTAATCTATGCAAAATTAAACGCAATTAAATTTCCCACAAGAACGTTTATATTCATTTTCTTCCTATGTGTTATATTTTACGAGATATTCGCCAGCGAAAATCGATAATTAATAAAAGAAAATCAATTGTGTACCTTGAATATTTCTATCAAAGCGGTTTACCGTGGTCTGCTAATAAATCGCAGTTACAAAACAATCTTTATTTTACAACACTCGACGTATTTACTAACGTAATATTTTGCTGAAGTCTAGACATTTCCTTAAATATACAGTGTGACTCACTTAAAATGAAGATACCCATATAACTTTTTCATTTTGTTTCTGATTTGAATCAAATTTTACTCAAGTATAGAACAAATTAGGATCTACTTATGATCAGAAAATCATTCACCTGCTATAAAGGCAAAGCCACCTGCGGTACCAAAATATGCTGAAAAAAATAAAACATTTTGAATGTTAGAAATTCTAAAAAATGCATCCAATCGGCGCCACAAACGTACATACACCAAAATTTGATTTGATTGTTGATGGGGGATATCTCATACATAAGTTCATCTGGCAAAGGGGGTCCTTAGTTTCCGCAATTTGTGGTGGCTACGTAAAATTCATCGTTCATAAGATTAAAAATCAATATGATTTTTAATCTTTTTCCTCATATTTTGGTACCGTAGGTAGCTTTGCCTTTATAGCAGGTGAATGATTTTCTGGTCATAAGTAGATCCTAATTTGTTCTATACTTGAGTATAATTTGATTCAAATCGGAAACAAAATGAAAAAGTTATAAGGGTATCTTCATTTTAAGTGAGTCACACTGTATATTTAAGGAAATGTCTAGACTTCGACAAAATATTACGTTAGTAAATACGTCGAGTGTCGTAAAATAAAGATTGTTTTGTGACTGTGATTTATTAGCAGACCACGGTAAACCGCTTTGATAGAAATATTCAAGGTACACAATTGATTTTTTTTTATTAATTATCGATTTTCGCTGACGAATATCTAGTAAAATATAACAAATAGAAAGAAAATTAATATAAACATTCTTGTGGGAAATTTAATTACGTTTAATTTTGCATAGATTACCTTTTCCCATACGACGCATCGTTTCCGAGTTATAAGCGAAGAATCGAAAAAAGGAACCTTTCCACCCCCCTCCCCTCTGAAGCGGCGGGGCTAGGGGCGGGGACTTTTAGTATGTTTACCTCCTGACTACCCCCAACACATTCCTAAAGAAAAAAATTCTCCCCTCCAAAATGTTCTCTACAACTCTTTCATTGACTGGACTAATAGAACATTTAAGGAGAAAAAAAATAGAAAAAGAGAAATAAATTGAAAACAGTTCAGATGAATCCGGTGCCTGTCCATCAACTTCGTTCCTTTGCGTAAAACCAATTTCTTTTTAAAGAAATGTATTTTTTGTCAAAAGGCATCAACAATAAATAAGCTCTTTCAAGTAATGACCACGAACACAGAAAGAAAAATAAGACTAATAACAGCTCACCAAAATTCCATAATGTTCTAAAGAATTGGTGCTAACGATTTAATAGCTATACAAACTAAATATCATGTTTCTTGCTTTTACTTCCACATCCAGTGGAAGTATAGTAACGACAAAAAAATTTTAAAAAATTTTTATTGTTCAAATAGGCTTAGAATGTCATGAAACGTCGAGATTTTAATTTTGAGCGAAAAAAAAATTTCTGTCTGTCGGTCTGTAACTTTTTTTTGTGCGCACGTTTACTCTGGAACCCTTTAAGATATTGACTTGAAATTTGGTACACATATGTATTTTAACGTGATCTGGAACTAAATTATATTTTCATCTTGTTCCATCGAAGGGTTGGGGGTAAATTGGGGTAAATTTGGGGTAAATAGGTAAATTAAGCAGGTAAGAGTCCAGAAAATTGGTATTTAGTATATTAAAGAGAAGCTAAGGTCTCAAAAAAATTTTTGGCATTAGCCACCCCCATTACCACCCCCACCCCATTATTAAAGGGGATGAAAAAAAAATGTGATTTAGTGTGTGTGTACAAGAACCAGAAACCTCAAAGTATTTTTTTACTTCATCCACCCCCATTACCACCCCCTAGCACCGCCCCCACCCCACTACCGATGTGGGGTATCGTTTTATGGGTTTTTGGGGTAGAGGATTTCAAATATTATATTATTAAAGTTCCATAAACAATTATTTCCAGATACAAAATTTTTTCGTTGTGTGACTTGGATAGAAAATCCGGATTTGGAAGTAGTGATTCCTTGGGCAGCGGTTTTTAAGTCGCAATAGAAAATGCAAAGGTCTATCTAACAATAAAAATAAAAGTGGAAAACGTAACTGCGATTGCTGGTCTAGGGTCCAAATTAATATCGATGAGATTTATAGTAAAAACATAGAGTGACATTGCCGCAAGTCTCGACTGAGGCTGCAATTCAAGAAGTGACACAACATTTGCATCACACTCCACATAGTGATTCGCCGATTGAAGCATATCCGTCAACATCTTTTGGACGTGATCGGTAGTATCGTTTAAAATATGGTCTGTAAGTGATTGTAATTTGTATGCTAGTGCGATGGTAAAATGGCAGATTAATGATAACACCGGAGAGGAATTTAGTATTCATCCAATAAACCAAGTGAGGCAGCAACTTGGTTATCATTCATTACACAGCCCCACAACAACAAAAATGTTCTGTTCACCAGACTAGACCAATATATCTATACGTTTTTGTGGTCACAGAATCCGAATCCGGGGTCTGTTTGGCCCCATCAGGTCAGGGTTAAGGTCAATCCAAGGTTAAATTGGGAAAAAAACGATTAAGCGAAGGAAACCGCGATTTCTGTACGTTTTTGGGGTCACTGAATCCGAATTCGGAATCTGCTTGACCCCATCAGGTCAGGGTGATGGTCAATCCAAGGTCAAATTGAGAAGAAACCTTTTAAGGTCAGAAAACCACCACTTTATTTGTTTTTGGGGTAACTATATCCCAACTCCTGGTCTGTTTGACCCATCAGGTCAGGGTCAAGGTCATTCCAAGGTCAAATTGGGAAAAGCATTTAAGCTAGAAAACCACGATTCTTATAAGTTTTTGGGGTTGCTGAATCCGACTCTGAGGTCTGGTCGACCCCATCAGGTCCAGGTCCAAGGTCAACTTTTGTTTATCAAATGGAAACGCGTTTTTGACCACGGATTCTGAAAGAGCGGGATATTTTACGTTTGCATATGGTTTGACCTATGATCAAAGTGACCTTTGGTCATCAGAAGGTCGAATCACTCTCTCAAATTAATTTATCTAAGATCAAAGATGATTCGTATTCAGAAATCTCAGTTACAAATCTTTATCGAGCATGGTTTAGCCTCGTGATATGTCTCCGAGGGGATTGGAGAACCAAGACAGCAGACACCTACATCCACACGCAACCAACGAGTGGCGTCTTCCAATCCTCTGGGAAAAACGAAACGTCTATGTCATACTGACTGCCCAAACATCTCGGTGATAGGGACTGATGAAGGTGCTAGAGCATCATTGATGAGGCCAGCATCAGTATCCGAGCGATACGTTTAATTTTTGTGGAAATCCTCTGATCCTGTTATTAAAATTAAAAATCCTGCTTCTCAGAGGATGCTAGAAATGGTGACGGATTCGGATTCAGCGACCCCAAAAACGTATAGATATGTTGGTCTAGTCTGGTGAACAGAATATTTTTTTTGTGGGGCTGTGATGATCAGTTCTTTAGGAAATTTAAATAACTTCCTAATATTCCCTAATTTACCCATCCAATCTCAATCTTTCTCTGCGTTATCCCACACAGTCACATACTGAAAGACATTAACCACGTGAGACCAGTGCATGCTCTTGATCGTCAGGGCCGGTTTTAAGCAGTTTTTATGGCGAAATTGTTATAATGCCGAATGACTTCGTCTCCTTTGCTCCTTTATTTTCTTTATATATGAATAGTCGCATCAAGATAGATACTTTCTGAAAAGTTTTTTTGCAAATTGTTTATTGAAGTCTAAGGAACATTGGTAAAAAGAAGAAACGCTGGGATTTTTTCTTTTGCTATTAATAAACAAACAATTTTAAGTACTAAACAAGTTAATTAAATTTTTTAATTTCCTATCTCAGAAACTGTTTGAGAAAATCGACTGAAAATGTATACTTGAAGTCGACTCAAGATGGCTGACCCAAAATGGCGGCTATGAAGTACAAAAATGAGATTTTCTGACTTAAGTTTTCATTTTTGAGAAAAATTGCAAGAATAAAAAAGTGTTTTTGCACCTAAATATACAATTTCTTAAGTAACTCTCCTTCACTTCAATATTAAAATAAAGTAACCATTTTTTTAAATATTCAGGTAAATCACTCAAAATATTTTTAGTAAAAATATTTTAAATAGATGTAATTTAATTACCCGTTACTGAATTAATTTTACTGTTAATTAGTTCAAAAGGCACACAAATTTTAAATACAACGCGTTTTCTTGATTCCGGAATTTACATATGGTAAAGACACCCTCCTTAGTACCTCCTTAATATTAGTGCCAAATTTTTCAGTAGGAAGAGATGAGATTTATCTCAATAATATGTTGAATGTATTAATTATTCTACGATAATGAAATCGACGATATTCAAGAAGAAGAAAGAAATGAAGATGGAGAACAAGAGGAGCAATATTTTCATTTATAAACAACTCAAATGAAATTGAAAAAAAAATATTTTAAAGAATGGCGTTTAATTAATTTTATATTGTGTAGAAATAAATAATGAAAAAAAAATTGCACTCAATTTTTTAATAATTCTTTTCTCACAATATTAAAACACTTTTTGTAATTTCCACATAAAATGCACGTAAACAAAGTTTATATTGTTTACTAAATATTTACTATTTTAAGACCATTACGTTCAATTTTAAAAATTACATAACTATTAAATTAAAACAATAGTAATTGCCTTAAAAAAATATATTAAACAATATATTAAAAAATATATCGTGTTGATTTTTCCAATTTTCACTTCAAAATCGTAATCAGCGACCTCGAAAGCCCCCGAGTATAGATGTTCAGTCAGTTTTCTCAAATACTTTCCGAGATAGCAAATTAACAAATTTACTCAATTTGTTTAGTGCTTGAAATTGCTAGTTTATTAATAAAAAGTTCCCAACGGAATGTTTTTTTATGTTTACCGATCTTCCTTAGACGTCAATAAACAATTTGCCAAAAAAATCCCGATTGATCCTTTGCCACAAAATATCTCGATTTTTAACTTTTCTATATTGACGCCACTAGATGGTCATTTAATTTTTGGAATACAAAAAAAATGTAAGTGTGATTGAAGCTCCGATTAAAGAACTTATATCTAGATACATAATTGTACTGATTTGTATGTTGCTGAGATAGTTACAATCTAAGGCACTTCTTCCCATAAGTTCTTGATTGACTAGTCGATCTATTCGCGGCCGATTCGGGCACGATCGATAAGTTCGATTATCATAATTTCAGTTTGACACCTTTGACAGTGTCTGCCATTAATGTTAATAAGTGTTTTTCGATCAAAATGTGGTGAAGAAGTCTTTTTATTTTAAGTTGTGATTTGCTTAATATCTAAATAATATTCTCTATTCATATTTACACAGTTTAATGACAATATATTTAGTGCAAAATGGTTAAGTGCTGTGCCGTTTGCAGAAAGCAGTTTAGAAAAGAAGAAAATCGATCGTTCCATAGTCGTAACATGATGAAGTTCAGTTTACAGTTATAAAGTGAACAGCAATTAAATTTTAATATCCTTTCAATACATATTTATCTTACTGTATTATCTTACTGTGATATCGTATGCCTACATCACGTTGTATAAAGATGGTAATGCAGGAATTGCAATAATTCATTTTAATGGAAATATTTACCATTCTACACATTTTCTACACACACGACGCCACTGTTGCCTATGGGATGTGATGTTCAGTTAAGAAATGGACATATAATGTGACTATGTTAGGAGCAAACAAGGTATGTAGTGAAAAGATAGCCTGTTATGTATCTAAATATAAGTTCTTTAATCGGAGGATTGAAGACTTTTAATGAACCGAAGTGTCCTGTTTCCGTTTCCAGCAATTATGACAGGGCGCTGTAGATAAACATATACTCGTATACATGCAGCGCTCGGGGCTAGAAGCTAGAACAAGCAGATTTGGCCATGCTGTTGCCAGCCAGAATGATTTAAGTCAAATACAAGATAATAAAATAATAATTACGAGACATCTTATCAAGAATTATATCTAGCCTTACTTAGAGGATACTTCATCATTAATAAACATGTTACATTTCAAAGCCAATAATGATTAAAAAGCAGAATGAAAAATATAAAATGCATGTCTTAATAAGTATAATATTTCCTTCTACCTTCGACTAAATTCAAATCACCGAAAAATTGATCAAGTTTTTTTCTTCCTCATACCCAAAACAATATTCTTCAGTAATTGTATAATCAGAAATAAGACATTTATTTTTAAATGCTATTAAATGTTTTCATAATAAGTAATAAACCAGACTACCTCCGGTTTACATGGGATAATAATATGGATTCAAAGACAACTGCTAGCTAATAGAGCATTTAGTGGCATAGGATCCTAGTTAAGCATGCTGAATTTAGAGATTACAGGTAAATACTGGGAACATTGAATTAGGTCAGGTTAACCAAACACCATTTCTTATTAATCTCTTAAATTGATTTCTCAGTAGGGGCTGGCAAATATTTGCTAAATATTAATTTGTCAAAGATTGTTAATGGAAAATACCGGTAGGCGGTTGTTTTTACCCTGATCAAAACGGATTCAAATATCGGGACGAAATTGTAATTTCCAACAAGAATTAATAAGTAAGAAAAACTGCAGAAATATTGTAAATTATATTATTATTATTATTAAATATCTATATGTGTTTCATTTTGGAAGAGAGAGAGAGAGAGAGAGAGATAGAGAGAGAGAGAGAGAGAAATAAAGCTCTTTAAGAATGCAAACCGTGGTCCGTGTAATAGGTAGTAAATACAATGTTTTCGTAATTTTTTGAATAAATTCGATAAAAAGTGTTCAATTTTTTTTGCGAAGATCATTTGAACATGTCAAAAGATTCCTATTGAACTCTATCTTTTGATATATTTTTTAAAGCTTTCACAAAGCCATGACGTCATCAATATTTCTTTTTAATGGCAACCTGTATGTTTGTTACGGAATTTAAAAGAGCGTATTTTTATACATAATATGGGAAATATCGATAAGGAAATTTTTAAGAAAAACTATCTTGAAATTTAAAAATACTAACTAAAGTTATTGAAATGTGATGAAGGCGGTGTTCGTAGA
The DNA here is from genome assembly GCA_936432065.2 of Rutpela maculata. Lineage (NCBI taxonomy): Eukaryota > Metazoa > Arthropoda > Insecta > Coleoptera > Cerambycidae > Rutpela > Rutpela maculata. The sequence goes on along the minus strand of OW386289.2, from coordinate 80,192,353 downwards.
AATTTTCAAAAATAAATTCCCTGACTTTTTCAGGTTTCCAGGACTCTTGGAAGCTTTTTTCAGGTCTAATGTTTTATGGTTTCAGGTTTACTGTTTTATGAAATTCTGAAATGTATAATTTCGTAGTTTTATATTATGAGCGTTAGGAATTGTACATTCCCTGATTTTTTGTGAAAATTACTATAATTCTATGATTTCTCAATAAAGGACCGCGCGCACATTATAGGGACAATTCGGCTTCCGTCAAATTGGCCGAAATTTCGATATGATGTTGAGTCATCGTCCCTATAAGAAATTTTAGTAACATTTGCCCCCGAAAAGTACCCGTTTCTAAAATAGACCACAAAATGTTGACAAAACCGATTTTTTTTATTTCGCGTATGTCACGGGAGGTCGGCGTATTTTGTCGTATGTAATATCACTAGTGCTTAAAATTTTATCGAAATTTTTTTCGAAAGCGTTGTTGCCTGGTAATATGAAGAGTGCAAATTAACAGTTTATTATCTGATTAAATCCCGACCGCTTTAGCGGGAGGGATTTTATCTTTGATAATAAACTGTCAATTTGCACGAGTTATATTACTTTTTTGGCAACTTAGCTTTTAAAAGCACGAGTGGTATTTGGGGAGAGTATTTCACGAATAAATAATTCATTTAGTATATCTTCAATATTATGTTTTGTAATTAATTGCCTTCAGACGTTTTCTTGTGACTTTTTAGAGTTTACTGATTTTTATTTTCAATTTGATCATTTACGTCACATAAAAATGCATTTCCAAAACGACTCATCTAATAAAAAACAAAGTAGGTATAAATGATGTAATGGCAGGTTAAACCATAAATATTGTAACTTATAGACTGGTATTCCCAACAAAAAGCCCTCTAGTACGCTTCGACCAATCACACTACGAGTAACAGCCAGACAATATTGCATTTTACCAATCTCTCGCTTTTACGTTCTCAGGTTGCGGACATGAAATGGTAACGCCATCTAGTAACGCTAGGTTAACTTAACTGGTATAAAGAGTGAATTTTTCAAGAATTATTGTATTAAAGTGTTTATTGATATATATTTATCCCAAGGAACAATTTTAGTTTCTTAAATATGTACAAGGGTGCTATAAAACTATTTATAAAATGCCTTGAAAAATCTATTTTGCTGTAATAATCTCCTTAATACCATCATAAAGCGACTTGTAGACTAAAAGGGCCCACCTTTATGAAGGCCTTTGTTAAGGCCTTTTTAAATTCCATCATAAAACTCCTTAGTGAGGCATAGTGCCGCTCTTGAAAACCTTGTTCAGGCCGTTTTAAAACCTTTCTTAAAACCTCTTTTAAAGCTGTTGGAAGCTTTTTTATTAGCTTCCTGCATTTCTAGAAAACACCTAGAAGACTACCTTAAAACTGGTTTTTAAAACTCTTATAGTCCATATTAGAACTGAGAAGCTATAAGAATGTCCACGAAGGAATCCAAATAATTTTATTATTGCATTTATTTTTTCTAAACTGATTTAAGCAAACACACCATCAGACTTATTGAAGATAAAATGGAATTTGAAATTTATAAAGCGTTGAGTGGCACTATAACCTCTCTAAGGCCGATTTAAAAGGTAATAAAAAGACATCAGGTATGACAAAAAATTAAAACTAAAGGAAGTTTATCATTAAAACTACAAAAGAAAGGTCCAAAAAACAAGAGCCCTCAGAAATAATAATGATTTTAATATCCATACAAAATTTGCATAGACACGTAATCAGCAAATTAAAAAAAGTAGGCTACTTCTCGGTTCCCACGGTAATTTTCAGTCGTTTCTTGTAATTTTACCTTAATTTGCTAAAGAAAAAGTGATAATTATTAATAATTATAATTGTGAGATTGACCTTGAATATTTTTATATAACAACCTAATTGTCATTTTACAGTCCTCTCATTAAACTATATATTCTAATAATGGTAATGACCTAGAACATTTACTCTAAATGAAGTCCTTTTAGTCTTTTTGAATACTATCACAAATAATCCCTTCCTTACAAAAATGCAAATGCACTTGGCGAAGATCGCATGGACTTGATAAAAGCTGTAATAAAACGTATGGGACGTTGACATTTGATACAAAAAACTTAAAACTTAATCTCAAAATAATTTGTGTGTGTGTGCGTGTTTTAACAGTCCTTTTACAATGGCCACTCTTTTTTATTTTCATCCACCTTTCCAAAAAACACTTAATTACACATCAGTAAGTCGTGAAATGCTTTTATTTAACACACACACACATGCATCAACGTCACTTCAATCAGACATATTGTTTATTATTTTTATAATAAATGTTTTATTGAGGTTTTGGAAAGTGTTTTATGGAATTAAAATTTGCCTTTTAGATTTCTAGAGGCCTTTTTTCTTCATAACGGTTTCATCACAACATTTATCAAGGATGTTTTAAGAGTCTAGTTTTGTACTGGCCTTTAATAAGTACTAATAGGCATTGAAAATGTCTAGTTTTAAAAAGGATTTAAAATGCATTTATTGCAAATATGTTAAAACCATAAAGAATAATTTAAACCTCTTTAAATCTAAATGGTATTTAAGACGTTCATAAAACTAATTAACTTTATGGAGAGTATTATGTAGGTTATGATAAACTCATTACAAATACATATTATCCTAGAAGCAAATTAGCTTTATTATTAGGTCTTATAGAATGCTTTAAAACTTACCATATAAGAGCAAGTATACTTGAAGCCTAAAAGGCCTTAACTACAACATCAATAAAGCACAAGATTATTTCCTAATTCTGACAAACCTTTCTTAAAACCTCCTCAAGTTCAAATGACTTTTAAATTGTTCCTTGGGATGTATTTAATCCTTATTTTTAATTAAGAAGTTTAATGATTAAGTTGAGGTTTGGTTGTAGTAGAGTGAACTTTAAGTGCAACGAATTATAACATATAGAGCTACTTAGTTCAGTTTTAATTTTCCGAATACCTGTTTTGTGATGAATTACCATACGTTAAGTACATTTGTGTATTTAACATGAAATAATTGATTTGTTTGCTTCGTAGGCGTTTGTATTTAATTTTAATTGTGAAAATTGTTTTGTAATTACGTGAGGTATTATAAGCCATTGAAAACTGTGTATAACTTGTGTCCCGAACCTATAAAGGTTCAGCCTTCGCTTTGAAATTGGAAGTTGTCAACTTATGTGGTATTTTTAGTATTGTATTAATTACTACGTATATAATACAATACTACAATTTACGTTAACAATTAGTAATAAGCTAGAAAAGATATTTATAGATAAAATTTAAAAACTCGAATTGCCCTATTTGCCGAAAACATTTCACGAAGCAAAACGTCAAAAAATTATCGCAATATTTGACGCTACATCGACACAAAAAAATTAGAGCGATAAATTTTGCATGTTGGTACTGTCAAAAGCCGATCTAGGTTAGATTACCACTAATAATGACGTTTGATTGGTGCAATGTTGTGAAAAAACGGGCTCTCATTGGCTATAGCGTTAATGAGTGAAATAATCGCTACTATTCACATCGGCGCAGGTAATATGATGTTTTTTTATGTATAAAAGTTTATTTAATATAGAGTTACGCTCCTTGTCCATGATCAACGACGAGGACGTGGCGAATTTCTGATCCTAAATGTAGTTTGTCATTGTTGTGCGTGTGTGGGTATGTGTGTGTGTGTGTGTAGGTGGATGGATTTGTGGGAGTGTCTTCTTTAATTACACAGGCCCACAAAAAAAAATAAAAAGTCTTGTAGTTGAAAGGTGAGGTACCATACCGTATGTTTTTTGGTGTGCTGAAAACGAATCCGGAGTCACCTACTATTTTTTTGTAAGTCGCGAAAATAACCTAAAGGAAAACTCATAATTTAGATTATTTTCGTGATTTATTAAAAATTGTGAGTGATGGAGCTAAACGGACACCTGATTCATATTCAGCATGTCGAAAAACATGAGGATTACTCAATGGACTCCCAAAAACAGACCACTTGTCACTTTTTTTGTGTGTGTCTGTATAATAGATTTGCATACGTGGTTTTCTAGATAATGGCGGAGGATCCGGTGATATTCATATATCACACAGGCGCACACAAAAAAAATGGTCTGTTTCTGGGACTCCATTGGACAACCCGTTGGACAACATTGGACATTGGACACGACGTGCTGAATACGAATCAGGTGTCCGTATAGGTCCATCACCCACCAATTTTTAGTAAATCCCTAAAATAACCTAAATTAAGAGTTTTATTTTAGGTTATTTTCGTGACTTACAAAGCGTGAGGGTGATGGGACAATTCTGACTTCGGATTCGTTTTCAGCACACCAAAAAACAAACGGTATGGTACCTTTCAACTACAAGACTTTTTTTGTGGACCTGTTTTACTATGAGGGCTGTTTGTAGTCCTCAATATTAACTATTAGCTGGTCATTATTTGGATCCCATCTGTTAGCTGCATCTTTAATATAATTTAGCAGGACACGATCGGGATGTTTTATCGCTTGTTGGTGCCTAGTATATCCCAAGCACCGTAGAACACTGGTTATGTGGGCACAGCATCTCAGTGGTCTGGCTCCGGACTTACCAAGGTGCAATAGTATCCTGCGATTGGGCCCTCTTGGTCTTGATCCATTTCATGCTCGTCATTGTTCTGGACAAAGGAAATCCACAATTGGTACTTCATAGCGTTTCTAAATATATTCTTATCCGAAGCAGTCCTGGACCATCCCTATTTTCGTCAAATTCAAATATTTCCGGCCCGTCGTGATCTCTTTTGTCTTGAACGTAAGAAGGTGCCAAACTTAACTGATATATTCCTGTTGCTAAACGTTTTAGGTACTCTAAATTTAATCGTGGGAAGCCTTGCAGTTGGTTTTCATCAATCCTTGTGCAAAAACCAAACAATTTTTTATAAGTAAATGTTTTTACTCATTCAACGAGTATATTTACCGACTAGACTAGAATATGTAATACTGGATATTTTGAAATTTTATGTTCCAACTTCATGTAAGTGTTAGATTATATATTTTGACGATACCAATGTTCTGTATGTTACGAATTTATGGTAATAAAGATTTATTATTATTATTATTATTATTACTTATATTGAGTGGATATAATTTATTTGAAACACATTCATGGTATTGTTATTGTTGCTTAATGGAATTTCAACAGCCTGCATATTTCTTGGTTCTGTCGTTACTTTTATTTATACAGGGTGATCTACCATGACATGCGGAAAATTTATCAGTAGTGAAAGGAGTCAAAAAAATGAATAATCAAAAAAATATGACAAAAAAAATTACCTTATTTTTTTGTAGAAATGCGCCGCCAATGACTTTAACCAATCTAACGTAACGCGATACAACCATATCAAAGCTGGAGAGGGTAGAAGTGACTTTTTGGTTTTAATCAAATCACATTACAGAAATAGCGAAATAAGTCGAAAAGACATTGTTATTGTTATTGTTACTGTTACTGTTACTGTTACTGTTACTGTTACTGTTACTGTTACTGTTACTGTTACTGTTACTGTTACTGTTACTGTTACTGTTACTGTTACTGTTACTGTTACTGTTACTGTTACTGTTACTGTTACTGTTACTGTTACTGTTACTGTTACTGTTACTGTTACTGTTACTGTTACTGTTACTGTTACTGTTACTGTTACTGTTACTGTTACTGTTACTGTTACTGTTACTGTTACTGTTACTGTTACTGTTACTGTTACCGTTACCGTTACCGTTACCGTTACCGTTACCGTTACCGTTACCGTTACCGTTACCGTTACCGTTACCGTTACCGTTACCGTTACCGTTACCGTTACCGTTACCGTTACCGTTACCGTTACCGTTACCGTTACCGTTACCGTTACCGTTACCGTTACCGTTACCGTTACCGTTACCGTTACCGTTACCGTTACCGTTACCGTTACCGTTACCGTTACTGTTACTGTTACTGTTACTGTTACTGTTACTGTTATTGTTATTGTTACCCACCGGCTTAAGTTTTATGCCAATTAAGGAAATGTAAACATTTTCGATATGCTCTTTCACAAGTAAGTTCATCGCCCTATTATTGACCACAGACAAGTAACAGTTGCAAGTTTTAATGCAACAAAAATTACTAAATTACCTCGGATCACTCTAAAATTTTGCGGGGACTTTCCCACATAGAAGACTAGTACACCATTTTATTTTCCGCATGTCATGGTAAATCACCCTGTATTTAGGCCTTTGCAATTTTTAATAACCAGGTATAAATCCTGACAGGATGAACGCACGGTGCATCTTCCGTTTTTGTAGGAAATGAACAATTGACTGTATGTGGTTTGTGGTGGACGCGGCGACAAATATTTATGGTATAACGACAAATGTTTTTTCCCTATTACCACAAACGATCTTAGAATGTGGGTTTTACAGTCGGATATTCTGATAAGTAAAAGATTACTTTTATCTTCTATGTCACCCAAGTTTATTATCGCAAATTGTTCCCTCCTGCAAGCTATTCCAATAACCAATGCAACTTAAAAATGTAAGCAAAACCACTGCACATTTAAAAAATCATTTTTTTTATAGTCCTTACTTTTATTATTAGATATTTATCATCTTCTGCTTCCCTAAAAAAATTGTCAATTTGGGCTCTGGTTAATAGATTTAACATCCTACCACAAATTGCATGCATTTATGAAAGAAGCGATCAAAGGTTTTGAACCTAAAATGTTTTTAGTTCTTATGGGAAAAGGTCTACATAAGTTTGTCATTCATGCACGCATACAACTTCTGAATCTGAAATAGCGAATGTAAAATAGCATGTCAGAAGTGAATGTAAAATAGCATGTCAGAATACTCCATATTGAAATTGGGTCATACTGGCCATGCAAAGCGATCATAATATAATAATATAAATTATGTTTTATTACAATTTTAGAACAAAATGTTCCTAAAGTTCATGATAAAGCACACAAAAATATGGAGATGTATGTACAAGATATCTAAACCGTAATGTGCAGGGAATCTCTCAGGTTCGAACCAACTTTATATACGATATATCAATTTTACCTTAAAATATATTGGGGTATTTTTAAACAGACTGTTACGAAATGAATAAAAGTTGCAGTCGAGCGTTGCCGACTGCGAATATCTATAAAATACGATAGCTTCTGTTGGACCTAAAATTTTTATTTACATATAAAACTAGTGGAAGCAATATACTCTTCGCCAATTTACTGATCTTTTTATATAATTGTTACACATTCTATAGGATACTCTTCGCAGTGTTCTTGTAAATAATGTTAGTTTTTGGACATTCTAAATTTTGTGATACCAACTTTGTTGTGAAAAAAAATATATGAAAAAAAAAATAAAAAAAAACCGCCTTGTGAGGGATTCGAACACATGACCTTTGGATTGCAAGGCAAAAATTTAGCTACTGGACCATCACAAATAACTAAAAAAAATGAATGTCTGTAAGATATATCATTCGAGAATTATATTTCAACGGATTAGATATATTATTATGAAATATATATATTAGTAAAATGTATAAAGAATAAATTATAGAGAATAACATTTCGCAACATTTCTATTTAAGTACAAGTGACAAAAATTAAGAAAATATATTTTTTTCATTTAAATGATTAATAACTTTTTATTTACTGATTGATTTTTTTCAAAAACAATAGGGTTCTTCCTCTGGCTAATGCTAACTTACTGTCCAAATTTCATTTTTGATCAGACTTTTTTTTCTTAAGTTATCGTGCTTACAAGAAACGTGACGGATGGACAGACGGATGGACAGACAGATGGACAGACAGACAGACGGACGGACGGACGGACATTTTGAAAGTTGTTCAGAATTCGTTCACTAACATAATAATCTGAATTTTTTTTTCTCTACGAGCGATATTTCCGGTTTTAGAAATGTGCCGATCAAATGCAATATACTCTTCGTTTTTGCGAAGAGTAGGTATAATAAGATGGTGGAATACTTCCTATTGAAATTGGATTATATTCGTCATACAGAGTGGTCGTTGGAGGCCTGTAAACAATCTTGTCTTATGTAAACTCTGTTTTATTATAATTTCAGACTAAAATAACCCAAATATTTTTTGTTAAAAACATAAACAATACAAAAATATATACAGGGTGTCCCAAAACTCAACATCATCCCTTGGAGGGCTGATAGGCCAGCTCATGACTGACCAGAATATCAAAATATGACCTTAGTAAAAAGTTGTTCGTTTTTGAGATATTGGCACTTTTATGAATTTTGTGAAGTTCGACAACTCAGATCAGTTTTTAGAGTGCCACAGCTACAAAATGCCATATTTTAAGGTTCTAATTTTTGTTACGCAATCCTGAACAACCCTGCTATTGATCACAGTCCAAAATAAAATTAATAGTGCCATACACTCGGAAAAAAAAAACATTTTTGCTCAATTCATTTTAAAAACTACATTAAATGAGCAATTTTTTAAAATAACTTGCCAGGTTAGCGTGCTAATTTTTTTTACAGTTTGAAGAGTCTAAGTTAGCTAATAAAAAAAATTAACTCATAAATTGAGCAAAAAATTTTTTTTCACTATTAATTTTATTTTGGACTGTGATCAATAGCAGGGCTCTTCAGGGTTGCGTAACAAAAATTAGGATCTTAAAGTACGGCATTTTGTAACGCTGTGGCATTCGAAAAACTGATCTAATGTGTCGAACTTCACAAAATTCATAAAAGTGCCAATATCTCAAAAACTAACAACTTTTTGGTAAGGTCATATTTTGACATTCTGGTCAGTCATGAGCTGGCCTATCAGCTCTCCAAGGGATGACGTTGACTTTTGGGACACCCTGTATAAGATACCTAAATTGCAATATGCGGTAAGTCTTTCAGGTTTGAGCGAACTATACGTAGGTTAAATGATACATCAATTTTATCTTAAATTGTTATTAAAGTATTTTTATTAAAGTTTTTTTTAATAAGACTATTATGAAACGAATCGAAGTTGCAGTGGGGCGTTGTCGATGCGAATATCTATTAAATACGATAACTTATGTTGTACTTAAAATTTTTATTTCAAATTCGGCACATATATGAATTAGCACAGTGGCATACTTTCTTGTAGAATTGGGTTATATCCGCCATACAGGGTGATCGTCAGAGACACGGAAACTATCATATTTTGTACAAGCTATGTGTTATTATGATTTTAGAGCAAATGTTACAAAGGTTTATGATTAACAACATAGAAATAGGAAGATATCTGCAATATACAGTGCCTTTTCTAGATCCAAGCGAACTTTACGCAGCTCAGATGATCTATCAATTTTACCTTAAAATGTTATTATACTAGTTTTAATAAGTCTATTACAATATGAATGGAATTTGCAGTCGGGTGTTGCCGAATACTTAATAAACACGATAACTTGGGACATAAAAATTCCATACGCTGAATAGCATGGTAGAATACTCCTATTGAAATTGAGCCACCATATCCGGCTTATAGGGTGATCGCCAGCGGCGTGTAAATTGTTTTCGTATATAAAGTATGAATCAAGTAGGTATTCATTGTCAGCCACGCCTGACTGCAACTCCTACTGGTTCATTTAATATATTGATGTAATTTTACAGATAAATAAAAATTTTAACTTATTGAAATTATTTTCAAATAAGGCGTGTTTTAATCTTTTTAATTGTTTAAACTAGGATTATAATACAGTTATAATAAAATAGTATATTATGCAACGACCATATAAAGATGGCTATTAAGACACGAGCATGATAATTATGACATGAATCGTACGCGAATGTCATAATGAATGCGAGTGTCCTAATAGATATTAAATGTGAGTTTCATACACTATTTTTTCTACTAGAGTCATAATAAAATAGAAAATTAAGACTTTATTTCTGAAATTTATTAATTATTGATTACAGTTTATAGGAAATATTTATGAAAACTAAACTTAGGAAATATTATGGATTATTATTTCAATTTCACTTTAACTATCACACATGTTCACTGATTTTAATTGCAAGAGGCACAAAGTTTGAAAATTTGCTAAATAAACAGTAAGTACGACTTTTAGAAATTTTAGATCTGTCAGATATTCAAGGCAATAGTTGATATTGACAGAATTTACTGAGTGTCGCGTTTCTATTGGTTATAAACTTGTATCTTAATGGAAAACTTGTATCTTCTCATTAAAGTACAGATAGGGAATGTCTAATAAACGAATTAAAATATGGGAGTAGCAGAACTGAATTATTTTTTTAAATAACAAAGGAAATTTCTTGAAAGTTATCGAGGAAACTACTTCAACGAGATTTACTTTCATTTAAGATTAGAACAGTCAAGTCGGTTAAACATAAAAAATAATAGAATGCAAGCAGACAATACTTGAGTCGAACAATTGAAAAATGTCAAATAGAGGCGTCAAAAGTCGAAAGCCCATTATTACAACCCGAGTCATTGAAAATCACTGTAAAGTTAAATATTAAGTCAGCGCCGTCTTTCCCACGATTCTAAGATGTCCGGCATGTAATTATCTCGGCCCTTTGAACCGGAAGTCGCACGTGGAATTGTAGTTTTAGTACGTAATTATGAATCTTATAAAGAAATCACGAGGGGTAACATGTATTGTAATGCTCTCTCACTATAGGTATGCCTATTGTGATCGCAATGTTTGATTTCTCTAAAAGCTCAGCGAGATATTGCATTATAATTACGTGTTTGATGCTTGATTTCAATAGAACTGTACGAAATGAAAATACGAGATTTTTGCGCTCTTTGACATACAGTCGTTATAAATTTAAGATATTTAAATGGCAATTTTCAAGGGTGGAATATCGTTGGAGTTTGTATGAGTGTGTATTTATAAATTAGTACAACTGTAGCATTAAAGTACTCGGTGGTGCATTTTTTTAGCTCTTGCTTATTTCAATTCTAAATCAATCGGGAACTGACACAATTTTTTGTAGGTACCAAAAATCACAAAATATAAATTAGTCTTTCTTAAGAGTCTACACGCCAAGGTTGAGCTGATTTAAAACATTTGATTAAAATCACGATTAAAATCATGATTTTAATGAAGCGACATTTATTTTAAAAAACCGTGATTCTTTTCAAGTTTAAATGCTATAGAGAAAAACTTTATTAGTAAAAATTTTCATGTGCAAAAATAAAACTTTCGAAAGCCTTTTTAATTTTAAGGCCTAGAACATTAATTAACTTAACAAACATATTAGGCCAGTCGGAATAGATGGAAAAAGGATCATTTTACGAAATGTCGTTTACCCGCAATTTTTTTTCTTAAAGTATAGTTTGGGATGTCCACAGACATATACCAACTATCCGCACGCGTGACAGGTGGGGCAACACACTTCAAAATTAAAAAATCATCAATTTTTTGCCATTTTTCCCTTTATTTGCAATCGTAAATGAAGAGAAAAATTTATTTTGAACATTTTAATATTCTTGACATTTTTCCAGAAAATTCTTCGTTTAAGAGTTACAGACGAAAGATCAATGCTATTTTGTTATCTTTTGATTTTTTCTTAAGTGAATATAATAAATATTAATACGAAATATATCATCGGCATAATGTAAATTATGTTTAAATGTCCAATTTACAGTTGAAATAAAATATATTGACAGACCTATATATAATTTACATGTTAAACAAAAAAAAATAATAAAACTTTTCAGGTATTGATGTATTAAAATGGTGGGAAAATGAATAAACAAATATATATTTTCACAAACAAATGTGAAGTCAGAAATAAGAAATTTTATGTTGCACCCTCACTATGGCCGATATAAAAGGGTAAAATGGACGAAGTAATTATTTTTTGTTTATTTTGAGAAATTAGGACTTTCTTAGCAGATCATCACATTCTGAGACATAAAACTCATCCCTTAATAAGAGAACTAATTGCTCTTAACTCTAACGTGGGTGAAAACCACCAACCACCCTTGAAGTTAACAAATAAGTATAAAGGAAGTACTGGGAATTTATTAATGAAACTAATATTATTTATGATTTAGGGGTTGCTGATTACGAATTTGAATCGGTTTTTTGTGTTAATAGTACAGCAGCCCATTACCAAGATTTTCGAGTTACTTTAGCGAAGATAATTCCAGCGTTTCTCATCAGTTCTGGGAGAGCTGAGAAGAAAAGTTCAGGGTGATGGAACGTTTTACCTGTCCTAGATGGTTCAAATCGGGCTTTGAACATGTAAAGAAAAACCGGTCATCTCGGTCTTTGCAGCGAGACAGTTTCTTTTGTCTTCTTGTCGAAGAAAGTAAATATGATGAGGAAAAATTGAAAACTGCCCTTTTGACTGATACGCCAAATTACAAAGACCGAAATAATGACAAATAGATACCGATCAAAAATCTGGTCATCGCGGCGAGGCAGTTCTGCTCATTATCGAGTAGTTTCGATGTCTCTTGATCACAAAAAAGTTCGAACGGAACTTTTTCCTAGTTCAGTTACGAGTGATTACCTTCACATGAGGGCTGATCAAGTCATCGCGGCGAGGCAGTTCTCTACTTCAGGCTATTCCAAATATCAATAAGAAGACGAAAAAAATAAGAACTGAAATTTTTCCCAGTTCACATTTGAGAAAAATGATTTCCGCTGCGACAAAAAAAAAGAAGCAAATTAAGGCTGTTTGAAAGCACAGGCTCTCAGAAAATTTATTTAAATGGAATTGGAATTGAGTTTCAAGATTCCGGACATACAGTAATAATAAAAGAAGGATTCAAATTTTCAGGTTGTAGTTTTAAACATTAAATACATCGTCATCTGATGAGCTTTCACTCTCATTGTCTGATTCGTTAAGTAACAAATAAGTCGACAAATCAAAATTTTGAGCTAAATACTTGAATTTTTGACATAAGTTACTTTGAAGTATTTGAACACGATTAATGAAAGAAATTTTTTTTCAACCACCAAGAAGAGGTGAAAAAAAATATAATAAAGTGTTTTTTCAAAATTACTCAAAATGTGTAAAAGCTAGAAACTAAAAACAGTTTCAAATAAAAATTGTAAAGCAGGAAATTGTACATAAAAATGATCTCTTGACTTTTTTTGGTATTATTAAAATTAACAGAGTTAGGAGAGTTAGAAGTTAAGGGATGATATGTACAACTTTAAAAAATCATTTAATATATTGAACATTTGATTTTCTAATGTGTATCTTCTTCCTTACAGAAAAGACCCTTCTTAACGGGACTCATCGTAACAGATTTAAACAAACATTCACGAACGGATTATTCACGGCGGTCACGCGTACAAATTGAATAGCGCTTTTGTGCTGACACTTTTCGATATGTCACATGTGTTGAAACAGTTTACATGACAGAGTGCGGTATCACGGATGACGAATATTGATTTTTGTTTTTTTTTACCTTATTTTTTTTAATGTCCTGGCGGAGTTTAGCCGATGGGGGCTCATTTAGTAGTAGAACAATTTGTTAAATAGACTTATTCTGTTCTATTCTATTCCATTAAGTTATACATGAAACGCATGTACACTGTACTATGCACAAAATAAATATTCTGTTTGTGAAAATATATATTTGTTTATTTATTTTCCCATCATTTTAATACTTCAATACCTGAAAAGTTTTATTATTATTTTTTTTTTTGGATAATTTGGTTCAAAATGGGTTAAATATGAAATATTAAAAAGGAATGAGGGTGCTTTTTCGTTGGGGGGGGGGGTGTTTCATCCAACACGGGGGTTGTTAAAAAAATGGCTATTGGAACGCGTAGATCATCGAATTCTACCCCAAAATACCCCTAAAACGTTATTTTTGCTTTAATACCCGCCGAGTTGAAAATGTTGATTTTTAAGCAAAAGACACTGATTTTTCAAAGGTTTTAAGCAAATTACTCAAAGAGGGTCACATTTTCGAAACAATTTGTCATAACAAAAAAGTTACTTATGACATAACAAAAATAATCCATGAAATAAAAATTTGTTTAGGCTCATCGTTGCCGAGATACAGTTACTGTTAAGTACATTTGAACGTAGCCATGAAAAGGTCACGCTCTTCAAACAGTCATAACTCTGGTTTAAGAAAACCTTTTAACATGTACCTTGAACCAAATAAAATCTTTCTCACAGTAGCTTTAAATTTTCTTTTGGCAAATTTTGATATCTGCAAAATCGAAAATGATACAAAGAAAATAAAGTAAAAATTTTGATTTTTTACGCAAAAAAGTGCCTGTTTTTTGGTTCCAGTAAGTTACAAATTGTTAGCCCTAACTATTATGTATACGCTCAAATTCTTTTGACCATGGTGGATGCATTATCTAAAAGAATTTACATTTAATGTATTTTGAAAATTTTTGAAAAAATGAATTTTCTTGGTTTTAAGGCTACATAACTTAGCAGGGAAGCATCTTAGCTGTATGTTTCTAGAGGCAAAAAATTATGGCAATAAACTGATAACCTCTGCACTGTCTTGACCTACCTGACCTTAAAAAGGATTAAGAGACCTTCAAAATCCTTTTTTTGATGATTTTTAGCTTTAATTGCAAAAGAGATATGACCGAATTAATGAGCGCGCCTAGTTTTAGCAAATTACGATATTTCTCGTTTGGAGGTAAAATCTAACAATATCTTTAATTACAAAGGAATAATCATAATTTTTATACTTTTTATACTACACCCACATTTCTTAAGTTGTTGAACATCGCATGCAAGTATGTACTTGTGTAAATACATATAAAGATAAAAATGATCAAACATTGATGAAGATGAAGATGCTACACTTTATAGTACGGCAGTCCGTTACCAAAAACTCTTATCAAATCAGCGAGCTCTATCGCGGGGAAACTCTATAGATTATGAAATTCTAAGATACTTTTTTATACGACAAAAGTTCCAAAACGATACGGGCGGCTGGCTGGCGGCGGCGGGCTTTCCGCCAGTCGAAAAAATGTCTTAATTTTTATACCGCGGCGAAGCAGTTCTGATTAATTCTTTTTAAAAATGATGAACAAGACATGAATTAATCGAGAACTGCCATTTTTCATTGGCCTAAGTTCCAATAATATCAATCAAATAATTTCTTATTTATTTGCTTTTATCATGATTAGAGAATATTATTTAGGTATTATGCAAATCACAACTTACTCACTTTTTATTTATTATGAAAATACCTACTTTCTGTATATTGTTGCCCTAATCTGGGCACGCTAATATACTAGTTAGGTAATAGTATATTACGTAATGAGTATTGTAAGAAGCATATTACGCACGAATGGAAAAGTTACGCACGATGCCGCGTAGCGGCGAGTGCGTATTTCCATGAGTGCGTAATTGCTTTACAACTCGAATATACTTTACCTACCATCATATTTATTTATTTATTTATTTAGTAAAATCTTAATTTAGTTTACTAGTCAACAATATTATTCAACAAATATTATGTCAGTTTTGACAGCGTTTGAAAATTACGTAGGCGCATTTGTTTTTTTAAACCCCGCGTCAGCGAACTAAGCCACCTATATTTGCGTGTCCCGTGCGTTTTGTTTACTGTGCGATTTGTTTACAGTGCATTTTGTTTACAATATGTAAAGTTCAACTTACATAGATGACAGGTAGTGTGTTTTTTACTATTTACAGTAGTGATCGTAGGTAAATACTTTAAAACACTCATTATTGGAGAATGAATCAAAACAACTACTCTTCTAGCTAATACTGACGAAGTATTGAATTACATGATAGGATTCTTAGTATTTTAAAGAAAAAAAATATATTGAAAATGCTTAAATCATTTATTCAAATTTAATCATTCACACTTTTTTATTTAATATGATATTATGTACTTGCTGTATATTGGTGCCCTAATCGAGTCACGCTAATATACTACTTAGGAAAACACTTTAAAACACTCATTATTGGAAAACCAATCAAAACAACTACTCTTCTAGCTAATACTGACGAAGTATTGAATTACATGGTAGGATTCCTAGCATTTTAAGGCAAAAAAATATATTGAAAATAGTTAAATTATTTATTGAAATGCAGTCATTCACAACAATTATTGAACCATACATTTTATTTCAACTCTAGAAAAGTTGTACAAGTTTTTTCGAACGAATGTTTCTATACTCTACTGATGAGAACTAACGAGTTCGAAAAAACTTGTACAACTTTTCTAGAGTTGAAATAAAATGTATGGTTCAATAATTGTTGTGAATGACTAAATTTCAATAAATAATTTAACTATTTTCAATATATTTTTTTGCCTTAAAGTGCTAGGAATCCTACCATGTAATTCAATACTTCGTCAGTATTAGCTAGAAGAGTAGTTGTTTTGATTGGTTTTCCAATAATGAGTGTTTTAAAGTGTTTTCCTAAGTAGTATATTAGCGTAACCCGATTAAGGCACCAATATACAGCAAGTACATAATTTCATATTAAATAAAAAAGTGTGAATGATTAAATTTTAATAAATGATTTAAGTATTTTCAATATATTTTTTTTCTTTAAAATGCTAAGAATCCTATCATGTAATTCAATACTTCGTCAGTATTAGCTAGAAGAGTAGTTGTTTTGATTGATTCTCCAATAATGAGTGTTTTAAAGTATTTACCTAACTAGTATATTAGCGTGCCCAGATTAGGGCAACAATATACAGAAAGTAGGTATTTTCATAATAAATAAAAAGTGTGTAAGTTGTGATTTTCATAATACCTAAATAATATTCTCTAATATCAATCAAAGTTGTATCAAATTGGCGGCTAAAATTATCACAGCAGCGAGGCTAAAACTTTTTTTTATTTATAGAGTGGGGTGTATAAAACGATAAACAAATGCGAACTGCCGTTTTCCGTTGGCCGTAGCTGCGGGAAATCGCTATAAAAATTTAAGGATTTTGGTAGAAATCACCAGTGCAGTGCAGTGCTTAAGGTGTTAGGCTTGCTACCATGGAGTCCCGGGTTCTAAACCTGGCTAGGATGTGTAGTGGCGTTTTTCACGTGTTGCCGAGATGGTAGCAGTGGGCTAGACTACGGTTGTGTGAGAGACAACACGGTCTGGTCGCTCTCCTCTTCTGAGTTCGAGTCTCAGCTGCGACAGATGGCAATGTCGCAGGGAATGGGTGTTGTGATGTTGTCTATGTGTGTGTGCGTCCTGGTTGAGTGGTAGAATAGCCATCGGCTAAACTCCGCCTGGACGTTAAAATAAATAAGGCGATAAAAAAATCAATATTCGTCATCCGTGATACCGCACACGCACTCTGTCATGTAAGCTGTTTCAACATATGTGACATATCGAAAAGTGTCAGCACAAAAGTGCCATTCAATTTGTATGCGTGTCTGCCGTGAATAATCCGTTCGTGAATGTTTGTTTAAATCTGTTACGATGAGCCCGTTAAGAAGTGTCTTTTCTGTAAAGAAGAAGATACACATTAAAAAAATCAAATGTTCAATATATTAAATGATGAACAGAATGGTATAAAAAAATTCGTTTCACCGTTCAAAGTGGTTTTAATTAAAAATAAAAAAATTAAAATTTTTATAACTTTTTTATTAACAATGAAAAAAAATCCATTTCTCTGAAACGAAGGTTTATATTTTTCTGAGTAAATAGAAAAACCGCTGCCCAAGGAATCACTACTTCCACATCCAGATTCTCTATCCAAGTCACTCACAACGAAAAAACTTTGTATGTGAAAATAATTGTTTATGGAACTTTAATAATATAATATTTGAAATCCTCTACCCCAAAAACCCATAAAACGATACCCCACATCGGTAATGGGGTGGGGGTGGTGATAGGGGGGTAGTAGTGGGAGGTGGATGAAGTAAAAAATATTTTGAGGTTTCTGTACATAAACTAAATCATTTTTTTTTTCATCCCCTTTAATAAGGAGGTGGGGGTGGTAATGGGGGTGGCTAATGTCAAAATTTTTTTTGAGACCTTAGCCTCTCTTGTATATACTAAATACCAATTTCATGGACTCTTACCTGCTTGATTTACCCATTTACCCCAAATTTACCCCAATTTACCCCCCAACCCTTCAACGGAACAAGATGAAAATATAATCTAGTTCTAGATCTCGTTAAAGTACATATGTGTACCAAATTTCAAGTCAATATCTTAAACGGTTCCAGAGTAAACGTGCGCACAAAAAAAAATTACAGACAGACCGACAGACAGACAGAAAATTTTTTTTTCGCTCAAACTTAAAATCTCGACGTTTCATGACATTTTAAGCCTATTTGGACAATAAAAATTTTTAAAAATTTTTTTGTCGTTACTATACTTCCACTGGACGTGGAAGTAAAAAGAAACTTAAATTCATTAACTTTTAAGCACGCTATGATTTTTTAAAGTTGTAAGTACATATCATCCCTTAACTTCTAACCATACTAACTGTGTTAATTTTAATAATACCAAAAAAAGTCAAGAAATCATTTTTATGTAAAATTTCATGCTTAACAATTTTTATTTGAAACTTTTTTACTAGATTTTACACATTTTGAGTAATTTTGAAGAAACACTTTATTATATTTTCTTTCACCCCTTCTCGGGGGTTGAAAAAAAACTGTCTTTCATTAATCGTGTTCAAATACTTCAAAGTAACTTATATCAAAAATTCAAGTATTTAGCTCAAAATCTTGATTTGTCGACTTATTTGTTACTTAACGAATCAGACAATGAGAGTGAAAGTTCATCAGATGACGATGTATTTAATGTTTAAAACTACAATAATAAACCTGAAAATTTGAATCCTTCTTTTATCATTACTGTATGTCCGGAACCTTGAAATTCAATTCCAATTCCATTCAAATAAATTCTCTGAGAGCCTGTGCTTACAAACAGCCTTAATTTGCTTCAAATCGAAACTACTCGATAATGAGCAGATGCCTGCCTCGCCGCGATGACCAGAATTTTGACCGGTGGCTATTTGTCATTATTTCGGTCTTTGTAATTCGGCGTATCAGTCAAAAGGGCAGTTCTCAATTTTTCCTCATCATATTTACTTTCCTCGACAAAAAAGCAAAAGAAACTGCCTCGCTGCGAAGACCGAGATGACCGTTTTTTCTTTCAAAGCCCGATTTGAACCATCTACTACAGGTAAAAAGTTCCATCACCCTGAACTTTTCTTCTCAGCTCTCCCAGAACTGATGAAAAATGATGGAATTATCTTCGCTAAAGTAACTCGAAAATCTTTGTAATGGGCTGCTCTACTATTAATACAAAAAACCGATTCAAATTCGTGATCATAAATAATATTAGTTTCATTAATTAATTCCCAGTACTTCTTTTATACTTATTTTTTAAGGGTGGTTTCCACCCACGTTAGAGTTAAGAGCGATTAGTTTTCTTATTAAGAAATGAGTTTTGTGTCTCAGAATGTGATGATCTGCTAAGAGAGTCCTAATTTTTCAAAATAAACAAAGAATAATTACTTCGTTCATTGTACCCCTTTTATATCGGCCATAGTGAAATTTTTTATTTCTGACTTCACATTCGTGATCAGCGACTCCGAAAACATAAACAGTATAAATTTCATTAATTTAATATCAGTACTTCGTTAATTATTGATTTTTTTACTTTGGGGGTGGTTTTCACTGTCTTAAAGATAATATTTGATTTGATAATATTTGAAGTTTAAGAATCCGAAAAAATAAAAAAAAATCCAAGTCGCCGTAGAATTAGTCCAAAGTTTAGATACTTTTTGATACCAAGGGACTATACTTTTAATGAACACACTTTTTATTTATGTTTAATTTGAATTTTGTATTTTTTTGATATCAAAAGTTCATATTTAAAGAAAAGTCGAAAAAGTCCTAAACCTTCTTAAGAGTCTACACGCTGCCTACTTAAAACTGACAGTTTTGAAAATGTATTGCTGCTTCCATATTTAAAATTAAGAAAAAATATTGAGCACTTTAATAGACGGATTGTTACAAAATTCTGTGACCTTCAAAACATTTTTTTCCAAAAATGTTTCCCTTTACATCAAAAAAACTAAAAGTAAAAATTGAAGACCATGGAGTTAAGTTTACAGTTTATGTTTTAATGACAAAAAAATAAAAAATAAGTTTTTCTTGTTTTAAAAATAGGAAGCGACATTCATTTTGAAAATTAAAATCTATAATCATTTAACATGTATTCTTAAATCTAGAAGGAAAAGATTTCAGTCAATATCAAATATTTATTGATTCAAGTAATTTTTTATGACTGACTAGCGAACAGTAAAGAGTAGGAAAAGAAATAAATATTTCTTATATTTTTCAACAACTTAAAATTTTGCATGTTTTTCCTTTTCTACATATTATGTACAAACATTACTATGAACTGACTTAAGGATTTCTATGAAATCTTTGTCAAACGGCTCGGCGGTGGTCGCGTATTAATTTCATCCAATTACGTCTAGTATAAGGTGAGAAAAAATAGGAAATAAGATATTTATTTTAATCGAGAATTTGGCGAAGTCGCCTCGCCGGTGATAATTTAATATCATTAAATTTAGTTTTGCATCAGAATTGCATTAAAATTGGTAGTTAAGTATTTTAGAAGTAGCAAATAATGAATCTGATGTCAAAAGTTATGAATTTAAGATGACGAATCCAATTCGTCTGCGATAATTGCAATATTTTTGCAGAATTTAGTTTTCAATATTCCAAAAGAACTCTACATGATATAAGAACACTGCAATTATATTTGAATTTAGTGAATTATGTTGATATACCATGGCCATAAAAATTGAAAAGCGTTGGCAAAATTTATTTTCTTGAAGGCCGATGCAATTAATACTTAATTCACCAAACACACTGCTCGTGCAAATTACCCGTAAAAGTGATAGTTAAGCAAACATCGGAATTTGTACATTTAAGAAAAAAATAAACATTCTAAAGAAGACGATTTCAGCTTTTTATCACTAAACGGGTTAAAAAAAAACTCGGTCGTTTTGGTTACTGTCAAACTGCGAATGGAGCGCAATTCAAACGTTTAATTTAGATGTTTTTCAATTTTCTTCAATTCTAGTAAAGTTAGTATTTTTAATTTCCAACATAATTTTGTAAAAAAAAATCCTCCATGCAACCAACAACGATATTTACTGTATTGTATGTAAAAAAAATACGCTCTTTCAAATTCCGTAACAAAAAATGACGGTTGTCAATTTAAAAAAATAGTGATGATGAATAGTGATTAGCTTTGTGAAAAAATGTAAAAAGTATATCAAACCATGCATTCAATATGAACCTATTGGCGATTTAAAAAAATATGTAGACTGTTTATCGAATTTATTTTAGTCCTGAAGGGGGCCATAACATTCGGTGTGACGCTGCCTCTGAAGTAGTTTCGGCAAACACCAAAACACTTGAATATTATTACTCTAGACGCACGTTTCGCCAACCATGTTGGCATCATCTAGAGACGATTAAAACTGAAACCGTTTTATTCGTTTTAACCGTCCCCAGATGATGCCAACGTGATTGGCGAAACGCGCGTCGAATAATAGTATTCAAGCGGATTAGTGATTGTGGAAACTACTTCAGAGGCAAATTTATCTTATCCACTACGTTATGAAAGCACCGTATAATGTGATTTGGTACATTCAAAATGCTTTTATCCAGATATTTACAGTATCCGTCAAAGAATAAACGTAATTATTAATTTCATTCGGAGGGTAACGCGTTTATCTTATCAGATCTAATGAACCTTAAGGGTATATTATCAGTAGTGGGTAAAAAGAAAACTTAATAACGAGCTGGAATAATGCAATTTAATGAATTGTTGTGAGAAAATGAAACGAGTGGAGCAAAGTGGCTGTATAGGCGAGCACTCTCACCCCCACTGATAGCATTTGCGGGATTGTAATTGAATGGCCAATTACAGCCCCCTCAGAGTCCATTAGTGGTACACAAGGGCAAATGCAATTAATGCTATTATCGCTACTTAAACCGCTTCCTCTAATCATGATCTCCGGTGCAATGTGCTTAATATAAATACATTTTTTACTTCCACATCGTGGAAGTATAGAAATGGTAAAAAAAGATTATTTTTTGCTGAAAGAGGCTTAGAATGTCATGAAACGTCGAGATTAAACAAGTTTCTAAAACGAACGAGCCGAAGGCGAGTTCCACAGGTTGAATGAGTTTGAAAAGATGTTTTTCTACTCCCTTATGTAAATTTGCCGTTTTCTGTACAGCCTGTAGAATGGATAAGTAGGCAATTCCAGTTAACTGAACGGATATATTTCATATCAGTTCTAGGATGGATATGAAATGAAACCGACCAATCACAGTTCGTGTATTAAGTACATAGACAATTATTCGTTTTAAAATCAAATTAGTGCGTAAGCTGTCAAAGTAACTGTCAGTGTGTAGGTATTTGTGTAATATATTAATGTTTAATAAATTTTGTAGTTTTTTTAAGCTGGTCGCAGAAAAAGTATACTGTACAACTCGAGTGGATTATCCATATCGCACTCAATAGATTTGAAGCACTCCGCCTACGGCGTCGTGCTCAAACTTCTTTATCGTGCGATATGGATATCATATCCACTCTTGTTGCACAAACTACTAATTTTCTACTCCATTGTGTAAATTTGCTGTTTTCTGTACAATCTATAGAATGGATAAGTAGGCAATTCCAGTTAACTGAACGGATATATTTCATATCAGTTCTAGGATGGATATGAAATGAAACCGACCAATCAGTTCGTGTATTAAGTACATAGACAACTATTCGTTTTAAAATCAAATTAGTGCGTAAGCTGTAAAAGTAATTGTCAGTGTGTATTTGTGTAATATATTAATGTTTAATAAATTTTGTATTTTTACCATATCACACTCAACAGATTTGAAGCACTCCGGCTACGGCGTCGTACTCAAACTTCTTTATCGTGCGGTATGGATATCATATCCACTCTTGTTGCACAAACTACTATTTCAAACGTGTGATTTACTATATTTTTTCTACGACTGCAAGGAAAACAAACAATTTCATAAGTAAACAGATCAACCATTTTTTATAAACTTCTTTAAAAGTGATGTGGTTTGAATACTTCAAAACTGATATTTAGTTGTTAAACAAGTCGGTTGCTACGAACCTGAATAGGCTAACCTTCTTAAAACAATACAAATAAAAGGTGTCAGTTCTGTTTTCGACAGCACTGAGTTAAAAACATGACTGTACTATTTTTTTTTGGAAAAAAAAAAGGTCCGAGTCATGGTTACTGTGACTTATTTGTCGTTTTCGAAGGTAGTCGTAGAAAATAATATATTTTACAACAGATGAGAATAGCGAGTTGGGCAATCTCACGAACGAAAAAAACGTATTTCATCTCGAATAGGAATTGCTATTTTTTTCTACACATACATATATAAATATCAATTTTTCCACTGTCTACTCTATACTGGTACTTTGACATGTGTAGAGAATTATTCAGCTCCAAGAAAAGTTTAAAAGTTGCTATTTAACAGTAATAATAATTACCAAAAGTTATACCTACTTGTTGGTTGGGACATTTGTAATCAAGTGTATTAATTCAAGACAATGTTAAAAGTAGTTTATTAGTGTAAATTAATAATTAGTGAAAATACTGTGGTAATGCTATTTGAATAAACAGTGTGCTTATCAGTGATTGATACAAAAACTTATCTAGTTTATATTCGTGCAGAATATTTAATTTAAAATAATATAGTCTGGGAGATAGTCTAAAAATAGTTATATTCAATGGAAAATAATGGCTGAAGAATGTGGAAATTGCAAGACGAAAGTGAATCGGAATTCTGTACGGTGTTCTGGTTTATGTCAAAAATATTTTCATCCAGATTGTGTAAATATAAGCAACGAAAATGTCAAGTTATTATCCTCAATTAAAAACTTTAAATGGTTTTGCGATAATTGTATGAAATATTTTGAAACTGATAACAATATGAAGCAAGAAATAGAGGACTTGAAATCAGCAGTATATAAAAATTTTGAAGAAATGCGAAAAATTCTAGAATCTGGCAGTAATTGTGGTAATTTGAATAATAACTTGGAAACTAAAAAAAGCTATGCTGAGGTAACTGGAGAGCTAGTTGTTATAAAGCCTAAGAAGATTCAAGAAAGTAAAACAACTAAAGAAGTTATAAGAAAAGCCTTAAACCCAACAAAACTAGAGGTAGGAATTACTCAAATCAAGGAAACGAAAGAGGGAGGAGTATTGTTAAAATGTAAAAGCAAAGATGAGGTTGAAAAAACTAAGCTAGAAGCAGAAAAGAAACTAAAAAAGAACTATGAAATATCTATACCAAAACAAAAAAAATCCTCATATAAAAATAGTAGATCTAGATGACGATATGGATACAAAAATATTAGAAGATTGTATACTAAAACAAAATTCCTTTTTAAATCATCACCACCCAGAATTACATGTCAAGATTATTAAAAAAATTAAATCTAAATATTTGGCGATCGTTGAATGTGACCCACTTTCAGCTAATACAATTTTAAAACAAGGAAAATTAAGTATTGGATGGTCTATTTGTCGTGTGTTCGAGTATGTACCAGTTTTTAGATGTTTCAAGTGTGGCGATTATAATCATAGATCTACTGAATGTAAAAAGGAAGAGCGTTGTCTTAAATGTGCCAGCAAGGACCACAAAACAGCAGATTGTGTAAGTGATAATTTTAAATGTTGTAATTGTATAGAAGTAAATGAGAAATTAATGCTCAATGTAAAAATAGACCATACAGTATTTGATGTAAATTGTCCGGTATACTTAAGAAAAATAGGTGCCCAAAAACGTACAATAAAAGCAGTCCATGTGGAAGAATAGCAATTAAAAGAAACAATGACTTCTACTAATAGTCAGAAATTTAAAATATCTCATCAGAACGTACAATGTATTAGGAACAAAATTGATCATCTGGAAATAGAATTAAATGCAGAAAATGTAGATATTGCATGCTTTTCAGAACATTGGTTGCGAAATCACGGACGCGACATTGTTATTAACGGATTTAGTCTATGTAGTATATATTGCAGAACAACATATATAATAATGGAGGGGTAGCTATATTTTGCAAAAATAAGGTAAAACAGCACGTCAGGGAATTAAAATGTTTACAAAATATAAATAATGAAAAAATTATTGAGGTTTGCGGGATTGAAATAACAATCTGTAAAATTACTTTTAGAATTATAACTATATATAGGTCACCATCAGCTAGTTTTGATTTATTCAATGAAAGATTAGATACAGTTTTAAATTTAGCTTGCAGAAATGTAAATTGCCAACTTATTATTTGCGGTGATTTAAATATAGACTTTCTTTCTAACTCAGTAGCAAAAAAGGAATTAGTTGACACATTATCGTCCTATAATATAACAAATTTGGTAAACGAACCAACGAGAATATCACAAAATACATCTACGTGTATAGATTATATGTGTACAGATTTTAATACATTTGATATGTCATGTTCAATAGTAGAGAACGCAATATCCGATCATACTGCTCAAATATTGTCTCTAAGTTTAAATTCAAATCATCTTAAAGATAAGTATATTTTTACTATGTTACTTAGTACCATGAATTATAATAAGTTTGTGTCATATGTCAGTAGAGAAACATGGTCTGAAGTATATAGTTGTAGTGATGTAAACAAAGCTTTTGAAATATTCGTTAATATATTAAAATTTTATATTGATATTTCATTTCCTATTAAAAAGGTAAGCACAAATCAGACTAAAAATAAAAAAAGCTGGGTAACTAAGGGAATACGGATTTCTTCTAAAAATTTAAAAAACCTGCATTCAAGAATGAAAATGACAAATAATGTAAATGATATAGAGTTTTACAGACGTTATAAACAACTATATCGCAAAGTAATAAAGGCGACAAAATGTTACCATAATGATTCTTACTATAATCGAGAGGAAAATAAATCAAAGGCGGTATGGAATATTATAAACAATAATGTAAAAAATAAAAATGACAAAAGAAATATATCAGAAATACACACAGAAAATAATATTATAACAGATATGAAAGAAATTGCTGATTATTTTAATGATTACTTTGTGGATATACCAAGACAATTAAATAGAAAATTAGACAATAATAACATAGGTCCAAAATTTAAATTAAATAAAGAATATCCGACTATGTTCTTGGACCCTGTTGATGAAGAAACAGTCTATAATACAATAATTGCTCTAAAAAATTTTAATTCTGTGGGAGTGGATGGCATAAGCTCAAATATTTTAAAATCGGTTGTGCAGCCATTAACATCTTTAATAAATCTTTCATTTGAAGATGGTATATTTCCAGATATCTTAAAGATAGCAAAAGTAGTTCCATTACATAAAAAAGGTGAGTTCCATTTGGTTGACAATTATAGACCTGTGTCTCTTCTATCTACCTTGTCTAAAATATTAGAAAAGATCCTATAATTCATTTTGTATCATCCTTTAATATTTTCAACCCAACACAGCACGGTTTTAGAAAAGGAAAATCTACTACATCAGCCATTTTTGACTTTTTAAATATTGTTTATGAAAATATAGATGACAATAAAAAAACTTTTGGTTTATTCATGGACTTAAGTAAGGCTTTTCATTTGGTAGATCATGCCCTTCTCTTACAAAAATTGGAAGCATATGGATTAAAGGGCAAATTGAATGAGTTATAAAGTCGTATCTGAGGGATCGTAATCAATTAGTAGAAATTGACAATATAAAATCACATACAGTGGAAATTAATTGTGGTGTACCACAAGGATCGGTACTAGGACCATTACTGTTTCTAATTTTTGTGAACGACTTACCAAATATAAGTAATAATCAATCAAATATAATTATGTTTGCAGATGATAATAGTTATTTATGTAATGATGATAATGCCTTGAATGCTGCCAAATATATGCAAGTTATGCTTAATAAATTTATTTCATGGTTTAACTCAAATAGGTTATTTTTAAATATTAATAAAACAATATTCATTCATTTTACACCGAGACTAAAACAAATGAATGAAAGTTACCTTTTAAAATGCATCGAACAGGTCAGTGAGACAAAATTTCTAAGTTTACATATCGACAATAGTCTCAGTTGGGAACCGCATATAGATGTACTGTGCAAAAAAAATGTCATCGATCTGTTTTGCTTTTTACAGGCTAAAACAGGTTGGTAATGCAAATATATTGTTACCTTATTATTATGCAGCAATGTATTCGCGATTTAAATATGGCTCAATATTTTGGGGTCGTTCACACCATAGTATTAGATTATTCAAATTTCAAAGAAAGACTGTTAGATGCATTGCAAATGTTTCCAATCGTACGTCATGTAGACCCATACTAAAATACTTACTTTGCCGTGTATCTATATCTTGGAAATTTGCTATTTGTAAAACTTAATTATGAGAAATTTATTACAAACAATCATTATCATACCTATAATACCAGAAGAGGTCAGGATTTGTGTTTACCAGTACATAGTTTAGCTATTTATGAAAACAACCCTGCGTATATTGGTATACAACTATACAATAAGTTACCTAATAGTATAAAATGTATTGACAATATATATTCTTTTAAGAAGAGAATTCGAATGTTACTGATAAATAAAGTGTTTTATAGTGTATCAGAATATATAAACGATAGTGATATGCAGTGATTTTTTTAAAAGTATTAATTATTAGTGTAAGATGTACTTATATTCTTTGAATTCTGTATATTGCATGTTTTTAATATGTTTTGTTGTGTGTGCACGTTGTGCATTTTTGACTTGTTTTATACCTTTACCTTGTAAGGTCTCTTAAATCAATAAATTATTATTATTATTATATGAAAGTGAGAATTTTTTACTCTAAGATGAAAATATTTTCATCTCTAGAACAAAAAAATGTCACTTTCAAACAAAGTAGACAGTGGAAAAATTGTTATTTTCATACATGTGAGTAGAAAATAGCATAGTCTAAATGTTGGTTGTGGCATTTTCTTAATTTTTTCTCTGTTTCTTATTGGGATGCTCTGCCACATGTATTTTCTTCTAAACGATGTCGTGAAATCTACAGAATAATACAATTAATCAGGAAAATAACCTCTACTCCTGTGACAGAGCATCCCAATAAGAAACAGAGAAAAATTAGAAAATAGTATATTTTACAACAAGACATAAAAATACTGGTTTTTTTTTCGTGAGAAGAGAATTTGCCCACGAGTGAAGCGAGTTGGCCAATCTTACAAGCGAAAAAAACATATTTCATCTCGAGTACTCTATTATCTATTCTACATCTATTTTTTTTTCTACTCATACATATATAAATATCAATTTTTTCACTGTCTACTCTGTATGAAAGTGACATTTTTTACTGAAAATATTTTCATCTCTAGAATAAAAAAATGTCACATTCATATAGAGTAGACAGCAGAAAAATTGTTATTTTCATATATATCAGTAGAAAAACATCTTTTCATACTCATTCGTCTGTGTCACTCGTGTGAACAGATTCATTTTCGAAACTTGTTATTTAAAATACCATTAAAACACCGCCAGAACGACCTACACTATGGAGTGCTATGTGAATAATGCATGATACCTGACAAAGTATCTGCGGCGCGGCGTCACGCCGCATGTGTTACCAAAGCGGGAAAATTAGTTTGAATTGCCAATTGATTTGAAATTTGGTACATGTATCACTAGGATGGTAAGTAGCCGCGGAAAGAGAGAAGAAATATCGTCACTGTTGGACAGACACAAACAAGCTTAAAAATCTTGTTTGTCTCTGTACCACAGTGACGATATTTCTTCTCTCTCTGCGCGGCTACTTGCCATTCTAGGATGGTTGACTAGTATGCATTAGAACGATATCTGAAACTAGATTATATTTTGATCTTATTCCGTTGAAGGGTTGGGGGGGAAGGTAAATAGGTAAAGCAAACACAAGTAAGATTCCATACAATTTAGTGTATATACGAGAAACCAAGGCCTCAAAATATGTTTTTGATTATCACCCCCACCCCAATATGAAAGGGGATAAAGAAATTAAGATTGTGATTTAGTGTGTGTGTCATTTTTTTGCATCGCTATCTTTCTTAGGCCCGGTACTTTCACCTCCCATTAAATATATTCTCCAGATAATTTCCTCGGATACAATTCTATCAGTAATTGTTTCTGTGGGATCCATCTATTGAATAGAATTAAAGGGAGATGAAAGTACCGGGACTTTCTGGAAGAAAATTATACCTTTCATATTTTTTATAATTAAAATAAATTTTATTTCAGGAATATTATCGGTATAGTAAGCGGGATAGAATTTACAACACATTTTGCAATTTAAAAGCACCAATGAAATGCGTAGGCTCTAAACACGTGTTGCATTCATCGATGAAAGAAATCTTCAAGAAATTATAGGACTGAAAATGTTTTTGGTAACTAACTAAAACTGCGTAAAAGTTCATTCTTAGGTATCTACCTAACGCAACTACTCTGATCTAGCAATCAATGGTTCTGGAGTAGGTACCTTATTAGTAGTTTTTCTTAATGTTCGCTTATTTAATGAGTGATTGGCCGATATTTACCCATCAGGTATTTTCTATGTTGAACGCGGCAATACGGTTTTTTTATCATTTCGTTTCAAAATCTATCAGACTTTATTAATTGGGTAGTTTTTTTTAGAGCATCAAGATGTTGGTTGCACATGGAAGGCATGCAGCCTGTATCGCCTCAAAGATAGAAACAGTCTTGAAGTACGATAGCTCTCATGGAAAAATGGTCATTTTAATTTTACTTTTATATTATGTTCACTTTAATAAATTTTAATTCTTCCAGATCAACATGAATATCAACGTGGCTTTTGAGAATGGCGATGGGCTTCTAACGAATCGGCAACAATGTTTCGACAAGCTAACATTGTCGGGGCAATGGATCTTTGAACTGACGTCACTAATGCAGGTAGCAATTAAAGACTATTTGTGTATTGGCGTATCACTTCTTACAGTCGAACTGCCTAGAATGGATATAAGAATGTATGTCTTCCACAGTCTACGACCAGTACGACCACGCACGCACGTATTGTTTGCTCTTCGTAACGCAATTAATTCGTTATAAAGATAAATTTCTGGTTTTTTGTTCGAATTGAGCCTACTGCCAATGCCAACACTGTTTTTATGTCTATTCTAGTCCAATTGATTATTGTATTAACTACTATTAATGTTATTATTAATTATCATTTTCTTAATAAAATTGCTCCGCGTATGGTATGAAATCATTGCCATCGCTCAACAAATTAGTTCAGGCAAAATAGACGATGACGTCAGTCCAAAGATTCATTGCTCCGACTATAACGTTCTGATCTCGGTTCTGATCCAATAAAGTATTTGATGAGACAATATAAGAATTCCTGAACCAATTACCAACGAGTATTACTGAATAAAATTATAGAAATAATGTACAAGTATCATTAACGGACAAAATCATTGAAATAAAGTACATAAATCGCTGAATCAATAACTGATAGTTGTTTTATTAACGAACAAAATCATTGAAATAATATACTAACATCACTGAATCAATACGAATGTTTAATCAAATCTATAAACTTGATCACTGTTTTCAATTAACATATTTTCATTAATACAACGTACCGTTTACAAATTAATAAACTAATTTATCAGTTAATATACAAATTTACGTACGTTGATTCAATAAAATATTTCATCGACTCAATTTTAATGAATGAATTCATCATATTATAGAAAATAATAGAAATTAAAGGGTCTCTTTGGTATTTTCTTATACTACGCGTTTCATGTTTAAATTATTTACCCATTTTCACAGTATTATATAGTATTCTCTTACTCTGAACCAAAAATGTCCATAAATAGAATTAAAAACTATATTAATAGACTGGCGGTACATGACCAGTCAGGTGCAACGTTTTTAAAATGCATGCCAATCATATATATGAATGGAATTACCATGAATATGGCAGAAATGCAAATTTTAGGCAGTCGTCGCGTGCAGAAGAGTGTGCAAATCTATTTTTTTATTTTTTTGTGCCTTTTTTTTATTTTAAAATGGATGCCAATAGTGCCAAACGAAAAGCCGTAAAAAAAATCCAAAATCAAAATCATCCAAAATCAAGAATACCAAAAAATTTTACGATTTAATGTGCGCATCAAAATTTGGTTTGTGCGCCGAAACTGCATGGCAATGAATTTCCGCTGGATTCTTTTTCACGGCTTTTCGTTTGGCACTATTGGCATTCATTTTAAAATAAAAAAAAAACAAAAAAAATCGATTTGCACACCCTTCTGCACGCGACGACTGCCTAAAATTTGCGTTTCTGGCATATTCATGGTAATTTCATTCATATATATGATTGACATGCATTTTAAAAACGTTGCACCTGACTGGTCATGTCTATTAATATAGTTTTTAATTCTATTATGGACATTTTTTGTTGTGAAATACCAAAGAGACCCTTTAATTTCTATTATTTTTGGCAAAATTATAATATGAATTATAAAAAACATTTCTATATATCTTCTTAATAATTTCATTCAACTGCAACTAATTTTTCGTTCTGAGTAACTGCTCGTTAACTATTACAATACCTAATTAGGTAATTACATTAATTATATAATTGCTCATGTAAATTTAACACTATTGTTAAATTAATTATAACACCAATTATTACAAGGAAATAAACTCTTAAACACAGGATGAAGTACAAAGCACGGTAGATGGGATATATCAAACTGCAACATTTAATAAATCTAATTTAATATACGCCTTACCATTTTGCAAATAGTGTAGGAGCAGCGTCACTATTTCTTAAAAAATCTGCTGAAAATATATTTATTTTTTGTGTAATATTTAAGAAACAAATATTTTCATAAAAACTTTCTCTCGAATATGACGTTATGCGTCCGAAGTAGCATACCACGAAATTTGTTTGTGCCATGATTCTACAGGGTGTTGCATAATGAGAGGGACATAGCTTAATAGGAGGTAGAGAAAATTAGTGGTAATCAGAACCTCCCATAGAAATGTCTCATTGTGCCTTCACTGTAAAGTTACAGGGTGTTTTATAATTTTTGGCAAAAACTACTTTTTGTCATTACTTTGACAGGGAATGAAATAATGAATTCATATTTGGTACAGCTAATAGAGTAACGATCCTTCAGAAGTACATGTAATTTATTTCTTCTTTACCTCTAAAAACATGACCCTTTATATTTTGTTTTGAACTTTCTATACGATATTCGAAAAGAACACAAAAAAATAAGCAAAAAGGCCTATTTCAGTTTTTTGTTACACCTTTATGGTTATTTAAATACGGTGTTAAATGTACAAGAATATGGATTTCAGAACGATGTTAAAAGAAAGTCACGTGAAATAAATAATTTTGTAACTAAAATTTGCAAAAATTCTATTGAGGCTAGGTGGTCTGGGTGAATCCTAATTCCGACACGTTTTAAAAATCAATTTTGGTAAAAAATATAGCCCTAATAAGTAATCGGGTATAAATTAACAAAATATTTAATCAATCAATCATTAAGGCTTATTCAAAGTGACAGATAATAAAACTATTTAGGCCTCAGCAACAAGTTACTTTAATCAGCAACATTTCACAGTTAATGAAAATTGGAAAGCAGAACAAACTAAAACCGAAATAAATAAAATAATTTCCATCCAGGTAACAATAACTAAATGTGTTTAAAAATGAAACATAATTTACACTAAAGTAAATTTTCAAAGTGGCCTCCCCCAACTTCTGTGCATTTTCTTGCGCATTTATCATTGCCGGATTATTCCGTATTTCGTCGCAGGTTGTAACGATGCGCTGGATTAATTGTTATCTACTATCAATTTCGACGCTATAAACTTCGTTTTTTTTGTGGCCCCATAAAAAGTAATCGCAAAGGTTACAATCAGAAGACCTTGGTGGCCATTCTTGTGGACTCCCGCGACCAATCCATCTATTATGATACTCATTATTTAAGTGTTCTTTTACTTGAATGCTAAAATGTGGTGGGACCGAATCATGCTGAAACAACATGGTTCTAATACGGATATTTTCTAACATATTCGGTAAAATGTTTTGAAGAAAATTGCAGTAAATATCACCATTTAATCTTTCTTCAAAAAATGTGGCCTTATCAAATGTGTATTCACAAGCCCGACCCAAACATTTATAGAAAACCTGTGTTGCGAATGGGATTGGCGTATCTCATGTGGGTTTTTCTGTGCCCAGTTAGGATTATTTCTTGAGTTGTTTACTCCATCCTCCGTAAATTGTGCCTCATCCGTAAATAAGGTTCTGTAAATGACCGGGCGATGATGGTTAGACAACCAACGACAAAATGCCAGGCGGCAGATGTCGTCGCCTTGTTCAAGACGCTGTACCTCCTGGATACGACATGGCTGATAACGTTCTCCGTACTCGCCAATGAGGTACCGAACTGATTCGTCTAGTGCTAATTACTTCCACATCCAGTGGAAGTATAGTAACGACAAAAAAAATCTTGAAAACTTTTATTGTTCAAATAGGCTTAGAATGTCATGAAACGTCGAGATAAGTTTAAGCGGAAAAAAATTTCTGTCTATCTGTCTGTCGGTCTGTCTGTAACTTTTTTTGTGCACACGATTACTTTGGAACGGTTTAAGATATTGACTTGAAATTTGGTACACGTATATACTTTAACGGGATCTGGAACTTGATTATATTTTCATCTTATTCCGTCGAAGGGTTGGGGGGTAAATTGGGGTAAATGGGGAGTAAATAGGTAAATCAAGCAGGCCGGTAAGACTCCATAGAATTGGCATTTAGTATTATATACAAGAGAAGCTAAGGTCTCAAAAATTTTGCTGGCATTAGCGACCCCCATTACCACCCCAGCCCATTATTTAAAGGGATGAAAAAAAATTGATAGAAAAAAATTGTGATTAAGTGTATGTACAAGAACCATAAATCTCAAAATATGTTTTTACTTCGTCCACCCCCACTACCACCTCCTATCACCACCCCAGTACCGATGTGGGATATCGTTTTATGGGTTTTTGGGTAGACGATTTCAAATATTATATTATTAAAGTTCCATAAGCAATTATTTCCACATACAAAATTTTCTCGTTGAGAGAGACTTGGATAGAAAATCTAGGAAGTAGTGATTCCTTGGGCAGCGGTTTTTTTCGGTTTTGTTGAACTATGTTTAAAATATGTTTAAAATATTATTTTGTTCCTGCACGCCTTGTTGTAAAACACGCTCCACATACTGTAGAAGTAGGAAACTTTCCGTGTTGTCTTGAATACTAGAATAACGTAAGTACAAAAGGTTTTGTGATTAGGGTGCCGACGACCAGGAGCACGCAGTCCATATTATCTTTTTGCCAACCTACCATTTCACAACGTTTTGACAGACATTTTGTGATGCACTATTCTAATTGACGTCACTTTACTGCATAGTATGTCTGGCAGCATCACGCCATCTGGCGTTAAAATTCTTTCCTATCAGTTACTTGATAACATTAAATGGAGTCCTCTTCGCCGCTTCAGCAAAATAAAATACATACCATTAAATAGTAGAGTATTACAGAGTAATACGGTAAAAGTATTGTGATCGTATAAGAAATTGAGTTTTTTGTGAATTTTTATAGTCAAGAACTTTGGACACTGTTTTAATAATATATGTGGTCATCATTAAATAATAATAATGCAGAACGATGTTTTACATAGGCGGGTATGGTACACCTGACAGAAGTTTGTGTATATGTAAGTGTGCATGATTCTAGTCGGCCTTCCTGTGATGTATGCCTGACAGTATCACGCTGACCATTGCGGTTGTCTGTTCAGCGCACGATCTGACTAAAGCTGAATTATTACTTTCAATATACAATCGGGACAAACAAGGTTTACTTCAGACTACAGTCGTAATAAAAATATATACATAAAAATATATTACATAATTCATTCCATATCTGGGTTGGCTTCTTCAACATAATATACTACAACGTATTAATAAATTCACATAAACGAATACAAAATTTCGTATGTTTTTACTAATTTAATTAAGGTACATAATTTACATTTTAAATTTCCTACCCTAACATTGTGGCACCTTATTAATTTTCATAATTATAAATTAATTACATCCGTATGAATTAAAGAAACACCAAACACTTTACATATTTTTCAAATATTCGTTATAATAAAACGTGGTCATAATTTACAACGCAATTATATAGGTAATGATATAACAAATATATATACCTATATGTCTTGTACAAATTACCGAAAATGAATATTTATAGTACGGGGGCAGCATCACTTTCAGTTCCTATATTTGTTTAAATTTAGTTTGTCTTTTTTTTTCTATGATATTAATGTAACTTATCCACAAAGCAAACACCTGCCACTTCGTTAGCGAAACAACTTTTGGCAGCAGCATTTCAATTATGTTAACAAAAAGTGTTAATGCTATACGTGTTTAAAGCTGAGATTTTTTGTGTTATTTATTGACATCACATATGATGGAAAATGATTTCCTGCCATTTTCATCGTAGACTGGCGTGCTCCTGTTATTATACTCTTCGCAAAAACGAAGAGTATATTGTATTTGATCGGCACATTTCATATCATTGTGTTAGTGAACGAATTCTGAACAACTTTCAAAATGTCCGTCTGTCCGTCCGTCTGTCCGTCTGTCCATCCGTCACGTTTCTTGTAAGCACGATAACTTAAGAAAGAAAAGTCCGATTGTATTGAAATTTAGAAATTAAGTTAGTGTTAGCTAGAGGCAGAACTCTATTGTTTTTGAAGAAAATCGATCGGTAAATAAAAAAGTTATTAAGTATTTAATTTAAAAAAAATGTATTCCCTTAATTTTTTTCGCTTATGCTAAAATGGAAATCTTGCGAAATATTATTTCCATAATATATTTTTTTGTTTATGAATTTTACTAATATATATTTCATAGAAGTACGAGTTGAAAAATGTATGATTGTCGAAACATATAGGTATATCACAGACAATCAATTTTCGTAGCAATATGTGGTGGAGCAGCGGCTAAAGCTTTGCGTTGCAATCCAAAGGTCCCGTGTTCGAATCCCACACAGATTTTTTTTTCATTTCTTTTTTTTCATATAATTTTTTTCACAACAAAGATGGTATCACAAAATTTAGGATGTCCAAAAACTAACATTATTTACAAGAAAACTGCGAAGAGTATCCTATAGAATGTATAACAATTATATATAAAAAGCTGAGTAAATTGGCGAAGAGTACGTTTTTAGCTTGTTAACATATGCAATAAAAAAGCCAATTGACAGAAGCTAAAAGCTAAAAAAAATTGTTGCTAGCAGTTTATTACTTGAAATTTTAAAAAAACTTATACTGCCGGCCATTCGACGGAACATGGCTTTAGCAGGAGCAAGAAAAGCTGTTGCAAGGTGAGTCTCATAGAACAGGAATTAATTTAGTGTCAATTTATGTTATTATACTCTTCGCAAAAACGAAGAGTATATTGTATTTGATCGGCACATTTCTAAAATCGTAAATATCGCTCGTAGGGAAAAAATTTTCATATCATTGTGTTAGTGAACGAATTCTGAACAACTTTCAAAATTTCCGTCTGTCCGTCTGTCTGTCCGTCCGTCTGTCCGTCTGTCCGTCCGTCACGTTTCTTGTAAGCACGATAACTTAAGAAAGAAACATCCGATTGTACTGAAATTTGGACACTAAGTTAGTGTTAGCTAGGGGAAGAACCCTATTGTTTTTGAATAAAATCGATCAGTAAATAAAAATGTTATTAATGGTTTAAATTTGAGAATTTTTTTTTTTGATTTTTATTTTTTTATAAAAATTTACATTTTTTACATTTTTTTATATGTTAGGTGGTTCTTACGTTTTTGACTCGGAATTCAAGGGTCCTAGGTTCGAAACCCACATGGGGTATGGCATGTTTTTTTTTAATTTTTACTTTATTTTGCACCGAGTCTTTCACCAACTAAGTTTGTTCTATAAAATTAAAATTTTTTAAAACTAACATTATTTACAAAAAACTGCGAAGAGTATCCTATAGAATGTGTAACAATTATATAAAAAGTTTAGTAAACCGGCGAAGAGTACGTTTTTAACTTGTTATTTTCTCCGATAACTTTCTCCATTTTAATTTT
Organism: Rutpela maculata; assembly: GCA_936432065.2. Lineage (NCBI taxonomy): Eukaryota > Metazoa > Arthropoda > Insecta > Coleoptera > Cerambycidae > Rutpela > Rutpela maculata. The sequence goes on along the minus strand of OW386289.2, from coordinate 80,155,184 downwards.
TTCAACAATATTTTGTTAATACCTAAAATTCGAGGTAAAATTAAAGTATTCCTAAATTAAATGCAAAAATGTTAAGTATAAATATATAAAAAAAGATTTATCGACACGAATTTTTATTTATCAAACGGACCATACAAAACTGTTCCACAGAACTCTTTATATTTTGCCTTTAATGTCATGAAATTACTCAAGCAATGACAGCATCTTTCCCTTGCAAATTATGTTTTTGACGAATTTCTAAAATATCGGTACATATTTCTAAACGTTCTTGTGTAAACAGAAGCATTTTATCCCTCTTTAAATTGCAAAAAGAACACAAGTAGGTTAAATTGTAGCCATCGCATAAACCCGTTTCTGTCTGTCTATTACACAGCAACAGGCGTACTGAACATCTACGTCAATATATAGTCATGGCATAAGCAAATTTCATGATATGCTACTCCGGAACCATGACGTCATATTCAAGAGAAAATCAAGAGTTTTTTATGAAAATAAAATTTGTCTGGGGCGATCATTCTAAAAAGTAAATGAATAAACTGTTAACTTTTATCTCCTTCAGAATTTATGGGTTAAGAATTTTAGATTATTGGATTTCGATCATGTCTCGATCTCGAATGTGACGTCATTTGTGCTAAGGAACATACTATTGATTCTTGTTCCATAGTACAGAATGTGTAGACAAATGAAAAATAGGTAAAGAATGAACACGGCCGCATATATACAAAGAGAAGGAAGGGATGAATAGTGTTTTTCCTAAATGTAGATAGGTAGATATATCTGAAAAGGGACTAGGGTTCTCAATCGTTCTCACTGAGAACAATTAAAAAATAATAAATCAAATATAAATTAATTTTACAACAGAAAAAAACGACAAATAATACAATTTTTTATGAGCGTTACATCTATAGTTGTCGCAATTGCAATAGTGATCGACGTACCGCCTATCTAGGCGGTGTTGTTGAGCGGCAAGGGGTGCAGAACTCAGAGCCGGATTTAACTATATTGTTCGCTCGTTTACTTTTTATAATATTACACTTACAATATCCCCCAGAGCACTGCCATGAATTGGTAACAAAACTTACTAAAATTATTTTCAAAAACACATTACCAAATAAAGAAATATAAAGTAATTATCGAATTATATCTTCACCCCGGCAATATAAACTCGACAGCGGTGTCTCTAATTGCGGCCCTGGGTTAAACAATACACTCACAAGTTTACGCCCACACGCCATGTAAGATAGTTGACTTGGAATCGCCGGTATCTTCTCTATCACTTAATGTGATCTATTTGCCGGCCTATGCATTCCTCTCGCCCCTCATAACGTTATAATCCCGCACACTATTAAGACTGCTTCAACTATACTTCAACGTTCAACAATAAATATCTACCTAAAGGATAAAATATATTCGCCACGTAACAACTTTGCTTGCTCCTGCCAAAGTCATATTTCATCAGATTGCCGGCAACACAGGTTTTTTAACTATTTCTTCAAGTAATAAACTACTGCAAAACATTTTTAGCTTTAATCATTTCTGTCAACTGACTTCTTTTTATTGCATCATTATGTTAATGACAGGAGCACGCCGCGCCGGCCTAAAATGAAGGTGACAGGAAATCATTTTCCATCACACTGTGATGTCAATAAATGATACAAATAATCTCAACTTTAAACACATCTTTTTAACATAATTGAAATATTTCTGCAAAGCGTTGATGCTGCTGGTGCGCCTGCAGGAGTCGGTTTTGTAAAAACACGGTTTAAATAAGACACAAAAAATAAGAAATCAATTTCAAAAAAGAGTGACGCTGACTCCCGTACTAATATGTTTTGTACAAATTACCGAAAATAAATATTTATATATTCAGCTTTGGATCGGACTGTGTGCTCATGAATGGGCATTTCTGTGGGTCCATAAAATTTAAGTGCTTTTTTATTTAGACGTGGTCAGCAGGCATATACAAATAACAGACTCTTTTAAATTTTAATATTTACGACCATGAGGACGTATGTTTATATTTATTTGTATTTTTTGTTAATTTTATATCTATTATTCTTTATATACCAACTAACCAAACTCGTTGGTAAAAGTCCATATATAAAAATTTAAACATATATATAAAGTTATAAATATAATTGCTTGTTAATAGGCATTTCTCCCGCTAGCTATTAGTAGAGTCAATAGAGATTTTCACTTCGGAAAAATTCCGGGAAGCGTTAACTTTTGAGAATACATCTCTGAACATATCAGGAACAACATGCCAAAAGTTACCAACAATAGTCCTTGAGTTTATTTTTTTATTAAACAAAATACTTGCAAAATACCAGTCTGTCAAATATATCTTAAAATATTTTTTTTTCTTTCAAAAAGTTATTGCGCTATTGGAAAGTACGGGAAATTTCACATAAAAATGTATATGAAGGTTTTTTGTACGATTAAAAATGTAGGCTCCAGGTTTTTTTGTTTAACGGACGAAAATGGAACGCGGAGACACGTAAGTATGGCAAGCGAAGCGCGCGCGGCCTCGGGCGCGCTACACTAAATTTGACCTTTTGAACTAATTGAGGAAATTGAAGTCAAAAAAGCTTAAATGAAAGAAGAAACATGTAGCTATTGGATTATTATATTTTCAAAGTAAAGATGAATATGTGTAGAAGATACATATATGAAGTCGGAATATAAAGATATTTGCGATGAAATAGGTAAAAGCTCTACCATTTCTAAATTTTTTAAGATAAAAACCTGTGTCTTTCACATTTTACTCTTGAAGTAATGTATAAAAAGATCCAATAAGTGAAAAAAATCTCAAAAATTTATTTCTGAAGATGTTCACTTCCAAGATTTCAAAATTTTGAGAAAATGACAAAATTATATATATATATTATTAACTTTAACCACCTATTTCTCTGGTTTAAATCGCGTATTAGATCTCTGTAGGTGCGATTTTTAAAGCTTGAAATGTGTACTTTAAGATGCTTCAAGGGGATTTACCTTGAAAATTAAATTAACCCCCCCTTTATTAAGAAAATAAAAAAAAAATTTGCTCTAAAATTCGTGAAATTATGGGTAAAATAAAAGTTAATGACTTTTATAAAAAAAATTATTTAGCCTAACTATGCAGCATACGTTAATAGTAGGACCTCAAAATAAGTAAATTTGATGATGAAAAGATTTTGGCATATAAAACCTATACTTTTCATAAAATATTTAAAAAAATCAAGTTTTTTCGGTAAATCGACTCAATGTTTATTGTTTCTACAATTCTTGTCCTGTTTAAAATATCGAAAACATGTTAAAAAATTTTCTGTGTTTCTTATTGGGATGCTCTGCCACATGTATTTTCTTCTAAACAGTGTTGTGAAATCTACAAATTAAGAAAATGCCCCAACCAACATTTAAACAATATGTTAAAAATATTCACGTGGTACAGGGCCATGAGCAGGGCATTTTTTAACATATATGTTATGTTTCCAAGTGGATACGCAGTATTTTAAAGTGGATACAGTGTAAAATGATAGGAAAAAATCAATCTAATCAACGTAAGCTAGACTTAAAATGTATTTAGACTTCTAACTTTTAAAATGCCACAAACAAGAACGAGAACAAATAAAATATAAAAGAAAAAAAACAATATTTCACTCCAAATACAAATCTTACATCACATCTAAGAATACAAATCAAAATTCTTGGTAGCTACTGAAGTAGAGTTAGAACTTATTTTCATCTCTGAAAAATTTCTTTACGAATAGGCGATTATAGAGGGAAATTTTAGGGACAGAAAATTTGACTTTGGAACTTTGTTTGGACTGGTCTGGAGATGAACATATCAAAAGTCTCCACTCCTAGGTGGTGAGCGGGGGGCACTTTAAAGGTCCCATTTTTTGGTTTTTCGCTTTTATCTCGGAAACTATGCGTCGTAGCGGCTTAACAAAATTGAAGCTGACAATATTTGCTACAAGATTCACTACTTACATTTGTCGATATGTTGTTCTGTTCTCGAGATATTCGCCCTCGAAATTCGGAAATTGCGGAAAACAATTTTTTCGCCTCACGTTTTTTGCTCGATTTGTTACGATAAATTTTCAAATGTTGTTCCCACGAAAAAGTCGTGAGAAAAGAAGTTGTAGAGCATTAAATTTTTAAATTTTTTAACGTAAGGCGAAAAAATTGTTTTCCACAATTTCCGAATTAGTGATTCTTGTAGCAAATTTTGTCAGCTTCAATTTTGTATAGAATGGTCAAGCCGCTACTACGCATAGTTTCCGAGATATAAGCGAGAAACCAAAAAATGGGAGTGGGGACTTTTGATATGTTCATCTCCAGACTAGTCTAAACAAAGTTCCGAAGTCAAATTTTCTGTCCCTAACATTTCCCTCTACACCCTTTTTTGAGCATTCGTTGCTTGGATTAAAAGTCACGTCTTGGATACAGTGTAAAAAATCCTTAAAAAATGCCCTGTCCTGGCCATGAGTCAAATTATAATGCTCGAATAGAAAGAGATTGAAAGTAAAACAACATCTTCGCGGCAAGCAGTACGCATCACCTGCCCCGCACGCTGCGCTGTGTGTGTATCCGCAGAGCATTGTAAAAGTAGTTTGGGCACTTCTTCACAGATCATCTTGTAATGCTATGTACATTATCACGTTTTCTCAGCTTATTTTTAAGTTTTTATGTGAATATTTAAATTGTGTTTTTAATTGAATAGTATTTTGAATTATTTTATTGCTTGACGGAAGTCGGCCATACTGGATCAGCCATTTTGAATTACCTTTTTTGGTATAATAATCTGTTTCAGCGACCTCCAAAACCCCCTTATATGTCAGTTTGAATTAAATTACTTTAAATTTTTTCAACTTATAATAATTTTGTTAAAAAAAGTTTCTTTCTCTTTAAATAATTAACAAACAATTTCCTCACGATTATATGTTTATAACTATGTAAAAGTGACATCAAAAGGTTTTAGGAAAATCGAAGCTTCCCGTAATTATTCCGAAATAATGCATATTTTCAGCCTCAATTAACTCCGCTATTTTTATCAATGTAATTTTAACAAAAATACATGAATCAACAACACTATGAAATTGAACGTCAATGTTATATTTTTAACCGACTTTATAAAACTAGTTCGATCAACTTATAGATTTAGTACAGTGAAATTAAGATTTTAATTCGGACAAATTTACATAAAGCTGTTCTCGACGGCAATGTATTCCAGGGAACCGCATTATTACCATATTAAAAGTCCCCGAACGTAGAGGTGCCGGAACACTCATAAAATTCAGTCGCCATCTTGGATTATATAGTTTTTAGAGATTTTCATTTAGGTTGATTGCTTCTATTACAAGTCCTATGTACCCAGATAGCATTTATTATTCCACGAATGTACATTTTGCATTCCCAATGTTCTAATTACATTCTGTACTTGCCATGTATGTTCCCTCAACATTCCCATATAAATAATATTTTCACATATACAATATGATTATACATACGATATAAATGGAATATACAGAAAAGTTTATGTTCACAGTCACATATACTGTGTACACGTATCAGGGAACGTTCTTCGTATATGTGTTCATGTACATCGTATAAACATTCGTCAATGATTTTATCTGTATAATACAGGTATATCTTTTGTAGAAATATTTGCATCGCCCAAGCGCTGCGCAAACAGTAATATCATCAAAAGTTCAGCACTTTTAACGCGAACGCTGATTGGTTCGATTTTTGAACTAATAAACATAAACCTGCATCACAACTGATGAGACAGCAATGCTAGTTTTATAGTAGGTACCTATCTACCTACCTACAAAAATAATTATGATATTTCTCTATCTATATAGATTTGGTTTAAGTACCTACATTTATAATCATCCCCTGTGCGGTGTATGACGTTTTATAAATTTCAAATCGTTCGTCAATATTGTATATATGAAATATGTTTTAAATTTTGAATCCAGACTTTAGATTTGTGATCGAATATTAAATAATAATGAACATGAAATATTAAATAATAATGAATGAAATATTAAAGAATAATGAATAATAATGAACAATAACCCTTTTTTAATTTATGTACTGTGTTCAATTAAATAGTAACTATCTCGATAACTGTCGGCATTTCTTAAGCAAGTAGTTTAGACTTAGAATGGTTATTTAATTACATTTTATCTTTTATATTTAGATTTCCGTTTTCCATGTCATTACAATCCCCTTGCAGAATTTTTTAAATGCGCGCCACGGTCCTTAGGTTAGTGCGTATGCTCATCGTGCTACATCAGCACACTACGTCACGCTTCTGCTGTCAAATGTCGATTTCAATTTGTGTTTTCCCGTGATTTATTATAATTATTCCAAGTATACATTAATTGCATTGCAGTAAGTATTTTACAATTGTATACAATATAACTACCACATAGTTTTGTTGTCATTTGCAGATATTTTATATTTAGACACTAAAGTTTAATGTGTGTATCCCTTTGTACATATTATACTAAGCATACCACCTATATTAGTTATAATAATTACGGCGTTTGTAGGTATCGATTTTTGGAAAAAAAACTGAGGTGGTCTTTGTAATGGTCTCGGTCCACGAAAAGGAAGCTTGGTGGTCACCATTCAAACGGAAACAATTTGACTGATCATTGAAAAACAGGAGAAAACCCCCCAGATGAAACGTGGACGCTTTACGGGGTGTTTAAATTTTATTTTCAAGAAGGTAGGTTCGATCTATTTCAATATTAAGGAGCTTTTGTTTATTTAAATCACAACCATTGGATTTGATTACAACATACGAGTTGTGACAGGTATTTATTTGTAGTAATTTGCTTTATACCTATTTCAGAGGAATATAGAAGAGCTGCAATTAATTGAAAAGGGCAGAGATCACATCTGATGTACAGAGTGAACAAAAACAAATCAAAGGACTGTGTACAAAAAGCACGTTATTCCTCCCGTCAGATGAACATAATGATATCGAAGAATATATTGGAAGCCGTCGACTTCCCAAGAAATGTTGTCCTTACTAGAAGTTGAAAGAAGATATCTTGTTCTTTTAATAAATCTGGTAGGCATTTAAAATTTCGAATGTTCACTTAAACGAATTTCATATGAAAAAGAAAAATTAATAAAAGCTACACTTCGATTTAGGTGTAAATACTTAAGTATTGTGGATATTTATTGTCAGCAAATGTGGCAATGAAGTGTTTATGCCTAAATCGATGTGTGGTTTTTATTAACTTTTCTTTTTCATCTAAAATTCATTCAAGTGAACGTTCGAAACTTCAGGTACATTTAAAATCACAAGCATAAATATTAGCGAATTCCAAAAAAATATCTATGTTTTGTAGGTAATGTCTGAAAATGGCCAGTTTGAAAGGTCAAAGATCAGAAAGATCGGTACCCACTAATGTCGTATGTGCAAACACATTAGAATAACAACGTTAAACAAATCCTCGTCATAATATGATACTCTCAACTATGACAGCGGGTACCGATATTCCTGATCTTTGACCTTTCATATCTCAAAAACTGGCAATTTTGAGATATTGTGCCCATGAAAACTTTTGATCAGGATATTATGAAGTACAACATACTACATTTTCAGCCCATTTGACTTTACCTTCTTTTCCATTTATTTTGTGCCTGCCGTGTCCTTTATGATAATATCAATTTGTTTAATTTATGTTTGATCAGTTTTATTTTTTGTGTAAGATCTTTGTAAGATGTTTTTATATTTTTCAACTTTATCATGGCCAGTTTTTAAAGAGAAATAAGTACCTATTCAAATATAATACAATGTGTTTTCTTTTGTAGTTGGACTAGCACGTGTATCTCCTCCTCTAGACAGGAAGGAAATACCTTCTCCTAAAAATTGGAAAAGCCAAAAGAAAGTATTCAGCCAATAGGGTCAATCACAGATGATGTGTTGAGAATGAAAAGTGGATTTTCGCAATTACAAGTATCACCATCGGCAACATCTGGACACTGGTTTTGAAAATGTAAGTCCCCCAATTTTTACTATTTTTTACTTACTGACAAAAAATTCGTTGTAGTAAAATATGACAGTTCATAAGTTGCAAAGAAAATTTTTTTGTTAAAAAAAATCTCAATTGAAATTTTTGTCACAATTGTTTTTTATTATTGCAATTCATTTTTGTAACAAAAAATAAAAATATATTTAAAGTAACACAACTGTTTTATTTATACCTCTTCCTATTTTATAATTTAAGATGCATACTTAATTGTTACAACAATGTAAAGTAATTGATAAAATAAAATCATGTTTTGTTCTTGGCAATTTAATACACGATTTGAAATAGATAAAACTTTAAGGTAATGTAATAAGATCATTAGATTTTTTCATAAATAACACGTTAAATATGATTTTTAAGCTGAAGTTTTAGAGTGATAAATGTTTGATCCATTTTAAAATGATTTTTAACAGATCTTATTAACGTAAAACTATTTTTTTTACATATATTCTTGGACCTTTGTAAAGTATTGTTATAGCAAATACAGTTTTATTTAAGTTTATTTAGCATTTGTGTGCTCCATTCAATAAAATTTGATGAATAAAACATTTGACTTTAGTTGAAAACTAATGGTAGAAACAAATTTTCTGTGCATATATTCCACATTTACTTACATAATATTCTTCACAAGGAATATGAAATGTGGAAAATTAGAATAAGTACCTAGTAATTGACTGTAACAATTAAACTTTAAAATTAGATATTGGATTTATTATATGCAAGTACTTCACTCATATCATGTATTCTCTTGAGTTTAATTATTATAATAATTTATTATTTGCTGTAATCATAGATGAGTCGCTGCGTCATACTGAACATATTCAGAATGAAGCAGCGACTCATCAATGGTTACAATAAGTAATAAATTATTATAATAATTAAACTCTGAAGAAAATACATGGCATGAGTGAAGTACTTATAGCTGCCACTGATACATAATGTTCATTCCTACAATATACATGCATCATAGATTTATGATCCATGTGGAACATACCAGGCACCTACGGTTTAATTCCTACGAAGGTAGTACTCTTATACCGTGAACATTGTGAATGTAGGATGGACCTTCCTCCTATATACCTCACGTATCTATCAGTATATCAATATACGTTACTGGTTCATATCAAGTTCCGTTTTGGTCTATGGGTATGTTATAGGAATCTTACTCGTATATCGAGAGGCGGTCATCTGTACGTCTCTCTGTCATTCAGATTATCTACATGGAATACAAAATGAATATTCGTTCTTAGTTCCATGGTACATAAAGTACGTTCCGAGCACATGCTCTGAATGTAAAAATGCTATCTGGGTAATAGATGATGTCAGATTTAAGTGGAAATTTTACCAATAAGAAGTCGTTTTCATTTATTGCGTCATCGTCCTGTAACAACTCTATTGTATTTTCTTCTTCGCTAAACTCATCACTAAGATAATCTGATTCTAGAATTAATGATTGGTCTCTATCCGAATTACTTGTACTTCTCTCTGCTAACATTTTTTAATTTTTTTTATATGTTCTGGAAAATCCTGCTTCATCGCCTTTTGTCTTTTTCGTTCTTCCTGTTTTTTCTTGCGATTTTCTCTTTCTTTTTCAATTTCTTCTAAACGATTCTTCTCCGGAGTATCCATAGGTATATATTCTGGACTTCTTCCATTTTCCATTTGCTTCTTCCATTTCTTTGTTTCTTCACACATGGCCTAGAAAATGGTCTAACTAAATCAGGTGTGATGGTAGTCACAGATGTGTGGAATTCACCTAAAATGAATAATTATCTTTAATATATGTGTTTATTTCTAAAGAAGAATTGAGATACCTTGATTGGAAGCGGTAATATTTGAAATTCTTGGCGGTGTATATGGTGCATAAGATGTTGATGGTGTGACTGCGTGAGTGGGTGGAGTACCTGGGGTATTTAATGAAGAGTCTGCGTTAGTTGAGTATTGGTTGTCAAGAACAGATTTGTCTACAATTTCATTACTAGACACGTTTGCATAACTTGCAACAAATTCTTCTTCTTTAAATGCAAGTCTGTTTATGGGCCACAGTCTTGGTTTTCGAAAGATTTTATTATGTTCTATTGAGTAAAGGCAGCCTGAAAGGCTATCTTTGTTAACTGAGCAATTTGTTTAATGGCGACTTTCCCTAGATTTGAGGTCATCCAATCGTTAAAGGCAACAGAACAATAGGTCTTGAATGGTCCAAACACTCCTACATCTAGTGGCTGAAGTTTGCGTGAGGTGTGGGGAGGAAACGACAATATTATTATGCAAAAGTTTATTTCTTTTACAGTTGTGTGTGACTTATAATTGTCTCCAAGAGAAGAAGTACTTTATTCTCTTTCGAGCAGTTGGTTTGCTTCTGAATAATTTTTTATGCCGTAGGAAACGACAATATTATTATGCAAAAGTTTATGGCTTTTACAGTTGTGTGTGACTTATAATTGTCCAAGAAAAGAAGTACTTTATTCTCTTTCGAGCAGTTGGTTTGCTTCTAAATAATTTTTTATGCCGTAGTGATCTCGTTGCCGATTTTTAATATTTTCTTTAAAACACCAAAATGAATCGATTTTAAAAAAAATGAAGGATATATTTTGTTAGATCAGAAGCCATATTTTTGTCTAAAATTACGAGTATACTTACAGTACCAAAATGGCGATGTTTTTATTAAACAAATGTGAAGAAGCACATTGTTTCTGTCATAACTTCTTTAATTCTCATACTATAGAGATAGTCAAAAAATCATTTGAAAGCTTAATTAATAATCTTTTATTTTAGCTGTTAGCATTTTTAATTTATGTGCCATAGTTTCTGAGATATTTAACTATTAAACTAGTATTCGTCTTATAAACGTTCGGACGCCGTCTTTATACTTCCAAATCTCCATAATCAACCGCATTTGAGTAGCTTTCTTATTTGTCTCTAGCATTTTTTCGTTAAATGTAATAATTCTCCAGTTATTTGACGAAAACTGTTTTTTTTTTCAAGCTAAAGTCACAATTTTCAAGACATTGCAACTTAGATTATCAATTTATATGAAAAGTTGCATAGAAACTTTTCCTCGAAATTTGATTCATTTTCTGCTCCAATTTTTTTTTTGTCTAGGTGTCACCCCTTTTAAATTAGCAAGCTTATAAATTAGCAAGTCTCTGCATAATATAGAAACTTTTCTGTGATGTGTTTCCTATTAAATTAAATCTAATTCACATGACATTATTCTGAAATTAAAATCTTTAGTTACTGTTTTATTGCGCGAAGTTTCAAACAAAATCCTCACTGAATCAACAACAGTTCGACGAACAAACATATTTACTGGTGTTTCTAAATTTCCTTTAATCTTTTCATGAAAACAAACAACTTATAGGAAGTTTTGTTTCTATCATCGTAAAGAATTAAGGACATTGAGAAAGATATAAGAACATGTTAGAGGAACGAGCAAGATTAATAAAAAGTGACTGTATATTCCTTTTAGTGTGGACGTAACTTTATACTTTTCTAATAAATAAGGTTGGTGCTCTGAATGTCCACACTTTATGCCGATCAACTAAATGCAGCTAAAGATAATGTTATTATTTCTTACGTACAGGTAATATTATTAGTTTTTGCTTCTGCTTCAATAAACTTTTTATATAATGCTAGCATATGAATAAAATATAATGTATACTCCGGGATATTGGCAAATTTTAAGTCGTATGGGTAACATTAAGACAGCATTATAGACGGTTATTTTTAAATTGGAAAACTGTTATGGGTAATAAACTTGTTAAGACTATTTGACAGCGAAATTTTATAAAACAATTTAACGAATAGCCAGGGAGCTGGTGGCAGAAATTTTTAAATAATTTTCCCGTATGCAGATGCTGAAAAAAGTGAAGATCTAACAAGCAATAACACCAATGACTACTTCTGGCATTACGTTATAGCTGCGTTTTCAATTAACAGCTCATAAAGCATTTGTTTTAATATTCGCTTTCTAACAATGCAACATTAATATAAATCCAATTGCGAGACGTGTACTTTCTGTGTTAATGAATAATTAATTATTTTTGAAATTTTTTTGTTAAGTATATTAAAATTTAAATGATTCGTTCGATCAAATGTTTATGAACATTTTCATCAGGACACATCGTACACAACACAATTATACTGCTGCTATTAGGAAAGGCAAAATTTCAAAATTGCAAAGAAATACGAAGTACTAAATTATTTGTTCGCGTCTGGCGCTGGACCAAATGGTTCTATTGCATGTAAAAACAATGGATATTGGTAAACCGGATTTTCCAATGCCAGAAGATTTTTATTATTAATTTATTATTATTATTATTAACTACTCCAGGCAGTCGGTTGTGCCTTCGAAGTGAACGGTTGGGTGCCTGAAACACTCCCACTATAAACGCAAAATTGCCGCGAAAAACTCCGTCAAATTTGATAAAACTTAGGTGTATTGTAGCCCAAGAATTTCCGTGTATATTGATACCTCACATCAAAAGAACAAAGTTGAAATAGAATTAATATTTGAAAACAACTAATACAGTTTAGTGACCAGTGCTGTGTGTTAAGAAATGAAAAGAGCGTAAATAAACAAGCAACCCAAGAAAGGCAAAAGAAAGATATTTTTAAGCACCTTCCCAGATCCCAGATAACTGTATTTATAACCTTTGAAGTGTTTAGGCCCATCACCATTGAAGAGTCGACATTTGTCGACAAGCTTATGGCAATAAATTAAAGCATGGCATGATATCACTCTGTAAGCCTGTAAATTATTTTTTTAACCATTATAAAAATATTCAAATGAATTTGATCTGTCTGTGAAGTATGGGCATATAAATTTCTTTTGTTAACCTTCAAATAATCTTTTTTCATAATTATTAAAAATACTCAGGCAAATTTAATATAAACTGAACCCGTAATAATCAAAAGTATATGATCATAATACTCTCTTAGGTAAAATATCAAGTGAGGGTTTTCAGGTCGAAATAAGGCTCGTTGTCAAGTGTAATAACTTAAAAATAAGCCAATAAACAATTCCTTTTAGTAAACTTACATATGAGTCTGGCCAGGCGAAACATACAAATTGTTTATACTTCTGGTGCGGCTCTGGTGGGACTGAGGAAGTTTATTAAAAAGTTTAAAATGGTTAGGATCGTAATAGTGACAAGCAGGGGGTAGACGGGAGGTAGTAGCTACCCGGAAAGCACAAAAATGATGTATCCACTGCGGAGCGTGGGAGCGAGGACACATCGGCTACTGGTGCGACCGATCGACGGCGACGAGAACTGTCTGTGTGGAGCGCTGGGCCATTGTTGGAAGGAGAAAACATAACAACCCTTTTTGTGTACCATCACTTGGTCTGGATGCAGGGTGCGAAGGATACAGTCTTGAGTTAGGTGAGTGATGTGATTTGAGGGGTGATGCATACCTCGGGACGTGCGATTGACGATTTTGTTAGTGATGATTGATTTTGTACATGATCCAGAGCTAGGTGCAATGTTTTGGTGAGGTGCGGTAAAGCGGATCAAAAGGGGATGGGAATGAAGGGGAGGAGAGGTATCACAGAGAAGTGATGTTGATCTTGACTTTTTGTTGGTGTCTAGTTTAATAGGAGTGTGTTTTGTGGTATTGCATATTTTTGGCGTTGTGGGTGTTACAATATAGTGTTGTAAATCTGATTTATAATATTTTTCTTACGTAAATTATCAAATGAGGTTTTCAGGTCAAAATTACGCTCGTTGATAAGTGAAAAATTCTGCATTAAATTCTACAGTAAAAACAGGGAGACCAGGTCACACGTGAAAAACAACAACCGATAGGATCATTAACAAACTAGGAAAGGACCAAACATACTGGGAAAGAAAAGCGAGAAGAAAAAAGGAATTCCACCAGAAATCACAGCGATGTATATCCTACCAGAACCAGAAACCGAGGAATCAGAATACATAGAAGAAGAAGAAGATTTGTAGAAGCAGGAATACAAAAAGAGGAGCATAAATACTCCACATCATGACACAATGCGGCCACGCATTTCACAAATACATCCAGAACCAGAAAAGGAGGAATCAGAAGACTCAGAAGGAGAAGGAAATCTGTAGAAGCAGAAACACAAAAAAGAGGAGCATAAACATTAAATATCACGAACACAATGCGGCAACGCATTTCAAAAATACCTACACTGCCCACCCCCACTCCTGTACCATGCGTCATGTGGCTCTCGCTGCTGGCAACAAGCATAACCCAAATCCAACCTAGTATCGGAAACCGAGGAATCAGAAGACTCAGAAAAAGAAGACTCGAAGAAGCAGAAACACAAAAAGAGGAGCATAAACACTCCATATCACGACACAACGCGGCAGCATACTTCACATGAAGACAAAGAAGAGGCAGAAGTCCAGAACCAAAAACACAAAAGGGAGCTTAAATGCTCCCTCACGACACAATGCAGTAACGCATCTCACAAATACCTACACCTCCCATCCCACATTCCTTTACCATGCGCCATGTGGCTCTCGCTGCTGGCAACAAGCATGACCTTAGTCCAACCCAGCGTGGACGTAGCAGGCACAACTGTATACCTGGGAGTGGCAGCAATGCCTATCGCACGCTGGTAAATTAATCAATCAATCATTATTATTAACTACTCCACCGTGTCAGTCCTCCAGCATATAAATATTATTAATAATGTTTATAAAAATGTTTTTTTTTAAATTACATTATTATTATTTAATTGTTACACTAAATATTATGAAATATTAAGGTGAGGGTGAAGGTAATTCGACAATTTCTCCTGAACTGATTAAAATTGTTTTTCATAATCTTTTAGATACAACTTTATAGAATGGTACTAGGCTATTGAAAAGTAAAGAAAAAAAAATTTATTGTACGAAAATAAAAAAAAAATGTTGACTTTTCATTAGCCTAGTACCATATTCTATAAAGTTGTGTCTAAAAAGTCTATCAAAAAATTTTTTAAATTTGTTCAGGGATGTGGGAGAAATTGTCGAATTACGAAATCGTTTTCAATATTTTATTATTATTAAAATTATAACTATGATATATTAAAATTATAAAAGCAAATATTAAAATCTATTTTATTGTATTGTAAAAATCATTCCGTTTCAGCAATAAATCAATTGCTTTTAACATTGATATATTACGCAACTAGTAATTTCTTATTAACTGCTGGTGATTTCATAAATGTCAGCAAATCTTAATTTTGCGCCAAGAAGATTCTTTGTCCCTGCAAGATACTGCATCAGTACTTTTTGGGGCCTCTGCCTACCTTTGTTGGGATGTCACTCGTTTTCTTAAAATAAAATATTAACTATCGATCAAGAAATATTCTAATTTATATTAATATTGTTGTTTCTCGTTGCTGTCATTTTTTGGCAAAAACAAACAAATGCTTTTAATTTACTAACGTAATATTTTGTCGAACTCCTCTATATATTTCCTTAAATATGTAAGGAATGAAACCAGACTGCAACCAACAGCTATTATCCGGCATAATGCCCCGCCGAGCGCTGGACTACAAATTGCAAGCCTGGCCGCGTTAAGTACAATAACAATGTATTACCACAAAACGCTAAAGCTTCGATTGCAATAAACACCAGCCGAAAGACTTATTCCTACTCAAAGGAGCTCTCGTGCCAGCCACTCCACACTTGCAGACTGCAGTTTCTAGCTGTTGGCTCTCGTCAGTGCAAGGTACGTCCGGAATGGCTGTAACGAGTAGGGATGTTCGATCTAGATCGATCATTTGGAAGATCGATCTTTTTACGTACGATTCTCGATATTTTGAATCGATTTTTTAATGAACGAAAAAGATCGTTTTTTTTTTTTAAACAATGTATATGTAGTCAAATTGAAGGCTTATTGTGAAATCTGGTGTATTTAGATTGAAATCGGAAATCGCAGATGGTAAGCTTTGTCCTATGCCGCCATCTATTGAACGTTTGGTAACTACACAGAAACACCTTATTAGTATTACAGATTATAGTTTGAGTCTTGGGATGAGAGTCATCTCGAATCCCTGTTCCCGTGTATTGTATTCTATTGATTAAGAAGTTACTCTTTGATATACATGTTTGTACTTTTGTACTACAGTGAAAATTTTATTAAAGGTTCTAATGAAAATCTAATAGATGTAAAATAGCACTATTGCCATTGCCATCTGGCGTAGCTACCTATATTCAAGTTTAAAAGCACCGTAGAAACATAAAAACAAATTTATTTCAGGGCCATCTGTTCTTATTATTATTTACTATGCTATCAAGTTCCAAATTTCATTTAATAAACGAAATAATTTTCCATGTCTCTGTCTGTAATGAGGTAATAGTGTTCAAAATTGTAATAGATTAATATTCATAATAAACAGGCAAACGTGATAGAAATAAAACTTCTACTGTTCAACTATATGAAATAAAGAGTTTTGCATTTTTGAGAGCAACTGGCAAAAGAAAATGTTTTTGGTAACAATATCAAAATTACGAGATCGACTTGTAGAAAATCGATTTTCTAGAAAATTTTTATCTAGATTTATAAAACCACGACCTGCAACAAAAATGGTAGGCTCCATCTAGCGGCCCATGTCTATAGCAATCGAAGTCGCAGTAGCCCCGACACGGGCGTAGGTAGTAGGTATGCTTTTAGAGGGCAGAATATTTACTACCGTAATATTTTGTCGAACTCCTCTATATATTTCCTTAAATATATAAGAAATAATACCAGACTGCAACCAACGGACGGAATGGCTGCATCGAGACCGTTGATCACTCTTGGTATATGACGAGAGTTATGAAACCACGACCAACCTTGCACTGAGGAGAGCCAACAGCTCGAAACTACAGTCTGCAAGTAGTGTGAAGTGGCTGGCACGAGAGTTCCTTTGAGTAGGAATAAGTTTTTCGGCTGATGTTTATTGCAATCTAAGCTTTGTTTTGTGGCAATACATACTTATTGTATTTAACGCGGCCATGCTTGCAATATGTAATTCATCTGGACGGGGCATTAGTCCGGAGAATAGCTGTTGGTTGCAGTCTGGTTTTATTCTTTATATAGGAAATATATAGAGGAGTTCGACAAAATATTACGTTAAATACTCTGCCCTCTAAAGGCATACCTACTAAATGCTTTTAATTTAGTAACAAAAACTTAAAAAACTAACAAACAGATAATTATTCATTTTTTGGCCAATCACAATGAACCTAGAGCTGGCAACTCTGTAGAAAGCGTTACCAACCTCAGATTATTCAAGGGTTTCCTAACCCACACATAAAATGTACTGGATAAACGGTTGCGAGTTTAACACTCACTTTGACCCGGGGCTAAAGTTAGCCCAGGGCTAGCTAACATGCACATTTAACTCTACATTGATAAACCGGTCCTCGGAGTAACTTTCATCACTAGACGTCATCGCTTTAACTGACATTGCTTTTAAAAACAGCACGTCATCCGACTATTTCTGAAGGCATATAGTATTATATTGATGTGAAAATCGTTTTAAAGTCATCGGAAAAGTGCAATTCCCCTAGAAATTGATGGGTTTACAATTTTTGTATTAAAATCAAAATGGTTAATAATTCGGAAATGTGCTCTTTCTCAAATAACCGACTTAAGTATTGTAATTATATATAGAAAACATGAGAATTAGTTCTACGCATTTTTCCATTTCTTTGAAATAATTTACGAATCCCTCTTAAAATCAGCGACACTGGCATTGTTCTTCCCTTGTTCTGAGAGCAAAACCAACAAATTAAAAAAAGCAAAACACGAAAAAATGATTTAATTGAGTTACTCTGTAACTTGTTACCAACTATTGTTATTAAAAACGCAGCGACCAGCACGTTTGGCAGTTGTATTTTTGGTATCTATGCAGTTAATTTTACACAATAAATAAATGACAGACACGAACAAAAAATACAGGTGAGCTCCTTTTTTGCAATTTTGCAAATCATTTTTTCAGAGACACCCGAGCTCGTAATCTTGATCTCCCTATTCGCACCCACAAAAACTTTATTCTTGAAGGGGGCTGGAATCTTCGGTGAAGCAGCTTCTGAAGTAGTTTTCAAAAACGCCAAAACACTTGAATACTATTACTGGACGGGTATTTCGCCAACCATGTTGGCATCATCTGGAGACGACTAAAAGTTTTAATATTCTCCAGATGATGCTTGACATGGTTGGTGAAGCGCGCGTCGAGAAATAGTATTCAAGAGTTTTAGCGTTTGTGGAAACTACTTCAGATGCAAGAATTTCATTACCTATTGTTCCCAACGACGAACAAATCATGTACCTAAATTGCCACCAGCTCCCTAGCTAAAAGTTGTTTTAAGGTAGTTTAATTGAACAGCGTGATGCGTCATATAAAATTATATCCTTATTCATTTTCATTATAGTGCGAGATATTTTATAGTTCACATTTAAAACATAATGGATAATTATTTTATCCTCGAAACTGAAATTATGCAACCAAGTAAATATAAACATGTAACTTATTATCATAAAATTATAATTCAGCTATTTATAATTTATGGAAATGATTAAGGAAACCCACAGATTTTTATCTTGGAAAGTAAAAACAGACCGAAAACAATATTAATGTTAAAAGACGCGTCCTTAACATAAATGATGGGACAATTTCATAGACACGACCATAAATTTTATGGAAAGTCATTAAAAAGGACAATATTGGTTACCGCAGAGATCGGGACTGTCCTCTAAAACAACCGATGCTCCTTTGGTAGAAAGGAACATTTGAAGAGTAGTACGGCTCTTGATGATATGGAATCCCCGTGGAGAATTATCAGATCGACATAAAAGACACAGTTGAAAAGTGATGTTTTGCCAGCTTTTTAGAAATATCTAAAGCATTGTCTGCGAACACCGCTTTTGTGTTCGCATTATTTATAAATTATAATACACCGATAGAAAGCTATTCAATTTTAAAGTAAACGGTTTTACTTAAAATTTTAGTGTCACTAGAAAAATATCACTTTGCACAGTAAATCCCAAAATATAAAGCTTGACTTTTTGCTCGAAGTGTCACTTAAGAATATCTAGTGGATTGTGAATTACAATGAAACTTTTGTACTAGTTGGAATAATATCAAGTTTTAGAATTATTCTAGCATTTTCAAAGCAGTTCAATCAACTAGTCCATAATACGGATATAAAAACTGTTTTTCTGAATGGTACATTTAAAGAGGAAACTGAAAATTGAATAAAGTTTGATACGGATTAAAACAAGCGGCAAGGTGTTGGTTTGGTTTGAAATATTTGAGCAAGACAAAAGATTTCAAAATTCTTCTGTTGATAGTGCATTTAAATTTAGACAAGGAAAATGCATTTAGAAATGTCAATGCAGTACTTTATGTTGATGATCTCGTCATAGCCATTGTAAATAATGAAACAAAGAGAAGTTTCAAAAACAATTTAATAAAAATAAAACAAAAAAAATCCCATAATAGATTTAATACAGATTAAAATATTTTATTGGTATAAAAATAGATTTAAAAAAATTCGTATCTTAAAGTATTTTTAAGCATATTTAAAATGCATATATGTCTGTAATTCTGTCAGTATACCTATTACCAACCAAGTTAGATTATATAGCTCTCAATTATGATTTGAAATATGACATTTGTTGTCGAAATATTGTCGGATGTTTATATTTATATACAATGCAAGCCTATAGTAAGGTTATTAGTCAATGAACGTTCAATAAGGGGGTCTAGAGGGAAATGCCGAGATCACATTTTTTTTTAAATCTAAATCTAATAATTTAACGTGGATTCTTAAATAGAGAAATAAAAAATGTTGATAGTGCATTTAAATTTAGACAAGGAAAATGCATTTAGAAATGTCAATGCAGTACTTTATGTTGATGATCTCGTCATAGCCATTGTAAATAATGAAACAAAGAGAAGTTTCAAAAACAATTTAATAAAAATAAAACAAAAAAAATCCCATAATAGATTTAATACAGATTAAAATATTTTATTGGTATAAAAATAGATTTAAAAAAATTCGTATCTTAAAGTATTTTTAAGCATATTTAAAATGCATATATGTCTGTAATTCTGTCAGTATACCTATTACCAACCAAGTTAGATTATATAGCTCTCAATTATGATTTGAAATATGACATTTGTTGTCGAAATATTGTCGGATGTTTATATTTATATACAATGCAAGCCTATAGTAAGGTTATTAGTCAATGAACGTTCAATAAGGGGGTCTAGAGGGAAATGCCGAGATCACATTTTTTTTTAAATCTAAATCTAATAATTTAACGTGGATTCTTAAATAGAGAAATAAAAAATGTCAGTCAACATCAAGTATTTATTGATTCAAGTAATAATTCATTAGTTCTGCATCACCTAGAGTTTTTATCCAACAGAAAAGAATTATTCGTTTAATCTGCTCCCTCGGTCCTTTAGAATCATGTAGGTCAACTTTCACAGAAAGCAATATTCTAACACTGACGTCAATATTAATTTTTGAGGCAGCTACCTTCGTACATGTAAATAAAAGTAAATTTCCATTGGGAAGTAATATTCACTCTTACTATATCAGATTTGCAAATGAAATTCATATTGACCACTACAACTTAGCACTTTTTAGGAAAAGTCCTTACTATACTTGCGCAACCGTCTACAATAAACTACCACAAAGAATAAAATCCTACGATAATATTCACAAGTTTAAAAGAAATTTGAAAAAGTTTCTTATAACCAATTGTTTTTATACATTAGGGGAATTTTTTGACCTGAACGAACAGACAGGCCTCTTACAATCATAGATCTATAATGTGTGCACATCATCATATCAAAATGTTTTAAAGTCAATTGTAAGAAAGACTTTTCTCTTTTATTCCTTTCAGACTTTAAACTTTATATAAATTTTATAGACGCCAAATGTTGTTTTAGCCTATTATTTTGTTTATCGTATTTGTCATTGTGCTTTATTTTATAAATGTGTACTTTCGTCTAATTTATAAGCAATTATTATTTACATATTATGTACTATTTTGGCTTGTCCTATCCATCTGTTGGCAAACTGGAATCAATAAATATATTATTATTATTATTAGCATATTTAAATAATAAATAGTCGTTGAACGAAAATGAGAATGAAATTCTTATTTAACACTTGCTGTTAAATATAACAGATCGCAATAATCTTTACATTTCAACTGAATAAATGAGATTTTAGATTAAGAATAAGTTAGTATTGAATACTGTTCGAAACATCCTCTTAGCTAAAGTAAAGCTATTTTTTCTAAAATCAGTAATTAGTTATTCATTGAATGAAGGAAACTAAGATTACGATCTTTAAATATAACATTCTCCTTGATGGAAAAAAATGTATTCCTAAGTTAAAAATAAGTTCTCTTAAATATAGTTTAGATTTCTGTCCGTGTATAAACAGAAATGATTTTAATACATATTGTTGTGAAGCAAGTTTCATTCTAGTCTTGTAACTATTATAGCAACAAATTTAGTTCGGTTTCTATACCTACTTAACCTTTTCTGTTCCATATGAATATGTTTTTTTTATATTCCATCAAAATTAAAAATAAAAACTATAAATATCTTCCAACCCATAAATCTTCCACAAAGTGGACCATGAAAAATAACCATGCATAATAAAATAAAAAACTCCTATAATTTAATAAAACAGAAATAAATGTTCAGTCGATATTTTACCTGGCATAACGACTGACTAAGATTAATAGTGTAATTTCTGGAAGCCATTACGGTTAATGCACGGGCGCCATTGTCATTGCTTGTACTCCTAAAACGACCAAATAGATAATTATTTTAAGTATTCTAGTTATCCATAGTGTATTTCCTAAATAACCACATTAAATTTACAGGTGATTCCTAATACCATATTCAAAAATATAGATCATACGAAAATATGCAGGGAATTGTTTACTTTTCAAAATATAGGATATTAAATTAAAAAACATAATTTTGGGTAATGTAATGCTTTATTTTCCTTTCGACATATTACAATGTATAGGAATCGCCAAAAAATCATACAAACTATGATAAATAATTACACCGAAATTATTACAATAAAGACACAACAATTTTATTAACAGACAAAATAATGAATACATACATACAAGAAGTGGGAAGTAGTGTTAGAGAAGACGGGAGAGGGAAGGGGTGGATGGCGGTGGGAAATAAAGGGTTTTGTATGTCTGTAAAATTAGTAGACTAAAAAAAAAAATAAAATTATATAAAAAAAAAATATTTTTAAGAGAAAGCTTTTATTTGAAAAAACTACTAAAAAGTAACAATTTTTTTTTTAATTCATACACCTGGAAACCAAAAGATTTGGAGGCGGTCAATTGAGCAAAGTAACTATGCAATAGAGCTATATGACCATCCCCAAAGCTTTTGGTTTCCAGGTGTATGAATTTTAAAAAAATTATTTTTACTTTTTAGTAGTTTTTTCGAATAAAAGCTTTTTCTTAAAAATATTTTTTTTATATAATTTTATCTAGTATTCGAATTATGAATATCGGAGTTTCTAGGAAATTTTCCTTGATGTTTAAATACATAAATGAACAATTAAAATATTAAAATAGACGATACAATTAAAATTCCTAGTTCACAAAACGGCAAGAATATCTACTATTAACACTAACAATGGTTCTCATTATTTGTTTTTGAGCTGTGGATATCTTGGTGGAATGAGTAGATCAGCCCCAGAGGAAGATGTATTATCTCAGTAAACAATCTACATTTGCTTATAACATATTTTTATTAACTGATGTTTGTATAGGACAGTTCTTAGATCGATGAACAAATAGTTTTGACTATGCAGTTTAGAAATAACATTTTCACTGTGATATTTCCAACTGAAAGTACTGTTATGATATACACCCCTAAAAATTTAACACTTGTAGGGGCAGGTGATATCGATGAGTGATTTAGCAAAAAGTAGACATTATGCATATCATTTTTTTTTTTCGTAATTTAAAGATCTAATTAAAGAGCAGGTTGTCCCACAGGAGTTCCATTTAAAAAAAAATTGTTTTCGTTGAAAAATCAATATCGTTGCACTTAATGAAGAATAAATAGTGTTTCAAAAGTTACAAGACTGTCCCTATCTTCTGAGCCACCCGGTTAAGTTAGTGTTCAGTACTAAATTTTCTACATCATTAATATAGTCAATGAAAAGAATAGGTCCAATAACGGAGTCCTGATGTACTCTTATTTGAACATTCTTGGTTTCAGACTGTGAAAAGGTTTTGGAGTTATCAGTAGTGTAAGTTAGGTGAACAAATTGAGACCGGTTATTCAAGTAAGAGTTTATCCAGTTTAAAACTGTGCCTTCGATACCGTATTTATTTAGCTTGGATATAGGCAAATTATGATCAACGCAGTCGAATGTCTTGCTGAGGTCACGGAATACTCCAACAGGGCACTCGCCAGCATCAATCTTGTTAATGATGTTGTTATGAAATGAACGGAGTTCTGAACTAGTACTTTTTTGGAAGCCATGTAATTTTGTTTTCCTCTAAGTAGGAATTAAGTCTGTTAAGGTAAGCATACTCAAACATTTTGGAGAATCCCGAGATCTCTGTGATCGGCCTGTAATTTTTAATATTTGGAGGATCGCTCCCTTTAGTATTGGATTTACTTTTTCCATTTTAAGATTGTCTGGAAAAGAACCACAGCACGAAGAAGGAAAAGTACTTAGCAGATAACTTCCAAAGAAACCTCGTTCTTTTCGTATACTATTGATTCAAGTCTGATTAAATTAGTATATTAACAAGAAGTTCCGCTACGAAACATCTTGCCAGCTTCTTTCATACACTTACTATCTAACGTTCAGGATGAAAAACAAGAAAATAACCATTCTTTCTATATACTCATGATCTAAGTCGGATCATGCTAGCATATTAAATGAAGTCTCCCTTACGAGACATTATTTCTAGATATCTAGCCCTAGCTATAGGATACTCCAGAGAGACTAGAGATACTACTACTCTTAATGGTCTTTCTATTTTAATACTAACAATAATAAAAATAAAAGTAGTTTATTCATCCATAGATAGAACAAATACAAATACAAATAAATACAAATACAAATAAATACAAATACAAATAAATACAAATACAAATAAATACAAATACAAATAATATGATACCAAAAAAAAAGAAACAGATAAGATCTACATAGCAACATACAACTCCTAACTTAAATGGAAAAAAATTATAAAATTTAATAGTTTTGACTTAAATTGTTTAATGGTCATTGGTCTTAATTTCGTGAGGCAGAAGATTGAATTGCACAACTCCTTTGTGGAATAAACTATTTATTGAACTGCTCTTCTAACATAAAAGATGCTATTTGTAGCTATCCGGGTATTACGTATGTAATACCCGGATAACTACGTAGGTGTACAACAGTACAGTACAGTATTTTGGCATAGTAGATCTTCTGTAAATTTGGCAGATCGTTCTTTAATGAACTCTATTGGCCTGTCTCTGCCGCGGGAAGCTCTTCCACCATTCCAGAGATGTATTTAGCTTAGCCACACCACAAAAGGATTTGGGGTTGTACTAGTGCCTTAGACGCGCCTTTCCAGGCCAGTTCGTCAGCTATTTCATTTCTCCTACGTCCCTTTTATCCTGCTACACACACCACAGTCACCTTTTTCTGACTTGCTAGATCCATAGGGGCATGTATGCAATTCCATACTAGTTTTGAAACGATCTGCATGGAATCAATTGCCTTTAGCGCCACTTGGCTATCTGAAAAAAATGGCAATTGACTGATTAACAGTTCCTTGTTTCATTATTTTCTTGTAAAGCGGCGGCCTGAAATACCATGGTGTGTATTCGTAGATGTATTGGGACTTTTGTTTACGGTTTTATAACGTAAATCCGAGCTTTGACTTCCTGTTCTATCTTAAAACCCCCCAGACTATTCTCCAGTCTTCTCTGTTTGGTATCTTGATTTCAAATTTTTTGTTGGATTTATACTTTCGGATTAAAGCATCCGTGAGCATTTCTAAAATAATATCTGCCTTCAGTAGTGTCTAAGTTCACCATACCACCCCGATCCATAGGTTATCATGGGTCTTACGTTTAACCTGAAGTTTTTGCCACGCATTTGGCAAATTAAATTTTCTGTAGTAATATTATATGAAGTGTATTAAAAATTATCGAAAATTCAGCGCATGAAAACGTGTTGCCTAGAAACTGCTTGAGTTCATTCTGATGTGATTTGACAAAAATTGACCAACCAATCACACTACGAGTAAAGCCAGACAATATTGCATTTTACCAATCTCTCGCTTTTACGTTCTAAGTTTACTGACATCAGATGAAATGGCACCGCCATCTAGTAACGCTAGCTTAGAATTAACTTAACTGTGTATACAGTGAATTTTTCAAGAACTATTATTTAAAGTGTTTATTAATATTATATTTATGTATTTAATCCTTATCTTTAATTTAAGAAGTTTAATAATTAAGTCAAGGTTTGCTTGTTTAAGTAGAGAGAACTTTAAGTACAACGAATTATAATGTATAGTACTAGTGCAGAGTTCTTATTTTCCGAAAAGGGTGTTGTTACCTACTTTGTGATGGATTACCATACGTAAGGGTATTTGTGTATTTAACATGAAATAATTGATTTGTCTCTTGTCGTAGACATTTGTATTTAATTTTAGTTGTGAAAATTATTTTGTAATCACGTGAGGTATTATAAGCCATTGAAAACTGTATAACTTGTCCCGGGGATAGGTTCCACACAGCCTTGACTTTGAAATTGGGAGTTGTCAACTTATGTGTTGTTTTTAGGTTATTTTTATATTATTATATTACTACGTATATAATACAATACTACAATTTGCAATTTACGTTAACAATTAGTAATAAGCTAGTTAAGAAATTTATAGATAAAATTTAAAGGCACTAGTTGTCCTATTTGCCACAAAAAATTAGAGCGATAATTTTTCCATGTTGATACTGTCAAAAGCCGCTTTAGGTTAGTTTACCACTAATAATGACATTTGATTAGTTTATGTTGTCAAAAAACGGGCTCTCATTGGCTATCACGTTAATGGGTGAAATAATCGCTGTAATTTTATATAAAATTTTCACTTGGAATGCAATTTTTGCTGAAAGCTTGTTTTTATTGGTCCAAATTTTCAAAATCTTGCTATTTCATTGATTCTTATAATGTGAGAGAAATAGTCACTCCATTAAACCTTAGTGGTTTTAGGCCTCACAAGACAAATATGTATAAAAGCATGCTGTGTTTAGCAAATTAGTTATAATAATCTTGTCCTATTCGTTCTCGTAATATTTTATACGGTTAGAATTGACAGAATAATTATGATGTTTTTACTAACTCTAAAATGACTATTGTTTTAAATTATTTATTTTATTGTACCGTTTTGTTTATATTAACGTCCTGGCGGACTTTAGCTATAGCTATCCACCACTCAACTAGGACAGATAAACACAGACGATAACACAACAACCATTCCCTGCGACTTTGCCATCTGCCGCAGCGAAACTCAAACTCAGGTAAGATAACAGCGGCTAGCCTCTGTGATAAATTCTGTAAAAACAAAAATACTGCATAGCATACTGGCGAGCTTCTCGCCAATTAAACTGACATCATCAGGAGATAATTTAAATTAAAATATAACAATAATACCTAGAAAATTAACTTATTTTCAGAAAAACGCAATATCCTGTGGAATGTCCAAGAATTATATAAAATTCTCAATAAACCAGCGAACTGTCTAACATTTACGTCTGGTTTATTATAATATTTCTAACAGTTTCGGTTCTCTACTGTTTTGGAACTCATGTATTCGGAGGACATAAAAGTTTATTTGTAAATCAAATAGTCATATTTTTAAAATATAACCTTAATGTGCATGCAATAAACCGACCTTTATTCAAATAAGCTATTAGGAATAAAAAACTTGATTGATGAAATGAGCTGGTCAGGGACCAATAGATACCTGTAGAGCAGTATCCTTGTAAACTAGGAGTCCGTCTCTAAAATGATTTGTGACTCAACCCTTTGCTGCTGATGTGTAGAATGATTTACTGTTATCATCTCTAGTATGGTTTTTTATGTTGCGTATACACTCGTTATTCATAATAGATATTTTTTATTTGATTATTATATTTTTGTGAACAAAAGTATAGTAATGACATTATTTTTATGTGAAAATTGTAAGCGTTTACTATTTTTTAAACATGTAGTGAAATGAAAATAAATCGGCGTGATGTGGAGAGTGTAAAGAATCTAGGAGTTATTTTCGTCATATGTCACTATTCGTCAAAAAGCATATCTTGTCTTAAAATTGCTACGTAGAAACAAGAAGCTTATCAATTTTAAGTTAAACAAGAAACTCATGGAGACTCTAGTATTTAGTGGAGTCAAATTAAACGTCAAAATAAATTCTTTGGCTGCAGCAATTTTAATGTTTTATACCTACAAGTAGGTATAATAACCAGTGCTATGAGAAGTTTTGAATTAAATCGGTTCATTGCTTTTTGTAAAATCTAAACAATTTTTGTTTCAACACTGAAGTTTTCCGATATTTTTCTTAATATCTCCGGTCCTAGTAATCGCATCGCAAAAATAAAAATACCAAATTGGTTGCAAAAAAACTTCCTAATAATTTGTTAGTTTGTGAAAAAATAAACATCACCAAAAATTTTCTTTTTTATATAATAATGCATCAATTTTAACGAAAGTTAGTGGAACCATGTCCTTTATTGAACTAAACCTTCGTGCCAAATTTTGGGGCAAAATATTTATCGGAACTGCTAAAAATCAATAATAATTTCTAAATTTCTATCGCTTATTGTTTAAGTAAATGCACTCGTAGGAGGACAATTTTTTGGTAAATGTAGATTTTTACATGTATTTTACGAAAAAAAATTATGGTATTACGAAAAAAAATTATATCTTCATTTAAAACGTAATTTTCAAAATTATGGTGGATAACCAGAGGCGTAGGTACTATTAGGTCGACAGTACAAATAATAATCAATATCAAGTTTCCCAAGAAATAATACCTTCCCAGACTGACAAGACAAGAATTAGACTGGACATCAATGGGTGCAAAAATAAAAATTGTAGCAAGAAAAACGTTAAATAGGGGCAGGTCACCTATGAGCCCGACAATAAAGGAAGAAATAACACGTACGAACAGCTAAAACAGATGAAGGCCAGAGTCAAACAACACCCGACGGGGAACTTAAAGAGAGGCAGAGAGAAACCACGACGAGAAAAAATGTAGAGCATTGTTAGAAAACATAGAAACACTCCCAACAGGACAACGACTGAATCAAACTTTCAGATATCTGGGAAAATATAGAAGAAACAACAGTACCCACAAGAGAAGATACATACCAATGCAATATTGAACCAAGAAGCTGGAGGAAGAAGAGAATGCAACTAAAGAATGAACAAAACTA
Source organism: Rutpela maculata (assembly GCA_936432065.2). Taxonomy (NCBI): domain Eukaryota; kingdom Metazoa; phylum Arthropoda; class Insecta; order Coleoptera; family Cerambycidae; genus Rutpela; species Rutpela maculata. The sequence goes on along the minus strand of OW386289.2, from coordinate 80,126,675 downwards.
ATAAAAGAAACGGACCACTGGTCCTTGGACAAGCCACCATCAAAAGACCAACTGCTAGAGATAATAGGCAGAGCTAGAAGGAACACCGCACCTGGAGGAGACAAAATAAACAACGAATTAATAGACTACGGTACGGAAAGGCTAAAAGTGTTTAGGCCCATCAAGCCCTCGAAGGGTCGACATTTGTCGATAGATTTGTGGGGATATTCAAATGAATTTGATTTGGATTGTGATCAAGTGATCAATAACGTATTGTTTGTAAAGTGTGGTCATATAAATTTTTGCGTTAGTCTTCAACTGGTCTTTTTTCATAATTGTTGAAAATGATCAGACGAATTTGGTATGGATTGAACCGGTAATGAGGTTTTCCAGGTCAAAATTACGCTCGTGCTAAGTGAAAAATTCTACATAGAGTGGTATATACTAGCATAACAACAATTAAGTGATATAGCTAATATTAATTAATATGGGTGATTAAATCACTCAATGAAAAGAAGTGAAAAAAATGGTGACAAAGACCGTAGTTAAGTGAAAAAATTCTACATAGAGTGATACATATTAGCATAACACCCAAAATAATGAAATATTAGTTTTAAAGTATGGTCATAATATTTTCTTAGGTAAATTATCAAGTGAGTTTTTTCAGGTTAAAATTGCGCTCGTTGTTAAGTAAAAAATTCTACATTAAATTCTATACTAAAAATAGGGAGACCAGATTACACGTGGAAAACAACAACCGAGAGGATCATGAACAAACTGAGAAAGGGCCAAACATACTGGGAAAGAAAACCGAGGGGAAAAGTAAGTTCCACAAAGAAATCACAGCGATATATACTCTACCAGAACCAGAAACCGAGGAATCAGAAGACTTAGAAGAATATTTATAGAAGCAGAAATACAAAAAGAGGAACACAAACACTCCACATCATGACACAATGCGGCCACACATTTCACAAATACCTGCAGATACATACTCTACCAGAACCAGAAACGGGGGAATCAGAAGACTCAGAACGAGAAGAAGAAATCTGTAGAGGCAGAAACACAAATAAGAGGAGCATAAACATTAAATATCACGGCAATGCATTTCACAAACACCTACACTGGCCATCTTCCACTCCTGTACCATGCATCATGTGGCTCTGACAACAAGCATGACCCAAATCCAACCCAGCATCGGAAACCGGGGAACCAGAACACTCAGAAAAAGAAGACTTAAAGAAGCAAAAACAGAAAAAGACAAAACACTCCATTACGACACAACGCGGCAACATGACTTGACATGACTGTGACTTTTACGTCAAAGGATCAGTTAGAGGGTGTTTTTTGACGAATAATGAATAAGAACAAAAATATAAAAATGACTTATTTTGCTTTTCTCAAAGCGTATTATAATGTTTGTGTGCTGTGTATATTAAATACACAGCTTTAAGAATAAATTTGTTATATACACAGCACACAAATATTATAATACGCTTTGAGAAAGGAAACAGATTCGTTTTCCGAAACGTCAGCAAAATACGTCATTTTTATATTTTTGTTGTTATTCATTATTTGTCAAAAAACACCCTCTAACTGATCCTTTGACGTAATAGTCACAGGCGTAGAGGTTATTTTCCAGTAACATACTGGTTAATTGTATTATTTTGCAGATTTCAGACACTGTTTGGAAGAAAATACATATGACAGAGCATCCCAATAAGAAACAGAGAAAAATTAAGAAAATGCCACAACCAACATTTAGACAAATTCAAATACCTGTGTGGATTTTGTATCAAACCAAAAGTGACAAACGAATTATGAAAATAGATGAAATATCTAACATTTGTCGAAGAAAATAACGATCTACTTGCATTTGGGGCCGAGATACGTCATTTTTTTTTTTAATTTTATGAAAGCGGTTAAAAAGCAGAAATATAAGCGATTTTCAGCTTCCTTCTCCTATAGTCACGCATCTATATCTAGTCCGTACAATGAGGTATCTGGACATTACCCTTGATTCAAAACTATCGTGGAAGGGCTATGTGGAAGCACAAACGAGGAGAGCCTGTGCATCTCTATGGATGTCAAACGTATCTTCGTTGTTAAGTGGGGAATAAGTCTAAAGACTACTTTCTGGAATTACCTGTCATGATGAAATCATAATTAGGGCTCATCCACATCAGGTTCAAAGGTTGGCTTGTCTAGAAATAAAAGGAGCTATCAGGATTACTCTAACGGCTGCAATGGAGACCATCCTTGGACTCACGTCCTTGCATGTCGAAGTGGAACTGGAAGTCAGGAAAACAGGAAATAAACTGTTTAAGAGTGGAATGTGGAATGCTACGGAGCAAAAGCTGGGGTACACAAAGACCCTGGTTCTACCTGCAAGGGACAAGGTGAACGGCTCAGCCAGAGGATGACCGGTACCTCCATGTCTATAGATTCACTATTCCACATGCAGTCTTGTTCTCTGGTCAAGACGACTGGGAACACGATAAAATGCATCTTCTGAGTTGCCAAGGTCTGGAGTGGCACACAAACGGATCGAATAATACTCAGGAGGGAATCGATGCTGGCATACATGGATGCCAACCAAGGACTCGTATATCGGCATCACTTGGTAAGTACCCTTGTGTATTCCAGAGTGAAATATATGTCATTTTGCTGTATGCAAGCGAAAACCTCAGAGGAGGTTTCATCGATAAGCACATTTATCTACGTAACGACAGCCTTGAAGACCTTGAGGACTCTTGTACCAAGCAAGGTGACCTCTAAGGTGATGCCGAACTGTCGGAACATTCTGACTGAGGTTGCGACACAACTCAGTTAAACTCATACGGACACTTGAACACAGTGGGGGGCAACGAAGAAACAGACCGTTTGATGGAGAAGGAGCAAAAAGTCTTTTCCCTGATCCTGACCCAGTCTTCGATCTCCTACGAAACCTATTTCAATCAGAGCTGAAGGCTGGGCTATGGCACAGGTTAACAACTATTCAGCTCAGGTCTACAGAATGAGACAGTCAAGGCTCCATATAAAGATGGTTTCGACTACCTTAAAGTGGCTGCTTGGACCCAGTAGAGAACGATAGGCCGATAGCCCTTACTCGAACAACCACGGCTGCATTAGATATCCTCTTAGACCTGCCACGGCTACACGTATTTATCCAAGTAAAACTTCGTTCAATGGTGCACAGCCCAATGCAAGGTACAGTGCACGGAAAAGACGGAAAAGACGGAAAAGACGGAAAAGAGCACCAAAAGTTATTCGCAGAGCATACGGCAAATCCCATTCAGGGATTTCCCAGGGATACCATAGTCCCAAGTCATAATTTCAACAAAAATACGAGACAGAGAAGACTAAAAAATTTTTTTTTTAACTATTTAACGTCGGCCTATTTCCGCTACCAGGGCCTATCATCGACGCCAGGAGACGAGCTACCCCAACCTGGAAATTTTGCCGAACCTCTTCCCTTAAGAAGAGTAGGGATCTTTTACTTGCCTAACATTTAATAGACAAGGGACCGCCTGCTTTACATCCCCTCCGAAGGATGGTATATCCACTACGTAATCCTCGTCTGAAATTACGTAACTTCCGCGTATACACTGATATACAAGCCGCTAGAAGGTGGGACGAGAACGCTGTATTTCCCAAGATGGGACCCCATCCAAGTACTAACCGCGCTCGACGTTGCTTCAACGGAATATCGACAGATATTCACATTGAAGTCGCCTCTACGCTCGCCCCGACTAAAAAATTGATTCTTGAATATTGGCACAAATGATCTGGTATACGGACGGCTCCAAGACAGTAGAGGGAGTCGGAGCTGGGATTTACGGGATAAGGGCGAAAACGGAAATGTGACAAGTCTAGGAATATACGCTGTTCGCGGTGGTCAAGGCCAATCGCCAGCTCCTCTTTACAAATCTGAATCTATTCGTACAAAATATTAGTCAAATAGATATTCGCAGTCCGCCACGTCCGACTGCAACTTGCAACTACTTGTTCTAATATTTATTGTCAAGAATTTTGAACAAACTACATTATTTATATTTAACTCCCTTATAATATTTTCCTAATTGATATTATAAAAATTAGCGATAAGTATGGATAGGTATTAATAATTTATTTAACTATACCGCTTAAATTTGCATGCAATCATTAAATACATAATTGAGAATTATCTTCTGTAAGAAATAATACAAATAAACATGGGATATGATCATGACCATTTCTGTCCAACTTTAAGTGGAAATCGATAAAAAATAATTGTTTACTATGGGACGTCATTTTATTCGCTTATTAAATTCTACACTCTTCAATAAAAGTAACATGACGGCATAGCACGGTTTAATAAAGGCTGTTTTGACATTGTCGGAATATTATTAGCCAATTATTTTATTAATAATCGGAGATATGGCTAACCGTTTATAGTAAAAAAGATATTGCTTTTAATGACATGTCATTTACAAGAAAAACTTGCAAAGATATTACATATTTTTAGCTCTTAACGTAACTAGTAGTTTTTCTGAATAATTTAAAATTTCTTGGAAAAATTATTGCAAATTATTAAATTAATTAGAGTCGAATAAAACTAAACATCAAAAATATGATTTCAACGATTGTTTGGGAGGGGGGAAATTTTCTTGTAGAAATGCAATCTGTATGTTATCAGGAAGTTATAGCAAAGTCAAAAGTCAAATATAGGAGTTGGGAGTTTTTTGGAAATTAACTTTTAACTTTCTCGTTTTCTTTTATTTCGGGTTCTCTTCATCGGATCAGGCCAAATGAAAGATGTTTGTAAGTAAATTAAAAATAAAACTTCATAAGTCGAAAACGTGATCTGCCATTTTTTTTTGCAAAAAATGTAAAACCGCGAGCATTTCTAATTCTACATAAACCGCAATTCCAAGAAAATATAGTAAATCTTTCTAACGAAACGTAGTGGTATAGATCTACCACTAACGTTTTTGAAATACAAAGTTATTCTTGTTATTATTATTCTATTTATTTTCATAGTAATGCATAAAATAAAATTAATTTTGACAAAGTATAGTACGCGATGTAGCAAAAGCGTAATACACGAAATAATACTAATTAGATAAAAGTTACTTTTGATTAGGTTTTGTTTGAACGATAGTGTCATCAAAATCCATGAATGCTGGTTTAACTTATCAATGAAATTGCATGTTCTGAAGCAAATTTAACCATAAAAACAGATTTGGGTGTACGACGAAGGACTTTATAGGGACCTTCGTATGGTTGGTGTAAGCTGAAAAATTTTTTAGGAACTTTGACAAAAACATAATCGCATTCTTTTAAATCTTTATGATCGAAAATTTGTTGATTAGTTGAATGAGGTAGTTTAGGTTGTATATTTGAGAAATGATTTTATAAATTGGCTAAAAATTGTTGGATCACTTTCATTTCTATTACTAGAAATACGAAAAACTCTCCGGGAATACTGAGAACTTGTCCGTAAACAAGTTCCGCTGCAGAACAAATAATATCATTTATAAAAGAAGTACGAAAGCCCAATAAAATAATTGGAAGTTCATGACTCCAATGTCTTGAATTTTTACGTGCCATTAAAGATGCTTTTAATTGTCTGTGTAACCTTTCGACCATTCCATGGATGATAAGTATTTGCATGAATCTTATAAGAACGGAATAAGTTCTGAAAATAAATTTGATTCAAACGGAGTACCTTGATCGTAGTAATTCTAAAAGGAATTACAAAACGAGAAATATACTCATTAAAAAATGTTTCTGCAATTATCGCTGCTGAAATGCTTTTAATTGAGTATGCTTCCGGCAGTGTAGTAAAACGCCCAACAATTGTTAAGATATATGTATATCCATTAGATAGTGGAAAAGGACCAACCAAATCCATATGAATATGTTCGAAACGAGTTTTAGAAATTGGAAATTTACCTAATTCTGATTTAGTACGCCAGTGAATTTTTGATTTTTGAAAACTAGTGCGTTTTTTTGATCCAAGTATTAATGTCTAAATTAATGTGCGACCAAAAATATCGTTTATTAATAAGTTTCTTACTAGTTCTAATGGGATACTTTCCATTTTTTTTTTAATTTAGTTTTGGTGATATATATCAAGTAATGTTATTATTTTAACAATTACTGCATAATCAATTTAAACTAAAACAATAATTTCTTAAATAAAAATGAGAAATAAGAATACGCACGTCTAGAGACAGATTTCAAATAATTTTATTTGGCGGGAAATAATTTAACCAATCATAGACAACTTTCGCTTAGACTGTAACTATCTTATATGAATGCCAAATTGTGTATTTACTTTACATTATTTTACCTATAACACTTCTATTTTTCTCAATATCTTGAATATCAATAAATATTATATACATGTATTTAGAAGGAATTAAAAGGTATTTATATTTGTTATTAAGTAGAAGTTATCTTAAAAATCTAAACAAAACTCACGGCGAGGATTATGTGGCAACATTTCTTGCATGCCGCCACTATCACTTCTTATCACAATACAAGTGAAAAAGATATATTGGTTAGATATATTTGTTGTTTATGTGGCGTCTGATTTTGTTATTTTATATTTTATCAATAAACTATTAAGATGGCGTTGAATTTTGTGAAAGGAGATTCATCGAATTTGCCCAAAGTTGATTATGACATGATGGATTCTTTCTATAAACAAAATTTGGATTTTCGAAGGGAAGGGATCAGAAATATGGATGCTTGCCACCAAGTCCTTCGAATATTCATATTTTTCGGAACAGTTACAAAAAACTTTTCCGGAGCCTTTATATTTATGTTTCCACAACTTTTTAGAAAATACCTTTTAAATGACATCTACTATTTGTAAATTACAGCCAATACCTCGATGAAAGAAACTGAAATACTTCAAATCAACATGACGGCGACGTTAGAACACATCTGTCATTTTACTAGCCGTTGACATCGTTGTCATGTTTTGATAAATATGTTTTTAAAAACCTAATCGGCATTAAAAATTATTTAAAATATTTAATAATTCACGCCTATTATTATTTTTTACATGAGAAAATTAAATTTCGTAGATAAATATATTAAAATTGATTTAATAAATAAGCTTTATTCTCCAGTTTTCTTAAATTATATTTTAGTAGAACTAGAGAAGGAATTTCAACTTGGCAACACCACACTTTTTTGTATAAAACCATTCTATCAACAAATCCATATAGTCTACCTACGTCATCGGCCAAACTACCTACGTCTCCAATTTAAAACACCTGTTGCTCCATTTATTTTAACTTCTGTTTTCTCAAAAAATTGGTAATTATTTTCACGGAAATCTGTATTGGAAGGCTTGTTTGTACATATTCTATGATATTATTCAGTAAAAAAAAAATCATTCCCGGATGTGAAATCTCGATTCTCCAGCATCGCATTCTCTCGAATCCCATCATTTTTTGGCCACATCAACCGTAGAGCGAACAGTATAGAAGAACGGTTGATAGTTCTTCTAATGGCAAGAGATTAGGCTGTGTGTCTAACAGGGAACCGCAACAGGTGGCGTGATGGTGCCTAGACTAGAATAATTTTCAAGAATCACAAAATGTTTGGCAAGATGTGAATAAGAAGAAGGAGATTTATCAAGAAATTTGTCTATAACTTTTGGTGTTTTGTCCTGTGAATTAAATATTGATTTAATATTTTTCAAAATATTTTTTAGGATATCCGTGATCTTCTAAGTATATTGTTAAGGTTTATTGCTCTTAGGTCAACATAAAGACAGATACTTACCTATTGAATAAAACTGTTCGTTCGTAAATATAATAATAATAATAATAATAACATGGGCACATAAAATAAAAAAAGTGGTCTATTCCTAGAACTCCTTTGGGTGACCTCTATGTATTTCAACTAGGGTTTGGGTCTCGGGACGTCTCGAAGTCCCGGGACTTTTCCCAAATTTAATTGTCTCGCGTCCCGGGACTTTCGGGTCGAGACTCGAGACACGCTGGTAATAATTTTATTTACAAAAGGTCATAATAAGCTTTATTAACTCAGGCTTCCCGCACTCTGTTACTGAAAGCGCCATCTGTTAGTATAACGAGTAATTACTTGATACTCGTACATACCTACGTTTTAAATGCAATAAAACTGACATCTATTGAAAACGAGACAGTGTTCTCTTTGTCCGGAAGCATTATTACAAAAATCAGAAACAGATTGTCGGACAAAGCTGTTAATGCACTAAATTTAAAAGCCCATTTCATTAAATTAGGAAAAAAGACTAATTGATAGTTCATTATAATATTTATTTGATTAATGGCTAGGGACTAAATGGTAATTATTGATGATTAGTATGATTACTTCACTGTTTTATGTTTTGTGTTTTATAATTATAAGATATTATTACCAAAAAATGAATCTGTGTATGAGAATTAAAAATACCAATTGTTTAGACTTTAATTAACGTTAGAAATATACGTTAAATACAATCAGAGCTGTAAGACCGGGCTACGGCACAGTTTAACAACTATTGGGCTCAGGCCTCGGGAATGATATCGACTGACTCCACCGTAAAGCGGCTGATTGAGCTCGATAGAGAACGATTGAGACGGATGGTATGCCTAATAAACAGCCGAAGGAACTACCCTGGAAAGGGCTGCTCTCCTTCGTGGAGAGCACTGGTCTTTTCTAGGGGATCATAAATGTCGAATATACAATGGGCCGATAGGCCTGAGTACTGCGGATCTGCTCGCGTTTTCTAATAATAATAACGTTATAAATGTTAGAATTTGATTTTATGTTCAACAAATGTTGATTTTTACTAAAATGGCGATTTTATTGATACGTCTCGCCAAAAATGAACTCGATTCTAATATTATTTTGAAAAATCTCGAATTCCCGGGACGTCCCGGGACTTTGATCCTGCGATGTCTCGTGTCTCAGGACTTTGAAAATGTCGAGACTTCCCAAACCCTAATTTCGACATGCTGAACACCCACCATTTTTTTTGTAACTCGCAAAAATTACCTTAAAAAAAACTCATAATTTAGATTATTTTCGCGATTTACTAAAAATTGGTGGATGATTGAGCTAAACGGACACCTGATTCGTATTCAACATATCGAAATACATAGAGGTTACCCAGTGGAGTTCCAGAAACAGCCCACTTTCCACTTTTTTTCTGCGTAATATATTTGCATGAGGTTTTCTAGAAAATGGCGGAGGATCCGGTGATACTCATATATTACACAGGTACACACACAAAAAAATAGTCTTTCTCAGACTCCACTGGGCAAACCCTATATATTTGGACGTGCTGAATACGAATCAATAGCTCCATCACCCACCAATTTTTAGTAAATCCCGAAAATAACCTAAATTATGAGGTTTATTTTAAGTTATTTTCGCGACTTACAAAAAAATGGTGGATGATGGTGCTAAACGAACACCTGATTCGTGTTCAGCATGTCAAAATACATCACTTAATGGAGTTCCAGAAACAGACCACTTTTTTTATTTTGTCTGCCTGTGTAATCGAAACGACATCGCAAAAATGTACAGGAAGGTGAGAAAGATTCTAACAATGGACGAAATTCATTATCCTAAAGCAGATATGCACAGGTTATACATTCAGAGGAAGGACGGCTGCACTGATTAATAAAGCTAGGATCTACTTATGATTCCTCTATCGTGAGACAGAACCCGTATATCTGACAGGGGAAGGGCAAATTCACATCATTAGTTAAAGAACATGAGGTAAGGAATTATATTCCATCCAGAAGGAAGCGCGTAAACTCCAGGAAGAATATCTGAATGCCGAAACAACTGACAAGGACACCAAGAAAAAAATTGAAACCAGCATCGAAAAGAGAAAAATAGAAGTAATCTGTACAATGCATAGATAATTCTTCCGCGACCTCGACCTACCAGCAGTAGACAAAAAGGCGTCTACGAAGTCGTTGAGCGGCTTGGGCCTGAAGAAGGAAACGGAAAGCTTAATAATAGCAGGATCAAGCGTTAAATACTAGACACCACCAGAGGATAATCTTAAAGCAGCCTGTTGACAGCAAGTGCAGAATGTGCGGCCAAGCAGAACATGTCAGTCACGTGGTGGCGGAATGTGCTACGTTGGCACCATCAAAGTACACTCACCGACACAACAGAGTCTCCACTGGGTCATCTGCAAGCACTTCGATATATCAGTGCTGCAAAAATATTATGAAAAATTGTTAATAACAACGACGTCATACTTATGTGGGACATACCGATTTTAACGCACAGAGAAATTCGCGCAAATCGATCCGACATCCTAGTACATAAAAGGAGAAATCTTGTTTGCTGATCTATATATTCATAGAGAATGACACCAACGCTCAAGAAAAGAGAGAAGTTGAGCAAGTACAAGGACCTCCAAATAGAAGTCAGCAGAATGTGGCATGCAAAGACTACAGTCGTGCCAGTAATTGTAGGAGCCCTTGGAACTGTCAAGAAGGGCCATGGCCGGAGTCTACATAAACTACCTGATCAACCGAGCGCACAAAAATTGCAGAAAATTGCTCTACTGGGAACAACGTATATTTTCAGAAAATTCTTGAAGTGATTCCTTGTTGGGAACTAGGCTCTGAGCTGTTGGAACGGGCATCACCAATGGCGCCTAAAGGGCTGAAAAACCTGGAGCGGGCTTCAACAGAGCCGAATACTAAACGAGCGCGGGGATCGGTGAATAGTTTCCATATTAATTTTATTCAGAAGAGAAATATTTCGTAATTCGGTGTTTTCACTTTCTAGATCTCTTTGACTGTGCAATACTTAATTATATTTAAAAACACTTCAATTTCCAGTTGAGTAATATAAAAAAAATAATTTTTAAATTGGAATTGAAATTTTAATGCCAAAATCACTGCGTTACATCAACGGGCGCTGATGACGTCATCAGTCGCATTGATGGTAAACAATTAAAGATACATTTTTTTTTTAATTTCCGAGTACTATGTCACTATTATATTTATTATTAAAATTTCCGCTTGGTTCCCGTATTTTCAACTAACATTTTATTCAATGTATTATTTATGAAGTTTATATAATTTGTTCTAATAAAATAAGGTTCTTTTGTAGGTTCTAAATCCAATCTATAATTAGCAGCCCATTTTTATGAGTCAACAATATTAAGACATCATTTGCGTGAATTTTTAAATGTTCGCTTGGAGTCATTATGGAAAAGTGCGGATAGGAGCATTAAACATGAGAATAACCGTAAAAAAATTTAATATTTGAGGTTATGTTAGTTATATTAATATCACCGATGACGTCACCGCCAAGCACAGCGCGTTTTGAAAACTCATTCAAATAGTAGCTATAAAAAAAACAGAATTTTATTTCAACGTTAAATCCGTAAAAGAAATTGAAATAACCACAGTGTGAATCTAAACCGTGACGTCATTGCACGGTTGACGAGAGCTTAGTGCGGCTGGCGCGCCCGACCACCTCTGCTAAGCATGCTTTCTTTTAAGCTATATTCAATTGTTAGGTTAGTGTTGATTCACGGGAACAACATTTAAAGTAGAATATTTTGTGTTAATAACCGTGCAATGACGTCACGCTCCTCTCAAGCTGATGTCTAAAAGCGGCAACTTTGATTTTATGTCTGAGGTATGAAAAGAGCTTTCATTCTGAAATTGTCAGGGCATTATAGGTAGGCTGTAAGAAAATGTAAAAAAAATATTGAATGCATTTTAGGGAATAACCCTAATTTAAATTAAATAGACGTTAGATGTTAGATAGTACTGTACAGGGTGGACCAAATTGGATGGGATTTGAGGTTTTCTCTAAAACTATGGCAGATAGACAAAAACCAATATAGACCCTTGGACGTAATAAGCTCGATTTTCGAGAGACAAACAATGGCACAAACTGCGATCGTCTATCTTCTACTACTACCAAGCTACAGAGCGTTTTTGGAAAATTGACATTTTTGGATGATTACTAAGTGACGAATCGAAAATACTATCAATTACTAAGTGACGAATCGAAAATAATCAAGTAACACATTCTTAAGGCACTTTTTGGAGTAGAATCCGCTGCTAATAAGAAGAAAATTATGCATGCCTCAGTTTTCGAGATATAGACATAACTTGTTTTTCTCTTTTATCTCTAGAAAAAGTGGTTCATTTTCGAAAAATTTAATATATTTTTGAGGTGGCCATGGAAAACTATTAATAGTGGAAGTAAGGAGTCGGGATTTTCCCTAAAAAGTGCAAAATTGTGCTAAAAAGTTATGAAACCTAATCCCCCCGTTTTCGAGGGTGCTGAACACAAATAACAGGGTGAAAAAAGTTTTTAGTCATGCGCACCCCCTGAAACGATCAAAAACCACCCCTTCTTGCTTATTTCTCATATAACAGCTTGGCGTCGACTATTTTTGCAGGGATTCTTTATTTTTTCATGTGGATATAACAGATGGTGAAAGATGATGTTAGGTAGTAGACCACAACCGCCCTTGGGGGTGAAATCTACCCTGTCGAGGGGTGTAAAATTGCTAAGGGCTACCTGACATCACCTTTCACCATCTGTTATATCCCCATGAAAAAAGAAAGAATCCCTGCAAAAATTGTCGATGCCAAGCTGTTATATGAGAAATAAGCAAAAAAGGGGTGGTTTTTGGCCATTTCAGGGGGTGCGCATAACTAAAAACGTTTTTCATCCTGTTATTCGTGTTCAGCACCCTCGAAAACGGTGGGGGGGGATATATTTTATAACTTTAGCATAATTCTGCATACTTTCCGACTCCTTACTTCCACTATAACAATAACACTTTTTATAATATAAAATAATTTTGTCAAAAATAGGAAAAACTCAATTACAATAAATATTCGAATTGTCTTCCATTGGCATCTATGCATATGTATAGCATTTCTGATATTTATTGAGGCGGCCATGGTAAAAAAAAGAAAACCGCTGCCCAAGGAACCACTACTTCCACATCCAGATTTTCTATCCAAGTCTCTCACAAAAAATGTTGGATGTGGAAATAATTGCTTATGGAACTTTAATAACATAATATTTGAAATAGTCTACCCCAAAAACCCATAAAACGATATCCCACATCGGTAGTGGGGTGGGGGTGGTGATAGGGGTGGTTAGTGGGGGTGGATGAAGTAAAAAAATATTTTGAGGTTTTTGGTTCTTGTACACACACTACTTGTATATACTAAATGCCAATTTTATGGACCCTCACCTTCTTGATTTACTTATTTACCCGCATTTACCGCAATTTACCCCCCAACCCTTGGACGGAATAAGATGAAAATATAATCTAGTTCCAGATCCCGTTAAAGTACAGACGTGTATCAAATTTCAAGTCAATATCTTAAACGGTTCCAGAGTAATCGTGTGCACAAAAAAAGTTACAGACAGACCGACAGAAAGACAGACAAATTTTTTTTTTCGCCCAAACTTAAAATCTCGACGTTTTATGACATTCTAGGCTTATAGCCCTTTGAATATTTAAAAGAGTTTCGATAATTTGTAAAACCTAGTGCAAAAATATATAATAAAGCAGGTAGAGAAGCTGTAGAAAATATTGTTTTAGAAACTGTAAGAGAAAATCCTAATATATCATCTCGCGAAATACAGGAAAATTTAGGAATCCCAAAAACAGATACGTTGCGTTGCTTAAAAAACTAAGATTAGTCACCATCTATAGCCAAATGACTTTCAAAGGCGTCTCGATTTTTGCCAGTGGTTTTTGCGTCAGTGCTAGTGCAATGAAGTGCCAGGATTTGAAAGAACAATTATATGGACAGACGATGCCCATATAAGCAGTGCCGTAATTTTTAATCGGAATAATAACCACCACTGGGCTCATGAAAATCCGCACGTAATCGCTACAGTTAACCGTCAAGGACGATTTGGATTTGGTGTATGGTGTGGTTTTATTGGATACCAAATAATAGGTCCTCATTTTTTTTTCACTTTTCAATTTGAATACCGAAAATTTTATTAACAATCTACGACAAGAAATGGAGCCCTTTGTAGACAATATGCCTGTAAGACAGTTTCAAAGATTAATTTACCAACACGATGGCGCCCCAGGTCATGCGTCAAATGAAACACGAAATTATTTAAACGCTCAATTTGGGGAGGATTGGATAGGTATCTATATATCACTCAGAACTAGGTTATCAATGTCTAGTTAGGTAAGTTAACTAAATTGATAACTAACTAACAATTCATTTAGCTAACTGGACATTAATAAACAACAAAGTAGTGTAGATATTGTTTAATTTTTAGGAAATAATGGTCCTATTTTGTGGCCAGCCTGCTGACTTTTGGCTTTGGGGTTATTTAAAAAATATTATATAGAAAGAACGTTCTAATAACATAGAAGGATTGGAAAACAAGTTCCGTTTCGGACAATAACCCCTGTCATGGTTGGAAATGCAACAAATGCTGTAAAGAGAAGATATCAAAAATGCTTAGATATCAATAGAAGACAATTCGAACATTTATTGTAGTTTAATTTTTCCTATTTTTGGCAAAATTATTTTATATTATAGGAAGTGTTGTTGTTAACAGTGTTCCATGGTCTACTCACAAATTTATTAAATTTTTCGAAAATTAACCACTTTTTCTAGAGATTAATATGACATGATATATCGTTGGATAGCTAATTTAAGTTTTGATCGAATAGTGAAATAATTTATAGGGTGTTCCATTTAAAAAAATACAAGTTATGTCTATATCTCGAAAACTGAGGCATGAATAATTTTCTTTTTATCAGGATTCTACTCAAAAAAGTGGCTTAAGAATGTGTTACTCGATTTTCGATTAGACACTTGGTAATTGAGATGCCAATTTTCCAAAAACTCTCTGTAGCTCGGTAGTCGAAAAAATTAAACAATCGCGGTTTGCGCCATTACTTGTTTCTCTAAAATCGAGCTCAGGACACCTATATTGGTTTTTGTCTATGTGCCATAGTTTTAGAGAAAACCTCAAATTCCATCTAATTTGGTCCACCCTGTACAGTCAATCTGTCATTTAACCCGTGAATAATTCCCACAAGGAATTCTTTTGATTGCATATTGGTGAGGGGCGGGGGGTGGATTGCCATAACCATTAATTAATGTTTTCTATAAAAAGATCGTTGCAGCTACGACCGCCATGTTGAAAAAATTAGGATCAAAATACGTTTTTCTCAATTATCTTATCTCCCGTTAGTTTTACTATAAAATTAGATGTTACCAATATTGTAGAAAATGAAAAAACTACAACATTTATTAACACTAGTTTTCTCTATTGCTAATATTTTACGATTTACAGCCGCCAGAATGATGAAAATTTGTGCTTCTCTGCAGATTTTTGCAATTTCTAACCCCTAATTTTAAGGTAGAACTAACTGAGAAAAACTTAGTAGTTTGATAGTCATACTTTCAATATGGCGGCCGTAGCAGCAAAGATCTTGCTGTGGAAAACATTAATTTTAATAATATCAAAAAAGCAAAAGGTCTCGCCGGTTAAGTATATGGAATTGGGCCCAGCGGCTTATTGGACCGGACCATTCATTCACATGAATGTTGCTTATGACTAGAAATGCTCAAAAAAATATTTAATAAACCTCTATCCCCTATTTTACCAGAATTATGGGGGTAACGCCCTCAACTTTAAAATTAATTTCAAAACTATTGAAGATAATTAATTGAAATTAATAGAAGACGTTGATATAAAATAGCTTTATAATTTACATTTTTCTTACATTCCTATTACGTCATTTAGTATATAAAAAATATGATTTAATTTTTGAGGGTGCTGTTTTTATATCAAGCCCTTGAGTGACACCTACCAAATAAAGAAGGGGTATCGATAAGCTAAGAAAATTGACCCCGATATATGACAAAAAATTTAACTATATTTTTTTTATATTTCTCATTATTTTAGTAAAATACAGGACACTAACTTAATACTACAATAAATTAAAAGTAAAAATGACTACATTTTCTTCACGAGAAAAATCGACAAACTGAGGTCAAAATGGCTTTTTTTGGAAAATTTTTACTATATCGAGTTTTTTAGACATGAGCGCATTTTTTTAGCATGGTGATGTTTTTACATGTTGTTCTTTACACGTCAACAAATATAAAAATACAACAATTAAACTGCTAAGAAAATGCCCTCATGTCTAAAAAAACTCGATATAGTAAAAAAAAGGGTACAATTTTCCAAAAAAAACCATTTCGACCAGTTTGTCGATTTTTCTCGTGAAGAAAACGTCATTTTTACTTTTAATTTATTGTAGCGTTAAGTTAGTGTCCTGTATTTTACTAAAATAATGAGAAATAAAAATATATATATAGTTAAATTTTTTGTCATATTGGGGTTAATTTTCTTAGCTTATCGATACCCCTCCTTTATATTATTTAGCGCTAACCTAATTATCGTGTGTAAAAATTACTTCAAGGTCAAATTGGGGGAAGATGCTTGAAAATATAAATCTAGGTAATGAACACAGAAAATTAAGAGCGAAAACCTAGACCACTTAATTCCTACTCATTTGGAAGCTAATAATAAAAAAATATATACTACTACTTTTAGCTTGGCTCTCAATTATTTTTTTTTGCTTAAGAAATATTCATTTTAAAGGACAATACGGTTAGGCCATTTTAATTAATCCACAGTAATATCTCCTCAGAAAGGGAAAAATGTTTCAGACAAAAGTTGTTCCGTTTAGGGGGGGACATCTTTTGGGCAAAACAATTTTCCACCTCCCACTCCTGACGAGCGGGGGGTGGGGCTAATTTTTGAATTTTTAATGACACTCATCATTTAGAAAAAAATGTTTGGTACAAAAGTTATGTATTTTTTTTTTCATATAATCAAAATATGCGATCAAAAGTGGAGATTGCCATTAAAAATTCAAAAGTTAGCCCCCCCCCGCTCATCGGGGGTGGGAGATGGAAAATTGCCCAAAAGATGTCCCCCTCTGAACGGAACAACTTTTGTCTGAAATATTTTTCGCTAATGTCCCTTCCTGAGGAGATATTACTCTTGATTAATTAAAATGGCCTAACCATATTGTCTAATAAAATCGATACTTCTTAAGCAAAAAAAAATAATTGGGAGCCAAGCTAAAAGTAGTGGTATATTTTATTGATTATTAGCTTCCAAATGAGTAGTAATTAAGTGGTCTAGGTCTTCGCACTTATTATACTCTTCGCAAAAACGAAGAGTATATTGTATTTGATCGGCACATTTCTAAAATCGTAAATATCGCTCGTAGAGAAAAAATTTTCATATCATTGTGTTAGTGAACGAATTCTGAACAACTTTCAAAATGTCCGTCTGTCCGTCCGTCCGTCACGTTTCTTGTAAGCACGATAACTTAAGAAAGAAAAATCCGATTGTACTGAAATTTGGACATTAAGTTAGTGTTAGCTAGGGGAAGAACCCTATTGTTTTTGAACAAAATCGATCAGTAAATAAAAATGTTATTAATGATTTAAATTTGAGAATTTTTTTTTGATTTTTATGTTTTTGTAAAAATTTACGTTTTTTACATTTTTTTACGTGTTAGGTAGTTCTTACGCTTTTGACTCGGAATCCAAGGGTCCCAGGTTCGAAACCCACATGGGGTATGGAAATTTTTTTTTATTTTTACTTTATTTTACACCAGTGGCGGCTGGTGAAATTTCAATATTTTTTTTCTCGTCTATGGCGCATGGGAGCCATACGAAATTTGGGCAATAACATCTAGAGAAGCACTTCTCTAATGACCCCTAAAAAATTTTGAAAAAGCAGTTTGCGAAAAAATTTTTGAAAATTCGTTAGCCTCCCCTGGGTCTAGGAGCTCCTGTTAACATTTATTTTTTTTTGTCATTTGCATTTGACTTTTCATAAAAATACAACAATAGATTTTGAAGTTTGTGAAAATATTTTCATTACTAACTGAAATACAATGAACTGAAATTTTGTAATTTACAATTTAACAAATTACAATATTTCAATTCGTTGTATCTCAGTTAGTAATGTAAATATTTTCATAAACTCCAAAATCTGTTGTTGTATTTTTATGAAAAGTCAAATGCATAGGACAAAAAAAAAATAAAAATAAACAGGAGTCCCTAGACCCAGGGGAGGCTAACGAATTTTCTAAAATTTTTTCGCAAACTGTTTTTTCAAAATTTTTTAGAGAAGTGCTTCTCTAGATGTTATTTCCCAAATTTCGTATGGGTCCCATGCGCCACAGACGAGAAAAAAAATATTGAAATTTCACCAGCCGCCGCTGTTTTACACTGAGTCTTTCACCAACTAAGTTCGTACTATAAAATTAAAAATGTTTAAAACTAACTTTATTTACAAAAAACTGCGAAGAGTATCCTATAGAATGTGTAACAATTATATAAAAAGTTTAGTAAACCGGCGAAGAGTACGTTTTTAGCTTGTTTTTTTTTGTGTGTGTGCCTGTGTTCATTACCTATATTTATATTTTTAAGCGTCTTCCCCCAATTTGATCCTGAAGTAATTTTTACACACGATAATTATGTTAGTTTTAAACAATATAGATTTATTTGGTAGGTGTCACTCAAGGGATTGATATAAAAACGGCATCCTCAAAAATTAAATTATTTTTTTATATACTAAATGGCATAACAGGATTGTAAAAAAAAACGTAAAAAATAAAGCTATTTTATATCAACGTCTCCTATCAATTTCAACTAATTATCTTCAATAATTTTGAAAAAAATTAATTTTAAAGTTGAGGGGGACATCTTAATTCCGATAATATAGGGGATAAAGGTTTATTACATATTTTATTGAGCATTCCTAGTCATAAACAACATTCATGTGGATGAATAGCCCAATAAGCCGCTGGGCCCAATTCCATATACTTAACCGGCGAGACCTTTTGCATATAGTGGAAACACCTAATTTCCGTTCTACCTGTTTGAAACTGTGAATGTTAATGTGTGAATGTTAATGTGTGTGTTAATATTTCTATATGTAATATTATATAGAAATGAGGAAAGCAGTATTAAGTTTTTTTACCACTACATTTATTTACACAAAGTCGTGACTGCAGTTTCAACCATTACGTCATTATATTATTTTTTTAATCATTGATAATGACGTAATTGTCGAAACTGCAATCACAACTTTGTGTATGTGTAAATAAATATTGTGGTAAAAAAACAGTAGTGTTTTCCTTATTTCTGTGATAATTAACTACCACATAGTAAAAACTTCCTCGATCAAATTTTTAATATTATATACTTATTTTATATAAACCTTAACGTCCTTAATTTATCTTCACTAAATTCGTCGTTATTAACGTTTGTGTTGATCTCACCAGTAAATGTGCAAGGTATTGACTAACTACAAATATAAATTTAGTACAATTCAATCGACAATATAATTTACCATTATTAAGGCAACGATCTACAGAACCTTTCACTGCTCTCTTAGCAGTCTTAACAGCAATTTTCAGCAGGCACTCCGTGAGTGGGAGCAATAATTAGTGCCTTGTGCATATGTAGGCGCGACTGTAACGCCCTGGGAACGCCTCGCTTTACCTCTAATACATTAATCATTCCCTCACTTTATATTCAAATTAAACATTTCTTATTATTTATGATATTTGGTCTTTCACATCTACCATTATTCAATACACATGCTCGAATAAGTGGACAAAATGATATTATACGTTTTCATTTTTGAACAATAATTGGATTAACCAAATAACATACTCTTATAGGTAGTAAATTATGATTCTATTATTCTTTATAAAAGTTCTTACACTTTTGCACAACCCGCTGGGTATGTACCATATTCCCAGTCAGCATGCCAACTCATAAAATCGTTTTTAATGGATTAATTCTGCAAGGAACAGATTTTAATTATAACCTTTTGAAAAGGGAATGTTGTTTTGGGCTATGTCACTACGGAGCTAATGGGAAAGAGCTTTAATGGAGCTGTGCGCCTAACAGGCAACCGCGACAGATGGCGTGATTCCGCCAGACGTGCTACACCGCAAGCGGGGGCCAACTAGCAGTGTTGATAAAAATCATGTTTTTTTTTAATAGAAAATCGATGATTTTTTATAATTAATTATTTTTTATTTATTTGCATTTATCATGATTAGAGGATATTATTTAGGTATTATGCAAATCATAACTTACACAATTTTTTATTTATTATGAAAATACCTACTTTCTGTATATTGTTGCCCTAATCTGGGCACGCTAATATACTAGTTAGGTAAATACTTTAAAACACTCATTATTGGACAACTAATCAAAACAAATACTCTTCTAGCTAATACTGACGAAGTATTGAATTACATGATAGGATTCTTAGCATTTTAAAGAAAGAAAATATTGAAAATACTTAAATCATTTATTTACATTTAGTCATTCACACTTTTTTTATTGGTTTTCCAATAATGAGTGTTTTAAAGTGTTTTCCTAAGTAGTATATTAGCGTGACCTGATTAAGGTACCAATATACAGAAAGTAGATAACTTCATATTAAATAAAAAAAAGTGTGAATGACTAAATGTAAATAAATTATTTAAGTATTTTCAATACTTTCTTCTTTAAAATGCTAAGAATCCTATCATGTAATTCAATACTTCGTCAGTATTAGCTAGAAGAGTAGTTGTTTTGATTGGTTCTTTAATAATGAGTGTTTTAAAGTATTTACCTAACTAGTATATTAGCGTGCCCAGATTAGGGCAACAATATACAGAAAGTAGGTATTTTCATAATAAATAAAAAAGTGTGTAAGTTGTGATTTGCATAATACCTAAATAATATTCTCTAATCGATGATTTATTTTAAAAAATCATGGTTTTTTTAAAAAAATTTAAATAAAAACGTTTTTCTACGATTGCCTTCGAAAACGACAAATAACGCACAGTAACCATGACAGTGGTGCAGCCAGAAAATAAATTCATCTGGGGGGGGGGGCAAATAATAAATAAATACCAATTTCGCCAATTCATTTAATATATCTTTATTAAATAGATGTGTATAGATTCCTCTACTAGAGACTGTTGGCATTAATTACAAAATATTTACTTCAAGGGATAATTTGGACACTGCTTTGTACTGATTGAGATTATGCTCCTTTATTTTTCGGTTCATGGAAGACTGCTTGGGGGGGGGGGGGGGGGTCGGGCCCCCCCCCTCCCCCTGTCTGCGCGCCTGAACCATGACTTGAAACTGTCTTTTTTCACACGATGTGTGCAAAAATCAAAAGAAAAACAGTATTGTCATGTTTTTGACACAGTCCTGTCGAAAACAGAACTGACGCCTTTTAGGTATTTGTATTTTTGGAAGTAAGCTAGCCTATTTAGGTTCATAGCAACCGACTTATTTAGCAACTAAACATCGGTTTTGATGTCTTCAAGCCACATCATTTTTAAAGAAGTTTATTAAAAATGGTTGATCTGTTTACTTATGAAATTGTTTATTTTCCTTGCAGTCGTAGAAAAAATATTGTAAACAACACGTTTGAAAACACCTTTTCACACTCATTCGACTTGTGGAACACTCCTTCGGCTCGTTACGCCACACTCTCTCACTCGTGTGAAAAAATTCGTTTTCGAAACTTGTTATTTAAAATACTATTATTTGACTTTCCATATTGTCCTTTCTTAATAAATAATAAAAAAAATCGAGAGAAGTTCAGCAAGCGATTGACATGTTAAGACCAGAGTATGCCTTCTGGGTTTCAGTTATCATCAACCCTTTTAAATGAAATATTTGAACAGCAGTGACATAAACCTCAAGACAGTCGGAAACTGTATTCCATCTAACATCTTGTGGTAATGTTAGTTTCTTGCTCCCTTTTTCTTTATACCAAACATTTGGCAAGTGTAAAATATTTCGCGAAAATATTTTACAATTTGAACTACGTGTGATTTTACTTTTGTAACTTCCAACTCTTTGGAAAGCAAATTTAGTATAGGGCCTCGGTAATTCTTCTCCTCACTACTGTTCATGCATTATCTGTGACCAAACTAGCAACTTTGCAGTTATACTCATTTTTGCACTTATTTATTAAATCAGTGGCCAAGTGCTTTGAACAGTTATCAGGTCAATCAGTTTGTACGTCTCTTAATGGTTGATCAAATGTTCATAATGAACCGATAATATGTGCAGTTTTGATACTAGAAAATGGACAGTTTTTTTCTGGAGAGTCTAGATACATCAGGACATCCACAAACTGGTGATTATTTTGCGAACTTGGCCATTGATTTAATAAATAAGTGCAAAAATGAGTATAACTGCAAAGTTGCTAGTTTGGTCACAGATAATGCATGAACAGTAGTGAGGGGAAAAATTACCGAGGCCCTAGGGGTGTTCTGCCCATATACTAAATTTGCTTTCCAAAGACTTGAGAGTTACAAAGGTAAAATCACACGTAGTTCAAATTGTAAGATATTTTCGCGAAATATTTTACACACTTGCCAAATGCTTGGTATAAAGAAAAAGGGAGCAAGAAACTAACATTACCACAAGATGTTAGATGAAATACAGTTTCCGACTGTCATGAGGTTTATGTCACTGAATGGCCTAAGTTGTTGCAAATCTGTGAAGAACACCAAGATGACATTGATCCATTAATTTTTGAAAAAGTGTCGAATATTGAAATTAATAGAATGACCGAAGACTTTAAAACTGCTGAAACCAATTTCTGTGACACTAAATAGAATTCAGCAGAATGGTGTTAGTTTGTCCCTTGCAGTTGAGGAATGGAAAAAATTGACTGCAGTTTTTTATAGTTTTGAATATGAGGACAGAAATTTAAAGCAATGTCGGATATTTGAAAGGAGGTATGATCAAGCTTTAACACCATTTCACTTTTTGGAATATTTGCTGGATCCTATCAGAAATAAAAACAAATACTCACTGTCGAAAGAAGAAAAAAGGCTGCTTTAGATATAGTTTTCCAACATTTTTCTGGCACAGGGTTGTTACCGTTAATGATTAAGTTGGAACCGAAATCCGATCCGTTAAAAGAATCAATATTTTCAGAAGAAATATTACAAAATGTTAACGTAGTGCAGAGGTGGATATCTCAAAAATATATTCCACAAATTAACAAAGTACTGGATTTGATAATTCCCTTTCTGTGTGCCATTGCTTCTTCTGCAGGCGTGGAAAGAATGTTTTGTTCATATAGAGTTGCTCATTGAGATATTAGGAATAGATTGGGCAATGAAAGAGCATTTAAATTGACTTGATTAAAATGATGATTTTAATCGCGATTATAATCAGGTGATTTAAATCATTTCAACTCTGCAACTAGAATAATTATTGTGAATTAAAAACCGGCTGGCAAGACGTTGTGAATAAGAAGAAAGGAGAAAATTCTACTCTAAAAAAATGATTTTTCTTCAGATTTATTTGAACTTTTATCTCAAGTTCTAAAATTGCTGTTGAAAATCTACAGGTCGCAATTCTTAAGAAATCTACGTGATTTTTTAATCGTTTCATCTACTATCAAGTTGTTGAATTTCATAAGTAGTTTTATTATCATAAATATCTACATAGGGCTGCAACAATATGACGCTCTTAAAAGCATCTATCGTTTTGAGTTAATTCTGATGTGTAGAATACGAAAATGGCAGCCAATTTTTTACATCACGTATAATATAAATTATTTTGTAAAATATAAGGAGCGTGTGCGACAGAACAAAGGCAGCGAGAGGCACCCTTGTCGCTTTTTAACAATTCTTTATGACAGCGGCTAGTAGACAGTAGGAAAAGAAACAAATATTTCTTATATTTTTAACCGACTTCATAAAATTTAGAAAAGGAGGAGGTTCTCAATTCGACCAATATGTATGTTTTTTATTTTTTTTTATATGTCGCAACATCCCGAAGAAAAGTGCAATAAGTAAAAAAAGTGCATTTTACAGGAGAACCAAAACTATATTTTAAAATTTTTAAAGGTTTAATAGGACACATTCTATTGTATCTAAATGATTATAGTAGTAGTACTGCTATTTTTACTAGTCAATCAGGCCGAGATGGCCCATTTTGCCCAGGGATCTACAGTTTAGCGTGGATTCCAAATCACGGTTCTCGACCACCAAATTTGACCAACCCTGGTTCACCCACCACCTTTGATGGCGGCTTAATAGGTCGGGATTGCCTCCTGGGCTAGCCACCGCCTTTCAAGGTGGTTCACTAGTCCTAGGATTGTCTCTGTTGGCAGCCTACCGACTATTATAGTCCAGGAGGCAGTGAAATTTTTTCGTACTTATTTTCCCAGTCGGTGTATATGAATTAATCTGTTCTCTTAGTGACAAAAAACAAGAATTTTTGAGTCTGGCTAAAATTTTTGGATGGATTCAAAAAATAAAAACACAATGCAAGTCCACTTATTTTCCCAGTCATAAATATTTTACATTTACTAAAGTGGAACATAAAGTTTATGAAAATAGCAGTCTGGCTTATCTCAGATAGCGGAAAGTGAGTCTGGCTGAAAATTTGCGAATTTCAAAATTTGACGAATTTTGCGGATCCGTAACCCTTATTTTGCCAGGCTTGAAATTTAGCACATAAATTGATACAATTCTAAACTGTAATTAAAAATAAGTCTGGCTCATTTAAGAAATTGGCAAATGAGTCTGGCGGCATCTTCAAAATGGGAAAAATAGAAAATTTTTGCTCTTATTTTCCCGGATTTGAAAATTTGCCACATGATAGATTATACTATAATTTCATAGAAAATACACGTCTGGCTTACATTTACAATCACGAAGGCCTTGCCAGACTCACAAGCCAGGTAGTTAAACGAGGAGTGGAATAGCAGCACGTGCGTATTTAGGTAACGACGCTGGAATGCGAGTTACCTGAGCGCAGCTGCCTAGACCCCTGTCCCTTGTATACCTATCTCTGTCAGTTACTCGGATTTTGAGTTCGTTCTTACTACCATGTACGTATGACACTAATCACCTGTATAATTGAACGTGCCGAATTCAGCGCGCCTGACGATCATTAGACGAGTCTGGCAAGGCTTTAGGGGTGTTTCACATTAGCCAGATTGTATTTTAAGCTGTTATTATAATATAGGCCATCATCTGATAAATTTTCATGACTGCGAAAATGAGGGAAATTTTTTTGATGAAAACTTTTCAGTTTTTCACCTGCCAGACATATTATCCATACTCACAGATTAGCCAGACTATTTTTTTTTACTTAACTTCAGTATACCTCTTTCTACTAGAACTATTTTTATCACTGGGAAAAAAAGGGCAGTGTATTCGTATGTTCTGACGCATTTTCCGCCTCAACCCATCGGAAACCCCCCCTAAATATATATGAATTTTGCTTAGAATTACTAACCGAACAATTCTATCCATGTTTGCTGACTGGGAAAATAAGTACCGAAAATCGTCACTGCCTCCTGGACTATTAGATGAGATCATGGATCACCCATCCAAGTGCCGGACTCGCTCAGCGTTGCTGCACCTCGCTGATCAAGTGACAAAACTTAAACCGGTGATCGTACCTCATCCCCTAAATGATTATAAGTTATGCTGGTCGGAAGGCAATAAGTATTTAACTGCAACAACCATAATTAGCTGTTTTGTGCTTAAATGAAAGCCTTACATAACAAGCCTTTTTGAGTTAATAGTGTTTTCTAGTAAAAAATTTAAAAATTTTAGGGTATCGAGATACTTTACAAATAATCCAATCAGTGAGAACATTAAAAGTAAAAAATCTATTAGTAATTACAAAAGTTTTTAAATTTTGGGAAATGATTGAGTAAGAGAAAAGCAAGCTATGCTCTTGCATACATCCCGCAAGCATGGAGGGAAGTTAAGGTAGCGTTTATTCCAAAGATAGGCAGATGTACATCGGAGACACCAAAATCATATCGCCCCATTAGCCTAACCTCTTTTCTCCTGAAAACAATGGAGAAAATACTAGACGAACATGTCAGAAGCGAAACTCTCACGCAGGCCCCGCTTCATCCAAAACAATTTGCCTACCAATCTGGCAAATCGACAATAAATGCTCTACATGGCCTGCTCAAAAGCATTGAAAAGACATTTGCCGCAAAGGAACTGTGTATTTATAGATATAAAGGGTTTATTTGGTAACACCTCATATGAGTCCATACAAAGAGCCGTAGAGTACAATCTCTAACTATCGAATGGATACAATCCATGCTAAGAAGTCGAATAATTACTACGGATATGGAGGGAAGAGTCCGCCACGGTGATTGCGGCCAAGGGATGTCCACAAGGTGTAGTTCTATCGCCCCTGTTATGGTCAATGGTGGTGGATGACTTCCTTCATAAGCTGAGTAATTCTGGCTTCAACGCCCAAGGCTATGCCGATGACCTTGTTATTACTGTAAGATGCAGACATGAGGTTCCCAGCAAACAAAAATTATTGATATTATATAACCTGGTAGTAATGGGTTACATTAACAGTATTTATTAATGTTATGTTATTATTATGACATTTGTTATAAAATAGTAACATATTCATGTTACAATATGTTGTTATGCTTTAGTAATATAATAATATTGTAACATTTAAAGTTCAGCCAATATAACAAAGTTATATAACAATGTATAGTTTAATAATATTTCTGTTACATAAAAACTCTTATAAAGAATATATTACTTAAATAATAAAAATTGTATAACTGTTATGTTGCAGTTTGGTAAATTTACATTTAAAAGCGTTTGTGGTAGGGCAGCAGACACAGAAGCTCGGGAATTCGGCAGAGGCCATTTTGTTTTTGTTCGTGTTTTCACAAGCAAAAAGAAGCTCAACATTCCAGCATTGTTGTGTAGTTGTTTTGTGCTCTTTGATTTAAATTTAGTTAATATTGGTGATCAGTGTGCATTGAAGATAAGCAGGTATACAAAATATATTATAATTTTTATGTCTATCAAATACAAATAAAACTTTTTCAATTCTAACCTCAAATCAAAATATGGAAATAAGAAAAGACATTATTTAACAAAGAGGTGTGAGAATCAAATGATTGTTGAAAGATTAAAAAAAGTAGAGTCATTTAGTCATTTATCCTGGGGTGACTCATCAGTATGTAGAAATTCAATTGAAAATGTAGATAATTAATGTCGGTCATAATTCATAATTTTTCACTGATGATTATTATTGAAGGAAATTGTGATATACATACTCGATACTAATGACTGTCAAAATGAGTTGAAAAACTGTTTTAACCAATAATATAAGTATCAAAAAGAAATTTTGAAACAATACGATATTATTAAAAAGAATAATAATTACCATTAAAAGCAGTTTTTCTCTAAAGTATTCATATTCATTTTCAATGTTCTTATATAATGTTATAGCTAAAGTTTTCTGAACTAAAGTATATTTGATGGTATTGTATTTTGAAAAATATACATTATTATTATATTGATTCCAGAAAGAGTGGAGAGAAGCAATCCTTCAGATAATATTCACAGGAGATTAATTTATTTACTAATGAATGTACCACGAAATGCTCAGGAAAGTTAAAGCGTTGACCTGGAGGTTATCGCTGCAAAGAAAGGTGAGGAACTTTAACCAATAGCTATATGAATATTTTATTTATATTGCTATCATTGTTTCAGAAGTTTTCGTTGCAAGTTTTTCATATGTGATGCAACACGAAATAGAACAGGTAGCATCAGAGTGGTTTCGCTTAGCAAAACAGGCATAAGAGGGAAAAGAAACATAAGGCATCTTTTGAGTGCAGAGGAATAACGTTTGTTAGAGACATCTAGAGGCTGTAGCTTTCTGTAAAGCCAGTGTGTGCATCTATTTAACTGGAAATTTGTTATACAGGTTTTTGCATAAGTGTTCTTAGAAACGACAAAGAAAATAGAACTTACCAATTAAATAAAAAACTCTAAATAAACCTTTGTTAGAAACTAAGTAATTTCCAAGACACATTAAGCAGATCAATGAGAAATAATCTCAATTTAATTGTTTTTTTTTTAATATTGTTCAGTTTTGCATAGAAGCAATAGAACTATTGCAAGTTTTATCCATTTTTACACCACTGAACAAAATTTACAATTTTGTTCTACGTGAGTAATTATATTTCCATGATATTTACATATAGCAAATCTGAGAGCATTGTATCTTGGAATCCATTAAGTTTCGAAAAAAAATTACAAATAGGTATGTTTTTTAAAATTTTGTGCCTACTCGAAGTTTGTCTATACATTTACGAAATGTCCCCAGTCTGGACTGCTTTTTATTGACAATGCTATTCTTGATCTTGAATTTTTTTTGTCATAAATAGAAAAACTAATGTTATGCCACTACAGATAGCATATTTTGGGTTATATAGATTGGATGAATATTTAAAAATTTCGTTTTGTATATTTTACACGGTATATCTAAATTCATGTCATTAACTTCGAGATGTGGTTTTGTGCCCAAAGATATTTTAAAAAAGCTTATATAGACAAGAGTTTGAAATGCTTCCAAAGGAAGCTGTGGCCAGGGACGTCCGGTGAAACGTAGATCAATCGTGTCTCAGTTCTGAAGCATGGGACCTAAATAATAGTTTAATGAAAACCAAATTAAGAAGTTTTTCAGACAAATTTGCAATTTAAATTTGGGACAAAAAATTAAAAAATGAGCTGCCTTCACATAACCTATCTTTGTGTGAAAGTACTACTAAAATAATTTAAAAATCTTTTTTTTCAGAATAAGGGCATATCTGCAGATTTAAAATTTTGTTGAGAAATTTGAATTTTTTATTCATAAAGTTTCAATAAGGTGTAATTTCTAAGACGAGATGTGAAATTCTTTGATGAATTTTTGCTCTTATTCTGAAAATTAATATTTTATAGTAGCTGTGTCTTGAAAGTCTTGTTTGAATCCCATACTTCAGTACTGAGATATGGCTAACTTAATTACATGAATTTAGATACACTGAATATTATTTAGTACATTGTTTATGTATGAAGTGAAGTGTATAATAAATCCATTCACCATTGTGTAGCAGATGATTTTTATTTTATTTATTTTTTTGTAGTTTTGTTAACATGTTAATTTCTTCCAAATACATTTATAACTATCACTGCTTTTTTAATAATTATTTTTAGATTCATTTCGTGGTAAATGGGATGTTTGATATGTTCAAAAACGCATTTTTTTAGTGGTAAGCTAGTTTCGTTTCGATGTGTCAACCGGAAGGTTTTATTCACCATTGTAAATAAATTTAAATTGTTAATTTGAAATAACATGAAAAATTATGTGTGTGTGTTTATAGAGTTGAAGTAATATTCAGATATGCCAAAAATCAGGTACAAATGTGTTCGCAGTATTTTAAATTAAATTTGTGTATTTAAAACTGAGTATATAGAGTGTCGCACTTGAGTGTAGCAAACACTCTTAATTATAACTTTTTTCCGATTTGAAACAAATTTTTTGCTCGCATTAGAACAAATTAGGATCTACTTGGGGCTAAAAAAACATTCGTCCCCTACAAATAAATGCAAAGGCAACATTGAATGTTTTTTGTGCCATAAGTGGATCTCGATTTGTTCTCTATTTGAGTAAAATTTTGTTCAAATCGGGAGGAAAGAAATTATAAGGGTGTTACACTCTTAAGTGCGACACACTGTATATTTGGTAACGGAAGTACGTACAGTTATGTAACATTTTGATAAAATCATTATATAACATTCACAGAAAATTGTTATAATTGTTATATAATAATTACATTATAAAAGTATAAATATTATAATGATGAAACATAACTGTTATTATAACTAGTTATATTAATGTTATATAATGTCTCAGTTAGTCTGAGTGGGAAATAGCAACATTAGCGTTATACTATTATTTTGTACGTGTTACATAACTCGTTACATTTAAAGTTAGGAGGGTTATATAACAAAAATATTTTAAATATATAACGATGTTTGCTGGGTTATGATTTCAAATCTCATGCAAATCGCCTTAAACATAATATCCAAATGGTGCTCGCTAAAGGGCGTCAATCCGAGCAGAACAGTTATTTTTCCGTTTACCAAAAGGAGAAAACTAAGTTTAAAAGCTCCTATGTTAAATGGAACAGTGCTGAATTTCTCCAGTGAAGTTCAATATCTAGAAATAATCTAGAAATAATCCTGGATCAAAGACTTACCTGGAACTCATACCTAGAAGAAAGAACCCTTACCAAAGCCACTGCGGCTATGTGGACGTGCCGCAGGCTATTTGGTAAGACTTGGAGTCTAAAACCGAAGACGAGCTACTGGTCCTACCTCTTGGTTGTGAGACCCATGGTCACCTATGCTTCATGTGTGTGGTGACCAAAAACCGAAGAAAAATAAACACAAGGAAAGTTGCAGAAGTTGCAACGCCTTGCCTGCTTAGGGATTACAGGAGCAATGTGCTCTTGTCCCACAGCAGCTATGGAGGCAATGCTAGACCTCCTAAGGCTGCAGTAGGTACTCTCTTTCAAACCAGGAGACCTGGTTGGTCACCTAAGGATTCTAGGAACAATTGAATTAGAATCCATGACCAAACCCACTGACTTAGACTTTGACTGCCCGTTTGATGTGCTAATCGGGAGCCACCAGACGAAGTCCTGTAGTTGGTACACAGATGGATCGAAGATGGCTGAAGAGGTTGGCACGGGCGTAGCGGGGCCTAACTGCAGGCTATCCTAGGCAAGACCCCAACCATATTTCAAGCAGAAATCTATGCTATAGACCTAGGTGCCCAGGAATGCATAAATAACGGCATTCGAAGGGCAAAGATCTATATTTACTCTCAGACAGCCAGGCGGCGCTAATAGCTCTCAGGTCCTATACCTTTGAGTCAAAAATTGCCTGGGAATGCAGGCAATCCAAGCAACTGGCAAAAAACAACAAGGTTACTTGGGTTACCTTGATGTGGGTGCCAGGGCATGAGGGAATAGAAGGAAATGAATTAGCTGGCGCCCTTGCAAAAAAAGGTGGTGAAGCCCCATTCTTTGGGCCCAAACCGTTTTGTGGCTTATCTAAGGGACACATAACGGAGGAGGTCTTAAAATGGAAGAAGGAACAGAAAGAGTCCTACTGGAGGAATACTTCGGGCCAAAGACAAGTGAAAAAGTTCATCACTTATTCGTCAAAGACTTCTCGAACTCGAAAAGTCCGACTTAAGGCTGATGCCAGGCCTTTTAACAGGCCATTACTCTTACGATACCATTTTAAGAACATGGGCAAGGCAGACAACGATTCGTGCAGATACTGCCATACTGCAATAGAAACTGCGGAACATATTCATTGCGAATGCAAAATGCTACTCCACCTAGAAAAGGTGGAACTAACGCCTGAAGACATAGGGAAATTAACCCCCAGGAAAATCACAAGCTTTGTAAAAAGCTTGGGAGTCCTGGGCAACAACTATTTATAGGGTTATTCACAAAAGATCTTTTCAGGTCGATATGAAGTGGGGCTGAAAGAGCCGAGCAATGTACAATCTACAAGATATAAAAACAGTAAAACTTAGCCCATAACATTGTTAAAATTGTAAAAAACGTAATTTTACAATAATTCGCAGAAAAAAATTCCGAATGAACAGCAGAGTTGTGAAACTTTTTTTTGTGGTATATGTCACAAATATTGAGGAGATTTGCTGAAAATTTGGGAATGTGCAACATATACATTTGCAATCTTTACATTGTTCACTTTTTCTCTGTCCCAAAAATTATAAAAGTTTAAAAATTAGTTAGCAAATGTTAGATACAAATTATTACATCTTATATTAGGTTTGCTAACACTTATATGAAACGGAACCTTGCAATAATAATAGTGATTTTGCACTCTTTGCACTCTTTATACTCCAAGAAATTTGCAAAATTTAGCAAATTGACAACATTGTTTGAAACAATATTCCTTATATAAATAGACATTTGCTACTCTATAGAAAGTACGAAACAAAAACAGTAGAAACAGAAGACTCAGAAGAAGATGAACTCTAGAAACAAAAACACAAAAAGAGGAGTATAAGCACTCAGACCACGACATAATGCGGTGACGCATTTCACAAACACCTTCACTTCCCATCACACATTCCTGTACCATGCGTCATGTGGCTCTCGCTGCTGACAACAAGCAAGACCCAAATCCAACCCAGCATAGACGTAGCCAGCCTGGTGGTGTGTTCCCCTGAAGTGGTAACAATGCCTACTGGTCAATCAATCAAAAATCAATCAATCAAGGCTATGTGAATAAATTGTAAGAATTTACAGCTGTAAATATAGCAAGCTACCTTTTTCAATATTTCGAAATAAATACCAAGTATATCGACATAAGAAATAAAGATAAAGGATGGAGGTAACTTTTTTTTCGAAAAAAATGCTCTCGCGGATGCATGATGCAGAAAACGGTATAGAGTTAGTATCGTCATCTATCAGAACAGAGTCCTATTTTATATTTTTAGGGTCATCTACGAAGGTTATCATACGGTACGGAACATTGCGGTGTTACATAACAGTAAATAATTAGAGTAGTAGTAGTAGTATTTATTTATTTAGCAATTTTGCTATTTTAGTACACGGAATGTAAACAAACAAAAAAATAAATATATAAATGTGAATATGAAGATAAAAGTACACAATTTAAAGTAAGAACATAGTTAAAACATTAGGTAGTTGAATAATTATTACATTTCAAATATTTACATATATTTTTAACAAAAACATTTACATTGGGCGCCTCTTTTATACCACTGGGCAGAGCATTGAAAAGACGAAGACCTTCCTGATATATAGAACCTTGCAAGAATGATTTTTTAACTAATCCAATGTCATAATTATCTTTTGATCTTATATTGTAACAGTGTATATCTCGACGTTTTTTTAATATTTGTAAATAAGTGGGAACTTTGCCATTAATTATTTTATATATTAGAACTAAATTCGCCTTTTCTACACTCTGCTCCACAGACAACCAGTTAAGAACATTTAACATGAGCCTTACGGAATTGCAAATACTACAATTTAGGATAATTCCAGGGGCGTAGCGAGCCAACTTTTTTGGAGGGTTATTTTTCAAATTTGCCAACTTCATAAACTTAAAAAGCCAACTCCGCAAATTTCTAAAAAAATTGTTTTCAATAAAAATTGCCAACTTACGTCTCGAATTTCTAACTTCTACCTAACTTTTGCCAATTTTCGCCGAAATAAAAATTGATGAGCGGGGGGGGGGGCGAGAATCTAACAATTTTGTTTTCAATAAAAGATGCCCGTTTACGTCTCGAATATTAAACTTTTGCCAAGTCCGACAAAGTTGGGGGGGTACGTTACTCCCCCCGTACACCCCCTTCGCTACGCTCCTGAATGATTCTCATTGCTTTATTTTGCAACCTGCCGATTTCTTGGTTGTTACATGCTAATAAAAGAGACGCGCAATATGTAAAATGGGGATATATTATGGTGTTTTTCTTACACATGTAATTAACCTGATTACTAAATGTAAGTTGTGGATCCAGCATAACACCTAAATATTTAATTTGGTCCACTGTTTCTATAACACACTCATTTATTTTAATTATGTAATTGCTAGATATTTTGAGCCTATAACTATAAGTTTGGTTAGTAGTTGTAGAAATAGAAAACAGTTACAGAAGTAGATAGATGGGGCGAGCGTAGATGCGTCTTCACTGTGTATGTATCCTCGATACTCCAGTGAAGCAACGTGCAGTGCGGTTAGTACTTGGATGGGTGACCCATCTTGGGAAACACAGCGATCTCATCCCGCCTTCTAGCGGCTTGTATATCAGTGTATACGCGGAAGCTATGTAATTTCAAGATGAGGATTACGTAGTGGATATACTATCCTTCGGAGGGGGTGTAAAGCAGGCGGTCCCTTGTCTATTAAATGTTAGGCAAGTAAAAGATCCCTACTCTTCTTACGAGAAGAGGTTCGGCAAAATTTCCAGGTTGGGGGTAGGGCGCCTCCTGGCGTCGGTGATAGGCCCTGGTAGCGGAAATAGGCCGACGTTAA
Source organism: Rutpela maculata (assembly GCA_936432065.2). Taxonomy (NCBI): domain Eukaryota; kingdom Metazoa; phylum Arthropoda; class Insecta; order Coleoptera; family Cerambycidae; genus Rutpela; species Rutpela maculata. The sequence continues at coordinate 80,092,708 of OW386289.2, read as the reverse complement.
ATAAATAAATAAAAAAAATAGATAGATCACACGTACTTATTAAGCGATTTCTATAAAATCGTTCACAGACTGTAAGGTATAGCTCGGCGGTGGTCCCAAATTAATTTGATCAAGCTACGTCTATCGCGAGGTGAGCAAAAATTGGAGACAGAATTTTTTTAGTTGAAAATTTTGCAATATTTGGCGAAGGCGCCGAGCAATTTTCGTCGTAATTGCATTAAAATTGGTTCTTATAGTTAAACTTAGGTTAAATCTGTACCTATAAAACCGGTCCTTAGTATGTTTAATAGTAGACCCGCGAATGAACATCTTTGCAAAGTTTCAAAACTTTATTAGTTATTTTCGTCAAACGTCGAAAATTCCTATTCGACTGGGGTACTAACCAAAACTGTTTTCTCATTGTATAACTTGTCAGAGTACTACAACCTTCAAATAAACGCCAACATTTTAAACTCAAGTTTAAGCGACCGGCATTGTCACTCCCGTCTTAGTGAATTATCCTAAGCAGGTTTTTATTAGTCGTTGTTTTCCTGCGGCAGCAACCAACAAGTTTCCCACCAGTGCTGCGCCATTTTAATTTTCCTTAATCAGTTTTAATATTTCCCTTTGGGAAATATTCACCTCATTACTACCATTTTGGTTCGCATCAGGTGAAAGGGACCTGATCTTCACATTTATTTTTAGTTGATCTACCCTCCCTCCCTTCCAGTCCTTCAATTGCTTGGCTTCTTGTATTTGTTGAGGCAAGCAGGTTTGTTCTCTCTGTAAAAAAAAAATATGTTTGAATTCACTGTTTGTGCATTTTTATTCTAAGCCTATTTGAACTATAAAAATTTTTAAAAAAATTTTTTGTTGTTACTATACTTCCACTGGATGTGGAAGTAATAACACCTCACTACAGCAGTTTTCTTCACAGTGATGGAATTCTTAGTGCAGGGTAGGGATCGCCTGGAAACAGAAAAAAATTTGTAACTTTAAATCGTGTAAAATCGGATCCCATATGTAATGGTCAACATTGCCGCTCAAAGGTTTCTCTATAACCTTGTTCGTTTTGGACGTCTATCAATGGAACACCCTGTATATTTTTGAGGTTTTTAAGAAGTAAATAAATTGTATTGATTTTATTTCTACAATATGTAGACAACGTTATTATCTAGCTTATTCATTTTAATGGTAATTTGATGTTTTTGATAATATATTAAACGAAGTTGGTAACAATAAATTTACTGCACTGAAATATATTCACTCTAATGAACTTTAAATTAAAACTCTAATTTAAACTTCCCGTCTGCAAATAAGAAGTAAAATTAATTAAATTATGAGCAACATAAAACATTACATAGTACTAATTAAGTTAAAATTAAGTTATAGTTGTTGTTTTTATTATTAAGATTTGTAAAGGGTATAAACAGGGGAGTAAATTTCAATGTAATTAAAAATGCGCTGCTGACGGTTTTGTGGAAAACTGCGTAATTAAAAAGCGTCAAGCGCAAGGTTTTAATTAGGAATAATGAAAAATTGGAATATGTTTCAACGCCGTATTAACGGAGAATCCGAAATGTAAAAAAAACTGCTGCCCAAGGAATCACTACTTCTACATTCAGATTCTCTGTCCAAGTCACTCACAACGAAAAAACTATATATGTGGAAATAATTGTTTATGGAACTTTAATAATATAATATTTGAAATCCTCTACCCCAAAAACCCATAAAACGATACCCCACATCGGTAATGGGGTGGGGGTGGTGATGTAGGGGTGGTGATGTGGGGGTGATGATAGGAGGTGGTAGTGGGGGTGGATGAAGTAAAAAAATATTTTGAGGTTTCTAGTTCTTGTACATACACTAAATCACATTTCCATCCCCTTTAATAATGGGGGTGGTGATGGGGGTGGCTAATGCCAATTCTTTTTTTGAGACCTTAGCTTCTCTTGTATATACTAAATACCAATTTTATGGACTCTTACCTGCTTGCTTTACTCATTTTCCCCAAATTTACCACAATTTGCCCCCCAACCCTTCGACGGAACAAGATGAAAATATAATCTATTTCCAGATCTCGTTAAAATACATATGCATATCAAATTTCAAGTCAATATCTCAAACAGTTCCAGAGTAAACGTGCGACAGACAGACAGAAATTTTTTTTTCGCTCAAACTTAAAATCTCGACGTTTCATGACATTTTAAGCCTATTTGAACAATAAAAATTTTTTTAAATGTTTTTGTCGTTACTATACTTCCACTGGATGTGGAAGTAATAGAAAGACATGTTTCAATGGGGTTGTTCCTCTCATAAAATAAAAAAGGAAAATCAAATTAATTCTAATAACAAATAAAAACAATAATATATGGGTTTAGATAAAAACACATTAGGGTACTTACCTCGAAAGAGTAAAATCCCGAAGACGTTTAATTCAAAATTATATAAACACTGCTTACAGAAATTATAGAAAAAAATGTGAGGTTAATTTGCGATATAGCTTTTCTAGTTTTTGAAGCTTCGTAAACTCGGAAAAGAAAAAATCACGGATTCCAGGTTCTATGCAACATAACGGTGAAGCTTTCACTTGACCTAAATTCATAGTTAATGCTTTTGCTTATCATTTTGTAAGTGTTTTTCTTCTGAATAACGACCAAATCGTCATAGATAATTTTACGTTAAGTGATTTCGGAAAAATAAATACATAATAATTAATTTTCTCTCGATGAAACTTCGGACGGTCAAATTCTAAGTGCGGCTAAAATACTGAAAGGCAAACTAGTTAGTAGACCAGATAATATTCCTCCTCTTATAATTAAAAATTGCATTCAATGTTTTTTTATTACCGTTAAAGATTATTTTCAATCCTATTATAAAAACGTGCCCCTTTCCTGATTTTTGAAAATTGCCCAGGTTTCTGTTTCTTCAAAATTGCTTGAAATCATTTTGACGGAGGCACTTTATGTGCACGTCAAACCTATACTCTCGGAACAACAACTTGGTTTCATAAAAGCAAGTGGTGCAACATTTAACTTATTTTACTCAATATGTATGCAGTATTTTGGACTCCAGGCATCAAGTGGATGTTGTATATACACGAATTTCAGTAAAGCTTTTGTTTTACGTTTATTGGCATTTGACTTAACCAATCATAAACTATTTGTAGGATATGAAGGGGTTAAATCTAAGTTCAGGGGCTTCTCAAGGATCCAACTTGGGATCTTTCTTATTTCTAATCCTTATTAATCATATATGTGATCGCATAGTTTTCTCTAAATTATTGATTGCTGATTTAATTTTTTTTAATGAAATATGTATATTAGACCAACCCAAAAAAAAATCTTGTCATATTTTATGTCTCACCCTGTAAAAATGTTCCTTTTTATGTAAAAGAAGAAATGCTCTTTTGATTAAAAAAAAAAAATGAATTTTAAAATGTGCTACCACGCTCTAAAGTACGATATTTCAATCATTTTGCGTTATCTACAAAAATTAGACTGCGGGCTTCATCTAATATATGTTTTTAGTGCCAAAGTGGTTTTTCTTTTTAAATATTATATAAATAATTGAAAATTATCGGGTAAAATTTTTTTGTAAGAAACCCGACAAAAAAAAACTACTTTAAAATGTTAAAAAATGGACAAAAGGAAAATCTCATATAAATCTGCTTTAGGCCTGCCGAAAATACTTTTTCAATATATTCCAAAACATATCTAAACCAAAATTTACTATAATTACTTGCAAGCGAGCAGAAACTAGAGTGCGAAAATTAAAGTTTTCAGGGTGTATTTCACAATTTTACTAATAAAAGCACCAAAAATGTATCATTAAAATTGTAAATAACTAATGAAGTTACTTAAATAATATTTTTTTTCCTGGAAAATTATATTAAATATTGAAAATATTGTTTTTTAATGTCCCAGGTTTTTAAGGATAGGCTTGAATTTGTTTAACTTATTCACCATTGTAAATAATTATTATTAATAATAATTTTTTAATTTATTATATATTTTTTTTTGTTTTTGTACATTTCTTTGTTTCTGCACTTTGTGTTATCAGTAAAGCTTGTTTTTGTTCTTCATCTATTGTAATAACATTATTAAATCGAGAAGTCAACGCAATTTGACATTCAGCAGAATCACTGACAACTTGATTTATGCATACATTTTTTCCACACACATAATGATGGCCTGAATTCCATAGATCTGGATTTTTCTTTAAAGGGTCAACGTTTATATTTGTAATTTTAAAAAAATTTAAACTTTTCTTTAATATAAAATCGGATAAACAAATACCCGAATCATTTTTTTTTTTTTAATCTACAAAACCTCTAACATTACTTTGCGGCTCCCGTAAATTTTCTTTTTTTTAACTTTTGTATCATTTTTATTTTCATTTCATGAGTCACTTTATCACTTTATTAAAAATGCAAGGCTTACGAGTTCCTCGATACCAGAGGTGAATTTATTTACTAATAATGGAGACAATTTTTTATTTATTTTTTCATATTCATATAAATTTTCTAATAAGTTCATAACGAGGACAAGAAATATTATTATTATTAAATAAATTCACCAATCACTTCTGGTATCTTTCGGAGGAACTCGTGTGCCTTGCATTTTTTGATGATAAAGTGACTCATGAAATAAAAATACAAATGATACAAAATTCAAAAAAAGAAAATTTACGGGAGCCGCAACGTAATGTTAGAGGTTTTGTAGATCCGATTTTATATCAAAGAAAAGTTTAATTTTTTTTAAAATTACAAATATAAATGTTGACTCTTTAAAGAAAAATCCAGATCTATGGAATTCAGGCCATCATAATGTGTGTGGAAAAAATGTATGCATAAATTTTAAAGTTGTCAATGATTCTGCTGAATGTCAAATTGCGTTGACTTCTCGATTTAATAATGTTATTACAATAGATGAAGAACAAAAACAAGCTTTACTGATAACACAAAGTGCAGAAACAAAGAAATGTACAAAAGTAAAAAAAATATATAATAAATTAAAAAATTATTATTAATAATAATTATTTACAATGGTGAATAAGTTAAACAAATTCAAGCCTATCCTTAAAAACCCGGGGCATCAAAAAACAATATTTTCAATACTTAATATAATTTTCCAGGAAAAAAAATATTATTTAAGTAACTTCATTAATTATTTACAATTTTAATGATATATTTTTGGTGCTTTTATTAGTAAAATTGTGAAATACACCCTGAAAACTTTAATTTTCGCACTCTAGTTTCTGCTCGATTGCAAGTAATTATAGTAAATTTTGGTTTAGATATGTTTTGGAATATATTGAAAAAGTATTTTCGGCAGGCCTAAAGCAGATTTATATGAGAATTTTACTCGATAATTTTCAATTATTTATATAATATTTAAAGTGAAAAACCACTTTGGCACTAAAAAACATACATTAGATGAAGCCCGCAGCCTAATTTTTGTAGATAACTCAAAATTATTGAAATAGCGTACTTTAAAGCGTGGGTAGCACATTTTAAAATTTATTTTTTTTAATCAAAAGAGCATTTTTCATAAAAAGGAACATTTTTACAGGGTGAGACATACAATATGACAAGATTTTTTTTTTGGGTTGGTCTAATGTATATGTATATGGCATGATTGTCAATAATTGCAAAGTGATTTAATCTTCCCAAACAATTGCTGTTGCGAAAATCAATTAGCCACTCAACATAAAAAAAATGTACCATAATATCCTTTACTCGCAAGCTTACTATAACATAATATTTGATTACAATATCAACGATGTCCTACTTACGCGAGTTATGCGTTTGACACAATATTATTCTCTTCACCTCACATTAGTAATACAGTATCGGCTTTATTATTAGAGGCACCCTACATAACCTCACAATTACTTCTAATATCATCTGAACCAACTTCCGAAACAGATTCTACAAACTGGAAAGGTGAGAGAGTGCGTGAAACCAACACTGGATGCATATGATCTGAAAACTATTAGAACCTTTTGAATATAGGTTTGGCACATCTGCGCGAGGAACAGATATTTCTATTAGTATAAACTAAAATATAGTTAAACAGGTATTTTATCATATTATAATTTTTATTTATTTTCAACAGCATTCAAGAGATTTAAATAAGGAGTTTCTCAATTCAAACCGCATGTATAATATATATATTCAATAAATACTCTGGTGCAACCTAAGAGATTTCTTCAAATATATTGCAAACTGTAGGGTATGTATGGTACGACGATGGTCCCATTGGAATTCCATCAAACTACGAAAGGTGAGCAAAAATTGGAACAAATTTTTTATATCAGCATATTCGCAAATTTAAATGAATAACATAATAATGAATTATCATAATCGATTTATCATAATGATAATTACTTCCACATCCAGTGGAAGTATAGTAACGAGAAAAAAAAATTTATTGTTCAAATAGGCTCAGAATGTTATGAAATGTCGGTCTGTCTGTCTGTAACTTTTTTGTGCGCACGTTTACTCTGGAACCTTTAAGATATTGACTTTAAATTTGGTACACATACGTACTTTAACGAGATCTGGAACTAGATTATATTTTCATCTTGTTCCGTCGAAGGGTTGGGGGAAAAATTAGGGTAAATTTGGGGTAAATACGTAAATCAAGCAGGTAAGAGTCCATTAAACTGGTATTTAGTATATACAAGAGAAGCTAAGATCTCAAAAAAATTGTTGGCATTAGCCACCCCCATTACCACCCCCACCCCATTATTAAAGGGGATGTGGTCCTGTGTTATTTTTCAAAAAATCATGAAATTAACCGAACGTGATACAATTGAAATTATTTACGTTTCGTTTTTGTGACAGAAGTAGTTGAATTATTCAATGCAACTCATTGGTAACCTACTAGCCAAAGTATAGTAAGCAGAGTAGAGTAAAAATTCAGGGAATTTGGGAATGGGCGATCTTCGGTCGGCCATCAATACAAGATCATCTTAATGTTTTGTGCAAGAAAGTCCTCACTCCACATTTAAGCAAATGCGTCTAATTCTAATATGATAGTGTTTACTGTCCACAAAATACTCTCTGCAATGTACCACCCTTATAGGGTTTACCTCGTTAATGAATTGTTTTTAAGGATTTTAATCAGTTTTCTAAGCAACTGCAAGAACAATGCAATAGTGAATATAACTTTGTAAAAAGAATATTTTTTTCGGATGAAACCACCTTTGTTTCAAATGGCCATGTCAATAGCAAAAATGTTCTTTATTCCTCACTGGATAAGAGAGTATCACACTCAGGAATAATTCTGGGTCCTTATTTCTTTGACAAGACCCTAACCTGTGCGAAGTATTTGTATTTTCTTCAATCAAGACACCCTGATAACTTTGTATCCAGATCCAGAAGAACCTGATCTTCCGAGAAACGATTTCCTTCAACAAGATGGAGCACCTCCCATTACGCAGCCCCTGTTTGAGCCTATTTAAATGAGGTATCTCTAAATTGTTGAATAAGAAGAAAGGGGGCAATGAGTGATCAGCCAGGTCGTCAGATCTGATGATCCTCGATTACTTTCTATGAGGATACTTTGGTTACGGTATGCGTGAATCGCCCAGTGAATGTGGAAGTTTTAAAGAGAAGAATTCGTCAAGATATACGGCGAATATCACTGGAAATTATCGAGGACACTCAAAAAGAATTTATTAACTCTTGGCTATTGTCAGGCTATGAATGAATTTAGTTGTTTTTGAAATTTCTTCTCTCTGCGGAATAGCTTGATATAACGCAATTTAACAAAAATGCCAATAAAGTTACATTAGATTTAGTATTGTTAAACAAAAACTACCATGTAATAAGATCAGTAGAATGTCTACTAACTGAAGATTTACATCATCCACCTTTGGATATATCAATAACAATAAATACGTCTCAGCCTGGAGATTTCCAGTGTAAATCAATAGAAATTTATAATTTTAAAAAAGCAGATTATCCTCTGCTATATGACATTTTATTCAATGCAGACTGGCCTTTCTTAAATGAGCTGAAAGATGTTAACATCGCGTGTTCCGAGTTTTATTCATAATTGACAGAAATTTTTGATAAAACTGTTCCCAAATACGTTCCCAGACAATCTAAATATCCACCGAGGTACACGAACAACATAATACGAGACATAAAGAAAAAAAACAGTAAAAGAGGAGGCAGTTCCATTCCTGATAATATTACATATAACGATATTCAATGCACAGATCCTCAGGATATTGTCAATGCCTTTGCTAATTTCTTTCAAACTGCATACTTGAAACTTAACAATGACGGAGATAAATATCATTCTTACGAAGGCACCGGTAGTAATAGCACCAATATATCATTAATGTTTTTTCTGAAATAGAAGTGCTTGAATCATGAAATAAAATCAAGCCTTAGTTTACTAAAGGACCAGATGACATTCCTGCATTTATTGTCAAAGACTGCGCTGCCATCTTTAGAAAAGTTGCAAAAACCCCAAAAGTGGGTAGCGACCAAACATGACTACCCTCCCCCCCCCCCGTTTTAGAGGACGGCCGACACGATGGTGATAGTCGTGCGGTCCCTACCCTCTCGAACTACCCCCAAACGCAAAAACCACCCCCTTTTTCGATTTTTCGTTGTCAGGCATGCGAGGACTTGTTGAATCGGGTTTTTTTTAGAAAACTCAATATGTCCTATAAAATTTCACAGCCAGATATCCTAACGACCCACGATATCCTAACCACCCCCTCCCTCAATACCGAAACATGCAAAAAACATCCAAACATGCTAAAAATTGTCTCCTACCCCTAACCAACTAAAACTAAATGTATAAAACCTTTTCCCCATTTTTCGTGTTCAGGCATGCGAGGACTAGTTGGTTCGGGTTTTTTTGAGGAAACTCAATATGTCTTGTAAAATTTTGCAACTAGACATTCTAACGTGTTGAAACCACCCCCTCCCGCCCTCAATACCTAAACGATATATATGGGTTAAAGACTTACTGTACGCATACATAAATATGACTCAGAATTGGTATGAAGTTACAGAAGGTTCAGGATTGATACAAGGCACACCCCGATCCAACAAGTCCTCGCATGCTTGAAAAATGTGAAAAATGTGAAAAAGGTTTACGCATTCAGGGGTAGTTGGTTAAGGGTGGAGAGGCTAAATAATTTCAGTTCGTGTGAAAACGTGTGAAAAACAATTTTCAGCATGTTTGAATATTTTTTGCATGTTTCGGTATTGAGGGAGGGGGTGGGAGTGGGTCGTTAGAATATCTGGTTGCGAAATTTTACAGGACATATTGAGTTTCCTCAAAAAGAAACCTGATCCAACAAGTCCGCTCATGCCTGAAAACGAAAAATGGTAAAAATGGGTGGTTTTATGCATTTGGAGTAGTTGGATAGGGGTAGGAGGCTAAATAATATCAGCATCGTGTTCCCCGCCCTTCAAAATGTGTAGAAAACAATTTTCAGCACGTTTGGATGTTTTTTGCATGTTTCGGTATTGAGAGAGGGGGTGGTTTCAACCCCCGTGGGTCGTTAAGATATCTGGTTGCGAAATTTTACAGGACATATTGAGTTTCCTCAAAAAAAAACGATCCAACAAGTCCTCGCATGACTGACAACGAAAAATCGAAAAAAGAGATTTTGCGTTTAGGGGCGTTTAAGGGTAGTTAGGGGTAGTTCGCGCGACTATCACCATCGTGTTGACCGTCCTCGAAAATGGCACTTTCTTTGCAAGTTTCGTATGTTCTACTTTGCTAGTCCTCTCACAACAATATTTAGTCTGTCACTAAAAACGCATACATTTTCCGATGTATGGGAATATTCCCGCCTATGTCTCGTTTAAAAAAAAACAAGAACGTAGTTGAAAAGAACATGAAAATTATGGACCCATCACAATTATCTGCAGTTTCGCTAAAGTTTTCGAGGTCACTTTGCATGCGTCATTGTCTAATCACGTACATGATCAAGTTATATATAACCAACATGACTTTGTTCCCGGTAGATCCACTGAAACCCACCTTGTATGTATCACGCAATACATTTCCACGGAACTGGACACGAACAAGCAAATTGATATCATTTACACGGATTTTTCCAAGGCGTTCGACCGCCTGGATCACGGTATTCTATTAGAGAAATTGAGTAAGTTTGGGTTGTCAGTGATGCAATTAGATTTTTTCTCTGCATGTCTAGAGAACAGGTGTCAGTATGAATAATGCCGTGGTCACAGGTCGTTTGATGTTCTGGCCACTTCCAGCGTTCCCCAGGGTTCTGTACTGGACCCACTTATGTTTATTGTTTTCATAAACGATATTGTAGCCAATCTCAATGTAAAGAGGCTTTTATATGCTGATGATATTGCGTAATAGAAAACGTAAAATGACTGAAAATCTTCAGAATAACCTAGCCATGGTTAAAGATTGGTGCCTATCCAATCGCTTGCCTCTCAATATATACATATGTAACATATTCACCTTATCTAAAATGCGTAACTCCATCTATTACAACTATCACATAAATGGTCAAATTTTGCAGAGACCCGATACAGTAAAGGATCTTGGAGTTATATATCATAAGTGCCTTAGTTTTAAGGAGCATATTAATTTCATCATCGCGTCAGCTTTAAAAAGTTAGGCTTGTAGGCTTTATAATAAGAAACTACGAAGAGTTCAGCAATACTGATATTATGAAGTTGCTGTACTATTCATTTGTATATACGATCAAAATTGGAATACTGCTCATTGATATGGTCCCCAGGATATGCTATTTACATAAATAATGTTAAGAATGTTCAGCGCCGTTTTGTTAAGTATTTGTGCTTTGTTGAAGATGGTACCTACCCAATAACTGGATATTCGCAAAATATTATGCTCGACAAATTCACATGTTGGAAAATAGAAGAACAATGCATTCAATAGTCTTTTTTACAAAATTATGCACATGTTTGGAAAAAATAAATTTCCAAACCTAGTATAATAAGTCGGAATCGTGATACTTTCTATCTTCCTACCTCTCGGACTAATTTATTAAAATTTTCACCTTTATATCTCATGTGTAATAATTATATTCTACAGCTAAATCAGCTTGATATATTTAACTGTGACATTCGTTCAATTAAACATCTTAATTTATGAGTTATAGCCTTCTCTTTTTTTGTACTTCTCCTAAACTCATTCTTTATATCTCTATTTTATTATAATATTTTTATACCATTGCAATGTTTTATGTCGTGATAGTTTAGTGAGCTTAGTTAGTTTTTAGTTTATTATATTGTTTTCGTATGTTCTGTTGTAATGGTCCCTTCCTGCAATTGGTTGTATTGAAATAAATAAATTTCCAGTAAAATTCGAATTTTTAAATTTCAAGGTGGGTTTTAAATATTTTCTCATGCAACTACATCGGTATGTATGTAAAAAAATGCACTCTTTCAAATTGTCCGAGCAATTTTCCCAAAAGAAATGTGTACCCATTTTATCGAATATGTCCACTGCTTTACGAAAATATTTCAATTTCGATTATAAATTATGACAAACAATAAATTGAAGATGTTAAATAAATTCCAATAAAACGTTGAAAAACTTTATTTAAGATTTAGAGAAAGATAACTTGGCAATAAATTAACGTGTTATACAACTTAAAATAACAATATTAATAACAATGCAGCCTTTGTCGACCTCTATAATAAAAACCTACCCTTGCTCGCCGCGGGACGCCAACATCGGACAACAGTGACACAACATCTGCTCTAGGGCCCCGCAAATTATTATAAATGCCCCCATAATAAAACTGAATTAATTTATAACACAAGATCTATCAAAATTCTTTTTTAGTTATGCTTTCTTTATGTGGCTAATTTTTCGGTACCATGCTGATTTGTTATTATTTATTTCTGTTATTTCATTTATACTGGTGTAAAGCCAAAATTTGTGGAGAATTGTCTTATTATAGAAATGTCTTGCTAGAATTTGTCGGAAATATTACAAGGAGTTTTGGATTAAATCCTAGTCTCGGAAATCATTTGTATAAACAGAAGAATGTTCAAAATAGTGATTTCTTGGCGGATTTTCTTAAATAGCTCTGGTTATGAACAAAAAAACTGTTCATAATGAAATTGCGAATATAACTAGATGTGTCCGAACCTTTTCAATCAATTTTTTAAGTTCCATAAATAAAAGCAATTGAGATAGGCCATTTTTAAATAACTGATGATAACTTAAATAATAATACATATATTTTAATGAAATTTTAGAGGAATATGCCTTTAATAGAGCTAAATCGTCATACCAAATTTCATGTTGGCATGCTGATAACAACGCCTGAAAAACAAAAGCAAAGTCGAAAATTGAATCGTCGCTTGCATAAGTGCATCAAGTCGGACAACAATAGTACATTGTGTAAATAGTAAAAGCAATACTGTCCGGACGACGATGTAAATTGCGGGAATGTGCCTTTAATATGAGGTACACATACTATTTTTTCTGAAATCTCAATCAATATTATTATAAATACATAAAAATAAAAAAAACATACAAATATATACATATATAAAAAACAGTCCGGGAAAGTTAACTTTCACTGACTGTTTTCTGATAGTTGCTTGGCAACGGATTAAAATACTAGAATAGCGTATTTTGGGATTTGAAATTGCGCCGAAAATGTAGACTTTTTTTATATAGTAGTTTTTTTTGTTGTTTTCAGTGATATTAATTAATTTTTTTTTTAAACAAATGCATTTTACTCATCAATATTTTGCTCAAAAATAAAAATTATTGCATTTATAAGAAGTATATAAAGAGTGAAACAGCGTTTTATTCACGCCAACTGAGGACCGAGATATGATATTTTTTGTGTTTTGGCCATTTATAAACAAGATAAATGACATAATGACTTGAAAGTCGCACTCAACATTTGCTAATGTTTAAAAGTCTTCGCTGAGCATGTTACATTATTCTTTATCACAAACATAATAATAATTTTATATGTAGACTCATTCATACACTGCTTTCATACAGTAGTGAATAAATTCGATAAAAATACAAATTATTTTGGATAAATCGTTTGACCATGTCAATAGGTTCATATTGATATCTTTTAAATATTTTTGTCAAGTTTTCACAAAACTATGACGTCATCAATATTTTTTTCTTTAAATGGCAACCCCCCATTTTTTAAAACGAAAGGACCTCCCGTATCGGAACTTATGTTCAATTAAAATACTTGATATTATCTCTTAATTCAGTTTTGTTTTTTACTTGAATTGTTTTCTGCAATATTTCGTATTGTAGTTTTTCCCGTTTTGTATAAGTTAAATTGTAATATTATAATACGTTACCTAACCCTGTAAACAAAAACTATATAAACAACTAAAAATAACATAAACTCAATGGATCCATTTCTCAGAGATTACGATAATGAAATAATAACCACAAATGTGATCACTGATATAACAGAATTTAATCATATTTTCAATTTAACTAACTCAGAAAAGTCCTTCTCTATATATCACAACAATATTCGTAGTATCCAGAAAAATTTTCAGCAATTTGAAGTATATATATCTCAGTTCAATAATTTCTTCAGTTGCATAATCTTGACAGAAACCTGGAACATAACAGATAAAACTCTGTATAGTATAGATGGTTATGAGATTATACATAATAATAATAATAGACTCAACCAAAATGATGGTATATTAGTTTATGTAAAGCAGGAATTAACATATGATTGTAAGTTCATCAAAATAGGATTAATAAATGCAATAGATTTAGACATATCATTTGGTAATTTTAAAATAAAAACACTGGCGATTTATAGACCACCCTCTACATGTGTATATGACTTTATTGATAATCTCACAGATACTTTACAGATTTATAACTACAATTTAATTGATTATACATTTATCGTAGGCGATATTAATATAGACATTAGTAGTAGTAGTAATGCAGACTTTACCGAAGAGTACTTGAATTTATTAGCAGAAAAAGGTTTTGTTTCTATTATAAATAAAAATACAAGAGTTACTACTTCATCGTCTACCTGTATTGATCATATCTTTGTAAAAAATAAACCTGATTTCACAGTAGATATAATTCCAGCAATAATCAAGACCAACATTACAGATCACTACACAACTATAGTTCAAATCGCTAATGAAAAAATAAATTTAAATTACACACAAAATACAAAACAAACATTTAAAAAAGTCAATGAAAAGAAACTTCTAAATTTGATAAAAAACGAAGGTTGGGAAGATATATACAATTGTAATGACCCTGAAAAAGCCACACATTTGTTTTACTTAACATATGAACTCCTAGTGCAACAGTCAACAGATATCATACAGTATAAGCCGGTGAAGAAAAAGAAACCTTGGATTTCCAAGGGTCTAGTTACATCCATTAAAGAAAGAGACAAACTATTTCAAGATCATATTAAACATCCACTAGATGAAAACCGAAAACAAATATATATTAACTACAGAAATAAACTAAATGCTCTTATAAAAAAAACCAAAAATAAATATTTTAGTACTAGGATCGAAGAAAACAAAAATTGTTCGAAGAATCTTTGGAATATAGTAAAACAATTCACTAACAATTATAAAAAAAACGATAAAAAAATAACTAAAATTGTCACAGAGAACGGACTTGAAATAACTGACCCTAATCAGATAGCTAATACTTATAATACCTACTTTTCACAAATAGGAGAAAAGCTTGCCTCCAAAATACAGCAGGGGCCCATGTTAAAAAACAACGAAAGCCGAGGTGAAAAATTAAGTAAGTCTATTTTTCTGGAACTTACTGATAGCACTGAAATAAAAAATACTGTGTTAGAATTCCAAAATAATAAGGCTCCTGGTCCGGATGGCATAACAAATGAATTGTTAAAACTTACAATCGACCACATAGCTGCCCCGTTATGTTTTATTATCAATAAATGTATAGAATGCGGAAAAGTCCCTACGCACTTTAAAAAAGCTATAGTGAAGCCATTATATAAAGAAGGAGATAAGCATAATATTTCAAACTACCGCCCAATTTCTTTAATATCATCAATAGCAAAGATATTCGAAAAAATTATTAAAAAACGTCTAATTAGTTATTTGGAAAAAAATAAAATTATATCTGATTTACAGTTCGGTTTCCGTAAAAATATATCAACGCAAGATGCGATAGCTAAACTAACATCGTTAGTTTATAATGCTGTAGATGATAGAAAACCATGTTTAGGTGTTTTTGTGGATCTTGCAAAGGCCTTTGACACTGTCAGTCACAGGCTTTTGCTGGATAAACTGGATCATATTGGCATAAGAGGTAACGCGTTGAATTTATTTAGAAGTTACTTGGAAGGAAGAAAACAATTAGTAGAAATAAATCAAGTACGTAGTCACGAGGAAACGGTGTCCTATGGAGTACCACAGGGAACTGTGCTTGGTCCAGTCCTATTCACTATATATTTAAACCAATTACTTACTCTAAATTCAACTGGAACTATCATTTCATACGCAGATGACACGGTTATTCTTTATTATGGATCTACTTGGGCAGATGTAAGAGCGGAAGCGGAGAAAGATTTGAAAAATATAATGGATTGGTTTAATGCTAATCTGTTAACAGTTAATGTCACTAAAACGAAGGTTATTCCATTCACTTCTTTTGAAAAATATTTACCAGACTACACTAATATATCCGTAGGAACACAAAGTATCTCTATTGTTTTATCTATTAAATATCTTGGTATCTACATCGATTCATTTCTAAGGTGGGATGTTCACATAAAAAATGTTATCAACAAACTGCGAGGTATAATTCCTAAAATGTACCAATTACGACAAATTCTTCCTTTGAGTAAACTAAAGGTACTTTACTATGGCTTGGTTGAGTCTATTATACAATACGGTATAATTGGTTGGGGGGGTTTAAAGAAAACTTACTTGCTTCCTCTTGTGAAATTACATAAAAGAATATTGAAAGTTATGTATAATAAATCCTTAAGATACCCTTCCGAACAACTATACAAAGAACTAAATTTATTGGATATTAGACAACTATTTTCAAAAATTACATTAATATTCTTTTTTAATAACTCACAATACGTAACGGTGGTAAGTCATTTATATAATACTAGAGCCAACGAAGCAGCTAATCTATTTTTACCTAGGGCTCAAAAAACGATTGGTCAAAGGTGTTTCACCTATATTGGTCCGAGGTTATATAATATTCTGCCGGATTTCTGTAAACATTTAAATGTTAAACATCTTTACAAAAAATACGTAAAAAACTGGATTGCTTCTTGTAATCGAAATATTTTTCATAATATTATTGATCCTTCTTAAACTATTGTATTTCATTCTATAATTTTATTCTATAATTAATTTTTTTTTTTTTTAATTCTAGTTGATAATGAATCTGTTGGGTAACGAATTATGTTATATATATATATATAAAAATGTGTGTATGTAATGTTGTGTATATGTGTATACAGAATGTATATGTGTGCATTTGTATGCATAGGTGAGTATATGACTTATCGTGCATATATCCTAATATAAATTTGTTTATGTATTATATTTATGATAGTATTTATGTACTAAATCCGCCTAATAAATGTTCCATTCCTTTGCTGCAACGCTATACTTAGAGGGCTTTTCCTAAAGGGGGAGTTGCAGTGCAGGAATGGGAACGATACCCCTAGACGCCCATAGACAGGTCCAACAGGACCTAAATGGGCTTCCTCCGGTATATTTATTTGCGTATTATGTTATGTTCTACTTAAAAATGTACTCTTTGTATTTCATAGTGAATAAATATATATTATTATTATTATTATTATTATTATTATGTAAAAAGAGGTTTCAGTCAAATGTCATGGAGTATGTCGTACTTCAAACGATGGTGATTAAAACTTTTAATGGGTTTCAAGGGTTTCCAAGATATTTAAGTATAAAGTTTGAAAAATGCAGCTGGCAGGGGCAGTAGCTACAACTCTATAAAGATGGCGTCCAAAAAGCGATTTTCAGATAATACTCAGCAACTAGATCTAACTTTAATCTAAAAATAATAATTCACTACAATGTATTTTGACAGTTTCAAACAATTATGTCATTGTTATGAAAAGCCTACTTTCTTTATCTATAGAGCTTTATTTATAGAGCTGTAGCTTCCTTACGAAGAATTTTAAGGCATACCTTTATTAGAACTTTTATGCTTGAAATTGCCCACCTTCTGAATGTTCTTACGTACCCAGTATACTTGGTGGAAACTTATTACTCCTGCCAGCTGTATTTTTCAAACTTTATACTTAAATATCTGGGAAACCTTTGACTTTAGGAGGTTGGGCCCATTGAGACTTTTAATCAGCATGGTTTGAAGTACAACATACTCCAGTTTTATGAAATTTGACAGAAACCACTTTTTACATAGGTTCAGATACGGGATCCTTTGATTTTTTATACAATATGGTAAATATTGATGTATGTGGAAAGGACTCCTACTGAAATTGTCTGTATTTTTTTATATGTTGCACATTCTGATTAAAAGTCCCAATGGGTGCAAGATTAAAAATTTTAAAATATGGGAGGTCAATGGTAGATAACGCGGCCATTTAAGAATTTTGGACCTGACTGCATTTTTTATATATTGCAGTTTATGACCTCCTAATCAAAAGACCCAATGGATGCAAAACTGGAAAATGGACAGATTTTAAAATATGGGAGGTTAAATGTCGATAATGCGGCCACTTACGGATCGCCTGTATGATGGCGCATATGCACTCGCATTCGGCCCTAATAGGGCCACAGCAATCTTGGTAGGGTCATAGCAAGGTCAAAATGATTTTCTTCATGGAATCACTTAAACCTGATGACGTCAATAGAAAAATTGTCGATTTTTACATGGAATGTATCATACATTCCATTCCATTTTCTGACAGGATCATACTTAGGTCAACTTGACCCACATGTGAAATAAAAAACCGCTGCCTAAGGAATCACTACTTTCACATCCAAATTTCCGGTGGGGGTTGCACTGGGAGTGGCTGATGAAAAAAAAGAGGTCCTTTGTTCTTGTACACACTCCAAATTACAATTTCATTATTTTTATCCCCTTTAATAATGAAAAATGTTTTGAGGCCCTTTGTTCTTGTACACACACAATGGGCTCATTTAACACTTTTTTTTAATTTGATTATCAGAAAGATATCATTTTAAGACCCTGTGCAAAAAACTAGAATTTTGTGAGACCTATAAATCGTCTAAAAAAAATCATAAAAATGGACCGCACCCACTTTGTCGAGTATCGGCCGTGACCTCATTTGATAGGAACCCGCTAGCCGAAGCGGCTAGCTGCAGCGCATTATTATAGTTTCACAATATTACAAGTCGTTAACTCAAGCAGTGTGTTTTGCAACTTATGCGTGTTTGTGAAGAATTTCAGTTTATCAACTATTTTCACCGATTTATATTACTATTCTCTGACGTCACGATGTTGGTCGCACCGCGCTTCCAATTCCCTCTTTAAAAGTCGTATATTTCGAAAACCACATATCAGATTCATCTGAAATTTTCAATATCGTCGAATTTTAAGTAATGTTTTATCCACAAGAAGTAACAACTATAAAATTCATTAAATGAGCCCATTGTATGGACTCTTGCCCGCTTACTTTACTTAATTACCTCCATTTACCCCCAATCAGAATTCAGATCAAAATATAATCTAATTTCAAATCGCGCTATAATGGTTCAGCACAACCCAATAACCAGTACATGACCTACTAACCAATAAAGCGGCTTATGTGGGATATGGCCTTTATCGCTAGTCATACTGCTTTTACATTTTCCAATTTTGAAGCTTTTAAATGCATACAGTTGCCTATTATTTATTATGTTCCTAATTAATCTTATGTTGTTGATATCCCATAACTGTTATGCTGGGCTGGGCAACACTAAATTTTTCAGTTTTTCCATTTTCAAGATGGGTCATATTATGCTCCTTGAATCTAGTGTACTACGACGTTTCTCTAGTCCAACGTTCTTCAAATTATAATCCTTACAACTGATTTCATAAATCCCATACTTTTCGTTTGACTCATTTTAATACTCTAAATAACCAAAGGTGAATTAGGAATGTAATGAATTAAAGACATCAAGAAGCTTTATAGTCCAATCAATTAATGCTCAAAAGGAGATTGTAGAGAACATTGCGGGGTGGAAAGTTTTTCTCTTCAGAAATGTGTCGGGGATAGTTAGGGGCAAACATACTAAAAGGCCCCGCCCTTAGCCCCGCCGCTTCAAAGGGGGAGGGCGGGGGGTGGAAAGGTCCCTTTTTTCGATTCCATGCATTTTTTAGACTTTTTAACATTCAATATGTTTTTATTTTTTCAGCATATTTTGGTATCGCCGGTGGCTTTGCCTTTGTAGCAGTTTTTCTGGTCATAAGTAGATCCTAATTTGTTCTATACTTCAGTTAAATTTGATTCAAATCGGAAACAAAATAAAAAAGTTATAAGTGAGTCACACTGTATATTTAAGGAAATGTTATAGATTGCGACAAAATATTACGTTAATACGTCGAGTGTTGTAAAATAAAGATTGTTTTATGACTGTGATTTATTGGCAGACCCCGCTTTGATAGAAAAATTCCATGTAACTAATTAATTAATTTATTAATTATCGATTTTCATTGGCGGATATCTCGGTAAAGATAACACATAGGAAGAAAATTAATATTAGACATTCTTGTAGGAAATTTAATTATGTTTAATTTTGCATAGATTACCTTTTTCCGTACGACGCATCGTTTCCGAGTTACAAGGGAAGAATCGAAAATAGGGACCTTTCCACACCCCACACCCCCTCTCCCCCCTGAAGCGGAGGGGCTAGGGGCGGGGATTTTTAGTATGTTTACCTCCTAACTACCCCCAATACATTTCTGAAGAGGAAAATTTTCCTCCCCACAATGCTCTCTACAACTCTTTTGTTGACTGAACTATTAGAGGTTGTAAAAACAGTATACACAGTGACAAAGGCCTTATCCCAAATATTCCGCTTTATTGGTAGTAGGTGGTGGTTTTTCGAGTCGAGACAGAGTGTAGATAGGACTGACGGGATTGGCTGAATTCGTTGAACCATGACATTTTTTTTTAAGAGGAGGGGGTAACCCCCTCATGGGCTTCCAATGAAGCGTCAGACTCTTACTGACCAAAGCCCCCTCCTCCCGGGCTTGCCTGTATACTACCTGGGGGCACTGCAGCCTCCTGGGCTTATTGTGCTCACCCTGTATAGCCCTAGCAACTGTTGTTTCAACCATGACATTAGTTTGGTATAGATAAAATGCATTCTTAAATTTGCTTCAGTTATATGTCCATATGGTTGGTGAAACATGCATCGAGTATAGTATTCGAGTATTGGTAGAACTATTTCATTCCCAATAATTCCGACTTACAATTTGTGAATTCCGAGTTAGAAAAAAATATATGAATAACATGGCCTTTCTACGCTTTCGTAAAATTCTCATATTTTGTTGAAATTCAGTACCTAAGGGTATTTTTTGATTCTGAACAACTTTTCTTAATATATTTTTGCTGTATCTCTAACGCTAAGTAAAATACAGAAAGATTTAATTTTTAAGTGGACACAGTGGGTTGGTGTGACAATAGAAAATATATTGAAAATCATGAAAAGATTCGCCTTGAAGAATTTCATAGCTGAGAATAATTTGAAATCGATTGGTCGAATAATAACTGAAATATCAAAGTGTGTCCACTTCAGATGGAACACACTGTATTATATCTGTTTTTGTTTCCTATATTATTGTGTGCTATTTATATTATAGCATAATAATATACTGTATCTATATTATTGTTATTATCATTATTATTAAAAAAAATTGCGACGGACAATAAGTTCCTATTGAACTAACACCACTATTACAGTCTTCAGTCTTGAAGAAATTGAAAGAAAGAAACTGGCTCTGCAAATCATCCGTCCACATAATTATTACCCTTGACGTCTACATCGATCCACAAACTTCGAAAATCTTCTTTACACCCAATTTCACGGTAAACAATTCTGCGGCACACATATTTCACAAATACAACAACAAGAGCTGAGTAACGCGTCCACTATACGGGGGGTCCGTTTTGTCAACATAGGGGGTTGGAAACTTTTGACTTTAAACAAAACACCAGCAAATGCAATAATACAAAAGTCCTAAAAGCTTGTTTGGGGGTCCGCGTGGGGGGTCTTAATGTGGAGCAACTGTCTTGTAGAGTTGAAAAAAAGACCGACGGGGCACGAGTCTAAAAGGGCCCACATGGTTAGTTCTTGTATTCGGTGTGGTGTACGAGCATATGCAAGCTTCTACGGAGTCTGCAATTTGTTGGATTATTGTTAGCCTCTAATTGGCGGTTATAGAATTAGAAAGGCTTTTTTGGTTTACGAAATGGCAATGTAAGGTATTTGAATAGTGCATGGTGGGTACTTAAATGAGAGTGGCAACGATTCGCACTAATATTTTTTACATTCATTTTATGAAAATGGTATCTATAATTATTATTAAAAAAAATAGAACATGCCGGCAACAACTTGATCATACTTGCATACCTACTTGTCTTTCTAAAATATATCTTATGCTAATAGTATCACTAGAGGTTTTTTTTTAACTTCGGAATAATGTCGTATGAATCAGATTTCGTTTCTTTTTTTTTGACAATTTAATAGTAATTGCATAACAGACAAGTTTCTATATTATGCGGGGCTTGCTAATTTATAAGGGATGGCACTAAAAAAAACCATTGAAGCTAAAGAAGAAACCAATTTTAAGAAGAAAACGCTTTATGCAACTTTTCGCATAAACTGATAGTCTTCAACTTATAACGAATTGAAAATTGTAATTTTTAGCTTGTTTTTTTTTTAAGGGAACTTAGCTCATGTAACCGAATTCTAGCTTGAAAATAGACATATTTCAAAATGATTTTCGTCAAATAACTCGAAAAGTATTACATTTATTTAAAAAATGCTAGAGAAAAATAAGAAAGCTACTAAACTGAGGATGAAGTTCGTTTTTTTCTAATTCCTCTAAAATTAATGGATCTGTCGATCTGGAAGTATGAAAATAACATTTATAAGACGAAGTATTTAGTTTAAGTATTAAATATCTCAGAAACTCAAAAATGATAACTGCCAAAAGAATATGTTAATTAAGCATTCAAATGACTGCTTGACTGTCTCTATAGCATAAAAAGCAAAGAATTTATAACAGAAACAATGTGTTTACTCATATTTTTTTCATCCGCTTGCAGCATTAGTAAAAATTGCATTTTAAACCATAAAGGGATTTTCGAAAAACGTAATTTCTCTTTGTCCAGACTGTAGTGTTTTAAAATAGATAGTTTTAAAATTATGGTAAGAAATATTCGTTGCCATTTCATGTACTTATGGATGTTGATCAATAAATATAAACACAATACACATAGTAGACAATCCTCAAAGTTAAAATCCAGGCTCTCTGGAACACACAGTTGAAAATATGTGGTCAATATTCATTCATTACCTACCGACGTTGCTAGTGCCAGAAGTGGGGATCGAACCTAGTACACGATAGCCCAAATGTGCTCACTACTAACTCGCTTTCGTTCGCTGCTCGGTAATTTATAATAATAATAATAATAATAATAATAATAATAATAACGTTTATTGTGAACATTGAGACGTACACAAATGGGAGATAGTTCGGCATAGCCGCTCTTCCACTTTCCCATAAAGAATAATAATATTCGTTACTTAATTAATTACACTTAACTATGCATTTATAAAATGCACTAGATTAATATTAAAACGTACAAAATATTAATTAGTTTATATAAATACTTACACTAAATACAATAATTTTATCCAATAATGAAAAACAATGCTTGTTACTTAGTTAATTACTTACTGACTTATTTACACTTAAAAAAAAATATTTATAAAAAAAAATAGTATTAAATTGTACAAAACAAATAGTTTATCAATGTGCACCAAATTTAATAAATGTTATATTTATGTAGTTTATACACTTATATCATTCTCTAAGAATAACAGTTTCGACTCTTTCTTAAATGTACCTATCGACTTATCTAAAAATTGTAGGACATAATTTAATATTGTTGGTGCGGTGTATGCAAAGCTCCCCTCAAATTTCGCAGTTCTATGTCTAGGTGTGGTATAACAACTATCCACTCTAACATTCACATCGTGTATATCTGATCTTAATATTAACAAATCTGAGAGATATTGTGGTTGTTTATTTTTAACAAGTTTGTACAAAAAGATACTATAAAGGTAATTAGTACGCTGCTTAACATTCAATTCACCTAAATTTTGCAAGTATGGTGTTACATGCTCACCATATGGTATTTTACAAACAAATCTTAAGCAAGCGTTTTGTATTTTCTGTATTTTATATTTATTGTACTCTGTTAGCTGAAAGTAATATACTGAACTGCAATATTCGATTCTTGGATAAATAATTGATTTTACTAGTTTTAGTTTTGTTTTTTCCTCTATTTCATGTTTCAACTTGTAAATTGATTTTAATGTAGCATATGAGCTTCTGAATATATTACTAGTGTGGTGATCAAAGCTAAGATTCTCGTCTATTGTTACTCCTAAACTTTTAGCTTTATTTACCCACTGTATTTTAGTATTATTTGCTGTGATATCAAAATTATCTAGATGGAGATTAGACCTTATCCTTTCATTTCCGACGCAAAGTGCTTGTGATTTTTTTGGATTAAGTTTAAGTCCATTTTTGTTGCACCATGTACAAATACGATTTAAATTTTCATTTACATCTTTCACTAAATTTGGAAATTCATCGAGTTTTGACGACTTATATAATTGGATATCATCTGCATACAAGTGCAAGTGGCAACCTGAGGCAACATCTGGAAGATCAAACGTAAATACTGAAAACAAAATAGGCCCCAGTACACTGCCTTGAGGTACACCACTTAACACCTGCTGCATGGACGAGAAATTATCTGTACCTATTTTAACAAATTGTTTTCTATTTCTCAAATAATCTCCAAACCATTGCAAAGCAATATTCTCCACTCCAATATATTTTAATTTCGCAATCAGTAAATTTGTATTGACCAGATCAAAAGCTTTGCTCTGATTAAGTAAAATGAGAACAGTAAGCATGGAATTATCCATTGCACCGCCAATATCATTTACAACCTTTAATATTGCTGTATTGGTACTATGCTTTTGTCGAAACCCTGATTAAATTGAAGGAAGAATGTTAAAATTTTCTAGATAAATTTTAAACTGAAAACTTACAATTTTTTCCATAACTTTAGATAAGGAGGGTAAAATATTTATAGGACGTAGGTCGTCACATGTTAGAGGCCTATTATTTTTTTGAATCGGTAGCACGGCTGCTGTTTTCCATATGTTCGGAACTGTACCGGTGTTTAAAGAATAATTGACCAGATGAGTTAAAATATGTATGCAGTACGGCAAAATCATTTTTAACATCTCAGCATTAATATTATCCACTCCATACGCTCTTGATTTTATTGATGAAATCGCTCTACAAATATCGCTTTCTGTTACCTCATTAAATTGAAAACTTGAATTGTTTATTTTGTTATTTTCATAAAGCTCTAACAAGTCTTCGTCAACAGCTGTACTTCCAGCGATATTTAAGAAATGATCATTCAGCAGTTGTGAATTTTGCAGGCATTCAGGCAAATCTTTTTTATTTTTTAAATCTCCGACACCCATATCCCTAAAAGTTTTCCAGATATCACGCGGATTTTTTTCATTTCTTTTTAATATACAATTATAATATGCTTTCTTTTCTCGACGAATAGCACTATTGACATAATTTCTTAAATCTATATAATAAGCTCGATCTCTCTCTATTTTTGTCTGTAAATATTTTTTATGCGCTTTGTTTTTTGTCTTGATCATTTCTTTAATATTATAAGTAATATAGGGCGGATTATGTTTTCTAGGTTTAACTAATATTAACGGTGCATGCTTGTCAAACAGTTCCGTTATATAATAATGGCAAGCGAATTTTTCCAAAAGTGGCAAAATATAATCAAACCGAATATTTAGGTTAGGTTATGCAAGCACCATAAACCATATAGATCTTACTTGTGTTTGTTGCTCAAAGGGTCTAAAATAGGTTTTAAGGTAGTCTGTCAGTTTTAAGAAACATATTAACTACAATAGAACTCAAAATATACTTCCACGCACAAGAATGAATCAGTGTACTTAAAGAGCAATTGATAATTAATAAGAACGCAAGGCAAAATATGCAGGGGCGGCTTAAGGGCCGGGCGACTGCCCGGGGCGCCGGCTCGGAGGGGCGCCAAATTGAGGGCAAAAATTCTTATTTTTTTTTTTAATATACTTTTTTTTAAATTAATAATAGTTTTCGTTGGAAAATAATATCAAATAATAGAATCTATATCAGTTTAAGCTGTAATAATGCAGAACAGTTGAATAACATTAAAACTGAATAAATAATTCAAAAATGTAAGGCAAATATGTTTGTTTAGCTATGAGACACCTCACTACTCAGACCTCAAGCTCCCTGTCCTATTATTGATTGACACGGAGTTGATCATTAAAGATTTTGCATAATTAAAGGCAGGCAACGTGCACTTTTCATTCAGAAAAAATCAAAAAATTGTTATACCTACCAACATTAGTTGCATGCATTTCATATCTTCATAATTTACAGTTTATAAATAAATAAATGGCAATTTGTTTTGTATGAAATATTAAAACAATAAAAGGGAACCTTCCTCTAAGTAAACTGGTGTCGGGGTCGTCTCATTATAATAGCGTTCAGATGGTGTTGACAAAAAAAATTATACTTATTACAAATTAATTATTATTAATATAATATGTTGTAAATGCATATTGATGAGCAAACATAAATTACTTGAGAATAATGTATGGAAATGCAACGACAACATCTTTTTATTTCTAGTGATATGAAAATATTTTTTTACAAGAATTTTTATAAATATGTAAAGATAAAAAGTTAGGGGTAAAATATTGATAGCCACCTCCTCCTAAAACTACCCCTTAAGCAGAGGAGAGGGTTTGACTGGTACTATGTAAATTAATGCCCATATCTAAATTTAAAATATGACAATTTTAAAGCGATCGGAAGATATTGCCGAAAAACTCATATTTATAATACCCTTTTAAGGGGGTATAATTTCCTTATAGTCGGAGAGCAGCCAATCTGTAGGAAGCATTTTAAAAGTAGTCTATACAACTCGCGAACACCCACCTAAACAACAGATGATGTTATGTAAAATGATCTTCTGGATTTGATTTTTGAGTTCGCCCGTTAATTTGAGATTGCCAAATCGGTCAATTCGCAATTTTTTTGAAAAATTTTAAAATTATGTGTTAATTTTTGTTTTGCACATAACACACCATATCTTTTTTATTTTAATTTCGATTTAGACCAATATTTTACACATTATCCCTCCAATATTTTTGGACAGGCTGACGGCAAAGAATATAGTGTAACTAATAATATAGTGCCTAAAAAAAATATAATTACCCTCTATTGTCGCGGTTTTTTAAAATTTGCATTGAAAAATACCTGATCGAGGTAACTTTTTTATTTTTAAAGAGAGAGTTATAGTATAAACGAGAAAAATGTTCCATATACTTTAAACAAGCTTTTTTATAAAGAGATTTTTTTGAAATTCGGCTCATGTAACGAGATGACGCTGTTGAATGCGGCCGCGCAACTCGTCCGCATTAATTTAAAGCATAACTTCTGTTAACGTCGCCCATCTGTGGTGTCGTTAAGCGATCAAGTGAGTCTACGGATTATTTAGTTTCTATTTGCAATTAAATGTTATAAAATTATGTAGATAATCTCGAAATATACACATTAATAAATATATTTTCATTAATTATAACAGCAAGTGGGTACTAAAGATTACATTTTCCTTCGCATAAACAAGCACGTTTGCTTTGCTACACTTGCAGCTTGTAGTACAATTATATAATTTACATTTACAAAATGGAGTTAACTCAATAAAATTGGGTTTTGGGCTTTTTGAAATCATCTTTGGAAATAAGATTTCCTCCTTTAGGTACCATCCAAAATCTAAAACATTTGGAATTCTGGACTTAGTTTGGTAAGCTGTCTTGTAAATAGCACATTGCAGAAATGTCCTTTTTATTTGTATTCTCTGTACTAGGATTTACAATTTCTGATTTTCTTTTATAAGCAGTTCGGGTATACGATCTTCTACATTGTGCATGATAAACTGGATTTAGTGATAAAAATAAATTTTTCTGTTCTAAATATTGTTTTAGAGCCACAGAAATGTCATCGGATGTTGCATTTGATCGGTACATTTCTAAAACCGTAAATATCGCTCGCAGACAAAAAATTTTCATACCATTGTGTTAGTGAACCAATTCTGAACAACTTTCAAAATGTCCGTCTGTCTGTCCGTCCATCACGTTTCTTGTAAGCACGATAACTGAAGAAAGAAAATTCCGATTGTACTGAAATTTGGACAGTAAATTAGTGTTAGCTAGAGGAAGAACCATATTTGAACAAAATCGATCGGTAAATAAAAATGTTATTACTTAATGATTTAAATTTGAAAATTTTTTTTTTAATTTTTATGTTTTTGTAATTGAATAGAAATCTGGTGAAATGATATTTCATTTTAATATCTAAATATTTATATATTTTACAAATATACATTTCATAATGTAATATATAACCGTGAAAATATGATTTTAGCTCGTGTATTATAATGTAAAAATTTACATTCTTTTACGTGTAAGGTGGTGGTGTAGTTCTTTTGACTCGGAATCGAAACCCAAATGTACTATAAAATAAAAAATGTCTAAAAGTAACATTATTTACAAAAAACTGCGAAAAGTATCCTATTGAATGTATAACAATTATATAAAAAGCCAGTGAACAGGCGAAGAGTACGTTTTTAGCTTGTTTCCTTTGATTTCCTATCCGAATAATTATGCCAAACTATGTGTTTATAACGCACTAAATATAAGGACTGAGACAAGAAGCACTTTCAACTTAACGTAAATGGACACTGGAAAATAATAATCACCCGGCACGTGTCTGCGTTTAGCTCTAGATGCGATTGCGGCCGATTCATAGTAGCGCGCATTCGTTCGGACGCTGAAACAATCAATGAATATTTCGATAAGGGAGCAAAATTGCAAAAAAAACTTCTTATAAAAGATTTTATTTAGTTCATTCGGAACATTTTCTTCGGTTATAGTAGGCACCTAACTTTAAAAATAAAAAAGATACCTCGATCGGACATTTTACTCTGCAAATTTTAAAGATTTTGCGTCAAAGAAAAGATATTATTTTTTTTTTGCCAACTAATTATTTTTTAGGTAAAGTTTTTTACTTTCAACATATCAAAGAATAGTTAGAGAATATTATGTAAAAAAATTAAAAAATTCTGAAATAAAATAAAAAATATATGATGTGTTATATGAAAAACGAAAAATAACACATAATTTTTATTTTTTTTAGAAAATTGCCAATTTGGTCATTTTGGCAATCTCAAATCAATGGGCGAATTCAAAAATCAAGTTTAGCAGGTTCTTTTACATCAGATTACCTATTTTTTAGGTGGGTGTTCGCGAGTTGTATAGAGGGTGTCGAATTCAGAGGGTCTGGTCTTCCACTATTATAGTAGTAGTATTTAGAGTACCTTTATTTTTGGATGTACTATCAGCCACATAAATATCCCGAGACAATTTTGGACCACCGTGTACACACACAAAAAAAGTATTCTTGTTTTGAATGTACCTATTTGTTCAGGAATTTGCTCAAAAGAACAGATTTTCCTTGGATTGAAACAATATATTTATCGAAATCTTGATAAATTTCTTTAATTTGAGATGAAGATAATCAAATCAAAACATTCGCATTCTAAATATAAAATTATGCATAATTTTAACTTAAAAAATGCATTACTCTTGGAATAAATATTGTATACATTTGAAACAAGAATATAATTCTTCTTTTGAATATATACATACGATTAAAAAATTGACAATATCATATATTTAACTTAAATGGAGTATAATCAACTAGAGACATCCATATTCTTCGTTGAAAGCTGTACATAGTTTTAAGTTAAAAATATATTAGCCTTAGAATAAACATTACATTATATTTGAAATAAATAGTAGAATTCTTTGTTTCTTTATATGTATTTATTGAAAAATTTAAAAAAAGTAACTGCTTAACTTGAGAGGAGTATATTCAAACCGAAACATTTATGTTCTAAATATAAAACTATGCATCATTTCAGCTAAAAAATACTTTACTTTTGGAACAAATATAATATAAATTTGAAAAAAAAAATTAACTCAAACAGAGTATGGTGAAGCCATTTCCAAGTTCACGGTAAATGTTGGTAGATGGATCTGCTTACAATTTGCTGACTTAGTCCTATCACAGGAGAGTATGGAGTATGGAATTAGCAGGAGGGTGGTCAAAAACCACAGCACTTAGGCCCCATTGGACCCCTTGTACATCCTCCCTCTAGGCAGACACTCGCCTAGGCCTTCAACCAACCTAATCTTTCGAAGTAGGTGGTGATGTTGCCTAGGGGCATCTCCCTTACATTGGCCAAGGTAGGCCAACGCTCTCCCAAGATGAATTCTCTGATCGATGAGACGGCTGAACAGTCACAGAGTACGTGTTGAACCGTCTCATCTTCTTGTTCACAACCTCTGCAAAGAGGTGTTTCGCTTAATCTCATATTGTATAGATGTTTCCTTAGCGGACAGTGTCCAGTCTGGATTCCTGTTATATATAAAACGTAGATTCCTTCTGGTCATTGCCAGGTAGTCCATTGCTGTTTTCTTGTTGGGATACGTGAGTAGTTCCCTAGCGAGCTGACAGCTGCTTGTTTCATCCCACAGCTTCTTAAATTCGTTGTGGGTGTTCTTCTTAATTAATTGTATTGTCGCCGTAATCGGTAACAAACTGGCCGGGCCTGGTCCAAAGATAAGTTGGCCTGCTGCCTTCTTGGCCAGCTTGTCGGCTTTTTTGTTGCCACTGCACTGTGCGTGTCCTTTCACCCACATACCGAGATGTTGTTCGTACTGGAGGCACCCACAAGTGCTTGATGACATTCCCATACTGCTCCTGTGGTTATTTTGTAACTTCTCAGGGCTAGTAGTGATTGTCTACAGTCTGTGTAGATCCTGATTGTTTTGCCCGTAGTTTGTCTGCGGACAATCTCTTTTGCGGCTATGGTTATGCCCGCCAGTTCAGTTTGTACTATGCTGGCTCGCTCATCCATAGTCCATTTATATTGGATTTGCAGGCTTCTGGAATAAATTCCACATCCTGCCCCCTCCTTCTTCCTTGATCCATCTGTGAAAATGTTTATCACACCTTCACCAGCGGTCTCGTTTTCACTATTTATCTGTATTGTGTAGGGTCTGTCAAAGACAAATCGGGGAGAGATACCATCTGTGCATGCCTGTAGAAGAGGCGTCTTCCTGACAGCCTCATTCCACCGGCGACTTCTGGTCTCCCCACAGCCTACATTTGGTTGTAGGCCAACGGACTTGAGGCGTGCCAGTGTTATTAAGGCCACTTCTCCTAGATATAGATCCAGTGGTGGCAGACACAGCATTACCTCCATTGCTCTCATTGGCGTTGTTCGCATAGCTCCTGTTATGCTTAGGCAGGCAACTCTCTGCACTTGGCTGAGCTTGGCTCTCGCTGTAGTCTGTTTACTCTTAGGCCACCAGACCCCACAGCTCCATAGGTGATCATTGGTCTTATGATGGCAGTGTATATCCACATGACCACTTTGGGTTTCATTCCCCAGGTTTTCCCCACGGTCCTGCGACACTGCTCATAAGAAATGTAAGCCTTTTTTAGTCTTCTGTCTAAGTGAAGATTCCATGTTAGTTTGGCGTCAAAGGTTACCCCAAGGTATTTCACTTCTGATGCGAAACTTAGTGTTGTGTCCAGGAGAACTGGTGCTTTCAGTGCTCCTGGCTTCCTTTTTCTTGTGAAAAGAACCATCTCCGTCTTCCTGGGATTAACAGACAGCGAGTGTTCTCTGCACCATTTTTCAATTATTCTTAGAGCCCCCTGCATCCTTTCACAGAGGACTCCTTCAAATTTTCCTATCACAGGAGAGTGTTCACTCGGAAATTCGTAGAGGCAATAAAAATATAAATGCTCCACCGCAATATCATCCTTTCTTGAATCATCAGGTGTCAGATGGTGAACTAGTGATGGGCGATATTGTGATTTTTCAATCACAACGTAAATCGCTAATGTGATTTTCTTATATCAGTGAATTTAAAACGTGATGTGATCACGACTTTCATAATATGACGTACGGGAGAAATTGTTATTTATTATATTGGTCTTGGTTGAACCACGGCAAGGGAACGAAATACGGAAGGAATGTCGTGATCACGTCACGCTTTTCTGCTAACTTTACTAACAGTCGTTACCTGTGATTTCTTAATATCAGTGATTAAATCACAGTTCGTGATATATCGCCCATCACTATGATGAACGAATAGCTAAATAAGTTTTTTTTTTTTTTCGTAAAATGCAATTATATTAAAAAAATCAAAATCATCAAAGTAAGCGTATGTTCTTGAAATTTTGCATAAGACTATAACTTTTTAATCCAAATAACTTTCCTTAATAACATTTTGCCGTATCTGTTACAGAAAAGGTACTTTAACTAACATGAAATTCGTTTTTGCTTAACTGTCATGGCCTACATGATTTTAAAAAACAAAAGTACACCCAAAATTACTTTTTAGATAAGCAAGAGTGAACCTCCAAATATGAAAAAATAATTCGAAAATTCTTTGTCCATTTCACCTACAGCGAACTCAATCGGAGGACACACTGTATATAAAAATCAATATATTCTTGAATCAAAACATTTTTTTTGTGTGCTATTGACGTAGATTCCTCAGAAATAAGCTTTTAGAATATCTTATGGAATATTTTAAAACAAAAATTTTTACTTGAAAATGCTATAATGAAAAATAAAATGATTTCTTGCCGGCACTGTTTAGGTGTTGGAATAGATTGGACAAATATAACATAATACAGATGCACCTCCAGAGTTATACATTTCAATTTTTATTGTTCATGTAGGTATATTTTTAATTAATTATATAACACTCGTCCTCACCGGCACCTTTGATGAACGGCCGTCGAAACGTGACCCCCCGATGACACAATCGTTAATAAATAATAGAAACAAGAAACAACTGTTCATCCTTTAATGATTTGCACATTCGTATCATTATCAACTGTATTATTACCATATACGCCATTCACACGAAATTACTCCTAAATTCAATCCTTTGTCGGCCTGTAATTGGTTACCAAGTCAAAACGTTTCGAAATTATATATAAATTCTCACACAATAATATTTTGATCATTTGTATATGTATCATTTATTATTCCCACTGTCGCTTTTGTTACTTTTGTAGCACTTTATTAACGCCGCCCGGTTTTTTGTGTACACGAAATGACATTACATTAATAGTTAATTATAAGATAATGATTAATTTAAAAAATGAAAATAATAGTACAGCGTACTAAGACGAAAAACCGCTGCCTAAGGAATCACTACTTCCACATCAAGACTTCCTATCTAAATCTCTTACAACGAAAATACTATATTTGTACTCCACTAAGTGGAAATAATTGTTTATGGAACTTTAATAGTATAATATTTGGAATCGTGTACCCCAAAAACCCATAAAATGAAATGCCCCATCAGTAGTAGGGGTGGTGATTCTTGATAACTGGTTCCTGTATACACACTAAATCACAATATTTTTTCACCCCCTTCAATAATGGGGTGGGGGTTGTAATGGAGGTCGCTATTGCCAAAAATATTTTTGAGACCTTAGCTCCTCTTATATTTACTAAATACCAATTTCATGCACTCCTAATTGCTTGATTTACCTATTTGCCTATTTACCCCCATTTACCTTCAACTCTGCAACGGAATAAGATCGATATATAATCTAGTTCCAGATCTCGTTAAAATACATACGTGTGCCATATTTTTAAGTTAATATCTTAATCGGTTCCAGAGTAATCGTGAGCATCAAAAAGATACAAGACTAACAGACAGACCGACGCGATAGACAAATTTATTTTATTCAAACTTAAAATATTGAGGTTCCATAACATTCTAAGCCTATTCGTACAATGAAAGTTTTCAAAAATTTTTCTTGCGTTAGTGTACTTCAACTGGATGTAGAAGTAATACGCAGAAAATAGCATGACAAAGATATAAAAAATCATTCTGTGCCGTGGACTACAGGATAGAAGTAGAGCCTCTATGTCAAGCGTTTTCCTCAATAAAACCTACTACGCATCCATACTACCCGAGGTAACCCACTGTTTATCCAATTTATTAGAGGAAAGCCACTACGCATTCATACTTCTTGAAGAAGCTGCGCATCCATTTTACTCGAGAAAATCCACTGCGCATCCATACCACTTGAGGTAACCTACTGCGCATCAATGGTATTCAAGGAAAGCCACTGCGCATCCATAATACTCGGGGAAACCTACTGCGCATCCATACTACTTGAGGTAACCTACTGCGCATCTATAGTATTCTAGAAAAGCCTCTGCGCATTCTAAATACTCGAAGAAACCTACTGCGCATCCATACTACTAGAGGTAACCTACTGCGCATCGATGGTACTCGAGAAAAGCTACTGCGCATCCATAATACTCTGGGAAACCTACTGCGCATCCATATTACTCGAAGTGCATCCATATTACTCGAGATAACTTTATAACATGATATTTGAAATTACCTACCTCAAAAACCTATAAAACGATGTGTCACATCGATAGTGGGGGTTGGGTTGGTGGTGGTAGAGGGGTGGGGGTGGATTAAGTAAAAAAAAATTGAGGCAATAGGTTCTTGTATACACGTAAAATTACAATTTTATTTTTTTTTTCACCCCCTTTAATAATGGGGTGGGGGTAGTAATGGGGGTGGCTAATGTCAAAATTTTTTTTGAGACCTTAGCTTCTCTTATATATACTAAATACCAATTTTATGGACTCTTACCTGCTTGATTTACCTATTTACCCCAAATTTACCCCAATTTACCCCCAACCCTTCGACGGAACCAGATGAAAATATAATCTAGTTCTAGATCTCGTTAAAGTACATATGTGTACCAAATTTCAAGTCAATATCTCAAACGGTTCCTGAGTAAACGTGCGCACAAAAAAAGTTACAGACAGACAGACAGACCGACAGACAGAAATTTTTTTTTCGCTCAAACTTTAAATCTCGACGTTTCATGACATTCTAAGCCTATTTGAACAATAAAAATTTTAAAAAAATTTTTTGTCGTTACTATACTTTCACTGGATGTGGAAGTAACATGTAAGGTATTAGGGAACCGATTGGACTTGAAGTGGTTTGCCTGAAAACTTTTTTAATGGCTTTCTGTAATCGCAAATTAAGCTTTCTAACTCTTTTTCTTGGACACTAATTTTTTATTTTTTTGGACTCCAAAAAATCATGAAAAAATATGCTGAAAGTGTTTTCTGTTATTTTGGCTTGAAATTATTCACCCAGAGGTTTTGACTATTTCAACATAGCCGATTTTAGGGCAAAATCATGCAGAATTCTATAAATAATAACAAAGAAATGTAAGAAAAAGTCGACCAACATCATAAACTTGGGGGGAGGGGGACAGAGAACGGCTTTCTGCAAATATGTTGAAGGCCACGAATTTTATCAGAGTGCTAAAGCATACAACTTGAAGGCTACAAAATTACTTTGAATATTAAGCCCTGTCCAGTTTGGTCACAAATTCACCGAGATATGATTTTTTAAAGTTTAGTGTGTTTTTCACTCCCCTGCAAAGGTCAAATTTCAACGTACGTTTTTGGTGATTAACTCCAATACTAACGCTTTACAAGAAAAATATTGATTACAAAGTTGAAAGATAATTTAATTCCTTACAATTTGGTTTTTTGTATAAAAATTATTTCCTTATTGTGTTCTAATGGAAAAGTTCATTTAATATTTTTTGCAGTTTTTTAAACAATTAATCATTTATGGCACGTATATTATATTCCTTCAAAATAAATTATAATCTATAAAATTCGATTTTTTTGTAAAAAACGTGTTTTTATCAGAATTTGTTATAAACAGTCATCTTTAAATAAACAAAATATTACAAAGCTCTGTTGGAAAACAAATATTTGTCAACTGTCTTTGAAATGGGACCAATCGCCTTCATTTATCCTAATTACAGCATCTTCTATAGCCCCTTAATTCTGATAAAAAATATGGAAAAAAAATAAAATGTTATCATTATTGTTAACAAAAATTAAGGAGTACAAAAAAAAAGTTAATATAGGTTCCCGAAGTACGCAGCTACAGCTAAGAGATTTTCTTTTGTTCCGTTTACTTTTTTGCTATATATTTTTGAAAATAACTTTTGTGTTATTTTGCATTTTAAATTTTTCGCAAATATCTTGAAAAATATATGTTTTAGGAATAGGTTATTTAACTTTATATGAAGCTGATAAAATTATCTTGAATTTACTTTTTGGTACGTATCGACCTGAAGTTTCGCAGCTATTTAAAGTTAAACAAAAAACCAACATCCCTCCTCACAAAAATTGGTCATCTTTATACTTCTCAATTTAGATATTGCGAAAAAAATTATAGATGTATTAGCTACAACATTTATCTTAAAAATGCTTTTTGGTTTGTTTCATTTGATTCAAAACTACTCGAGTAATTTGAAAAATACTGCGCACACTTTTAAGCGCGATAAACCACGACCCTAGTCAAACTCATACGAGCGCTCAGCAAACTCGATTTATATGAAAATGGAGGGTTCTGTATAATAAATGCCAATTGTGAAACTTGAAGCATATTTAATTTTGTTATTTTACTTCCACATCCAGTGGAAGTATAGTAACGACAAAAAAATTTTAAAAAATTTTTATTGTTCAAATAGGCTTAAAATGTCATGAAACGTCGAGATTTTAAGTTTGAGCGAAAAAAAAAATTTCTGTCTGTCTGTCTGTCGGTCTGTCTGTCGGTCTGTCTGTAACTTTTTTTTGTGCGCACGTTTACTCTGGAACCGTTTAAGATATTGACTTGAAATTTGGTACACGTATGTACTTTAACGAGATCTGGAACTAAATTATATTTTTATATTGTTCCGACGGAGGGTTGGGGGGTAAATTGGGGTAAATTTGGGGTAAATGGGTAAATCAAACAGATAAGAGTCGATAAAATTGGTATTTAGTATATACAAGAGAAGCTAGGGTCTCAAAAAATTTTTTGGCAATAGCCACCCCCATTACCACCCCCACCCTCTTATTAAAGAGGATGAAAAAAAATGTGATTTAGTGTATGTACAAGAACCAGAAACCTCAAGATATTTTTTTACTTCATCCACCCCCACTACCACCCCCCTATCACCACCCCCACCCCACTACCGATGTGGGGTATCGTTTTATGGGTTTTTGGGGTAGAGGATTTCAAATATTATATTATTAAAGTTCCATAAACAATTATTTCCACATACAAAGTTTTTTCGTTGTGAGTGACTTGGATAGAGAATCTGGATGTGGAAGTAGTGATTCCTTGGTTTTTTCTATTTCGAATAACAGACCCTTGAAAATCGTCGTTTTTGGAAAAAAATGTGCATCTGTCTATTGAAACTCTACGTTTAAATCCCAATAATGGGAAAGTTAATGCAATTTTCATTTGTCCTGGAAATTCACCACTCTACAATAAGAGATTTGTAATTCTAGTTATAATTCTGTAAAATCTTCCACAATAGTTTTTGTCTTCCATTGCGTTGATTATACAGCAATATCATCTTCAGTAAATATAGGAAGGTGTATTGGGTTTCAAAAACTGACGGACAAAGGACATGAAAGAGAAAGATTTTGAAATAAAATATGACAAAAATAATTTGCAAAAACTTTAAACAATTTTTTATCATTAGTACTGTCGTGAGCAAAAAAAATAGGACAACTATTACTTCCATGTCATGAAACATCGAGATTTTAAGTTTGAGCGAAAAAAAATTTTTGTCTGTCTGTCGGTCTGTTTGTAACTTTTTTTGTGCGCACGTTTACTCTGGAACAGTTTGAGATATTGACTTGAAATTTGGTACACATATGTACTTTTTTTGGGGGTAAATTGGGGTAAATTTGGGGTAAACAAGTAAATCAAGCAGGTAAGAGTCCATAAAATTGGTATTTAGTATATACAAGAGAAGCTAAGGTCTCAAAAGAAATTTTGGCATTAACCACCCCTTACCACCCCCACCTCATTATTAAAGAGGATGAACAAAAATTGTGATTTAGTGTGTCTATAAGAACCAGAACCCTCAAAATATTTTTTTATTTCATCCATCCCCACTACCACCCCCTATACCACTCCCTATACCACCCCCACCCCACTACCGATGTGGGGTATCGTTTTATGGGTCTTGGGGTAGAGGATTTCAAATATATTATTAAAGATCCATAAACAATTATTTTCACATACAAATTTTTTTTGTTGTGAGTGATTTGGATAGAAAATCTGGATGTGGAAGTAGTGATTCCTTGGGCAGCGGTTTTTTTTTCTAATGTAAATCTGTCTCTATAATTTCACTTGCAATGAATTTTGACAAATAACTGACAATGTTACAAAAATTAAAGTTAGATGTATACAACTAGATTTTAGCACTAATACTTTATAAGACTTGTCCCATTTTTTTTGGGCACGACAGTACATGTGATCGAGATGTTGGAATAATTTTTTTGGTTAAATAAGTTCTCATTTATGATTTATAATAATTCTCTAATAGTAATTTAGTTTAGCTATCGTAGAAATGAAGCATAAATGTAGAATTTCATTTATGCTTCTTTGTGTAATCTTCTTCAACATATTGTAATTTTATAACAATTTTTTTTTTTTTATTTAAAATACACCATCAAATCTATTAATAAACCGTCATATTATAATATTTTACCTTTATTACCAGAATATTTATAATTTTTCCCACAATTATTTTCTTAATTTAATGAATATTGCATGATTTTGGTCTTAAATCGGTCATTTCTTTATCCGCCATTTTGTACCTTTATTTCTTAAGGTCACTTTAGTTACCTATTAAAAGTAGGAAACACATATGCAATAATATTTAATATATGATTTTGATCTTAAAATGGGCCATTTTAGAGTCGCCATTTTCTTCATTCATTTTGTAAACAGCAGATTCGTAATCGAAAACCCTTAGCTGAATAATTTCAAGTTAAAATAACCGAAATTTTTTCAATTATAACACTTTCAACATAATTTTTCATAAAAAACTATTTTCGTCCAAGTGACCTCCACAAAGAATAATATGTCTTTCCAAAATATTAGTTATTTCAAAACACCAAAAGTTTATTTCAGTTACTTCGTAGAGAAAGTAGCACTGCCATCCTCTTTTTAAAATTTTTCCTAGAAAAGATCCAGAACCTCGAACTCAAGAGATCCTTTTTATTTAAAAAGTTTATTGGCTATATATCTTAAGCTTTTGTTAAAATCTGGGGGTGACATTTTACTCAGGGCTATTTACACCACTAACCTTTACAGATTTCACGGGTGGTCACGCTCAAAATGTTTATTGGCTTATATTTCTATTAACTTTACGGCATTTATTATTCTTTTTGAATAGTATATTTAGCAAAAAGTTAATGAAAATATCAAGTCGTAAATTCATGTGATATATATTGGAAAGTGCCACAGGAAGATTTGTGATACTTCCTGGTACAGTTGCATTTTAAATACTTAAATATTGAGATAATTTGTTGACACTAATTTATATCGAGTGGTCCTGAAAAAGATGCAAATATATATATCTAACCTTAAATAGTTAACTTCATTATGGGATGATCTTGATCATATCAGTATTTGCAGTTGTCCAAAATTGCTCAAATAATTTAAACAACTTATTTATGCGCATACGAAGCTATTCAATACAACTCAATATACAGAATCGAAAAGAGTTAGTTCTGGTATGACAATAAGAGCAAGCGAGAGCGGCAAGCGAGATAATACAGTCCCTGTACAGGAGTCCCGTAAAAATGTTAGTACTGATTTGTCTAACCAACAGAATCGAGTGAAGTACATATAGGAGAGTCAGAAAAAGTTGGGTAGACATCACCATATTCTGGACAGGGTGTTTTCGACGCCATTTTCCAAAATGGCCGACACCGATTTTATTTTGTATATATTTCTGCTCCTGTGACAGCCACACTCATTATTTAGGTGTCTAAATGTGTGTTTTTAAGGGCAAGGAATCGACTAAGATGGTTTGTGAAGTAGCATGACGGTATTTATAGTTAATTATTTTTTATTTATTTGCTTTTATCATGATTAGAGAATATTATTTAGGTATTATGCAAATCATAACTTACACACTTTTTTATGTAATATGAAAATACCTACTTTCTGTATATTGTTGCCCTAATCTGGGCACGCTAATATACTAGTTAGGTAAATACTTCAAAACATTATTGGAGAATCAATCAAAACAACTACTCTCCTAGCTAATACTGACGAAGTATTGAATTACATGATAGGATTCTTAGCATTTTAAAGAAAAAAATATTGAAAATACTTAAATCATTTATTTACATTTAGTCATTCACACTTTTTTTATTTAATATGAAATTATCTACTTTCTGTATATTGGTACCTTAACCGGGTCATACTAATATACTACTTAGGAAAACACTTTAAAACACTCATTATTGGAAAACCAATCAAAACAACTACTCTTCTAGCTAATACTGACGAAGTATTGAATTACATGATAGGATTCCTGGCATTTTAAGGCAAAAAAACATATTGAAAATGCTTAAATTATTTATTGAAATTTAGTCATTCACAACAATTATTATTGAACCTTACATTCTATTTCAACTCTAGAAAAGTTGTACAAGTTTTTTTGAACTCGTTAGTTCTCATCAGTAGAGTATAGAAACATTCATTCATTATTTACAAGCCTATTCTTGATTTATTTTTTACAATTAATTATTTTTTATTTATTTGCTTTTATCATGATTAGAGAATATTATTTAGGTATTATGCAAATCATAACTTACACACTTTTTTATTTAATATGAAAATACCTACTTTCTGTATATTGTAGCCCTAATCTGGGCACGCTAATATACTAGTTAGGTAAATATACAGAAAGTAGATAATTTCATATTAAATAAAAAAAGTGTGAATGACTAAATGTAAATAAATGATTTAAGTATTTTCAATATTTTTTTCTTTAAAATGCTAAGAATCCTATCATGTAATTCAATACTTCGTCAATATTAGCTAGAGTAGTTGTTTTGATTGGTTCTCCAATAATAAGTGTTTTAAAGTATTTACCTAACTAGTATATTAGAGTGCCCAGATTAGGGCAACAATATACAGAAAGTAGGTATTTTCATATTAAATAAAAAAGTGTGTAAGTTATGATTTGCATAATACCTAAATAATATTCTCTAATCATGATAAAAGCAAATAAATAAAAAATAATTAATTGTAAAAAATAAATCAAGAATAGGCTTGTAAAAAATGAATGAATGTTTCTATATTTTTTACAATTAATTATTTTTTATTTATTTGCTTTTATCACGATTAGAGAATATTATTTAGGTATTTTTCCTAAGTAGTATATTAGCGTGACCCGATTAAGGTACCAATATACAGAAAGTAGATAATTCCATATTAAATAAAAAAAGTGTGAATGACTAAGTGTAAATAAATGATCTAAGTATTTTCAATATTTTTTTCTTTAAAATGCTAAGAATCCCATCATGTAATTCAATACTTCGTCAGTATTAGCTAGAAGAGTAGTTGTTTTGATTGGTTCTCCAAAAATGAGTGTTTTAAAGTATTTACCTAACTAGTATATTAGCGTGCCCAGATTAGGGCAACAATATGCGGAAAGTAGGTATTTTCATAAAAAATAAAAAAGTGTGTAAGTTGTGATTTGCATAATACCTAAATAATATTCTCTAATCATGATAAAAGCAAATAAATAAAAAATAATTAATTGTAAAAAATAAATCAAAAATAGGCTTGTAGATAATAAATGAATGTTTCTATACTCTACTGATGAGAACTAACGAGTTCGAAAAAACTTGTACAACTTTTCTAGAGTTGAAATAGAATGTAAGGTTCAATAATAATTGTTGTGAATGACTGAATTTCAATAAATAATTTAAGTATCTTCAATATATTTTTTTTTGCCTTAAAATGCCAGGAATCCTATCATGTAATTCAATACTTCGTGAGTATTAGCTAGAAGAGTAGTTGTTTTGATTGGTTTTCCAATAATGAGTGTTTTAAAGTGTTTTCCTAAGTAGTATATTAGTGTGACCCGGTTAAGGTACCAATATACAGAAAGTAGATAATTTCATATTAAATAAAAAAAAGTGTGAATAACTAAATGTAAATAAATGATTTAAGTATTTTAAATATTTTTTTCTTTAAAATGCTAAGAATCCTATCATGTAATTCAATACTTCGTCAGTATTAGCTAGGAGAGTAGTTGTTTTGATTGGTTCTCCAATAATAAGTGTTTTAAAGTATTTACCTAACTAGTATATTAGCGGGCCCAGATTAGGGCAACAATATACAGAAAGTAGGTATTTTCATATTAAATAAAAAAGTGTGTAAGTTATGATTTGCATAATACCTAAATAATATTCTCTAATCAGGTATTTATAGTCCATGTAAAACGAGGGGTTTGACGCTCGGAAAGCCCCCCTCATCGGGACTACTTTGATCCTATGTTTTTTGGGTCTCTGATCACGAAAATCGGGATCCCGCAGATCTAAAAATAGTGCGTCACCCCTAAAAATACCAAAAACCACCACTTTTGGGAATAATACTGTAAAATAATGTTATGAAAGTGCTAATTGTAATGATATTTTGCCAGCTCAGTATGGTCATCTAAAGTAAGGACAAATTTTATGCTGAAGGCTAACCAGAGTATTGATGTAAAGTGGAAAAATGATTGATTTTTTTTTATTCACTTTTTGATTTAAATTTAGATGAATGGGGATTCTATAATGAAGAAAATTTTTTCGAACCCTTCAGGGGTGAAAACTACCCCTGTACCGCCTTTAAATTGAACTAACGCTTAGAAATTAAATAGAGATGTATACTTTTTAGTTGGCTTGTAATTTCTGATAAACTTCCGTCGAAAAAAATACCACAAAATTTTTTCACCCCTTCAGGGGTGAATGGAAATTTAGGCGTAATCCGCAATTTAAACACTGGCCTACTTTATTGTAATATTTATGCTGATACATCCTAAAAACTGGAATGTGCATTACATAAAGAGATTTTTATTTTACAGGTAAACTAACATTCATGAAAATCGATGATCATCAAAGGATCGGAATGAGACTGGCAACTGTTCGCCAAGAAAAACCAAATGTTTTATTTGACATGGAGAAGTGCATTATTTGTCAGGCTGTAGACAGTAACAAGACAGTTACAACAGTTAATGGAAGAAAAAGAGTACAAGAAGCAGCCGCCATTAGAGATGACATAGTTGCAAAAAGACTGAAAAGTGTGGCTTCTTATGCTGCATTTGTGTATCATGTGACAAACCAGTGCTATAAAACATATACTTTAAAAAAAATCTCTTGAAAAATTAGAAGCAGAAAAGGCTAATAGTGAAGTATTAGAAAGTGAAGATGACCATACCAATGACGAAATCTCCAGGAAAACAAGATTGTCTGTTGTACCACGACAACCTCCTTCATCAATTGTGCGCCCAACGATGTATTGTATGTATTGTATGTGGGCATCAAAGTCATAATGGTGTCCGGGACAAGTTTCGTATAAGTGAATCTGAACGAGCAAAAAACTTTTTATCTGCAGCCATTTATTTTCAAGATGCCGTTTATACTTGTGTGGGAGATCTGGAATCAGATACTCAAGTGTTTGGTGCAGATTTAATGTACCACAAAGTTTGTTTAGAAGCATATTTAAGAAAATATGAATATGCTATGAAAAATGTTAAAGAACAGAAAACCATTTCACCAAAAGATGTGGCATTTGAAAAAGGAATGGAAATTACAGGCCTTAAGCTTAAAGAAGGATATGGCTTCGCACTAACGGAAATCCGTGAATTGTTAAATGAATTGGCTGATGGAAACAACGAAGTTAAACTAAAACTACAAAGACATTACGAGGATGAAATAAGATGCAGTTCATCTGATAGTAAAAATGAGTCATTGATGGTTTTCTCGTCAAAACTAGGGTATGATGAAATAGTTAAACTTATGCGGAAAGTAGATAACATCAAAGCTGCTGCAAAAGAAATCAGAGTGTCTTTACAGAAAGTAGACTTTGAACTTGCTAATAAATTCTGTGATTCAGATGAATTAAAGACGTCATGGATGGCTACTGAGATGCCTGATGAAATGTTAACATTTTTGTCTGAATTTTCAAACA
Organism: Rutpela maculata; assembly: GCA_936432065.2. Lineage (NCBI taxonomy): Eukaryota > Metazoa > Arthropoda > Insecta > Coleoptera > Cerambycidae > Rutpela > Rutpela maculata. Next base: position 80,049,156 of record OW386289.2, on the reverse strand, counting down.
TTAACAAAGGTCTGCTGTTATCAAATGCTACGAATTAAGAAGATTCTGATCCAGATCAGCCCGAAATGGACACACAAGACGATGATGACGAATGTGATTTTGAACATGATGCAACCAGTCATGATAGGAAAATGGCTGTATCTGCTAAAGTAATATACCAAATATTGTATTACTCCGTGCATCGCGGCATGAAACAAACGCCTCTGCATCTTATGGTTGGTCATACCATTTATGATAAGTGTAAAAGTCGAGAGTTAATTACTTGTATGAATAGAGCATTAGTTTATGTGAGCTACAATGAAGTGTCGCGTCAAAGTCAGCAATTAGCAACCTATGCTATACAAGCAAGTCGAAATGGTAACACACCTTTGCCAAGCCATTTTGATACTGACAACTTTACTATCGCAGCCATTGACAATTTTGATCACAGATCAAGTACATTTGGTACTCATGATGCACATGGCTCAGTCAGTGTTCTATTTCAAGCATGTCCTGATCGCACCAAATTGCCAGGCAAACCAAAGGTATCTGAGACTAATTTAATCCAATAAAGTCACTATTTACAAAAGGAATTACCATGTCAAAGTCCAGTCAGCAAACCATGGTTTCCCGAAAGTTTCAAAGTTAAGGAAGGCCTGCTTTGTAATGAGACCGCTAAAAAGATACATGCTGAATCTGAGTGTGCGATCAGTTTAATTAAACATGAAAAAAGTACTGACAGTATAATTGTTCCAACATGGGCTGGATGTCGTTCTCTGATCTGAACTGCGACACCACCTCTCATGCATGTGGGATTTCTTCCATTCATTCCCAAACCAGTTACAGAACATGCAACAGTATTTTTAGCATTGAAAAATTTGCAGAATATTTGCTCGCAGCTGAAACAATAAGCTATACCAGTATTCTCAGATGAAGGTGTGGTGTATTCCATATCATTGTTGTTATTATGATAAACAGTCCATGTGAATTTCCTGATACGATTCCCATGATCGGAAACTTCCATTGTGCAAAGGTTGTCATGCACAATATTGGAAAGTTTCTACAAGGAAGTGGTGCAAAGGAAGCACCAATTCAGTGCAAGGTGTTTGGTATAAAAACAGCCGAATCAGTAATGAATGGAACCCACTATGTCAGATCTCTTAAGCAACCATGTATAAATTCTCTTGATGGGGCGTGTCACTCTTTACCTCTGCTAGACTACAGGTAGACATCTTTATTGTGGGCGGTCGATTAAATCGTTAAAACCTGCACGTTTACATATCACGAACTACATTTGCCGAATCTGTATATATCAAATCAAATCAAATCAAATCAAATCAAATTTATTGGTGCTTTAACAATACAGTTTTACACAAGTCAAATATAGAAATATAGAAATTGTCATAATATTATGCAATGTCACTTATAAAATATATAATATAGGATAAATAAATTGTAAAATAACATAAATAATTAAAAATATTTCAAATATACATACAAAATATTTGTACACATACACAAATATACACAATAAAATATACTGTAAATTTATATAAAATTTATATAAAATTGTTGTCCATTATTTTGGCTTCAGTGCCATTAAAATTTAAAAATTCATGTATACTATAGAAACATTCTTTTATTAAAAATTTTTTTATTAACTGTTTATATTTCACCTCTGGTAAGGCTTTCACCCAATTTGGAATTTTATTAAAAAATTTAGGGCCGTAACAATTAAAGCCACAATCACTTGACTTAAGCCTATTAAAATCTATCACTAAGTTATGTTGAGTTCTCGTGTTGTATTTGTGAATATCCTCATGTTTTTTATATTGGTTTATGTTTTTGTAAATATATATCAGGCAATGAAAAATGTATAATGACGGAAATGTTAAAATTCCCAACTCAATAAATTTATCTCTTACATCCTCTCTATATCCACGATTTGTAATTATCCTGAGAGTTTTCCTTTGTAACCCGAAAATTCTGTTAGCTTGCGGGGCATGGGCCCAGTTTATCAGACCATAAGTCATATGGGATACTATTAGCGAGTAATAGGCCGTTAATAAAATTTTAAAAGTTACAATGTTTTTCAAGTTTCTTAGCAAGAATATATTTTTTGATATCTTTTTTGCTGTGTAATCAACATGATGGAACCAGTTGAGATTTGGGTCAAGAAAAACGCCTAGAAATTTTACTTTTTCTGGGTTATTATAATTTTCAATTGGCCTATGACTGAAAATCATATTTGTAGTTTTATGCTCGTTTAGTGACAATTTATTTGATGAGAACCATTCTAAAGCATTTAACTTAGCTTCATCTATTTGCCTCTGAACAGCATCCAATTTATTGTCTGATACCAGGAGTGTGGTATCGTCTGCAAATAATACCAAGTCAACATCAGGTACAGACTTACTTAGGTCATTTACGTAAATTAAAAATAGAGTTGGTCCTAAGACCGATCCCTGTGGCACTCCGCTCTTTATGTACTGGGATGTCGAGTTAGTATTACTTATGCTTATGTACTGCTGTCTATGCTTTAGAAATGATTCTATTAAGTTGCAGCTGATCATGTCAAATTTATAAAGTTTTAATTTGTCTATTAGAATTTGATGAGAAACACAATCAAAAGCCTTTTGAAGGTCACAAAATATAATCGACATAATCCCTATTCTCATTTCCTTTGACAATTTTGTCTATTAAGTAAATAATTGCGTCATTTGTGGTCATTTTTGCTCGAAAACCAAATTGTTTACAATAATATAAATTATTATCTTCAAAATGGTGTGTTATTTGATTTTTTAAACATGTTTCGAAAATTTTTGATAATACAGGAACAAGAGAGATAGGTCGAAAGTTATTGTTATTTAAAGAACCTCCTTTATGAATTGGTACCACCTTTGTGACCTTTAGGACATCTGGATAAACACCTGCGCTAATGCATTGATTGATTAGACTAGTAAGGTGTACAACTATAAGGTTTTTAATGTTTTTTATTATATTTATTGACATATTGTAGTGATCTTTACTACTTTTATTTTTCATTTTATTAATTACATCACGTACTGTATTTATACTAACTGCATTAAATTTGAAATTTGGTACATTTGCTTCAATATCATTGTTTGAAAAAAAATCTGTATAAACACTATTTACTACAGGTAAGTTTTGTGTAATATTTTCAGCTACGTTTATGAAATAATTATTCATGTCTTCTACATTTAACTCGGTATTTAGGATTTTTTTATTTTGTTGCCTATTTTGGTTTATGATATTCCAGAAAGTCTTTGGAGTGTTTCCATTTTTGTGTAATATATTATCATAGTAATTACTTTTAGTAATACTTATTTGACGTCTGTATTCTGCTTTGTACTTTTTTAGGTGTTCTTTTAATTTCACATCTGGGAAGTTGTTATATATTTCACTAAGTAAGCATACATTTTCCCTCATTTTATGCAAATTTGAGGTAAACCATTCTTTTTTAGCTTTTCTCTTCTTGTTTATTTTTATTTCAGTTTGCGGAAAAGCCTTATCAATATTTTCATTTAAAATTTCCAGGAAAAGTCTAAATTTTTCATTTACATTAAGATTGACATTATTGTTTGCTGTGCTCACCCAACTCCAATCAACTGTCTCCAAGTTATTATATAATAGAAACATACCTTCGTCAGTAATTTTTCTAAATGTAATAGTATTTACTGGCTGAATATTATTCTCAATTGTTAAAATAATATTAACTGCCTTATGATCCGATAAACCTGGGTCAAATACCTCCGTCTTATATTTATTACTTAAATTTATTAGAATATTATCTAAGCAGTTTTTTTGTCTCGTATTTTCAGAGATAGTGTGCTGGAAAGAAAACGAATTTATTAAATCGTGGAATTTCAAGTATTTCCTATCAGTAGTATTAAATTTTATGGTACTTCTAGTCAGTTTAATGAAAATAAAAATACTTTTATGTTCTTTTAATAATTCACTAAATGATAAAACACTACAATGTACATTTTTTATTACTGGTAATGGCATTTGCAAAGAGTAACTTGATGTTAATGTTTTCTCGAAATATTCGAGGAAACTTCAGAGATGTTTCACGCTATTTCTGGTTGTGTTAGTATCGGTGGGGTTTCTAAAAAAAGGTAACTAACGATCCCTAGTAGCACAACATATTGGGTGGATATAGGTACAATATATTGCATACTGAGCCAATATATGTCAGATGTAGTCAATATTATATCAATATGCTTATCAGCTGTATTTTCAATATATTAATCCAATATATATATATCCAATATTTTACACACATTGGCAAACCAGATTCAATATTAACATTATTTAACCAATATTGGCGCAATATGTAGAAACTAATAATAATTTCCAAATATTGGGCAAATATGATTCCTTTATAGTTTACTTATTAATTGACAAATGAGTCTCGATATAATGAGACTTCAACTTAAAAATATACATACATACCTACGCTATGGTATTTTTAATCAAAAAAACGAAAAAAACATATATGTATATATGTTCAAGCCGCTTTCCCAGGCAAACCAATAGGATGATCGGAAAAATGTAAACTTTTTTGTGGAAAATCTCATTCTACGTTACCTATATCCGTTTAACCTTTAAAATGCGTAGTTGTTAAGATATTTACGTCCAAAGGGAAAAAACACGAAAAAACTTATATACCGCGTGGTTCAGCCAATGGGGACAGTCTTGTAACTTTTTTTCAAATTTGTTGGAGTGATATGGGATGGAATTTTCTAATGTATGATGCAAAGAACCAAAATGGCCGATTTCCGGTTTCGATGCAATTTACACGAAAATCAAATTTTTAAATGGGACAACCTGTATAATTTTGCATATTTGGATCCTGCTGGCCAAAATACATATGATCTGATCCTCAAATATTATTTTGATTTTCAAAAAATATTAAAAAGAAAATTATCAAAACATTTTTATCTTTTAATTATGAATTTAGTACAAAGAGAAGGTAGATGCATATCATTTTCTTCGTAATTTAAAGATCTGTTTAACTAACTGGTTGGCCCTTGGGGGTTCCATTAAAAAAAAAATAGTTTTCGTTGAAAAACCAATATCGTTAAACTTAATGAAGAATAAATCGTGTTTAATGTTAGTATCTGAAGAGATAATATTTTAAAGGTGTTCTTAAAAATTTTGGCAAAATCGTGGCCTTCTAGGATTAAAACTAAAAATTATAAAGAAATTATATTTTTTGAAAATCAATATAATATTTGAGGGTCAGATCGTATGAATTTTGGCCGGCAGGATCCAAATATGCAAAAATATACAGGTTGTCCCATTTAAAAATTTGATTTTCATGTCGATTACAACGAAATCGGAAGTTGGCAATTTTGGTTATTTACGTCATATAATTGAAAATTTCACTACATCAAAAATCCATTCGCTCATTCAAAAGTTACAAGAGTGTCCCTACCGGCTGAGCCACCCGGTATATGTATACAGGGTGTTTGGTACATCGACAGAATGTTTTCATTGGGTGACAGTTGGAGTCGTTTGGAACCTATATGGCCATATCCGCTTAAGATGAAAAACAGGGTCTGTGTTCTTCACCGACATCTGATCTTCGGCGATTTCCCAATATTTGTGTATTTTTTATTTTTGTTAGTTTATACGAATTTCGTGTAATTACTGTTTTTTTGGGAAATAAAGACCATTTATTATTATTATTATTATTATTATTATTATTATTATTATTATTATTATTATTATTATTATTATTATTATTTACCCTTATGCAAAGTCTCACCGTTTTTGAGATATCGCATTTTTAGGTATCTTTGCGAGATAGTTGAGTTATTGCTAATACATGTTATTTTTTATGATACTAAATACTTTCAGCTTTCTCAAATATTTTTTTTAGATATTCTTAATATGCACTTTGTCGAAACAGCACAAAAGGAAATGCCGAAGTATTGGTACAAAAATTATGTAGGTCAATTTATGAGTTGAAATTCATTGGTTCGATTTTTTTTTTCTATTTTAAGCAAAATTTTCTCAAAAGTGCCACGCCACTACTTCTAGAGATTCAAATAGTTTTAAAAACTTCTCTATCGCATACTCTTTCCAATGGTATACCACGTTATGACAATTATAGTTCATTAACCTGAAAAGGAAAGAATATTAAACGAAATCATAGTAAATTCTTTCAGCCGCAAATCGGTGATTTTATTTACTAATATTTAAATACAGTTTTCTGTGTGTGACATACTGAAATAAAATCAAACGTATTTACAAGTACATAAACAAGAAATGAAAAACACAAAGGGTAGATATCAGGCGACCAAACACAAAAAATTGTTCTTCTGTTACCAGTGACACATTTGAACGTTTGTATTAAATGCCGTTTTATTTAATTGCTCATAGCATTGTCACCTTTTCTGCAATGGCATCTTTTTCTAATGCCGAATATGCCGATATTTTCTTTATATCAGGAATAGCCGACGGAAATGCAGTAGCAGCTAAAGATTTTTATCGGGAATGATTTCCAACAATAAGAATTCCCAATGTTCAGGTGTTTTTTAACACATATCGACGAATACGTAAAACAGGTAACCTTCATCATAGGGAACGGGTGCATATTGTGCAATATGCTGAAGTAGATGAGCAGATTTTGGAGACTTTCGAAGCAGATTCTACCAGCAGTATTTGAATTTGTCATTTGGAAAGAGTTGTCCACAACTCTTAGCATTGAAGGAAAACATCCATTCTACTACACGCATGTTCAGGGACTCGAAGAAGGTGGCCCAATATGGAAAACGGCTTTTGTCGTTTTGGATTGAACGCTGATCTGGAAGATGAACGTTTTCTTAAAAGTATTTTGTGGACAGGCGAGTTCTCTCGAGAAAGAATAACAAATTTTCACAATCTTCATTTCTGGGCTGATGCTGACGAAAAACCGCACATGAAAAAACAAACGTCTTTTCAATACAAGTTCAATGTATGGGCAGCGGTAATTGGCAGAGCTTTCATTGGTCCGTACTGTCTTCCAGACAATTTAAATGGAGACAGTTATTTAGAGTTTTTGCAGAATAATTTACCAGATGTCTTAAACGACATACCTCTAAATGTAAGAGACATTCCCTAATCCTTGGATTAGGAGAAATGGGCCAATATTGTGGCCAGTGAGGTTTCCAGACTTGACGCCCCTTGATTTTCACGTCTGGGTCGAATGAAATAACTAGTTTATGAGATTGAAATAACCAACCATGACGGCCTTGTACGGAGAATTAATGAAGCAGGTGCCAGAGTAAGGGAAGAAATGAGGTTAGGCATGTAAATGCATTAGAAGTGGAGGTTCTTATTTTGAAAACGAAATGAATTATTTATTCGTTTTAGTTACATTTGCTTTAGTTAGAACTGGAAATAAAAATAATAAAATGATCAATACTTATTTAATTTTTTTCCTTATTAAAAATGTAATGTCTACAAATATGTTTCTTTTTTAGTTTAATGAACTATAATTCTGTCATAACGTGGTATACCATTAGAAAGAGTATGCAATAGATACGTTTTTAAGACTGTGTGAATCTCTTGAAGTGGTGCCGCTTTTGAGAAAATTTTGCTTAAAATAGAAAAAAAAATTAAACCAATATATTTCAACACATAAATTGTACTACATAATTTTTATACCAATACTTCGGCATTTCTTTTTGTGTTGTTTCGACAAAGTGGATATTAAGAATATCTAAAAAAAATATTTAAGAAAGCTGAAAGTATTTAGTATCATAAAAAATAACATGTATTTGTAACAACTCAACTATTTCGCCAAAATATCTAAAAATGCCGATATCCCAAAAACGGTGAGACTTTGTATAAGGGTAAATATGGTCATATAGGTTCCAAACGATTCCAGCTATGATCCAGTGAAAACTTTCTATCGATGTACCAAACACCGTATATCTCAAAAAGCATGTCTCTTTTTATTGCGCATAAGCGAAACATTGTTCTAAAAGTTGAATACTTACTTTCTATGCAGAGAAACTGCTGTTCAAAATTTTTCTCCACTTTTTTCCTAGTTTGAGTGGTCTATATTATACAAAGTGCTATTATAGTACAGTACCTATATCTATACCAATACCAATACCTCGAAATTTTACATATTTTTTGCATAAAAATATGTAAAATTTCGAAATAGTTTCATATGTAATGATGTCTTCAGTTTCTATATGGTCCGGATACTTGTTCTTACCCTCAAGGGGAGATAATATTCAATATTTGAAAAAGTATTACTGATTTATTTTTGAAACGTAGGATAGTTATATTTTTGGGATCACTGATTACGAATCTGAGGTGAAAATTAAACAATTCAAAATGGCGGCTCTAATATGGCGGGACAAAGAAATGAGCATCTAGGTGATGCTCTATATATTAACGGAAAACAGCATTTTTGAAAAAAAATTACTGAGCAATTACAATAAGAAAATGGCGATATTTTGTTAAAATAAAAAATGTGAAAACGCACATTGTATCAGCCATAACTTCTTTATTTTTTTGTGATGTAAAAACAAACAAAAAATCATTTTAGAAATTGAATAATTATTCATCTTTAATTTTGTTCCTTAGAATTGTTGATGGAAGTGTCACAGTCTAAAATATTCAACATTTAAACTAAATATTTCATCCTAAAAATGGTCGGATGCCATTTATAAAACTAAATATCTCCGAAACTGTCAATCCTACACAAATATATAAAAAAACAAATTCATTCATTCACTCAGTTTATAAGCTTCATTTTTGATATATGTACTCCATATTTTCGCTAATACTAATATTTATTAAGATAGTTACAGGGAAACAAAAATGTTACGTTTTCTCTAAAATCTCTACAGTTTAAAATGCAATTTTCAGCTATATTATCCCAAGGATGTTGATAATACGAAATAATTTTATCACATTTTCCGAAAGCACTTGCTTGGTAATATCCCGCTGCGCCGTAGGCGGAGGGATATTACCTAAAAGCAACGTGCTTGAGGAAGTTGTGATAAAATTATGAGCTATTTATCAACGTTCATAGAAAATTTTTTGCAATTTATTTTATTTATTTGTTCAAAACTATTTATTAAAAACACAGTTATTAAAAGAGCAATCTGTAAAATTAAATGTAGATTATGTATTATGTATTATTTAGTGTGTTTGACTCTATTATTATATTCATTAAATCATTATTTGCAGTTCCAAATCGACATTGTTAAAAATTAAATTTTGAGTTATTGAACTGTCAAACTGGATGACATAAGTGAAAAGATCCCCAAGGGATCTTTTCAGTGTAATTTTGTTCTGATTGGTTGTTTCAGCACACATGATTAGAAATGGGTGAATTTAATAGGATTGCTATTTGAGCTAAAAATTTTCAGCTATAATATCCCAAGGACGTTGATAATACGAAATAATTTTATCACAGTTTCCGAAAGCACTTGCTTGGTAATATCCCGACGCCGTAGGCGGAGGGATATTACCTAAAAGCAACGTGCTTGAGGAAGTTGTGATAAAATTACGAGCTATTTATCAACGTTCGAGGGGTATTCGCATAGAAATTTTTTTGAAATTTATTTTATTTGTTCAAAACTATTTATTAAAAATACAATTATTAAAAGAGCAATTTGTAAAATTAAATGTAGATTATGTACTATGTATTATTTTATGTGTTTTCCTCCATTATTATATTCATTAAATCGTTATTTGCAGTTCCAAATCGACATTGTCAAAAAATAAATTTTAAATTATTGTACTGTCATTACTGTCAAACTGGATGACATAAGTGAAAAGATCCCTAAGGGATCTTATCAGTGTAATTCTGTTCTCATTGGTTGTTTCAGCACCAGGCCTGTAGCTAGAAAGTGCTTTCAGGGCGGGCAAACAATTTTTCAGGACGGGCCCGTAAAAAAGTCCGAAAAATTTTTTGATGAGCGGGGGGAGAAATCCAAAAAAATTTTAATCCAAAAAAAACTTTTTAATCCGAAAAAATTAGAACATTTTTACCCAATCTCTTTCAAAATATTAAAAAAACAGTTAAAATTGCCCCCATTACGATCACCGTAGGTCGGGCGAAACTTATTCCAGGACGGGCGCCGCCCGTCCTGGCCCCCCCCTAGCTACAGGCCTGTTCAGCACACGTGATTAGAAATGGACGAATTTAATAGGATTGATATTTGAGCTAAAAATTTTCTTCTGAAGAAAGCGCTGCAAGCGGACGGAAAAATTTAAGCGTCTAAATCATACTATATATTAACGAAAAACAGTAAATTAGAATATATTTTTTTAATTACTGACTACTTACATTAACAAATGGCGATGCTTTTATTAAAGAATTTTTTTGTTTTTATGTTATATCAATAACGAAAAAATCATTTGAAAGCTAATGTTAATGGACTTTCATTTTGATTCTTAACGTTTTTTACGTAAGTGCATTACCTTCTAAGATATTTAATATTTATACTAAATACTTTGTCTTATAGACGTCCGGATGCCACTTTTATACTTCAAGATCTCCGAAACCATTAACTCTACAGAAATTTAAAAAAAAAACGAAATTCATCCTTAATTTAGTAGCTTTCTTATTTATCTCCAGCATATTTTCGCTCAATGTGATACCTTTCGAGTTATTTGCGAAAACTATTTGAAATACCTCTTTGTTAAGCTAAAATCCCAATTTTTTAGTCGTTATAACTAAAAGACTATCAATTTATATATGATAAGTTGCTTAGAACCTTTTCTTCTCAAAAGGGCATAGCAGGATAAGCATGTAAAATCTGCCCCCAAACAAAATTTTATTTGTTATCAACTATTTGAAGATGCTTACCCTAAATATGATTTTCCCAAAATTTCAAGCCTGCAGCCCCCATATTGGAGGAGTGGTGGGGGGTTTTTTGATTTTCGTTTTTTAAAATTTTCTCGGATACCGTTGTACGAAAAAATCCGAAAAAAATCACAATTGTTACTTACATGTTGGACTATTTACCCAATTTTTTTCATAATTTTTAAATGCAAATTTCGCATGCAAAAAAAAAATTGCAAATTTTTGCATACAATTTTTTGGCACTTTAAAAAAGAAGGCCACTCTGAATTTTTCATCACAAATCACTCATTTATCAAGGCCTATTCTCAAATTATTTCCATATTTTTAAAAAATGTGGAAGATAGTTTAAAAAATGAAAAACTGCATTACCGACCATTCTCTTATACGCGCCTCACTATCATTTGGACACATGTCTTGTTAACAAATATACAGGATGTTTCATTGGACATATGCTAACTGGAAAATCCTTAGTCCAAAATATGAAGATATTAATCTGAAACACTTACATAAAATGTGCCTCCTTACTGAGATACAGGGTGTCAAAGTTTTTCTTCTTTTTTTGCAATATCTCAACTACCTCTTGACCGATTTTCTCCCAATTTGGTAAGGAAACATTTTTTAAGCTAAGGAACAATAATTTATGTATTACATCACGCTAGCCCGTGGAGGGCGCCTCATGAGCTATACCTGATGATGAATATTTTTCTCTACGAAACGTAGTGGCACTTTTGACTAGAAAATCTCAGGAGTCATTTCTACTTAAAAAAGGTACACTTGATAGAACTTGACAATTCCAACCGTTTTCGAGAAAACTGCCGCATAGATCTCAAAAATTCTTTGAAAACAAGCCCAATTTAAAGAGGAAAAATTGTATTTATTGAAAAGTGTGCTTTGGTGACGTCTTAGTTCTGTCATTTACGTATAATTTCATTAGTTTGACATTTTGACAGAACTAAGACGTCACCAAAGCAGACTTTTCAATAAATACAATTTCTCCTTTTCAAATTGGGTTTGCTTTCAAAGAATTTTTGAGATCTATGTGGCAGTTTTCTCGAAAACGGTTGTAATTATCAAGTGTACCGTTTTTACGCAGAAATGACTCCTGCATGAGATTGTCTAGTCTCTCTAAGTGCTCGTCTTCATATATATTTATTCTTTCTGTGATTTACACTTAATCGTTTATTTTAAATTGAACGTTGTTGTGTTATTATTGTGTTCTGTGAGGGGTCCAGACAGCAACAAAAATATGTACGAGAATTGAGCGGACTGTAAACTCTAACTTTATAATTTTGCGAATTTTAATTTGATTTTATTAACGCCAACGAAACGTGACAGCCAGGAACAAATGGCTTACCTCAGTTACAGTTTCCGGCGTTCAATGAATGGTGGCTTCTCGGTTGCAACCTCACAGAATACGATAATAACACAACAACGTTCAATTTAAAATAAACAATTAAGTGTAAATCACAGAAAGAATAAATATATATGGTGTATATGGAGACGAGCACTTAGAGAAAGAGTTTTAACAATAGTCTATATATCAGTCTTCTCCCAAGCCACCCACATGCTTGACTGTCACGTGGTCTCGCGGAAGAAAAAAGGTAAAGCAAAAAATATAAATAGAGAATTTACATTTTATATTCATAAAAATTGATAATAAATTTATTTTATTAATTATTAAAAATAGGGACGAAACAGTGCCACTACGTTTCGTAAAAAGAAATAGAAAAGATATTCATCATCAGGTATAGCTCAGAGGCGCCCTCCACTGGCTAACGTGATATAATACATAAATTATTGTTTCTTAGCTTAAAAAATGTTTCCTTACCAAATTGGGAGAAGATCGGTCAAGAGGTAGTTGAGATATTGCAAAAAAAAAAAGAAAAAAAACTGTGACATCCTGTATCTCAATAAAGAGGCACATTTTATCTAAGTATTTCGGGTTAAATCTTCATATTTTGGACTAAGGATTCTCCAGTATGTCCAATTATTAATGAAACATCCTGTATATTTGTTAACAAGACATGCGTCCAAATGACAGTGAGGCGCGTAAAAGAGAATGGTCGGTAATGCAGTTTTTCGTTTTTTAACCATCTTCCACATTTTTCAAAAACATGAAAATAATTTGAGAATAGGCCTTGATAAATGAGTAATTTACGATGAAAAATTCAGAGTGGCCTTCTTTCTTAAAGTGCCAAAAAATTGTATGCAAAAATTTGCAATTTTCTTTTGCATACGAAATTTGAATTTAAAAATTATGAAAAAAAATAGGTAAATAGTCTACCATGTAAGTAACAACTGTGAATTTTTTCGAATTTTTTCGTAGAACGCTATCTGAGAAAATTTTAAAGAACGAAAATCAAAAAACTCCCCACCACTCCTCCAATATGGGGGCTGCAGGCTTGAAATTTTGGGAAAATCATATTTAGAGTATGCTCCTTCAAATAGTTGATAACAAACAAAATTGTGTTTGGGGGCAGATTTTACATGCTTATCCTGCTATGCCCTTTGATTCACTGTCAGTTCAAATGTTTTTGTTCTTTTTTTAGTTGCCACCCTCTGAAAAGGGTCATCAGTTCAGAATTCTTTTTTTATGTGTGTAGTCGGTGCACCGGTACCTCGATCGGCAAACACAAAAAAAAATTCTGAACTGATGACCAGACATATCATTTTGTATGTATTTTGGAGCGCGGAATACAAATTTTATGATAAAAAAAGTCATCAACATTTTTTCCTACTGTCAATTTATTCCTCAAATAATGGGATATCTCAGGAATAAATTGACAGTAGAAAATAATTTCGATGACATCGGAATTTCGGCAGATTCGGATGTGCGCAAAAATACATACATTTTAACAGGTTTTGTTTGAGGTTAACGACTTTTTTTTATGCGCCGGTGATAAGTAATAATGAGATTTAAATAAAATAATTTGTTTGCTTTTTCACTAAATTAATTTTTTGCGAAGCAACAATTATTCTGTTCTCTATGTAATCTATGTATGTCTCGAGCATGCACTTAAGTCACTGACATCAAGCGGAATTCCGTGTTGCAGGCGCAGAGCATTTTAACGATTCTTTTACAATTAAACTAAACAGCAACAAAAAAAATATTGAATCCAAAAACTTCCTTGGTCTTTGAACTTCACTTTTTGTTGCTATACCACCCTTCTATCTTTAATAATAAAAAGTTTCTCGCTTACTGTATTTTACCTTTTACATTTATGGTATTTTTTTACGACATGTACTAGTTTATTATTATATTTTAAACACAGTGACTTGGTGAAGTAATTTTGCCTCACACAGCAAACAAGAAAAATACCAGAGGAACATATTAAGTGGAGAGTCGTTGGGCGTAGAAATTGAAGAGATCACCAGTAAATAAATTTTCATGCCATTTTTTGCATTGTATTTCTAAGACCCAATACTAAAATGTTTACTAGTTAGAATTTAACGATCTTTGTTTGTTTTATAGTTTATTGAAAAATTCAGGAAATAATTGTAAATGAATGATGAATCCAAAGTAACTTGTAACGGGATTTTTGTCGAAATTCCGTTACAGTTCCTTTTTATCATAATTAACTCATTAATACTATGCATTCTTTGTATATAACATAGTTCAATTTATTAATGCAGTTTATTGAAACACCAAACTTGCGCCCGAAATTGTCACGCGATAGCTCACCTAGTCTGAGTGCCGCTGCTTAGCATCGTGTAGACGGTAACTTAGCTAATTCAATTTGAGCAAAACGGCTTGCCCGAGACTGTGTCGCCCCGGTGGAAGGAATGCAAAAGAACGCGGTGGGGAGGTATTAAAAATCGGGTCTCGTAACTTACTTCTTTCTTCTTGTTGTGGTGCTCTCCTAGAAAGTTAGGTATGAATACTCTAGTTATTATAATTTAATAATTTATGATACTAATCTAATGATGAGTTGTTAATTTAATGGCATAGTAGTTGTTTCAAATTTCTAGTGATTCTCCGTACAAAATAATTTCTTTATCTTTGCTTTATTGAAATATAATTTACCGCATAAATTCTTTACTGACACGTGGGTATGTTCGAAACTCACCGGTGCAGTTTTTTATCTTGACGCGGAATATTAGACGGGCGACTCCGTTTAAAATTTATCTTTGTGTAGAACAATATCTGCCGTCTATTTTGTTTTTCTAGGTGTGAAAAGAGAAGCAGTGCGAATCTAGACTTTACTGTTTGAGGTGCCGACTATTCTGGAACCTACAAGGAAGGTCTTGGCTGTGGATTTTTCTGCTATATGCGAGGTGAGTGGTTTTCATTTTTTCTTAATTTTTCATTGTGAAAAGTAAATTTGCAAACGAAATACCACTCAGCTCGTGTAAAGGCCTGGTTCCTCTTAAAATTTCGGGTAGAGTCTAGAATCCTTGTGATTTTTTTCTTTTCACATTACCTAACTTTTTGCTGATGAATTCTAGAATTCTTGTATTTTTTTGTCTTACAAAGGAAAACCGAATTATTTTTATCTTTTTGCTGGTGCATTCAAGTAATATGTTTTAGAGCATATTCCTTGTACGGATAATTATTTATTTTTTTATAGTGGAAACATACTCTTTGTGCCATTGATTAACGTTTTTTTGCTAGAGTTTTTATTCACCAATGCTTTCTAGGAAGCCATTTTAAGTAATTTTTGAAGCCGTCTGAGTGACAGACGTAAAATTATTTTAAGTCTTTTAGATGCAAACTTTTGCATCGTTTGTAAAATATTTAATTCAATTTTTTTCTTCTCTCGATATAGACTAGTAAGGTCTATTAATTTTGTGTATGATTAAATATTAAATACCTTTCTTGTTTTTTCTTGATCTTAATCATTTAGTCGAAATGTCTTAAATTTCTTTTCTTAATTATCTTTGTTTAAAATACATTATCTAATTAAATCTTGTGCAGAAAAAAAAATTTTTTTATTCAAAAGTTTTGGTCATATAATTTTTTTGGTAATAATTGGTATCGAACCTTTTAAATTTTACAATTTCTCATTGAAGTCACATAGTAGTTTTTATTGGATTTATGTAACTAATTTAGGGAGTTTGCTACCGAGGATAGCTTTCTCAATATCGAAGTTGCTTCACAACTTTAAGTTATTGTTATTAATATTTCCCTGACTGGTTTTAATCATTTTTCCCCTTTTTATGTAAACACTTGGACCAAGTGAAGAGGAGAGACCCAGTATATGTCTTCCATCTTAGTAAAGGAATTTGGCGGTCGTGGACAGCAACATCGTTGGAGTGGATAGAGCTGATACTCCAAGATAAGGAGACTGATAGTGGGATCCCAGCTCTAAACATACGTCCCTCGAAATCACAACCATTGGAAGCTTCCAATGGTTGTGATTTCGAGGGACGTAAGATTCTGCATTTCGAAAAAATGAATTTACCATATAAAAATCAGAGCTGGGTCGGATACAGTTAAAATGTATTCGAATACCGGATACGGATACATCAAATGTATTCGAATACCAGAGACAAGATACGGATACTTTTTGCTTTAAAAAGTATCCGAATACCTTGTATTCGAATACTTTTTTCGGATACGGATACCGGATACTTTTCTTTCGTTTGTGAAAAAAATATTTTATGAAATTCAGTTTTTTTTAAAGCTGTCCAAGACGCAATCTGCTTCTTTTAAATAAATATATGTAATGCCTTTGGGTATTTTATTTGTTTTTTTTTTGGGGGGGGGGGGGTTAAGCAAAGTCCACCAACAACAAAAAACTAATTTTTTCCTAAATCGGTCAAGAATGTACTTTAATGTATACTTTCTTGGCGCAATTTTAGATCCTAAAATACGCCATTCTGGTATTTTAGTCCTTTGCTAAGCAACTATCAGAAAACAGTCCGGGAAAGTTATTTTTTCCCGGCCTAAGCTGGGAAAGTTACTTTCTCTGAAATCGATCTGCAATGTCTGCATTTTCGGAGCGATTTCAGATCGAAAAATGCACAATTCCAATATGTTAGTCCGTTTCTAAGAAACTATCAGAAAACAGACCGGAAAAGATCCATTGCCAAGCAACGATCAACAAAATCGTACGGGAAAGTTACTTTCCTGGCCTAGGCCGTATATTTTAGAGAGTAAAAAAATACACGCAGACAAACCAACTCACATTAAAATTGCATTTATTAGTAAGCAGTTAGACTGTAATGAAGAAATGTTATGCATTAATACAAATTCCTTAAGTTATAATAATATTGATTGTGATTTCAGAAAAAATAGTATGTGTACTTCGGTGTGAAAGCACATTCCCGGACTTCGATGCTTATTGGCCTCGACTAGCGCCTCGGCCAACAATTTGCATCGTCGTCCGGGAATGTATTGCTTTCACACCTAAATACTATTCCCGGCCTAGGCCGGGTAAGTTACTTTCCCAGACTGTTTTTTTTTAATATATATATTTTAAACAGTAAATAATAAGCACTGAATTTCTGACTTTTCAAAACAATAAAAATTCCTTAATTTATAATAATATTGATTGCGATTTCAGAAAAAATAGTATGTGTACTTCGTAGTAAAAGCACATTCCCGGACTTCAATGCTTGTTGGCCTCGGCTTAAAGCCTCGGCCAAAAATTTATATCGTCGTCCGGGAATGTATTGGTTTTACTACTAAATACACTGTACTATTAAGTGCAAAAAATCGTCTAGAAAAAAATTATTCAACATTTTAACAAAAACTAAAACATATGATATAAGGAGTCATTCTTTATAGAAAGTTTTGCTTATACTGAAAAATACTTAACTACTTTAACTATAGTTGGAATGTTGATATAACGTACAAGGTGGTTAAAAAATAAGAAAACTTGAAATTTTTGCGAGAATGAAATACCAGTTGTTGAAATTGAAGCAAAAGTTTAAAATCTTATAGGAAAAATTGTCCCTAATGTCGATAGAAGGTCAGACATGACATTTGATTTAAATTATCTAGTTTTTTTGGCACCAAGATTAAATTAATTTTGCAAAAGTAACTATAGAAAGTGCATGATTTATTAATTTGTTTAATAAAATAATCACAAAACAGTCACTTTTAAACTGTTCATGTTATCAAATAAATTAGCCACTTTGCTACTTTGGTTAACTTTGCAAAATTACTTTAATCTTAAAGATGCCAAAAAAAATTGAGATAAGCTTTCAAATTTCATATCTGAACTTTTATCTCAACATTAGGAACAATTTTTCCTATAATATTTTCAACTTTTACTTGAAGAACCGGTATTTTACTCTTGTAACAATTTCAACGTTTCGTATTTTTTAACCATTCTGTACGTTATATCGACATTCCAACCATAGCTAAAAGGACTTTTCAGAATATATGTAAACCTTTTTATAAAGAATAACTAGAAAATAATATTTAATATGTATATATATTTTTTGTGGTATTCGGATATTTTCAGTATCCGAATACTTTTATTGTATTCGGATACTTTTGTTGTATTCGGATACTTTTAGTGTATTCAGATACTTTTATTTGTATTCGAATACTTTTATCAGTATTCGAATACTCGCCTAATGTATTCGAATAACGGATATTCTATTAATTTGTGTCGGATACGGATAACGGATACAATATTAAGAAAGTATTCGAATACCGCTTTCGGATACAGAAAAAGTATCCGAATACTGTATTCGAATACAGCTCTGAAAAAAATCTTAATAAATTAAGAAAACATCAAAATTCCTCAAGAGAGAAGTACCTTTATTTATTATTTTGGACAAAATGTTTATAAAACGAAGTTGTTTATAATCCAAAATAAAGCCTAAATACAAATTATGAAGTCCAAATTTTGACTTTTACATTTATATCAACTTACATTTTTTTTTTCAAACATTAACATAACATAATAACATTAACTTCAACTATTGTGGAAAACAATTTATTTTACATAGCCTCCTCCAACCTCAACACATTTCTCCATCCTTTTAATAAATTCACCATAGACCTTACGAATGGTTGAGGGTACATTCACTTCATTCACCGCGTCTTATATTCGTGCTTTTAATGTTTCTCGATCATGCGGCAGGTCATCTGCATAAACCTTCTGTTTTAAAACACCGCACAGAAAAAAATCCATTGGTGTAAGAACTGATCTGTCAACCACTGCCGTACCAAAACTGAGGAATGAGCTGGGCAACTGTCTTGCTGCCAAAAAAGGTTACGCCTTACTTCCGGTTGCAGAGTGTTTATAAATGGCAATACAAAGTTTTCCAAAAGGTCCACATAAACATACTGAATTAAATTTTCTTCTAAGAAATATGGACCAACGATTCGATCATAAAAAATCCCACACCATACATTCACTTTTTTATAACGTTGACTTCGTTTGTGAATGACATTGTCTGGATTTTCAAAAGCCCAATAATGACTGTTTTGTGATGAAAAGTGGCCATTGGTACAAAATGTTGCTTCGTCGGTAAAAAAAAAAAAACATTCTGTGAAAACTTCTATCTACGAGGTAATTCTCACCCACCCTTAAACAAAAATCCAATCGCTTCTTCATCTCCATTTTCAAGTGTATGTCTGAACCTTGGCTTAAACGGTCGAACTTTGTTTTCCATATAAATTCTCTGCAAATGACTTTTACTTACTTCCACTCTTTGAGCGTTTCCGTAAAGATAATTTCGGGTTTTCTATTACTGAATTTATTGCCAAAAGTGTTGCTGCATCGTCTTCATTGTACTTTTTCTTGGGTTTTTTGACATCCAATACAGATCCGCAGTTTCATTGATTTTTTTTTTAAGTTTGCGCAATGATTGGCGCGATACCGCTGTGTTAGGGAACTTTTGGTGGAAAAGGTTAATTGCATATCGATAATAGACGTCTCCAATCCCATAACATTTGATCAAATAAATTCTTTCTTGTTTGGTAAACATTTTTTAAATGATCAACAGAACACTCATAAATGCAGATGTAAGATAGTAATACTCTACACAATGTCACAATGACGTTTGTCAGTTCAATATTATCGACAGCACACTCTGTTTCTTAATTTGAATTCTTATTCATATTAATAAATTCAACGTAAAAATATAAACACAATAAAAACACAAAAGTCAAAATACAGACTTCATGATTTGTATTTTGGCTTTATTTGAGATTATAAACAACTTTGTTTTATAAACATTTTGTCTAAAATAATAAATGAAGGTACTTCTCTCTTGAGGCATTTTGATGTTTTCTTAATTTATTAACACCCGATACATCTAATCTAAGATGTTTATATGGTAAATTCATTTTTTCGACAAGCAGAAATTTTTATAAAGGACGACTTTTCGTCGTAAAATCAATAATAGAGATGTTTTTCCTCTTGTCAACTCCATCCGGGGAGCATATACGTAATCTGCAGACGCATAAGGCATAGCTGACCGCTTCGGATTTTTAAGAATAATAGTACCAATGAAAACGAGAGTAAAGTGCAGACGTAGTTATCCTAGTACGTCTGCAGTTTACTACATTTGCAGGCAAGGGGCTGTGTGTTTATTTTATTTTGCAACAATTTTAAACACCTTTTTTACTTTTAGAGATAAAAATATGAATTCAAATACTATTCTTATAAAATTTCATGTGTTTGTTATATTGACATAATTGGAAAAAAATAAGCTATAAAACTATCAGTTAATTGCAGACGCTTGAGGCTTTTCTGTGCACATTCTGCGCACTGGCTACTAACTGCCGACTGGACTATAGAGTATCTTATGTGTTCTCGATGCTTTGCTTTTACAAATGCTTTAGTTACTATTTGTTGCTGTATGCTTTATAAATCAATATAATTTGTCATAAACTATTATAAATATAAATGGTAGAAACAAAAAAAAGTTGAAATACTTGAATTAGCAAAAAATGTAATTGACCATATTCTTGCATTTATCTATACTACAACCACATAAAGGTACACAAGTAATATTATTTTTTTACAATGGCATGCTTTGGTTTTGCAAGTCGTTAAATATCTGTACTGTGATATAAGATCATTAGCTACTAAATTTTTTAACTAAATCTTTACCAATAAGCAGTGAGACATATAAGCCGGTGACGATTATGTCCGAATATTACCGAATCATTTTGGCTATGCCTTATGCGTCTGCAGATTACGTTTATGCATCCGGGGACACACTGTATATGCCCGTAACTAAAAAAGTGTGATCTGCTCGTAACGCCGCTTGATTGACGTATTCTGATATCTGCTTTTTTATACAAAAAAAAAATCAGAACGTCATCTGATACCGATTTTGAGTTAAGTGCTATTTTGTGAACCGATGTCACGAAAGATGATGATCGTTTTCTACAATTTCTCGCTTAAAGTGTCGTAACTTTTTCAAAAGAAAATTGACCCCCTACACTAACAAATTGAAAAATTGAAATTTTAAACGTTTTAAAAATCATTTATTTTAATAAACTGCAAATTACTTGACAACTACCTGGCAGCTTGGGTTTAATTTCAAACAAAATTGTCATAGTACAGTTTTCTAAATAAAAAAATCCATTAAAATGACATTTTCAGATATTATTTTAATTTTCAATATTTTTTTTATTTTGATTAAATTCTGGACTAAAGGTTTTTGGACAATTCCGAAAAGTTTCATTAACAACATTTTCCGATAAAAGAATACCTAATACGATTTTTTGTTTTTTTTTTCGCATACGATGGTACCGCAGGTGACTTTGCATTTGTAGGAGGCGAATGTGTTTCTAGTCATAATTAGATCCTAATTTGTTCTATACTTGAGAAAAATTTGATTCAAATCGCACAATAAATAAAAATTTTAGAGAGGTGTTCAGCTTTTAAATGAATCACTCTGTATGTATAAAAAAATTAAAACTTGAGAAAATCAACAAATAAACATTTTAGTATGTATATCGAAAACGCATTTCAAAAGTTATAATAACAATCTGATCACTGGCGAATTCGTTCGGGGTCTAAATCTAACGACTCTCCACTAATTCATACAATTTGAAATAAATATCTCTAACAGCACACGAGATCTGAGTAAGAAATAAAAAACATTTATTTTCATACTTTCCCAGCTTTGACAAAAATATGCTTTTTTTCCAATTAATTGGCCAATTAATTGGCGAACTCGAAAGTCAACTGTGGCAGGAAATTTTGCTTAAAAATCTGTTTTTATATACCTTTTAGTTGTTCTCCCTACTTTTAACATGCATCCTAGCGAGCGCTAGATTCCTTACTATGAAAAATTCGGCCAAATTTCAAAGCGGGATTTTTTTTCTTAATCAAAGTGTCATTTTTACTGTACTATTTAATACTACTATTTAGTCCTCACACCTGAGAAACATCGCAAAATACTTCAATTTCGTTCATAAGCGGTAGCGCACGGGAGCAAGAGCTCTCCACGTCAACTACCCAAGGGGGCAAAGCACGTGTGACACAAGACAATACACCACAGGGTGGAACTCTACACGTAGCCCCCCCGGGATACGATATCCCGTCACGACTTTGTCAGCGAACCTGGTTACGTTTGATCCGGCTTGGAATTTAATAAACTATTCTGCAATGTAAAAGTGGCACTAATACATATAGCACAGGCGTAGAGTGTAATAAAGTTATTTATCTAACTACTGCTTATTAGATTATATACTAATTAATGATCTGCTTTTGAACAATTAATAATATCCATAAACAAATAGCGAGAGTTATAATAATTCAATTGTGACTCGTTATAAATCACTAGGTACAGTGCCAATCTACTTTACCTTCATGACTAGCCTGCCCAATCGATGTAACGCGCGACACGAAGGTGGCTCTGTCCGAGAGAAATTCTTTTCCGATACGGCGAAATAGAACGTCCATTATTATTGACGGGAGGACGGTGATTTAATATGTTTGAATATTTTCGAAGTTTTCAAATCAAGTTATAGACTAAGAGCCAGCAACGGATTTACTTATGTTATTTTAATAGTCATAAGAATGAGTAGGCATACCCTTCTTAACACACTAAACACGAAATGGAAGGTCAGGCACCCCGAAACGGCCGGATTTATTAAACAATTCAAATTCAAAAAAAAATTCCATTTCCAACCTAAAAATTACTAAGTGACGCAGTCTGTCAAATTTAAACCTTTTCTTAGTTCACACGAGCCATTCATGCGTAAAATTATTAAAAATAAACATAGTAATTCGTGAAAAAATAAGTTTAAAACAATACACAAGCAATTATAAAAATACGTAATTATCACGTCTTTAACAATATTCAATAACCAGTAACGAAATTAAACAATTCTCAAGTCGAACTCCAAATGCAAATACGCTTTTACGCAAGTCGCATACAACTGAAGTCGAAACAATCTTTTTGTGAATATACGTTGAATGCTTCGACATCGCCTGGAGTATATTGAATACTCTAACACCCTAGATTGTCAGACAAACTACTTAAACTGTAAGTTGTGGCATCAAAATTAGTAAAATATTAAATAAGTCTTTTATAAAAATTTGGGAAAAATTTGAGGTCTCGACCGATTTCAACCAAACCGGTCAAGGAAAAGGTCTTTGAAACGAAAAGGTTTAAATTTGACAGACTGCGTCACTTAGTAATTTTTAGGTTGGAAATTGAAAAAAAAAATTGAATTTGAACTGTTTAATAAACCCGGCCGTTTCGGGGTGCCAAACCTTCCAATTCGTGTTTAGTATGTTAAGAAGGGTATGCCTACTCATTCTTATGACTATTGAAATAACATAAGTAAATCCTGCTATAAAGTAATAATTGCGCCAAAGATGATGAACTCGGCTAGTGAAGATGAACTGTTATGTACACCGCCAGAATTAAGTCAAGTAGCTAATGATACCATACTAATTTATTACCCGAAAAATCATACAACAAATATAAAAGCGTGTACAAAAATTAAATGTTACAATTAATTGTATTAATAAACAAACTAAGTAATTTAAACAAAATTTTCTCAATTTAATATTTATTGTTAAAATTGTAGATAAAGTATAGTATTCAACCTTGCGACAATGGTAATAACTCACTTAATGAATTGTAAACTTCATCTGCGTGAGTTATATTACCTACATTACCGCTCGTTGAATAATATACTATTTTGATTGTGCATATGAAAAATATTTTATCGTATCATTGAAAATTAAGGTTCCTTTAAGTTAAATCTTTATTGATGATTATTAATATCATAACATTACAACTACTTCATAATAACTTAGTAGCACATAATACGTTAGTTACAATACATAAAACGTTAGTTACCATATCATAATACCCTAGATACGAATTTTATTTTATAGCTATTATTTATGAACATTTACGTGAATATTTTGACAGTTTTCAAATTTGATACACCATTATTGTCCAAAATGATGGGCATGTCCACTGAATCTTGCCTTCCAACATTCTTTTTCAGTTCGATAGTCTCTAGTATATGATACAGTATTTACAGAAACGTCTCCAACTTGAATTTTTCGCGCAATGGATACCTTCTTACTCAAATTATCTTCTAAATACCCTCTTACAACATTGCTCGATTCCCAAACACCAAGTTCTTGTAAATCTAATATGTCTCCACCAGCATTAACAAGAAAAGTTGCTGAAGATCTTCTAATACAATGACCAGTATACATAGTTGGATTTCCAAGTTTGAGATACATATCAATTTTTCTTAGGTATTTTAGAAGAGAAATGGATACCACAATAATATATATATTTTTTAATTAAAGCCACAGGATTAACGTCTCCGCTAGATATCACCGCAAAAAACCTTTTCTTGTGAGTCTTTGAGTCAGGAACTGTGATTATTAGCTTGCTCTCTAGAATGTCAACATTTTCCATGGACATTTTCGTTAATTTATTGGTTCTACAAGTTCCGCCAATTCCAATTAAAAAAGCTACTTTGATCATTAAAAATGTCTCATCTGGGACAGTACAAGCAAATTCACTAACCTGCTCTTTCGTGAATACTTTCGATTTTTTAGCTCTATATCCCACATTTTGTTTTCCTAATGAATCATATCAAAGCGCCATACTTGTCGATTTTCACTGTTTCATTCAACTCCAAACAAGTTCGTAACATAGAATATTTAGGCAACAAAGATGACGGGGAGTATGGATTTGAGAATTTCACAAAATAAGCAAGTATTATTATCGTTTCTCCAGCACCTTGAACCTGTTCTCTATCTCGCCACTCACAAAACTGAAAATATTCTTTTTCGTAATGGATTTTTGATTTATCCGGAAGCAAATCTAATCTTACAGTGTTAGAAGCAGCAGGTATATTTTCAGGAATATCAATATCTTCCATGATTTCGCCAAAGTTTTATGGCACGCTAAAATGACAACCAAAGTTGTTGATTTTTTCACGTCATCGTTGTCAATGATACGATAAAGCTTTGAATGTAACTCAATTATTATGTGATTTAAACCATCTCGGACGTTGCCAGGCGACGAGGCGATAGCCGAGTCGTCCTCGATTATTATAAATCACAATAATCTCGTTACATTAATAGTTATAACAATTGGAAAAATAAACGGTGGCTTCCATAATAAACAGAACTCGTCTCGCAGCTTGGAATTTTACGATAATGAGGGGCGGACTCAGATGATACTTTGTACGTGTTTCGTGTACAGAAATGATACAAATCATACCTTTTGTCAATATTGTTACATATTCTACCCTCTATGGAAGTTTTCTCTAAGTTTCATTTATAGGTGGCAGAAACCTGAGTTAGTTAGTTGGTTCGGCTATCGTCCCAGAGATGGTCAGATAGTATAGTTCAGTTAGCAGAGTAGTACAGTTCAAAAGGTAGGCAGTTTAGTTCAGCTAAGATAGCAACTTCAGAGAGATCAAGAACAAGTAAGCAAAGTGAACAACTGACTGAATTGTTGAATTATAGTACTGAGTGTTATTTTAGTGAAGTAATTAATTGTTGTAATTAGTACGTAAGTTAATAAATTAGTGTTTAATGTTACTCTGGTGTTATAAAATACAGGGTGTTTACAAAAGGTGTAAATGTAGAAGAACTCACTACCGGGCGCCAATATGACGGGACACCGATTTCTTCCACTCCCAAGCGGGTTCGAAATAAGATATGTCTCGATAGAGAAGTAAAAGCCCAAGGCTGCACTACCTCAGATCATTAACGGCGCTCTCTCCGTCGGGATTTTATTCATTTAATGGTAATAATGGGTTTTACAAATAGAAAGTTTTGTAATTTTTACATAAAAAAATCCCCATCGAGATTTCTCTGACGGGATTAAATTTTGATGAGATTTGTATTCGCTTACGCAGCAATAATGAGTTTAACGCCTAAGAATTTTTGTGATTTTTGCATAAAAAGAATCCCTATCGAGATTTCTTTCTGACGGGATTAAATTTTGACGTGATTTTTATTCGCTTACCTACCAAACTCGGGGAATTAAGACTAGCAACAAGTCATAATATCAATAAAATGCAATTAGTTCAAAGAATACCATTTATTTAACAGGTTTAAAACAAGTACAGTGAAATTCTACAATACCTTATCCAACAAATTATATAATGTGAAAGAATCACGCTACCCCAACTAAGGAAAGTTAAATTTTACCATACAAATGAGAGCGTGCGCTAACAATCGATTTAGTAGAAAAAATTCATGCAATTTCGTTCGGCCTGTCTTACGACTTACTAGTCCACATGCAGGTATTATATAGGGAAAATGACACCGACTCATCTTCGAGCGACTTTTGGGCAAATCTGCTTTTTAAGTCATTTATGCACAAGGTGACTTTCTCTATAACTTTATTATTTGGAAAGCCCAGCATTTGGCTTTCCTACTATCGCTTTGTATTGATCATCTAACGCATTCGTCCAATTTATGAGTTGTTGGGTGAATCCAAACTTGTTTTATGTGAAAAACCGGCCTTGTCCATTTTTACTGATTTTTTGCCAATATTTGCTTACGCGCCTAGCCGCAATTGTCGATTTCACCTTTTTTTATACGTAGCATAGTTAAAATTTTATATTCATTCTTTCGAATGATATATATAATGACTGTATCTCCATGGTCATTGTCTGAAGTTAAAAATAATTTCGTAAAAGAATATGGTTTATTATCCCTTGACCAAAAATGATCCTTTTATTTTTGGTTCACTTTGTCCATGGCCACCATATACTTTCTCACGGCTTGGACCAAAACATATTTTTCTAAGTGAAAATTTGGTGTTTCTTCGAATTTTCACCTGGTTGTGCCTAATGTCTTAACAAACTCATAACAGTCCTTTTGGGCTACTTTATGGCTCTGAAGCCCTTCAGACTTGTATGTTATGATCAAAATGGCCTTAAATGAATTTTTTACCAAAGTCAAATTTTTATTTTGGCTTCGACTTAAGTCGATTCTGGAAGGTTCTACAACATAAACACGTAACAAATATGATGATTCAAAAACATGGTGGAATGTACATAATACTTAGGACACCAAAACGATTTATTTGTTATTTGTGGCGGCACAATAGTGAAAGTTGATAAGGAAGGGTTGTTCTAAATGTTCAGACTTCAAGCTTTGACATTTTTTGTCAAAACTCTAAGAATAATTCGAAAATGAACTTTCAACGTCCGCAGATGTAGCCCAGGAATTTTAGATTTTTACCCGGAATTAATTATTGTAAACCTGAAAATTTCCAGGATTGTAGTTTTGGTCCAGGACAACACGTAGCAAAAATCCCTTATTCGCCCTCGTCGGCTTCCTTGTTTTTTCAGAGCAACAAGGGCCTAGGTCGCAAAAATTGCAGAGCTGGCTATAAAGTGCAACAGGAAGGTTGTTGCTGGTCTAATTTGGGCCGAAATGATCATAAAAGATTAAGAGAAGCATATCCGTCCATATTTCAGATGTTCCATGCATATTTTTGTTCATAATTTTCCGTTCTAGTTCTGTCAACATTTCAAAAATTTTAAAAATTTTTTAAAAAATTTGAAAAATTCCGAAGCGGCGACACTAGGACATTTAAGTGCGTCATTGTTGCGTCTGTCACGTCTAGTCTAAACAATCAAGAAGGCGCAAGACGAGCTAGTTCTTTAACTTTTACAGTTTTCTAAGTGTATGCATTGGTTCATTGGTGCGGCAAAATTGAGTGATCTTAGTTAAGCCATGTGAATTTTAGTTTTTGACCCGGAATTAATTATTGTGAAGCTGAAAATTTGCAAGACTGTAGTTTTGCTCCAGGACCACACGTACCAAAAAGTCCCCTATTCTCCCCCGTTGGTTACTCTGTTTTTGCGGAGCAACAAGGGCCTAAGTCGCAGAAACTGCAGAGCTGACTATAAAGTGCAGCAAAATGGTTGTTACTGGTCCGATTTGGGTCGAAATGATCATAAAAGCTTCGGAGAAGCATATCCGTTCGTATTTCACATATTCCATGCATATTTCCGTTCTAGTGCTGTCAAAACTTCAAAAATTTTAAAAATTTCGAAATGGCTCAATTGCGGATACATGAAGACTCGGAGGGGAAAACGTACCCGAATAAACATTTCTCTTCATACTTTGGGCTTTCCATTGGTATGTCTACTTTCTCTGTAGCGGCATCTGTTACGGAGCTACGCAACTTTGAGAGTCAGCGCGCGGCGGCCGCGCCAGTCATGTGCCCGGTGGAACTGCCCGGGCTGCGCTGATGAGACTAGTTGCAAATTCCTGTTTATATATTATTGGTGTTTTATAAGATTTATTGAATGAAATTTAACTTGTCAGATTCAGAAAATGACGCTACTGAGAAGGTAGACAGACCAATGGAAAGCCCAAAGTATGAAGTGAAATATTTATTCGGGTACGTTTTCCCCTCCGAGTCTTCATTTATCCGCAATGGAGCCATTTCGAAATTTTTTCAATTTTTGAAGTTTTGACAGCACTACAAGGGAAAATTGTGAACGAAATATACATGGAACATGTGAAATACGAACGGATATGTTTCTCCGAAGCTTTTATGATCATTTCGACCCAAATCG
Organism: Rutpela maculata; assembly: GCA_936432065.2. Taxonomy (NCBI): domain Eukaryota; kingdom Metazoa; phylum Arthropoda; class Insecta; order Coleoptera; family Cerambycidae; genus Rutpela; species Rutpela maculata. Next base: position 80,020,378 of record OW386289.2, on the reverse strand, counting down.
GACCAGTAACAATCTATTTGCTGCACTTTATAGCCAGCTCTACAATTTCTGTGACTTAGGCCCTTGTTGCTCCGCAAAAACAGGAAAGCCGACGGGGAAGAGTAGGGGACTTTTGGTACGTGTTGTCCTGGACCAAAACTACAATCCTGCAAATTTTCAGCTTTAGAATAATTAATTCCGAGTCAAAAACTAAAATTCCTGTGCTACATGGCTAACTAAGATCACTCAATTTTGCCGCGCCAATGAACCAATTCATACACTTAGAGAACTGTAAAAGTTAAAGAACTAAGGGTATAGCTCATCTTGCGGCTTCTTGACTGTTTTGACTAGACGTGATAGACGCAACAATGAACGCACTTAAATGTCCGAGTGTCGCCGCTGCGACACTCAGAGTGGAGTAACTCCGTAACGGGTGACGCTACAGAGAAGCAGAAAGCCCAAAGTATGAAGAGAAATGTTTGTTGTTAGGGTACGTTTTCCTCTCCGAGTCTTCATTTATCCGCATTGGCGCCATTTCGGAATTTTTTAATTTTTTTTAAATTTTTTAAAAATTTTTTAAATTTTTGAAATGCTGACAGAACTAGAATGGAAAATTATGAACAAAAATATGCATGGAACATCTGAAAACTATGAACGGATATGCTTCTCCTAATCTTTTATGATCATTTCGACCCAAATCGTATCAGTAACAACCTTCCTGTTGCAATTTAGAGCCAACTCTGCAATTTTTGCGACTTAAGCCCCGTTCAGACAGTTGCGGAATTTAATGTGATTGGTGGAAATTGAATAATCCACCAACCACATTAATTGCGCAATGCGGAAACTACCCGTGGAGAGCCGGTACGGGCCCCGGGGTAAAATCAAATTGGCGGGGCCCCTCGTCTGGGACACATCAAAAATACTAATTTTCAATACACATAATATTTCATTTAAAATACAATGAATTAAAAAATGTATTTAACAGAGATGATGCCGGGCCCCTTCGGGCCCGTGCCCCGAGGCTGCAGCCCCGTCTGCCCCCCCCCCCCCCCCCCCGTCGTCAGCCCTGTGCGGAAATCCGCAATTTCGAAACTATCTGAACTCGCCTTTAGGCCCTTGTTGCTCCGAAAAAACGGGGAAGCCGACGGGGGAGTGTGGGGACTCTTTGCTACGTGTTGTCCTGGACCAAAACTACAATCCTGGAAATTTTCAGCTTTACAATAATTAATTCCGGGTAGAAGCGATATATTGACTAAAACTCCTGCGCTAATGTAGTAGGGGCATATTTAAAGTATGTACCTATAATGTTTTAAAGATGGCAAGTGTTTTTTGGGCAATGAACAGTCTACTTCTTTTCCTATTAAAATATCATCAATCAATGAGCTGCTGTAATTGAATCGTAAAGTATTAACATTAGACAAAAATTAACGAAAAGTTATAAATTTTTTCGGTATATATAATATTGGTAATACCTAATTTATAAGTAGAACATAATAATATACAAACTTTTCTTTGATGCATTTACTATTAAGTTGCCAAAAATAAACGAAATCTAATTCATATCACATTATTCCGAAGTTAAAACCTCTAGTTACTTTACTATTGTGTCATGTTGAAATATTTCTAATTAAATATCAATTATTTTACGTCAAGACAAGTAAATTGTTATTTTACCCAGTATTTCCCTCGGATACCTCACAATTATATAATTTGTATAAACTTTTAATAAACCTTAATCTGGCTTTTAAAATGTTACTTGGGCGTGAATTCGCGTTATACTACCAAATGAACACCTAGACGTATAGTCAGTTGCATAATAGATCAACGTAAAGTAAAATTTTAAGAATGTTTTACAGTCGAAGAGCAAGACCCCCGAAATATTTATTTATTTTATTATTATTTATTTATTATAAAAATACAAATTGCAAACTACAATAGAAGAGAATAAAAAACTAACAAGGAAAAAAATAGATATACCGGGTGGCTCAGCTGATAGGGACACTCTTATAACTTTTGAATAGGCGAATAGATTTTTTTCAAATTTGGTGCAATGATATAGCATGAAATTTCCAATTATGTGATGTAGAGAACCGAAATGGACGACTTCCGGTTTAGATGTAATTTACATAAAAATCAAATTTTTAAATGGGACAACCTGCATATTTTTGCACATTTGGATCCTGCTGCCCAAAATACATGTGACCTGACCCTCAAATATTATTTTGAGTTTCAACAAAAATTTTTTTTTTAAATATCAAAACATTTTTTTTCTTTTAATTATAAATTTAGTACAAAGAGAAGGTAGATATTATGCACCCCATTTTCTTCGTAATTTAAAGATCTAATTAAATAACAGGTTGTCCCATAGGGGGTTCCATTAAAAAAAAATAGTTTATGTTGAAAAACCAATATCATTGAACTTAATGCAGAATAAATCGTGTTTAATGTTAGTATCTGAAGAAATAATATTTCAAAGGTGTGTAGCGACTCGTTTACTCTAGTAAAAGATATGTGCGACTCGCCCACACTGGAGGTCTAGCAGCGTAACCAAGTAAAATGGAAGAAACAAAAATATTATAATAACAAGAGAATATATTTTGAAGTACCAATATTATATATATACAATGTTTAAATGTTTATATGTATAACCAAGAACTGAATATATATTCATTTATCATGGATTTTTAATATTATTATAGATGTACAGAAAGAATCAGCATATCCCATCTATAAATTGGTGACCCCGAAAATTTTCACGTATACCTCCTGGGACTATAAATTGGTGACCCCGAATATTTTCACGTATACCGACTATAAATTGGTAATATGTCTAATAAGGCATATTAATATTACTATTAATAATAAAATTATGTGTGGACTTTTTATTAAATATATTTTTCATTGAGTCATACGATAACCATGCCTCAGGTAATGGATTTATTGTGTCAAATAATTTATCTGCTGAACTACCCATATGTAACAAAAAACTGTCTACTTGTAATCTTTGAGATTGTTTAATTAACCCTGTAACATTTTTGTATCGTTCATAGTTTTTAATCCAGTTCTCCCAATCTTCTGTTTCAAAAGAAAATCTTTCAGGCGCGGGAATTTGTTGCAAATATGGCGTAATAGATAATGGAGTTTCAACAATTTTTAATTCAGATATCTTCTTTTCTAAATCAAGAAGCTTTTGTTCGAGTTCTGAATTTTTCTTCTTAAGTTTCTCCATTTCTTTCTTTATTTTTGTTTTTAATTAACATCTGACACCATGTAATATCCGGTCTACTGTCGACTGAAGGGTTAAATTGGCATCTCTTTGTAAATTACACGAAAGCCTTTCATTTCTTATACCAATTACCAATCTGTCTCTAATAAGATTCTCAGACATATCACCAAAAGCACATGTTTTTGCTAATTTCTTTACCGCTGCTATAAAATCTTGTGCATTTTCTCCTTCTTTTTGTATTCTGCTATTAAATTTTCCTCTTTCATATACTAGATTTACTTTCTTCTTGTGTAACAAACACTTAGTGCAGTTCCTCACCATAACTTCTACATCAAAATTTATGCTAGGCCACCACACAGTATTTTTACATCTCAACTTTGATTTTATTATCCCTTGATGGCCCAGATGAATTTTCTGAAGCATGTCTTTTCTAAGAGAATTAGGAACTATTATTCTGTCATTGTAACAGATTAAATTTTCATACATATTTATGTTGTCTTTATATTTATAAGGTTGAGATTCTCTATCGCACTTTTTTTTTCTGGCCAGCCACTATTAATGTATTCTCTCAATTTCATGAATAAATAATTCTTCTGAGCTAATATTAAGTCATATTTAGATTTGTCAAAAGTTGATTTTATTTCTGTTGTGACACTGTCAATGTATGCTGTGCACCTACTTTCTTTTATGATATCTTTATCATTAAAACATTGTTTTAATGGTGACCTGGACAATGTGTCCAGAGTAGAATTCTTTGCCAGGCACAAATTGTATATTATAATTAAAACGACACAATCGCATACGAAACCTTTTTAATCTGTCTGTAAGGTCGCATATCGGTTTTGACTTCAGTATACTAAGCAGTGGCTTGTGGTCTGTGAGAATAGCAAACTCTTTACCTATTAAAAATTGTGAAAGTCCATAAAATTCCAAGCGATTCTTTTTCTATCTGTGCGTACATTTGTTCGCTTTTGCTCAAAGATTTTGAACAATATATTGCCGGTTTCCAAATACCATTTTCTTGTCTTTGTTCCAATAAACCACCTATTCCATAAGAAGACGCGTCCGCTAAAATTCTGGTTTCTTTATTAACTTCATACATGGCAATTACTGGCTCTGATGATATTAATTCTTTTAAATGATCAAAACATTTCTGATGGTCGAATGTCCAAATAAAACAGTTATTTTCCTTTAAAAGCTCTCGCAATTTTTGCGTTTTATCCGCCAAATTAGGAATTAATTTTGCTTCATGATTAATCATCCCTACATACTGCCTTACTTCAGAAACATTTTTCGGTGCTTCAAACTCTTTCACTGCTTTAATTGTCTCAGGATCTATTTTAATTCCTTGCTTGCAGACCGATTTTTAACAATATTGGCAAAAAAAAAATTATATTTTTTGTAAATCAAAATAATATTTGAGGGTCAGATCATATGTATTTTGTCCAGCAGTATATATATGCAGGTTGTCCCATTTAAAAATTTGATTTTCATGTCAATTACATCGAAATCGGAAGTCAGCCATTTTGGTTCTTTGCATCATATAATTGAAAATTTTATCCAATATTACTACACCAAATTTAAAAAAAATCCATTCGCCCATTCAAAAGTTACAATTGGCTGAGCCATCCGGTATACAGATACTTCTTCCTTAGATGAATATATTCCGAAGAATAAAAATTACAAAGAATGGTACATGTGACGGCATGGACCTAAGTGATTAAACACTTGTGTTGTGCTTCTTATGCAGAATAATAGTGGCCTATGCAACTTGCAAACATACAAAAATTGAAGTCATATTATTATGTAAAATGACCTGCTGAATTCGATTATGGGGGTTGTGATTCGATTCGGAATTGCTCCCTATTATTTTTTTCTGAGTTTAGGCAAAATATTGTAAAGATTGACTGGGGTATAATATAATTTTAAATTCTCTTATCTTTCATATACAGTGTGTTTCACTTCAAATGGTTACAATAACTTTTTTATTTTTTTTCCGATTTGAATCAAATTTTACTTAAGTATAGAACAAATTAGGATCTACTTATGACCAGAAAAACATTCGCCTCGTACAAATGCAAAGCCACCTGCGGTCCCAAAATATGCGGAAAAAATAAAAAATCCCATTAGGCATATTTTTATCGGAAAATTTTGTTAATGAAACTTGCTCAGAATTGTCCAAAAAAGTCCAAAATGAAATAAACATATAAATTTTGATTGAAATGATGTCCAAGTCCGAAAATATCATTTTAATGGGTTTTTTTGTTTAGAAAACTGTACTATGACAATTTTATTTGAAATTAAACCAAAGCTGCCAGGTAGTTGTCAAGCAATATGCAGTTTTTTTTAATAATTATTTTTAAAATCTTAACTTTTCAGTTTTTTTATTTTGATTAAATTTTGGGCATAAGGTTTTTGGACAATTCTGAATAAGTTTCCTTAAAAAAATTTTCCTATAAAGAAATGCTTGCAAAAATGATTTTTTGATTTTCTCTGAATATTTTGGTACCGCAGGTGGCTTTACATTTGTAGGAGGCGAATGTTTTTCTGGTCATAAGTAGATCCTAATTTGTTCTATGTAAAATTTGATTCAAATCGAAAAAAAAATAAAAAAGTTATTGGGGTGTTACCATTTCAAGTGAAACACACTGTATGAAACATTTATTAAGTCCTGTCTAGTTTTTGGATGTTCATCGTTTTGTACTTATGTTCTTATTTATGATATGTTCGTTTGTATTAAATTGTAATAAATAATTACTGATTTGTAAATATTATAAAGTAAATTTTTGCTACAATGGCATCTGATTTTTACGATTCGATACGATACGATAAAATTTTAAATTTTGGTATTATCAGTTAAAATTCTTATGACATGTTCGATATCGTTGCAAAGAAAAAAAGTATCGGATTTAATGGTAGCCTACCTTGAGATTTGTTCTTTTTATTTTTGCACAAGAGCGTATGTCAAATGTCAAAAGCAACTGCTTTTTTCGAATATTTTTATGCATATTATTATTCTTATAGTCGTTACCGTCAACTTTTATTCCTTTAATTTTTTTTCATATCTCCTCAAATAAGGAAAATATAAGCGTTTGTGGTTCTATTTATCATGGTTTTTTACTATATTTCACAAAGTAAATTAGAATTTCTTTTTACTGAAATAGAAGTCACAAAAATTGGGATAACTTTTTTTTAAACTTTTTTCTTCTACAATAGATATTAAGCGAGATATTTGGCATGGCCCCAATAAAATAGACAGACTGTATAATGTATACAGTAGGGTGGGTCGGTTTATAACTTTTTTAGAAAATTGAAATGTCTGTAGAGAAAAAAGTTGTAGATTTGTCTTTTATTTAAGAAAAAAAAATATTTTTTTTTTCAAAAATGTTTTAGACCGCCCGACGGGCCTCTAAAAAAAAAAGAAATAAAAAAAATATAACTAAGTCGCCAGATAAGATACTAGCCCGTATAAGAAGATTTTTAAAAACAATTTTCGTTACACACAAAATGAATTAAATTTTATTATTGCATGTTGCTCTTACAACGGATCGGATCTTCCGGAAATATTTGCGATATACTATATAAAGAGTTGTAATGATTAATGAGACATATAATAGAATCGTATAAAAACTGGTTTTGTGAAAATGTATTGGTGATTCGTTGCCTGTAGTCATTTTTATTTTTTGATCGTTTAAAGCACTATACACTCTTTTTATATCGTCTAAATCAATTGTTCTGATCTCTAAGGGTTTTAGATCGAGATTACTGTCTCTCACAAGGTCTTTAGAAACTTGTATGTTTGGCAATTTGATATGTTTAAAATTAGGTTTTAAGTTTTGAAAAGTTTTTATTATCGTGTCTTGTATTTGCACTTCGCACTGGTTGTTAAGTTCAATCACGTAACTCCCGTTGAGTGGAATATTGTCTTTGTTATTTTCGCATGTTTGGTGGGCTACTACACTTCCGGGGGTAACGATAATCCATTTATTTTCTTCTATCTTCTGGATTTTGGTGTTGGTTAATGTTACTGGCGTATATTGGCATTTCATCGCATCTTTAGAGTATCTTAGAAGTTGGACCTCGCATGGGACATCATCTTGAATTTTTGCGATGTTACCCTCTTCACAAAGGAATTCTTCGGGCGTGACTTCTTGGCATTTGACATCAGAGAATGCGTAAGTTTGCTCATTGAGTAGGAGGTATTTGGAGTGAGGTATTATTACTTTGAATGAGTGTGATGATGGGATAGGTAGGGAATATAAGTGGTAATAATTGTAATTTTCAACGTCCGCGATGGGGATTTCTAGAATGAATACTATTTGGCTCTCTTTGTTATAACTTTTGATATTCATCGTTTTTTCGAATAATAAAATGTTTTCTAAAATAGGTTCGAACGGTAATTTGTTTTTGTTCAGATTTTCTTTAATCGTTAAAATTTCTGAGAGTAAATCATTTGGTTCTGTTATCGAATTATGAAAGGTATTTAATTTCGAAAAAGTGATTGCTACCTCTATTCTCTCTAATATATCGTATGTTATTTGAAAGGTGGTAATAAATTGGGACATGAAACTTTGAAGTAATATATAATCGTGAGTTTCTGTATTTAAGTGTTGCGTGGCTCGTGATGCTCGTTCTAATTGGGTTATGTGAGAGCTTAGGATTTGTTGGTTTCGGCCAAGAAGTTCAGTACTCTGTTTGAATTTTAAAATTGATGTTTGGAGCAAAGTGATTTGTTCTTTTATTAAGGATTTTGTTTTTATTTGGTTATTTGGCAATGTTTTTATAGCTCGATCGTATCGTTCTGCATCGTTTTGATCTAAATTGCCACTGATGGCTTTTACTATTGAACCGAGACCATTTATTAAGCCTCTTTTAGTTCTCTTTGAGAATAATGGGTTTAATTGTTTGATTTGAGTTAATATTTTATTTTCAAGTGTGTCAATGAGATGATAGGAGTTATAATACCCTCTCATGTAGCTAGTATTATTGGTCGATATTTTGATTATGTTTTTAATTCTCACGTATTCATTTTGAATTAATTCAAATTCTTTCGTAATATTAGAAATGTCGTATATTTGTATGAATGTCCAGTGGTCGATTTTATTTTGAGCGTTACCTAACTTCACAGGTAGTAGGCCTGGGTTGTCGATTAGGTGATGGAATTTTGGATTATTTGTTATTGTTGCGGCGGCGCCGAGGATGACTCTGTAACAACAGGAGGTTTTTTAAGTTCTTTCAAATGTATTACCTCAGTTTTATTGTTTTTACAATTTTTTATCTTGACTTTATTATTTTCTAGGAACTCTATTAATTTGTAAGGACCTTTAAATTTGTTTTCCTTTTTATTTCGTTTTTTACAAGATTTAAATACTGTTTGATTGAGTTTAAAGTTATATTGCTCAGGACCCTCCGTATTTCTTGTTTCGATAACCTTTCTCTTTGATTTAATTGATTTATCGAATATATCTTTATAAACCGAATTTAACTTTTCGTTATGGTTATGCACATAGTCCGAATAAAATGTTCTATTTAATAATTCAGAAGGGTCACGGGAATGTGTGTGACCTAATACTAGTTCGTATGGTGTAAAATCTGTTGCTGAGTGAATTGAACTGTTATAAGCGATAATGGCATATTTTATTAAATAGGGGTCGTCTTTATGTTTGTCTCTTAGGAGTCTCAGATGTTCAAGAAGAGTAGAGTGAAAGCGTTCAATTGGAGCTTTGGACTCGCAATGTTTGGGAGTGGTGAAATGAATTTGTATTTTATGTGATTTCAAAAGTTCTTTGATAGATTCGTTATTGAACTCGGTTCCTGGGTCCATGACAATTTGGGTTGGTGTTCCGTAATAGCTGAAAAATTCCGTCAGCGCATTACAAGTTTCGATAGCTGATGTACCTTTAATTTGAATGGCTTGACCTAATTTTGAAAATTTGTCTAAGATTGTTAAGTAGATTTGGTTGTCAAATTTAAAAGTGTCTATATGGATTATTTCAAAGGGTTTTGTGGGTGTTTCTGTAATAACTAGGGGTACATAAGCTGGGTGTCGCGAGTATTTCGCTTTTTGACAAGTCGTGCAGTTATTGATGTAGTCAGTAACGTCGGCTTTCATGTTCGGCCAAAAATAATTTCGTTTCAGTTTTTCTAACGTTTCTTGAATTTCTCTGTGATTACTTTTACCCTCATGCTGCTGCGTGATTAGCATTAGGCGTTCGTCTTTCTCTCGTATTGAGTTTATCAATTGATTACATTTGATGAGTTTTAAGCCTTTTGCATGGAATTTATCCATATATACTTTGTTAAAGATTGAATAGTGCCCGTCGTGGTAAAAATATAAATAAAACGGTTTCTCCGAAGTAGTATAATCTCTGAGAAATTCAAATACAAGTTGTTCATTTGACTTAGGAATTTTTACTTCTAATATTTTTAGATTGTTAAAGTCATTGTTGGAGACTTCGAGTCGGTTATGAACGTTCGGTTTAATTATAATTTGGTTATGTTTGTTATTAATAATTTCATCTAGGATTGGAATAGCTTTGTTTACGGTTTCGTTGCTGCAAGAACGTGGTGTATTTAAAGTTTCGTTGTCCGGTGGCCGTAATTGTATATCTTGAATGATTTGGGGTGCATCAGATTCTGAATTTTGGTTTGGTTGGTTTTCAACGGGGTCTTCAGCAAGTGACCTTAAGTAATCGAGGATGTCGTCGTTAACTTCGCCGGGGTTATTTATTACGGATTCATTTTCCAATGCATTAATCGTCACACGTGAAAGCGCGTCGGCGTTGGTGTTTAATTTACCTTTCTTATAAACGATATTATAGTCAAATTCCTCCAATTTGAGACGCCAACGTACTAATTTTGAGTTTGGCTCTTTAAGATTAAAAAGCCAAACTAGTGGGCGATGGTCGGTGTAAATTGTGAATCGTCTGCCAAATAGGTACGGTCTGAAGTATTTACATGCCCATACTATGGCCAGTAGTTCTTTCTCTACCGTACTGTACCTTTGTTCCGTTTCGTTCAAAGTCCGCGAAGCGTAAGCGACCGGTTTATCATGGGGTGGGTTCCCTTGAGATAAAACCGCCCCCAATGCCACATTGCTACCATCGGTTGTAAGAATAAACTGTTTTTTGAAGTCTGGATACTGTAAAACCGGGTCATTAGTTAGTATGTCTTTGCAAATTTTGAAGCATTCTAAAAATTCTTTATCATGTATTATTTTTGCATTCTTTTTCAAACATTTAGTCATGGGTTTTGTAATTTGGGCAAAGTCACGTATAAAGCGTCTGTAATAGCCTAAAAGTCCTAAAAAGCTTTTTATGTCTTTTTGTGTCTTAGGGACAGGAAATTTCTTTATTGCAATAATTTTATCAGGATTTGGTTTTACGCCTGTTGGAGTTATCACATGACCTAGATATTGTACCGATTTCTGTAAAAACTCGGATTTATCGAGCTGAATTTTAAAATTACTATTCCTTAGCCGGTCAAATACGGATCTTAAACGTTCTACGTGTTCTTGTAATGAGGTGCTAAAAATAATGATGTCGTCAAGGTAGACAAGACAGGTTTCGTTTTGTAGCCCCCTCAATACATTATCCATTACCCTTTGGAACGTCGCAGGGGCGTTTTTAAGCTCAAACGGCATTCGCTTAAATTCATAGTGTCCACCTTCGGTGGAAAACGCGGTTTTCTATATATCGTTTGGGTCCACCTCAATTTGATGAAACCCGCTGGCCAAATCAAGGGTAGAAAAGTAATTTGCATTTCCCAACTTATCTAGAATTTCCGTAATGTTAGGAAGTGGGTACTTGTCGTCGATAGTCTGCTCGTTTAGTTTCCGGTAATCAATGACAAGTCGCCATTTTTTACGTCCGGAAGCATCTAGCTTTTTCGGTACGATCCATATTGGACTGGACCACGGGGAAGTACTATGTTGTATAATGCCTTGATCTAACATCGTCGCAATTTGCGCTTTTACCTCGCTTTTATGAATTTCGGGATAACGGTATGATTTTGTGAAAATAGGCGATTCATCTTTTAGGTTTATTTTATGCGTAATTTGGTTAGTAAAACTTAATGGTATGCCCTCGCAAAAGAAAATGTCTTTATATTCTAGACAAAGTTTGCGAATCGCGTCTTTCTCTTCCGCATTACAATGGTCTAGCCTAATGTTTTTGAGATTTTGTTTTAAGGTGTTTTCTTCTTGTCGATCAAGGGGATTGTCAACATCCATTTTTTCAATAAAGTTAATTTCGAGTAAATTTAGAGGTTCAATGTCGAATGGTTTAGATATTTCTACGTTTACTGGAATTTCGTTAATATTCGTGATTGTTGTTAAGGCGAAATTGTCTATTACTTTTACTAATGCTTTCGGCATCTCGACTCCGTTATCAAATTTTGTATAGTTTAAAATTCCTATACCGTTTTTTTGTTTCACTGGTAATTTAACTACTTGTTCGACTCGGGGTTGTATAGTAATGGTATGGTAAATCGGGACATTGTTAATTTTTTGTGTATTTTCTTCGGGTTCAAAAATTATTGAAATGGTTGCATTCGGTGTTGTCAGAAGTCGAGTTGTGACATTTATATTAGCATTTAATTGTTTCAGTAAATCGATTCCTATTAGTCCGTCATATTTTTGACTGAATTTGAAAAGATAAAATTTATGTGATTCTTTTACGTTGAAAATTTTAAAAACTGGTATAGTTATTACCTCGTCATGGTAGCTAATGTTATGAGCCGTTTGAATATTGAATTTTTCTTTATAAATAAATTTTCTGTAAAATTTGTATGCTAATTCCGGGTCTATTAAACTTTTGGTACTGCCTGTGTCAATAAGAAAATTTGCGTTTAATTGGGGAATAAAAATATATGGTAAGTTGGCCTTAGTAAAATTTAACTGTATTACGTCTGGGTGTGTGTACTCGTACCCTGTTGAAAATTTGCATCGCAAGAGTTTTGAGCTTCGATTTGACTTTGATTTTGCTCGAATGACGTAAAGTCAGGTTCTTGACCATCAAAATTACCGAATTGTTCTCCGTATGGATATTCATTGCAAGCAGCTCCCATTGGGTATTGTGGATTTTCAGCAGAGTAGTCTGAATAGCCCGTGTTCAAAGGAACTTGGGGATTCTCATATTAATGGTCATCGACGAAATTTGCATGATATTCAAAAGAGTTTTCGAATTGGTCACCCTCGTTTATTTTTTGTGTAAAAAGTGCATTGTGAGAAAAATTTGGGTTTGGAGGGATTCGAGAATTGCCGGATGAAGTGTCCATCGGTTCTGGTTTAAAATTGTTATTGATTCTTTGAGATGGGGCATTAAATGGTTGATTTAAATTTCGATTAAAATTTTGATTAAAGTTTTGATTAAAATTTTGAGGTCTTTGATTTGGGACGAATTGGCTTGGTCTTTGTAGTAAGAATGGTTGCCTTTGTATTGAAAAATTATTGTTTGGACGCCAATTTGATTGGGCGTAGAAATTGCGAGTGAAATTTTGTTGAGGGTGCATAAAATTTGGTCGAGGAGCTTGCAATTGTGGAAAACTGGGCGTTGGTTGGAAGTTATACGTGCCAAAATTTAAAGGAGGTCTGTGCTGATTTTGAAAAGTATTGTTTGGTCGAAAAGGGGCTAAACGCTCTAAGGGCCTAAATGAATTTTGAGTATTTAGTGTGTTTGATCTTTGTTGCGAATATAGAAAATTTTCTTCTTCAATTACAAAGCCCATAGCTTTTTCTAAATTATCCGGACAGCGTAACCGTACGTTACTTTGAACTTGACCGGAGAGGCCCTTAATAAAAGTTCTTAATGCTAATTCATCGTAATTTTTTAATCTAACAGTTTTTTCGGTTGTTGTCATTACTAGACTATTTAATTTTGAAATAATTAAACTCCTAGCATCTTGACATCTCATACCAAAGTTGTAAGGTGTTTCATTTTTGTGTGGACGCAAAACGATCGGATCCTGAACTAAACAATCAATGTCGCGTTGGTCTCCAAAACTACAAGTTAAAGCAGTTTTTATTTCTGTCCATGACCTTAATTCAGTTCGAGACCCTATTAAACTAAGAGCTCTACCCGTTAGTTTGCCAATAACAGCTCGCAAAACGAAATTGTTAATAGGTTGGTTATTAGGATCGAAAAAGGTAGTAAGCAAATTTTCACAATTATCAATAAATATTCCCAACGTGTGTGGGTTGCCGTCGTAATTTGGAACAGTGTCTACATAGAGTTTTAAGAGTTGATAATTTACTGGTAATGGTGCCGCCGGTATAGGTACCTGTATAGGTACCGGCATAGGTGCTTGTCCCGGTGCTTCTTCACGATCCGGCATTATAGAATTAATTTGACTTTGTGCTGTATTACTGCCTACACTTAAATTATTTATTTGATTCACTAAATCGCAAATATCTAAATCGGACATAAATTATTAGAACTTACGTATATGTCGAAAATTACAACTACACGCACTGTACTATAATAATATTTTATGAATGCAAAGAAAAATGGGAATTAAAGGAAAATGAGCACTTACATTAATCCTGTGATGGCGTGAAGCATCTTTTTCTTATAAAATAATTTCTTAACACTACTGCCTTTAGGTTCCAAAGATTCGTTCTTCCCCCAGGACTTACAGCTGGTTTTGGCGATGATTGTCCTCTACCAGTGGTGTATAACTTCTTGTTTCCTTCTTCGGGCTTGGGAGGTTGTTGGTTCAAATTGGTGAATTTCCTGTAGAAACAGATGGGGCTCCTAGGGACGATTTTTGTTCACTAGTACACGTTTGATATTCACTCAAACTACCCTTCAAATTCACCATCCACGAGACTGCGCCAGATAAGATACTAGCCCTTATAAGAAGATTTTTAAAAACAATTTTCGTTACACACAAAATGAATTAAATTTTATTATTGCATGTTGCTCTTACAACGAATAAAATGTAACTGAATAACAAACATTGGTAATAGAATTGTGTTAACATGTCCTTATCTAAGCGTCGGTGTCCGGTTTCTTGCAGATGTCAGCGAGGTGGCTGACATAACTCGCCTGTGTTGGGAAAGGCTGTTATGGTTCCTTATTTACGCATAACAAATATTTTTAAATTTGTAATGTATTTAGACCCCCGTCGGCCCCTCAAAATAAAATTTTTATATTGCGCTAGTAATAAAACAGCTCCTTGCTTATTTCGTACAATAATTATTACACAAAATAACCCAGAACTCACCACGTGGAGGTGGGTGCCATCGAGTTCCACTCCTGCCCACCCATCTACCCTTCCATTTGGGCATTTAATAATTATTTGTCTCTATTACTACGTATTCTGATTTGGTACCAAACTGTTGATTTTTAATTTTTATTTTTTTTAATTCTATGTGCTTGGCGGGGGGGTCAAATATTAAAATAAAAAAATATAAAAAAATACCTCTTCATTTTAGACCATCACACAACTTTTCACACTACAGGCCTTTTGAAATTAGAAAATCGACCCACCCTAGTTTACAGGCCCTCCGACCTAATGTGACTTCACCCTGGATTAAGAGATTACAATTTTTCCAGATTTCTCCCCCCCTCCCCTCGTCAATTATGAGACTCGGGTAAAAAAATTCCAGATTTCTTTTTTCGGTTTCACCGCCCGCTCATCAATTTTCATTTTCGAAAAAATCTATGAAATAGATTTTGAGGGGCCCGTCAAGCTCAGCAGTTACAAGGCCCGCAATTTGATGCGGGGCCTGAGTGTATAGGGTCTTTCACGAGAAAACGTACATGGCTTAATGGCAGATAGAAGACACCGAGGGTAATCAGAAAAAGCTAATTGAGCTTTCGTTGCTGAAGTACAGGATGTTTTATGTATTACTGACAAAATTTCTTTTGGTTATCACTTCGTAAAAGAATTGAAAAGTTCTTATTTGGCACACGTAATACATTAGTGATTCTGAATAAATACATGTGACACAAAAAAAAATCCAGGTTCGGATTTAAAAAAAAATGTTTTTATTGTTCTTTAAGAAAATGATACCCTGCATGTTTTTTTTTTTTAGTTTCAGTTCGAAAAGTACATAAAAACCAAACAAAATGGCTTCAATAACTTTTTTGTCACACCGTTGCCGCCTTCAAAATAAATTTCAGTAAATAACACAATATGGCATTAACTGTTTTTTCAACAATTATCATATTTTAATTACTTACCAATTTTTATGGAGGGGGTAAAATAAATGTTAGAGGCCACCGAATCAAGAATCCTTTCATTCATTAAAAAAATATATTAAAAAAAAGGAGTTACCGAACATATGCCTTTAATAACAATCATATAGTAAATATTAATAACTTAAGGTTAATTAGAAATGTAAGAAATAACAGACATCTGAATTCTTCTGAATGTTTGGAGATTGCAAAATGCAAAAATAACATGAATAGTGATAAAGGGCCTATTCCAATAATCCGCTTTATTGATTATTAGGTCGCGGTTCGTTGAACCGAGGTAAGCTTAGGTAGGAATGTTAGAATTGGTTCAGTGCATTTCCCTAATAGCACACGATGTCCGTCGGACGTCCGTTTTATATTCATTTAATGTACTGACGTCCATGGACATAAATTGGACGTCCACCAGACGTCAATCATCGGATTTACTTCGAAATTGTACGGAATAGACGTCCTCTGAATGTTCATTTTATGTACGGGAAGTGTGTATATTGTAAGTCCATATAGGAATAGGAGATAGACGTCCATTTCGTGTCCGTTGATTTAAATATTATATTTTTGTAATAAATGATAATATCACCATACCACACTGAACGTCCATCATATGTGCCGCAGCGGATGTCCTCTGGATGATCAATTTATGTACGGCAAGGACACACATTGCTGATGTAAATATTCTATTTATGTTGTAGATGAAGATATTATTCCTTTACCGTTTTTTCTCTAACACGTTTCCCAGGTTTGTATAAGTACCTCAACCATTAAACTTTAATTCTTAAAATAGTTCATCAAATTTGAGATGTGAGTAAAATTTTTCTTCTTTCGGATTTATAGTAAATAATATTAGATATGTTAATGTATGTATAATGAAAACGGATGCTAACAAAGAAATTCATCGGACGCTCTAAATCTCCGCTGAGGATGTCCTTCGTATATCATCCATAGGACAATGTTTATGTATTACTTCATTTTCATCAGGTAAAGTACCTACATGCCGAAGTTGTTCTTTTTCGAAAAGCGCCCTGAATAATATATCTATATGAATAAAGTAGGATGTCCACATATCGTACTTTATGGGCATCCCTCGGTTGTCCGTTGGATATACTTTGAACCAAAAACGAACGTCCATAGGATGTCCTGTATGTCCGTCATGGACGTCCTTCGGATATCTATAGGACAATGTTGTGCTATTGGGGTTAACCACAACATTATTTTAGTATAAATACAGCAACGTTTTTATTTAGACTAGTTTTAATTGTCTTCAGATGATACCAACATTGTTGGCGAAACACGTGACGAGTAATAGTATTCAAAGTTTTGGTGTTTATGGACACTACTTCAGAGACAAAATTCTCCTATATTTAATGTTTTCTGAATTGTATATATTGGCCTGATACTGAAGTAATTAAGAAAGTATGTAAGTAATCAATCACATGCGATTCACGTATGTAGTGAATATATAATTTATTATCACAACACATATAATAACTCAGAAATAAAAATAAACAGCACTTAATTTGACGTTAATTCCTATTAAAGTTCCTAGACATTTAGGTCAATTAGGTCAAATTATTACAATCTCTGACATATTAACAAATAGTTACTGTACTATACCTACCTTATTTACTTAAAATTACGAAATGTGTCACCTAGCAAGGCGCAAAGAAAAATAAACTTAAAGGGTATATACAGGGTGAGTTATTTAAACCACCCACTTTCTCTCCTATTCTGTAATTTTTGAGAAAAACGCTGAAACACGTCGATTTTGTTTTCGAGGGAGACGTACAACCATAAGAAATTCAACCCCCTTACTTCATCCCCTACGTAAGGAAAGCAACCCCTTCAATAATTTTAAATGGGAGTAAGGGTCGAGTGATATCTCGTTTTAAATGCATTTCAATTCCCTTTACAACTGTGTAAAATTTTGTACATTTGAGTGAATATTATTCGAGATGTTGCATTTGGGAATGGTATGATTTAAGAAATTAAAAATAATAACATTTAGTTAAACTGAATACATTTTTGGAACTTTACTCACATATTTAGTTTTCTTTATTCACTCTGTATTATTTTAGCATTTTAGTCAGTGTTGATAGAAATCATGATCATTTTTAATTTTTTTAAATAAAAACGTTTATTTGTATTGTATTGTATTTTCTTAATAAATATTGAAAAAAATCTCTATTACATAATTATGTTAAAACTAAAAATTGGCTTAAAAACTGTTACGACTTGGCTCCGAAAGTCAAGGAACTGCTTGCGGAGCCGTGAAACGTTGAAATTACAGTTGAAACCGGCGACATTTGAGCGTTGATTTAACGTTGTTTCTGTTCTGGTCTAATTTTTCACGTGTTATTCACGTTAGTGTGCTTACTGGGAAGGTTTCCAAGAGTGGCACTATGTCACTCTAAGGAGTATTATAAGAGAATTTAAAAAAAGGTCTTAACAACCTCCATAAGAGGGGGCCCTTTTAGTCTAGAAGCTGCTTTATGATGATGTTAAGGATGTGACAGCAAAATGGATTTTTCAAGGAATTTTATAAATAGTTTTATAGCACCCTTGTAGATATTTAAGGAACCAAAATTGTTTTCCTCGCATGGGGAAGGAAATAAGGGAGTCGAATATAACAATATTCTACGCCCTCCTCCAAAACACAATCGACGTATTACAGCGTTTTCCTCAAAAAACCACAGAATAAGAAAAAAAGGTGTGGAAAGTTTTAAATGGCCCACCCTGTATATTAAATTGGATTCCACTGTTGAGCAATTTACACACACATAGATAAATGAGCCTGATTATAGTTAACACAGGTTGAAAACGACTGACACGCAACTCTACTTTATTGTAATTAAAATAGAAACCCTTTTTATTCAATATCCATCCATTTACCATAATCTACGTGAGTACAACAATTTTCACAACTCAAACTTCACAAATGATTAAATGACAAATATAAGAAAAATTGTTGACAATAATTCTTCTTTAAGGGGGGAAGTTTATAGAAAACTTAAATTGAAGAGAAATTTTACGATTTTCAGATTGATAGTAAAAATGTTGAGAAACGAGAATATTATTCGACCGAGAAGACATAATGGTTCTTGGATAAATGGTATGGAAGCACAAAGAAATATCGGCAATACGCCTATTTTTAAAATCCGAGAAAGTGATTTTGTAGTGCCTGTATCTCAGTACAGTGACAGGTGAGGGTGGAAGATAATGCTGAAATAGTATTAAAATTTTATTAATATTAATATTTGAGTTTGGTAATAATTATTATTGATAAAATTAATGTAATATGTATGGCAATTATCTATGCATTTATAACACAAAGCATGTTAATTCTCCTGATTGGGAAGCGACTCTCTTGATTATTCATTATTTAAATTAAAGTTCTCTATCCACAATAGGCCTGTTCAGCATTTTTTTTTTATTTTAGAAATCGGAAGTAGAACACGTTTTAAGGCAATTTCCAAATTTTTAGATTTTTATTCGGTCGTTTAAGCCCTTAAATAAATTACCAAAGTTGGACTGCACGAAAATGGGGCGAAGCTTCGCGTGACGTCACTTTATAGATGCTGATCGGCGACAGTCGAGATTTAATAATTAAAAACATTGGAGTTGAAATAAAATAAAATTTTAAGAAAAATAGGTTCTATGCAACTTTTCATTCATAAAAATTGATAGTCTTATAGTCATAACGACTTAAAATTGGGATTTTAGGTTAAAAAAAGATATTTCAAAACAATATTCGTCAAATAATTCGAAAAGTATTACACTGAGCGAAAACATACTAGAGACAAATAAGAAAGCTAATAAATTAAGGATGAATTTTGTTTTTTTCTAATTTCTGTAGAGTTAATGGTTTCGGAGATCTGGAAGTATAAAGGTGGCGTCCGAACGTCTATAAGACGAAGTATTTAGTTTAAATGTTAATATCTCAGAAACTATGGCACTTACGTCAAAAGCGGTAAGAACAAATATGAAAGACTATTAATTAGGCTTTCAAATGTTTTTTTCTATTTCTATAGCATAAAAAACAAAGAAGTTATGACAGAGACAATGTACTTCTTCAATTTTTGTTTATGCAAAATGACGTCACGAGTCGGCGAAGCGCTTTGTACTGAAACCCAATCTTTAACATTGAATATCTAAGAATCGGATATACTCATGAAGCTGAAATTTTAACAGCTTATCTAGATGATTAAATTCTATTGAACACCATAAAAAAAATAACGAAAAAAAAATTGTCGGTTACAAGCCCATTGTATCATCACTAATTTGTATTTTTTTTAATTGTTATTTTCACATGCAAAACGAAATAAAAATTAAAATGAATAAATCAATAACTGTGCTCACATTGTACGCGATCCGCACTTATGAAGCCCCTATATCCAACTCCACATGTTCGCTAGGAATTAAATCTTGTGGGCACTGGCATATAGTTTAACATAGCAGTTATAAGTAGAAGCGGCCAGTACGTGTGACAATACGTATTGTAGTCGGGAGCATCGAAGGAATTGACGCTTTTTCACTTTTGTTTTATTCTGTTTTATTATAGGACGACGTGTTTTTTTTCCTAATTATTTATTTAGGAGGTATAGAGACAATAATAATGAAAGTTTTCAGTACAGTTCGGAAAATATTATACGTACTTAATTTATTTTTTCTGACAATGTTGATGCCGAGCATTACAGCGACTTAGAATTTCATCCAATACCTATATAATCTTATATACAAGAATTAGTCTCCAATGCTGTGCAAGTTTCTCTCTCGTAAACAAAAGTGAATGAAGTGAAAAAAATTCTTGATAACTGGTTCTTGTACACACACTAAATCACAATATTTTTTTACCCCCTTTAATAATGGGGTGGGGGTGGTAATAGAGGTGGCTATTGCCAAAAATGTTTTTGAGACCGTAGCTCCTCTTATATTTACTAAATACCAATTTCATACACTCTTAATTGCTTGATTTACCTATTTACCCCCATTTATCTCAATTTACCCTTCAACTCTGCAACGGAATAAAATCAATATATAATCTAGTTCCAGATCTAGTTAAAATACATATGTCTGCCACATTTTAAGTCAATATCTTAAACGGTTCCAGATTAATCGTGAGCACCAAACAGATACCAGACTAACAGACAGACCGACGGACAGACAAATTTATTTTGTTCAAACTTAACATATTGACGTTTCATGACATTCTAAGTCCATTTGTACAATGAAAATTTTCAAAAATTTTTCTTGCGTTAGTATACTTCAACTGGATGTGCAATACGCAGAAAATAGCATGACAAAGATATAAAGAATCATTCTGTGCCATGGACTACACGATAGAAGAAAAGCCTCTACTTCAAGCATTTTCTTCAATGAAACCTACTACGCATCCATATTACTCGAGGTAACCCACTGTGTATCTAATTTACTAGAGGATTCTACGCATTCGAACTTCTTGAAGAAATCCATTGCGCATCCATTTTACTCGAGGAAATCCACTGCGCCTCTATACCACTTGAGGTAACCTACTGCGCATCTATACTACTCGTGGTAACCTACTGCGCATCAATGGTACTCAAGAAAAGCCACTGCGCATCCATAATACTCGGGGAAACCTACTGCGCATCCATACTACTTGAAATAACCCATTGCGCATCCATTTGAATCGAGGAAACCCACTGCGCATCCATACTACTTAGGTAACCTACTGCGCATCAATGGTCCTCTAGAAAAGCCACTGCGCATCCAAAATACTCGAGGAAACCTACTGCGCATCCAAACTACTAGAGGCAACCTACTACGCATCGATGGTACTCGAAGAAAGCCACTGCGTATCCATGCTACTCGAAGTAACTTTAATAACTATAGTACTCTAGAAAAGCTACTGCGCATCCAAAATACTCGAGGAAACTTACTGCGCATCCATACTACTGCGCATCGATGGTACTCGAAGAAAGTCTGCACATCCATACTACTCGAAGTAATTTTAATAACATGATATTTGAAATCGCCTACCCCAAAAACCTATAAAACGATATGCCACATCGGTAGTGGGGGTTGGGGGTGGTGGTAGAGAGGTGGGGGTGGATTAAGTAAAAAAAATTTTGAGGCTTAGGTTCTTGTATACACGCTTAAATTACAATTTTTTTTTCACCCCCTTTAATAATGAGGTGGGGGGTAGTGAGGGGTGTGGCTAATGCCAAAAAATTTTTTTTAGACTTTAAGTTCTTTTATATACACTAAATACCGATTTTATGGACTCTTAGCTGCTTGATTTACCTATTTACCCCAATTTACCCCCCAACCCTTCGACGGAACAAGATGAAAATATAATCTAGTTCCAGATCTCGTTAAAGTACATATGTGTACCAAATTTCAAGTCAATATCTTAAATGGTCCCAGAGTAACCGGGCGCACAAAAAAAGTAACAGACAGGCAGACCGACAGACAGAAATTTTTTTTCGCTCAAACTTGAAATCTCGACGTTTTATGACATTTTAAGCCTATTTGAACAATAAAAAAATTTTTTAAATTTTTTTGTCGTTGCTATCTTCCACTGGATGTGGAGTAATTACATTCTGGATATGGTCTCTATTTGAAATTTCTTGATGTAATAAATACATCATAAAATTTCATTTCACCCGTGTTTCTTATGGGCAATATACAGGGTGTTTCAGGTATGCAGTCATTAATTTCTAGTGGTGATTCTACATCAAAAAATATGAAAAAAAGTTCATATAAACATGGGTCCGGAAATCCCTCCTAAGGGCGCTGGCGCTGCGGGCTTCTGAAGGGGCCCCCCAAAATTAACATTTTATTTAATATCTCAGGAACTTTTTGAACTACAGTAACTAGTTTTTACACGTGATTCGATATCAATAAAGGTCATTATCTGACGTTATCGAGAAATGACCTTCTGTCCATGGCACTTGCGAGAATGTGAAGAAAATGATGAATTCATTGAAAAAAATCTGTTAACGCAAGAAGACTGGAAAAATTCCTTTAGGTACACATTTCTCGAAACCGGTTCGTCGTGTGGCATAACAACAAGATAACCTTTTTTGTGTATTTATAGCCAAGGAATCATATTCCTATGAGACAATTACAGAAAATTCACATTAAAAAATTTGGGGGGAGAAGTAAGTCCCTCTCATTCCAATTTTATGCATCCCTGATTGAATTTACCTTTGGTGGATAACATCAGATAATGACCTTTATTGATATCGAATCACGTGCAAAAACTAGTCACTGTAGCTCAAAGGATTCCTGAGATATTAAATAAAATGAACTTTTTTTCATATTTTTTTTAAGTAGAATCACCACTAGAAATTAATGACCGCATACTTGAAACACCCTGTATAGTTAATTGACTTTGCTGAAGCCAATCACATTAGACTCGAAAATACTGCTAATACAATCTATTACTCGCTTACCGAATGGAAGTATAATTATCGTGAAAAAATCACTTTCCGAAATGTCTTCGTATCATCAAGTTTGGGATTATATGTAGATTACGAATTTCAATTTCGTTAGTCTGTCTGTATGCCTGTCGTATATCTGTCGCAGGGACCGAAACCGAAATTAATTTCGGTTAGGATTAAATAACGTATACCATTTTCAGTTTTCATAGCAGCGACAATTTGGTTTTCATTTACGGTTTCGGTTGTCAAGGCAGCGACAATTCGGTTCTCGGTTATGATTTCGGTTTAAAGATCCGCAGCAATCAGGGCCGGATTATCCATAAGGCTAAATAGGCTATAGCCTAGGGGCGCCGAAGCGCGAGGGGGCGCTTCGGCAACTCAAAACTAACTAATTTTGTCTTCCGACAGCCAACGGATGACATTTACTGTTTATCATTGACCTTTGGAAAATAAAATGTATTGTAACGTCGTATAATGCATAAGGGCGGGCGAAAAAAACAGCCACAACATCGAGTTAAGATAATGAGCGTAAAAAATTGTTTAAGGAAAGACAAGCATAACAAGCTTTTGTACCCGCCTTTTTATCTGGGCTGAAATTAATAAATTGGTATAAGCCTATGTATACCTATTCTATGTAACTATTTTGGTTACATTTTATAATTATATCCATATTAAGAAGTATAAATACCAAAATACCTAACTATTAATTTACTTACATTTAATTTTCAGAGATATCAGGATCTGAGAGAGAAGTAAATAATATGAAATAAAAAATACGATAAAATTTTAAGTAGAGTCCTGTTCATACATGTAAAGTAAATATCCATATCTGAAGTTTTTATTGCCGTAATCCTTCCAGGTATAGCCTGAGGCCTTCCTTATATAGTTGTCCCCAGATTTAACAGGCACTCAAATAATGTCGGCGCCTTTGACCCATCAAACACGCTGCATCGCAAAGCCAAGGATGCTTGTTAAATCTGCGGTTTACTATATCTACGTCGGTACTTTTTTATACAAGAAAATTATTTATTTGTTTTATGTCCATTTAATGAATGTACGTCCATGGACATAAATTGGACGTCTACCGGACGACTATCATTGGATTTACTTTAAAATTGTACAGAATGGACGTACTCTGAATGTCCATTTTGTATACGAGAAGTGTGTACATTTTATGTCCATATAGGGACAGGAGATGGACATCCATTTCGTGTCCGTTGAATTAAATTTTATATTTTTGTAATAAATGAAAATATCTCCATACCGCTTTCTCTCCAACACGTTTCCGAGATATGTATGCATACCAGCGAATACCACACTGGCACACTGAACGTCCAACATATGTGCCCAACAGACGTCCTTATGTTCGGCAATTACACACATTTTAGGTCTCTATAGGGACAGCAGCAGGACATCTATTTAATATAAAAACAAAAAAACTGGTTTTTCAATTTTACAATGTTTTTGTTTATATTTGACCGTTATTTCTGTAAAATTTCTAGTTTATTTTTTATAGTAATTTGTAATTAATAATTTAATTTTAACTTTTTTTGTAAATTATTGAATTATTGAATATTGAATATTGAATATTGAATATATTGATTAATTATTGAATATTATTTGTTACTAAACATTTATTAAACATTCAAATACTTTCTACATTTTGAAATTTCTAGCTGTATTAGTCTAAAACCTCCTTTCAACTATACAGTCTTTAAGTACTAGTAAACAAGGTTAGTGGTCGAGTGAGTCACAAATCATGGGATCGGCGCGGCGCCGGCGGTTCGATCCCTACTCATTCCGGTTTTTTTTTCTGTCAAAATAATTGGGATGTACAAATATTGTTCAAAGTTGTGACATTTGGACGTCCCTCGGCTGCCCGTCGGGTGTACTTTGAACCAAAAACGAACGTCCATCGGATGACCTGTATGTCCGTCGAGGACGTCCTTCAGATATCCATAGGACAATGTTGTGCTATTAGGGTAGTACAAAAAAACACCCGACCTGCGCTGCACTTTATATAGCCTACAGTCTACAGACGATCCTAGGTACACTTTGAATATTGCCATGCGAACTCGTAAAAGTGAGCTGGTCTCCTGGAGCCAACATTGTCGGTACGCTTTGAAGACGCTGGAGTTCCAGCAGACCAGCTCACTTTTACGAATTGTCATGGCAATTTTCAAAGTGTACCGAGAAGGTTGGTTGGTTGGATCGTCTGTACACCGCTTTATTCCGCGCCAGTCTCATTGTTCGTCCGAAAGTGCGGAAGCAAAAAACGCCGAAATAAAAAACGCTGCAATTTGACCGACATGCGCCAGCTCAACTTTTTGTGCCAATTAAGGAGATGTATACGTCTCTTATATGTTCCTTTTCAACTATATCAACATTTTACAGGATTATTTATAGGAAAATTGGAACGGAAAGAGATAGATATTATATCTTTCCGCTCCTATATTAATGCCGAATTATTTTCGTTTTTGAGAATAATTTCGGTTGGTTGGTTAAAATTTTTTTTTTAGATTTCTCCCCCGCTCATCAATTGTGAAGCTGGGACAAGCATTTTTTTTTTTCACGTATCTGCGCCTCCCCGCTCGTCAATTTTGAATCTGGACAAAACATATTTTCTTCAAATTTCACCCTCTCGCTAATTAATGTTCTTCCATTATGAATAAGAGGGCGCAAATACATGATTAGCCTAGGGGCGCGCCAATCCTTAATCCGGCCCTGGCAGCAATTCGGTTTCTGTTAGAAAAAATTAGTAATCACGGTGCGGTTTCGGTTTCGATTTCGGTTTCTGGCTTTTTACTTGCCTTTTACAGGGGCGGATTAACCGGGTATGAGGCCCTAGGCTATTAATGCTTTGAGGCCCTTTCCATCTCTTAAGATAACGTTTTTTTGAGATCAGGTCAGATCACGCACCGCCAAGACACGTTTCACTTTGTTTTGCTAAATACTGAACTAAACATTAATAACAATAGCGAGTAGCTGCATTACACTGGGTCTTGGTTGCAACTGGTCAAATCCAGATGCATACAGTGGCGCAGAAACTGTGGATTGCGATGCGGAAGCAGACAAGAGCAAAAAATGTTATATATACTTTTATATTTATTATTTATACCGTCAATGAGAACACCAGTACAGATCGTAGTCATAATCATAATGTATTTGGTTTTTAAGTCCACTTTCAGCGTTCGGGGGGCCCCTTTGGTATCCGAGGCCCTGGGCTTAAGCCCCTGAAGCCCCCCCTTTAGTCCGCCCCTGGCCTTTTACCTTATATAATCTTTATAATGAACGAATCGACTTAGATATGGTTTTCACCATACAATTTGGTATTTCTACATCATGGTTTAAAGATTTGAATCTTTGATTTCAACCTATTTTTTGAACTGTAAAGTCGAAAGTACGGTGCGAATTTCGGTTTCGGTTTCGGTCCCTGAATCTGCCGTATGTCTGTCTGTTGGCGTCATGTTTAAAAATCTATTTGATGGGTAAAAGTAATATTTGACGCATTTGATGTAGCAAGTGACCACTATCTGGTTGTTTGCAAAATGAAACTGAAAATAGAACCTCTAATATAAGAAATAAGGCACAAAAAATTAAATACAATGTTGAGAAACTTAAAGACAAGGAAACCTGTAAGCGGATCGAGCACGAAGTTCAGAGTATAGGCGAACATGAGGAACAACCAAACGCCGGTACTTCTGAAAAATGGCAGAAGATCAAAAGTCGTTTCCTGACGGTGAGTGAAAACATTCTGGGACGGAAGCAAGGAGGGAAGGAAAGAATGGATCTCTGAAGACACATGGACAAAAATCAGCAGACGCAAAGAGCTTAAAAGTAGAATTATCCAAGCCAGAACAAAAGCAGAAAAACAACAGCTTCAAGAACAGTACATGAAAGCAAACAGAATAGTAAAGAGAACTTCTCTAAGAAGAGGTGAGACCATTACGTTGAAACAGGGCCGCGAAGGTCTTGAAAATATGAGTGATGATAGTAAGATCAATAGAATCATTTCTGAGACATATTTTTAAACATCCCCATTTCGTCGAATCTCGACGAGGTTAGCCTAGTACCTTATTAAAGTCTACTTGGTGTTGTGACGCTTTCTTCCACAATCATCATGCGACCCAGATCCGGACCTATGACGTCACTATTTTTTGACAGAGGGTGCAAAACTGAGGATAGAAATATTTATGATATCGCACTTTAATTACACTTCAATTTAATCCGCAAATAATGTGATATTTGAGGAATAAATTGACAGTAGGAAAAAAATCTTGATGACTTAGAGCCTCTTTATCATCAGATTTCGATTCAGCGCACCAAAAAAAAAATACAAAATGGGCATCAGTTCAGGATTTTTCCTTTTTTGTCTGCCGGTGTTATTATTAGCTCTTCATTATAAAGATTGAATATATAAACATTTAGTTCTTATGTATACCTACAGAAATTATTTAAAGTTTCTGCTTACAATTTTCAGTGATACTAAATATAAGGGGAAAAGTAATAAAGCCACACCAGTAAGCACTACCAAAAGAATGTTACAACAATTAGAAACATACTGTGATAAGACGACACTACATGGCTTGCGATATGTTGGAGATAATTCACTTTCACTTGGAGAAAGGTAAATTTTTTATTATTTTGTTTATTACAGTCACCCCATATCTATCTACATTTTTGAAGATACACACATACACAATGTATACAGTACGTCGTTGAATTGAGTTTACAAGAGTTTCCCTCCATTTCCGATTTTTAATTTTACAAAGAAATGTCAAACGAATAACAAATTTTGCTTGATTTAAAAAGGACACATCTGCAATTCAAACTTCACTATTAATACAGTGTGTTCTTAAAATCGGAATATAGAACAAAATAGTAAATAACCTAATTAAAGAATATTTCGAACTATTGACTATTGGATTAACCCACCACCCTTTTCAGCACATAATTCAATTCTATGTCGTAGCTCCTTATAACTCTTACGGACTTCTTTTATTGTTAAGGATTCAATAGCATCTCTTATCCGATTTCGTAATATTTCCACGTTATTAAGTTTTCCTTCTAAAAAATTTGTTTTAAATTCCCCCACAAATAAATAAATAAATCTAAAGTTGTCAAGTCAGGGCTCCTTGGCGGCCATAAAACTGAAGTATTTCTGCAAATCCAATTATCTCCAATTTTGCGATTTAGCCCGTTATATCGAACAGGTTGCGATGAACTATCCCGTAGATAGAAAGGGTTGCTTCATAGTCTATGTAATGAAGCATTATAAGACGACTTTTTTGTAAATATTTCGTGCAAAGACGAGATTACCTTACCCCCCCGTTTTCGAGGGTGCTGAATACGATGAAAGTAGTGGTGGGAGAAGTTCTTGACCGCCGCTGAAACGGCCAAAAACCACCCCTTTTATGGATCTCTTTATGTCTTCTTCATATATAAACGGGTCTGCGGAGTGATTTATCGACGGGTTATACTGAAATAATATGGAAGGGGTAAGTGGAATCCAGACAGCAGGCCTAGGGAATTGATTAAACCCTCCCTAGGGGTGGAAAAACATTTTTTCTCAAATTAATCGGTTCAAATGCGTATCCCCCCGTTTTAGGTGATCACGAGAAAAATATTTTCACTTTTTTTTTTTGCTCGAATATTATATTACCTATATTTCACGTCTATAAATGTTTCATCGACTAATATAAAATAACTAATATAAAATAAAGTATTTAAAAATTTTTTTAAAAATAAAAGAAAATATTAAAATAAATAAATATTAAATTTACAGATTTCTTTGGAGATTCATTCGTTTATCACAAATTTAGAAATTTGCACATTGTTTCACGGAAACATATTATTAAATCGGCATTAAATCAATTTAAATCAAGTTTCCGTCCATTATAGGGAGTCGGAGATGAAGGTGAATATTTTTATCGTGATCAGCGCCTGCGAAAACGGTGGAGGACATATTAACGATCCAAAGTGTAATTAATGAATTTTACACCCCATAGAAGGGTTGAAGCAACCCCCGAGGTCGCTACCACCTTCTCTCCCGTGAAAAATGATAGGATATGCACAGGAATAACGATCATGTGTCGGAAAACCTGTAAATCCTGGATAGCATGCTTTCTGGTAAGTGAGGGATGGTTTCTCCCCGTTTGAGGGATGAGGAGGGGTTGGAGCTAAAAATGAATATTTTTCCCGTGATCAGCAACACCGAGAACGGTAGGATACGCGTTTGAAAAGAATAATTTGAAGGAAAAAAGTGATTTTCCACTCCTCGGAAGGATTTAATCAACCCCCTAGGCCTGCTGTCTGAATTCCACTTACTCTATAACCTCCTTCCATGTTAGTTCAAGTATAACTCGTCGATAAATCACTCCCCAGACCCGTTTATATATGAAAACATAAAATGATCCATAAAAACGGTGGTTTTTGGCCGTTTCAGGGGGTCAAAAATTTCTACCACCACTTCCATCGTATTCAGCACTTTCGAAAAGGTAGGAAAGTAATCTCGTCTTTGCAAGAAATATTTACACTATTTTTGCCTTCATTACATAGACTATAATCCATGAACAAAAAAGAGACTTTCACCATCATCTCCTAGCTCCAAAGAATGATTAAATATGAGTTTATAGGCGTGTATTTTAAGTTCCTTCAATATCCTTTGAATGTGTGATTTGCTGATACCTATATGAAGCGACCCTCTCCTCAAAGAAAGTTTTGGATTATCTTCTACTGAATCTAAAACTAACAGAGAAGCAGCGTCATCATACACTTTCTTCTTTTTCTTTAAATTGATTACGGAACCGAATTTTTTAAATTTTTTGATCACCTTTTTAATACCATTATTGGAAACATTAACACCAGAAAACTTTTCGTTGAATTCTTCTTTAATGTAGCGGCAACTTTTATCTCCGTACCATAAACCATAACATTGTATTAAACATATTTTTTTGTTGCAACGTTAACATTTTTGGCAAAAAATACACTCTTTAAATCACTTCTATCATTAAATTATTAATTAACATTTTCATACCAAATGCAACTACCGTAAAAGTTTGCGGGGAAAATAACACAGCCACACACAAAAAATTTTTGTTTCTGATCTGGGGTCTACCCATGTTTACTATACGTTTTTGGGGACGCTGAATCCGAATCCGAGGTTTTAACATCATCACATCAGGATTTTGCCACCACCTCAAAAAACCCATAATTTAAACTATTAAACGCATAAACCCTAAGAATGAAGTTGTAATCTGAAAATCCAAGCTCTCAAACTCTTAAACCCCACAACCACATAACCCACTTAACCCCATAACCTCATAACCCACTAAGAATAAAGTTGTAATCTGAAATTGATTTCAGTCACACAAAAAAAAAGTGGTCAGGTCTGCGGACCACACCAGTGTATCCTTATGTATTGAAACAGGTTGAAACCGAATCTGTCAGAATTCTCAAATTGGTTCCACCTCTAACCCCAAGAAAACACCTCCCCAAAAGTGGTCTGGCCTGCGAACCATACCGGTTTATGCTTATGTATTTGGACCCTCTGAAACCGAATCCGAAGACAGAATTGTCAAGATCGCTTTTTCACCCCCAAAAAACACCCCCAAACCAAAAAAGTAGTGGTCTGGCCTATGGACCAGATCAGTGTATCCTTATGTATTTGGTCCCGCTGAAACCGAATCCAAAGTCAGAATTGTCAGATTGGCTCGTTTTTCACCTCTCACCCCAAAAAAACAACCCAAAAAAAAACGATCTGTCCGGCGGACCAGACCAATGTATCCTTATGTATTTGGACCCTCTGAAACCTGATCCGAAATCAGAATTGTCAGATTTGCTCGTTCTTCACCTCTACCCTACCTAGCCGAAAAACCATCCCTAAAACAAACAAAAAGTGGTCTGACCTACGGACCAGATCTATGTATTTCGACCCGCTAAAACCGAATCCGAAGTCGTACAGACCATACCTGTGTTTCCATATATATTTCGTAAGGATACACTGGTCTGGTCCCCGCCGGACAGACCATTTTTGTTTTATTTTTGGAGTTGTTAGGGGTGAAAAATGAACCAATCTGGCAATTCTGACTTCGGATTCGATTTCAGCGGGTCCAAATACATAAGGATATACTGGTCTGAT
Organism: Rutpela maculata; assembly: GCA_936432065.2. Lineage (NCBI taxonomy): Eukaryota > Metazoa > Arthropoda > Insecta > Coleoptera > Cerambycidae > Rutpela > Rutpela maculata. Next base: position 79,989,415 of record OW386289.2, on the reverse strand, counting down.
CCGCAGGCCAGACCACTTTTTTTTTGTGTGGCTGTGAAATCAATTTCAGATCACAACTTCATTCTCAGGGTTATGGGATTAAGTGGTTATGAGGTTATGGGGTTAAGTGGATTATTGGGTTATGGGGTTTAAGAGTTTAGGTTTACAGATTATAACTTCATTCTTGGGGTTATATGCATTTAATAGCTTAAATTATAAGTTTTTTTAGGTTATGGGAAAATCCTGATGTGATGGGGTTAAATAAACCTCGGCTTCGGATTCAGCGGCGCCAAAAGCATATGGTAAACATAGTCAGACCTCCAGATCAGAAAAAAAATTGTGTGTGGCTGTGTAATGAAACAAAAATATAATTTTAAGAACTCACTGACAAGTATTTGTCCGTTTTGAATCAAGCTAAATGTTTTATTATAATATTTGGCCTTTTTTTGCAAAATTAAAAATGCAACATTTTCATGTTCTATTTTCCGATTTTAAGAAAACACTGTATGAAAGTTTTAATTAGAGATTTATTTGTTTTAAATGAAACAAAAATTTTGATTCTTTTGCCATTTTTTTGTAAAATTAAAAATAAAACAAATGTCTCTCTTGGAAACTCAATCTATGAACATACTATAAATTCTGTGTTGTTTATTAATTTCAGGATATTTTGGCTCATCTCGTTTTCAGTGGCTATTGGATTTGCCGCTTATTACATTAGAAACATTTATGCGAAGTGGAATTCTAGCCCTGTGATAATTAGTTTCAGTCCTTTCGATGCAGATTTAAGCAGCATTCCTTTTCCTGCTGTAACAATATGCAATATGAACCAGGCCAAAAGAACCGAAGCCGAAAAAATTCTAAAAGATGGGTATGTACTTTATTTATTTATAGAAACACATTTCAAATGAAATTTGTTGTTTTTCTTCGTCTTCTTCTTCTCGGTATAGCGTATCGACGAAAGGTCGCCGCACTCAGGTCTTATGGACCATTTATGTTTCCACTACAAATTTTGGGAATTTCCAAAAGCCAAAATCCTTCTTATGTGGGCATCCCTCATTTCCTCCAGCACCGGAAAACCAATGCCGAAGTGTTTGTATCTCAATCTCATAAGACTAGGGCAGGAAGTTAGGATGTGGAGGGAAGTTGCTTTCTAATTCCCGCAGAGCCTGCAGTCCGGGTTATCACTCACCCCAGTAGTGTGCAGATGTTTTCTGAATGAGACGTGTTCAGTCAAAAAACCTCTACCACAATTCTGACATGTTTCTTGCTTAGTCGCAAGATTTGTTCTGCTCGCTTCGGCAAGGGCCAGAGATCAGGGGCTTTGCTTGCCGGAGTCTTGGATGGAAGATCCATTCATCTGAGTCTGGAACACCGTGGCAAATTTACCCAGGGAATAAGAAACCCTGGAAAACCTCGATCCGTTTGTGGACCAGACGATATCGGCAAGACTGAGTATATCCTCAAGTGAGTTCCAGTCATCCCTTTTTGGAATGATAACTTCAAAGGGTTCTGGGAAGGAGAAAGAAGGCACCATATCATCACTCCTGGCCTCCAGAAGTGAGTGGGACTCGCATCGGACAGGGCCTTTATGTGACCTAACAGTTCTCCTTCATTTTTCCACTGACCACCACACCTCATCCTGTAGCCTCGGCCTTAATCACCAGGTGAATGGGCACAAGGTCCAAAAGAACCTCCAGAGCTGCAGTGGAAATTCAATTCATTTGTAATGTTATATTTACATATAAAGCGCCTTTAAAAATGTTCCCGACTGTTTTCGGCTAAATAAGTATTTTGTTAAGTTAGTTTGGGACCAAAACAACTATTTCATGCTATCGATTTACTTTTATCAGAGGAGCAATTCGATAATTTTTAACATTGTTCTTTGTATATTTTATAAATATTTAAATAGATAATAGTCTAACGGCGAGCAACATGAAGATATTGTAACTTATAAAAACTGCATCTAACTATCTTCTGCTATAAACCTATACCGGTTGTCAACGGAATCATTAGATAGGTCTTAGTTTCCAGAGTTTTTAAGGTATAAGAGTCAAACTTGACAGAGGTAAAATATACCAAAAAAAGGCCAATTTTTCGAAGAGGTAAAATTCTGTTTTTGAAGTCGGTTAAAATAGGTTGTAATAACAATATAACGAAGTTAACTTTAATAAATATGCAATAGAGTATTTTACAAAAATATGTAAATCTAGAAAATTAGTATTTTCAGGAGTCTACAAGAGAAAAAGTTACTGAATGATGTCTGCAGTGGAAATAATGAAGATAATACTTCTGCACAATATACCTGGGTAACTCTTCGCAATTTCTTAATAAGGGTATGTTTTATTTGATATTTCTAAATAAATGATATCATTAATTCTTCTTATACAGTCAGTAGTGTGTGGAAGGTCAATATCTCCTCAACCGTGTGAAAACAATGTCTCAGATAAAAATTGTATGAGATCAAGAGTGGTTATATTCTAAAATTATTTTAAAATGTACATGATGTTTCACAGAGTGGTGGCAAACGAATACCAGGATTTTTAAAATAAAACATCCAATTATATATTTTTTTATTTGTATCTTACTCTTAATTCTCTATCCATGCATATATTATTTTTTGACTTAACGCTGCGGCGTTGCCACGTTACTCCACTTTTTCCGAAGAGAGAAAAAAACGTTTGCAGAGGTCAACGGTAAAATTTGCAAAAACGTATTTGAAACTCATTTCCAAGGCTCGGGAATTTTATCTATGTGACGTCATAATCAGGGTTGGCTCTAGGTCAGCACGGAAATATTTTTATGCAAGTATGACACAATATATCTTACCTTGTACTTTTTTGGGGGAAATCCGTAATATCCAAAATTAATATGGTCAGTTTATTATAAACACTCACTCGAAGAGTGTATTTTCCACTACCATAAAGTAACACACACATATGTAATTTTCCATGACCTATAACGAATACAAAATTATATTATTTATATTTCGCAGCCTGAAAAGTACGAGATATTTTTGTATACCGTCCACTCTGTAAAATTTCATGCTAGATTTGTAGAAACATACATACTTATGGCTAGATTTATACTGGGCAATTGCGAGACTGCGTAACTGCGATCTCGGATAGTCTACCCTTTCCCTTTATGAAATGTTGACGTAAATGTCCAGAATTGCCACAGTGTAGGTATAGTAAAAGGGATTTTGTCAAAGCAATGTTTCACAATTTTGGCGGCGTCGGCGTCACCTAATTAAAGGAGATAATAAAACCTCATTAGTAAAAAACATATAAAAGTGCCGCCGTACACTGTACAGACGATCCAACTTGGTGAAGCCAACCTTGTCGGTACGCTTTAAAGATTGCTGGAATTCCAGCAGACCAGCTCACTTTTACGAATGAGTTCAAAGGATACCGACAATGTTGGCTCCAGCAAGTTGTATCATCTCTCCTTAATGTTGACACTCGGTCAGAGTCGAATGCCTTCAACACTGCAATTGAAAAAGACTCGAGTCTTTAGGCCAGAACTTTTCACCAATATAGTAGATTTCCTATGAAAATAGGTTACGTATTACTTCCATATCCAGTGGAAATACGGTAACGCCAAAAACATTTTTGAACATTTTTATTCTTCAAATAGGCTTAGAATGAAACGTCGAGATTTTAAGTTTGAGCGAAAAAAAATTTTCTGTCTGTCGGCCTATCTGTCTGTAACTGTTTTGTGCGCACGATTACTCTGAAACCGTTTAAGATGTTGACTTGAAGTTTGGTGCACGTATGTATTTTAACGAGATCTAGAACTAGATTATATTTTGATCTCTTTCCGTTAAAAGGTTGGGCGGTAAATGGGGGTAAATAGGTAAATCAAGCAAGAGTCCGTAAAATTGGTATTTAGTATATATATAAGAGAAGCTAAGGTCCCCACCCCCTTCCCCACTACCGATGTCGCATATCGTTTTATGAGTTTTTGGGGTAGATGATATCAAATATTATATTATTAAAGGTCTATAAAGAATTATTTCCACATAGTAGAGTGCAAGTATAAAGTAGTCATTCCTTGGGCAGCGGTTTTAACATTTTAAAATGAAATAAAATTCACTTGATCACGTTGTGCACATTTGTGATGCACAAGATACATGGCAGTTTTATGCCATGAATCCTTAACTTTGTTTGTTATGTATGATTTAATATTATATAAAAATGGTTTATTTTACTGGGAAAAAAATGTTTTATGTTACCGGCAGCTTATTGGGTGTTTATATTTAATTATTATGAAAATAAACATAATAAACACGCCACACATATTAAACAGAACAGGAAGGTATGTGTTTGATTCAAAATTGTTTTTTTATCTGCTAGATATGCATTACATGTTTTTTTAAGAATCATTACCGTTTTTAGGTTAAACTTATCACCAAAAATACATTGTAGCTGGAAATGATGAATATTTCACCAGTCCGTCGTTTTTCTGAATGTTTCAGTAGGTGTTTGCAGAATAATACTATGTCTATATGAGAGCCATCTCTGGCGCCGAGATGAATCTCCCGAGCCTTGCTCATTTAATTTTTAATGTTAGCCAAGACCATGTATGGTTGTCTACAAATGTATAAGGCACATAAAACCGGCCATAAATATCAAATATCAAAGTCGGCGCTATTATATGCTGTCAAGAGTACTTCAGAGCCGTACTTCAAATTGTTGCGTATTACAATTAACAAAATGCACTGGAGATTTAAAAATCTTGCTTTCGGTAGAAACTTACCCAAGGAACAATTTAAAAGTCATTTGGACTTGAGGAGGTTTTAAGAAAGGTTTGTTAGGAAATAGTCATGTGCTTTATTGATGTAGTTAAGGCCCTTTAGGCTTCAAGTATACTTGCTCTTAATAGTAAGTTTTAAAGCATTCTGTAAGACCTAATTATAAAGCTAATTTGCTTCTAGGATAATATGTATTTGTAATGGATTTATCATAACCTACATAAAACTCTCCATAAAGCTAATTAGTTTTATGAACGTCTTAAATTTCATTTAGATTTAAAGAGGCTTTAAATTATTCTTTATGGTTTTAACATATTTGCAATAAATGCATTTTAAATCCTTTTTAAAATTAGACATTTTCAATGCCTATTAGTACTTATTAAAGGCCATTACAAAACTAGACTCTTAAAACATCCTTGATAAATGTTGTGATGAAACCTTTGTGAAGAAAAAAAGGCCTCTATAAATCTAAAAGGCAAATTTTAATTCCATAAAACACTTTCCAAAACCTCAATAAAACATTTATTATAAAAATAATAAACAATATGTCTGCCTGAAGTATCGTTGATGCATGTGTGTGTGTGTGTGTGTGTGTGTTAATTAAAAGAATTTCACGACTTACTGATGTGTAATTAAGTCTTTATTGGAAAGGTGGAAGAAAATAAAAAAGAGTGGCCATTTTAAAAGGACTGTTAAAACACACACACATACAAATTATTTTGAGGTTAAGTTTTAAGTTTTTGTATCAAATGTCAACGTCCCAAACGTTTTATTACAGCTTTTATCAAGTCCATGTGATCTTCGCCAAGTGCATTTGCATTTTTGTAAGGAAGGGATTATTTGTGATAGTATACAAAAAGACTAAAAGGGCTTCATTTAGAGTAAATGTTCTAGGTCATTACCATTAGTAGAACATATAGTTTAATGAGAGGACCAGTGTTGCCAGATCAAAATTTTAAAAGTTATCAGCATGGAGGTAGAATATAAATATTTAACCTCCTTGGTTATCAGACGACGCTTTAAAAAGTTACTAAATCTCACTAAAATTTCACTAGATTTGAAATTAAAGCTCTCATCTTTAATTTTCAAAAGTTGCCGTGTCCGTAGGACACGTAATTTTCTTGAGCTCTCTGAGCACAGCATAGCTTTGAGCGTCCTCTATCTGATTATTTCGTTGCCAGACTTCGTACTCTGTATTGTATTAAATGGTTTGTAACTAGAAAGTACTGTTTGTCTACGAGACGCTAGAGGGCAACGATCCCAGGCTATTCGATTGTAGCGATTCACGATCAATAAACTATACGGTTACCTCAATTAGCAGCTTTTAGACGAGAGAGACGCGCGGAGCGGGGAATCGAATGAAAGAGATTCTGTTAGGGTCTACAGCCTACGTCAGCTGTAGACACTACAGGCATCTTTGTCTGTGTCTTTTGCACGGAAATCAGATATATGTCTGTCTCTTTCATTCGATTCCCCTCTCCGCGCGTATCTCTCGTCTAAGAGCTGCTGATCGAGGTAACCGTAGAGTTTACTGACCGTGGTAGCGATTAACGTGAACAGTTCTGTATTAAATGGATCGCAACTCGAATTTAATGTTTGTCTACCTACCAGTAGAGGGCGATAAATTGGATGATTCAAAAATCATTAGAAATGGGCATTTTCATAAAAGTTTTCACTAAATCACTAGATTTTAAAAAAAAATCACCAGATCTAGTGAAATTTCACTAGACCTGGCAACACTGGAGAGGACTGTAAAATGACAATTAAGTTTTTAGTTGGCCGGCCATGTTTTTATTGTTATATAAAAATATTCAAGGTCAATCTCACAATTATAATTATCAATAATTATCACTTTTTCGTTAGCAAATTAAGGTAGAATTACAAGAAACGACTGAAAATTACGTATATCCCTAATGACTCACATCTTTATTGTTCTCCGCATAAAATGGCTGGTCTCAATTTCTTGATTCATCGTCTAGTAAGTTTCCTTCTGAATGAAGAGAGATTTGCAAAAGAGAAAAGCATTAATTGAAAAGTCCTGCATTTACGAAAGTAGCTGCAAGAATTGTAATTTGAAGTATGTTAGGCAAACAAAACGGTCATATTTAACAAGATTTAAGGAACATATGGATCACATCAAAAGTGGGAAAATTGAAAAATTTAGTGTTGCCCAACATGCTCTTAATAACAATCATAGAATAGATATCAATAACAATATCTTGGTTAATTAGAAATGTAATAGACGACTGGATGCTTGTCAAAGTTTAGAAGTTGCAAAATCTAAAAATAATTTAGTGACAAAGGGCCTTCCAAAATCCGCTTTATTGCTTATTAGGTCACAGTTAGTTGAACCGAGGCAGAGTTTAAGTAGGGCTAACAGAAATTATTGAGTGAGTTCAGTCCTGAATTATTTTAGTATAAATATAGGAGCGCTTTTAATTAAACTTTAGTTTTAATCATCTCCTAAAGACAACAACATGGTTGGTGAAACGCGCGTCAGGTAATAGTAATCAAATGTTCTGGTGTTCGTGGGAACTATTTCAGAGCCATTTATCCATATATTATATGTACATAAATAAGAAAATAAAATTTCATATATTTTTAGGTTGGTGCTTCTTGTGCCGACATATTAAAAGAATGTGAATGGACCAACGATAAAAAGGATTGTGAAGAACTATTTAATAACGACTTAACAGATGAAGGACTTTGTTGTTCATTTAATAGACTGCCCCCGAAACAAATATTTAGGAATGAGTAAGCTTTCCTCATACAGGAATTTCAATTAATAACAATATGCATAAGTTTATTATATTTAGACATATTATGGTTCGTTTACTGGCCAAGCTTTTCTGACTTATAAGCAACCACATATTTACGAAATAATTTCATTAACTCCAGATGTATTTCAGAAATGACATTTCTTTACTTAATCAAACCTATCCAAATAATGTCTTTGATTGGAATCCAGAGAAAGGATTTACTGAAGATGAAACTGGGAACGAGGATATCATCCCGAAAAGGCCACTAGGTATTATAAATGCACACGCTGACAGTTGATTTTAAGTTTAATCGTCTTCAGATGATGCCAACATAGTGGGCGAATCGCGCCTCGAGTAATAGTATTCAGGTGTTTTGAGGTTTGTGTAAACTACCTCAGAGGCGTCTGATTTTCATCGAAATTAGTACCAGAGAATTTGATAGACTTGTATAAACAAATGTAACTCTATTCTAAACACTGTCATATGAATCTGTTAAAATTCGTGTTAAATGCACAAAGGAATTTATTACATTGAAATGTTACATTTAACCTAGCATTTTGGGTCGGACAAGGTTTTTTTTTCATTATGTAAGTTTAAAATGGGCCTTTCCCACATAATTGAACTTGATGTTTATTATGTCATAAATCATTTATTAAAGCCTAATAAACATTGTATATACACATCATATCCAGGGGCGGACTAACCGGGTGCGGGGCCCTGGGCTATTAATGCTTTGGGTCCCCTCCCACCTCATAAGATAGCATTTTTTTGAAATCAGGTCAGATCACGCACCACCAAGACACGTTTCACTTTGTTTTGGCTAAATACTGAACAAAACTATAATAATAATAGCGAGTAGCTGCATTACACTGGGCCTTGGTTGTGACTGGTCAAATCCAGATGCATACAGTGGCGCAAAGACTGTGAATTGCGATGCGGAAGCAGACAAGAGCAAAAAATGTTATATTTTTATATTTATTACAGAGGAAACTTTCCATATTTGTAAAAGTCATGTGTGCACTTATGCACTTATTGTATGCACTTATTTGGTATTAGAATGGAGCTTGCATCATCACGAATCAGATTTCACCATAAAATAGCCTCTCAATGGAAAGTTAGAAGGAAAACTTTCCATTTGGTATATTAGATAGCCTATTTTATGGTGAACTCTGATTTGTGATGATGCAAGCTTAATTTTGATACCAAATAAGTGCATACAATTATATTATTTACATATTTTTTACAAACTTTTATCAAATATGGAAAGTTTCCTGGACCCATCTCTGATTTAATATTTATAGCGTCAATGAGATCACAGAGCGTAGTCATAATCATATCATATTTGATTTTAAAGTCCGTTTTCAACGTTCGGGGGCCCCTTTACTATCCGGGGCCCTGGGCTTAAGCCCCTAAAGCCCCCCCTTTAGTCCGCCCCTGATCGTATCGTATATTTTAATTTTAAATGGATATTTTAAACATACAAATATTGTCTTACCCCATATTTCAAACACGTAAACGCGCTCAAATTACATCATGGGCGGACCCTCCAATCAAAATTAAACAATTTCTGGCTTTATTCGAACATTAACCGAATCTGTTGACATTTGTGAAGTTTATATCTCGTCTGGAAACCTGCCGATGAGACTACTTTCATGTTGCCTAATGTATATGAATGTTAGAGGAAATGCTTTAATTAGGTATTTCACTAAAGAATGTCTACTTTTTATCTCAGCTTTTGAAAATAATGAATTTGCATTGAATAATACCACCTACTATAATAAAAACGATAATAATTAACAGAAGAAACACACTTTATATGTCGGCTCTCAACAAATAACTGACACTTGGCAATGGTGTAGAACTCTCCAAAGACAATCAAAATTCGATGTAGGCAAAAATTTCATTTAAAGACATTTTTAAGAGTTTGCAGAGCGTTTTGGGTTCTATAAGGCGTTGGAAATAACCAGGTGAAAATTCGAAGAAACACCGAATTTTCACTTAGGAAAATATGTTTTTGGTTCTGGATATAAGAACGAAAGTATATAATGACAAAGATTTATGAATAATATACTTTTTCAAAGGTACCACAAATTGGACTTTGATAAATAATATTTTTGAAAGGGCGTCGAAATTTGGCTCAAGAATCGAATTATTGAAAGTACGCCAAAATTTCACTTGCAGACTAATTTTTCAAAACTGCGTTGAAATTTGTCTTGAAAATCGATTTATCAAAAGTACGCCAAAATTTCACTCGCAGATTAATTTTTCAAAACTACGTTGAAATTTGGCTTGAAAATTGATTTTTCAAAAGTACGCCAAAATTGGGCTTAAAATAGATTTTTCAAAAGTACCACAAAGTCAGTTTAAAAAGTACCACGAAAATATACTTTGAAATATTTTTTATTTTTTTATTCCTCTACCAAAGACAATTGACCTTTGATGTACGGTCATTGAAAGCCCAGTTCTAAAGTATGAGCATAAAACTTTAGCGATGCATTGCATCTAAAAGGCAAAATAGACGATTTTGACAAAGCCGGCGTAGTGCCGATAAGCAAAAAATTGATAAAAATCAATGCAAAAGCACAAGGCCAGTTTCTCGCATAGAAAGAGTTTGGATTGACTCAGCGACTCGCAATTTGGTCGAGCGCGTTGAGTGGTCCAGACAAAGCAATGGTAGGAAAGCCAATAGCAGGGCTTTCCAAATGACAAAGTTACAGAGGAAAACGCCTTGTGCATAAAAAAACAAAAATTCAATTTTGCCTAAAAGTCGCTCGAAGGTGGGTTGCTGCCATATCGATAATATTGAACAACTGCATAGGAGCAAGTAAATCGTGGACTGATCGAACACTATTAAACTTATGTAGTTATAAGTCCTCACGAATGTGTTTGAGTACGTGAACCGCCACAATACAAGAACTTTAAAGCTAAGTAGTCTCTAGCGAAACTAAATTCATTTAGTAAAACGTTTTTAAGTTAAAATCAGTCAGCCATAATTATGAATTACAAATAGTCTCAGACTTCTCTAAAAAGTTCGCATTTTGATTCTGAGAAAGTATGCATGAATCTTTTCTACCTAATCGATCGTTAGCGTAAGCGCTCTCGCTTGTATGGTCTGAAAGCCATTACCTCGATTGGGGAAGGCACGATTCTTATCTTGAGAATTTTGTATAACCATTTCTGTTAAATAAACGGATTCTTTGAACTATTGTTTCTTAATTGATCTTGAGGCCTGTTGACGGTCTATAATCCCTGGAACTTTCGTATCGAAAACCGGATGTGTCGAGTTAACTCACATTAACACTCGACCTTCTGGTTGCGGAGGTTCGATAGGGATTTTTTTATGCATTTTTTGAGAAATCCCTAAGATGTAGAGTCCATTATTAACAGGTAAAAACGTGGATACCGCGTACAAAAATTAATCCCTCCGCAGAGAAATTCTTCGGTTGGGATTTTTTTATGCAAAAATCCAGAAAATTAAGAGGTACCTAAACCCCTAACGAGGGAATTCATGTCCAGAGAGAGCGTCATTACCGATCTGTGGTAGTGCAGCCTTGGTCCATTATCCGGCTATTGAAGTGCATCTTATCTCGAACCCGCCTGGGAGGTAGAAGAACGGGGTAATACGCGACTGGCGCCCCCTGTGAAATAAATTGGTGTCGCGTCATTTTGACGCCCGGTAGTGCGTTCTTCTACAGCCACTGATGGAAATAAAATAGGTATTAAATAATAATTAAAAGATAGGTTCTGTTCTCTTATTTACGTTGTGATTGTACGTATCTAGTATTTTGACTTTATAACTTTGTTTCTTATCAATTATTTAAAGGTGTGTGTGTGTACTGTGTAGACATTAAAATGGAGGAAGGTTTTGAAAAGAAGTGAAAAATGTAAAAATTAAGCGGTAAGTTATTAGATATAGATAGTCTTATTTATTCAATATAATAAAAGAAGTATTAATAGGTAGATGAAAATGATAAAAAAGTTTCATCCTGTAAATGCCCTGTTATGTCTGTCAATTCGGTAAAGCTAGAAAGAGTCAAACACTTAAAGCCGCTTTACATTAATGCAATGTTGCAGGTGCCATGCAAATTTTTATTGCGCGCATGCGTACATCGACCTATTACATCGAAATAGCTCGATGTACGCATGCGCGCAATAAAAATTTGCATGGCACGTGCAATATTGCATTAATGTAAAGTGGCTTTTATACGTACAATCTTCTAAGGGTGCTAGAGTATACTGATTGGTCCTTCCGCCGAATGCGTCATTAGTAGTAACCTAATAATTTTTTCTGTAGAAAAAAAGCAAATTTTACAAAAAAGAAAAAATACATTCAATAAAAAAAACGTGGGAAAGGCCCATTGAGTTTCCGGGGTCGGCGGCCACCCCATTTGACCGTCATCTTGAAAAAGGGGGTGCTAACGTTTTTGCCCCATATCTTCGTAACGGTAAATCTTACAAAAATTTATAGATAGGTTTTTTGCTTAAAATCGAATTGTCTACAACTTTACTAATAACCAAAATGCAAGGTTAGCCTAAAAAAATGTAGCATTTCAATGGACTAATTACCCATTTCGGAAACGATTATACTACTTTTACATATATTTAAACATTAATTGATTCTGAAATTATAATTTAATATATAAGTACAAGTTTTAACTAGTAAATGAGTGGTGGAATAGCTATGCTAAGCCCCGCCAGGACTTAAATATCAATAAAGGCGATTTATTATTATTATTATTATTATTATTATTATTATAAATTTATTTTGACCACTAATATTGTACATAACATGATTTTAGGCGCAGGAACGCATTTGGGCCTAACACTTGTCCTCGATGCACAGGTTGATAACTATTACTGTTCATCTACAAGTAGCGTTGGTTTCAAGGTAAATTAGATAGTTAATTACCATATAGTAACATTAAAATAAAATGTACTCTGCAGATATTACTGGCAAATCCTATCGAAACACCAAAAATGGCTGATTTTGGATCTCTCTTAAGTCCTGGAATAGAAGCTAGATTTTCCATAACTCCATCTGTTAGAGAAGCCACAGATAGTTTGAGAAGCATATCGATAAAATCTAGACAGTGCTATTTCTCCAACGAAAGACGTCTTCATTATTATAGGTAATAAACAAGAGAACTTTTTTTTGCTTAAAACGACGATTCATGACATTCTAGGCCTATTTGAACCAAGAAAATGTTTAAACTTTTTTTACGCGTACCGTACTTGTAATAATGATCTTTATTTTTTATATCTTGTAAAATTTTGATTTGCTTTTACTCAAAAGTGGAACTATCAAATACCTAAGTCACTAAGCTAATATGAGCAATTTAGATTTCACATTTCAAATACACACATCAAAATCTATAAAAACTTCTTAGATATTACAGCAATTCATCAATACTAATAGATTTCATATGAAATTAAATAAAAATATACACATCAAAGATCAATTAATGAGTTTTTATAAGGACTTTTTAACAGGGTATCTATCTTTCTAGTGTACGTCGGGTACATAGCTAGAAAAGCCAAAAAGCTGCACTTTTTGATTGAAATGTGCCACTTTCTGTGGTCATAGTTGATGGCAAAAGGTAACTTTTCAGATAGGGAGCCACTTGAAAATCCGTGCAGAACACCAAAATGACGGCCATTAAAGATGGCCGTCATTAGCCACACTAAATTTTTTTGTATCTCAGCTCCTAATGGTCCGATTTCGTTGTTTGAATGCTCTTGTGGAAGAGGACACTTTTTTGTTCGTATATATTTATCATTACACTTTAAGGGTTCTACGCAATTTTCAAAAATCTAAAAATTTCACTTTTCTCACGAATTTTATTGATAAGTAAGTTTTTAATCGTGCACAATATCCCTTTCTTTCTCTTCAAAAAAGGGTTTATGTTCATGGGGTTCCGAATATGTCAAGAATGACTTATTTTCATACACAACAGTGATTTGAATTCCCTAATAGCACAACATTGTCCTGTGGACATCTGAAGGACGTCCTCGACGGACATACAGGACATCCGATGGACGTTCGTTTTTGGTTCAAAGTACATCCAACGGGCAGCCGAGGGACGTGCAAATGTCACAACTTTGGACAATATTTGTACATTCCAGTTATTTAGAAAAAAACCGGAATGAGCAGGGACTGAACCGTCGACCTCGTGATTTGTAACTCGATGTTCTCTCACTCGGCCACCAACCTTATTAGTATATACTTAAAGACTGTACAGTCTATTTATTTCAAAATGTAGAAAGTATTTGAATGTTTAATAAACATTTAGTATCAAATAATATCAGAGCTGGCAAACTACTTTTGAAAAAGTAGTTAACTACTAACTACAGAGTACTTATTAAAAATGCATTGTACTTGAAAAGTACTCGAGTACTTTTATTTTGAAAGAGTAGTTTAACTACGCGTCTTCAATTATATTTGCAACTACTTTTGTAGGTACACTTTGGGGCCATCCATAAATGACGTCACGCCAATTTTTGAGATTTTAGATCCCCCCCAATTGTCACGTTTTGTCACACTGAGTTAGACACCCCCTCAAAAAAAAGAATTACGTCACACTTATGTTTTTTGATTCCGTTATTTATTATTCACGATATTTTTCGCCTCATGTCACCTCATGGGCACAATGCTACTAAAAATCAAAATTACAATATTTATCTTTTCTTGATTCGTTTACCATTCGTTACGTTACACTGAGTCAGACTCCCCCTCCCCCTTATCACACTTAGTCACGTAATTACGAACCCCCCCCCCTAAAGCGTGACGTCATTTATGGATGGCCCCTTTAGACTTACACAGCATGAAATTTTTTTCATGATGAAAGAAATTAGGTCACTAATCATACTCCCCCCCCCATAACTCCGCGCTTGGTTGACTGTAAAAGCTGATGAATAACCTACTGAACTTACGCGGGAACTAGATTAGGATAATGGCCACTGCAAGTCAAGTAAAATACAAAACAATTGAATATCTCAATGACAACATTTCGCGGACCACCTGTTGGGAATCCCTGGTCTAGCCTAATATACTTATACCGTGCGTGTAGCGGAGCACTAGGCATAGGGAGTAAAATTACAACATCGCGCGTGCCAGCTGGCTGAAATGAAATAACAGAGCTGGGAATGCTGGGATGCTCCGCCCGACGGAGGAATTTACGGCAGCTGTGTTGTCAAATCTCTCGCGCTACGTGAATGTACATGCCTATTGGGAAATTACACGTACGGTATAATTTGTAAAATGATTGTGCCAATATGCGACAAGTAGTCACAAAATGCTTTTCTACGTCTGTGTGCAAGCAAAGTGTACCTACGTAATTCCCCGACAACTAACCCTACAGTTTACTTACATGTTCCATTGTTGCCACTTGCAACCTTTTTAATTTTTTTAATAAATATTTAATATTATTAAAGTTTATTTATTATTGGGGATATATCTGAAACTGTTTTTGTCACTGAACAACTGGGCTGGATATTTATTAAGCACATTTATGAGAAAAAAATATAAAAACAGATTCTATGAAAACACATGAACAGTAGTTGCAACTACTTTAGTAGTTAAAATTACATTAGTAGTTTTAGCTACTTTTAAAAAGTAGTTTGAGTAGTGAATACTCAATACAATACCAATGTATTCACAACTACCCATAAGTACTCGTAGTTAGTAGTTAAAATGTAGTTTAACTACAATTGTAGTTAACTACTAGGCAGCTCTGAATAATATCATTAATAAATTACAAAAAAAAGGTTAAAATTAAATTATTAATGATAAATTACAAATTACTATAAAAAATAACGGTCAAATGTAAACAAAAACATTGTAAAATTGAAAAACCAGTTTTGTTAACGTTTTTTTTTTGTTTTTATATTAAATAGACGTCCTGCTGCTGTTCCTATAGGGACCTAAAATGTGTGTACTTGCCGAAGGACGTCCATTGCGGCACATATGTTGGACGTTCAGTGTGATATTGACTGGTATGTATACATATCTCAGAAACGTGTTGGAGAGAAAGCGGTATAGAGATATTATCATTTATTGCAAAAATATAATATTTAAATCAACGGACATGAAAAGGACGTCCATCTCCTGTCCCTATATGGATATAAAATGTACATACTTCCCGTACATAAAATGGACATTCAAAGGACGTCCATTCCGTACAGTTTCAATGTAAATCCGATGATAAACGTCCGGTAGACGTCCAGTTTATGTCCATGGACGTCAGTACATTAAGTGGACATAAAACGGACGTCCGGCGGACATCGTGTGCTATTAGGGTTATTTTGAAAACATTTATTACATTAAAGAAACAAATTTTTACAAACAAAAAATGACTAAATAATAAGAAATACTCATGTAAATGAACTGCTTTTATACAGCTCTTATGACTCTAGATCACACAATCATCTTCTTCATCTTCAAATTCATCCCTGGAACAAAATAATTATATATTATTATTATATCAAGGTATTGCATCAACAAAGCAATATTATGATCTTGAAACTGTGAAATGAATTTAAAAATAATCATTTAAACGCATACCTTTTATTATATTTATTGCTGCATTGTCGACCCCCAATGCAGTTCGTGCAAAGTAGCGTGCATGGAACCTTGGTTTTTTAACAGGAGCATCGTGTACGGCATCCGCAGCAACTACACTTAACCAATTCTCTGAAGGCTGCCTTAATAGAAGGAAGAGAAGACCAGACCGGCGCACAGTGGGGCAGGAGACCCGAAAATCTGGCAAAAAATCTGAAACTTTGCTAATGATCCAAAAGTAGGTTCAGGTTTATAGAAAAATTATTTAATAAAATCATTCCTCAAAAATGGGTGGGTTTTAGGGAATGGAAAAATTATTTCAACAGAAAATTACGAAATTTTTTATTTTTATGTATCCTGTATAATGCTAGTGACGGGAAAAATATTTTACAAAATCTAACTTACAAAGGTTTTATAAGTATCGAAAAAAACATTCGAATATAATAATTATATACTTGTTTCAGGCTAGAAATAATTTCAATTTTAAAAGTAAAGGGCAAAATAGTGTATAAATTTCAAACGTAATATATTTATTTAATATATAAAGAATACACCCATTTAAAAAAAATGTCTTAGTCGCACTTGGAACCAAACTAAATGTTTCATTATTACTAAGAACAATTAACATTTTACATTGACGACTTTAAATTGGCATTTACAAAAATATTACTGCTTATCACAAAATTATAAGTACTAGAAAATGTAATACACATCTGATCTTGAAGCCTCCATAGCAAAAAACTCTAATTTTAATACAGTAATAAACAAATAAACGAGCACAAAGATCTAATAAAACTTTAAAATTTACAACGCACTATCTGCACTATTCGGTTTTGATTGATGTGGGCGCTGAAATGAATCATGTAATGGCCAATTGCGATTCATTTTATTATGTGTAAAGGTGTTGGCTACACATAGCTCAAAAGAGCGATCGTGTTAACTCTATTGCATATTTTGATTTTTTGCCAGATTTTGAGGTCTCCTGCCCCACTATGCGGCGAGGCGTCCACTCCCCAGCAACCATGGTCCATCCCCATCCTTCTGGCCCTGGAATGTTGTCCATCTCTGAGCATGCACGACCCCAACCTTTTCATGCCTGGTATGCTGATCGAAGACAATGCTGCATTAGTGCCTCTTTTGTTGGGGGCAGACTTTGTAGACTGCGACTTTTTGAAGTAAAGAGAAGCTTTCTAACATGATTGACTGAGAAATCTTCTGCGTCTTTGTAAAAAATCAAAACAGTAAACTTCTCCAGAACTTGAAAAGTCTCGTCAGCAATAGACTGTTGCAGTGGAGAGATAACTTGGAAGGCTTCAGCAGCTTCAGGAACTGATTTCCACACTTTCCAGGCAGTCTGTTGTTTCCCTTCCATTGCAAATGATGACGTTACATCTGATTCAGTGAATGCATGGAATCCTCTCAATCCAACAGCTTTATGTTCACCCATACTTTCAAACACGGCATTAATGCTCATGTATCTCTAACCTTTCCCAGCACCAAAGAGAATCCACATCTCCCGAAGTCCCGCAATTTTGAGAATGTGAAAGAAAGAGATTGCCAAAACAACTACATCAGTATCTACTGTGCAAATAATTATTTCTTTTGCTCCATATTCAACACTGTCTTTAACATGGAGGAAAAATCCCGCCGTCTGCTTCTTCCTGTTGCCTGCATTGTACCCCATCAATTGAAGTTTCATCCGGCCAAGATGAATAAATTATGTCATCAATCTCAGTACTGTGAGCCCAATCAAACTTGGAAATAGTTAAAATCATTGTTGTTTAAGAAAACAAGTTTTTCTTGAGATATTCGGAAGCCCATAAACATAAATCCTTTTTTGTAGGGAAAGAAAGAGATATTGAGCACGATTAAAAACTTGCTTATCAATAAAATTCGTGAGAAAAGTGACATTTTCAGATTTTTTAAAATTGCGCAGAACCCTTAAGGTGTAGTGATAAATGCATAAGGACAAAAAAGTGTCCTCTTCACAAAAGCTTTCAAACAAAAAAAAAAAATAAAATCGAATTCGGATCATTAGGAGCTGAGATACAAACAAATTTAGCGTGGCTAATAGCGGCCATCTTTAATGGCCGCCATTTTGGTGTTCTGCACGGATTTTCAAGTGGCTCCCTATCTAAAAAGTTACCTTTTGCCATCAACTATGACCACAGAAAGTGGCACATTCCAATTAAAAAGTGCAGCTTTCTTTGGTGTACCCGACGTACTAGTCTACAAGGGCGGATACATAAGAAAATTAGAATACTTTCACCCACATACCAAATCAAAATTCCCGTAAAAATAAAAAGATTCTTTTTTTCGTGAACATACAAGGTTACTGGTAACCTCTAATTTACACTAACTAACCTAATTTGCAATTCAACTCATGTGATATACGTAAAAGTTTTTAGTTATCGAGATATTTCAATTTTTCGCTTTTTATTAAAAACCCCCAAATGTGCAAACTCAAAATTAAATTTAAAAATTGCCACTAATTCAATGGAACTGATTTTAATTTTCGTACTCAGATAACTCTTTAACAAGGCATTACTAACAGTAAAATGTCAAAAAATACCCAATGGCCCAAAGACGCAACAAAAAATAATTTTAAAAAATTTCGATTTTGTTAATTTCTGTTACGATGACGGCGATTTATCACAAAAATTCACTAATACTTTAGTCGTAAAAATCGTTTAAATATCATCACTTTTTATTAGCTTTCCAACGAGGTAAAATGTTATGAAAAAAAGTGACTAGTTCCACGAAAAACTTCAATAACAGGTGAGCAAGTAGAGCGCGTTCATTGTTTCAGAGGAGTTTAATGTTGACAATTAAATGAAACAATCGTCTTAAGTTGATAACAAATTTATTTATTATTACAAATCTTGTCCAAAATGAAAACCTGTGTTCCGCATAGACACAAAGTCTCTTCCTCAGTTCTGCTTTGGCCACTCTTGAAGTAAAATTGTTTTCCACAAGATTTTTCATTTGTTCCATCGTGTGATTATCCTATGCCTCAATTGTTCTACAGAGTTCGCCAGTGTTTTGTATACCAACTCCTTCCAGTGGCGGCTCAAGGTAAATTTTCCACCCGGGCGGGAGCACTTTTTGGCGACCCTCCCTGAGGTTATCACGGAAATTTCACGGACGTAGTACATACTAAAGTGCAAGGATATCCCTTCGGACTTCGCGATCACTACTTACAACATAATACATGGAGTAACATAACCGTCTATACACGGTGGTTCAAAATTGTCTCTCGATTTTTATGTGGCTCTAAAAATAAAGGTACTCTAAATGAATAATAAGGAAATCATACCCATTTAATGGGGAATAATAAATATCAGTTTTTTTTTAAATATCTTCTGACCGCCTTAAAATATAAAATTCATATTTTAGGTTTAGATATAGCCGTCTGGACATCAGTTTATATAAATAGTATCAGTAAAAAAAAATCTTATAAAAAATTATCTTCAGATCATTAAAAATAAAAAAGACATTCTTATTGAGTTTCGATAAGCCATTCTCAAGTAATTTATGTTTAGACATCAATGTGTATTTACAACATTTTATTAATAATAATTAATTTGTGATATAAAATCTTTTGTCTACACCATCTAAACGCTATTATAATGAGAGGACCCCCCGACATAAGTCTACTTAGAGGAAGATTCCTCTTTATTATTTTAATATTCCACTCAAAACAAATTGGCATTTATTTATTTATAAACAGTAAATTATGTAAGATATGAAATACAAACAGCCATTGTTGGTGTGACAATTTTCTGAATATTCTGAATGAAAAGTGCACGTTGCCGGTTTGCATTTATGCAAAATATTTAATGGTCGACTCCGTGTCAGTCAATTAATAGGGCGAGAACCTCACAGTAGTGAGGTGTCTCATAGCTAAATAAAAACGTTTGTGTTGCATTTTTTAATTGTTCAGGAGGTTTAGGAGGTTTTAATGTTATTCGACTGTTATGCATTATTACCTCCGATTAAAGAACTTACGGCATTACTTTGTGTGATCCCGAAAGATTCACAATCTAAGGCACTTCTTCCCATAAGTTCTTGATTGGCTATTCGATCTGTTCGCGACCGATTCGGGCACCATCGGTTCAGTTTGATTATCATAATCTCAGTTTGACACTTTTGACAGTATATCCGCCATTAATGTTAATAAGCGTTTTTCGTGTTTTTCGATAAAAATGTGGTGAAGAAGTCTTTTTATTTTAAGTTGTGATTTGCTCAATACCTAAATAATATTCTCTATTCATATTTACACAGTTTAGTGACAATATATTTAGTGCAAAGTGCTGTGCCGTTTGCAGAAAGCAGTTTAGAAAAGAAGAAAATCGATCGTTCCATAGTCGTAACATGATGAAGTTCAGTTTACAGTTATAAAGTAAATAGCAATTAAATTTTAATATCCTTTCAATACATATTTATCTTACTGTTTTATCTTACTGTAATATCGTATGCCTACATCACGTTATATAAAGAGCCGGTAATGCAGGAATTGCAATAATTCATTTTAATGAAAATATTTACCATTCTACACATTTTCTACACACACAACGCCACTGTTGCCTATGGGATGTAATGTTCATCTATTCTTCTTAATGGACATATAATGTGACTATTTTAGGAGCAAACAAGGTATATAGTGAAAAGATAGCCTGTTATGTATCTATATATAAGTTCTTTAATCAGAGATTATTACCATTTTAAATGATATAGATATTGGTATTATTTGTTACCACTTTCCAACAACACTTAACTATTATTAAATTAAAAAGGGTAAATAAAGAATTAAACAATTTTTGCCCTCAATTTGGCGTCCCTCCGAGCCGGCACGGCGCCCCTGGCAGTCGCCCGGGTTAGGGCCGCTCCTGACTCCTTCATATGCCCCCTGACATGAAAATCCAATGGAGTTAAGTCGGGGCATCTCGCAGGTCAAGGAATTGAATTACCGATCCAATTATTTGGATACTCTTCATCCAGTTACTGACTTATTGTGATCCGAAAATGGGCTGGACAGCCATCGTGCCGGAACACCATATTTTGAAAAACAATGAAAAAAATAAAGTGGAGAAACTGCGTAGTAGTCAGATAACAAACGTACTTGCTTGTTTATAGCATAGTGCTGCACTAAAACTGAATCTAACTGGTTAGTGATTTTTAACATAATGTCAAAGGACTAATTTCGAAGTTTGTCGAAGTATTTAATTACTCGTAGTACCTACCGTTAAAATCAGCTAAATGGGACTCTCTAAAATATCAAGCAATTAACACGCTCTGCCTACTCACCTGTTATTGAACTTTCTCGTGAACCTGTTTTTTTTAATAACATTTTTACTTCGTTGAAGAGCTAATAATAAAGATATGTTATATGATTTTTACGATTACAACACAACAAACAACAAAACAAATGTATTTGACATTTCTTGGTACAAGAATGCGCCTCATCGGATCCCGGCCCGGAGCCAACCAGACAATATGTGGTTGGACGAGGCGGGTCCGATTTGGCTTGACGATAATGCCTGTTACAGCTAAGCAGACTTAAAACTAGGTTATGCTAAAGAAATGTGCTCGCACGAGCCTAAAACTAATGAATAAAAAATTTAAAACTAACACTTGCACTGAACTCACAAATTTTTGGTTGCTAATACGAAAAAACCCGTTCAAGCAAATGACGTCCTTGTGGTCTGACCGCCGCACAGTGGGGCAAATAGCTCATTTTTTGGACAAGCGATAATTCCCAAGCCTAGAATTAATGAAATTTAATTTTTTTTTTCTAAACTCTTCGTTATAAAATTGCCTTTAATTCTATCGAGCCCGAATTTTGAAATTTCAAAATTAAAGGACTTAAATTTTGAGAGTAAATTAAAATTTTATCAAAAAATTGTTTAAAATTATAAAAAATTGTTACTTGGGGGGTTTTTTTTGGTTTCTAATCTCATTTCTGATCCCCGAATTTTGCGGTTCAAAAAACCAAGATAGCGGATCCAATATGGCGGCCATAATATTTTTTCAAATGAAATGTACATGCACAAACTGTTAAAAATTGTTACTTAGGACTTTTAAGGGTTTCTGATCGAGAATCTGAAATCTAAATTACGTGATATCGTAATCCAAAATGGCGAATCCAATATGGCGGCCATAATATTTTTTTAATTGACATGTAAATGCGCAAATTGTTAAAAATTGTTACTTGGGGGTTTTAGAGATTGCTGATCATGAATCTGAAGTCCAAATTACGTAATATCGAAATCCAAGATGGCGGATCCAATATGGTGTCCGTAAGTTAAAAAAGAATGACAAATCAAGAAGGAAACTGTTAAAATTTGTTTTTCGTTTTGAAGTTACACTGAGAGTAACTTTACAAATGTGAGCAATGTGATATATTTTTAGTGCATATCCAGATTTAAATATCTCATAAGAAAAGAGGATATATTAATTATTTCATTTTAGCACATACTGGAAATGCAATTCAAAATTACGAATTTTAACTGCGGAATCAGAAACCTCTAGGAACTAATTTTTAATGATTTTTGCATGTACGTCTTATTTTTTTAAAAATTTATAACAGCTATATTGAATCCGATATTATGGTTTCCAAAGTGTCGAAACTAAAATATCCGAAACAAGATTAGCGAATTAAGCCCCTGAGTAACAAATTTTAGCAATTTCTTTCTTGATTTATCATTCTATTTTAACTTACGGACACCATATTGGATCGGCCATCTTGAATTTCGATATTACGTAATTTAGACTTCAGATTCATGTTCAGCAGACCATAAAACTCCTAAATAACAATGTTTAATAATTTGCGTATGTACATTTCATTTAAAAAAATATTGTGGCCGCCATATTGGATCCGCCATATTGAATCCGCCATCTTGGATTAAGATATTACATAATTTAGACTTCATATTCATGGTCAGAAACCCTTAAAAACTCTAAGTAACAATTTTTATCAATTTGCGCATGTACATCTCATTTTAAAAAGTATTATGGCCGCCATATTGGATCCGACATCTTGGATTTCGATATTACGTAATTTGGACTTCAGATTCATGATCAGCAATCTCTAAAACCCCAATTTTTAACAATTGCGCATTTACATGTCAATTAAAAATATATTATGGCCTCCATATTGGATTCGCCATTTTGGATTACGATATTACGTAATTTAGATTTCATATTCTCGATCAGAAACTCTTAAAAGTCCTAAGTAACAATTTTTAACAGTTTGTGCATGTACATTTCATTTAAAAAAATATTATGGCCGCCATGTTGGATCCGCTATCTTGGTTTTTTGAATCGTAAAATTCGGGGATCAGAAATAAGATTAGAAACCAAAAAAAAAACCCCCAAGTAACAATTTTTTATAATTTTAAACAATCTTTTGATAAAATTTTAATTTACTTTCAAAATTTAAGTCCTTTAATTTTGAAATTTCAAAATTCGGGCTCGATGGAATTAAAGGCAATTTTATAACGAAGAGTTTAAAAAAAAAAATTTTAATTTCATTAATTCCAGGCTTGGGAATTATCGCTTGTCCAAAAAATGAGCTATTTGCCCCACTGTGCGCCGTCAAGGAAGGTAGGGTACTTAAAAGGATTTGATTTAAAAAGTTTGGATTTATATAGGATGTTATCGGCCTAGAAGGGATTTAGAAAGACAAAAAGAGGACAAAAAGAGCAAAAAGGATAAAAGAACAAAATTGTACAAACATAAAGAGGGGGAGAAAGAGATTGGAAAGTTAATGTTGAGGACAGATAAAGAGTAGAGTAGTTAAGTTTTCGTAGGAGGAAGTGTGGTTAAGGAAGTTGCCGGAAGATAGACAACGCCTGGTATGGTAGGGAGTGTCTTATATCGAAAAATATTGCGTTATGCTGTCTGATTCGGGTAATATTGCGGGTTAGCGGACTATCGCCCAGTTTGAACTGGTAGAATTTTTGTGATGTTTCTTAGACGTAGTCCGCTAGTGTGGTTATCAGCGGCGGCTGGTGAAATTTCAATATTTTTTTTCTCGTCTGTGGCGCATGGGACCCATACGAAATTTGGGAAATAACATCTAGAGAAGCACTTCTCTAATGACCCCTAAAAAATTTTGAAAAAGCAGTTTGCGAAAAAATTTTTGAAAATTTGCTAGCCTCCCCTGGGTCTAGGGACCCCCGTTTACTTTTATTTTTTTTTGTCATATGCATTTGACTTTTCATAAAAATGCATCGACAGATTTTAGAGTTTGTGAAAATATTTTCATTACTAACTGAAATACAATGAACTGAAATTTTGTAATTTACAATTTAACAAATTACAATATTTCAATTCGTTGTATCTCAGTTAGTAATGAAAATATTTCCACAAACTCCAAAATCTGTCGATGCATTTTTATGAAAAGTCAAATGCATATGACAAAAAAAAATAAAAGTAAACAGGGGTCCCTAGACCCAGGGGAGGCTAGCGAATTTTCAAAAATTTTTTCGCAAACTGCTTTTTCAAAATTTTTTAGGGGTCATTAGAGAAGTGCTTCTCTAGATGTTATTTCCCAAGTTTCGTATGGGTCCCATGCGCCACAGACGAGAAAAAAAATATTGAAATTTCACCAGCCGCCACTGGTGGTTATGTCGTGGCAACGTGCATAGAGATTTCTGAGGGAGGTGTACAGAGTCTGAAATGAGGAGCCAAAATTTGTGTTCCGCAATTTCTGCATTGTCGTGGCCGGGATGCTGCACCATACCGGCGCCGCGTATGTGATGGACGGCCTGATTACCATTGTGTACAACATTTTTTTGAGTCCGCTACCCCTTGCCAGGAGCGAATACAGACTCCTGGACATGGAGTAGACCTTGCGTACTGTCTCGTTAACGTGTGTATTAAACGTCAGTCATTTGTCTAGATTCACCCCCAAATATTTCACGCACCGTTTTATTGGAATTTCTCTACCCCCGATCGAAAGTGGCGTTAATATCCGGTTTTCGGCGTTGATCCGAATCTTCCACTTGTAGTAATAAGCCGTGGCACGGGTCACGTGTGCCTTTAGCAGCATATTAGCCGCTTGCGCGTTGTGTGAGTGCACGTACATAGCCGTGTCGTCGGCGTACTTGGCAAGGTTCTCCGGGAAGTCGGAGATGTATAAGTTGTACAGATTTGGCGACAGGCCCGCACGGATGGGGGACGCCCGCACGGATGTCCCGCCGAGTTGATAGTTTATTATCCACTCTAACCTGCAGCGATCTATCTGACAGGAAAGAGTGAATAAGTTTGGTAATGTGTGTCGGAAAGTCCAGAAAATTTAGTTTGTAGAGTAATCCCGGAATCCATACGGTGTCGAAGGCTTTCTGACGACCTGCTGTACAGTGCCCCTGATCCGCCAGAAGCCGAATTGGCACTCGTCGTCGATGTGAAGTTCATCCTGAGCAGCGTCTAATCTGATCAGGATGACCTTCTCACTTCTCCACCAACTTGGAGATCGCCGACAGCACTGCTGATTTTTACGATTAATGTATTAATGAATGTTTGTAATAAATCGTCGTCATTGTAGCAGAAATAAAAAAATCGAAAAAACTTTTCGTTTATTTTTTGTTGCATCTTTGGACCATTGGGTATTTTTTGACATTTTACTGTTAGTAATGCATTGTTGAAGAGTTATCTAAGTACGAAAATTAACATCTGTGTCAGTGGTAATTTTTAAAATCAATTTTGAATATGCAGATTTGGGATTTTTCAATAAGAGGTGAAAAATAGAAATATCTCGAAGACTAAAAACTTTTGCATATAACACATGTGAATTCAAATGATTGCAAATTAGGTCCTCTAACACCCATTGACAGGAATACATTGAGTTACTAGTAACTCTGTATACAGATGCTTTGCATATTTTATACAAGGTATCTAATGTACTCTAGAAATAAATGTTTTTCTTCACAATTTTCAATTTGTTTGCTGTTTGTTTTGACTTATACGACATTTATAAAATAAAGACTGTTTTACACCTACTCACTCGAGGCAAGTGACTACAAGTCCTCCCCCACCCACACACACACGAATGTAACTAGAATGTGATTAGAAACGCCCCAGTTTGTCTAACTCAAAGTTAACATAACATTTTTTAGATCATATACCCAAAGAAATTGCAACCTAGAATGTCAATCCAACTATACACTCCTGAAATGCGAATGCATACCATACTTTCTACCAAGTAAGTTATCTGTTTTCCTCAAAATTATTATTACTAATTTTAATTTCGCAGGAAACAAATTGGTCAATGTGTGTGGCAAAACGCATCAACAGTGCGTATCTCAAGCAAAGGAAGATATGGAGATTACATACGGAAATGGGTGCGAAAAAACTTTTTTCTTAAAATACAGTGTGTCCTAGAAGTGGGTGATCACAGGAAGTGCTGCAAACTGCTATGAAAGTCTCAATTATTGCCTCTAATAACTTCGTAAATTTGCTAAATTTTCTGTTGCACGGAACATAATTTTACATATCTTAAGAGTGCAATCTTTGCATTGTTCACTTTGTCTCTGTCACAAAATTACAAAAGTTTAAAAATTGGTGAGCAAATATTAGATACAAATTACTGATTACATTTTATATTAGGTTTGCTAACACCTATATGAAACGGAACCATGCAAAATTAATAATAATAGTGATTTTGCACTTTCTGTGCCCCAAAAAAAGATTGTAAAAGTTTAGCAAATAGATTACAATGTTTGAAACAATATTCCTTACGTAAATAGAAATTTGCCACTCTATAGAAAGTACGCAAATCATTTTTCGTAAATACACGTGAAATATTCGGTTGTCAGCAGGCGCGCAGCCAAGGGGGGGGCCATGGGGCCCGGGCCCCCCCCAAGCCATCTTCGATGACCGAAAAAATAAAGAAGCGATATCATTATTAGTACAAATAGTGCCTTCAAATTAGGAAATGTTTAAGAAAATTTTCCCACAGTTATGAGACCTGTAGAAAGTGAAGTATTTGAGTTGTTTAAACATGATTTTCACCCCCCGCAGTTCTAAAAAAAGGGTGGTTTTTGAGAAATATATACATATATATATGAATTTTAGCGTTTTTTCATCTTTTTCTCTATTTTGAGGAAAACTATGCATTTGGGTTAAAAATATCAAGAGAGCAAAGTAGTAGAGCATAAAATTTTCTATAACTTTATTATAACTCTACCTTTTTCGAATTCCGCTTAGTTTCGCCGCTAGAGGGCGCGAAAGAAATAAGTATACATATAGACTTTTGCGCCTTTTTTTAGATTTTGAGCCAAAATTATGCATTTTTATGAAAAATTACATGAGATCAAGGTTTTAGAACATAGAATTCACTATCTTTAAGTGTTTTCTAGTTTTTTTTTTTTTTCATAAAAACATATATTTTATGTTCTGCAACTTTAATCCCACGTAATTTTTCATAAAAATGCATAATTTTGGCTCAAAATTTAAAAAAAAGGCGCAAAAGTCTATATGTATATTTATTTCTTTCGTGCCCTCTAGCGGCGAAACTAAGCGGAATTCGAAAAAAATAGTAGAAACAAAATTTGTAGGAAATTTTATGCTCTACAACTTTGCTCTCTTGATATTTTTCACCAAAATGCATAGTTTTTCCTCAAAATAGAGAAGAAGACGAAAAAACGCTAAAATTCATATATATGTATATATTTATCAAAAACCACCCTTTCTTAGAACTGCGGGGGGTGAAAATTATGATTAGGTAACTCAAATACTTCACTTCTTACAGGTCTCATTTGTGGGAAGATTTTCCATAAAACAGCGATTTCTTGACTAATTTGAAGGGACTAAAGGCAGTATCCAAATTATCTCTTGAAATTAATATTTTGTAATTAATGCCTATATTATCTAGTAGAGGAATCTATACACATCCATTTTCAACCATTTGCTGAAAAGTTTTCCTCAACCTCCGCACAGTGGAAAAAGAAAGCCTTTTTTGGACAAAAATCTGCCTACAAGTCAAATCTTAATCAATTTCAATCTACCTTGGCTTAAAATGTAGGTTATTGGCTACCCTTTCAGAGTATACTGCCTAAATTGCAAACCCCGATTTCCTAACCTCAAAAAATGTATCAAATATGAGAGTAATCACTTTTTTCTATTTCTACAAGTCAAATCTTGATCAATTTTGACAATCCTGGGGTTCATAATTTAGGTAGTATACGCTGAAAGGGTAGCTAATAACCTGAATTTTAAGCCCAGGATTGTCAAAATTGATCAAGATTCGACTTGTAGAAATAGAAAAAAGTGATTACTACTACTATATTTGATACATTTTTTGAGGTTAGGAAATCGGGGTTCACAATTTAGGCAGTATACACTGAAAGGGTAGCTAATAACCTGCATTTTAAGCCCAAGATTGTCAAAATCGATCAAAATTTGACTTGTAGAAATAGAAAAAAGTGAGTCATATTTGATACATTTTTTGAGGTTAGGAGATCGGGGTTTGCAATTTAGGCAGTATACTCTGAAAGTGTGGCCATTAACCTACATTTTAAGCCAAGGTAGATCAAAATTGATTAAGATTTGACTTGTAGGCAGATTTTTGTCCAAAAAGGCTTCTTTTTTCTATTGGCCCCCCCCAGACGAATTTTCTGGCTGCGCCACTGGTTGTCAGCATTTCTTTTATTCCAAAAAATTAAGCAAAAGTTTTACAAATCTGATGATCATTTGCGTACTTTCTATAGAGTAGCATATTTCTTTTTACGTAAGAAATATTGTTTTAAACGTTGTAATTTATTTACTAAACTTTTGCCATTTTTTTTTGTGGTATAAAAAGTGCAAAATCATAATTATTAATTATTATTCATTTTGCAAGGTTCCATTTCATATGAGTGTTAGCAAACCTAAGATATGTAATAGTTAATTACAGTGGCGGCTGGTGAAATTTCAATTTTTTTTTTCTCGTATGTGGCGCATGGGACCCATACGAAACTTGGGAAATAACATCTAGAGAAGCACTTCTCTAATGACCCCTAAAAAATTTTGAAAAAGCAGTTTGCGAAAAAATTTTTGAAAATTCGCTAGCCTCCCCTGGGTCTAGGGACTCCTGTTTACTTTTATTTTTTTTTGTCATATGCATTTGACTTTTCATAAAAATGCATCGACAGATTTTGGAGTTTGTGAAAATATTTTCATTACTAACTGAGATACAACGAATTGAAATATTGTAATTTGTTAAATTGTAAATTACAAAATTTCAGTTCATTGTATTTCAGTTAGTAATGAAAATATTTTCACAAACTCTAAAATCTGTCGATGCATTTTTATGAAAAGTCAAATGCATATGACAAAAAAAAATAAAAGTAAACAGGGGTCCCTAGACCCAGGGGAGGCTAGCAAATTTTCAAAAATTTTTTCGCAAACTGCTTTTTCAAAATTTTTTAGGGGTCATTAGAGAAGTGCTTCTCTAGATGTTATTTCCCAAATTTCGTATGGGTCCCATGCGCCACAGACGAGAAAAAAAATATTGAAATTTCACCAGCCGCCGCTGGTTAATTACATAACCAGTTATAAAAAGACTAATTTTATTAGTTTTGCAAATTACATGAGTCAAATAAAATTACTTTTCATAACATGTTAAGTACAAAATTTTGTCTAATCCCTTATGTAAATTTGCTGTTTTCTGTACGGTCTGTAGAATGGATAAGTAGGCAATTCCAATTAACTGAACGGATATATTTCATATCAGTTCTAGGATGGATATGAAATGAAACCGACCAATCACAGTTCGTGTATTAAGTACACTTGCTTTCAAAACTATCGCGCACACATTCAAAATGAAGTAACAATGATTTTGCAAAATTTTAGCTGTGTGAACGGATAATTTTGAGATTAGGTTAAAGATGACATTGACGTTTAATTAAAATTTAATTAAAACGAACATAAAAATAAATACAACTATACTAAAACTCGTAGAACAGTGCTTTTATCTAGTCCATAATGAGTAGCAACCCTTCTTATGGACTAGCTCTCTTCTAATTTAGAAAGCATCAAAACTTTGTCTTGCTCTGTCAGTCGAGGCATTTTGACTTTTCAAAATTTCAAATGTCAGAGTTCATTAATTACAACCCTGATTTAATACAGCGAAAAATGGGTGTACGCGAAAGTTTTGAAAGCAAGTGTACATAGACAACTATTCGTTTTAAAATCAAATTAGTGCGTAAGCTATCAAAGTAACTGTCAGTGTGTACTGTCAGTGTGTGTTTGTGTTATATATTAATGTTGAATACATTTTGTAGTTTTTTTAAGCTAGTCGTAGAAAAAGTATACCTACTGTGCAACTCGAGTGGATTATCCATATCGCACTCAAAAGATTTGAAGCACTCCGCCTACGGCCGCGGCGTCGTGCTCAAACTTCTTTATCGTGCGATGTGGATATCATATCCACTCTTGTTACACAAACTACTATTGAAAACTATTTTGCAGTTCCAAACATCAAACTTTACTTGTCAATCTGCTGAATTTTTGAAGCAAATTAATTCGAAAATGATTGATTCGGACATGTATATTGTATATTCCATGATATAGAACAATTGGCTAATTTAACAGTAAATTCAATAATACCTGGTAAATCAAAAAGCAGGAATGAAGAAGTATATAAGAAATTTGAAAATTGGTGTCAACAAATGGGTTTAATATAATCAGTTACGTAAAAATTCATTACATAACTAGTTATAGTAATTAAACTGACAGTTATGAAAAATGTGACGTTTCGTAACGTCAAAAATGCATTTAAAATTTGACATTTCATAACGGGGTTAGAAAAAATTATATTCCGTGCAGCAGAAAATATAGCACATTTGTGAATTTTTTAGAGGAATAATTGAGACTTTCATAGCAGTTTGCTGCACTTTTGAGATTTTTGTCTGAAAACATTAATTTTTCAAAAATGTATATGTTGGGCATTCCCAAATTTTCAGCAAATCTCAATATTTGTGGGATATACCACAAAAAACAGTTTTACAACATTGTTGCTCTTTTGGATTTTTTTCTGCAAATTATTGTAAAATTACGTTTCTTGCAATTGTAACAATGTTCCAGAATTTGCAAACATCAGCAAAAATGAGTTTTATTATTTTTATATTTTACTCAAAAATTTCTCAAAATTTAAAAACTTTTGTAATTATTAATAGGTTTTCGACTTTTAAGGTCCTTACTGACTAAACTATTAATTTAAATGTCGTATATCGTAGAAACCATGACACTTGCGTCAAAAATTCGGAGAAACATAATCATACTTTAAAATGGTTCTTTCTTTATGACCTAAACAATGAGCGTCTTCACATTTTTTTAAACAAAAAAATTAGTTCATTTTTAAGTGACCCTGGCAAAAAAATGTACTACTATTACTAGTTCGGTAACAAAAAAGTGTTTACAAAACCTTTCTCGGCTGTGGTCCCCTATTAATTTCATCAAGCTACATCTAGTACGAGGTGAGCAAAAATTGGTAGTTTTAGTAGAGAATATTCGAGAATATGGCGATGTCGCTATTCATAATTTAATTTTGTGATAAAAAATTCGAATTCCATCGAAATTGCATCAAAATTAGTAGTTAGGTGTTTTAGAAGTAGCTGATAGAGGAGTAGCTGCGTTGCAATATTTTTGCAGATTTATATGAAATTTTATACATAGTGATTTCAGGATTCTCTGATAACCAGCTTAATGTAAAAGCTTAAAAAGTCATAATGACGAATATTTTAATGTGTAGAAGTTAGATAATGAGGCTACTAAAGAGGGTGAAAAAACATTTTTGAAAGAAAAAATTGAACCACCTCCAAAAAAATTTCGCTTTATTACCTAATATCGATATTGAGATCGGGGTAAAAATGAACAAATAACGAATGCAAACGTATTTTTAACCGACTGCAATATCGATATTAATTAGGTAATAAAAGGTTCAATTAACTGGGCGACGGCGAAGGGGGTACATTTTTTTTGCACCCACTGAAGCAAAAAAACAACCAAACAGCTCATATATTTTTGTATTAATTTTTAGTGAACGCACTAGGCGATTTCAGGGAAAATACAAAAATTTAAATAACTTTTGAAACATCAAAAATTGGATATCCACACATAGCTATTTTACCCTAAAAAATATTGTACTTGTATTTTTACTTTTTTCTATAACAGGTCCAGCTGCAATTGTCTACCTGGTTGTTTTGAAATGAATTATTCTGAATCAAGATCATTCAGTCAACTCTCCAAAAAAATTAGTAAACATGATATTGGAAACACGTCTGAAGAGTATTTTATGTAAGACTTTTGAATATGTTCTTTGCTATTTTCAATGAACAATTATTATTAACTCATGCATTTTCAGTAAAAATATGGCCATAGTACATTTCTTCTTTCCCAGCTCGAAATTTTCAAAGCAGATTAAGAGTGAGTTATACGGATTTACTGAGATTTTATGTAAGTATTAAATTTGAACATATATTTTTATATATTTACAACAAAAGACTACACAACCGGTGGTTGTCAACCACACACAAACAAAATATACAAGAAATATTTCATATGTCGGTCTTGGTCTATAGTCTGTGTAATCATAATCAAGCATTATTTGATGAATTTTTTGTAAATATTTCGTGCAAAAACGAGATTACCTTTCTCCCCCCTCCCGTTTTCGAAACACGATGGAAGTGGTGGGAGAAGTTTTTGACCGCCGCAACCCTCTGAAACGGCCAAAACCCACCCCTTTAATCAGTGGTGGTCTGGGTGTTTAGGGCTTAGTCGGCATTTTACAATAAACATTCAAACTCAGTTCGTCAGCGATTTGAATATTTTTGCCTCGCATATATCTAAACGGCGTCCCAACATTTTTTGATGGGGGGGGGAGAAATCCGAAAAAAAAAATTGATGAACAGGGGGGGGGGGATCCGGAAATTTTTTTAACGTGCAGAGGAGGAGAAATCTAAAAAAATTTTCCCGTACCATTTTCTGATAAGCATGGCCCCTCGTTAGGCGCGACCCTAGGGCCCAATCGGCATTTGCCGACTAGCCGACCTGGCCAGACCGCCACTGCCTTTAATGTTTTCATATATAGACGGGTCTGGGGAGTGATTTATCGACGGGTTATACTTGAAATAACATGGAAGGGGGTTATAGAGTAAGTGGAATCCAGATAGCAGGCCTAGGGGATTGATTAAACCCTCCCGAGGGGTGGAAAATCTTTTTTTTTTTTCAAATGATTCGGTTCAAACGCTTATCCCCCATTTTCATGGTCGCTGATCATGGGAAAAATATTCATTTTTAGCTCCATCACCTCTTCATCCCTCAAACGGGCAGAAATCACCCCTCCTCATCAAAAAGCATGCTATCCAGGATTTACAGGTTTTGCGACACATGATCGTTATTCCTGTGCATATCTCTTCATTTTTCACAGGAGAGAAGGTGGTAGCGACCTCGAGGGTTGCTTCAACCCCCCCCAAGAGGTGTAAAATTCATTAATTACACTTCCCCGTTTACGCAGGCGCTGATCACGATAAAAATATAGTTAATGAATTTTACACCCCTTGGAAGGGTTGAAACAACCCCCAAGGACACTACCATCTTCTCTTCCGTGAAAAATGAAGGGAGGAATCAGGAATAATGATCATGTGCTGAAAAACCTGTAAATCCTGGATAGCACGCTTTCTGGTGAGGGTGGTTTCTGCCCGTTTGAGGGATGAGGAGGGGTTGGAGCTAAAAATGAATATTTTTCCGGTTGATCGGGGATCCGAAAACGGGGGATAAGCGTTTGAACCGAATCATTTGAAAAATAGATTTTCCACCCCTCGGGAGGGTTTAATCAACCCCCTAGGCCAGCTGTCTGGATTCCACTTACTCTACAACCCCCTTCCATGTTATTTCAAATATACAGGGTGTGTCAGCTAAAAGTCCCCGGGTCATTATCTCGTAAAATAATAAAGATACTTAAAATTTGTAAATCGTGGATAATTGACACCAAAAAAGGTCTTAAATAACTGCAGTTAGAATTGTTCCTTCGCAGTGCACAGAGATGGCGCTGCGGTGAGAAATTATTTTTCGATGGCTAGAACCTTGGAGCATGATTCATACGATTAATGAATAAATTGTAAATAATTTTGATTATGTAAAAAATTTTGTAAATACCAACCGTTTTGAAGCTACATTACTTTTTTTTCTTCATTTTTTTGTCTCTGTAAATTTTGAAGACTTCTGTAACTTTTCTGTTTATCATTTTAGAACACCAATTATTTAAAACTTTTATCTTATTATATTCAATATTTCTTAGATTATTACATATTTTGAAAATTTTTACTAATTTCAAATTTTAAAAATTGGTTGCATTTGAAAAATTCTGAAAATTATAAAAATTTTCAAAATATGTAATAATATAAGAAGTATGGAATATAATAAGATAAAAGTTCTAAATTGGTGTTCTAAAATGATAAACAGAAAAGTTACAAAATTTACAGAGACAAAAAAATGGAGAAAAAATCCAAAACGGCTGGTATTTACAAAGTTTTTTACATAGTCAAAATTATTCACAATTTATTCATTAATCGTATGAATCGTGTTTCAAGGTTCCAGCCATCGAAAAATAATTTCTCACCGCAACGCCATCTCTGTGCACTGCGAAGGAACGATTCTAACTGCAGCTATTTAAGACCGTTTTTGGTGTCAATTATCCGCGATTTACAAATTTTAAGTATCTTTATTATTTTACGAGATAATGACCCGGGGACTTTTAGCTGAAACACCCTGTATATAACCCGTCGATAAGTCACTCCTCAGATCCGTTTATGGATTTGGTTTAAAACAATATTTATTATTTATAATATTTAATTAATAATATTAGAATTAACAGGTAAGGAAGGAGGAGATAATCGAAAAAACCTATTTTGACAGTTGTTTTAACATGGCGTCCGTAGCGAAAACGATATTTTTGTGGAAATCAGGGCATATTTTAAGTAATTTTCACTGAGCGGCACTAGAACTCGAAAAAATGTGTTCTCGGTAATCGAAAAAAAAAATCACCTCTAATTGAAAAATTGAAGAACGGGAGAGAATCTGAAATTTTTTCCTAAAAAAATTCTCCAAATTAAAAAAATGATAAGCAGGGGCGAAATATCCCCAAAAAATCTGATGAGCGGGGGAGGGGGTAAAATTCAAAATATTTTTTTTACCTTGAAAATCAAAATTTTTAATTTTCAGCTTTTGTGTCGCCAACACAACCGAGTTAGGTACTTATTTACTTATTGTATACTTATTTATTTTTCAGCTAATATAGGAGGACTTTTAGGCCTGTGTATGGGATTCAGCTTTTTAAGCTTTGTTGAAGTGCTCTATTTTGTGTCATTGAGAGTTATATGTAATTACTTTAAAATGAGGAAGATAATCAAAGTGAAGCACAAAAAGGATCCATTTAATAAAGAACATTCTGTGTATCCCTTTATAAAATAACCATATATTTTTCAGTGCTAAAAAATTTTAAAAATTGCATAGTAATGATGTAAATTTGGAATATTGTATTTTAGGATCAAAATAAAATTATACAAATATGTTTTTATTTTATTTTACATGACCAACTTACAAAGACATAATTCAAAAAGAACTTACAAGTCGGTGAAAAATCACGAAAATTCGGCATCCAAGAAATCCTGTACATGACCTACACACCGAAATTCTATATCAAGCCCGGACTGGAAACCACTCTGCTACTGGGCAACTTATTCATTGAGCTTCTAAGCCTATTTTTTATGATTTTTAATTTTGAAAATTCATTTTCACACGAAACTTGAGTTGATAGAAAAATTACCTTACCTTATACGCTGCAAAGAAATAACAGATTTGAATATGCCGAGCAACACAGATTATATATTTAAATAGCAGTACAAACACATGTCATTTTTATTTTTGCCGCAATATAAAGACTTTTATTTTTTTTGCGAGTCCTCAGTGGCTCCATATGCCACCGAATTTTTCTGGTTGCCCGTCTGCCCTGTCCAGGTCTGTCCTTTATCAATCAACTAGAATAATCTCGATCAAGACTAAAAACTCTCTCAACAAGATTCACAAAATCTACTTAACTTCGACAGACAAGTTTTGCATTACACGAGAGCAGGGCATACCAGCAAAATATAAAGCCCTGGAACAAACCACATAAGAACTTCTACAGGAACTACAAAACTAAGTGCTTTTTTCTCTCATTTTACTATGTATTGTATATACAGTGTATCCCATTTTTCACGGTAACACCTTTGTAGCTCAGTTATGTCATTTAATTTCAACCAAATTTGGATCGGTATCAAAGACCTTCACTATAACTTTTTTGAGTAAAATGAAACATATTTCAATCATTGGCGTGCATTTTTTTTAGAAAAAGAGGGTCACACACTTATGATGTACTTGAAAAGGCCTGGCGGGGCGCCACCTGCACAGACCATATTACTCAAGTTCCCCAGTATGGATCCCCTTTTCGTTTAGAGAGCAAAGAGCAGGGCAGTCATACAGCACATGCTCGGCAGTCTTGTCCTCCAGATTATACCCTCTACACTCAGGGTTTATCTATGACTCCCAGTGTATGAAGATATTTGTTTAGTCTGCAGTGTACTGTTAATAATCCTATATAGATGCGCAGATTACTCCTGCACAATTGAAGACAGTGTTTGCCTAGCTTACGACTGGGTATGGCGAAAGCCATTCTGCTGTGTTTGCAGCTGCTTAGACCACTCCAACAGCGTGGTATTTGAGGGCATAATACAGTAACAGGGAACTGTGGACTGAATCCGATAGCACTATTGCAGGTTCGACTATGCAGAGCGCTCTCAGATCACTTGCGGACCAAAGCATCCACTTCCTCATTACCCTGAATTCCATAGTGTCCTTTCATCAAGCAGAGCTGGATACTTGTTTTGTGCAAGAACATCTAGGGCCTTTCTAATTTGCAGAACCAATCCAAAATCTATACTACAATTGTTTAGGGCAAGCAGCAAGCCTCTTTGCTGTCTGCTGATATGTGCACTGTTTTACCGTTGACGTTTGCATTCATTGTTCCTGTTACCGCTTGCAGATTCCTACTAGTTCCGCCTGGAATATAGTGGTATGTGTGCCTAGCGGTACTGTCTAGTCAGTCAAGTGTAGATCTAGTTCTTTTGAGTAGACCCCAGCCCCTGACCCATAGTCCATTTCTGAACCTTCGGTGTCCAGCTCATCATTTCCGGATGTGTTTAAACTCACCTCGAAATTATATGTAGGGGGAATACGATCTGCCCCCATTCCCAGAACAGAAATTTGTAGAACACGGGCATGTCTCATAGTCGTGCCCTTTATATACCATTGGCCTAGTTTGCAAACTCAAAGCAGACATGTCAATCTTTCAACATGCTGTAGTTGAGATGGTGCTGTTTTTGCCTTAACTCTGGGTCCTACCACAGCAGTACACAGCCCGAGGGAGATCCTGGGTGAAAAACCTCAGGACCTGCCGAATGACCTGACACAGTCAGATGGCCATACATATCTTGTTTATCTTAAGTTCTATATGTCTCTTCCAATTTAGGAAGCGGTCAAACATGCCTTCGGATACTTGACCTCACTAGCTAAGTGGAGTTGAGCATTTCGATATTAGGTAGTTTCCTTTTCTTGATGAATAGTAGATCAGTTTTCTGGGGGTTAACCGAGAGGGAGTGTTCTATGAATCAATTATCAACTAACTTGAGGGCTGTTTGCATAAGTTGGCATAATGGGTCCTGAAAGTTTTCATTTAGCAAGATGGTGATATCATCTGCATAGCCTATTGTGAAGAAACCAGAGTCATTGAGGCTGTTGGCGACCATAACCCACAGGAGGGTGATAGGACACCTCCTTGTGGACAGCCTTTATTGACCTTGCCTCTAATCTCTATGTTCCCTACAATTATTCGAACAAATCTCCATTAAAGCATGTGTGTTATTCATTCGCGAAGTGTCTTGGAAACGAATTTGAAGAGCTTTGCCCAGGGTGTATTAAATGCTTTGCCTAAGCTCTCAAAAATTGTTTTATTAAAAATACCTTTGATATTAATAAATGCCCCCAGGATATAAATTTTCATGTCTATCGTTTCCCCAATGAGAGAAATATCATGGAATGAAATGTCGTTTCTGTAGATTTAACTGGGATTGTAAGCGTGCTGATTTGGATGCAGTTGATGTAAAACTAACACTGTATCTCTGATTTCTCAATCACATGGTCTTTCCAAACCTTTCAGTAGGAAGAAGGGCTAATGGGTCGATTCGATTTTGGTAAGGAGTATCTTTATTTCCATCCACCCTACTAGGGTGTAAATATGCACCAGGTGCTGGTGTGTTCCAGCCCCCACTGAAGTAGGGCTGGAAAAACACCATCAATACCCGGTGATTTAAAGGGGAGGAAGGTGTTGAATGCCCAGACTACTTTTGCGTTATCCACTGTGCCATTTCCAACCCCCAGTCAGCTGCAGTGAGAGCCAGATGAGATACATTAGGCCAATCCATAGACGACGAAACAATGCTGCCTGGAAACATTGTTTTTAGCAGCTCAGATGTTTCAGAGAAGTTGGTTGTAAAGGAGCCATCTTTTCGTTTCACGAGTTCTTGTTGTTTCCAAAATTTAACGGCCTCCCTAAAATTACATTTTGCAAATATTAAATTAATAACTAGTCCAGTCAATAAAGGAGATGTAGAGTGCGTAAGCAGAGACCTAAGCGGTTCCTTTAGAAAGTTGTTCACGATGCTTAGGGAGTGAACATACTGAAAGTCCTGACATCTAGGAGGTGAGCCGGAGGGGGGCACAAAGAAAGTCCCACTTTTGGTTTTTTTCACTTATATAAAAATTTTCTTATATCAAATGAAAGCTCATGAAATTCTTTACAACTTTCATTTTATATATATTTTCTTCGAATTCGCAACCGTTTTCGAGTTACACGCTCCGGAAAAGTGAAAATTTTCGAAAAACAGATTTTTACCTGAAAAAGAGAAAATTGTATTTTAAAGATGATAAAAAAAAGTAGGACCTCTGGTGCTTGTAATTGGCACCAGGGTGTTTCCTACATGTTTCCACCCCCACTCTTGAGGGGGCAGCTCATTCCCGAGCTACTGCTGCACTGGGTGGTAGGTGCGCCGAGAATGCTGTTTAGCTGCGCTCTCAGTTGGTGGGAGGGAGCTGATGTCAGGCTTAATATTGCCACTGACCTCGTGAACAACAAAGTGGTACTGGTTGAGGGAGGTCTGTCTTGCTGGTGCCCCATACCATTTGAGGGAGCAAATCTTCCCAGCCTCTTCAATTTCGCCTTGAGTGGAGGAGGGGTCGTAAAAGATCACTGCCGCTTCCTTGGTGATTTCTGACTTAGATACAATTTTGAGAAGCCCAATTTGTTTTTCATTAAAGTTGAAGAGGTAAAAATCTGTTTTTCAAAAATTTTAACTTTTCCGGAACGTGTAGCTCGAAAATGGTTGCGAATTCGAAAAAAGTATATAAAAAGAACGTTGTAGAGAATTTCATGAGCTTTCATTTTGAATAAGAAAATTTTTCCCTACGGCTCACCATTTTAGAGATATAAGAGAAAAAAACCAAGTGGGATTTTCTTTGTGCCCCTCCTCTGGCTCACCTCCTAGACGTCAGGACTTTCAGTATGTTCACTCCCTAAACACTCTGAACAACTTTCTAAAGTAATCTCTTAGGTCCCTGCTCATGCAGTCTACACCACCCTTTAGGTCATTCGTTGACTGGAACTTGGAAATTTTATTGCATGATGGTGACATCATGACTTTTAGTGTCATTTCATTAGGGCCGTACATTGTATGTTATATTCTGGTATAGGGCCCCCCCCAATAATGGGATAACCTACACACTCACATACACTCACACATACCTAAGATTTCCTGAAATAAAACAACACGAACAAACCATTCAGATTTAATTTATTTTTAAATAATTTCTTCAGTGTAATCACAAAACAATAAATAATTAATCTTCCATGAACTATTGATCACATTAATATTGTGTTACCTAAAATTAAAACAAAACTGAAACTATTTCTAAAAATAACTTTATTGTCAAATATCGAATTTTTCATATATATATCAATGCAACTTTAACAAAAAAAAACATGCTGTTTATAATTATATAATTCGTGAACAAACAAAAATATTTAGCTTATTAACTATTATTGATCTTTTTGTACCAAAGCGTATTGAGACCACGGTGGGGAAAAAAATAAGTTGAAATTTCAACATAATAAGTCAAAATTTCAACTTACAGGTCGAAATTTCAAAACAGTAAATCGAAATTTTTGATAGTAAGTCGAAATTTCAACATAAGTCAAAATTTCAACTTAACAAGTTGCTGTACATGTTTCCAAAATATGTGTACAAACTTCGTATTCATATTCTACACAAAAATAAGACGAAATGAAAGGTTGTATACTATCAAGTTATAGAGTCGCTCTACTTCTAGCGGTTGCATATTGCAAAATGAGTAGATTGAGACTCTATCTTCAAAGAGCTCTAGCCCCCTTAACACGTTAAATGCTCATAGTGTCATTTAAAGTCCT
The DNA here is from genome assembly GCA_936432065.2 of Rutpela maculata. Taxonomy (NCBI): domain Eukaryota; kingdom Metazoa; phylum Arthropoda; class Insecta; order Coleoptera; family Cerambycidae; genus Rutpela; species Rutpela maculata. The sequence continues at coordinate 79,948,811 of OW386289.2, read as the reverse complement.
TTTGATCTTGTTATGGCATAATTTGACATCTTTAATTTTTTCTATTTTATTTTTTAATTTGTAGTTGAAATTTCGACTTATTATCTTAAAATTTCAACTTACATTTTGAAATTTCGACTTACTATCTTGAAATTTTGACTTAATGTCTTGAAATTTCAACTTATATTTTTTTTTGGCCATGCCGCAATACGCTCTCGCACTTTTGTGATGTAAATATGAATAAATATTTTAATCATGCCGGAGTCATTTTATAACTTCTATTCCATATAAATTATCGTAATTCATAACTAAAGTCAATTAAATTTATATTATATCAGAGTTAATCTAGCACCAAAGGATAAACTAACAGAATAATTAAATCTACAAACCTACTACTAATAATGGCAGAGGTCTTTTGATTCACCTGTAAAATCATGTAATATAGAAAATTGTTTTTGATGATGTCAACACTTTCTGGAAAGAAAATATGAACAGACACAATAAGCAATCGGCTCAATATCGATTCGAGAAAAAGGATTTTATCTCTGTTTATTTCTTGCACAAATATTAATGATTTTTCTCTTAAAATGTAAATTGTTCTGGTAAATTCTAATTTTGTGAAAATGAACTTACTTTCAATTTACTTGGCTCCATTTTTGCAATAACAAGTTCTAAGCTGCTTTAAAAAAATTTGAAATCGACCGTTTTGTGTATCAAAAGTTACTTATTAGTTGAGAATCAGAAACCACAAATTTGATCATAGGGTGTGCATTCGAAGATATAGCTTTGAAAAAATATCTGCATTGTCTGGTATTGCAGATCTAAAAGATATAAAAAATTTGTTTCCTAAAATTTTTGTATTACTGACAATCAATTAATTTTATGTTCATTTACAGGCTTATTTTTTAACATTTCTTAGTGATTTTCAAACTGGTGGAAAGCTTATTCTTCCTAGATTCAGGTGATGCTCAATGATTCTCGAAACTGTTGTTAACAAATGGTACAGAAATTGTCTGAACAAAGCGTACCTAACAAGTGCAACAAATTTTAGCATCGCGGCATTTTTAAAACTATTGAGGCTAGATGCATACTTCTATGATATGAAATCTGCAGAAAAGAATGGAGCAATTTAAAGATTAATAATAAGTTATAGAAGAGATACAGAAAACAACTAGCAGCTAAATGAACTTAAATTTACTTGTGCATGAAAACTAACAATATAGAAGTAGAGTGAAATTACTTAGACAAGATAACATCAGAGAATGCGCAGAGACCGATATCGTTGCCGCGTGCTTGTTACCTAGGTAACGATCCTATTTTTACAGCTGCATGGGCTTTGCACTGCCTACTACCATTAATATTTAAATGAAAAATGGACGGCACGGCTCTGATATTATGCCAACTGTTATACGTGATGCACGAAGCCGTGATGTATGTTATCTTCTCTAAGTAATTTCACTCTAATATACTTACATCATGCATACTTAAGCTAAATTAACATTTAATAATTTACCCTTACAATAGTGTTAGAGCTTTATATCCTTACAGACAACTGTATGAATTCTGTCCAAATTTCCTGTGTGAATAACAGAAAACTAGGCATAGTTAGTTCGGCAATCATCCCAGAGATGGTGCAGCGTCGGTATCTAAAAACTACTGACATCTATCTAGATTATTGTAGAATGTTGTAGAGAATTCCAGAAACAAAACAATTCTAGGTAACTAGGAGTACAAATGGAGAGTGAATGGCCGCACAGGACAGTTCAGTTCAGTTAGTCAGTTCAGATCAGATCAAGAAAATGTAAGCAAAGTGATAAAGTGAGTGAGTACTCAGTGTCATATTAGTGAAGTAGTATCTGTTGTAATTAGTTTCTTAAATTAATAAATAAGTGTTTAGTGTTACTCTTGTGTTATAATTTTTGAAATCATGGTACAGGGTGTTTACTAATAACAACCTATTTAACTCCAACCCAGCTTCGCTACAACTAGAGTTCACGGAATATTTTTGCATTAAAAAAATAAATTTTCGGAAGTTACTTTAGAAAGAACATTTAAAGTTATTAACTTAGGGATAAACACATTATTCCTTAAGTCTCAAACAAAATCATTTGCATTGTGCATTTCTGGATTTATCACAGCCACACTTTTCTGAAGAAGTATTTGATAAGCAGGTATCAAAAATCCTCAGTAGGTGATAAATTTCTTATGTCAGACTTACAGATGTGAAACAACGTTTTGCGTAATTTATTCAAATCTCCTATAAATTTTGGTCGACTATACAAAATTTTGTATACACAAAAAGAAATTACCTAAATTCATTTGAGCACTTATTGTGGCATGGCATAATCAATTGAAAATTATTTATTGAAAAATATTTTTTTGAATCGGTATAGGGGGTCATTAAACAAATATGTTCATAGAAATGAGCTCTTTTTAACCTCCTCTCCCCCTCTTGTTCATCCCAACATAACTTCCGAAAATGTATTTTGCAAGTGTAAACTTAAAAAATGTGCCGGGAATTGTAATTGTAGCATATCTGGGTTGAAATGTATAAGTGTTACAGCTTTATACCCCTATGACACCTATCTTAAGTTCCATGTATAAGTAACAAAAAACTAAGTTAGTTGTAGATTGTTTAAGGGGTCGCTTGGCCCTGGGTTGGCCTTTCTTCACCTCGAACTAAAAGGTCTTTTGTTAGTTAGGAAATCATCCCAGAGATGGCATGCGGTGTTGGCTTCTACAAACCATCCAGAAGCTGTTCTTGGCCTACTAGAAAATTAGAGAATGTTTGGAACATTCTAGAACCCTCATCTATAAGTATATAAGGGAATGTAGAATCCGAGTATAGTTCAGTTCAGACAGTCAGTCAGAACAGATCAAGAAGAAGTAAGCTGTGACTGAATTATTGAATTATACTACTCAATGTTATTAGTGAAGTAATTATTTGTTGTAATAAGTACGTAAACTAATAAATTAGTGTTTAGTGTTACCCTGGTGTTATAATTTCCGAACACACAGTACAGGGTGTTTAGATTGTTGTATAAGGGTAAGTAAGCAGGTGTTCATTTAGTTTAAGTATGCATAATGTAAGTATATATTACATCTATATTGCTATTTTTCATGCACAAGAAGTAGACTTTAGTTTATTTAGTTGCACGTTGTTTTCTGTATCTCATGAATATTTGAAGTTGTAATTTATGATGTAATAATTTCTGTTCACAAGTAAATTACTATTAATTTTGTTTTACTTTTATTTTTTTGATGTTTTGCAATCACAGTATATTGTGGTGCAAGTCAGTGATCAGCTAGAGCATGCACTTATAATTTCAAAATGGTAGTGAAATCAACGGAGCGGTGTAAAAATAATATCTTTTATTACAAAGCAATGCAATCATTCTTTCAGTAAAAATTGCTCCATTCTCTTCTGTAATTTCATATCACAGAAGTATGCATCTATCTGCAAAAGTTTTTAAAATGCATCGATGCTGAAATTTACTCTGCACCTTCTGGGTACACTTTGTTTAAATAATTTCCGTAACATTTCTTAACAACAATTTCGAGAAGGAATAAACTTTCCAAGTACAAAATTAATAAATTTTTAGTAATACAAAAATTTTCGGAAAAACATTTTTTATGCCTTTTTGCAATCGTGGCCTGATTGGCCCCCTCTATATTCGAATCCGCAAGTTTATTCCAGATGATATACGTTGTTCTGTCTTCACGGTTATGTTTACTTCAAATTTAGTTACTTTGATTTACTTTTGTTCTAAAACTTAATTTGATTTAATTGGCCAATCAGTGTTGCTTTTAGCACATATGAGAAAGGTTTTGGAGCAGACACAAGGACTTATGTTACCTTTGTGCGAAACATGTCTTACCACTCTCGCGCTTTCTTATAGAAGAAACAGTTGTTATTAGTCCCTTTTTGTCTTTTGCGAAACCCCTTTCTTTCGTGCTGTTTATATTGAGTCTGGATCACTGAACTCTACTATTATAAATGGAAGGCAAATATAGGTATATGCGCGTGAACAAAATATGGCAATTACGCCACAGATTAAAACTCAAAATATAAAGCCACGCGTCGACGCAGTAGAGAAAGTGATGTCTGTACTTGAACCAAACGGCTGTCTACGGAAGTTATGCGCTGACGCGATTCTGTGTTTTATTCGTTTCCCATAGATTCCGTAGCGTAAGTCTTGGATTAGATGTAATTTCCAGAGTCGGTGTCACTCATTTTATTCTTTTTTTATTTCTGTCATTTATGTAAAGTTGTTATAAATTGATTATTTTGTGAAATATATTTTGTGACTGTTATAAACAGTTAATTGGGACAATATGGTGCAATCTTGTATGGTACTGTGTTGCAAGAATCGTTGCAAAGTCCCGGGTTTTAAACAGTTGCAGTAACAATAAGACCGGCTCTGTCGTATTTTGTAGTGCGACTGTGCTCTGCTTTAAGGTCGCCATACTTGCGCGAGGTTCAATTTCACGTAAAAATTGGTATAGATATTGACCTTCCATATATATCCATATATTCCATATATAGTGGAGTTCAGTGGTCTGGATCTGCTAAAACATTATTGTGAACCTGTGAAGCCTACATGAAAACATTATTGTGAAGCTGTGAAGCCGTTGTGAACCTCTTAAAATCAGATCTACCTGAATGCTAATAAACTTCTTACCTTAATTGTACCCAAAAGGTATGATTGGCCACACAAAACTTTGCTCGTCATTTTGTTAAGTTGGCGAACAAAAGGTTTACCTGGTCCTTCGTTATTTTAGATATATTTATTTTTTCTTGATTAGCTATATTATATACATATTTTCCTAAAACTATATTTTTGAGTGCACACCTTGACACTTAGGAGTTTCTTTCGAGAAGCTAGACTTCCGACTATATCTTCGATATTTAATGCAATTAAAAAATTCAGTTATTCTCTCTTAGAAAGCAAATCAACGCCATTATCATTAGGTAGATCTCGCAGGTAATTCTGTTCCTTTATTACATTTATATGCATATATATATACCATACACTCCTTGTGTTGGACTAGAGGTTAAAATAAAACACCTATATAAGAATTACACGTTAATATCACTCCTGACGGGGCTACCCTCGACATCCGCATTGTGCACGTGTACTTCTAAATTATCACAAACTTGCTCCCTCTCTCCCGCCTCCAGATACTCCTCCGATCCGGAACGGCTGCTGTTCAAACTCTGATAGTCGCCGTTGATGCTGTGATGATCGGAGGCGGTGACGAACGTGGCTGCTCCGGATTGTTGGGAGATGGATCTCACGGCTCTTGCCAAGGGGTTCTCAGATAGGGTCTGAAAGGTGCCACCTTGGGTGCCACGATTGCTTGAGTTGATTAGAGGTGTGGTGTCGTCGGCATCGGAGTCACTATCTGTGTCGTTATGGTGTGGTTCGTCGTGTGCGAAGACCTTGCGCTTGCATATGGGGCACACTCGTTTGTTTTTCGTCAGCCATGGGTCGATGCACTTCGAGTGGTATACTGAAATGAGAAATGTTTTTCCAAAAATTTTTTATTTGCAGTTTTTTAATGGGTACACTTATAAATAAGTCATTTTTCGAGTATGTTGCAAAAGATTTCATTAAAACCTTTTAAGTTCAAAATATTTCCATAATAACACACCTTTTCCATATAAATGTACGGGACAAATTAAAGTTAAGAGCAGTTTATAGCGGATTCCTGGTGAAAGCACCGCCTTAAGATTACGAACACAATAGACAAATACGAACTGATATAAAATTTCAATGTTCATTATTTAATTAGACATACATTTGTGTATTATGTCCACAAATATTCTTATCTTGTAAGGTGCATTTTTTTGAAACCTATACTATAAGCGCGTAGTATGCACGTTTGGTGAAACCGTCTATAAATATTAGGCTCAGTGGTAAAACGTGGAAGTTGTTTACGTCCTATGGTGAGAGGAAGGGAGCTCGCGGTCGCTGAGATCATATTACCATATAAGGTATAAACGAATTTGATTGATGACTGTTGATGCTTCCGTGATGATTTTGTAACCCCTACGGGGAAGATATAAAAAGAGAATTTGTCAAGAGCCATCTTGTTGGAGGCAGGCAGTAAGCCTGAGAGGTTAGGTGGTCGACTTCGGTTACCATATTGTGAATTATGAGGTTAGGTACGGTACCAGTTTCAGTGACTGACCTCGACTGGCGAAGTTAAGCACGGCCTGGCGAGTCCTTCACTTGGAGTGGTGACCGTATCTCATCTCGCCGTCCTGGTTAAGTGGTAGAGTAGCATTAGCTAAACTTCGCCAGGACGTTAACATAAATAAGGCATTAAAAAAAAAACAGCATTTGTCCGTATTACTGATGTCTTTAACAAGAGATTGCCTAATTATTTCTCTGTTTGGTGTTAACGAACATAATAAATGTGTTCTGCTGTTAATTTCTGTTTAATGAAGAACTATTCCTGGGTAGAATAAATGAAATTAAATTATTACATTTATATTGAAAAAAATTAAAGTTTTATAAATTAGAAAAAAAAATTATTAGTTCTGTAATTTGGTACAGCGTCATATTTTTTAATTCTGAGCAAGTTTTTCTAATAAAATTTTTCAATATTTCGCACAGAAAAGGCACTTTACCTGATGCGATTTTTTTAAGCTGTTACCAGCGCCATCTTTAAATTTTTTAAAGTCCAAGATACTAAAAATAGTTTTTGGGCGAAGCAAGAGCAGAATACAAAAAATTGGGTTTGTAATCCAAAAAAAAAAAATTGTCATTTACACCTATAATACCGCTTTGCCGTGGGCACATTGTATAAAGTGATTAAAAAATTAGGCTTTCTTTTAAAAAAAAGATGACAATAGAAAAGTACTGTGTGAAAGACCACAAATTTATCTAAAACTGCTAGAGTTTTTACGCAAATATGTAAAAAAGATCTAGTGTTCTTAGACGAAACTTGGATCTTTAGCAGAGGAGAATTAAAACGTTCTTGGCAAAATGATTCCAGTAAATCGAAAAGGCGTCGTACAGCTACAGAAGGTAAAAGATTTATAGTTGTACATGCAGGATCTATTCATGGCTTTGCTGAAGATGCGAGTTCAGTTTTCTCCACCACGAATAAGTCAGCAGATTACCATGACAACATGAACTCTGAAAATTTTGAAAAGTGGCTGACAGAGAGACTTTTGCCGGGGTTACAAAATCCTAGTTGAGTGCATTCATACGCTTATTGTGACTTCCATGGGGGTTTCGTTGTTACAAGCTGAATTTGATATAAAATTAATGATGATATAGTGATGTTTCAAAATCTCAAAGCCGTCAAAAAATGTCCTCCTCAAAGTCATTATAATCAACAAACGAGTTATTTCTTAGTGAATTAGGTGTTTTGATATTTCTACTTTTGAGTAATAGCAAATCGTTTTAACCATGAATAGAACTAGTCAAAATAAGTAGATTTTCGAACAGATCCACCTCGAGAAATCATGCCTGCTCCCCTGCCCCCTCTTAAAGGGGCTGCCTGTATCTGCCTATATATTTTTTTTTTCTCAAAAACGGTAGGAGCTAGAGGAATGATCTTGGCCCCATTCGCTAGAGTATAAAATTTTGCATTTTCTTTTTTTAAGACCCCACAGCAAAAACGGGGGTGAGGAGCCTTTCAACAACGACACATGTTTGGCTATACCTCTAAAACGGCCCAATAAATCAAAATTCTACAAGATATAAAAAATAAAGACCATTATTTTTTCTATCGATTGGTATATTATTTGCATATGTTATTTGTTTATATAAAGCCGTCAGTGGCGTACAAAGAGAAAGATGCACATGTGCATAATGAATTTATTTAAAATAATTTATTATTGTTGTTACAAACTTCGAAAATATTGATTGTACCTGTTCAAAATTATTACATTATTATTGTTTCACTGGTGATGGTAGCAGGTTAAATAACCTAGGACGAAAGAATGATATTCCCGATCTAGATTTATGAATTCTGTGGAAGTATATATAGATATTTGTCTTATTCTTGTGTTGTAGGAGTGGATTTTTTTATACTTTACTAGATTTTCTTTGACAAACATAAGGTATTTGTAAGACATATAGTGAGGGTACTGTGAGAATTTTAAGATAATATAAGCTCGTGTACAATCTTCCCTATACTTCGTACTGCCTTCCTTTGTAATCCAAAAGCGCATTTCATATTTGGAGCATGGCCGTAAGCATGAATAGAATATACTATTTTTTACTGGATGAGTAGTTGCCTGGACACTATTGGGAACATATTTCTGGTTGCAAGTTAGCTTATTACATAATTTGTCAATGTAAATGTTCCATGGCGGCTCAGGATCTATCTGTACCCCAAGAAACTTTACTGACTTTGAATTATTATTTATCTCCATATTAAGTAAACTGAAAAGCATAGTTACCACTTTAGTAACATTTAAGCTTAGTCGACTTGCGACGAACCAGGCAGTAACTTGTGACTGTGTTTCTTCCATGACTAACTGGAGTGCATTAAAATTTTCGTTTCTGTTTACAGCAGTTGTGTCATCAGCGAAGAGGATAAAGTCGGCTCTGAGGTCATCATACACTAAATTGTTACATAGAATAATACAGGTCCCAGTGTTGACCCCCATGGTACTCCAGATTCTAATGTTCTCATCCGGAATTACTATTAGCAGTTTCAGTTGCATATGGTCTGTTAAATGACTATTAATTTCAAACTTGCAACAGAAAATTTGTAAAAACTAAACAGAGCTGGGCACCACTTCAAGTAAAAGTAGTATAAATTGTACTTCCATTACTTTTATTACTTGAAGTATTTTACTTGGTACTTGATACTTGCAGATATTTTAGAATAGTACTTAGTACTTGTTAAATGAAATTACAGTACTTAAAGTACGTTACAATTTACTTCAAGTATTTAAAGTACTTGATCACTACTTCAAGTACCTTACAATTCAGTTGAAACCTGCAGAGACTGGTAAGAGCAGTTGTTCGTTATTGCTAAGTATTGCCTTTAGTTTGTATTAGACAGATATAGTGTGTAGTAGGGTGGATCGAAATTATTGTTTTTCGAAATTGGTTTTCAGCCATTGTGGGAAAGATGCTACATAGACACCAAATAATAACTGTTAAAAGATTTTTACAAAATTCGACTGCTTTGTACTGCCCCAAAGGCACGAAAGTTTTAAAAAATCGTGAAATTTGCCTAAAACTCAACAGTATTTTTTAATAAATAGAACACAACAAAGTAAGTTTAAATATTTTTATTATTACCTTAAAGGTTTGTACATAGTATAATACAAATAGTTGCACGATATATCACGTGCAAATATTTTCAAAATATCTAATTACATCGGTCGATACTCTTTTTTTGTATTAAAAACAGGCATGAGTTTTCGCGATTCTAATTTGGTTTTAATAAGCCCATGTCGTCTTATAGGATCACAAACTGTAGCAGAAGCTTCTGTGACGATTTTCACACATCTTTCAGTTGCTTGTGTGTGGCAAGGGAAGTTGGCAATTCTAGGCAAAACGAGATCATCTATCATATTTGGGTTTTGGATACATTGTATAATTTCATCATGGCTTAAGAATGTCGTCAAGGGTGGCTCGGTAACATTCACCTCACTCCAGTTTATAATGTCTACATAATTTTCGGCATTAAAATTAAATTTGGGCAGTACGAAAGTACGGATGCAAGACTTATTTTTCAGCTGACGACCACGAGCTTTTAGTATTCTTCGTAAAGCCAGTACTCTTAAAGTGTTACTTTCATCGGCTAACATAGCTATCAAAATGTTTTCAGCGTGCCCAAAAAAGCCATTCCTTTCAATCACTGGATCGATGATAGCCCTTAAGTTGTCTGGCAAGTATCGCGATGACTTCATTGTTTGATGCAAATGCTTAGCACCGTAAATGCAAAGTGGTTTTATTTTAATTGCAAACCACATGGGGGCATAAACTTTTAATATAAAATTTACCAGTACTAGTAAATGTTCGCTTGGTTCAGATGAGGAAACATACAATCGTAGAATTCTGTTTCCTGTCGTAAGCCATCTTGAATGCACTATTTTGCCTGGATTTCTTTTACTCAAGTTTTCGGTACATGATCCAGAACTAATAGCTTCACAGATTTCAAATAAATAAAGTTGATCTGTGCTCAAATCCTTTTTATTTGTAATAGTAGGTAAAGTACAGTTGATACTTTGAAACGGCACCAGAGGAAGCTGTTCACAATCTTTCAAAGCTTTTCCTATGGGGCCTGTAAAGCTTCGAGGTCCAGCCGTATTACCGTCTAGGTGTTCAAACAAATGACGCAAGGGAAGCTCATTAGCATGTAATTGACAAATACACCATTGCAATGGTTTTTTTAATTTCATTTCCAGACATCTTACTGCACCTCCTTTGCTACCCGTATTAACAGCAGTTCCATCACACCCAATCACAGTAAGTTTATCACAGTCCACGTTATTTATTTCTAAAAACTCCGCGATTTTATTACTGAGAGTAATGGCTTTTCCAGATTTTAAAGTTAGATGCCCCATGTATTCGGAGCCTGGTTCTTTAACCAAGCTAATATGTTCTTCTAGTATAATTTTTCTTCTGGAGTCCTCCATTGTAAGTGTTTTGTCCCTACGTCCATCAAAATACATCCCAAAATTGCCATCTTCTAAAGACAACGGCACATTAGTCAAGGATGTTCTCTGCTTTTGACGAGCACGTCGTATTTTGTTTCTATCAACTACATTGGATAAACTGTTCTCAGAAATAAGCCCAACATTTTGCAGTGTAGCTGACACAATTGCTGCTCCAGCTCGGTCGGAAACACCAAACCTATCTAACGTTTTTGCAATGATGGTAAGGTCACTAAGATTATGACACACGTGCGATTTCTGTGGCATTTCTGGATCAAAAGTTAATTCAGACAGAGAGGAATTACTAGTAGAAGGGATAGATTCCATTTTTTCAGATCGTGAACTTTCAGTTTTATGTTTTTCTTGAAATACTTCTCGTTTTCTTTTTCTATGAAAGTTCTCAATTAATTTTTTAGTTGCCTCTAAGTCGACGGTGCCGATGACCATTTTTCGGTTAGTGCGTTGATCAAGCAAGAAGTCTCTTTCTCTTATAGGAATTTTTCTTGATTTTTCACAGTCACAATAATCAAAACTCTTACATTTACATGACGCTATGTCGAAAAGAGATTTTGCTTCTTCTTTAAATTGTGTGATCCTTTCTTTGTAGGTTTCAACATTTTTTCTTGACGCATAGGGTTTTAATAAGTTGCGGTACTTATCATGATATGCTTTAATTTTTTTCACTACGGCCCGTCGATCTATTGTCGGAATCGACGCCAACTGCCACTGCTTTATCACTATCTCAGAAACTTCATTACAAGTATCAGTAACTAAGTTTTTATATTGTTTGTTCTGTACTTGCTTGTTTCGGCTGATCGCGAAATAACATAACATGAGGTCTTCGTAAGTGGGTAGTGTATTCGGTGGTAAATCCCGCCCATGTCCAAATATAGGACACAATAGTTCACTTCGTAACACTGACATCGCGCAATGTAGGTGCTTTGTACGACAACACTGACTCGCTACTAAAACTAAAACTAATAGTCAGTTGCATGATCACATGCGCGCGCAACTGCGCAGTGCCGGGAGTGGGGATAATATGGTGTTCCATAGTTCCACCCCTTCCTCTATTCATAAATATGTGCTTTACCTCTTTCAAAAGTAATAAGCCAGATCTCTTAAAAATTATAATTACATTTCATCTATCCAAAGGCAATAATCAATTTTTACATTTGTGTACAATTATTATGCTCATTGGGGCAGTATTAAAAGTTAATATTTTTGGGCTTTTTTGTAATCTTCAGAAAGTGTACTTATTGAAGCAACTTTTGAACACTGGCCAATTTCCCTGGAAATATATTTTTGTAAAAAGAACCAAATTAGAAAAATAGTTAATTTTCACGATTATATTAAAACTTAGGTAGCTTGGGGCAGTATTAAAAATAAACATTTTTGATTTTTTTTGTAATATTAAGAATTTGTACTAGATGGAGCAACTTTTGCACACTGGCCCATTTTTCTAAAAAAATTTTTTTTTTTTCTTCATATAGCATCGATCCACCCTAGTGTGTAGTCCTATATTGAGAGTGTTGATATTATGTGTTAATGTGTTCAGGTATTCTTTGATACCGAAACTACAAGATTGAGAAGGTGCCAACATTTTGAAAAGCACCAGTATTAGTCCGTTTTTGGCCAAAAGTCCAATTTTTGGCCAGAAATCTGGAAAATAGGCAAGCAGAAAATGTTGGCATATGGTTTTCCAGCAATGAGAATTGACAACGAAAATTTTTCGCTTAGTCAAAAAGTGTTATACTATTACTACGTTTCAATTTTGGCCATAATTGATGTCGCAGGTGCTACCAATTGCACGGAGAAAAAATGTTGGCATATATCGAATGTTGATAGGCAATATACCCTCTTCAACTGGCACCAAGCCCCAAAGAGTTATACTCTGTTTCACAACTGAATATTTTCTGAGTCGGCTAGCACCAAAACAGGTAGGGGGAAGGTCTGGCTCACATAAGATAAAATACTCAAAAAGATATTTGCTAAAACATAACAGCAATGCCAACATGTTATATCCCAGGCCCCATATATCGAGCTACCTCCTAGACTATAATATTCAAGAAATTTTGTCAAATCTGAAAAATTATTTAAAAATTTTTACTTTTAGTTATTATTTTAGAATACATTAATGAAATGGAATGTTATGTTTTCTAGGAGCAAAATTTTCTCATTTAGTAAATAAATAAAACAACTTCAAAAAACTGTATCATTATTTAAATATAGCCTAAATATAAAAAATATGTCAATGTGTAGAAATATTTACACATAAAGATTGGTTTAGATAAAAATAAATAATTTAAAGTACTTGAAGTAGTTGAATGTACTTGTAAGTGTTTTACTTTTAAACAGTACTTGATACTTGATACAACAAGAAAATACTTGAAGTATTTAAATGTACTTGTTAGAATTAAATGACTAATTGAAGTAGTACAAGTAGTACTTACACCCAAAATTGCAAGTACTACCTCGAACTACTTAATACTTGAAGTATTCTTCTTTTTGAAAAGTAATTGAAACTTGATGCAACAAGTACCCTAACTAACTATTTGGTACTTGATACTTGAAGTAGTTTAAATGAGTACTTTGCCCAGCTCTGAAACTAAGTTTTTTTATAAGTATATTAGAGGAAACACAGTCAAAAGCCTTGCTTAAATCGCAAAACAAAGCCCCTGTGTAGCCTCCTGTGTTAAACCCAATGTTTATAACTTCGGCTAATTTATTGATAACCATATAGTGGTTGAAGGTGCATTTCAAAAACCATACTGTGTATTAGATAAACTATTAACTTAAAAAAAAGACATATCCTGGATTTTAAAGCATTTTTAAAAACTTTTGCTATAATTGGAATAAATGAAATTGATTGGTAGTTATCGAGCAAATTTACAATTTGCAATTTTACAAATTGTGTTGACAATACCTATACCTCGCAAAGAGTCGAAAAGAAAATAAGGTTATTACTTTTATTAATATGGTAGTCAGGTACATCTAGATAATTCCCACCTCTTAATATCGCTTTTTTTTCATTGTAAATAATGATGAGCAAACAAAGACAATTGACTAGTAGTCACAAGCAAAGAACGAGCAAACGAATTGGGCACTGAAGAATAGAAAATTCAACAGAATGGGGGGGGGGATGTCATCAATTTCAACATCCTCTGAGTGTTTTCTATAAGCAGTAATGAGTAAACGAAAGGAACTGATGAGCAATCATAAGCAAACAACGAATTCACGTTGAAGATTCCCAATGAAAAAGGTTTTAATTTCGAAAATGGAGGGAGCCAATTTCACGGAGGTAAGAATTATTTAAACAAATATTTGTCAAAAAAACATTAAAATTTCATATTTATTGTTATTATTCTATTATGCGAGTAATTTTAAGGGGATGCTTTTTTTTTCACCAGGAATATAGCATAAACTGCTTTTAAAATTAATTTGCTGATAAAAGACAGAATAAGTGGTTCATTCTAAATAAATTAGGTAAAATTACGAGGAAATCATATTTATTTTTTATTATTATTAAGAGAAAATATAATATGGTTATTTTATTTAGCATTGCTAAAAGACAAATAAAGATATTTCTTCTTATATTTTTAGCTATTAAATCAGCATTTTATTTCAAATGTGTCACCTGTTTTTGTTTTCAGTTATCAGGATTAAAGAGATTTAAGAGCAATTCATTCTTTCATCTGGAGAAAATCCTGCCTTAAAAATTCATAAATAGAGTTATCTTACCGTGGTTGCAAGGAAGAATCCGAATTTTCTCGCCCTCAATATAATCGTCCAAACATATCGCACATGTCTCATAAGGGTCCCCCTTTTGGTACTTGCGTGTCGGAATTTTATTTAGCGTGGATGTTGGCAGCCTGTGTCTCCTCTGTCTCCTTCGGTCTTTTATGTATTTCACAATCTGCACACCAAAAATAAATTAATATATAAGTTAACATTTAATATGTAAGATATAATTGTTTAAAGTTTGTTAAAAAGTATTTCCATTAAGTTTTATTTACGTTTCTTGTGTAATTTACATATTGTTATTTGTAAGATTAGAGATAACTGGTTTAGGATCGTAGGAAACTTGCCATTCTCTATTTTCTACATAAGCTAATTAATGGATTTACCGATTGTCCATCTCTGTTGAGTAACATTAATTTCCATTTTGCACCCTGTAACACCCGCCACATATAACTGGGTGATCAATATGCCTTAACTAATTAAATAACCTATTTATTTATTTATTTATTTATTTATTAAAGATCATGTTAATACACAAATCGTTTACATTCATCAACAACAACAGAGACATTACTTAATATTTATATTTAAAATTATTAGTTAGAACTACACAATATGATGATTAAAACTCTAAATGCCAAATATATTAACAATACTAAACACATAGAACAAACTACAGTTTAAAAAAATCTACAGACATAAAGTATATAAAATAAAATAAGTGCATTAATCAACGTGGAAATCATCATTTAATATATCATTCAAAGAATAGAATGCTCTTTTGGTAAGGTATGTTTGTATTCTCTCTTTGTATTGATCAGCGGGTAAGTACTTAATATGGTTTGGAAGTTTATTATATAGTTTAGGTGCATAATAGTTTGTAGAGAATTTGCTTTTGTTTACTCGATGAAACTCTATTTCAATCATTGTATTATTTCTCGTATCGTGGTGGTGAATATCATTATGATAGTTGAATAGATGAATATTGTCTCTTATCCATAGTAAACATTTCAGGGCATACACACAAGAGAAAGGGGGAATTTTTAGTTCGATAAATTTTTGTTTTATATCTACACGATATCCTGATCCTGTGATAGCTCTAATTGCATGCCGTTGAAGTTTACAAATTTGCTCGGCATGGGGTGAATGTCCCCAAGCTAATATTGCATAACACATATTGGAGTGGAATAGACCGTAATAAGCAGTTAGTAAAACTGAATTGTCTACAACAGGGTATAAATTTCTCAAAACGTAAATATTTTTGGAGAGTTTTTTTGACAGTTGATCTATATGTGTTTCCCAAGAAAGCCTAGAATCTAGGTGTATTCCAAGAAATTTAACTGATGCCGGGTTATCAAAATCACAGTGTTTTAGTGTAAATATGCATTTCATAGTTTTACTTTCATTGAGGTGTAGTTGATTTACTGTAAACCATGTGGAGGCCTCTGATTGTGTTTTATTCATTAAATTTAAAAGCTGTTCTAAGTTGTTATGTTCATCCAGAGTAGTTGTATCATCTGCGTATAAAACTAGATCACTATTTGGAAGGGAGTTAGTTATATCGTTTACGTAGATGAGAAACAGCAACGGCCCCAGTATTGACCCTTGTGGCACTCCATATTTGATAGAACTTAAGCTAGAATTCATGTCATTATAGTGTACCATTTGTTGTCTGTTGGTTAGATATGATTGAATAATTTTAGTACTTGAGGGATTAAATCCATAAAAATTTAGTTTTTGAATTAATTTATCATGTGCTACACAATCAAAAGCCTTACTCAGGTCACAGAATGTTCCACCTATATATGTTGCCTCATCAAATCCCTTGGAGATCTTATCTACAAGTGTTAAAATTGCCATTTCCGTATTACGATTTTGTCTGAAACCAAATTGTTCATTAATAAATAAACTATTACTTTCTAAGTACTCTGCTATTTGCTTGGCTAAAAGCCCTTCCACTATCTTGGCAATGATAGGAACTAAAGATATCGGTCTATAGTTACCTGGGTCATCGCGGTTTCCTCCTTTAAAGATTGGGATCACTTTAGCAATTTTTAGAGAGTCTGGAAATTCACCTGTCTTTATGGATAAATTTACTAAGTGCGTTAAAGGTGATATTATGTTTTTGATTTGTTTTATGATTTTTACATTTATACCATAAATATCCAGAGAGTTTTTATTCTTTAAATTATTAATTGCCTCCCTTACTTCATTGAATGTTACTTCACGAAATTTAAATGTTTTATTAATGTTTTTGTTCAAGAATTCGTCAGGTGGATGTCTTACTGTTTGTAGGTTTGATACTAGTACTTCTGCTTGATTAATGAAGTAATTGTTAAAATCAGAGGGATTTATTGCGTCATCTAGAGAAGCATGAACTTTTGGCCTACAATTATTAATTACCTCCCACATTGATTTAGAAGAGTTGTTTTTGGAATTTATGTACTCACTATTTATTCTTTTTTTTGTATTTAGAATTTCAACTCTATATTGTCTTTTTTGTTCCACATACATGTTTTTATTTTCATTAGTGGGGGACTGTTTACACACATCATGCAAGAACCCAAGCATATCTCTCATATTTTTTAGATGTTCATTAAACCACAATACTGTATGATTTTTTAATGTGTTAGTAGTAATTACTTTCACTGGAAAAGCACGTTTTGTATTTATTACAATCTTGTCGATGAACATGTCCCATTTATCATTAATTGTAAGGCTATTAGATTTAACAAAGGAAAAGTCAACTGTTTGCATTATGTTGTGAAATTTAAATAAACCCTGTTCGGTTATTGGTCTAACTGTTTTTTGTGTATTTACAATTTTTGGATCTAGAAGGTCTATATAAATTGTAACTGAATTATGATCAGAAATATGTAAATCTCTTACTGCAGTACTGTACTCTCCTGAAAAATTTATTAATATGTTGTCTAAGCAGTTGTTTTCTCTAGTTGCCTCTGTTATGCAAGTGTTAAAATTAAAAGAAGTCAATAGATAATTAAATTCTTTGTCATGTTTATCTTGAGTATGAAAATGTATGTTAAAGTCACCAGTTATTATGATCTTATGCGTATGTACCTTTAATTTGTTTAAAATGGTAGAGACAATATCAATAAATTGTTCAAATTTGTTTGTATCTCTATCAGGTGTTCTGTAAAGTGAAACAATAATGTAATTACCATTGATAACCTCTACTGCTGATACTTCACAGAGTGATTCACGTGACAACAATACAATATCATTACGAGCTTTAAAATCAATACCGTTCTTTACAAAAATTACACTACCACCATGTGCCGAGGTAGTTCTGGCATAATGTGAGGCCAATGTATAATTATGTATGTTTATCATACCTATTTCATCTGGCTTCAGCCAATGTTCGCTAAACGTTAAGACGTCCGGCATTTCCTTGATTTGGGCAAAATACCCCTCTATCTCATTTACTTTATATCTCAAAGATTGAACATTAAGATGAAATACTGAAAGAGCATTCTTTCTTCTGCATTTTACTTGTTCTTGCCCACACTGGGAGACTGAAAACCTTCATTAATAATTTCTTCACTTATTTCTTTTTGTAGTGGTGTTTTATTTACTACTTCCTGCCTAGAGATGTTGTCCATAAGGTCGTCATTTTCAGTTTGTACAGGATTATTAGGTAGTTTCGGATTATCAAGGAACCTGCGCCCCTTTTTGAAATCGAAACGATCATACATTATACCAGATGGCCAAAATTTGCTGTCATATACCATATCATGGAGTACTGGGTCAAGTCCGACCATGAAACTATTGTTGTTCTCTACCTTTTTGTATAAGTCTAATGATTTAACATACATGTTGTTAATGTCTGTGTTAGATTTCCTTGCGATATAGTTTTTTACAACTTGTTGTGTTACTTTGTTTTTTGCTTTAGAGATGTACAGCCAGATTTTTTTATTTTTTTTCGGTTCACTACTTTCAAATTCGGCATCTTCCCCTTCGTTCTTTTCTGCACTACCTACTTGCCCAGTCATCTTACGTTTCTTTGATTTTATTGTTGTCCATTGATTTTCTTTGTCTATATTTGCAGGTTTCCTGTTTTCAATAGTCTCTGTTATTTGAATTATATGATTTTCTTCACTGATCTTCTCTGCCTCTTTACGTTTGCTAATTTCCTTATTTGCTACCTTATTGTCTGTTATAAGGCTCCTGGAGGCAGTTTCACAATACGTAGGTTTAAGCAATGGTTTATTAGGTGCTGGTTGGTTTTGGATAAGTTTTAACAAATCAATGTTAGTTTCTTTAACATTCTGCAACTCTACCTTCATTTGAGCTAATTCCGCCGTAACAGTTTCTTTTATGATTTCGGTGAATTTTGTTTGCAGTACATCTTGTAAATTTTTGTACAAAACTAAAATAACCTAAAACTAAAAATTAGACTAGAGCTGGTTAATTATGTCATATAATTAGATTTATAGAATATTCATAAAGTCATTGTATCTCTGAGTAATATAGGTTCTGCATTTTTTGTTAAACTTTTTGTAATTTTTTATATGTCTAATGCAAACTGGCAGCAAATTATAGAATTTCGGTCCAAGATAAGTCAAAAATCTTTGGTTTATATCTTTATGGCTCATAGGAATTTGAAGAATTTTTTTTGTGTTTTGTTTCTAGTTTCGTGTTGATTTACATAGTTCTTGATTTTTTTTTATGGACATATAGACATGTCGCTAGAATATATAATGATCTTACATTAAATATATCTTCGTTGTATAATAAAGCTGTTGGATGACGCTTTTCTTTAATGTATATTACCTTTAAAATAAAATTTTGTATAACATTTAACTGTCTCAATGCATTGTTGTACAGACCACCCCATACTTCTATACCATTCCTAATTAGGGACTCCACCAATGTTCTATATACCATTATTAATAGATTTTTCGACATCATTCCCCGTAACAAGTAAAATTTATGAATTAATTTTCTAAGTATGATCTTCCCATTTTAAGTGCTTATCGATTATTATACCTAAATATTTTATATTTGAAACTTCTTTAATACTATTATCAAAGTTTTTTATAGAAATGCTGGAAAAACTAGGACGGTTTGCAGATGTAATCAAAAATGCAATGTAGTTAGTTTTAGTTAGATTTAGTGTTAGTTTGTGATGATCCAACCAATTTTTTATTGTAAGCAAGCCTGATTCTACCCGTTCCTTTACTTCATCCCAGCTTTTACCCGAAAAGAGCAGGGCTGTGTCGTCTGCATACGAAACAATTGTGCCGTTAATATCAAGATTCGTTAGTGAGTTTATGTATGTAATGAATAGAAGGGGTCCGAGGACTGTTCCTTGAGGAACACCTATTTCGACATTAATTGAATCACTATGAGTTACGAATTTTTACCATTTGTTTCCTAACAGTTAAATATGATTTAAAGACGTTCAACATGGCACCTCTAGTTATCAAGTATACTAAGGAGTTTGTCATGAGGTATGGTGTCAAACGCCTTTGCCAGGTCCAAGAACACAGCAATGCTCTTTTCGCCAGCATTGAGGTGTATAGTTATTTGACCCACAAGTTCACACATTGCATCACATGTACTATATCCACCAACAAATCCAAATTGATGTTTTGATAGTATATTATGTTGTTCATTACACTTATAGGCCTAAAATTATTAATATCGTGTTTACTTCCTGCTTTGTGGATAGGACTAACAATTGTCGTTTTGAATTGAATTGGAACTACGCCTGTTTTAAAAATTAGGTTTGTAATATGTAGAAGTGGTTTTATAATATAAACATGCATGTCTTTTATAATTTTTGATGGCACTCCATCCATCCTAGGTGCGTTATTTTTTAGTGAGTGAATATGATTAATAAGTTCATTGTGGTTAACTGGGTAGAAAAACATAGACGAATTAGAGATATGACTTAAGTATACTTCGTTTTCAGACTTGATTTTCTCTGCCATGCATTTGCCTATGTTTATAAAAAAGTTGTTACAGTTTCGAATTTAACATCATCAAGTAGGATGTTCATATTTTCATTATTGTTAATTCTTTGTTCATTTGTTGCCTCTGAAATAAGTTTATACATTTTTTTTATATCTCCCTCATTGTTTTTAATTTCATTTTAATAAAAATCATTTTTGCACCTGGCAATAAGCTTATTTATGTAATTGCGGTATCCCTTATATTGATTTTTTAATTCTTCACTATGGTGTTGCAATAATCTTTTTTTAATTTTATCACGCTGCTTTATTGAATTTATTATTCCATTGGTCCATTGGTTATCCATGGCTTTTTTTTTGTTCAGGGATATTAATAATTCTAATGTTTTTTGCTTGCTCATAACAATGAAGGAATATTTTATAGAAGGCATCAGTTGTATCTACCGAATTGGAGGTATTTATTACAGATTGCCAATCTTGAGTTTGTAGTAAATTTATTAGTTTATCATAATTTACTTTTTCAATTTTTATCTCTTTATTTTTTATCACTTTATTAGTAGTCTGATTTACTGGTTTTAATAATACGTTTAGCATTATAGGGTCGGATCGGTTAAGTCCGAATTTAATACAAATGATTGATACCAGATGCGTTCAGTATTTAATTTCCTTCTTACAAATATATGGTCGATACATGATGCTGTCGTTGTGGTTACTCTCATAGGACAGGTAATAAAATGCGAAAACCCATATTCACTCAGAGCAGAGACATACACATTTAACATTCTCATTGTTACTATTGCATACATTCAGGTTAATATCTCCAACAATGACTTCTATTTGGTTCTTTAGATTGTCTGCTAAATATATCTCAATATCTTCTATGAAATGCCTTTCATTTGTGGAGGGTGGTCTGTACACACAATTAATACCAACTGCTATATTTTGTATTGTAACAGTAATTTTACTTGGGGTAACAAGTGATTTTGATAATCTATAATCAGTTATATGTACGTTTAGATTTTGTTTTGTATAAATTAGCATTCCGTCATTTTTGTTCAGATTTGCATTATTATAGTGGATATTATACCCAGGTATATTAAATTGATTACATGAGTGCTGAAAACATTCACTTAGTACAATGATGTCACAATAAAACAATTCAAATGCATGTAATAATACTAAAAGTTTTCAAAATTTTTTTTTACACTTCTTATATTAACACGTACTAAATTTAGAAATTTATCTTTGATGTTTATGTGAGACCTTAGAGTATCACTACATATACTGTCCTGTGGGAGATTGATGTTTTCTTCTATTTCCTCTAAATTATTGAGCACTTCTACTTCCCGTTGCATAGCCATTCCTATTGACCATAATCTATTTTACTTCTCATCACTTCTATTAAGTATTTGTATGATGGACACTCGAAATCACTAGCTGTATGATTTACTTCATGGTTGGTTTTGAACTTTTGGTTTGCTATCGCACAATTTACCCATTTTTTTGTTATTTTTGGGCATTCAGAGATGTCGTGTTCACCCATGCAATATTCACATACTGTTTTCTTGTTGCATTCGTTATTTTTGTGGTAAAATTCCTGACATTTAAAACATCTAGGAATACTGATATCTTCATACACATTGTATCGTTCAAAATTGCAAACATACTTTTTTTCATACATAAATTTTTGGAAAAGCTCTGGAGAGCATTCGGCATAAATAGTCTTAGAGTCATTATTTGTATGTTTTTTTATGTATGTAATTTTTAATTCCTCATTATCCTTTATGACTTGATTCTAATCTCGAATATCTTCTTCGATTTGCCTTCCAGACATATCTGTATCATACTATTTTTATGCTAGGCTTTCTCATTTTGGTTACATGAAACTCATAATTTTTATTCAGTACTTTTTCTGCGTCTTTTTGTAGTTTTTCTATCTCTTGTGTTGCGTGAATTCGAATTAAAATACTCGGTTAATCCGAGTATCAAAATACTCGCTTGATTCCGAATATTACAATTTCATTCGAATAATATACCCGGATTAATTTTAAGTACAAAACAAAAAACAAATGTCAATTTTGCTGCTTTGGAAAGTAAACAGTGATCGCAATCACTGTTGACAGAGTGATTGAAAAATTGCGATAGCACATCACTAATTCCTTTAGTGAAATTTAATTTGACATCGAATGATTAATCCAAATATTCTTGTCATCCGATTCCGAGTACCGAAATCATCCGAATATCTGCATCACTAATACTATGCAGAGAACGCAGGCTAGCATGGATTCTTGACGGTGTGCTATGGTTGAGCGTTGAGGTGTATGTTACGTAGAAATAAATTGTTTTCATAGCCTTGTGGGTTTTAGTAAGTAATACAATAATATATTAGAGATGAGTTGCTATTTAACAACCTGTTATTTTATAACTGTTATTTGTAAATAGCATTAACAGACTGTTATTTCCGTTCGAAAATAACAGGTGAGAAAACAACAGATAAGCAGTGGCGACAGCAACATATAGAATAAAATAACGTCTCTAAAATAACATTTGCAAACTGCGCGCTGCGGTATGCGCATACCAATACTTCTCAGCGATCTTTTATTTTTAAACTGTTATTTTAAACTGTTATTTCAAAATAGCAGTAGCAGTTTAAACAGTTATTAAAAAATAACTGCTTTTACCCATCACTATAATATATTAGTCGAGTCAATGAAGTCTAAAAATCATCAAAACCTCTTAATTCTCAGCAACAGCTCCGATTTTGATCATTTTTTTAAAATGCGTTTTTTAATATTATTCAAAATCAGAAACATCCCAAGTGGCGTAAATAATTATTTATATTGTTTAACAATAATAACAATATTTACAAAAAAATATATTGTGACGTGTTTCCACCCCTAGGAAACCACCCTTGCAAATTCCGTGGGTTCCAAAAATTACAACAAGAGATAACCACTAACACACTTTATTAAATAATTTACTGGATACTTCACAATACTATTATTAACTTAAATGCACTTTACTGACTAAAAATAACAATGTTTATCACTTTGTTTTCACTTTGTAGTCTTAACCTCACTTGTCAATTCAAAACTTGTCTTCCTGCCGAGAATGCGGCCTTATATACCTAAAAATGACAGATCCCGAATTTTCTGTATGATTTCACCATTCTCTAGATAGGTCCAGAATAGATGTCATCACTCTAGAGCTTCTAGTAGGTTCTTTCTCTAGTAGGTGCAAATCTCTACATTCAGACATCCAAACTAATTGAATTCTGTGTTGCCTACATTCTGGGGGTTGCGACACAAACCAATATTTTTAAAAAAATGTTTTCGCAGTATTTATAAAACATTGAGTTGTTTTTATTGAAAAGAAGGCCATGGCAGGATAAGATAAGTGTCCGTGCCTTTGTAACCTTTTTGCGTGTGGTTCCTTCCCGTGATTTATCTTTGCGTAAGATACTACCACAAAAAGTTTTGACCTCAAAAACTTCATAATATCTGGGAAAGATTTTTTTTTGAAAATCCAAAAAAAAATTTTTTTTCTTAATCAAGTGAACCAATTTGTTTGTATTTCACATATATTGTAAATATACTCAAGACAATTTATTACTGATATTCTCATGAAATCTTTTCATGAAGAAAACAAAAATTGATGCTTTTGAATTTTTCGAAAAATTTATATACGTACTACCCGTTAGCGACCACCTCTATTTTTTTTTTTTTCTAATTATACACCATACGATAAGCTACAACATATATTTTTTACAAAACTGTATCGAAGAGGTAACATAGTCAAATTGGCAAAGATAATGTTACGTGCTGTCACCCCCTTAGTAAACACCCTGTATCGTGGGTTCGGAAATTATAACACCAGGGTAACACTAAACAGTAATGTATTTATGTACGCACTAATTACAACAAATAAAGAAAAAGAGTATAAATTGGTTAGAAATTCGATATATTAATAAATATATAAATGAACAATAACTGCTTGGATTACACGTATTGAAAATTTTTTCGAGCAGCCTACGTATTTTTTTGAAATAACGAGATGTATTTTTCACAATACATATATTTTCTACAAATCTCCATCGAAACGGTAATACATAAAAAAAAATTATGTGTTTAATAAGGATACATAAGAAAAAACATGGTATGCTAATGATATATGATAATATTAATTGTCTTCATCACTGTCCTCATTTATTGTATCACTGATATCTTCTGCGAACAGTTGTACTGATGGTTTCGGAATATCGTCGAGAAACCTTGCATATGATAAATTCATGTTTAAGTTAAAAAAAATAAATTAGTTTTCTGTTACTTAAGAGATGGATTTATCATATGCAAGGTCGACGATATTCCAAAATTATCAATAAAACTGTCTGAATTATTCGCAGAAGATATCAGTGTTACAATAAATGAGGACAGTGATGAAGACGACTAATATTATCATATATCATTAGCATAACATGTTTTTTTATTATGTATTCTTATTATTAAACACATAATTTTTTTTATGTATTACCATTTCGATGGAGCTTTGTAGAAAATGTACGTATTGTGAAAAATACATCTTGTTATTTCAAAAAAATACGTAGGCTGCTCCAAAAAATTTTCAATACGTATAATCCAAGCAGTTGTTGTTCATTTATACATTTATTAATATATCGAGTTTCTAACCAATTTATACTCTTTTTCTTTATTTGTTGTAATCAGTACCTAAGTAAATACATTATTGTTTAGTGTTACTCTAGTGTTATAATTTCCGAACTCACGATACAGGGTGTTTACTAAGGGGGGTGTAAGCACGTAACATTATCTTTGCCAATTTGACTACGATAGAGTTTTGCAAAAAATATATGTTATAGCTTATTGTATGGTATATAATTAGTAAAAAAACAGAGGTGGTCGCTAACGTGTAAGTACGTATAAACATTTTTCAAAAAATTCAAAAGCATCCATTTTTGTTTTCTTCATGAAAAGATTTCATGAAAATATCAGTAATAAATTGTCTTGAGTATATTTACAATATATGTGAAATACAAACAAATTGGTTCACTTGATTAAGAAAAAAAATTTTTTTTCGGATTTTCTAAAAAAAAAATATTTCCCAGATATTATGAAGTTTTTGAGGTCAAAACTTTTTGTGGTAGTATCTTTCTCAAAGATACATCCCTGGAAGGAACCACATGCAAAAAGGTTGCAAAGGCACGGACACTTATCTTAACCTGCCATGGCCTTTAAGTTCAAAAATGTTTCTCACATTCGGGGTTGATAATTATTTATATTGTTTAAACAATAATAACAACTTTTACAGGAAAAATCTATTTTTTTGCTTTTTTCCGGATATTCATGAAAAAGTTAATTTAGTCCAGTGTTGGAAGGTTTTTCGCTCAGCATTCTTTTGGATAAAACCGACTGACGTGAAATTTGGACTGTAATTAGGGAATGGCTCAAGGAACCAAAGTTATATAGTGCTGATGTGTGCTTTTACCCTGGGGTGGATGCCACCCCTTCTCGGGGTGGAAATTAATATGTTCAAAGTAACTGCAGAAATCGATAGAGGAATGAATTCTAAGCAATAAATGTTCTATGCAATTTTTCGATGAGTCAATACTTTTTGAGTTATTCTTGACTGAAAATATTGATTTTTCATCTAAAAAATGCACGTTTTAGGAACGATTTTTCACTAATAACTTGAAAGCTTCACGTTTTACCAAAAAAATTATTATGAGCAAAAATGAAACCTATAAAATAACAAATCGATTGCTTTTTTTTATTTCTGTGGATGCAATACGAACCGAGTTATGGCTCAATGAAGGTGACTTTTTGTTCGCCAAAAACTGAATTAGATCCTTTCAACGTTAAATAACGGAAAAACGGAAAATTTTTGGAGGAAAACATATAAGACATTTTTAAAAGTACTTAAAAAGAACTTTGGTAAAAGTCGTTAGCATAAAAACTAACAGAGTTATGATGAAAATAAAATGGTTGTCTCTTTTATTCGGAGAAAAAATCAGCAATGAAACCAATGGTTTCACCGCAAGAATTGAAATTGAACGTAATCCATTTACAATTTACTTTATTTAAGTACTAACAATATGTTCTAGAAGTTTGACTGGTTTAGGATGCCTATATTTGAAAAAAGTTTGATTCAAATTTGAAATGATTTTTGAAATTTCTTAAAAAAATGTTCATTTTTTTACAATAATTTCAAAGATTAAAGAAGATACGTAAAAAATGCTAGAGTACAAATTTTAGAAGTCGGTAGGTACTGCACCATATTACTGTATGGAGCTGTTAAAGAGATACAGTTGAAAAAATTGAGCCGTGTCGAAGACTTATCAGCGTTTCTCAAGCAGATACGCTATGATTGGTTTTTCAATGATAACTTCCTTAATTTTTAAGCTATTCAATCACTCCAAAAATCATTTTACAGGAAACTTTAAGGGCTACAAGGCATGTAATGTTGAACTTCCTTGAACCTTTCGTTTTTGAGATTTTTGAGTTTTAAGGGCTCGGGGAAGGTGGTCCTCGCACTCAAATGCAAACTTACAACGGTGATATCTCAATTAATTTTCATCCTAGAGAAATAAAAAAAAAACAAAATTTTCAGTAAAAAAAACCTAAATTTTTGTACTCTAGCATTTTTTACGTATCTTCTTTAGTCTTTGAATTATTGTGAAAAAACGAAAATTTTTTAAGAATTTTAAAAAATCATTTCAAATTTGAATCAAACTTTTTTTCAAATATAGGCATCCTTAACTAGTCAAACTTCTAGAACATATTGTTAGTACTTAAATAAAGTAATTTGTAAATGGATTAAGTTCAATTTCAATTCTTGCGGTGAAGCTATTGGTTTCATTGCTGATTTTTTACTCCGAAAAAAAAGAGACAACCATTTTATTTTCATCATAACTCCGTTAGTTTGTATGCTAACGTCTTTTACCAAAGTTCATTTTAAAGGTCATTTCAAGTACTTTTAAAAATGTCATATGTTTTCCTCCAAAAATTTTCCATTTTTCCATTATTTAACGTTGAAAGGATCGAATTCAGTTTTCGGCGAACAATAAGTCACCTTCAATGAGCCATAACTCGGTTCGTATTGCATCTACAGATATTTAAAAAAAAATCAATCGATTTGTTATTTTATAGGCTTTATTTTTGCTTATAATGTTTTAGTAAAACTTAAAGTTTTCGAGTTGTTAGTGAAAAATCGTTCTAAAACGTGCATTTTTTAGATGAAAAATCAACATTTTCAATAACGAATAACTCAAAAAGTATTGACTCATTGAAAAAACTTCATAGAACATTTTTTGCTTAGAATGTATTCCTCTATTGACGTCTGAGATTATTTTAAATGTAATAATTTCCACCCCCGAGAAGGGGTATTTGCGCCACTTGGGATGTTTCTGATTTTGAACAGTATCAAAAAACACACATTTAAAAAAAAAATGATCAAAATCGGAGCTGTTGCTGAGAATTAAGAAGTGAAAACCTTCATTGTCTCGACTATATGTATGATATGTAAAACAGAGCAACTTATTTTAGACCACAAGCCCATGCTAAATTTTTAGGGGATAATATGATACTGCTTGAAAAGGTATAATTTTTGTAGTCCTACAGAAATAAATCACTTTGAGCCCTATGCCATACATTTTAAGTGAGACACGGCAAAGCCGCGGAATAACCCACGAGGGTTGCATTTTTTCAAACGATCCTGTATGGCTTACATTTATTTGGACTGTATTTATATCTATGACTCTTAAAAAGAGAATGCCGTACAAAAATAATGGGACAGAAGTACAGGAATAGTTTTCCGAAAAGTGACCTCTATGTACTAATTTTTTATATTAACAAGGATGAACTTTTTTGCTATGCCGTACAAATCAGTTGGACCATGGGACCATGGGGTGGCAAACGCGAGATCAACCTCCTTCCTAGACCTCTATTAAGGGTGGTGATTTGATACCACATAAAGCTTGATTATTTTAATATCTGTTCTGATTTTCACCAAATTTGGTGGCGAATTATTTTTTAAGTTAAGAAACAATTTATCACGTCATGCTCTGAGATAGAGGGATCCTGATGAGGGATTATTTAGTCCTTTTTTTAAATGAAACATTTTGGCACTTTTTCTTCCATCTTTTTATTTATTTATGACGGAGATATGATTTAAACTCCAAATATTTTCATTTGTATATAGATAAAAATTATATATATATTATAATACGAAATATATTAAAATAATTTGATTTCTTATCTTCAGTCTATAAATAGTAATTAAAATAACAATTATCTCTCTATTTAATATAACCTTGATGAATATTAACAAGGTAAATTGGAAAAATAAG
Source organism: Rutpela maculata (assembly GCA_936432065.2). Classification (NCBI taxonomy): domain Eukaryota; kingdom Metazoa; phylum Arthropoda; class Insecta; order Coleoptera; family Cerambycidae; genus Rutpela; species Rutpela maculata. The sequence goes on along the minus strand of OW386289.2, from coordinate 79,920,166 downwards.
TAATAAAATGTTAAATATTCAAAATAAGATTATTGACATAAAATAGCTTTTTGAAGCTAGAAGCTAGAAGCCTAACTCGATTGGGCAGAAACCAGTGGTGGCTGGTGAAATTTCAATATTTTTTTTCTCATCTTTGGCGCATGGTACCCATACGAAATATGGGAAATAACATCTAGAGAAGCACTTCTCTAAGGACCCCTCAAAAATTTTGAAAAAGCAGTTTGCGAAAAAAAAATTTAAAATTCTGTTGCCCTCCCTGGCCCTAGGGACTCCTGTTTAATTTTTTTTTTTTTTTGTCATATACATTTGACTTTTCATAAAAATTCAATAATAGGTTTTGGAGTTTATGAAAATATTTTCATTATTAACTGAGATCCAACGAATTGAAATGTAATTTGTTAAATTGTAAATTACAAAATTTCAGTTCATTATATTTCAGTTAATAATGAATATATTTCCATAAACTCCAAAACCTATTGTGTTTTTATGAAAAGTCAAATGTATATGACAAAAAAAAATTAAACAGGAATCCCTAGGGCCAGGGAGGTCAACTAAATTTAATTTTTTTTGCAAACTGCTTTTTCAAAATTTTTGAGAGAAGTGCTTCTCTAGATGTTATTTCCCATATTTCGTATGGGTCCCATGCGCCAAAGACGAGAAAAAAAAAATTGAAATTTCACTAGCCGCCACTGGCAGAAACAACAAATTAACTCTGGTCTGGATACCGGCCCACTCTGGCATGGAAAGTAATGAAATAACCGATTCCTTAGCCAGGGAAGGTGCGGTATCAAAATTTATCAGAACAGAACCAGTGCTTGGCATATAAACTAACACAACACCTAAAGACTGATTTTAGTTACAAGCACTCAACTTGTCACTAAAATCAAACTTTGAACATTCTTTACTAGAAAATCCTTTAGTGAATTTTCTTAGATTCTACTACTCTTATCTGTTTATTTTTGTGCGGGAATCTGCAATCTGTCATGGAAACCAGGGTATTTACTATTTATATAGCAAAGTGGGAAGTGACTCTTTGGCATCACGTACTGATTGAATTGGGCCAATCGTTGGCCTAGTTTAACATTATTATCTTATATGGGAGTATAACGTGAGCTGTTGCGCAACTTAATCCTCCAAAGCGGTTAGAGTTAAGGATACTAAACTTTGACCGCAGGGCCGGCATCAGGCGTTTCAAGGTATCATAAATACTAAAAATATTAGCAATAAAATATAAATCAGTATACACTATCAATACTAAACTATATAGAAGGGCCTGATAAAATGGACCGTTACAGTAAGAACTCTAATTGGCCTATAGACTGGGCATTGCAGACCAAATTACCACCTACACAGACTTGGATTAGATGATAATACTTAATGTGATTAATAATACTAATGGGAGGAGGATGAAACGGCATTGCCTTCCTTATTAAAAGAGTCCCTCCTATCAAACATTCACGGATAATGCAACTAGGTCACTATCAGTTGTAAATGTACTATTATGTTGACTTAGCACAAACAAAATAATACATAATATTCAGAACTAATAACCCCTTCTTACTATATATCAGATATTTTAACTAAAAAAGAGTTTAGAACCCATGCATATAGGGCAGAAAATATGAAAACTTTAAAGATCCCATTTTTATAGATAGGATGTTTTTCCTTAGGACGGCAGGGCAGAGCATGTACTTTGTACCTGTTCCGCTTCAGAAAGAACCAGGTTCTTGCTCTTTGACAAATGGTAAATGCTGCAAGAGGACCTCTCACCCAATAAAAATTGAATTTATTGGGAGAAATATTATTAGGAGTGAGCCACAATCGACCAGGAGTGCTATTCTCAAGCTTAATCGAATAAATTCGTGTACGATAGATCACACACAAATTTTTTTTGCATGCAAATAAAACAACGAATTCTCGAAATCAGTCGAATTAACATTAAAAACCTATTTATAAACCTAAATATAAACATACGTTAATTCAAACTTGTAGAAATTGTAACTTTAAATAACTAATATAATAATGCAGAGTAATAAACGTTTGAGCAAAAAAACAAGAGCAGAAGAAAGCATTAGTGGAATTTGTAGAAGTATATCCATGCTTCAAAAATGCAAGGTTTTGTGGCAAATTTACATTTCAGACACAAACACTGGATGAAAATAACAAATATTTGAATTTATCATGGAATCTTAGTAAATTCTCTACTCCTATCTCAGCCTCCAAAGGTTTAAGCCCATCAAAATAGACTATTTCATCTATAGTCATTATCAATATTTACTAAATCACCTCTTGCCACAAAATATTGTTTAATAAAAACTCTGGATAGTTTGTGAGGTTATATTAATGTCAACAAAAATACCTGTCAAGTCATTTCGTACACGGAAATCAAATTCGATTACCCCCAGATCATGTGATGTAATGCACATGGAAAAATTCATACAGGAATACGATCCGATTGTTGAAGAATGAGCACATGTTAAAACTGTACAGAAGTAGCCTAGTTCCGTATACAAATAAATTCGAAAATAGCACCTCAGTCGATCTCAGCAAAGGGTCTGAATATAAGCCCACCCACATATCAACCTAACCTAACCTAACCCAATCCTGAAGTGGACAATCAAACAAAGTGAGGTAATAGGGAAGGTCATTTTCGATCAAAATAACCATATAATATGTGGCTATCCAATTGTCGATGGTTCAAAAGCTATTTCAATGTTTGTATTTTCGAATGAAATCGTCTAGTGCGTCCACTAGAAAATTAATTAAAAATATATCTACGAGTTGTTTGGTTGCTTTCTTATTTTTTGGTTAATTTTTAATTGTTTTAATAAAGAAATTTGCTATGAATATTTTTTACATTTGAAATATCATATTCTCACAATTTATCTCTAGATAAGTTCTCTAAAATGTGTGTAACGAATGTTGATAATTTTTTTCTACCAATACTGATAATTGGCTTGGGTCAACAACACTTTTAGAACTGATTATATTTGGTTATTGCCATTTTATAGATAGTAAAGGTTTTATCTAAATTCATACTCATTAGGCTAGTCAATTTAGGGGGATGTGGTAGAAACAATTAGTAACATCTCAGGGGAAATATTTAGATAATGACATCCTTTTTAACCTGCCAAAAGTCTCAATCGCTCCCAGCGGGGAAGTTCGAATGTCCGACATATTGGTTTTATCTGTTTTTTTTTTTGAGATATCTTGGTAGTTTTTATGAAAAAAGTTCAAGAGAACTTTTTTATGAAGAATAGATGAACTTATATTTGATGTTCATATATTTTTTTCTAAATCGAAAAATAAAAAAATATAATAATAAAAATATGCCCGTCACAAATTTGTTTTTTTTTTCTCAAATATCTCATTAAATAAAAAAATCAAATATACTTTATTATTCAAGATACAAAATTTGTTTTGGTGCAAGATTCATCTCCAACTCTAAAAAGAAAATAGGCAACTACTCCCTAAGAAACAAATTGAACTATCTATTAACATATCTGAAGAATCAACTAAAAAGAAAATAAATGTAAAGGATATATATAATTAAAACTCCATACAGAGTTAAAAAAAGCAATTGCGGTGACAATTTTTCCTATATCCGATTCAAAAAATTGTTTGACGGGCCTTTAGAGACAACTTTCTAAAATGGTACAAGGCTATTGAAAACTAAAGGATTTTTTTTTCTCTTGTGAAAATCAAAAAAGTTTTTTTTGTTGATTTCATTAGTCTGGTACCATCTATCAAGTTTTCGCTAAAAGCCTATCAAAGAATTTTTTCAATCGGTTCAGGGATACAGGAGAAATTGTCGAATTACCACCCTACTCCAACCCAGAGTAGACATAGCGAGCCCAAAAGGGGCAGCAATGCTCTTATACCTTATATCTATGTTTTATACATTTAACATCATATACTTTGTATTTATATACCTCAACGAAATAGAAGAACAAACAATAACCCACGAAATTGTAAGAAAGTTTAATGAAAAACTCTCCATCTCGGTTACAACAAACTCACCTATATCAAACAATAAATTTTACTCTCAGGAACTGCCCCCCTATATAATAAAACTAATAAAAACAAAAAGAAGAATGTACAGGGGATATAGAAATAACTCAGATCCACTGACAAAAACACTAATAAACAATTACAATAAAAATATTCATAAAATGATTCAGCAATATAGAACTCAAGAATCGTTAGACACGTGTGCTAATATCAACAAAAAACAAGGGAGAAATTTTTATCAGGAAGTAAAGAAATTATCAAGGTATAAAAAAAACATCGACATACCTACTAGGGTGGAGCGCGCTTATATGAAAGAAAAATATATGTGCTTTAATCGATGCTCTATCACTTAAATAACACTATCATATAAAAAAATTTCTAAAATTATTTTTACAAATACTGCCCCAAGCCGATGAAAATTTTACAAAAAATAAAAATATGATTTTATGTAAGACCTACTTTTAATGGCCACCTTTATGCATTTATGATTACTAACCTTGTCCTAATTTAAAGTAAAAAGTTCAATAATTAAATTATACTAAGTTATTCTGGTTCTCAACGTTGTTATCGCCAATATTTCTCCCCCCACTTTGCGCATATTTCACGGAATTCTTCTTCCTGCGCTCGACCGTCAACACGTTACCTGGTTCTGAATACGTAGGACATATTTCATCAATATCTTGATGGCACAGCAACTAGCCCTAAAAGTTTCTCTGGACCAATTGGAAAATCTCTTAAAAATTGTGAGCAACTTCCGATTGTAGGTTTTCGATCAATTAAATGCACCTTACCTGTCATAACAAAATCTAAAGAAAATTTAAGTACAAATCAGTTATACTTAATTAAACTTACTTAAAATTTGCTTGCAGATTTCTGATAATTATTATCAGAAATCTACCAGCAAATTTTACCTACCAAACTTTAAAAAAATCCTTAAAATTCTACTAAAAAGAAATAAAAATCTACCAAATGTGGTAACGCTGTTTGAGAATATTTTACTTACCATGCTGGCAGATGAACGACGACATATAAGAGAATTAGCTCTTCGCAAAATTTCGAGAATTAGAAACACATCATCAAGAGATGCTCCGCTCCGTATTTTCGAAGTACCCGTATTAAATTTTAAGGCCGAAGATTATGTTGAAATAATAGATTGGAAAAATATGACTAAAACCCCCTCTAACAAAACTAATAGATTCGGAAATTCTCAGGCAATTAAAGAGCCAGACCTAGTGGAAAAAGATATTTTAGATAAATTCAGACTATTGCCCTGTCACACTCAGGCAATTGAAAGATGTGTAAAATCGGTGACAGAAGCCTCTTCTGCTCTCTGTGGGCCCTTGAGGAGAGATAAATTTATAATAAATAAACTTGAAGCTCACCGTATAATGCCAATTTTTAATATCAAAAAACATTATTGTGTTCAGTAACCTTATTTTTAATAATTTTTTATAATTCCAGTTTTTTTTTATTATTTAAAAGGACTCATGGTTTTTATTATGTTACCAACTATAATGTTTTCTTAGCCTAAAAATTAAATAACAATTTATCTGTATTTTAAAGTTATTTGTATTATTCAAAATTGTATGATACTGTTATTTCGGTGATATTTATAAATTTCACCGTCGGCGTTATAGGGCGGTATTTAGAGATTTAATACAAAAGTTGTTTATTATATGTACTTTTAAATTTGTATAACAATAAAGCATCGATTTTGAACCCCGTTCAATAAAATTTAAAAAAAAAAAAAGAAATGTGGAAATTTCAATATCCTTGGGGCAGTATTTAGAGTTATAATATCGAAATAGTTTATTATACTTTTAAACTTCTATAACAATAGAGCATTTATTCCGAACCCCGCCCAATCGAATTTAAAAACATTTTTTTTTTGCCAAATTTTAAAATTTCAATATCGTTGGGGCAGTATTTAGAGTTATAATATCGAAATAGTTTTTTATTATACTTTTAAATTTGTATAACAATAGAGCATTTATTCCGAACCCCGCCCAATAGAATTAAAAAAAAAAATTTTTTTGCAAAATTTGAAAATATCAATATCGTTGGGGCAGTATTTAGAGTTAGAATATCAAAATAGTTTATTATACTTTTAAATTTGTATAACAATAAAGCACTGATTCTGAACCCCGCCCAATAATATTAAAAAAAATTCAAAATCGCTCCACCCTAATACCTACCCTAGAAGAAAACGGAAATTATTACTCAGAGGATTCGAACAAAACTAATGTATTTGCAGAGCATACTCTGAAGAACAGAGTCCAGATTTCAACCAAGAAAACTATAATGACACAAACAATTGGTACCAAAACTATCGTAACAACATTTCCATCATCAACCACCCAATTATTAACGAAGAGACCTATTTTGTCCTATTGTTGAAAGCAAAAAATACAGCTCCTGGTATCGACAACGTTTCATACAATATTTTTAAACAACTGAAATCAACCAGCACATTATCAAAATCTATAATTCCTGTATCCAGAACACATACTTTCTGAAAAAATGGAAAAAGGGAGTCATAATAACTATTCCCAAGCCCAATACAGATCATTCCAAAGCTCGCAACTATCGATCAATCACACTTTTGCCTGCACTGGGAAAAATATTCGAAAAAATCATAAAAACATTACTCGAAGAACATGTTAATCACAAAATACCAGGTTACCAATTTGGTTTTACACCACTACCCCGTCATCCATTCACAATACTAATATCAAATGTTTAAACGGCCAAATTGGAAGGAAATAAATCAGCAGCCCTATTCTTTGACATCAATAAAGCGTTTGACAGTGTATGGCATATGGGACTAATATACAAGCTAAAATCTCTGGACTGTCCTGATTACATAATACACTTAATAAGCTTCCTGGATCTGCGTCAAATACAAATATAAATTAATAACAGCTATTCCGAACATTTTATCCCAGAACAGAGGGTTCAACGAGGTTCCACAAGGGTCACCTCTTTCACCTATTTTATATAACATTTATTGCCACGACATCTACAGCCACAGCCATCCGGACCAGGATATTTCAACAGGGGAACCTACATACTACAATTTGCTGACGACACGGCACTAATATCAAACAACTCAAACTTTTACAGTACAATCCAGCAACTGCAACATTTGATAATAACCACAGAAAACTGGTTCAACCTATGGCGACAAACCCTCTGAAATCCCAACTGGTACTCTTCAATCATAATCCCAATCTAAGTTCGCCCACAGTAAGTATTGGTAATGAAACAGTAAGACCCAAAAATTCAGCCAAATACCTCGGAATCCAGATCGACCACAAACTGAATCTTAACCAGCAAACCGCCCTGATGAAGCAACGGATAAATACAAGAGCTAAACACTTCCGAGCCTTGACCTATAAATATTATGAAATATCCACATTAACGACAGCAAAAATTTATAAAAGCATATGCAGATCCATATTGGAATATAGACCCATACTCTGCCTTAACAGCGGACCACAAGCCAAGAAGAATTTAGAGTGGGAGAAAGAACAGCCCTTTGAAGTATTACCAAATTACGTCCCCACGTCAACCAATCCAAACACGCCTCACTAAGCTACAAACAAAATTCGCCAATACTCAACACAACATACAAAAAATAGATGAATTTTGCATAATACGAAATCCCAACATTAGAGCTAAATTTGAAACACCAGAATATACCTTAATCAAGAAGATAAAACAACTACAATAAGAAGTCAACACACTCAATCATTTTATTATTATCATTACTAAGTATACAGATATTTTTTTTATATCTTATATAAATGATATAACAATTGTACACAATCTAGAATAACAATTTTTATTAATATTGTATTACTATACGGGCAGAAGGACTTCGGTCGATAGCCCTTTGGATCTTTCCAATAAAGAACATATTTATTTATTTACTTTGTATTTTATCTTCCTTATTGTATGTTGATGTGTGTAAACGCTTTGTGTATTTTAACACCAATAAAGAATTGAATTGAATTGAATTAAATGCCTACCGCATACCGCATGCTGGTAAATCAAATCAAATACCAACTTTTTACGTTAAGAAATGGATTGGCAATCATCTCGATCCCTTAAAGTACGTGTGAAAAAAAGATGACCATAGTCATCTTATTCCTAGTCAATTTACCTAAGGAGCCTTCAGACCTATTAGGTAAAATTAATTTTTTACAAATGCAAACAAGGTCATTATGACAAAAATCATTCATAGAGGAAAATCGAACTAAAGCATTCTCCGAAATGTGGTCAATATTATGGCATCTGTTCAACGAGCAGGGCCGTACCCAGCTTTGGCGGGCCCCAGGTAAAGTAAATCTTCCGGGCCCCAGGTAAAGTAAATCTTCCGGGCCCCCTTATTTTGGAAAGGATTTAAAAAATGGAAAGAATTTTTAATTTTTTTGTAGGCCTGGGCCGGGCCCCGGACAAATGACCCGAGAAAACCAGTTTGAGTATGGCCCTGTCTACGAGTTCTTGTTCCGTGCAAGAAGACGAAGGCAACGAAGAACATTTTTAGCAGGAGCTATTTATTATTCTGAAAATATTTATATAGCAGACATTTATCTTTTTTTTTAATAATGTACTCGTTTTTAATAAGATTAAAAATAATGAAACAAGCTCAAATTACTCCCTCCTTAACCGAATGTTAAAAAGTCAACATACGTACGTAAAAAGATATTTATTAAATGCTGTGTTTATTCAAACAAATATATAAACATTTATATATCCTTTAGTTTCAAAGCTAGAGATATAAATCTTGCACCAAATCACACATTTTGTACTCTGAATAATTAAGGTATATTTGATTTTTTTTTTCCTAAAAACAGTATTCAATGAGATATTTGAAAAAGACCAGAAAGTTCAAGACGAAGGCCATATATATGTTTTTTATTTTTCATTTTATATAAAAAAAAAATGTGTGTGTTCTTCAATCCTCCACCAAAAAAATCTTTTTTTTTCATAAAATTCATAGTTACTAAGATATCTGAATGGATAAAAACCAAGATGGCGGCCATTTTTTTCGAACTTTCCCCACTGGGAGTGAATGAGTCTTTTAGCAGGGTAAAAAGGACTTTATTGTCTAAATATTCCTGCTGAGATCAGCCTGTTACTAATTTCTTCTACCTCATCCCCCTAAACCCAGCCAGATTTACTATACTTAATGAAAATGTATTGTTTTCAATGGCAATAAGAATAATAATAAATTAACATATTCACACTTACCATGAAAATAATCATCACTATAAAACAAATCCCAACCACAATCGCAAAAGGAATCAACAGATGGGTCTGTATATTGAACGGTGATTCTCCAGTGATCACCACAAAATACTGAGGGTCCGTATACTCGGCCTGCAACCGCATACCCGACGTCCTACCCACAAACACTGAGGGAATATATATCCCGCTCCCATTCTTAGCAGACATCGGCACCAGCTCTTCCGAATCTATATTGTAAACTATCACGGCGTCATACCCTGCCAACTGGGCTATACGAACTTTCTGTTCAAAGGAGCAGTTGAGTTGAGCTGTGTATCGTGGCACGAGCAATACCCATTTTCCTATTTCGTTATTTATGTCGGTTGGGGGTGGTTTCAGTGATTTGTTACAGCTGCTAGGTGGGTCTGGGATGACCAGGATGCCTCGGATTGCTGCAAAATTAAGGCTCGATTAAGAAGGGTTGTAAATGAAAAAAATGCCTATCATAAAATTACTAAACTTTTAGAAAGTCACAATCTGTTTTAATGCATGTCAAAATGGAATCAGAAAAAATAAGTCGGTAACAACCAATATTGAACAATTATGTCAATATATTTAACTATATGTTGAACAACAAACAACAGCCAATAGTCTTATTTTTTTACCACAGCGGAGCTTCTGATACCGTTCTGATAGTTTGTTTTTAGACAAATTCTTTAGATTCAGAGTACGTTGAGTGGCCCACCAATGGATCACCTCTTATTTAAATAACAGAAAGCAAACCGTGGTCATAGATTCATACCGATCAGTCGTTAGTGACATTACTTCTGGTGTACCGCAAGGCTCGATTCTAGGTCCGCTATTTTTAATTTTTATTAATGATGTCAAATACCTGTTCATACCAGCTGACATGGCAGTTGTAAATTTTCATCTGTTCTTAACAGTTCCCTAAAATTACTAACATGCCTGTGGTCTTTGCATTCCACTTTCTGCAAACTTCTATTTGGAGGTCTTTGTGCTTGCTCAACTTCTCTGTCTCCTTAAGCATCACGTTGATGTCATTCAAGATGGATATATTGGATTTCAGGATTTCTCCTTTTTATTATGTACGACGATGTCTGGTTGATAAGTACAAATTTTACTGTCTGTTATAATAGGCATGTTCCCCATAAGTGTGGCGTCATTGGTACTGACAACCTTCCTAGCAGTATATTTATATTTTTGCAGAACTGATACATCGAAGTGCTTGCACATTATGCAACAGGGCCATGCCTAGACGTTTGGCTGCCCTGTCCATGATAAAATTGAACAGCATTAAGGAGACAAAATGGAGTGAGCCATTTTAACAGCCAATCCGAGCTTGAAATGAACAAAATAACATTGCATTTCGATTCTGTTGCCCTAAAAAATGTCAGTAACACTTCATATTTCAGATTGATTGCTCTGATTTTCTGACTTTTCATGTTTACCTCACTGGAGGACCACTGCAGCGTGCTTGTCTAAGCTAAATTCAATTTTGACGTCATCACTGAACGATTTGGCCATGTCCAACTCTTGCCTTAGTTAAGCTTCATTTTTAGCAAATAACTTCACGTCATCCATATACAAGAAGTGTCTATTATTGCAACTGATTTCGAAGCCAACTCTTTGTTTGTTTAGTTGGCTTGAGAGGGGGACAGGCGCCAGGCAAAACAGTAAAGGCGAGATAATCTCCTTGGAAAACCCCTGCATGTTCCTTTATTATTATTTGCGCGTATTAAGTGCCTTCGATTAGTTACCTAATGGCCACGTTAGTTCTAATATGTCAGTATTAGCCTACTCTCTTTAAGAGAAAGTTGTTACTACATTATTTGTTATTATTAAAGTGCGGAAAGTAAGAAAAGTAAATCTTAACAATTGACGCTGTACATATAAATACATATAATGCACTTCTGATACTGATACAGATGCTTAAATATTTACCTCCATTAGACAACTGTGGTCCAAACTGAGCAGGAACATCGGCGAATTCCTCAAAATAATACTGTGACTCCTACAAATTGAACTCCATATATATCTACTTCAACTAAATACAAAAAACACTTACAAATTTTATAGCATATATTTCTGCGTCCGATTTACTTAACATACAAAGAAATATGAACCAAATTATGCACCCACAGATCATGGTTAAGATAATTTAGATAAAGTATGAATCACATCACAAGACCTTTACCAAGAAGGATTCCAATTTTTAATCTCTGGGCAAATAATTACCATCCCTAAAAGATAAACAATAAACAATGAGTCGTTTACATAACTTCAAATACTCATAAATTATTGAATATAATCCAATTTTTAGATTACTGGACGCAAGATTACAACAATTAAAAGGCCTGTCAAAATATTAACCTTCATGAATAATTACGTCTCAAATTGTTACAACAAAAAAGGTAAACCAATCCAACTAACAACGATAAGATTTGAAGCCCATAACACAATATTTAAACTGGTATCTAATTTGTAATTGTAGTCAATATTTTAAAAAATTTAAAATAGTCATATGCAATGAAAATAAAGACACACGAGAAGTTAGTCTCAATTATCATTTGACAGCACAGGGCTGGAAACATAAAGCTTAAATTTACCATAATTAATAAGGAGAGAGAGAGAGAGACAAGGAGGACTTCATGATCACTAAAAATAGAACTGCCAGAAGCGACACTTAGACTTCCCCAACGAGTCTAAAGTATAGAGGGGCTAGAGATGAGTTGCTATTTAACAACCTGTTATTTTATAACTGTTATTTGTAAATAGCATTAACAGACTGTTATTTCCGTTCGAAAATAACAGGTGAGAAAATAACAGATAAGCAGTAGCGACAGCAACGTGTAGAATAAAATAACGTCTCTAAAATAACATTTGCAAACTGCGCGCTGCGGTATGCGCATACCAGCACTTCTCAGCGATCTGTTATTTTTAAACTGTTATTTTAAACTGTTATTTCAAAATAGCAGTAGCAGTTTAAACAGTTATTAAAAAATAACTGCTTTTACCCATCACTAAGAGGGGCCAGCATATGTACGGTTTGTTTGGTCATACAATAAACGCCCCAGGTAGCAGGGTGACGTCATTATGACGTCTTTTAACGGTGATTTTTCGTCGCCGACGTCATTGTCCCAATAAATGACGTACCAGAGACGTGATATTTATAACGTACTTCTGACGTCATCATGAAGACGTCAAATACACGTTTCTTTTAGGTCATTATTTTGACGTCATTAATAAATGACGTACCAGAGACATGATATTTAATACGTACTTTTGACGTCATCATGAAGACGTCAAATATACGTTTCTTTTAGGTCATTATTTTGACGTCATTAAAATGACGTGAAATAAATCATTATAAAATAAAAATAAATAGAAGTATTTAGTGACTAGTTCAATTTTTGCCACATAGTAATAATAATTTTGTTTTACTATTTCTAACTAGGTATACATCTTTCAAACATATTTAAATAAAGGTGTTCAATGATTCAGTGAGTTAAGTGTTAGGTTGTGAGTCAAAAGGTCCGCGGTTCGATCCCTGCACATTCCGGTTTTTTTTTTTGTCAAAAACTTTATTAATAATTGCGGAAAAATATTATATTGAGAGGTTTGCATCCCTTATCGCAAAATTCACTGATTAACTAATACGTCATATTGGCGTCATATGTATGACGTCATTGGGCTGTGACATTGTGCCGTCTTTTTCACGTCATTTTTACGTCATGCTGCCTGGGGCTCGAGGGACGCAGTGGGGGGTGAATTTGTTGGCCATCTAGTTGCCAAGATTTGCAGTGGAGTACTGCTTTGAGGGATACAATTAATGAATGAATATTGTCTTTTATTGCTGTTCTATTATTAGTTGAGCTAAAATCTATTAGTCAAATTATTGTAGAAGTAGTAATAAATTAAATTGTATGTAAAAGCGGAGTAAATGCTGTTCTATACATTTTTAAAATATTCGCAAATTCCATAAAGTTAAGTTAAAGTGACGCCCATGGTGGACTAGTTGTTTGCCAAAGTCGATATGTTCTGGCCATGTGACACGCCTACTTTTCCAGTCTATCCGTATTATGTCGCTGGACTTCGCCATCTTTTTGTTGGTATTCCGTTCCGTTCTTTTATTGCTTTTACCAGTGCTTTTACTCAACATTTTGTGACAATCAGCCCTATGATGGAACGTTTACGTTAGTCATAACGCCAATGTTACGGTCATCTGTCTCTCTCACTCTCATATATTTTTTGGTCAGCGCTCAACATAACAGTGTATGTTAAATAACGTAAACGTTCCATCATAGGGCTGATTCAGGCCTATGATGGAACGTTTACGTTATTTAACATTACCTGTTATGTTGAGTGCTGACCAAAAAATATATGAGAGTGAGAGAGACAGATGACCGTAACATAGGCGTTATGACTAACGTAAACGTTCCATCATAGGGCTGAATCAGCCCTGTGATGGAACGTTTACGTTATTTAACATAAGCCTGTTATGTTGAGCGCTGACCAAAAAAATATATGAGAGTGAGAGGGACAGATGACAGTAAGATAGGCGTTATGAGTAACGTAAACGTCCCATCACAGGGCTGAATATCAAATAAAATTTTTACCACGTATTAGGACTGTATCTTAGCCTGAAAGGAGGATAGCGATGAACTGAACTGTTAAAAGTGTCAAGTGCCATTGTAAAAAATAATTTTGAATTACACTCCCTTCAAGAAACGCCCATAAAATCTGTTACACGCACTGATCACGTGTATTGATTACTATCCTCCTTTTCCGGCTAAGGTATAGGTAGAGATGAGTTGCTATTTAACAACCTGTTATTTTATAACTGTTATTTGTAAATAGCATTAACAGACTGTTATTTCCGTTCGAAAATAACAGGTGAGAAAATAACAGATAAGCAGTAGCGACAGCAACGTGTAGAATAAAATAACGTCTCTAAAATAACATTTGCAAACTGTGCGCTGCGGTATGCGCATACCAGCACTTCTCAGCGATCTGTTATTTTTAAACTGTTATTTCAAAATAGCAGTAGCAGTTTAAACAGTTATTAAAAAATAACTGCTTTTACCCATCACTAGGTATAGGGTTCTGTGCATAGATAAGAACTCATAGGGGGAACTCATTGTTTTATGCTACCAAATAATTTTTATTTTAGCGATATGAATGATATGATGAGTAAGCGAAGTCAAACCTTTTGTGCTTTGAGGGACAGGAAAATACATACACTTTATTTAGATTTCCTAAAATGCATATTATGGTTAAATCAATTGCAAATGAGGTCTACTAGCACCCACTCAAAGAAATATGTCAACTTAACAGTCACCATGTATATGATGAAAAAAAAATTGAAGTTTATGCATTTCTGGAATTACTGACTTGTCCATTACCTATATTCACTACATATTTATTAATTGATTTTTATACATAGTTTCATACACTTTGTTTATAAACATGCTGTTTTAATGTGCCATAAGAAGGACCAACAAAAAGATGGCGGAGCTCGTTCAAACCGAACATAGAAATATTAAAGGCGGTGCGGAGGTATCGCTTCTGGCGGCTAATTATTCTGTGGTGCCACGGTATAAACAAAGATTAGAGAATTCTCTAATCTTTGGTATCAATTTGGTGATTTTTGGTGATTTTTGCACAGAAGGGTAAATGAAGGGGAAAACACATTTTTAAGATGTCAAAGGTTACAGGTTAAGTTAAGATAAAGAATAAATATTTAACGTCGATACTACAATGCTATTTACTTTTATAATGCTTTCGCGATGGGTCAGATAGTCTTAAAAGTTAAGCACATAATAGTTTTCATTATACTAGTTTTTGTAGGTAAATAAAGTGCAGTGGTGGATATTATAGGTTATGTAAATATATTTATTTTTAGTGTTATTCTTGGCTTTAAAATACTTGCATGGAGATAGCATACAAACATATAAAAATTATAAGAAATCTCTGGAAGAAAATGGCAGGTTGAAATTTCCTAAAGATGTGGATAGGGCTACGGTTTTATTAAACGATGCGTACCGCAAAATGCAGACACTTGAAGAGAAAATAGTTTCATTAGAAGGAAGAGTGCCTAAAACTTACCCAGATGTCCAGTTTTTAAACTACCTCTCTAGGAAACGTATATTGGTAAGTAGGATTAGATTGTTGTGGCATATATATTTTTTTATTTACTTAAAATTTTAAATAGCACCCAAAAAGAAATCTAACCTATACTTAAGAATTATGAAGTTATTGCACTCGTATATCCGCAAGAATAGATTTTTTCCATCAAGGAAAATGTTAAGGCGAGTTTATAATAAAAATCCTAGTCCTAACTTAGCCTATCTTAGTCTTAATTTTTCCCTAAAACATATCTGTTGTCTTAAGACTAGTTTATCAAAACTGGGCCTTTGATCGTAAAATAGATACACGAACTTTTCACGCCAATTGGAATTGATTTCTAATCTGTTCTGTGGTATTAGCCCCTAGGAAAAATTAACTTAAAAATTTTAGGTTAAGTTAGGACCAAGACAAGATTAGGACTTTTATAAACAGAATACGGATAACCTGTAAATTTAACTTTTTATGTTAAAAATTAAGACTAAGATAGGCTAAGTTAGGACTAGGGCTCTTTTTATAAACTCGCCTTTATTCTTAAAAGTCTGGGTCCCAATTTCTTCACACAGATGAATGATGATATGAAATTATGCAATAAAGTAAATGATGTTAATGATTGTGTGGCATCACAAACTGGCCTTGATAAAATTAATGAGTTATGCATTTGAAACATAGGTACAACAGTTGAGTCGAATTTAGTTATTGGCTAGAAGATTCAGTGCTTACATGTTCATCAACATTCTGTGATCTCGGTATAATATTTGACAATAAACTAACCTTTAATTGTCATATAACTGTTGTCATGATAGTTTTAGAACTTTTAGATTTATAAAACAGTAATTTTGACGATATTCACACACTGAAACTACAATATCCAGTCTTTTGTTCCATTCAAATTGGAATTTTCCTCAATATTTGGTCTCCTCATTATAACAAGTACATATACAAAATATAGAGAGAATTCAGAAGCGCTTCTTAAAGTCAGATCCTGCTATCGGTTTTCCCCAGACTACAGTTTTAATTAGATTTTCTCTTTCGAGTCTGGAGACTCGCAGAACTATTCCACAACAAATATTTCTTTTTAAAGAAATACATAATATAATAGATTGTGATGCTAACTTAAGTTTATTAAATTTTCGGACATCTAGACCAGGTTTTAGGAAAAAATCATTATTCTATCTTCCAACCCCCAAAACTAACGTTCAGAAATTCTCATCATTATACAAAATGTCTGAAAACTACAATAATCTTCAAATCCAGTTTGAAATCTCCCACAGTAATGTAGCTGTGATAAAATTTTTTGTTTTGGTTTTATCTTTATCTGTTTATTTTACATTTTTATTTTTATACATTTCCTTCTTATATAATTTGGTAATTGGAATGCTCTGTTGGACAGTGTATTGTTAAATAAATAAAAGTTTTAATCTTGTTTGCTTCATTCAATGATAACTAATTACTGACTGGAATAATGGTTCTGTTTCAGCTAAGAAAATGTTTCGAACAACATTACTAAGGGCCGGTTTTATAGGAACAGTTTAAACCAAAGCTTAACTAGAAGATTCTGTTGAGATCTGAAGCACATTCATCAAATAGGAAATTATTAATAAATTTGAATAAAGATAATGTGGTATTGATAGTTGTTTTGACAGTTATTATCGATAGTTATCGAATGATTTTTGTAGTAAAAAAACTGCTGTGAGAAGCGTCTTTTTGAGTTCTTGTTAAAATATTCTTGTTAATTTCCTGTTTGATGAATGTGCTTAATATACACTTTGCTAAATACGCTATTTACTTTTATTTCGGACCTCAACAGAATCTTCTAGTTAAACTTTGGTTTAAACTGTACCTATAAAATCAGCCCTAACTTATTCTTATTCTTAATCTAAGCTTGAATCTAAAATTTCATTCAGTTGAACAGTACAGATTATTGGGATCAGTGACATTTAACACTTGATATAATAAGAATTTCATTTTGTTTAACAACTATATTGTTTGAATAAATCTAATGAATTACTTGAATCAATAAATGTTTGATGATAGCTGAAATCTTTTCTTTCTTGATTTAAGAGTCCATGTTAAATGGATATATTTCAATTTTCAAAATGCAATGTTGTTTTATATTTTTAAAATGAAGAAGAAATATTTTTTTGTCAATTTAAAAGAAAGTTTTTTTTTTCTTTTTTTTTACAGTTTGTAAACTTAATTCCTTGATCTTCAATTTTTATCTCTTAGTTTTTTTGTTATGAAGGAAAACATTTTTGAAAAATAAGTCTAAGGTCAATGGTCTCTGGATCCTGCATCTGATATTATTCTTATGGCTTATTTTTGCAATCTAAATATTTTTATAGCTTGGGTCAAGTTACCCAATAAGATTAGGTCATAAATGATATGTGACTGAAAAAATGAGAGATAAGAAGTTATTAACGCCTTAGAGTTTAGAACTTTCTTTAGTTGCCTTAGTAAAAGGTTTGCGCTAGCTAATTTCTTACGCAAGTGGTTTACGTGAACTGACCAATTTAAATTGCCATCAAGAAGAACTCTCAGCAGCCTCACATCTGCATTTCTATCATTTTAATGGGTAGTGGAAAAGGTGGACCGCTGTGTCTTGACGGTATTTGGAATCGGTTGAAACTTTGCTATTTTGTAGTTCAAGTCATGCTGATCAAAAGTTCTTATCACATCGGGGCGATCTTATGGACAGTTTTTGAGATACAGCTTGTGGTAATTTGCGTAATTTTAGACATTCAAGAATTTTTTACTCTTAAACTATTAACTTTAGCAAAAAATTGCCAAGGTCGAAATATTTTTGTTCAAGTCTAATAAAGCTCAAGGATTTTTTTCAGAATTTTTTATCAACTCTTAGGTTAAGTAAAATACAGGGTGTCCCACTTAAAACTCCCGGCGCCATTTTCTCGATAACCAAAAGCGATATTTGAATTCTGTAAAAGGTATCTGCTAGAATATATAAATGACTTCAGTTTTGAGTAAAAATGGTTATTTTACACATTTTTATTGATCTTTATACTACTTATACCTATCAAGAAACAAAAGAGGGAACCAAAAGGCTATTATTTACAAAAAGGTAGTTATTCACATTTCATTATTAGACATATTTTTGCAAAGGCAACTACGTTGAAGTTCAAGAAAAATTATATTGAAAGTGGTTTTTTATTTTTAAATAAATTCAATAAAATAGAAAAACAAATAGCATAGATTTGAAATTGATATCAATGAATTGACAAAAAAATCTACAATTTATTGAACAGTATGAGCCACCACCTTCTCATTTGAAAAAAATGTTTTCGCTAAAAAAGTGATTTGTTCAATTTTGGAGGCTTCGTAAATAGTTATTAATGAAGTTAAACGAAAAATTATATTTTTCCCTTGGACTTTACCTGCCGTAAGACAAATTTTGGTATTCCAAAGCACTCAAGACAATGTCTTAAAATGCTTACAAAAACTGAACATCGACTCAAAAATTGGCGAAAATCTCATAGTATACTCAGAATGTTGTCTTGAATCCAAATAAGTAAAAATATATAGGGTGTTCCATTTAAAAATCGAAAGTTGCGGTCACTTCCTGGTAAACCGGAAATGGTCTCATACCGTTTCTTAGGTCCAAAAATCAATTTTTACAGGTAGTTTATGCACCCCAAATTTCACATGGATAAGGTAAAAAATAAAGGAAACATAGGGGGGAGCCCCTAGCCTGTGGCACCCGGTGTATATATACAGTGTGTCCCCCGATTGAGTTCGCTATAGGTGAAATGGACAAAAAATGTTGGAATTTTTTTTTCATATTTGGAGGTTCACCCCTGCTTATCTAAAAAGTAATTTTGGGTGTACTTTTGTTTTTTTTTAAATCATGTAGGCCTTGACAGTTAAGCAAAAATGAATTTCATGTTAGGTAAAGTACCTTTTCTGTAAAATATAGAGGAAAATGTCATTAAGGAAAGTTATTCAGATTAAAAAGTTATAGTCCTATACAAAATTTCAAGAACATACGCCTACTTTGATAATTTTGATTTTTTCAATATAATTGCATTTTACGAAAAAAAAAAAATAGTATGCCAGTTTACTAAAGTGTTTGATCTAGTACATAATGGAGTAAACACTTAAGTAAATCGGAAACATTTTTTTTTTTTTCGTAAAATGCAATTATACAGGGTGGACCATTATTAAAAGGCCATAGTTCAAGGGTAGATTCTTTGGGCCAAAATATGAGGATATAACCAAACATGCTTTAGTAAATTGTTGCTGTGGAAAAAGATACAGGGTGTCAAAATTGTAATTTTTTTTTCTTTTTTTTTTGCAATATTTCAACTATCTCTTGACTGATCTCCCAATTTGGTAAGGAAACATTTTTTAAGCTAAGAAACAATAATTTATGTATTACATCACTCTAGCCCGTGGAGAGCTCCTCGTGAGCTATACCTGATGATGAATATTTTTTCTTTTTTTTTTTACAAAACGTAGTGGCACTTTTGACGAGAAAATCTCATACAGGAGACATTTCTACGTGAAAAAGGTACACTTGATAGAACTTGATAATTCCAACCGTTTTCGAAAAAACAAGTGTACCTTTTTTACGTAAAAATGATTCCTGCATGAGATTTTCTAGTCAAAAGTGCCACTACGTTTCGTAATAAAAAAAGAGAAAAAATAATCATCAGGTATAGCTCATGAGGCGCCCTCAACGGGCTGGCATAATGTAATACACAAATTATTGTTTCTTAGCCTAAAAAAGGTTTCCTTACCAAATTGGGAGAAGATCGGTCAAGAGATAGTTGCAATATTGCAAAAAAAAAGAAAAAAACATTACAATTTTGACACCCTGGTCTTTTAAATAAATGTATGTAATGCCTTTGCGTATTTTATTTGTTTTTTTTTTTTGGAGCAAAGCAAAGTCCACCAACAACAAAAAACTAATTTTTTTCCGAAATCGGTCAAGAATGTACTTTAATGCATACTTTCTCGGCACAGTTTTAGACCCTAAAATACGCCATTCTGGTATTTTAGTCCATTGCTAAGCAACTATCAGAAAACAGTCCGGGAAAGTTATTTTTTCCCGGCCTAAGCTAGGAAAGTTACTTTTTCTGAAATCGATCTGCAATGTGTGCATTTTCGGAGTGATTTCAGATCGAAAAATGCACAATTCCAGTATTTTAGTCCGTTTCTAAGAAGCTATCAGAAACAGACCGGAAAAGATCCATTGCCAAGCAACGATCAGCAAAATCGTACGGGAAAGTTACTTTCCCGGCCTAGGCCGTATATTTTAGAGAGTAAATAAATACACGCAGACAAACCAATTCACATTAAAATTGTATTTATTAGTAAGCAGTTAGACTGTAATGAAGAAATGTTATGCATTAATACAAATTCCTTAAGTTATAATAATATTGATTGTGATTTCAGAAAAAATAGTATGTGTACTTCGGTGTGAAAGCACATTCCCGGACTACGATGCTTATTAATTCGCATCGTCATCCGTGAATGTATTGCTTTCACACCTAAATACTATTCCCGGCCTAGGCCGGGTAAGTTACTTTCCCAGACTGTTTTTTTTTTTAATATATATATTTTAAACAGTAAATAATAAGCACTGAATTTCTGACTTTTCAAAACAATAAAAATTCCTTAATTTATAATAATATTGATTGCGATTTCAGAAAAAAATAGTATGTGTACTTCGTAGTAAAAGCACATTCCCGGACTTCAATGCTTGTTGGCCTCGGCTTAAAGCCTCGGCCAAAAATTTATATCATCGTCCGGGAATGTATTGGTTTTACTACTAAATACACAATGTACTATTAAGTGCAAGAAATTGTCTAGAAAAAAATGATTCAACATTTTAACAAAAACTAAAACATATGATATAAGGAGTCATTCTTTATAGAAAGTTTTGCTTATACTGAAAAATACTTAACTACTTTAACTATAGTTGGAATGTTGATATAACGTACAAGGTGGTTAAAAAATAAGAAAACTTGAAATTTTTGCGAGAATGAAATACCAGTTGTTGAAATTGAAGCAAAAGTTTAAAATCTTATAGGAAAAATTGTTCCTAATGTCGATAGAAGGTCAGACATGACATTTGATTTAAATTATCTAGTTTTTTTGGCACCAAGATTAAATTAATTTTGCAAAAGTAACTATAGAAAGTGCATGATTTAATAATTTGTTTAATAAAATAATCACAAAACAGTCACTTTTAAACCGTTCATGTTATCAAATAAATTAGCCACTTTGCTACTTTGGTTAACTTTGCAAAATTACTTTAATCTTAAAGATGCCAAAAAAAATTAAGATAAGCTTTCAAATTTCATATCTGAACTTTTATCTCAACATTAGGAACAATTTTTCCTATAATATTTTCAACTTTTACTTGAAGAACTGGTACTTTACTTTTGTAACAATTTCAACGTTTCGTATTTTTTAACCATTCTGTACGTTATATCGACATTCCAACCATAGCTAAAAGGACTTTTCAGAATATATGTAAACCTTTTTATAAAGAATGACTAGAAAATAATATTTAATATGTATATATATTTTTTGTGGTATTCGGATATTTTCAGTATCCGAATACTTTTATTGTATTGGGATACTTTTGTTGTATTCGGATACTTTTAGTGTATTCAGATACTTTCGGTGTATTCGGATACTTTTATTTATATTCGAATACTCTTATCAGTATTCGAATACTCGCCTAATGCATTCGAATAACGTATACTTTATTAATTTGCGTCGGATACGGATAACGGATACAATTTTAAGAAAGTATTCAAATACTACCCAGCTCTGGCAACAATTTACTAAAGCATGTTTGGTTATATCCTCATTTTAGTCCAAAGAATCTACCCTTGAACTATAGCCTATTATGGCCACCCTGTATTGAAAAAAATCAAAATCATCAAAGTAGGCGTATGTTCTTGAAATTTTGCATAGGACTATAACTTTTTAATCTGAATAACTTTCCTTAATGATATTTTCCTGTATATTTTACAGAAAAGGTACTTTACCTAACATGATATTCGTTTTTGCTTAACTGTCATGGCCTACATGATTTTAAAAAACAAAAGTACACCCAAAATTACTTTTTAGATAAGCAAATATGAAAAAAAAATTCGAAAATTTTTGGCCCATTTCACCTATAGCGACACACTGTATATATATATATTTTTTACTTAACCTAAAAGTTGATAAAAAATTCTGAAAAAAATTCTTGAGCTTTATTGGACTTAAACAAAAATATTTCGACCCTTGCAATTTTTTGGTAAATAGTTTAAGAGTAAAAAATTCTTGAATGTCTAAAATTCCCATTTTCATGGGTTTTGTTCCGGGGTTCTTTGCAGAGAACCATTTCTCTGCAGTTTATTGTTAGTGTTTCGGTTGTTTAAGTTTCCATCACTACAAATTGAGGTTATGTCACCCCTAAATAATACACAAGGTTCAGGAAAAAGGTATCGCTGATGTAGATAACAAAGAGTAGAGGCTCCAGGACAGAGCCTTGGGGTACACCATGTCTAACTAGAAGTTTGGTCATTCACAGGAATGCACTGTGGTCTGTTATTAAGACAACTATTTAGAAGATTGTGGATCAGGCCCCTTATTCTGTAGTGGCTTAACTTCTTCAACAGTTTGTGGTTCACACAGTTGAAGGCCTTAAGGTCACACAATGTGATAGACATATGTAGGCCCAGCGTAAAATACTGAACTAAGTCATCCACAATTTTAGATACTGCTTGAATTGTTGATTAATTTTTGCGGCCTTTAGACGTGTCTTAATAATGATTTCGAAAATGTTTCCAAAAAAGGAAGATAACAGAGATGGGAGGGATGGTGATTGTCAACCAGGTTTACTTCACCCTTTTTGAAAACTAGGATCACTCTGGCTAGCTTAAATGAGTCTGGGAAAACACCTTCAGCAATACAGTCATTGAACAGTTCTGTGAGAGGCAGAGCTAAAATATCAATTGTCTTCTTCAAAATTTTGCTACTAATATCACAAATATTAGAATAGAATAGAATAGAATAGAATAGAATAGAATTTATTTATTGTAATCATATTAAATATTTTACGTCAAAGAAGTGTTTCTTAAATATAGTGAGTAAAATCAATTAAAATATATATATATAGTCTAACACGTAAGACAAATTTCATAAAAACTTTTATACTTTACATAAGGAAAAGTGTAATATAAATTATAAATAATAATGATAAAATTATTTGTATAACAAATTAAAAAAAAAAAAATTAAAAAGCTGACATGTTACATTACAGAAAAATTTTGAAAACCATTTTCAATATCTTCAAGTGTGAAGAAAGCATATTTGATTAAATATTGTTTAATAGTCGATCTGAATTTAGTTGGAGGCTGACTTTTTATTGTATTAGGTAGTGCATTGAATAATTTTATTCCATAGGAGTTGATGCCAGTTTGAGCACGATTAAGTCTGATATTATTAACTCTAAGATCATCATTGCGTCTAGTTAAGTGATTGTGAAAATCCTTATTTCTGTTATATAGCGCCATGTTGTTTTTGACATAAGTAATGCATTCTAATGCATAAATGCACGGTAATGTGAGGATTTTACAGTTTTGAAAAATGAGACTTGTTTCGTCTCTGTAACCTGCGTTGCCTATTATTCTGACTGCTCTTCTCTGAAGACCAAATAGCCTGTGCCTTCCCGCGGCATGTCCCCACGCTAAAATAGCATAGGACAAGCGTGATTGAATAAGTGCATAATATGCTGTTTTCAATACATTTTTTGATAGATTTGTAGACATTTGTCTAAGTGCATAAATGTTTCTGGTTATTATATTAGCAATATAATTTGTATGTTCATCCCATTTAAGAACTGGATCTAGGTATAATCCCAAAAATTTCACGAATTTGGGATTTTCCTCCAAAGTATCGGTGTTGCGTCTTAATGAAGATGTCATTGTTACGGTTTTACTTTTATTTAGAGTCAACAAATTTGTTGAGAACCACTTTTCTGCATTCGACTGTGCATCAGCAAGTTTTATCTTTAAATTGTCAGTATTTTCGGCTGCCACGGAAAGTGTTGTATCATCTGCATAAAACAAGCAGTTGACATTATCTACCGCATTTGGTAGATCGTTTATGTAGATTAAAAATAACACCGGGCCCAAAATTGAGCCCTGTGGTACACCTGTTCTCACATTTAACATTTCTGAGTTCTGATTATGAAAGCAGACTATTTGCTGTCGGTTATTCAGGTAAGATTTAAGTAATTGTGTAGATTCTTGACTGAAATTATATTTGGTGCATTTTTTTAATAATAACTCATCTGAGACACAGTCGAAGGCTTTACTGAGATCACAAAATATTGAGGCAGAGTACATGCCTTTCTCAAAACAGTCTAGTGTATATGTAGTATAGCTTAGAATAGCATCCGTCGTTGACAATTTTGTTCGAAAACCGAATTGGGTTTTGTTAAACAAATTATAGTTTTCAAGATATTCAACTATTTGATTTTTTATTACTTTTTCGAGAATCTTTGATATTATAGGTAATAACGATATAGGTCTATAATTGCTAACATCATCCAACTCTCCTTTTTTGAAAATTGGTACGACAGAAGCTATTTTAAGAGCGTCAGGAAATATACCAATGTTTAAACATTCATTTATTAATTAAGCTAACTAATACTATTTAAAGATAGAATTGCACTTCCGTAACTAGAATAGGAAAAAAAAAGATTTAAAATGTAATGAAATGTTTTTCAGTAAGTCTACAGAGTCCAAGTTATAATTTTCTAGTGACAAGTATAGAATTTCAGTGTAACTTTAATATAGAATAGTTTTCTTTGGTTTTCGTGCGTTTTCAAGATTATTTCATATGGAATATTGGTAAATAAAAAGTATATATTTTCAGGTGACAGGTGGTGCTGGCTTTGTAGGATCTCATTTGGTAGACACGTTGATGCTACAGGGGCATGAGGTGATCGTAGCGGATAATTTTTTCACTGGCAGGAAAAGCAACGTAGAGCATTGGATAGGCCATGAGAATTTTGAGCTTATCCATCACGATATTGTTAATCCAATATACATTGAAGTGGATGAAATATACCACCTCGCGAGTCCTGCTAGTCCGCCGCACTATATGCACAACCCTGTGAAAACCATAAAAACAAATACGCTGGGAACAATTAATGTTTTAGGTAAATTATTTAATTTCTTTTTCATAAAATCAGGAGCATGTAAGTGTGGAAAATGTGAAAATTGACGTTAAAAAATTGTGTCCGAGATAAGGCCAGATTCTGAATGCTCAAAACATTAAAAAGCGGTTTTCTGCATGGTTTTCTGCCTGTGATCATTTTACTTCCACGTCCAGTGGAAATATATTAACTTTTTCATCGGTAAACAACATTGTTTCAAAACTTCAATGGGCGATAGACATAATTTAAACAAAATAGAATGCGGGCTTGCTTATGTTCTTCTTTGGTCTTCTTGGCACTTACACAGTTTTTTAATTCCGATTTTCTTATCCTTCGGCTAGCTGTTGACCTCGATCCTGTGCTGGAAAATTTGTCATGGACACAACATCTACTGCTGTTTGAAACGGATTTTCCCTCAAATAGCCAAGGAGCGCTTCATCTTGAATGAGATTTGAACTTCTCGGTTGGCCTGAACTGTCTTTTCTCTTTATGATACCTTCCTCCTCCCACCTTTTTTTTTTTTTTCACACTCATAACGGTACTTTTATTTAAGTGATAATGGTTAGCAACTGCTCTGATCCATCCCATCCCTCTTCAATTTTACAGAGAATTAGAATTTTGTCATGTTCAGTTAATTTTTGGCATTTCGAAAATATGACATTGACACTGACAAATAAGTAAAGAATGATTTAATATATCGAAAAGGATTTTATTGCACAGAAGTGTACATTAGGGTGGCCCATCTCTATAGGGGGTGAATTTTTTTTGCGTATTTTTTAAGTCTCACCCCACGAGAATATACTATTATACTAGGAATAATTTATGTCAAAGTTTCAGATAATTCGGTGAACGGTAACCCGTGCCGCATTCAGGTAGAAATTTGTAGTAAGATTTTATTACGGTAATACACTTAAATTTTACTTAAAATACAAATATCTACCTCTTTTCTCATAATGTTTTATTGGTGTAATTATTTCCTAGAAATTATTTGTTTTGGAAGTTTGGAAATATAATGCACCTACGGTAGGTTTTTATGTCAGTTTGCAATTGTGTTTTACAGTGGTGACATTATAAGTTCTAGCATACGTTCCTTTTTGAAAAAACATTTAACGATGGCTGATGTTAGATCCTTACGAAAGGATACTTTCATTTACTTAGTTGGACACTATTCGTCACAAATCATTGGCAATAAATTGCCGTCTAATAGACAAGTATTACAAGTGCTCTTTTATAACATTCGTGAAGTGAAGCTAAGTGTACATGAAAGTGCTAAATTAACGATAAAAGAGGTGTCAGTTTTTTGGGATAAAGCTCGCATTCCGACATGTCAGGATTTTCATTGTGTTAAACAACTAGATAAACTTTATGCAGAGTGGAGGAACTTACAAAAATCGGCTAAAAGGGCCAGTCCTGGATTTATGCATGGTATTGATTACCAACTTGCTTCTCAAGAAAAATCAGCTGAGGAGAAATTACAGAAATTATCCGAACGAATGCAACGAAGTCAACAAGAAAAAGCTAGATTAGAGGAAACAGTTACCTGTCCATCATCAAGTAGTAATTCAGCCGACTCCAACGAAAATGAAGATGAAATAATCGAAGCCCAAGAAGAGTTGTTACAAGACCAGCCTGGCCCGTCACAGCCAAAAAAGAGGAGATTGTATGGAACATGTAACATCATCACACCAAAAATAGCCGCTGCATTTGATGCTTGCAAAATAAGCAACAGGTATGGAATCCATATTTTGACGGCAGTAGCAGAAGCACTAGGACATGACACCACATCTTTGTCCATCAGCAGAACCACACTTCAGCGCTCTAGACAACGCATCCGCGAAGAAAGAGCTGAAATATTAAAAACTGCCTTCGGTAATTCTGAATTGCCGGCCCCAGTCATCCATTGGGATGGAAAACTTTTACCTTCTCTCACTGGGATGGGAAATATCGATAGACTTGCTATCTTAGTTACTAGTGGAGATATTGAACAACTACTTGGAGTACCAGCTTTGCCCAACTCAACTGGAAGAGAACAGACTGAAGCAGTTTATGATGTGCTTTGTGAATGGAATTTGGACGAAAAGGTAATAGCTTTGTATTGTGATACAACAGCATCAAATATGGGTTATATAAATGGGGCAGCCACACTATTGCAACAAAAATTAGAAAGAGATATTCTATATTTTCCTTGTAGACATCATATTTTTGAAGTGGTTTTGAGAGGTGTGTTTGACACAAAAATGCCTTCCTCATCTGGTCCAAATGTGCCACTATTTAAACGTTTTAGGGAATTTTGGCCTAAAATAGATCAAAATAAACTAAAAACTGGATTTCAGGTATCAAAAATTAAACACATTTTACAACCAGTTAAAGCCGAAATTGTAAAGTTTCTAAATGCAGCTTTAACTTTGCAACAGCCTCGTGATGATTATAAAGAATTTTTAATGCTTTCTAAACTTTTTGTTGAAGAAGAGCCTACTCACACGACATTCTATCAACCAGGGGCATTTCATCATGCACGTTGGATGGCCAAAGCCATTTACTGTCTAAAAATATTTTTTTTGCAAGATCAGTTCCAACTAACTAAAAAAGAAAAAATAGGTATTGAAGATATATGTCTCTTTATTGTAAAGGTTTATGTAAAGCCTGGTTTACAGCGTCATTTGCTAGTAAAGCACCGCTTCATGACTTAGACTTTTGTATAATTATCAAAATATTGACAAAGAAATATCTCAAGCCGCAAGTAGGAAAATAGTGAACCATTTGTGGTACCTTAATTCAGTAAATGTTGGCTTATCTTTCTTTGATGACGATATTTCAGTTACCACTAAAAGAGAAATGGTTAAGGCTTTGAATAGGAAAGCACCAAATCAAGAGGGTATTAAACGACTTATGATTAGTAACATTACTGACGTTGAAAACAAGGAAATTCAGGACTTCATATGCGAGAACACTAAACAGTTTTTTCAAAAATTAGGTTTGTCTATGGAATTTTTGGAAAATGATCCAACAACATGGAGGGAAAATGAAAGTTATACCCGATGTTTCAATATTGTAAACAAAATTAAAGTTGTAATTGATGCCGCTGAGAGAGGAATCAAACTTATTACTGACTATAATGACATTTTAACAAAAAATGAAGACCAAAAACAGTTTTGACTCCAAGTTGTAAATGATTATAAATCACAGTTTCCAAATGTAAAACAAGAAACCCTGTCGCATGCTTTGGCCTAGTGCAAAAAATATTGTTTTTATTACTATATGTCTTGTAGATTTAGGATAATATTTGGTACTATGTATGAAAAAAACGTTTCATAATAAAATACACAAAGATAAAACGAAAGTTTTATTTCAAAAACTTCTAGTCTAGTTTTCTTAGACTACGAATTTACAGTAGTATGACACATGTCATAGTCACAACAGATAATGTCTTTGATATTTGTATGACTTGATTAGTCATTCTAAAGATAAATGTTGCTGATTAAAAAAAAAAAAAACAATGCATCAACCAAAGAATGTAAATAATTCCATTTACTTTTATTATTGCATAATAATGCCTTCAATTTGCCTCAATAATATTTTGAGGGGACTGTTTTTTCTTCAAATGGAACCATTTGCAGGAGTGAGAAATAAAAAATTTCGATTTCGAAAAAGATGGGCCACCCTAGTGTACATGTATACGTCTATATATATCGCTATGTCTATGACTATACATATAGATGTATATACCGTGTGTGTAGTCGCGGGCTAGGCATGGGGAGAAGAATTACAACATCGCGCGTGCCAGCTAGCTGCAATGAAATAACTGAGATGGAATGCTCCACCAACTTACGAATTTACGGCTGCCGGTGTTGTCAAATCTCTCGCGCTACGTGAATGTACATGCCTAATGGGAAATTACACGCACGGTATAGTCCTTGTTCTTATAATTATTATTATCCACCGTCGATCAATCTGCTACTTTATTAATTTTTCAACTGCCTGTGACTCGGAAACGGCGGCTTTTCAGACCCAGGTTGCTTTTGACAGTTTGATCTGGACAACGAGAACTTCCTTTTCCCAAAGTTACAAAACTTTTCACCGAGATCCACTTTGCCATTTATTTGGTGCAGAATACTTTGTACCAGTGGCGGCTGGTGAAATTTCAATATTTTTTTTCTCGTCTGTGGCGCATGGGACCCATACGAAACTTGGGAAATAACATCTAGAGAAGCACTTCTCTAATGACCCCTAAAAAATTTTGAAAAAGCAGTTTGCGAAAAAATTTTTGAAAATTCGCTAGCCTCCCCTGGGTCTAGGGATCCCTGTTTACTTTTATTTTTTTTTGTCATATGCATTTGACTTTTCATAAAAATGCATCGACAGATTTTGGAGTTTGTGAAAATATTTTCATTACTAACTGAGATACAACGAATTGAAATATTGTAATTTGTTAAATTGTAAATTACAAAATTTCAGTTCATTGTATTTCAGTTAGTAATGAAAATATTTTCACAAACTCTAAAATCTGTCGATGCATTTTTATGAAAAGTCAAATGCATATGACAAAAAAAAATAAAAGTAAACAGGGGTCCTTAGACCCAGGGGAGGCTAGCAAATTTTCAAAAATTTTTTCGCAAACTGCTTTTTCAAAATTTTTTAGGGGTCATTAGAGAAGTGCTTCTCTAGATGTTATTTCCCAAATTTCGTATGGGTCCCATGCGCCACAGACGAGAAAAAAAATATTGAAATTTCACCAGCCGCCGCTGCTTTGTACCACTAACTGTGTCCATTATTTATCCAATATAATTGACATGACGTATACTGTGTCGGCTTTTAGTCTCTTCCTAAATATTTCGGGCTTCAAAAAGTGTAGTTTGTATAAATTATGTGTAATTGTGTGTGTGTGTGTGTGTGTGTGTGTGTGTGTGTGTGTGTGTGTGTGAATGTAATTGTTACACATTCTATAGGATGCTCTTCGCAGTTTGTTGTAAATAATGTTAGTTTTAGACATTTTTAGTTTTATAGTACTAATTTAGTTGGTAAAATACTCAGTGTAAAATAAAGTAAAAATAAAAAAAACCCATACCAAACCCCATTTGGGTTTCGAACCCGGGACCCTTGGATTCCGAGTCAAAAGCGTAAGAACTACACCACCACCTTACACGTAAAAAAATGTAAATTTTTACATTATAAGACACGAGCTAAAATCATATTTTCACGGTTGTATATTACATTGTGAAATGTATATTTGTAAAATATATAAATATTTTGATATTAAAATGAAATATCATTCCACCAGATTTCTATTCAATGACAAAAACATAAAAATCAAAAAAATTTTTTTTCAAATTTAAATCATTAATAACATTTTTATTTACCAATCGATTTTGTTCAAAAACAATAGGGTTCTTCCCCTAGACAACACTAACTTACTGACCAAATTTCAGTACAATCGGATTTTTCTTTCTTGAGTTATCGTGCTTACAAGAAACGTGACGGACAGACGGACATTTTGAAAGTTGTTCAGAATTCGTTCACTAACACAATGATATGAAAATTTTTTGTCTGCGAGCGATATTTACGGTTTTAGAAATGTGCCGATCAAATGCAATATACTCTACGTTTTCGATTTGCGAAGAGTATAATAATAATTTATTCATCATAAGAAGCTAATAAATACAAAAAACATTAACTTATCTGACTAGTCAAAAAAGCATGTAACACAATAATTATAAAGACAAATTATTAAAACACATTTAAAAAATAAAAACATTAATAAGATAAATATAAACAAGTAGTAATATATATACAGGTGCCACAATAGATCCATGGGGGTCGCGGTGGCCAAGGCCAATCAGCCTCTTTTTTCAAATCTACCAGGTTTTTATTTTTTGGGTTTTTACCCTGGAAAAAAAACCGGTTTTTTTCCTGGAAAAACATTTTATCAAAATTACCATCATTTTGATACCAAATATGTTAGGTATATTTGATTGTATTGATAGCATAAGGGCTTTAATACTATTTTTCTTTGATTTAGTTCTAACCTAACTTTTAGTCCAAAAGTTTTGGCGGCAAATTTAAAAATGGGAAAAAACTTTTTTTTTTCATTTTAACCCTCCCAGGAAAAAAACCATTTTTGGGAAAATTCTCAGATAAACAAAGAAATATATGGATAAATAATACTTTCCGTCTCCGCGTAAAATACATCATGTGTTCATTGTTTGCATGTCTATCGAGGCGTTCATTGGTTCTCTTCTGAAGGACGTTGACTGTTGTTTACATTTTCTTGTGCCGCCATATTGTTTTATTGCCTTTAACGCTGTCTTTATCCAATTATAAACAATTTTGTGTTGATTTTGCAGTTTAATCACGTTTTATACAGTTCAAAAATGACTAAGTATTGTTTAATTTACTAAGAGACCTACAAAAGGGAGTAATCTCATTAGTTTTATATGCAAGCATAGTTGTGTACGTAGTCGTAGGTTAGGGTTATAGTTAGCTTTATGGTCTTATTGTTTTGCTGATCTAGCAATAAATAATTTTTCCTTCTGCCTCTCTCGTCTTTACACTCAAGTAAAAAAGGTAAAAAGACAGTTGTGTGATTATCAGGTAGATAGATAGATTAATAGATTTAGATTTATTTCTCTAAATTTACCTATTTAAATTTGGTACGAGTATTTCAAACTTTGCAGAATGTTTACATTATTACATAATAATAGACTGTATTAGGTATACCTATACTTATCAAAATAATAATGCACTGGGTTCGATTCCCAGCTTTAAAATTGGCAACGTTGATATGTAATGGATGTATATCTGTGTTTTTCCAAATGTGTAACCCCCTTCTGAACAGTCTTGATTTTGAAATTGTGAGGGTTGCCTAATATATGTGCTACGTTATGTTATTATTCCGTAGGCTCCCAGAAAATATTGCGCTTAGAAAAAAGTGACTCGATGTCCTACAGGTAACTGACCAAAATTTGAAGCATTTACAATTACGTATGCTTTAATCGTTTCAAGTTTGATGACTTTTATGTAACCCGGACAGGAAAAAAATGTTTAAAAAATGTTTGTTTCCTAGTATTTTTACCAAGAGACTCAGTTCACTTCCGTTATCCAAGGGTGTCTCGTATAATTTGCTTTTTAATACCAACAAGAGTCGAGTCGAGGCTACTCTCTGCTTTATCTTTGCTTTTACTGGAATTAATTCAGAATCGATACATGTCCAGTAGGTACATATCCAAGATACAGGCCCGACGAGAGAGGAGAGGTGCAGGAGTGATTCCCCCGGGCTTGTTTAGGGGACCCGGGTTTGTTTGGGGGGTCCGAAAAATTGTTTTTAGCAAAAATTTTTTTCGGATTTCTTCCCTCCGCTCATCAATTTTCAAAAAGGAAATTCCCCCTCGGGTCCGTATTTTCTCTCCACGGCCCTGCCAAGATACCAATATAAATAAATTAAATTTACCAAGTTAGAAAATTAACTGCAATTTATTATATTTTTTTATAGCCATATCAGTTTGAAATAATTTGATGCGTTGTATCGAAAAGAGATTTGATAAGGAATTTGTATTATCTTTTATCGTAACTATATTCAACAATATTAAAATTAAAAACTGGAAATAAGGTAGTGCATTATATAGAGTATATTTGTTTACAATATAGAGATTTAAAAGTAATATAATGTTATTTTTGTTTTATGTATATGGTGGTATGGGTAGCGTTTGACCAGATTCGTTATACAGTATCGGAAAGTCTTGGATTAGGCATGCAAACAGAGCTGCCCAAGCACATGTGGTGAGGAAAGCAGGTGGCTGAGTAGGATGTGTTATAAAATAAAAAAGAATAGCCTAATTGCTTCACTCTCGCTTGCTCTTATTGTCATACCTAATCAAACGCTTGCCGATACTGTAGAGTGATAAGTATGTAAACTTTTAGATGAATATGTTATACTGTAATATGAAAAAATACTAGTTGGTTTCATTTATATGCTGACATATATAGATGTTTTTATTTTCTTGACTATTGATATCAAATTAACTTGATGCAGTTATAGCCTGGGTTATCGGTCTTTATAATATAATTACTCTTTTCTTACATTTCGGTTTATTCAACCATCATCAGAGAACTACAATTAAGTGCAGACCAATATTTTTTTAAATGCTATTTTTTATACACATGCAATTTAAGTCCATGTGTATAAAAAAGTAGCATTTAAAAAAATATTTATCTTCATTTATTTGTAGTTCTCTGACGATGGTTGAATAAACCAAAACGTAACAAAAAGGATAATTTTATTATAAAGACCGTATAACCCCAGGATATACCTACATCAAGTTAATTTTATATCCTAACCAAGTTAATTTTTTTTTTTACTCAGAAAATGTGAGTAACTTATCGTTTAAGAACCATTTAACTTTTAGAATTGACAGTTCAATACTTTCATTTCTCTTCAATAACACATTTTGTAAAAATTCTAACCAAACAGTACTCTTTTTGTCTCAATAGAGTCGTAGTACTATTATTAAAGAAGACATATTGTCAGATATAAGTAGTATTAAGTAATGGACCGAAATAGTGTGACGTTTCACTCCCACTCTAACTATTCCATCCTATTTCTAACATCGACCTTATTACCACTGTACATAAGACACTGGTCAAAATTGAATTTGAAATTTCAGAAAATCTGTGAATATTTAACTATTGAATTATCATACAAATGTTTTAACTTTAAAAGCTGCGCCTTCTTGTAATAAAACTGTAATTTTTATAGTCCTCTTGAAATTTTTTCAGAAATTATTTTTTTATTGCGCACGCGTGTATACGTATGTCGAACATATCTGCATCTTTTTATTTGTTTACCTGGACTAGATGAAATTTAAGGTTATGTATAGTGGATTATTTCTTTTATAATTTTCAAGGATTTTACAGTATTTAAAGCGTTTGCATTCCAAATTTGTACTGGAGTCAATAATAATGTAATGTGTTACAACCCCTAGAATGATGTATTTGCACCTACTCGAAAAAGAACCTACCAGAAGATTCCAAAGTGACATCTGGAATTATCGAGAGAATGGTGGCGTCATCACAGAACAATCGAGATCTGTCATTTTTAGGTATAAAAGACCGACCGCATTCTCGGCGAGTAGTTCAGGAAGTTCAAAAAGTATAGAAAGTGAGGTTAAGACTTCAAGGATAAACAGAGTGATAAACATTGTGATTTTAGTCAATAAAGTGTATTTAAATTAATAATAGTATTGTGAAGTATCCAGTAAATATTTAATAAAGTGTGTTAGTGGACATCTCTTGTTATAATTTTTGGAACCCACGGATTTTGCGAGGGTGGTTTCCTAAGGGTGGAAACACGTCACAATTGGTGTCAGAAAGCGGAATTTTATGACAAGAGGAGCTCTGAAGTTGTGCTGGAGTGTTCGAGAAGTATTCTCGAGGGTTAGTGCTAACACGGAGGACTCATTTACTGGACGTTGTTCGAGGGTTATTTTCGAACAGGAAAATAGTGTTAAGTGCATTTTTGAGACATTGTAGAACATTTTATTAGGACATTAGTGTGATAATTAATTCCTTTGAACTGAGAAGTGATAGAGACACTGAAAAAGACTCATTTAGTGCTTGAAAATTTCTAGAACTTTTCTATTTGGACATTAGTGGAGATTAGTAAATTCTCTAAACTGGATAGTGACAAAAGACTCTGAATAAGACTTTTTCGTGCTATTTCGAGATTTGTCTGGAAAGTTCCATTACCGATATTGACGTGACAGTTAAATTTATTTTATCTTATGCCTATAAAAACTAGAAGTATGGCATCCGATAAACAAATACTCGAACAATTCCAAAAAATGATGGCGCAGCAACGCCAGGAAGACAAAGAAGAACAGGAGAAAAAACGTCATGAAGAAAAAGAAGAAAGGAACGAATTAAAGAAAATGATGGAAGATCAGGAAATAAGACGTCAGAAAGAAAAAGAGGAACAAGAAAGACGACGTCAAGAGGAGAAAGAGGAACAAGAAAGAAGACGTCAAGAGGAAAAAGAGGAACAAGAAAGACGCCAAGAAGAATTAAAGAAAATTCTGAATGAACAAATGAAAATACAGCAGGACGCGATCATTTCTGCCAACGAAGAATTAAAGAGTCAAGTCAAAGAAGAGATAAACAAGGTAGAAGAAAAAGTAGGTGAAGTCGAGACAGAAGTCAGTCAAGTAAAAGGAGAAGTAACTGAAGTTAAAGAGAAAGTAAACAAGTTCGAAGAAGAAGTCAAAGGAGAAATAGACCGGCTTAAACGACAGTTGAGAGATAGAGGAAGCCAGCAAGTGGTATCATCAGGACAGCGACTAAAACCTCCTTCTTTTGATGGCCAAAGTTCCTGGACGACGTACAAGAGGCAGTTTGAGGCAGCAGCGTGTGCGAACAATTGGGATAATGAGGAAAAGGCCATGGCATTAGTTCTAGCATTAAGGGGCCAAGCTTCAGAGTTGCTCCAAACCATCCCAGTTGAGAAACAAAGGGACTTTAAAGTCTTGGAGGCTGCATTAGACTTGAGGTATGGCGATCAACACCTTGCCCAATTATACCAGACTCAGCTGAAATCCCGGATGCAAAAAGCTGGGGAAAGAGAGAGTAACAAGATGGCCGATTGCAAGGTTGATTCTGAGAGACAGTGTGGTTTTTGTAAAAAACCGGTAGTTTTAAAAAGAATTAAATGTACAAATTGTGAAGCAAGTTTTCATACAAGTTGTGCAAATAAAAAAACAAAGAAATGCTGTGAAAAACCAAATCTTGAAGAAGAAGCACAAAAAAATCTAGTTGAAGAGGACAATGATTCATCTAATAGGTCTGTAATAGAAGAATCCACGAATTTGAATAATGAAAATTTGTTATTAGAAATAAACAAGGACTTACGAAAACATATAAAATTACTCGAGGAGAAAATTGAACTTTTGGAGGCTGAAAACACTAATTTGAAAAAAATCATCAAAGAAACAGATGCAACAACTGACACTCACACAAGAGGCGCACATGTCAAAGATACGATGGAGGAAATGAAAAGTGAGTTAAAAAATTGTATGGAAAACAATTTTCGACGCCTTTCAAAGGAAATCAGTGAAATAAACAACAACATAAAGGATTTTAATGTAGATATTATTAACCCTACAAAAAATGTCCAGCAAAAAACTCTAGCACAGAAACCTAGAGAAACATCAAAACCAGTGACTCCAAAACAAACAAAACAAACACTAACTTCACAGAAGGAACAGAAAACAGCTACACCAAAACATTTTACGGAAATCTTGGAAAATGCACAAAAGGAGAAAATGGATTATTTGATCCATATTAATACATCACCTGAGCCAAGAAAAGAAATATGCAAAAATAGTGAAAATGATGAATGGAAAATTGTTCAGAAAAAAGGGAGAAATAAATATAAAAGAAATATAGGGGAATCTGAAGAAAATAATGAAAATTTCAGAGGCGCTGGCCCAAAAGTTTGGTTATACCTATATAGAGTATTAAAAGATGTAACCGAAGAGGACATTAGACAATTTATAAAGAAAAAAACAGACTCAGCAGAAAGTGAAATAATCGTTAAGCAGATAACATCAGAAAGTATGCGGTTTAATCGTTTCATGGTGGCAGCCGAATTTAAATACAAGGATATGTTTTATGACCCTAAATTTTGGCCAAAAGGAGTTGGATATAAAAGGTTTGATTTTAAAAGATATTATGAAACAAATAGACAAGAAAATCCTAAAGATTCGAGGCCTGTTTCTTTTTTAGAGTAATAGATCCACAGGAGGAAAATAACATAAGGCATCAAAGTGTGCAGAAAACTATGTTTAGCATTTATTATCAAAACATACAAAGCATTTATAATAAGACAGAAGAAATAACATTATGCCTGGATGAAATCGCACACTGTGTCGAAATATTAGCATTTACTGAACACTGGCTTAACAACAATAAAAAACCGTTTGTAAATATTAAAAACTATCAAATGGCTTCAAGTTTCATTAGACAATCTTCGGAATGTGGTGGCAGCTGTATATTTGTACGAAATAATATCCTGTTTAAAGAACTGCTAGATCTGAAACAAAAAAGTTTTGAATCAGAAATAGAATGTAGCGCTGTTGAAATAAAGTCACTATATACAAAAATTATCAATGTTTATCGTCCACCTAGCGGAAATTTTGACTCATTTATAGTTATCCTTGAAGACATTTTAACATCTGCTACCAAATCAAGTACATATACCATTGTTTTATGCGGAGATTTCAATCTAGATCTGCAGAATAAAAATGATAATAAAGTAAAATTATTCTTGGACATGCTAGCAACATTTGACCTGAGACCCTCTGTACATGAACCAACTAGGGTAAGTGCAACATCGTCAACTACAATAGACAATATTTTTATAAGTACTCCAGACTACAAAAGCAGAGTGATTAAAAACGGACTGTCAGATCATTTTGGTATAAGTATACAGATACCTACAGACTGGAAACAAAAAAACGTGAGTAATAAATTTGAGTGTAGAATAATCCAGGACGAGCGACTACCACAATTTAAAGAAAAGATGCGAGAGCTTAACTGGGATCAAATCATTATTGAAGGAAACCCCAATTTAAGTATTTCCAAGTTTTTAGAGCAATTTTTACAGATACTTGATGAAGTATATCCCAAAAAATTATATGACAGAAAAACCGTGAAGAATGTTTGGATGAATGAAGATTTAAGAACGAGGAGCAGAATTAAAAGACAATTGTATGAAGGGATGTTGGAAAGACATGTGCCAGAGGAAGTTTATAAACAATATAAGATGGATTTTAAAAAGAAAATTAGTGAAGCAAAGAAACACTTCCATTCTAACTACATTCTAAATTCGAATAATAAGGTCAAAGCAACATGGGAATTAGTGAAAGACATTACAGGAAAAAACAAACAGAGTAACAATTTTGACATAGAAAACATAAGGCAGAGTGATAATAAAAAAAGTAAAAAAGAAATTCTAAATGAAATAAACAACTACTACATCAATGTATGTGTCAATGTCAATAAAAATCCCAATAACAATTTAAAGCATGTATTCAGAAATAAATGTTCAATGGTTTTGTACGAAACAACGCCTGTTGAAATATACAACATAATTCACTCCTTAAAAGATACATCAGCTGTTGGAGTTGATGAGGTGCCTACAAAGTTATTGAAATATTGTGCCGAAGAACTATGTCAACCTATATCACAGATAATCAACATGTGCTTCAGTGTAGGTATATTTCCTGACGATTTGAAAAGAACAATTATCAAACCAGTGCATAAAAAAGGTAATAAGAACGACATCACTAACTATCGACCTATAGCTCTCATTTCTATAATTGCCAAAATATTTGAGAAAGCTCTACTAAACCGCATCGTAGACTTCACAGAACAATATAATATAATATCAGACATGCAAAGTGCTTACTTAAAAGGGAGATCAACGGTTAGATCAATATATATAGGAATTTGCGAAATTTTAGATGCAATCAGCAGTAAAGATAAAGTTGCTGGTCTTTTCCTGGACCTATCAAAAGCGTTCGATAGCGTAGATCATCATAGTCTTCTAGAAAAATTAAAAATTATGGGTTTTCGAGGGAATATACACAATATCCTAATGTCGTATTTGGAGAACAGAAAGCAGTGTATTGTAGCGATGGATGATGGAAAATACGTTAGTTCAGACTGGAAGTTGGTCAAAAAAGGTGTCCCTCAAGGGTCTATCTTGGGCCCAATTTTGTTTCTGCTCTACATAAACGATCTACCAAAAATTGTTAAACATCTTGTTAATTTATTTGCTGATGATAATTCATTAGTTATCAGAGCGGAA
Organism: Rutpela maculata; assembly: GCA_936432065.2. Taxonomy (NCBI): domain Eukaryota; kingdom Metazoa; phylum Arthropoda; class Insecta; order Coleoptera; family Cerambycidae; genus Rutpela; species Rutpela maculata. The sequence continues at coordinate 79,880,741 of OW386289.2, read as the reverse complement.
ACTAATGAGGAGTTAGAAACTGAGATTTCAATGTCAATTGATATTCTAAATGACTGGTACATTACAAATAATCTACAGCTAAATATAGACAAGACTTATCTGCTAAAATTCAGCCTAAGAAAGGAGCCTCCACTAGTTGTGAACTACAACAACGAAGTACTAACATCAACTGATTGTACAAAATTTTTAGGAATTGTGATTGATTCACAGTTAAATTGGAAGCATCACATAGAGTATCTTGCCACAAAAATCAGTTCATTTACGTATGCATTACGAACTATATCAAGATCTGTAAGTGAAGAAGCAGCTATAACTTCTTATTATGCTTACATTAAGTCCAGAATAACATATGGAATTATATTCTGGGGAAATTCTGTTGAAGCTGACAGAATCTTCAGATTACAAAAGGCCTGTTTAAGAAGCATTTTCGATCTAAAGAGAAGAGAAACATGCAGTGTGATCTTTAAAGAAAAACATATACTTACTCTTCCATGTGTGTATATATACGAGTGTGCCTGTCTAGTTAAGAGCAATTATAGTGATTTTATTGATAAATACAAAGTGGATCATGCGTATGACACGCGTAATAATATTTTATGTTTGCCAAAGACAACCTCTTCTCATATTCAAAAAAATGTTGAGTCTCAGTTAATAAAAATTTATAATAATTTACCTAATAATTACAAAGACTTACCTGTTAAAAACTTTAAAAGAACGCTTCACAATTTTTTAACCACTAAGGCATTTTACTCGATTTCCGAGTTTTTAAACTATAACTTTTAGTTAATGTATCAATTTGTTTATATGTATGTTTGTTCCTATTTGGTATTACAATTATAACTGTTTGTACTATACTTAATTTGACTTGTTCTACACCTGATTGGTTTTATTATAGAATAAAGATTATATTATTATTATTATTATTATTATAAAGTTTACAAGAATTTGAAGCTGCGATAGAGAGACTGGCACACCTGGCGTATCCGAGTGCACCTAAAGAATTCCAGGAACAATTATCCGTGGGGGCCTTTTTAGATGGTATAAGGGACGAAGAGGTCAGGCGAGTTCTGAGGCTGACGAGACACCAAAGTAGTAGCGAAGCTTTGGTGCGTGCACTCGAAGTAGAAGCCGCTTACAGGGATACTCCAAGGTCGAGAGTTCGAGCTGTGACTCTCGAAGAATCGCAACCAGAAATGAACCAGAACCCCTTGCTGACTGAGATGCAGAAAATATTCACCAAATTATGCGATAAATTGGATGGCCTCGGAAAGCAGGAGAAACAACAAAATGAAGGAAAGCCGAGCGGAGGTATTAAATGTTTCAACTGCGGCAAGGTGGGACATATGAAACGAGACTGTCGACAGCAGAACTCGGAGAGTCGAGTAAATGCTGTGAATGTTGAAGAGGAGCAGGAAAACAGTACCAGGGGGGTTGTTCTGGCCAGGGAATGCAGTGCCCCCAGAGAAATTAAGATTTCCCAGCTTCGAAGAATCGCAAGCAGACTGTTGTTGCATGGATATGTGAACGGAAGAAAATGTTTGTTTACCATCGACACAGGTACTACGTCATCAATAGTACGGCCAGGATTTATATCGGGCATAAAGATTACCAAGAGGCAAAATGAAGAAGTGATCGTCCGGACAGCTACGGGGGACAGGGCTACGGTTCATGGAGAATAGACCTGGGTTTGCAGATTGGGCATTTGAGGTTCGACCACAGGGTCATCGTGGCTGACATTACGGATGACTTCATTTTGGGACTGGACATTATGGAACAGTATGGATTTATTGTTGACGTAGGGAAGCGAATGTTAAGGATTGGGAACGAACAATTTATTCTGTCAAATGTGAACGACCAATGCGAGAAAACCAGGCTGTTGACAACGCAGGCAGTCAAAACTCCTGCATTATCCAGAAAACCAGACAAGGAAGATTGCAAGCGCTACCCTCAGGTGAGAAAATTGCCGAACATGGTTAAAGTCAACACTGTCAAGGTCAATCTTCCAGACAGTTGGTCAAAGAAAACTCTGAGGCAAGAGCAATTGCGTGATGTAGAAATCGGACCCATGTTGAGAGCAAAAGAAGAAGGAACGCGTCCAGCATGGAAGGATGTTTCCAACAAAGAAGTGGGGCTGAAGGCTTTATGGTCACAATGGGATTCACTTATGGTCGTAGATGGGCTTTTGAGGAGAGCATGGGAAAGCCCAGATGGGAAGCAGGTTGCCATGCGTCTAGTGATTCCCAGGTGTCGTGTACCAGAAGTACTCCAGGAAGCACATAATGAAACATCCAGCAGACACTTCGGCATAAACAAGACATTGAGTAGAGCACGGGAACAGTTCTATTGGGTTAATAGTCGCCAGGATGTGGAGGCCTGGTGTCGCAAGTGTAAAAATTGTGCTGCCCGTGGAGAACCATTTTCTATGAGCAACTACAGAAGCCGAGAACAGCCGAAGAATGATCGAGAGCAGATGAACAGAACTAGTAACCGCTTGAAGGCTCGTTATGATCAGAATGCCAGTACAGGGGGATTCAAGGTGGGGGATCTGGTTTGGCTGTACAACCCACAGCGGAAGGAATGGAGATCCCCGAAACTTCAACCTCCTTGGGATGGACCGTATACTGTTATTACCCGAATTAATGATGTCGTCTATCGGATTCAACGAAACAAAAAGTCCAAGATGAAGATCGTACACTTGGATAGACTGGCGAAGTACGTGAAAGAGGCTGAACTGCCTGACCGGGACGTTCAGGCTTAAGGAGGGGGCAGTGTAATGTGTTACAACCCCTAGAATGATGTATTTGCACCTACTCGAAAAAGAACCTACCAGAAGATTCCAAAGTGACATCTGGAATTATCGAGAGAATGGTGGCGTCATCACAGAACAATCGAGATCTGTCATTTTTAGGTATAAAAGACCGACCGCATTCTCGGCGAGTAGTTCAGAAAGTTCAAAAAGTATAGAAAGTGAGGTTAAGACTTCAAGGATAAACAAAGTGATAAACATTGTGATTTTAGTCAATAAAGTGCATTTAAATTAATAATAGTATTGTGAAGTATCCAGTAAATATTTAATAAAGTGTGTTAGTGGACATCTCTTGTTATAATTTTTGGAACCCACGGATTTTGCGAGGGTGGTTTCCTAAGGGTGGAAACACGTCACAATAATATATCTCAACGGCATCGTAAGTACCTACGTTTGTGATTGAAATTATAACAAAGTAATTTTTAAATATATATGTATCAATATACTTACCTATTTTTAGCATTGAAAAATGGTTCAAAAACACGTATTGCATTTTTCTGCGATTGCTCAATTTTTTAAAGATAAAAGAAAACTCATGGTCAAGGCAGAAAGTTCTGTTGAAGCGAGCCATGTGAAAGGAATGATTTATGATCCCGAAGTACCGATTGTTAAGGGACAAGTTCATGCTAGCATGAGAGATAGAATCTATAAAGTAGAGGTGTGTGCATTTTTTTTTAAACATTATCATATTTGACTTTTAACGTAATTAATTGTTTTCAGATATTTTTGAATAACGATAAAAATATGACAGATGCAGAATGTACTTGTCCAAGGGGATTATGACATCATATATAGCTGCTCTGGCTCTCTTTGCACACTATAATATTTCTGTAAGGGTACGAACATGCCGAAGATACTACGCAGATATAGAAGTTCAGGCAGCAGTCTCAGTCGATGCATCGAAGCTATCAATTTGTGCTAAGAGCAGTTCACTCTGCTAGCATCCACGGTATGTGCGGTCACATTTAAATATATAGGTTTGTTTTACACGTTGATGGCTTCGATACATCTTCTGAAACTGCGGCATGAACTTCTAGCTGGGTAGCATTTTTTGGCATGTTCGTACCCTAACAGATGAAGCATGTTCATGGAATATGTCGTATTTATTAGACAGTTCAATTTTAAACTATTTTAATCATTTATAGATTTAATAGAAATAAGTTGTGAATAAATGATACAATATGTAATTTCTTTATTTATTTGTGTTTCTAAGTGAAAATACTTACTTACAAATATTTAAACAGGAAGTTATAGGTTGAAAATCTATGATAATAGTATAAAATAATGGAAAGCAATTCAATTTCAAATGAAAATAAATAAAACAGGCTTTGAGGTTAGAATACAAAGAAATAATCAAAGAACTACGTTCCGAATAATTTTCCAGACACTTGTAGAACGCATGCGCAGAAATAGCCATCCAAAAAATATTTTTTTTATGATTTTCGGTAGAGAAAATTGATTACCACATGTAAAAAACCTATAATACAGCTCTATTTTTATATCAGTAGTTAGGTTTCAATAGCTAAATATAAAAAATAACGTACCAATCCTTAGATACATTTTTAAGAAATTTATTTTGACCCTTAAAACACATGTACAGAAGGCATGCTTCAAAGACTGCATGGAATGCAATTCAAAATAACCGCCTCATGCATGACGTCACGACTATTGTGGTCCATAGTCGAGAACATTAATCGATTATTTTAAAAGTTTTAACCCCCTAGGAGACTCTATAAACATAAACATTCCTCTCGACTCTGCCCCACAGAAGGTAATTCTCCTTACACACAACTTCTGTATACTTCAAATGGGATTATTTATCCATATTTCTTTGTTTATCTGAGGGAAAATTTCTAACCTAACCTAACTTAGTCTAGAAGTTAGGTTAAAATTGGCGGTAAATTCAAAAATGGGAAAAAAACATTTTTTTTTTCATTTTAACTCTATCAGGAAAAAACCCATTGCCATCTTTGATATACAGTATAGTTATAATGATTTAAAAATTCTTCCACGGAGTAAAATGAGTTTGCTATGAGAAATTTATTTAATTTATACCGTGCGTGTAGCGGAGAGCTAGGCATAGGGAGTAAAATTACAACATCGCGCGTGCCAGCTGGCTGAAATGAAATAACAGAGCTGGGATGCTCCGCCCGACGGAGGAATTTACGGCAGCTGTGTTGTCAGATCTCTCGCGGTACTTGAATGTACATGCCTAATGGTAAATTACACACACGGTATTTACAAGTATTGAGACTATCTATTGGAAACTATTGGAAACAATTACAAACATTTTAAGCAAATATTGGGTCTGACGGGGGCACATCTTAGAAATAGTTTTGCGCTCATATTGGAATCAAGTTAAAACACATTTTGATCATCACATGTCCTATTATACAGTGTGGATTCTGTATCGAAACTGTGCCTTTAATATGCGTCGTGTCCAAATATACTTTTCCATGCAGTGTCAACACATAACCTAGAATGTATCTTTGAATGATCCTTGGGTGCTATAAGCGAGTTTTTGTTTAAGTATTTATGTTTAAATATTTAATGTATACTTTGTAGCACTTTTTTGTTTAATAGACTCAAAATAAATTATTATTATATTATCAGGTCTTGCTAGACGATTAAATGCAAAAGTATTGATTGCTAGTACCTCAGAAGTTTATGGAGATCCGGATATCCATCCTCAGCCAGAAACTTATTGGGGTCATGTTAATCCAATTGGTAAGCATATTATTTTTTAACAATTTACAAGTAGGATTTAACAATTTTATTATGTAAAAATTCTGAATAAATTATAAATACTCTCACGTGAAAATAAATTTACCAAAAATGTTTTGCACTTTAGGTCCGAGAGCGTGTTATGATGAAGGCAAAAGAGTTTCTGAATCGTTAACATATGCGTATGCTAAGCAAGAAAATATGCAAGTAAGGGTAGCCAGAATATTTAACACTTATGGCCCCAGGATGCATATGAACGATGGTAGAGTGGTTTCAAATTTTATTCTGCAAGCGCTTCAAGATGACGTTATCACAGTAAGTTAATTCTCTTTTTGTTTTCTTTTACCTATACAGGGTGTTCCATTCGTGCGAGGAAGTCCGATATCTTGGCTTGTTATAAGAATGTGAAAAGAAATTTTAAATTAAAGTTCTAGGGCTAACTTTGTTGCCTATTTCTAAAATATCGTGAAATATACAAGATGTTTCTTTAATGCGGGACAGCTTAACGCGTTCACTGCACATGACTGATTTATGAGTCATGAGTTGTAGCCGTTATGTGCGCGTGACTTATAGATGCGTCATCTGACCTATATGGAATATCATCATTTAAGAAAGTAAAATACCGGGTTAGCACCAGGGCACTGTCAGGTCAGGTAGCAGCGAACGTGGTAAAGGTCGATTTTTTTTTTAAATGCTGTGGCGTTGCCAAGTTATTGCAAAAATATGAAAATTCACGAAAAAACAGTGCATCACAAATGTCATCAAAAAAACTTTGTTAGTGGCGGTTAAGGAAACTTATTTGCAGAGATGGGTAAAGGAAATTTTCCAATTTTGACAAATTGATAAAAATCAAAGATTGGTAAAGGGAACATTCCATATGAAAATTTCCAGACTGAAATTTTGATAAAAATGAAAGTTTTCAGTAAAAGATTTGAATATTCCGAAAGTTCCCAAAGGACACTTTCCGGGGATTTTGGAAACTTTCAAATGTTCCAATATTTTATCGAAAACTTTTTATCAAAATTATCAGGAACTTTCAAATGGAAAGTTTCCTTTACCCATCTCTGCTTATTTGGTAAGTGGAATGTTTGAGAAGAGCGAAAGTTTATTTTTATGCACAACTTTAATAAGAATTATTGGTTTCTATATATTATCCAACCTAAATGTATAGTAATTTAAATACTCTAAATTATTTTAATTACTGTAAAATACTTCAAACCTACAGTATTCAAATTATGTAGAAAGGATCAACTTTTTTTACCTATTGATTGGGCTGTTAATTTTAGCAAAACAATGGTGCAGATCAAAAAGAAAGCTTACAAAATTACACTATTATAAACTTAATATCTCCAAAACTATTATTCCCACGTAAATAAAACCAAATTCATTTTTAACTGAAAATTGATTTGTTTTTATTTTATTTATGTGGGATTAATAGTTTCGGAGGTATTTAAGTTTATAAAAATGGTATCCAAACATTTATGGGATGAAGTATTTAGTTAGAATGTTGAATATCTTGTAAATTATGACTTGCGTTAAAAATCCTAGGGACCAGAATTAAAGATAATCAGGCTTTAAATACTAATTATTTGTTTTTTTCTGTATCATAAAAATCAAAGAAGTTATAACCGAAACAATGTGCGTCTTCATATTTTGTTTAATAAAATACCGCCATTTTGTTACTGTAATTGTCCATAATTAAGAAAATTCACAAAAATACTGTTTTTCGTTGATATATATAAGGAGGGTCATTTTAAAATGCGCCTTGTCCACGGAAATTATAGGAAATTGGAAAAACGTGTTCCGGTTATTAACACATCTTTTTGTTCCTAACTAGATTTTGCCATAAAAGAGTATTATTAATAGATCAGTAAAACACAAGTCTTTTAAATCATTTATGCTCTGTATTCTCAAAAATTTAAAATTAAATTTGGATAAGAAGCATTTTAGAGCAACAGACTGGATAAGATGCAGTTTGAAAAAACTATTTGAGTAGGTATAGAAACAAAGTTTGTCAAAATATAATGTTTGAAACTTTTATGCAACTACCCTACATCGTAAAAATGATATTAAGAGCAATATAATAATAATAAAAGGCTTTAAATTCTAAAATCTTTGGAATCTCTAAAACAGACTCATGAATTTCTTCTGCCAGAGAATTACATTAATTCGAATCATTCATAGCTTTATAATTCTCCATGAATTGTTTTTCCAATCCAATCCAAAATAAGTCTAACGAAGTTTTTAGATTTGAAACGAATTCATTTGCACTCCCTGCATAATATGCTGAATCGTATGATCAAAGTACGTCCTTACGATTGATCCAATTGGATTAGATTCACTTTGAAATAGCATAATTGATGGATAATACGCATTTTATATCACTTAGAATTCGATTCGCTTTTTAAAAACTTTTATTTTTGGTTTTACAAAATATTTTATATGATTATATTTGGTTAGATATAAATGTTACAATTGTTAAATATAAACTAACTCCAATTCGTTTCTCGGTTATATTTATAACGTTTTGTTATCAACGTAGGCACATGCATTTCTCGGAACTTATGCTGTGCCAGCGTTTCACATGAGAAACCTTTGTTTGAAGGGGAAGTTGTTATCGCTTAGATAAATTGTATTAAATTATATCACGTAACGAGATAAGGATATCAAGTTACTATTAGATTTAAATACTTATTAAATAACGAATTTTGTTTAGCATATAACAACTCCCTTTCTTTTTGAAAAGTCGGTGTTATTCACCGACTTTTTGGGGAAAATCGGCCATTTCTTCTTCTTCTGTGGGTAAATGAGGTCTTCTTCTCAGGAGGGTGCCAAATCTCTTCAGCATCTCGTTAAGGGTGACGTCCTTGGGATTCCTTACAACCACAGCATCTCTTTCTGCATTTCCAGGCAATGAAGGCGGCGAGGAGACAGATGAACACACCAATAACTGTATACATGCTTAGGGAAAAATGTTTAGTTATAAATGGCTCGTTAATTAGTTTGTCTAGGTCTCTAGAGTATTGCTCGAATTTGTGGTTGGCTATGTCTAGATTTTCTACATTTAGATGATCGAACTGGAGAGGTTCCAACTTGGGCAGCTGGAGTTTTTCACTACAACAGTCATAGGGTATAACCACTGGATGTGAATTGTCCGTAATGTTGATGATATTGTGGCTTTCTGCTTGCACTTTTGTTATACCGACAAACGCGTAACAGTCCGGATGAAGTTTTAATATAGAGTTGGTTGATATTGAATATTAAAATAGTAATTTAAGTAATTTCAAATCAAAATTAAATTTAATTAATCTTTGCAAAACATAGTAGTTGGTTGGTTTTTGTAGACCAGATAGATAGGTTTTTAAACACCATAGTTGATATATAGTTACATCGCCGCGCTGTGTAGAATCTAAATCGAAATAGTATTTTGGAAATTAATAATACATAGTTGTATTATTAGATATAAATTCATATTCTTTTATCCTTTCCCATAGCTCCCTTATATCTAATAATTGTGAAGTGCATCACTGCATAGGATTTTGGGTAGGTTAATTTCCAATTTACCACTTATAGAGATTACAGTCCAAATTTACATTTTTTATAGTAGAAAATAACAAACACATTTTTTGATCCTTCGAGCCGAATCATTATAGTTAGATTTGGAGTTAGATTTATTCAGTTTAAAATATTTTAATCTTACATATTAAAGTATTTTTAGTAGCAAATATCCTCTAGATTATAGTTTTTTTATAGATTATTCTTTTTTATGGTAGTTTTTTCTTACATCTAGTTTTTTTCTCTTAGCAATTATTCTCGTTAATTATTTAGTTGTAATCACTAATTTAATTTATACAAATTATTGGTAATAAGTAGTTTCTAGTTGATTTAGTATTAGGTAATAAATACTGGTGGTAGTTGAAAATGGCACCAACAAAAAAGGAAAATCAACTTAATATATGCTTGTGTCAAAAAAAGAACAATATTTTACTAGGGTACAAACATTATATGATTTATGTCGAAATATTGATGATAAGGCAAATTTGAATAATTTCCGGATTAGATTTAAATCTTTAGAGGACACCAAAGTGTCGTTTTTGAAAATCATAGATGAAATAAATACACTTAGTTACGAGATAGATGATGATTATACACCGAATTACCAAGCTTTGGACATATGTGATGAATTATATTGTAATATTCTATCTATAGCAGAAAAGGCTCTTGAAAAACCAGAAATAAAACATAGCGTCAGTAATAGTGAACGTTCTAGCATACCTAAGAATATACCTAAGTTACCAAAACTAGAATTGCCGGGAATTTCAGGAAATCCTAAGGACTGGCCAACATTTTATGAATGTTTTAAAAGTCTTATCCATTACAATAAAGATTTAAATGACATAGATAGGGTACATTATTTAATTGGGAAATTAAGTGGCAAAGCTTTAATTGTCTGTTCTGGAGTTCCACCTGTAGGTGATAATTATAATATTATCTGGCAGGCCTTAGTAGACAAATTTCAGGATAAACGTTTATTAGCAAGCACTTATTTAGATCAAATATTAACTGAAACCAGCCCAAATAGCCTCCGCTAATAGTTTAAATATCTTTTTAGAAAAATTTGATAGTGCCACAAGAGCTCTTAAAAAATTAGAAATTACTGATTTATTTGATTTCACTTTGCCATATTTAGCTTTGAAAAAGCTTGATCCGGAAACTAATCGTTTTTTTGAAAATTGCCACAGAGATTCAGCCATACTGTCTTATCAGAAAATTGTTGAATTTGTTAAAGAACAAACAAAAATTCATTCACGCACTTGTTCTTTTAGTAAGCCCGTCTCAAACAATAGTAGTAACCCTAGGAGTAGTAATGTAAGTAATAGTAGTAAACCTAAAAATACACATAGTTTTGTTACTAATCATAATTACAATCAAACAAAATGCCCGATGTGTAACGCTAATACACATTTAATTTCTAGTTGTTCTAAATTTCTAGATCTTTCTCCTAACGAACGTTATAAAATAGTGAAAAATAGAAATTTGTGTTTAAATTATTTAGGTTTTCATAAAATTTTAGGATGTAAAAGTAAAATTAATTGTAAATTCTGTCAACTTAGACATCATTCTTTGTTACATTTTGGTAAATCGACTCACGATAATTACTCCGATGCGCAGCCTGCGTGCGAAACTGTAGTTGATATTATAGATATGCCATCGTGAAGTGGGGTCACCGCAAATCTTAATTCTCATAACCAGGCGGCCGCGACATCAACATCTAATAAATATTTTGATAATTCTAATTTCAATTCTACATCATTGATGAGCATTTGTTCTACTGCTATTAAACCAACATTTAATTTTAATAAAACTGTGTTGTTATCCACTGCTATTGTTAATATTTCAGATCAAAATGGTGAAATACATAAAGCTAGATTTTTGTTAGATTCTGCTAGTCAATCGCATTTTATTACGGTTAAATGTTGCCGGCGTTTGAGGTTACCCATTTTGAAAATGCATTCGACGGTGCGAGGCATTAGCATAGCATCGTGTTTAACTAGGGGTCGTATTAATATAATTATTACATCTTGTTTTGACCTAAACAAACGATATCCACTAGATACGTTAGTAGTAGATAGTATAGCCGAAAGGTTACCATTTTCTGTAGTTGAAACTAATTCACTTAATTATATTAATAATATTCCGTTAGCTGATAGTACTTTTCATATCCCAGGAGAGATTAAGGCCATTATAGGTGTGGATTTATTCCCACATTTACTAGGACAAACACGTATAGTCGGACCTCCGAATTTGCCTGTAGCTGTTGAAACTAGTTTAGGGTTTGTTTTAATGGGCACAGCACCTATTTCAAACAGTGAAATTCAACAAAATTTTTGTACAATTATAGATCCTCCACTTGAAAAATTAGTTAGTAAATTTTGGGAAATTGAGGAAATCCCACTTCAAACTTTTCAAAATCCAGATGATTAGAATGTGAAAATATTTTTAAATCTACTTATAAATGCGACCCTTCTGATCGGTATAGTGTAGCATTGCCTTTTAAAAGTAGTTCATCTAATCTCTAGGCAACTCATATTCGGTTGCATTTAGAAGATTTATGTCGTTAGAGAAAAAATTTAAACTTTTTGATGATTATAAATATCAATATTCGGAAGTTATAACTGATTATATAGTACAGGGGCATATGTCTAAAATATCTGAGAATTTTATTTCTCCTTCATATTAGATACCACATCATGGTATTTTTAAATTAGAAAGTTCAAGTACACCTTTAAGAGTTGTGTTCGACGCTAGTGCAAAAACAGATAGTTCATATTCTTTAAATGATTTATTGTACACTGGACCTAAATTATAATCCGACGTTTTGAATATGTTTCTTAATTTCCGGTTGTGTGAAATAACTTTTATCGCAGATATACATCAAATGTATAGACAAATAGTTTTGTGTCCAGAACATAGATGTTCAACATATATTATGGAGATTTTCGCCTAACGAGCCGATTTCTACCTATGAATTAAACACTGTTTCATTCGAAGTAAAGTCGTCACCCTTTTTAGCTTTGAGAACTATACGTCAGTTAGCTATAGATGAAGCAAAATTATACCCATTAGCATCAAAAGTAGTTTGTAGAGACATGTATATGGACGACCTTGTTTCTAGTATTTCAAACATTAATGAGGCAAAATCATTGTATAAACGATTAATTCAATTATTTCAGTCTGGTGGTTTTGATTTAGTAAAATGGTCAGTTAATTCTAAAGAACTTTTAGAAGAAATTCCGATTGAAAATCGTGCGAATGTGGTTAATTTTGGGACTGATTATTTAAAAGTTTTAGGCCTACAGTGGCAACCTAATTTAGATATTTTTACTTTTAAAATACATTCGGAGTCTCATGAATGTACCAAACGAAATATTCTTTCGGTAGTAGCTCGCTTTTTTGATCCCTTAGGTTTAATGGCTCCAGTTATCTTAGTAGCTAAATTATTTATTAAACAATTAGGAAGTTTCCATTTTTCTCATTTTCTCGTAATAAATAGTCGTAAAAATCTAAAAAATATCTGTAATATTTTTTTTTAAATTATCTATAAATAAAAAAGTTATGGTCCTTCCAAGTTTAAAATGCTGCGATCATCTGGGCTGAGGCCCGATTACGTCACAATACATGATTCCGTCAACAGCGAGCGGGCGCGGGCACCTTTATACTCGCTGGCAGGCACCGGCAGTTTATAGCCAGCTTGCATTTGAGAGCAGAAAAAATTGCTGAATCATGCAATTTTGGCACATTCATATTTTTCGAAAAATACCATTGGGACGGCCGAATTATGTCGCGACGTAAAGAGGAAGTCTTCCAGATAAACCTGATCGTAAATTGCACGGCGAAATTAGAAAATTCGTCTCAGCACGAACGAATCAAAAGTGACATTTCAGAAAATCCAGCACATACACTAAATAAAGGGAACATACGGCAGGCCGCCGGTATGGCAAGTCAGCGCGTTATGTATTGTGACGTCACGGTGGACTTCAGCCGAGGCGAAGTATTCAAATAAGAAATTGAATAAGTTCGTGAGTTTTTCAGATATCAAGATAATTTTTTTTTTTGTTTGACTAGTTATCTGAAAGACTACTAAATGAGGTTGAATGTACATGATATTTCTAAAATAGGAAACTTCCTAATTGTGGACTTATCACTTAGACTGGGATGAAATTCCCCCCGATAGTTTTGTAAAACTGGACAAATTTTAAAAATGAATTACCGCTTTTAAGTGAATTTCAAATTCCACGTCATATAGGAGTTTTTGAAAATTCTAGCGTTATATTAATTGGATTTGCCGATGCTTGCGAAACTTCATTTGGCTCTGTAACTAATGCTAAAGTCCAAACTAATTTGATATGTGCAAAAACTAAGGTTTCACCTTTGAAAACTCTTTCAATACCTAGACTTGAACTCTGTGCCGCACATTTGTTGTCCAAACTTATAAATTTCGTAGTAGAAACATTTAAATCGCGTTTAGAAATAGATAGAATTTTTGCTTTATCTGATTCGACAGTAGTTCTTACTTGGATAAATTCATCTCCGCATAGATGGAAAACATTTGTTGCAAATCGTGTATCAAAGATACAAGAATTAGTGCCTTCAAAAAATTGGTTTCACATAAATGGAAAAGATAATATTTCAGATTGTCTCTCTAGAGGGTTAACACCCTCATGTTTTATGACCACTAAAGAATGGACTACTGGACCTAGCTGGTTGAGGTCTGATGAGTCTCATTGGCCCATTAAATCTTTTAGCAAGGAGGATTGTACTCCACTGGAACAAAAATTGGTAACATTGGTGGTCACTAATGATTTTGTTCATCCCTTGAGTTCTTTAATAGAACGTTGTTCATCTTGGTTGAAATTACTTTGTTGCACAGTTTACGTTTTACGTTTTATTAAAAAATTACCACGTCGAAAATATATATCTGCTGCAGATCTAGAGGCTGCCGAGTATACTTTGATAAAAATTGTTCAAAATATTCATTTTTCTCGAGAAATTTCGTTGATAAAAAATAAAGAAATATTATGTTCATCTTTACGTAAACTTAGGCCATTTTTAAAAGATGGTATTCTTAGAGTAGGCGGGCGCTTAGTAAATTCAAGTTTAGATTTTGATAGCCAACACCCGATTTTACTTCCTAAAAAGGATAATTTAGTAGATTTATTGATAGATCATTATCATTATCACAACCTTCATACAGGTCCTAATTTAGTTTTGTCACTATTAAGACAACGATTTTGGATTTTAGCAGCTCGTGGAGTAGTGCGAAATCAAATACATAAATGTAATATTTGTTTTAAGGCCCGACCTCAACCACAATTTCCATTGATAGGAAATCTTCCGCCTTGTCAGGTTCAACAAGCTAAAGTTTTTTTGCACACCGGAGTGGATTTCGCTGGCCCGCGTTATATTGTACTTAACCACAGAAGGGGCGTACGCTCTCAAAAGGCATATATTTGTCTGTTCGTCTGTCTTAGCACTAAAGCCATACATTTAGAACTCGTCTCTGATTTGTCAACTGCTAATTTTTTACAAGCCTTTATGGTTTAGTTGAGTCGAAAGAATTTGTAGAAACTATCTCCAGTGAATTAGCTAATAGAGGAATTGAATGGAAATTCAATCCACCGGCCACACCACATTTTGGATCTTTATGGGAAAGTAATTAAAAATCGGTTAAAACACATTTATATAAAGTAATAGGTAATCAGTTGTTGTCATATGAAGAAATGAATACGTTGTTAATACAAATCGAAGCTTTACTTAATTCACGTCCGTTGTGTGTCTTAAGTTCTGATCTCGCTGAACCTCTAGCACTCACACCAGCACATTTTTTAACGCTTATTCCGCTTAATAGATTGCCAGCTCCTGATCTTACTAATGAAAAATTAAATCATTTAGATCGGTATCAAATGATAGATCGTATGGTTCAGGATTACTGGAAGCGATGGCATTTAGAATATTTGCGCACATTGCAGGCACGCGAACGCTGGAATACTCCTTCTAATCCAATTAAAATTGGTACTATTGTTTTGATACAACAGCCTAATACCTCACCTTTGCAGTGGCCTTTAGGTCGTATTGTAGAATTGTTTCCTGGACAGGATGGTGTGGTTAGAGTCGTCTCCGTAAAAACTAAAGATGGAATTTTTAAGCGCCCTGTAGTCAAATTGTGTCCATTGCCTACCCAGTAATTATTCAATAATAAAATAGTTAAATACTTTAGTTTTAGTTTAGTAGTAGTAATTAGTATAGTAAAATAAATTAATAATAGTTTAGGGAAAATATATACTTTTTGTGGTTCTTTTACTACCTGGTTTCTGAAACATTCTTTCAGGGGCGGGGAATGGTTAATACTGAATATTAAAATAGTAATTTAAGTAATTTCAAATCAAAATTTAATTTAATTAATCTTCCTATCAATAGGTGTCCCTAGATACAGGATTTAAGTGTTTAAATTGCTCTATCTTTTTTCGATGCAAAACAGTAGTTGGTTGGTTTTTGTAGACCAGATAGATAGATAGGTTTTTAAACACCGTAGTTGATACCTATATAGTTACATCGCCGCGCTGTGTAGAATCTAACTCGAAATAGTATTTTGGAAATTAATAATTCATAGTTGTATTATTAGATATAAATTCATATTATCCTTTTATCCTTTCCCATAGCTCCCTTATATCTAATAATTGTGAAGTGCATCACTGCATAGGATTTTGGGTAAGTTAATTTCCAATTTACCACTTATAGAGATTACAGTCCAAATTTACATTTTTTATAGTAGAAAATAACAAACAAGAGTTCTTATTAACACTGGTAATTTTTGTGTCCATTTTATTACAGTTTATGGTGATATGAATGGGTTCAGAGACAATTATTAGCCACACATTGCCTTGTAGTTTCTGAACGTTATAACCTTGTCCATAGAGGAGGGAACTTACACAGTTTTCGGGAATTTTTCTGAAGTTTTTCAGTAGCTGGGCTTCGCATGCCACACTGCTGTCGATCGGGTAGGTATAGAGGTCTGAACATAGTTTCTTATGGGAATCTAGTTGTTTGCATGTGCTGAGGTCCTTGACGGGGATGTACATTAGTGAATCATCATTATGCGCAATGAATTTTTGTGAGAATGACAAGACGTGGTGTAGGCCAGTTCTGTTGTCTAGTATCGGTATAGGGTACAAATGATACAGGGTGTAGAGTTGTTGTTCTACTAGTGGTATTCTTAGAACGAAAACAAGATCTGATTTTTATTGAAAGGCTTCTAGTTTGATAATTTCTAGGTAGGGGGAGATTTCTGAATATTTTACCGGTAGGTTATTTTTTACTAAGTTTGAGAGATTTCCTGAAGTGCAGTAATCAAACTTTCGGGTGAAATAATTGAAGAGTATTATTTTCAGACGAGCAAATCTGATCGCGTTCAAAATGTCATCAAGGTTGCTCTGAAGGTACAGTTTTTCACGTTTCGATAAATTTTAGTTCGGCTTGAACCAGTGCAACTCATTATTTACTTTTTGCACTCCAATTTGAATCTTTTTCATATCCTCGTTAAACGTTACTATACTAATTTGCATGTTTTGGACCGTTTCGTTAAAGGTTTTTATGACGGTAGAGGTAACAGATATTTGTTTTTCAGGAGGTTTTCTATTTGATGTTGATCTTTGTTTAATTTATTGATGCTGTGTGTGAAGAATTGTCCGTCTTCAGCATCTAGATTGCCGGTAATTGCTTTAAACATACTACCCGCTCCATTTAATATACCGCGTTTGAATCGTTTGTTCACAAAGATTTCTTCAAATTTTACCTTAAGGGAATTTGATACTTGGTAGGAGTGTTTTGTGTTTTGACTTTGACTAGGAATTCTTTCGTTTCGCGTGTATCGGGGTGAATATATTGACAATTGATTCCAAAATTTTGTTGTTGTTGATAAAGGCTTCTTCGAGGCTTGATAGATTTTTGTGAACTAGTAGAGTCCATTTATTATTGGAAATTATTATTCTTGTTCCGTCGTGGTAACAGACTCTGACGGTGTTATCGATGGGTGTTATTTGGTACTGCTCCGATCAGCAGTGAACCTGTAAGGCAATTTAGGCTTCAATATATGGTTTTAACCTGTCAAAATTAGCTTTAGTTTTTTGTTTTGTTTTTTGTTAAGGAGGGTGGCTGAGTTTTTCTGAAGTTCCAAAATCTCGAATGGCCCATTAAATTTATTACGTAACTTATCGGTGATTTGAGATTCTTTTAAGTACACCTTTTGACCAATCTGATATTCGGGGGTTTCCTTTGAAACATGGGCGTCGAACCGAGCTTTCACTTTTTGTTTAAGAGAGGCGATTATTTAAGTCTCTAACATATTTCGTGACTAGTTCTTCCTGATTATATAGCGTTTCAGGCGGTCTGCTGGACGTGTGTCCGAAGACTAACTCGTAGGGTGTAAATCCGTGAGTTTTATTGGTAGAGGTATTGTAGCATTTTACCGCGTAAGGTAATATGTTGAAGGGGTGTTCGTCACGAGTGCGTTACTTTAATGTCGTAGAAGAGACACAAATCTTTTAGGATGCCGTTATCGAATTCTCGGCCATAATTGCAATGGATTCGAAGTGCTGGTAGTAAACGAGTAGAGTGTTTGCAATTGATTTTGCTGATTTGTCTTTGATGGGATACGCTTGGGTGAATTTTGTAAGTTCGTCGCGTATAGTAAGCGCGTAATTTTTCGTTGGGACCTCTAGGACGTCGATGTTTATACGTTCAAAAGGTGACTTACGCGTCTCCGTAATTACGAGAGTTTTTTGCGACAGATTTTTGTTACTTGGCAGGTTATGCAGGCTTTTATGAAATTTTCGACGTCTTTTGTCAATCCTTTCCAATTGTATTTCTCTCGAATGCGTCGAATGGTCTCATTTATTCCGCGATGGAGATGAGCTTTGCCAGTATGGTGTTGGTCGATAATAATTGGGATTTCGTCGTCACAGGGTGTTCTAGTAACGTTTTGACATATTTTGAATTTCACGTCTTTTCCCGATAAAAGGAATGATAAAATTTCGAGAATAGGGAGTTCGACATTGTTTTCGATACAGTACGTTTTACAGTCGTCGAACTCTTCACGACCATTGTATAGCGAGATAAACAGATTTTGGATTACGGTTTCGGGGTCGTATGGTAGAGCCACGATAAAATAGTTTCTATGCCGCACCACTTACTCGATAATTTATTTAATTCTGAATCTCGGAAGTCTGCGTTTTCTTCGAACAAATCTTCAAGGATTTTGTAATGAAAATCTTTGAGATTGTTTTGTTGGAAAAAGGTCACTATATTTTTGTTGGTTTTGTCTAGGAGTTGCCCGTTCGAAAATTCAATTTTAGAATAGGCAATAAGTGACTTTGTTTTATACAATTTTATGAAGGTTTCGAATTCGTTCAGGACATCTTGTTCATTTGTTTCCGACGTATCGCTCGTCGTGTCCTGACTGTCAGGATCGGGTGCTATTGGAGTCGAGGGACTTCGAATGGGGTACGTTAATTTGGATTCCGCTTGAAAGTTAGAGGAATCTTCGATGTGATTTATCTTTATGCAGGTAAAAGCGTCTGCATTTTTGTTAATGCGGCCGGGTTTATATTCGATTTCATATTCGTATTCTTCGAGCATCAGTCGCCAACGTGCTAGGCGGCTACCGGGGGCTTTTATCGAGAAGAGCCACGTTAATGGCCTATGGTCAGTTATTAGTTTGAACTTTCGACCGAATATGTACGGACGGAAGTGTTTCACGGCCCATACTAGAGCTAGGAGTTCACGCTCGGTAGTTGAGTATTTGGTTTAGGCTTTACAGAGGGTCCTTGAGGCAAAAGCTATTGGTAAGTCTTTGCCAATGGGGCCTTGTGAGAGCACGGCGCCGATGGCGAACGCGCATGCATCAGTGGTGAGTAGAAACGTTTCGTCGAAGTTTGGGTAGATAAGTACTGGGGTCGAAGTGAGGGCTTGTTTTAATTCCTTGGAGGATTTTTTACATTCTGAGTCGAAAGCAAAAGGAACATCCTTTTGTGACAATTTGGTGAGGGGCTTAGATAGTTTCGCGAAATTACTTATAAATCTGCGATAATAACCTGCCAACCTGAGGAAGGATTTGATCTCCGTCTGGTTAGTAGGCTGGGGAAAGTTTTCGATGCACTGTATCTTATCGGGGTTTGGTTTTACTCCTTCTTTGGTTATGAGGTGACCCAGATATGCGACTTCTTTACGAAGGAACTCGCATTTATCAGGTTGAATTTTTAAGTTAGCATTTCGAAGGCGTTTGAACACTTCTGTGAGGCGAGAAATGTGTTCGTGAACTGCCGGGGAATATATAATAATGTCATCCATATATACCATTCGTTCTGAATGCCCATGAGGATGTTGTCCATAACCCTTTGGAAGGTGGATGGGGCGTTTTTAAGGCCGAAGGGCATATGAACGAATTCGTAGTGCCCGTTGTCTACGCTAAAGGCACTTTTCGGGATGCCTTTCGGATCTATCTCGATCTGGTGGAACCCAGAGGCCAAGTTCAATGTTGTGAAGTACTGGCACTTGCCTAATTGATCCAGGAGATCTGAGATGTTGGGTAGAGGGTATTTATCTCCTACAGTTAACTCATTGAGTTTTCTGTAGTCCACAACCACACGCCATTTCGGCTTACCCGAAGCGTCAAGTTTCTTAGGGACAACCCACACTGGAGATGACCAGGGGGAGTTCGAGTGACGAATATTTTGTTCTAGCATTTTGGATACCTGCGTTTTGACTTCTTCCTTGTGTAACTGGGGGTATCGGTACGATTTCGTGAATACCGGTTTCGCGTCATTGGTATCTATCGCGTGCTTAATTTTATTGGTGAAGGTTAGTTGGTCACCTTCAAGATAGAAAATGTCCGCGTATTCTAGACAATGTTGAGTTATCAGTTCATTTTCCTCTGTATTTAGGTGGTCTGGACGGAGTTGGTTTTTTACTTCGTAATGTCTGTCCACTCAAGTTTGGGAGGTTTCTTCGCCTATATTATTCAGTGAGAAATTTTGGATTGGTTCTAGTTTAAAGTTTAAAAAGTTAACCGTTTTTGGTACTGCGTTTGCATTTAATATAGAGGTGAGAAATTCACCTTTATCGTCTACCTGAACTATCGCATTAGGAAGTCTTACCTTGTCTACTTCGGTAGCTAGCAGTATAGCTTCCGTATTGGTCAGGTGAGATTTGAGTTTGGTAATTTGTTCTATACGTGGTTCAACTGAGATTATTTTGATATGTTACGAGTGGTATCATGAGTATCTGGATTTGGGTAATTTTGTGTTCTAAGAAATCGACCCTAGGAGTCCATCGAATTCTATGTCAAGATCGCATACATAAATTTTGAATGGTTCATTGTTGTCAAACGGGATAAAGACGGCTTCGTTAATATTTATTTTTTGGTTATGCCTTGGATCGTAATGCTTTCCGGACATATACTATAATTTTCACAAATTTTAGGTTTGAATATAGATAGTCCTGCGCCCGTGTCGATTAATAATCTATGCGTATTAGTAATGTCATAGATATAATACAGATTTTTTGATTTGACAGACAATAAGGGGCATATAGGAACTATTGTTCCAGGAAGTTGAGATTTG